>CM036339.1:5562568-6942567 GCA_020615435.1 Telenomus remus | reverse complement strand
AACTCATAAACTGTGTCAAAACGGAACGCAACTCGGCTTTTAGAGCCAACTTTATACCGCAAGATATTGAGTAATGGTTTCATTTACAACTTCTTACATTTCCAGACACTTTGTTTATTAACACTAAAAACTCGCGACAACATTATGAAACGACGAGATTTATGTCCGTAACTTCTAATGAAATGTTTTAATATTGAATTGATGATGAGTTGCAAACTTGCAAAATACAGGTAGTTATTATGAAATTATTAATCCTAAAATGAATTTGGATGGAATTGAATGCTTAATTGTTTTGCGAATACTGCTCTTAATGGCTAATCAAGAACAAGTCCTTTGATTGACTTGAAAGTAATGATCGACAAAAGAGAAAAGCGTGTTTTGCTACACGAGTGTGCAGTTTATGTGAAAAAAAGTTTGCGAAGTTAAATGTGCGACGCACACGTTTCAAATAGAAATTCAAACTCTACTTGTACGCAGATAGATTTCGATTTCCTGTATGTACAGACTAGCTATACAAACGAACTGAACTACAGTAAAGCTTCTCGATGCTGTTGCTGGCATTTTCAAGTCCTGTTGATTGAGTAAAATCGAAAGTTTCGTCGTTTCACACAACTGTAAAAACATCAAACTTCGTACATCATTTAGCTTGACAAAATATTTTAACTGTTCAAAGTAATAAAATAATCATACACTTACTTTTTCGTTCTTTCGAACACTGTAATTTTTTTTGGTTATTTTTCTTATTTAAAGGGCAAGTGGAAAAACGAAATATTTTAGTGCGATGAAAAGTTTGAGGGTTATAATTCGGTATCGGTAATTCACACAGCCTTTTCTCGACATTTGACACCGGTAAAGAGCATTACTGACTAATCGTAATGTATGTAATGGCACTAGTCAGCAATTGGATAAGCGCCTTAGGATAATGCGCTTACCACACACAGATTCCGCTTAACCGATTCTATGGACGTCGCAGTAATAATATTACGCCATGCGAGTTTGCCAAACAGGTGGCTAACCATCCACTCGACCTTGACGGTTACACCGCGAGTAATGGATTTCCGAAAACTTTTCCAATTGCCATCCAGCGTCGCAACGACTGCGCCGTCGAAAAGTTTAATTGCCTGGCCTTTGCATTGTGTTTACTAGAACAGTCAACGAAAAAAGAAGCACCAAGTTTCACGCTCATTACAGAAACATAAATTACTCCGAACTTGTATAATTAAATATATTTGCATAAAAATATATATCAATTAGCATGCCTGACGATTAACTCGCTGCAACGTGATTTAGCTGTGTTTATGCAGTGGTTTTGCAAATGACAGTTTGTCAAGAAATCATGTTAAAGTTTGCGGATGAAATGAACTTCTAAAGCGTGCTAACGTTTGGTTTGGAATAAATCAAGTTAACATTTTGGCAGCTTGACGGGTACAAAAAATGGTTTTGATATATATTTTTTGTTTTTTTAGGGGAGGGGGTGAGAGATTTAATTACAGTGAAGAATGATTGCGCATCATTTGTTATGATGGTATTAAATTAGCATTTGCATTTGCTTTGAGATAGCTTTGATCGTAAGTTTCACCTTGATTACAGGAGTTCTGTTACGATTCAATATGGACTATTTTGGTAATAATAACCGTCAGACAAGTACTAATGACACATATATAACACACATACAATCAAATTATCCGCCGTGATAGACAATTTTCGATGAAATATTACTTGGGAAATACGAGAGTTTATCAGAAATGATTTGAACTTACTCGATCGGATTTCAATTTTTCAGAAAAAGGGATCATTCAGTGTGAAAATCGAAATGAATGAATTTGACGTCCCGGGTCGTCTTAACCATGAAAATTCCGTCTGTCAAATAACGAACGAGCTGAATTCGATATTTTCGATTTGAAATATTCCGCAGTCGAAAACGTGAAATTATTTTGTGATAACATGAGATTTGAAAAATGAACACAAAGTAATAAATACCAAACTATGATTTAAATTTCAACATAAAATGAAAATAATGAAAATTGTATGAATATCAAATATTCGCAAATTTTAATTACATTGAAATTCAAAATCCTTTCATAAAATTCCCAACTTTGCAAAATATTTTTATTTACAAAAACTGTACGGTAGGAATCCAGTTTTAAAACATATTTAATAGTTCAAAACAAATACAGATTTGTAATTAGTGATTCATAAATTTCGTTAATAAAAATACAATAAATAGTGGTTCTCGTTCAATAGGATATCTTTATGAGTCCGGTTTTATATATAGTTTCACCCAAAAAAACACACCTGAAGCACGTTTTTGGATTAAACAACAGTTGAGTAGTAATAGAACAATCGTCGTTAATTTGAACTATAAAATGAGGGAATACGATAATTCTGTGTATTCATCGCGATTTGAATTTTGAAGAGCAACTGCTGTGACTGTGCCAAAAAGCTTGCACGGAAAAATAGAACGGCGCCAACTGCAATCAATGATATGGCGCCAACTGGACGACTGCTGTTTAAACGAAATTACTAAAAATCCACTTGACAATATTTTATATTTTAATCGGTGATATGTGATATGTGTTGAGAACGTGTTTCCAATTCACATCCCGTTGAGCTCTACTAATTTATATCACAAACAATATTATTTCCTTGTTCAAGATACATTAATTTTCCCGTTTTGAGATGTAAATAAGCACAACGTTGCGTCAAACTAAATAACGGGGATGCAAATTTTTTATGAGTGTGTTTTATTATAGCCACGAGGAGCCGGACGATTCAATGGATTTCGCTGTTTTGTATAAGCTAAGAGGGTTAAGATGTAAAGCCGGTTGCGCGGAAAATGACGTTTGAGAGTTTGCCCTCAGGCGGCGCGAAAGAAAGAGATACGATTATTGACGCGACATAGCTGGGATGTTGCTGTCTACATTTAGGCGCAGGTGGCTAAAGAGCGTCGAGTATTTCAGCCATGTACCAAAATAAGGATCGCCCGTTAAATCACACAAATACTTTTCCTCCTGTTAAGTGAAGCACCTCGTGATAAATCACTGGAATTTTCACCAAGCTTTTGTGAACGAATAAATTTTCAATACAACCATCTCCTTTGTTTTTCGGAAAGAGTCAAGAAAAATAATAAATTAGTAAAAATTCTGTCTCAAAATTCAAAACGCCGCAGATTAACAGAACCGTAATTAAATTTCAATCATAAATGTATTTTTGCGATCCATATTTCTTGAAATACACCGTCCTTTCCAAGTGGCTGCTTCGAAACAACGTTTCGGGCTGAATTTAGTTGCGGAAAAAGTAAATTTGTTTGAATAACACGGGAGTTCACGGCGACCCTAATATTTTCACAAGAACCGCGTTTTCATTTTACTCACGTAATGCATTTTTAATTCTCATATGTGAATGCTCGGACGCTGATTAAAATTATGATGCATAATTAAGAGGAGTTGATACGTGGAAATTGTTAGAGATTATTATGTCAAACGGTGTGTTCTTTTCGTTTAGCCGGGTATGCCGATACCATGTATAAAGCTTTTGATGACGTTTCTTTTATCTTTGTACACCGGCAGTGTTTGTGGGGCAGTATCGTAAATTAAATATCACATACACACGTTGTATACAACTTGTGTAACCAGAGCAGGTGATTACGCATTTAGACCCGCGGCGATAGGACCAACAAAACCTCAGTGTATATGGTGCAGAGAAAAGCTCATGCGAAGAGTAAGTAAACGTAAGCAATACTCACTAAGCACGAGTCTGAAGCACGCATAATATATTCTCAGTGCGGCTTTGATGTTAGAATTTGTATTTCAAATTAAAAATACTTTCTCCACTGTCCTGAAGAAAATAAAAATTATAGAAACTGAAATAGAGGAATTTTAAATTGGTTGTTATTAGTCAAAAACTCTGATTGTTTAAAATTTCTTTTTTCTTTCTATCCTTCTATCACTTCGATTTGTTTTTTGAAAGAGTGGATATTCTGATGAAATCTGACAACTTACCTTTCATTTAAAGAAGCCCTTTTATGAGGCGCAACAAAATTGAACAAAAAGTCTATAATTACAAGGGAAGCTGTTAGAGAGAAATTTTTCTGAAACTTATTGTAAACAGTAGCAGCGCTGAAATGCCGCAGATATAACGTTGGGAATCTGAGTCAAGGCGCGTCAGACACCGCAGGAAATGACCCCATCGATGTGCTTCCGGCCCGTTTAGTCTCAACTTTGGCCTTCGACCAGACCAGGCCAAAGGGAGAGCTGTAATCGTGATTCTGCCGCGGACGTTGGTATCGTTTCATTTTTACTCAAACTGACGATGGTACCATTTTTGAAAGTCTGGTCTACCGAGCAGAATATCTGGAAAAAATGTTAAATTATTTCTTGGTTCTTAATGTAAAAGATTGTTATTTTGCGGGTGTAATTTATTTTGGCTTGATATGAATGGGACAATGATTCGGGTCAGTAGAGGAATTTTAATTCATGCAGATGTTGTTGCACGTGTACGGGAAAAGAAGAATCGACAGAAAGAAAAGTAACGTCAGCAATATCCTATGTTTTCAGGAAGAGGACATATACTTTGGAATGCCGCCAATTTCTCATCGAGACGTTAAGAAATTTCAATTTTGCGGTCTCGCAGAAGTATTCTCGATGCTTACCCGAATCTCCCCTTTTTATTTATTTATTCCTTTTTTATTGATTCCTGACGGTCTTTGGCAGAACTCTCGCAAAGATAGGAAGCCTTTCGGTTCGATAAACAGCAACGCAACTAAAGAGGATTGAGCTCGAGAGCCACGTTTCGCTGTCTCTTTTCATACTCGAGCCTTCTTTCTCATAATTCCCGAGGTATGTCTTTAACTCAAGTAAAGATGCTTCTTTGCATCTCAACCAAACGAAATTTGGTGAGATATACACTCGAATGTTTCTCATAATGATCTCAACTTCTTTCATTTCGCCTGAAAATATAATCTTGCTTCAAAGCGCTTTTCTCTCTCTTTCTTGGAAGCGAATGAGATATTAATACATCGTCGTTAAAACTGTTGCATCAATCAAATCGAAGATTCGCATTAGTGACGTAATGTTATTAAAATTACCTCCCGCGCGGATAATCTAAGGAATCATATTTTTATCGATGTCACGTTATGAACAAACTTGGCTAATTTCATAATCATATTAAGATCTATCTTTTTCACATTACTCTTGAATATGGGAACACTTTTATTGTTAATTTAATTCATTATAAAGAAATCCGAAAAGTAGAAGAAGAATTTCATGTTGAAATAAAATTCAAACGAATGAAAAAAAGCTCGGATGACAAATAAACGTCTCCAAGAAAGTATTAAAATTCCACTAAAATCTTGAAAGTCAAAAAGAGATTCGAGTACGAATAAATGATGTATCGCGTGGCAAACACCTCGACAAAATTGCTCTAGACTGCGAGCTTTTTTACAATGTTATGCATATAATATTACAAAACAGTATCTCAAATAAAATAGCTGATATCAAAACGCGCGACTTTTCTCGGTTCACTTATAATTGAAATTCAAAAGACACGTGGGTCCATAGTTTTGAACATTCTCTGATAGATGAACATTTAATTCTAATTCTGCAGATATTTATTATTATAAAAAACTGTACTTAATATTTTAATTAAAACTTACCTAGGGTTCCTTTATGAAAAATTCTGCGCAGGGTGAAGATGTTCTCATCGGCATTCTTAGTGGCTAGTTAGGGCGTGCCTGGCTTGGCTCGCGATCGAAAATTCTTCCCAACATTTGCGGATTTATCGCGAGAGATGCTGAAAAAAGCGACTTTTATTTATTTCGAAGCAGTTATCTTTTCTTTGGATGTTATGAGAGAAAGAGAGAGAGAGAGACAGGAATTAAAGAAGGGGGATTTATGTTGGGCTAACTGACGGAACGGTGCTGTCGACGCTCTGAAGATAAAAAGCACGTCCAAAGTACGAGACGCTGGAGGATTAGATGTGCTGAAATCGACGATGCCTCTCGCATCAAAACAACTGGTCCGCTTACTTTTTGTTCATTAACCCTTGTTTTGGTTATTAATCGAAACTTTGTTTTGTTCTGGCAAATATGTCATGAATCCACGGTGAAATTCATTCAGTTACGCCGGTGTTTATCGATCCCTTGCCTCTTAATCAAATTGGATGGGATTTTCAAAAATTTTTTTTTCATTTTTCAACCATTACACATTCCAGCAATAACTTCAACGAAAAAACGCAGAAATGTTTTTTGAGTAACGCTTGTTATTTCATTTCGCAGAGTCAACATCATAATTCACTTTATAGTCGGAGTAAAATTTTTATTACGTTTGATACATAATTTTCCATGTTGTCGTCAAGAGCGCACTAGACGCTTGTTTCGAAAACATCGCAAATTTGTACAGCTGCAGTATTTTATCTGGGTAATCTGCGTTCAAACGCGACAAAGAGTCAAAGTTGATGCATCACATCAAGAGATGCTCATTTCTCGAAGACGCGACTTCCACTGGAAAAGAAATATTGAGAAAAGTGGCTCCGACTGATTCGTGTAAATACGTTGCTGTGTAAATAAACTCGTCGCGGCAGAAGCCTCGCGTTTGACGAGCTATAATGGCGTGACATCCCCAGTGTAAATATTTCGGGACGGTCTTTGCATTTGGAAAGAATTCGAACAAATTTTGTCATATTTCACGCCCAGTCGAGTGAAGAGCGAATACATGAAAAACGCGAATCAAATAAAATGGAAAGCAAGTAGTCGCTGCAAGCAGTATATATCTCGCACTATGTATCTTTTGCTAATAAAAAATTGGAGAAAAACTCGACAAAATGATAATTCCTCAAGTGGATTGTATAAATCATTTGAAGCCAAAAAACAACGCTTCAACGGGGACATAATAAAATCTTGCAGTTTATTACCGCTTGATGCTTGGCATAGCCGTCGACAATTCGAGAACAGGTATATTGATGCGAGAAAAATATAAATTTCAATCATTGTCAGAGCTATGAAATGTAGCTCTAAATATTGACAGCTATGAAACCAGTTGGGTAGTCAGTTGGGACGCCGTAGAGAAATGATCGATAGGCATCGGTCCGATTGTGTTATTTGCACCCGTTTGAACGGAATCGATTGCTTGCAAATCCCGATTATCTATTTGCAGGTGACTGAATGTATGCACCAAGTGATTTCCAACGTACTTAAGTTGAACAAACGTGGTAGAAGTGCAGTTTCATTATCGTCCAACAACTGCGAACGAAAAGTAATCTTACAAGTGAAAATAATTAATATTCTCAGCGGTAATTGGTAAAACAAATGTTGTAGCTGAAAGTATGAAGCTGTTGTTACGAAGCATCCTATTATTTTACTTAATTATGTTTTCCGATGCTAATGCATTTCTTAATAAAACTATTCGCACTGGATACACGATAGCTGCGAGCCTTAATCGAAAGCACTGGATTCGATTATCAGTTAAGAAGGTCGAAATTGAATAATCGCATTACGTCTGTTCTCGGAAGCACTGTTTCCTGTATCTGACTTTGCCGAAGTTCCTCTTCTAGATTCCGAACTTTATCGGGTTAAAGCCACGTCCCTTTCACTAGCATTGACAATTCCTCGCATTTCTCATTAAGAATATCGGCTTTCCGCGCATCGCATTAGCATCACACTACTTTAACGTTCATTTTAATTATTTTACATTGAGCCAAATGTTGACGATGTTTAAGAAAATACGATCATTTCATAATGAACCCGAATTATACTATAATGAATAGAATTAAGTTTTCTTCAGGTCTGTGCGAGATTAAGTGCAAATTATTTTGCTGTCAAAAATGTATAGTTTTGCAAAAATTATTGTAAAAAAATGCCAAATATGTCTTGGTAGAACACTCGCAATTCATGCTGTGAGTTGGGAGAACGGACGACTCCCATTTCAATTTCAGCAAGTTAATTGGAATTGTTTGCCGCAGACACCAACAGAAGTAGCTCGATCTCTCGCACCCTTCCGCCATCATACGCCCTGTCGACTTCGGCTTCAAGCTATTCTTTTGTCAAACGATTTCAAAGTTTTTTTTCAAAATTTGATCATAGAAACAACTGAAACCAGTTGTTCTTCTGTTTAAACATAATCCCAAAAAAGCGACTGGAAAGTACTGAAAAAATCATTAAATGAATTTCAATCGGATTTCTGTCGGTAAAATTTTTACTTACATTGTGTCATAATACTTATACAAATGACTTGTCAGATAGTTGTACAATCTCTTAGCTTGTTCATTATATACAGCTGTGTCGATATTTTCGTTTCTTACTTGTTCTAATGTTTCAGTGAATTTTTTATTTTTAGAAATTATAAAACAAATATTTGCAAACCGCTGAGAACCTAAAAACGTCAGAAAGTGTCTCAAGCTCGAAGAGTAACACATTTTCTGGCCAATGAAGACGTCCAATTCTTCGATAGGTATTTTCAAAAGCACATCATTAATTAATGACTCAACTCCTCCAGATGACGGTGAAAGATTTTCTTCATTCAATTTCGGCAGAGACTCCCAGAAAAGTGTCAGGTCGTTATACCAGCGAGTAAGTGTGAAACCATTTTGGCGCAAGAAAATAAGGAACAGCCTTATTTCTGGAATCCGAAGCAATTCTTCGTACACGTCTATATTCATTTGGCGGATCAGACATAAAGTGCGATTAACTTGTTTATCGTTCTTTGCGTAGTGTAGAAATATGTTGTAAACTTCGCTGAGGGGAATAAAAGCAATGATATCGGACAAGTCATCGTCGAGAGAACTTGGCGTAGGATTGGTTAATTTTGGAATTTCATGCATACGTTGTCTTTTTAGTACTTTCTTCTTTTTATTTGATGTCATTAAATAACCAAAATACAACAACAGAGAAGCGAAAGTTATTCCCCCGAATACTAAAATTTTTTTCATTTTGATTTTTTCTGAAAGTGAAACAAAATTAGGCATGAACAAAGGCATACTTTTAATCAAACTTACCTTTCGATTTTTATTGGATTTAATTATTTGTTGCCAAATTTACTGAGTTTTCATTTTTAAAATCTAATTTCAAATTTCAAACAACAATGATTATAGGTTACTAGTGTTTATAACTTGCCAATTTTGACACACTGAAAATATGTGCTAACTTCAGTATAATAGAGGTATCGAACATGAAATTTATATAAGTAATGTGTTAAATTCTTGAACGCTTTGAATGGATTAGTTAAAATTGTTATAATTTGTTTACTAATTACTTATATTCGTAAAGCCCAGTCTTTATGAGTCAAATCGTAAGTGCCACGGAAAGAGTTCTTAAGGTAAATAACACCAATTAAGCCAAAAAACTTTTGAATTGAAAGAATTATTTTCGAATTGCAACAAATATGTAAGCATATGGTATGCGACATTCATAAGACTAGAAGGACCTCGTATAGCTCTTAAACGTTTGAGCCTCATTTTTTGTTGTTATTCTAAATCAAGATATTACATATAGTGCGATTATTTAGAATTCATAAATGTCAACATAATGTTGATGTATAATGCGTTTACTTTAGTTCAGCAAATCTGTTTGACAGCAAATCTGTCGGCTTTTTCAGTTTGCAACTCTAGCGCTGCTATTGTTCGATTGTTATTAAGCAAACGGAACAGGATATACGTCCTTAGCTACTTCCAATTTCTAAATAATGCTATCGCTTCGTTTCTGGTTAATCTATAAGTTTTTTGATAGGAAATCTTGTATTGTTGCGTGTATATTCAAATGTTGTATTTTTATATGTAATGTAACGAATTTTAATACTAAACTGATTGGAATGTTTTACCGAAGGAAATATACGTATCATTCCATAAAATTTGTCTTTAGAAGAAGTGTTCATCAATACACACCGCTTAAGGGAATATAAAGAAAAAAGCAGAGGAAAGGTTTTCATTTAAAAAATATTGTATTTCAGAACAAAATACATATGATGCCGGGATGTTTCGAAAATGTGTATCCTTGAAATCGTCATCATATCCACTTCATCAAATCCACTTTTTACAACTATAGCTTCAATACGTCTGGTTCATATGATTCTAGAGCGAATATGCTGTGAAATTTGTTAAGATAAAAAATTATGTCACTTCCTTCATTATGCAAATAATTAATTATTTCTCGAACTTGTTCAATAGATTCTATTTCTAATATCATAAAACGTGTATCATTTGACATGACATAATCTAAAAATTCTTGAAACTCTTGGTCTTGTGAAAGATATGCCCAAATCAAAGACTTAATTTCGTTAGATGGAACCAAATGTATGAATTCGTTTAGAAATAGACACTAAATCTTTATCGGAATCACTATCAATCTGAGATTCAAAATTTGCTTCCAAAAAATAATTTAAGTAGTGCAAATATTTTTCAAAGTTAACCTTTTTTGAGTTGAAATAAGTTATTAAATTTTGGAAGCGTTTTAACGACAACAAATCCTCGGTAATGCTTTTAGCACGTGATCGGACAAAAATAACAAATTGTCGGAAAACCTCAGAAGTTTTAATTCTTTCTTCAAAAAGATCTTGAATTTGTTTAGTAGGTATTAGATTTAGTAAATCATCAAATAAGCCACGGAGGTTTCCTTGAATTTTAAAACCAATAGTCTCACGATTAGGTCTGTCCAATCCGGCATCAAACCATTCGTGAACTTCGTTTAATGAATCAGAAGTGTAAGGACTTGCGTTTCCATGGTACTTAAAAATATCGTTGTAAGAATCATTTAAAATAAATCTCTTGTTATAGTTTTCAATGATAAAGTGAAAGAATTCGTTAAATTTTTTTGGTTGAACATATAAAAGTAAGAAAGATTCTAGTTCGTTACCTGAGAAATATGAGTTGATGCCAAAAAATCCATTGACAAAATCGAGGAATTTCTGAACATCCACGTTCTTGCTTTTCAAATAATTGTACAGCTCACGAACATGGTGGATGTGAGATACTTCATCAGCCACTTTCTGAGCTCTTTCTTTCACATAGTTGATAAACTTTTTAAATTCACTTGAACTCTTCATTTTTTCTTGATACATAGCTCTTAGTTTGTCGTGAGGAATCAATTTGTCTAAATCTTCAAAGAAACCTCGTAGTCCACCAGTTATACCATAACTGTACCGGTGCAAGCTGGGTTTGTATGCCTCCATGCCAAAGAACTCATGTAATTTGTTGAGTTCTTCATACACATGTGTACCTGCTTCGTGAAGATAACGTAATAATTCATGGACTGATTTACTATTTTCAACTTGCAAGATCAATTCCTTAGTTTCGTCGCTCATGACATATTGTACAAAATCTTGGAATTCATTATCGGAATAATAATATTTATATACAAGCATCTCGACTTGCTCTACTGGAAGTAGGGAACCAAAATCATTGAAGTCATCCTGGAGCGACGACGAAGGTGCTCTCAAAGGATTCACATGGATACCGAAAAATCCATTCACAAAATCAAGGAATTTCTGAACATCTACGTTCTTATTTTTCAAATAATTGTACAGCTCACGAACATGGTGGATGTGAGATACTTCATCGGCTACTTTTTGAGCCCTTTCTTTCACATAGTTGACAAATTTTTGGAATTCACTTGAACTTTTCATTTTTTCTTGATACATGGCTCTTAGTTTTTCGTGAGGAACCATTTGGTCCAACTCTTCAAAGAATCCTCGTAGTCCACCAGATATTCTGTTATTGTGTCGGTGTAGACTCGGTTTATATGCTTCCATGCCGAAAAAGTCATGTAATTGGTTGAGTAATTTGTACACATCAGTTCCTGCTTCATGAAGATAATGCAATATTTCATGTACTGTTTTACTATTTTCCACTTGTAAAATCAGATCTTTGGTTTCGTCACTCATGACGTATTGTACAAAATCTTGGAATTCTGCGTCGGAATTCAAGTATTCAAATACAAGCATCTTCACTTTTCCTAACGGAAGCAGCGAACGAAAATCATTTAGATCATCTTGAAGCGACGAAGAAGGTGCTCTCAAAGGATTTACATGGATACCAAAAAATCCATTGACAAAATCGAGGAATTTCTGAACATCTACGTTCATGCTTTTCAGATAATTGTACAGCTCACGAACATGGTGGATGTGAGATACTTCATCGGCCACTTTCTGAGCTCTTTCTTTCACATAGTTGATAAACTTTTTAAATTCACTCGAACTCCTCATTTTTTCTTGATACATTGCCTTAAGTTCTTCGTGAGGAACTAGTTGTTCCAAATCTTCAAAGAAACCTCGTAGTCCACCAGTTATACCATAACTGTACCTGTGCAAGTTGGGTTTGTATGCCTCCATGCCAAAGAATTCATGTAATTTGTTGAGAAACTTGTACACGTCAGTGCCTGCTTCGTGGAGATAATGCAATATTTCATGTACTGATTCACTGTTTTCTATTTCTAAAATCATATCCTGAGTTCCATCACTCATGATGTACTGTACAAAATCTTGGAATTCTGCGTCGGAATTCAAGTATTGAAATACAAGCATCTTGACTTTTTCGAAAGGAAGTAGGGAACCAAAGTCCTTGAAGTCATCCTGGAGCGACGAAGAAGATGCTCTCAAAGGATTCACATGGATACCGAAAAATCCATTCACAAAATCAAGGAATTTCTGAACATCTACGTTCTTGTTTTTCAAATAATTGTACAGCTCACGAACATGATGGATGTGAGATACTTCATCAGCTACTTTCTGAGCTCTTTCTTTTACATAGTTGACGAATTTTTTGAATTCACTTGAACTTTTCATTTTTTCCTGATACATTGCCTTGAGTTCTTCGTGAGGAACCATCTTGTCCAAATCTTCAAAGAATCCTCGAAGTCCACCAGAGATCCTGTAATTGTATCGGACGACACTAGGTTTGTACGCCTCCATGCCGAAGAAGTCATGTAATTTGTTGAGTAATTGGTATACATCAGTTCCTGCTTCGTGAAGATAATGCAATATTTCATGTACTGTTTTACTATTTTCCACTTGTAAAATCAGATCTTTGGTTTCGTCACTCATGACGTATTGTACGAAATCTTGGAATTCTTCGTCGGAATTCAAGTATTGAAATACAAGCATCTTGACTTTTTCGAAAGGAAGCAGGGAACGAAAATCATCAAGATCTTGTTGTAATGAGTGTGACCCATATGCACCGTCTGCCGGTAATGCTCCACCATATTGAATTGCTCCAAAAGCAAGCACTAAGCAAAGTGCTGCTACTCGTGCCATCTAAAACAATATTATTTATTAATAAGTGGCAAAACATTAAAAAATGGTGTATAGTTTCCATATATTCGATATTCAAAATAATATTTTCATCGCATGATTTTAACAATTAAATCAACTATAACATGATCAACTATACATCATGAAAATGAAATATAAAATATCTAAATATTCACATAAAAGAATATTTTTTCATGTTTTATGTATTAAACTCGCGTAAGGTAATAGCAATCCATCGCTACTCTCGTTTTCGTGATATACTCATTCATCACTATAATAAGATACTGCAGTAATTCATGAACTGATTTTCTTGTTCACGTATCTTTTTGTACATTCAAGAGTAAGGCGTGTGTAATTTAAAATTTTTATCTCATGGAAATTTTAATCTTATGCTATTTATTTTTGGAAAAATTTACATGAAAATACATGCATAGAAATGAGATTAAAACTTATTGAAACAATAATTTATGAAATATGCGAATATTTATGAACTGAAGCGAATACTTTTTTGAATATATAAATAGATAAATTACCTTCAATGATTTAAGACGAATTTATATGATATCGAGCAACGTTATGTCCTATTGCTTTTTATACACAGTTAATATACTAATTGTATTAATCTAAAACAGTCGTTCAGCTTAAGATTCTGTTTCAACTGCTTACTAAGTGTATACGTTTAATTTATATATACACGATTTATCTAATTGATTTTATCGTGGCAATTGTCAAACGAGTGATCTATCTCCATACTTTTATCTCCAAAAACAGTACGCTTTTTTTAATAAAATTGTCATATTATTCGGTTAGATATGGTTGATTTATTGCAACTTACAGTTATTCTGGTTGGGCTTGGTCCCACAGAGCTTATCTTAACTGTAACAATTGATTCCTGGGTTTACTAAGTTTTTAGAGCACCGCGTGGTTGATACTAAACTGCGTAATACTCGCCGCACATTTTATATACTAGTATGACCAGTAATCGCGTTATTTTGCTCTGTCTAAGAGTATCAATATCATTAATGCCTCATATATGTTTACGGTTTTTGTTTGGCATAAAGAACTTGTGTCGATGTGTTTTTAATTGAGTTCCAATTGTAACGACTTTAAGATGACATTCTGGGTAATTTCTCTTTGTTGAAAGATCTTTTGCTAATGATTTTTTATTGTTTATCGATTCATGATTCTAAATAAGAGGTAATGAGAACTAAATAAATATACACACAGTGCTTTTTAAGTTTTCATAAATTTCAGTTATAAAATTGTTATCTTTCTTCATAATTAATCATACAAGCCTGTTTTCACATAAAAAGTTGTAGAATCCAGAATTCGTAGGTTTAAAATTGAATGTGAAAAATACATAAATGTTTAGAAGAGACGAAATTTTTATTTATATGAAGTATGAAATACGAAACACTGTCAGGTATTAGGGCAATGATTCATTTACGAGTCACTATTTAACAACAGGATGAATGTATCCCAAAAAAATTATCGACAAATTTCAAGTATCTGTCTACATCTACATCTCTCTTCTTCAAATACAAAATTAACAACTTGTATTCTTTTATAGTAGCAATTTTATCGGCAATAGCTTGCGCTTTACTATTAATAAAATTAAATGTTTCTTTAAAATTATTCGATTGTTCCATTTTTTCATGGAATAGTTCGTTCATTTTTTCCGTCGGCAAAATAGTTAAAATATCTTCAATAAATCCTGCTATTCCGTGACTGTTGCTTTCAGTAGGATTCGTTTTTCGGAATAATCGTTTGAATATATCCCAAAAAAATGCATATAATCTTATTAAATTCAATTTTTTACGTCGTGCAAATGTCAATATTTCTTGAATCTCTGTAATTTCGAAAATATGTGCTAACATATTTTGTGTTTGAGGTGATTCCAAATAGTCCGTGAATTGATCTAACTCTGCATCGGCGTAGGTATATTTTAAAAATAATGCTCTTAATTTATGTCGTGGGATTATCTTCAAAAAGTCTTCGATGTCATCATTTAAAGTTTTTTCTGCCAGTTTCAAATTCTCGTCGTAAGCACGTACTCCTCCGATGAAAATTATTGTTAGGAAATAAAGTATGTTTTTCATCTGCAATTATTTAATTTTTAAAATTAATTCATGAATTTTACTTTATCTTGAAATAATAGCACAATTAACGTATAAATAATCATTATATCTGTAGAGGAGCCGACCCAACACTGGGTTAGTTTTTCGTTGATTAGATATAAATGAAATAATATCAAGAAAAGTTTCATTTGTCATGACTAATATTTACTTTGTTACTCCTCTACGTAATGTTAAGTCTTCTAATTTATGCTTGTTGTACTTACTTTATGTGTTATAATATAAACCAACAAAACTTTGAAGGCGATTTTTTGATCCTTATTAGCTAAAACGGAACATTTTATTGCTTTGTGCATTCATCTTTTATATATTGATAACCGATCAATTATTGCCTTTCGAATATGTCCAATAATCAAGTTATCGGATTTATCATACATGTGATCAACGGTTCAAAATTTGAACTCAGCATTGTAATATATATATCCATTATAAGCTAATATCTGCACATGCTTCAAAAAATCATGCACTTGAGCAAACACTTGAAACTTTCCTTTATTTTTACGCGTTAAATAATAATAATTAATAAGGTCAGCGAAAAATTTGTGTATAATTTTTAGTTTACTTTATTTAAGATTTGTACAAAATTGTTTTACAAAACTACATTCACATATCAACAGGTTTAAATTTAATTCCAGTTAATGCAGTCACAAAATCTGCGAAGATTTTCACATCAACATTCTTTCGTTTGATGAAACGAATCAAATTCTTAATATGCTTATTTGCTAGTATTTTATCTACACCAATCTGGGAGTTTTCTGATTTTATGAACTTCACGAATTTTCGGAAAACTGAAGACTCCTTAAGTTTACGATCGTACAGCGCATATAACTCGTCAACAGGAATAAGTTTTTTCAACTCTGCAACAAAACCATTCAACCCTCCATACGTAGCACGCGCTACATCGCCGCTGTGAATCGGGTCAAGTTCCAAAACTTCATGCAACTTGTTTAGAAGAACATAGATGTCTGAGCCGTGGTTGTGCAGATATTCGAGAATAGCTCGAACCTCGGGAATATTTTCAACTTCGTAGAATCCAGGCAGGACATCGTCCGATAAGATATACTGAACAAGTTCCTGAAATTCTTCATCGTTTCCAAAGTAACGGAAAACAAGTGTGTTAATTTTGTTGAATGGGATAAGGGCGCGAAATTCTTTCAACTCGTCTCCCAAGGTCCGATCTTTGGCAGATACGGATGATGCTGCTGCCACAAGAATGATGAATACATCAACTTTCATCTGGAACAGCAACGAAAAGTATAAAGCAATTTTGAAATAAATCTTTCGAGGTAATGATAGAATTATTAGATAATTGCTGATATCTGATTCATTTAAAAATAATCTTACTTCGCTAAATTATTTCCGCACAATTTCAGGCGTCAACTATAGTATTGCTTTATGACTTTCCACTTTGTATTTATACTTGTTTCGGCGCATGAAGTTTTTTTGATGAATCAATCAAACACGTTACGACAAGAACAAGTATAATGTATTCATTGTTTAAAACAAAAATGACTTTTTTAAGTACAGCAATGGAAAGACTAATTAAAACTTATTGTTCGTTATGAATCATAAGAAAACTCAATTTTCTTTTTTGAAAGATGTTGAAATTCATTGTAACATCGTAGTCTTGCAATAAAACATCCTACTCGTCTGCAATTTGATCGCCCGAGAAATAAAATGAATCTTTTTCTCTTCTCGAAATAAGGCGATACCATCTTCTGCTACTTAGTATTGTCTCGTAACGGGTGCATACCGTGTTGGCCCATCTTCTTTCTCGGTTTCGCTTCGTTACCCAGTGTCGAAAAGTACCGGCGATTGAATGAGAAAGCAAAGAGCACCGCGTGCCGGAAATGGCCCTACGCTTCGCTCGATAAATAAGAAAAAGCAGTGTTTGAACAGGTGACGCGAAATATAGCAAAATAAAATGGAACTTCCGTTGGTTTTTATACAACACAAAAATAAGAATAAAAAAACTGTCAAAAATCCTACAGGCAGCAACGTTTAGAAAGTAATTTTTTTAAAACGACAACACATAAAAAAAGATTACAGCCGGCATTTTTATTCCGTGTTAAAATATAAAGCAACTGATATCGCTATATCATGATACTTTGATGATTACGTTCGATCGGTGGAAAGTTTTTATTGCAAAAATGTTATTCGAATGGAATGGAGCCAAGAAAATATTATAGAGAATCATCGCGATATCATGATGCAATTACGTTCCGGCAAACGCTGGCCCATCAAACTTTTCTTTCCCCAAAATTACTTTAAGAATCGTATCGAATTATTTCCTTTAGTATCACGCGCTAAACTTTTGCAACATATTAAGGTGGCACGTGGTAGTAACCGCGCACAGCGTATCGGCGCTGCCATTACTGGTAACGACTAGCAGATTTTTGCTACGAACCAAGTATCGGGTTCGAGGTAATGGACACATCCGGAACACGTGAGGTCTCTCTCATTACGTCTTATTCACAAGTGCTAGCATCTTTCATTTGCAATATTGTCAAGACACAAACTTTACATTACAATCTTAACTTGTCTCCAACAGAAGTAATACGATGCAAATAACTGCAGTTTGATTCTATTTGATGTGAAAAATGAAAACAAATATAGTTTTGAGGCAGAGTTTCAAGTGGAACAACGTTTGGAGAATTTTCTTTTCAATATTGAGTTCAGATATGTTTGTTCAAAATAAAGATTATAAAGCTGGAGGCATTGATCGCCGTAATTGGGATTTACGCTAAGCCAAGTAGATTGCTTCTAGTTTCTAAAAGGGTTATTGCGAGGAGTAATCCAGAAAAGTTGCAGGTTTATAGAAACCGGATGAAACAGTGCAAGAGGCAGAAGGAAATAAAAGCGTGTTCACGACGAGTATAGTATTTTTGTCATCTGGTCCGGGTTGAGGTCATGCACGCCTAAGGTGTCTCTCTTGGTAGTCGAGAGTTCAACGGCGGATTGGGAAGGGTGACCGTAACAAATCCTCCACGAGTAATCGAGGTCGCGCCACAGCCAAGTTTTACTCTCGAACACTTAACTCTATTGCGATTGGATTCCACAGCTCACCCTCATTCTCGCTGTTCTCTTTACTAGCTTTCTTACATGCGGAAACCTTATTACAAGCGACACGATAAAATACCTCGGAGACGTAAAAACATCCCCGTCCTAGAAAGCCCGAGATGTTCTTCTTATCCGGGCTGTATGTACGACGATCGATGAAATGCCAATGAACACATGGTACACGAGCAAAGCACAGTAAGAACAACCCATCGAATAGGTACGAAAATTAAACTCCAAATTATCAACATGCCGGAGCAGTTTGCTAAGAAAATGTGCCCTCTTAAAAGTTAATCGCTAGAACTCGGACTAAAAACGTTAAGCTGGAAGCAAAGTGTGTGTACTTGTCGAATAAACATTTCAAATATTTTTTTCATTTTGTCCTTGTTGTTCCAGATTGATCGTTATTCTGAGTTTGCACGGACACAATAACGTTATTTGATCTATGACGAATATGAAACCCTTTGGACAACGACTGAAACGTCTTCGCAAAATAGTACGGTGAGTAATGAGTCAGCAGACGTGCAAAATATTCTAGCTAAAACAACAAAAGAAATGTGACAGAGTAACAACCGCAGGAGCCGAGCTTGTGTTCCCATCGAGTGATGTGGTCTGCGAGCTGACTCATACACGTAGCCTTCGTCAAACATGGAAAGGAAAGTGTGTTTGTGCAATGCCCGCGTTACAAGGTGCGTAGATGGCCCGTCGAATCAACTGGTCGGGACTAGCTAATGTGGCTCGCACGTAAACTCGACAATTTGGTCGACAACGTGACACCGCTGCCATAGATGGTAATTGGACTGCTCCCACAGCTTGACAAGGACGCAAGAAATACACGTCCTGCGTGATGCTGCTCTTGTATTTTTAATTATACTTCAAGCCCGCTGTTTCAGATTTACACGTTGCGATTCTATTGTGTTTTCTAGACCTAGATAAACAGTCTAAGGGAGTTGTCGTTACTTGTATATGAACTCGTGGTGAGCTTTGATTTTCGCTCATGCGAGAATATACGATTGCAAGCACACGAAATGCTAATATTAGTCTTTTCAGATCTGAAAGAGTGCAAATTTGCACGATTGAATTACAGTTTCAAATTTTTTGATACTAAAAATTCCAGCACTTAATTATCTTTTTTGACCAATTTTTTACCAATCGTGTAGGTATTGGTTTACCTTCAATTTTTGCTTAATTTATAACCTTATAATAACTGGAATGAGGTGAGATGTCTGCAAATTCAGACTATAAGTAATAAATGAAATTTTTCTTTAGTAATTAAATTTGAAGTCACAACAATTGCTAGTGCCACAAATAATATCGTTTCCATTAATAGGTTCAGTTTGATGTATTTTGCATTTTGGATCCATTCCTTGAATTACAACCTAACTAGATGTAATTGGCTCATAAAGTCGGTCTAATCACGTCAACACTCGACAAGCGAATTGGCTTTCACTCTAACCTGCCATTACAGCTAATTCGTCAATACTTGGCACAAATACGTCAAATTGGGCCTAGCATATTTATTTTAGAATTTCCTGTCCAGTGTATATTCTTGAGAATAATCCACCAGGTGGTAAACAATTTTGCACAAAAAATGTACCTCAATTCATGAAAACAAAGCTTCGTCCTCGTCGAAAATAAAAGAGCAGTAACCGCGCATTAATAGGACACGTATATAATTCCAGATTTTGTTTTATCCGCGGAAGATTTTTGTGAGCATGCAAGAAAGGATGCGCTTTTAAAACCAGTCGTTGCGCAGCACTTTGATAACGAGCAAACTTCTGTCAAAACCACTCGAGCAAAGCAATTATGCTCATATTACTCGTTGAGCTACATTAATTAACGACGAGAGTGACGAAGCTTTTACCCTTACGAGTATCCTCGGGTGGCCCTTTGTATTAGCAATGTTCGTGGTTTTATCGGTCCAAAATTAAAGCATACACTCTCTCATAATGCGCTTGTAATGAAGGCCTAAATAGAATCAGTTTTCACACGCTCAGTTGTACCGCTTCACATGAAACGACTCATTAATACTCTGATACAATAGTTGCTAGACTTTTAAGAAATTGTTATCCCTCGAAAAGGGCTGGTATCTGTAATGGACTGAATTCTCCAACCTCCGTTTATAATTTCAACACGTTCCAAAGGGAGAGTCTCGTTAGGCGCTGAAAATTATTTTGCCATGGTTAGAGTGTTTTATAAAGTGTTAAGAAGTCGGGGTTAAAAAAAAAGTATAAAAACTCGGTGAAGCACGATGAGGTTTATCATAAGTACGAAGAAAGACAGAAGGAAAGTGCCCGAGGTGAAAGAGTTCGGGACGAAGTAAGAAGGTAGGGTGGAATCCTAATCAGCTTACTTGCCAAGCTCGCGCAGCTTTCGTACCAAGGCCCCAGACCAGATTAAACCATTGTTGTTGACTATTATTATATCACGAGATACGAACTCGGAGACGAGGTTGAAGTACGTACAATAACATGTGGTACCATGCAGATAAACTCGACTGCGATATAATGCCCACAGAAAAGGTCTAGTCTAACCTCAATGGGCTAACGGTGTCTGCAAACGACGGTCAACTACAATCGTTATTACCTTATTGCCACAACCATTATTACCCGTCTCGATGTTATGCTTCCCGTACTTTTTATCCCAACATGTTTCATGCCCTTTGCGAATGCACACTTGCTATTCGTTCCTTTCAAGCACCCAATCCACGTTCGTAATTATTTCCATGCTTTTATTGGGATGGTGCTTCGCATTATTTCCGCATGAATAACACGTAGAAATATGGTGGATCGGGAAAATTGCATTGTTCCTGTACGTGTTTAGATAAATTTGAATTAGGTATCTACTGCGCAATACTGGCATGAATGGTACTCTTACATTCTAGAATTATTCGATACAAATTCATTGATCGCAAAATAAAAGACGTTTCAATGCTGCTGCGAACATTCTCGCTAAATACTTGCAAAATTGTTCAAAAAACAAACGACTCCAGTAATCCGTTTTAAATGTTTTGAAATACACTATTGTAAACAACTTTTTATGCGGAACAAAAAACTGAACTCACGCATTCAAAAGTCATAACAGAAAAGATGTTGATTTTAGAATGACAAGCATCATTAAATTCGTCATCAAAGTGAGGATATCGTTGTTTGAAAACAAATAATAAAGCAGGAAACTATTTTTTGTTGATGGATTTGCAGCTTTTCATTTATTTATTACTGTGGTAACACTGCGGAATGGTATATACGACTGCGACATCATGTAGATCTTACGGCTCCTATACTTCATTTTCAGCGACGATGGCTGGCGTGCGGGGTTCACCACCACTTATGTCGCTCTGTTACCGAAACTTCGTGCTGTGAATATCGATAAGTAAAATTGTAATCCCTCACTGCGGCGAGAGAAATTTAAGCCGTCTTCGTGCGTCGATTTTTCTTCACCTAACAATGACTTCGATATTACGCCGGTTTGATAGATTGACCTGTCGAAAATGGCCTGGCGCCATCTTAATATGCATGTTGTACATTAAAGGATCAGCGTTTTAGACGCAGCTTACATTTTAAGCTGAGCTTACATACGAGGCGAACCAATCATCAACCTCAAGTCGAACGAGGATCATTGACCCGTCAATCGACCACCCCGCTAATGACATTTTAATTGCCCCGGTGATTTATTAATGCTCCTCGATTTCGCCAAGAATGTTTGCAAACAAATCAAGATCAAAGCAAACTTTTGCGGAATAAATTGGTGGTACACTTTGTAATTTAAACTTATTGCGAATTTAGACATTTAAATGCCATACAGATAGCTATTTTCGTGTATATACCAGCGGTGGTGGATGCATTGCATTTGCCAGACGCTGTTACTTCAAGTGTAAACTAATCGTAATAAGATGAGGAAGAATTCGCAATGAGATGACTGTAAAAGACGTGATGCTGGCGAATGTACACACTTTCCATTTTACGCCTTTCTCTCTAGGAATCCTCTCTTCCCTTCTTTTCAATGGACCACCAACGAATGCCGCATATTTATTATCCGATTGTGTCGAGCACTTGACGAACAAGGAATTTGCCATTGCTGTAACGAACATTATTTTTAAACTTCCATAAATCACAACTCAAATGTTTACAGTTGACAATCTTGTAATTCTTCTAAAACGACAATTTTGAAATTAAAAAAAAAGAAATGAAAAAACGTTTATAGACGAATGTTTTGTAGAAACCATACTTTATTGTGGAGTAGAAGGATGGAAAGTGGAAAAAAATCAAGGGAGGGTAGGATTTGGTAAAAATAATAAGCGGTTAATTTAACAATGGCGGGTAAATAGTGTTCAAAAAAGCACTCGATCTTACTTTTTTCGTCTCTTTTCTATCGTTTAACGCGGGAATAAAAGGCTGAGATTGCAGCTGGGACTTTTGATCCCTCGACCTTTTACTATCTCAGTTGCAGTTGCGCGCAACTTTCAACGTTATCAGTCGCTACCAAGGATCGATATTTTTCCGGCAAGAATTTCACGCGGATTTGCGAAAATCCCCGAGGAATCAAAAAGACGTATTTGCTCTTATCGAGCCTCACGACAACTTCCGCTCTCCTCTAGTTTTTTGCATACTTTTTTCATGCACTTTTTTGTATTTGGTATACTCGTCGATGTATTCCGAACCATTCGAGCTATCAGAACACCGTAATGGGTAATAATTCACAAAACAAGACATTTTCATCAATCTTTTTGTTGAGAATTCTAATCAACATGGAATATACTATTTCGCGCCGGCTCAACTAATCAAGTAATAAAAACAAACATACAAAAATGAGTCGTTATTTGTCGAAGATTCATCATACGTTTTTAATTAAACCTACAAAAAACTTTTATTTCGCTCGTTATTTGCTTTTAATTTATTTACGCTGAAATGAAACATTGTTGCCTTCTCTACAAATCAGGGAGAAGATGACGGTTTTTGATGCACGTATGATAAAAAGATATTTTTGTCATGACATACATAGCTGAAGTGTTTAGCACGAAATGTACAGTCCAATGATCAATTTACAGTTGATTACATCAACAATCCATACGATATGCTTGAAGTGCTACATATTTGATCGGATGACTTTCAGATGTAATTATCAAAGGCCCATTGTTAACAAAACAAATGCCCATGCCTGCAATTTTCATGCACGTATTCAACATTGACTATAAATAATAATTAACAAATAAATAACACGCCAAAGATAATGCGCAAATATCGATAATAATTATTCATCCAAATTACGATTTAATCGAGTTCTCGAGCTCATGATAATTGTTCAATTTTCAGACCTTGCATTCAAATTTAAAGCTTGTGTAGAGTCGCTTATCGCTGTGATAAACGATTGAACTGATTCGTAAATAAATAAACAAGTGATAAATAATTGATCAGATTTCGGCAATGTCCGAAAATATTTCTCATCAGTCTCAGACAATCGATTGTTCGCAACGTATATACTTGAGCACAAAGCAATATTCGCAGCTGCGATTGGACTTTCATGCGGTTTCAACCAAGAACTCCTAAGGGTCTATCGCCAGAGTGACATCCAATGTCTGAGTTCTTGAAATCTGCCCCGCCGAAGGCGGTCTGCACTCAGTAGCTTGGCCAATTGTTAGACAATAATGTGAAATTCATAGACTTTCGTCTATTTATCACGGATTGTCATCAATTATTATGATAATTGCGCTACAAGCAAAATAATTGATAATAGATATTTAATCGAGAGACATCCGGTTCTAACAGGTGGTAGATTAACTGCGACCGAAATGTTTCTATTAAAATGAATTCGCCACGATTTAAATCCAGAAAATTCACGAATAATTAACTCGAATTTAACGATGAATTACGTTTCTAATCAGCTTTATTTTCAACAAACTATTCGTTATAAAGTCAAACTAACAGTGGAGCGTTTTGAAATGAAAACGAGACAAAACAGAATAAACAAAAAAACATAAGTTGTTACACAGGTAACTTCGCGTTAACAACAGAGGCGTGAGTAATTAATTTTTGAGACTGTGGGAAATTGTTATTCATACCAGGCAAACAAAATTTATTCTACATTGAACGTAATGGAAAGGTGGGTATACTTTCATTAAGAATTTGAAAATAGGTTTGCTTTATTTTCGCGTGAAAATCGAACGACAATTGAAAGAGGATTGTGAAAGCTTGAAATTCAATTTCCGTTCGAAGCCGGGCATCGACACTTTAGAGCGAACGACTGTCAGGATTTGACCAAAAGGGAAAGCACAAAAATCGTGTCATGGTCAGTTTTTGCCAGTATGATTCAATAACAACTTCCGAACCAGAGGAAAAGATAAAATTACACGAGTCATATTTTCGCTTCAATGCAACCTCCTTTTCATATCGAAACTGTTTGTGGGCGTTTCAACAGGGGAAGAAAAATGTTTTGAGTTTTATGGGAATTCCATTTTTCTCAAATATTTCAGCGACTTTTTTTCTTTCTTTTTATCTAGGAAAAGAAGATTGTGAGATTTTTTTTTCTAAGACGTCGATTGATTATGCGTTTCTATGGGCGAAAATATGTCTTGACCCATTACTATCAAATCGTGGCAGTTGAATTTGGATCGCATACGTCGATGTATGACACGTTTCTACCGCAATACCGGTGGTCCGACGTAATCCTGCCGAAGCCGAATCAACGCGATCCTAGGATACGTGACTAGCTTATTTTAGACTCCGCAGCTATCGCGAATGAAGCTTATTTCTACCAACACCTTATCAGGGGTAAAGTTAAAATGGATGTAGACGTTAAACTTGTTTAAGCATTTTTCAAGTTTGTGTATCGATTCGTTCAATTCAATTTATTGATAATAAAATTAGTTTATACTTATCGCCTAATAAGGTTTTTGTGTTTTTGTGTTTTATGAAAAGAATGACCATAAAAATTTAAAAAAAAAAGCCAAGGTAATTTCATACAATTCGTATGAATTTTACAGATAACTTTTTCTATGTTTAACAGAAATCATTTTATTTGGGTGAGAAAGAATTTTCGTTGATAATGTCTTACACTTTATACGTGTAAGTATGAAAGCTTAACTGAAAGTAGCTTACTGAAAGAAAGACGAATTCGTCTACTTGTGGATCGTAATCTGAGTCAAATCTGTGAAGATAATGAATTTAGATCGGAATCACACCGAGTGAATAACGACCATCGAGAAGTGGTGCGAAATTAGAAGATGGTGATTTACATCGCATACATTTTGATGCAAGCTTAAAAGAACCTCTCAGATTTTCGATGCCTTTTCACTTTAATGCAGCTTTCATTTAATTCCATCAAAGTCTTATCGATATATTATATAACATAAACGGTTCAGAATGTATCGGTTAGATTCCTCGATTAAATTATTAAAATAATCGGATCGTTCAGAACGGTATCGACCTTTTCCGAGTATCAACAATGAAAGAACCTTGTTCTCCATCAAAACAATAAAACTAACTTGATCACGACATTGTAATTTACTTCATCACAGATTCATCACAAAGTCAATTGTTACATCCGATATTGTCAATAAATTATTGGAATAACTGTTAGTTAAATTGGAATGTCGTTTGGTAGTTAGAAATGGCAGATGTTAAACGTTAACAATGTCGTTAAACGATCGAATTTCGAGTTTCTAGCAGTTTCTGAACCAATCTTATTTTTTTCATTTCATTCGATTTAAAATCACAGAGAGGCACGTGCAAAAATAACTTAATGTTATTGCAAAGCATATCTGATCATTTTAGAAATAAAAAATAGTCTTATCTGGGATCGAATGGTTCACTTAATCTCAGTCTAAAGTTTGGCCATGCAGGTAACGCGATACGCAAGAACTTGGAATATATTTAATCTGTGATATATTGTGTAATCGGAAGAAAAGATCGATGTGCCATGGTTGCGATCTTCGTTATCTAAGACGTCTTGGTGGAAACGTAAGGACGCTTGCTCAGATGAAAGCTTCTATGCCACGACGCTTAGATTGGCTTTGCATAGTTTCACGTGTCGGGAATTGAGTTATAATTACCTTAGCTCTTGTAACGGGAGGGTTCTGTAGCGAGTGCTACACGACCCGAGATAATAAATTAATACAGAACATCGCGCAAAATGTAATGCGAGCCTAACTACAGAGCCCTGCCGGCCGGAGCTCCAAAGCATACTCTTCTGACTTTGGTGAACAATCATCTCTCAGATGATGCATCGTATCCCAATAAAAGAATCACTCTCGTTTGAATGAAAGTAACCTTTTCGACTGACGAAAATAAATTGAACTTTTCTTCGCTACTGGTACTTCTTTTTTTTCTCTTATCAGATATTGGTTTCTGTTGAAATATTGCATTATCTATCAGCTGAAAAATATAATCTTTTCTAACAAATAAAATCGATCGAAAACAACTACTATATCGTCCGGTAAGACACGAGTAATCGGAATTATCGAAGCCGCTCGATGTTTTAACATTCATGAGGTGATTTTGTTTGATTTTATTTTGATTTCGAGTAGTTAGATATTGAATTGATATCATCGTTGGAATTTGACGATCATAACAATTCTACTGTCACTTCCAGAACATTAGCAACTTTTAATTTCTTGATTATTAGTTTGTTCGTGGTTCATCAAGCGTTCTTACTTTTAAATTTAAATTTAAAATGCATGCTCATGTATGGTTTTACCTAGAAATGACGTTTGGAGTACGTAATTAGTGGTTATTTTTAAAGAGTCGTAAACTTTCGAAAAAAATGTTCAGAAAAATTAAAGAGATTTTGCGTTGTTCTCTAAAATATTTTAAAGAGTAAATGACTTCTACAAACCACTGTATTAATTTTGAGATCGCTTTTATATTTTCGAATGGAAACAACCAAAAAGTGCCATAAATAACGCATTTACATTTTTAGTGCTATAACTAAAATACGGAGAACTCTTTATTACCGACCTCCTCAGATAATATCCCCCGCTAAACGTCTGTTAAAAATTTTTCTAAATATAATAAGCTTGCACACTGAAATTCGAATCGTTCAATATTGTTTAATATATTAATCTAATTTATGCAGTTGCCAATTCGAATGTCCTATATGCAACATATAAATGTTCAAATTGGTTAGTAATTCTATCAATTGTTGTACACTAACAAAAGCAATATTCGTTAAATATTTAATTATTATATTCACCATCATCTATCAACTAGTTGATTGATATAAATCGCCATCAATTTTGAAACCAGAATAAAATTATTATGTGGATTATTTTATTGCAATAAGTCCGAGTTTATCGCAAACCGGATAAACCCGGGTTACTTCTTATCAAAACTTACAATTCAGCCTGTTCCAAAATTTCGCCCTGGTTTAAGCTAGGCGTTTTTTTATAAAAGCTCCTAAAACATATTGGATCAACCTGAAGGGAAAGTACGGCCAGTAGTATAAACTACAATTTTTCGGACATCCCCCTATCAATGTCTACTACTCCGACCTCGCTGTCGTGACAGGTAGACACAAAAATATCGTCAACAAGGTGTAGACTCGTGTTGGAGTACTGAGTTGTTAAAAAGTTTTCATAGTCGGTATTTTTTATGTCGCGGGAAAGAAAAATGTTGTTGATGATACAGAAGTGTGTCAGTGGCGAATAAATATGTCAATGAAATGACGCGATAACGATGACGAGTCGGCGAGTTCTTTCCCGTGCTAACCGGAAGATATACGCAAGTGGTACTGTGAACGGAAAAGGATGAAGGAAAAACGTAGCTGGAAGACGTCTGTCGTAGAATGGATGGGGGCGAAAAAGAGGTACCCAAGGCAGCGGCAAGGCGGTGGAAGAGTAGACGCATGTATTGATTACCATTCTAGCTGGTAGCAATGCCCGGAGATCGCAGGCAAGAAATGCTGCATTCGCCAGTGTTCACGCCGTTTAACAACAATCGATGCAAAAATTATATTCAGCTTGCAAACTCTCATTTGCCGAATCAAATAACCACTAGAGCAGTTTTGATTCAGCTGCTAAATAAGTTTTGCAACAATTTTACAGCCCCGCCTAAAAACTGCTCTGGAAATGAGACTCTTGAAAAGCTTGCAGCTTCGAAGTTTCCGTTGTAAATGTTTTGTTTCTGTCAATGATTTTTGTGTACATTTTAAGGAAGATAATTGTTGTAAAGTCTTCGAACGAATGTTTTGAATCACATTTCGAGACGTTTAATCAGAAAACTTTTCAGCGGACTGAAGAGAGAGAAAAAAAAAGGTGAGATCGGGAAAAAGTTATAATCAAAAATGGACTTTTGTTTGCACTTGGGGATGCTAATAATACTTCGTCAGTGGCAAAAATAGGAGCGGGGTAAAAATTCGATAAATTGCACAAAGTTCGGTTATAACTCCGAGGCTATAAGATATCGTCAAAACACTAACGACGGCGAAACCGCAGTTGTGCACTGATTTTTCTCCACTCCGATGAAACTCCGTCTTCACAGTTGGTAGGAAACAAATGAGTGATTGAATTGAAACTTTCCAGGCGGCGACTTCTGTAGTCCCTGGGATTTCGCGCAACTCCCCGAGAGTCGGGTTTCCCTCATGATTCCGAAAGGACAGCTCTTCAAGGTAATCGAGAACTGTTTTCGCAAATATTAGCGCAACTTCGTCGCTCGAGTTGTACGTACATTTACACAGAATTTGCATATTGCATGTGAAATAGCGCATTCGAATATTCAGCTCCACTTATTATCTCGTCTGCTATATTAGTGTCCTATTTTACGATACCCGCGATAACCGATTTTAATTGCACAAAAGGACGGATTTCTCGTAGACCCAAGCGGCTAACTCTTCTTTCCACGTCGCCACGTTCTTGCAACTTTTCTATCCGGTGGACTAACGGGGGAAATCGACATTTTATCGCGACACGTCCTTTTGTCTTCATATTTTACGGCCCTATACTTTTGTCCTTCCATTATCATATTTTACCTAGCGAACCAGGCGAGTTCGATTCTTGTGATTCTTGAGGATAAAATCGTTCGTCACATTAATAATAATGAGGCCAACGTAGCGTCTGGCGGGGACGTGCGTTCACATTGTCTCATCGCTGGAAACGTTCCACGCGCCGCGAGAGACTAGTACGTTGGATTTTTTATGCGACTCAACCGCCACCCCTGCATTATGTAAGGCCCGAAGCGACGAGCCTGCACGCCGAGAATTATATTAAGGGAAAGACGGCACATGCTATACCCTTAGGGGAGTTTCGCGCCCTGAGATGCCTCCTCTACCGCATCCACTATCTTTTTTTTAACCCTCCTTCCTTTTTTATCTATGCATCCTTCTCCGCTTCACAAGCGTCTATTTGAAATTTGTAATTTTTTCCAACCAACCCGTGTGTTCTAACTTTTTCGTCAGTTTTTTGTATCTAAAGTAAGTTCTGTCCGGTTTTTTATATTCATCTTCGATTTTCCTCTTTTACTATGTTTGAGTATTGAAACTCAGTTAGTTCCCCAGCCGTAAACAGCCTCGAATAACTTACTTTCGAGATTGAAGTTTATTTCTGTGTTTAGCCATGGGATCAAAAAATTTGCCATAAAAGTCGTTGTATTTGATGTAGAATTAAGTTAAGACTAGTTCAAACTAGAAGTGTATATTGTGAATTGAGTTTTTATTTCATGGTACGATAATTATATTTTTAGTGTCCAGATAGAGCTGTCAGGATATGTGTACTAATAACGGGAGATCCTTATGCACGTTTGCAATGTGTTCAACGGGCGAGTCGGCTCTGTTTCGGTGCATTGTATAGCTTAACTACAGAATGCTATTCAACATCGCTGAATGATAAATGATAAACGGTAGTATTTACGTTATTATTCGTCGTTCGCTGCTACCCGACTGAATTTCACGAATGCAACAGTGGAATAGCATTGACACTGTTCCGACAAAGTCTGAATCTGATTTCGACATTGATTAGATAAGTTTGAAGTTTCTAAAATGTTCAAAAATATTCTGAAATTGAGAAAATTGGTCTGCGATGTTGAAAAAAGGTTTACTTCATATTTGAGTAATTGACTTTGAAGGCTCAACTTGGGGAACTTTTAGTTATCTGCGAATTTACTAAAGACTGTAATCTCAGCTCATCATTTACTCGACTCGGTTTCTTCTTCGTTATACTTCTGAAACTTCTTTGATACAACTTTTTTACATGTTTACTATCTGTGATGTATAATTTATGTAAGACGTTTATCTGTAAGTCAAGGGTTTAACTTTTTTTCCACCCGTGTATTTGTCATTAGACTTACTAAAAATTTATGATTTTGTTGGTATAATGTTCTACATGTTGTTAATTGTTATTGTACATTGTAATTTAACCAAAGTATTTTTCGTCACTTTTGTATTTGTCTACATTCATGGTTGATGCATAAATTTCAATCTATAAACTGCAAATATAATTTGTGTGCCGTTCAATTACGAACGAATGAGCATCAATTCCAACTAATTTTGAAAACAAACATGCTATGGGTATGTGTAGATTTTTAAAATATTAATAATTCTTACAAAAAACATTCTAGTCAGTTTCTAATTTTGGAATAATCTTTTAAAAAATTACATTGTCACTGATAAGAATGAGTGTGCATCGTGCATATGCATCAAGTAAATTCAACAACGTCTATTCCACGGAAAAGCCCCATAAATACAATCATAAAGCGTTTCTGCCACCTTTACAAATTCGAGCATTTTCTTTTGTTGAATCACAACATCATAACGATATACTATCGTTGACACACGATTTTACATTTCCCATACAACATGTACGAGACGTGTCATACAAACATTAGAAGAGAGGGTACGCAAACTGAAAGCGTATTTCTTCACTGCGGGTGTCCAACGAATTTTCATGTCGACGGGAACGTTCGGAAGCTCCTCGGACGTGTGTATATAAAAACATAATATGAGTAGTCAGAGTTTTGCTTAGAAAAGCACGTGCGATCTCTCGGCTCAGATAAGAACGCGAAAGGGGCTGACTATTCCGGGCCGACCAATGACGGAGGGTCACGTTCGGAGGTGGCAAAGCCTCAGGGATATCAAACTTTTAGCCTGAAACATCAGGCGCCAGCAACTTCTCTCTTGCCGTCGTGGTTCAACCGAAGCCAACTGATCAGCTTCTATTGTGTTCTCCAGCGGTGCTGGACCACGTATTGGCAAGTCCATTGCGGAATTGAAAACTGCGTAACTAAATTTTCAAGCGGCAGATATGTGGTTGGCGTTACGCTTATTTACATCCGTATTTCCACATTTGCAAATATTTGTGCATTCCTCGGGCATTCAAGATCTATAGCTGCAAAATCCGGTGAAAACAGAACCACTAAGTTGTTTGCAGATTTGTAAATTAAATTCAAACTGAAAAATTAAATTCGCCAACTTCTCTCGGTGTTATACATCTTTTCCGTGCAATATATTGTAACCGCGATTCTTATTCGAAAATATATTTTCGAACGTTTCAGACAGCACTTTCATTTTGATAAAAAAACATAAAAAAGGCATTGATTTATGATGACAATTTTTTTGTTGGATTAAAAAAAAATAACCGTTCGATGAAGTTTCGTTTGAAATGAAAAACCGAAAATATTTGCCACAAAGAAAAAACAGTCACGATTCATGTGCATATCTGAAACGCATTGTTTTATTTTGGGGTTGACACAGCGGGAGAATTTCGTAAGTTATTTCATATTGCGAGGCATGCTACACGCAAGTGCCTGTAGCAAGTTACGTGTCTTGCAGGGACGAGGAACGCGTAATCTTGCTCTTGGCGTTGTAGTCTGATCAGCAACGACGTTATCTACTTCGGGCTCCACTAACGTCGCGCGCCATCGATCATATCTTGGGGCTAAATTAATTTCGTTAATGACGACGATGGAAACAATGGAAAGCAAACTCATGTAATTTTGAGCGTAACACCTGCAAAGTCATTTCAAATCGATATACATCCAGCGCCGAAAACAACAGCAAAAAGTAATACAATCACGTCACGTATGTGGCACTGTTAATGTGCCAAACAGAATATAACATTTTTTTCTCCAAACAAAAATATCCAAAAAATTAATGCAAAGAAAATTAAAAAGGTCCTTGAACATTATTTAATTTTGGAATGTATTTTTTTCATTTGAGACTATTTAGGGATTAATTCGGACAATGAACGAACATCGGTCGAAGTATTAAAGATGGCAATAACGTTACAAATAATGAAAATGAAATTAATATAACAAAACAGTTGCGATAAACAGAAAACAAGTATTTCCGTTAAGTATGTACTTAAAGGAATGCCGAGAGATTTTCAATAAAATCGCGGCAGCTTGATTCTTTCCTACCCAGTTTGCCTTCAATTTCGGGAGATTCCATTGGAAACTGGCTTTCTTGCAATTACATCAGAATCATTCGTGCTATCGCTGCTCCAATCGTACGGGGCACCGCGATATCCTGAAATTCGAAACGACAACGCCGAATTTATCAGACAAAGCCATCGTCGGACGGTTTTACCATGCGGTTGGGTATAGATCCACAAGATGCAATACCTCAGATGAGATTAAAGATATTTTCAACATCGCAGAGTGTTAGACATCAATTGGCGGAAAATCGTTCTGTCATTCATTTTTGCGATTTCTAATTGTTCGTTTGATTTTCAAAACTAAAAAAAAATTACTACCTCAGGAAAGGATAAAGAATATTTTTGTCATGGCACAAAATGAAGAAAAACAAAATCGATTATTAACAGAAGAAAAGAAAACTTCATTTTTTTATTTGTAACTTAGGATTTTGTCGATGCGATATTTTTCTTTTTAGCTTCTATTTCAGCTTGTTTGACGATGCGCTATCCCCTCTTTTTGCTTTTCGCGTTCACGAGTGTCTCGTTGGAATTTAATTTTGCCCTTCCTGACGCAGCCAGTATGCGGATATTTGATACCCGATATTTTCTTTTCTCGTCCTCGACGTTCCGAGCATCGGGAGCTAGGGTATTCCTTCAAGAACTCAAGCGGCATATGAGAGACTACTGAGTGAAAATACGTCCATTGAACTTAACTTTGCGACCTGTAAAAATTCACGCTTCTCTACCGGGTGTTTTTGAAACGACGAACAGAAAAAGCAAAACACTAAATAAATACCATATAACAACGAAAATTCACAAAATCTACAAGAACAATTTGACGAATTGCACGGTTCTCTTATTTCTCATTAATTTCAATTACCATTTCATTCATTTATACGATTTTTATGTCGACTCATCGTTAGAACTGAAGAGAGAACTTGATTTTAAGTCAGAAAAAAAGTCGTGTAAGAGTTTTACCTTTTCGACTTGCAAGTTTATTTCCTTTCGGCTCGTTGGGTTGTGCAGTATATAAATGTTGAAAGTGGAGCAAAAAGTGCTCAACAGGGGCAAAGTTGCAGTGTCATCGGTACAAATCATTTTTCTCGGCTAAGGGACGTCAGATAAATTAGCAAAAAGAATAACACGCGACTGAAAAAGTAGCAGCTCGAGAGAAACGGTCGCGGAAGCATGCACCTAATTAAACGGCACATGGATGGGACTGTTCATATAATCGTCGGGCGTCATTATTCCCATCTACATTGTTTGTACGTTAAGAAGTCACGAAAGTGGGTCCCCGCAAGACAAATCGTACTTCTTAAACGCAGAATGCTCTCGGCTCGCCGGAAGGAAGCCGTTTAAAGGTTTTATCTCCTTGCCAGAGCTAGCTATATTTTTCTCACAGTTGGCCGCACTAGCATTCGTGTATGTACGACGTGAACTCGAGGCAGCACTTAAAGAGCCGTGCAAGCCAAATCCTTTATGAGGGACGAAAGTTTCACGCATTACATAAATTTTCTTACACTCGTTCTGTCCGCCGCGATATTGCGTTGCCCGACTTTTCGAGGTGCCGTTGAATATGCGCTAGTGGCTCTTCAAAGGTTACTTTTATTATTATTCGCCATCTTCTTTTTTTGCCCACTACATTGCTTCAGATATAAGTATAACTGCGACGATAAATCACAAAAAAGTTTAGTGCGTACGACGTTTCGTCTGAGCTAGATATATCCACAGGACAAATAAATATTTCACGTTATCGGAATTTCAGCGGATGCAAAAAGGATGTCGCATTTATGTTCGCGTAGAAGCTTGCGGGATTTCAGTTGTTAATTTCAGGTCACGCAAATTTTTTATTCTTAACTTGTGTTGAGAGGTAAAACAGAATCGTATTAATGGCCTAATAGTTTTTTATGTTCTAAAAAGCTTTTTTATAAAGGATATAAAAAGAAAACTTATCTCACAGAGCATGTATGTTTCATTACTGTACTGGTCGGAAGGTTGTAGAACTCTCTGTTTTGGAGTCTATCTCACAGTGCGACTTACTTTAAATTTCTAACAAAAATTTATTTGGATTAAGATTTGAACATGTATTTTTTCGCCATGTTATCGACAGATTTTTTTTTATCAAAAATTCAAGGAAATATCACTAATGAAACCATTGTAATCATCCTGATTACAGCAACTTAATTTTCTCAAGAGCATGTACCGGCTATCAAATTTAATTAAATTCTAATGAAAAGGAAATATGCAATTATACATTTCATAATTACCAATATTACATTTCAATTGATTTAAATTGCAGGTACATATTTATATGATTCAAATTAAATCAGTTTTAAACGTCGAACTTTTTTATTAAAAAAATAATGCAAATGAAATGATTCTTTGACTGCGCGAATCTTTTCTCATTCATTTCATTAAGCATAATTTTGTATGTGGGTCTGCTGTACCGACGTAAAAGGAAGATTATGATTCTCTATAAAACGATTTACGATGACAAAACAGCGCAGATGCTTTTAGGAGCCATCTTACTATAAAATACGTCCGGCCCAGCACTTACACTCGTAGTTGAGCCGTCATCCGCGTTACATGAAGACATCTCGGAGTTATGCAAGTGCCACGGAATGTATGCGCGGATACATTTCATCGACTATTTACCATTTCTATGACTCGTGGGTGAAAACGCCCGGAGCAGGTAATGCTTTCCTGTTGCACGATAGTCATACTTGTTTATGAAAAGAAATGAAAAATATTTTATGAGAAACAATACGTATATATTTTTGCTATATTTAATATATATGTATATTCTTAGTACCATAAAATACGTACTAGAAAGCAAACGAACGAACAAAAACTTTATGCACGGTTATCATAATTCTGTAAAAAAAACTGTGTAATTTTCGACACAATAACTTTTTGTAATTTAGTTGGGCCAACCAAAACGTAAAGATGCAAAGAATTGAGCTAACCGTAGGATCAAATAAATCCTGAATAAAGTACATTTCCAAACGACGGACTATTCTAAGTTATATCAATCATAAAAGTCGCGGAATGATAATAGTGGAAACGATAAAAGATGTGCAGAGAAACATTTATGCAAAGCAAAAGTTGAGCAAACGAATGATTGCAGGAATCAAAATATGAGTTATCGATGTACGATTGTTCGTGTTGGTCACAAAATATCCATTTCCTATCCGATTTATACGAGCCGATATTAATTCCTTGATGACTTTCGATGCGTGTTTTGAACGTCAAATTACTCAATAAACGTTGCTGCGCGATATCATTGCATTATTCGATAGCACTGAATGGAACGACTTCTTTTACGAATACCAATTCTCCGAGTTCTCTCGATTCCGTTCTTTCAAATTATTTAGATTAGTGTGAAATTTTTTGCCCGTAAAAATTACAACTGAAATTAAAAAATTTTAACTTGCACATTATAACACGATGAACGAAACCGTTCTGAATCATGCTGATTATGAGACGGACGTAATACACCGCAACACCACTTTTGTTCTAATGAGATCTTTTGTGTTGCACGTACAGAAAAAGTTTTACGTTAAGTGTGTACACGCAATATCAAGTTCGCTGTATCGCTTGGCAGTCCCGACGTTTTATGCTTGTTATATCAGGAAAAACAAAGTATCACATTTTGTGACTGTGTGCAAAAATGTTGGATTTGAAATCTTCGCAAAAGAAAATTTTTTCATTACTGAACAGTTTTTGCAATACAAATGCGATTTTCGTTATTTGCAAACTTAAACATTTGACCTTTTGAGACCGCTTACAAAAGCTCGATGCTCGAGATAAATGTTGGACTGTAAAAATCTCTGTAGTACTACTTACCGGAGCACGTAGATAATTCAATTTTATTTAAGGGATGTTGAAAACATCCGATGTCAGTATCATCCAAAACTTTGAAAGCCATACTTACCGTCGAAGTAAACAACTAAAATGTTGACTGCTATACATTTGAAATCAATATGTTGAGTCTCATGTAAAAGATGCATCTTTAGAATCTGATTGCACAAGGAAACTGCGCAGTTAGTCGAATGGTACTGATTCCAATCGTACTAGTAATGAGTTGAATATGAATCACATATAATTAGGTTCGCTAAGATATATTTTTTCATGACTTTATTTTTTTCCCGAGTTTATTAGTTTAATCTATTACGAATAGGGATTGAAGTAATGAGGAATGTAAAGGTTGCATTGAATTAGGCCTGGTTACAAGTATATTTAAAATTTTATTTTGTAATATAAATTAAATTCCAAATGTACATTGAGAAATGCAACACATATATATTACATTGTCAGCTTATGTATTTAATTTCGATGTAAATAACGATGTAAATGTACAATGTAAATGTGATAATTAACAGTGTAAATTACGATTTTCAATCAAACATGATTTCTTATTTCCGATTTTACTATTTCGTAATAACAATCGAAAGTAATGGAAATCACAGTGCTGATTTACATTGTAAATTGTAAATGTAAATTACATCGTTAGTGCGGCTTTTTGTGTAAATTTGACTCGAACGCGGCGTACTTGCTTAGAATGTCAATGTAAGTTACAGACTGAATTTGCAATGTAAATTCCACATTTACACGCGAGTCGAACGCACAAAAGCAAATGTGACTTTGTTCTCTCTCGCTCTCGCATCAATTATCCTCGATTGCCGTTTTCTTTAATCAGTGTTTTTTTTGCAAAGCTTACACCGCAAGGAAGCGCTAGTTAAATTGTTTTTAAATAAATTAATTTGTATTTTTTTTGCAAATAGCAACAAGTTACATTGCGCGTACCTTCGACTCTGCTTTGAATTTAATTTTTGTTGCCTCGTATCTGGTTCGTTATTATTTTCGTTTTTGTTAAACGACAAGTTCAAAATACTTTTTTACACACTGATCACAATCGTACTATCTTAATGGCGAAAAAAGTGACGTAAGCGATGGGTCGGTGCATTCCCGAATTCGGCTAATTTTAAATCAACAGCTCAGTACAGGGACTCGGTGCGCACCAATATCTATCATTTTGTCTATTATAATCAAATTTCGTTTCTCAAATAATTTTTATCCCTTGGATCGATTCTACCTCACCCGATTGATATACACGTATAAACAATTCGTATTATTTTATAGCTCCATCCGATCGCTTACTATTTACACACGAAAACTCTTGCGCTTATATGCGCCTTTAGACACCAATTATTTCAGACGTTATGCGGACGGTACACTTTTTCAACATTTCTCATCTCAAACATCTTTTCAACTTATACCTTTACTCTCAACTTGAGACGCCTCTCCCATCTCGGCAAAATTGTTCGAAAACACTATGCTAATTAATTTTTTTCTTTTTTTTTTAGTATTTTCATTTCTTATTTTTTTCTTCATAATTTTTGGTTAACGTGTCCTATTTACATATTATGCAACCGACCCGATCGACATTATAATAAACATGCAAAGAACAAAAGCGCAAAACAGCGTCGTCGGCCTTCTTTCGCTTTTGATTTGCTTGTAATATTGAAACCCGAAATATCGAGCCTATAACTTTGTCGAGAGCGTTATCGATCATCACCGGCTGCTACCATCGATTGGCGCCGCCGATGGTAATCGTTTAACGAGACACCAATACAACACTGAGACATATTCAGATACCTCGAAACTTACACTTTAATAACGAGCTCGCAATTTTTCTTCATTCTCGATCGTCGTCTCATCTGAATGAATCGACGCTTAATTGAAAAATTGGAAAATCAGCGGAAACGATGCCACAATGCACGTACACAAAAAGCATTTTCGACTGTTACGAGATGTTGCCATTTGCCTATTCCATAACAAAAACTCAATGAGTTAGCTGATCGTAATTCTGAAGACTTGAAATTTTCAAATCGATTCACGTCTCGTGGCCAAAATTTTGTTAACAACTCAACCATCTCTTCGTTCGACTCTTTTCCGTCTGCTATACAATCGAAAACGAGATGCCGAGAGCAAAATATTTCTCGAAACTGAACAGTGTTAGCTGTAAACGGGAAAAATGGAAGCGACGATAATATTAAATACTGCAAATTTAATTCACGAGTTACAAAAATGGATTTTAACGTGGGCTGTGTTTTTTTTTCGTTATCACGAGCGTTCACTTACATTTAATACGTACACGCACACTAACAAGGTTGCATTTCTGCTTGCTTCTCACGCACGCGTTCTTTTTTTCTCTACGCTCACTTTCGTTCCTTTCCCACGTTTTAATTACTCTAACGTAAATACACACGTATGTACGATTTATACGCATTAAAATGTTTTTCTATCCTCCGTCAGTTCGCTTGCACGTATCAAGTTACTGAATGTATTTGCCAAGCTTTTTTGACGTAATCGATTTATCGAAACTCAGTAATTGAAGTATCACAATTAGCCATAGTAGTCTATCCTTTAGTTCTGCTCTTAATAGCAATCGATTTATCGATACTTGTTTACGGGTACCAAATATCAAACATTCGTTGATGGCGATCGTGATGGCAATTTTTCACAGAATATTTATAAACTTCGAGAAAAAGGTAGTTCTTTTCCGAAAATTCTGTAACCTCAAGATATGCTGTTAGGCCACTCAAGGTCAAATACGATCATGTCAGCCAAAGATTTTTGAAAATGCGGTAAACATTATCTGATGTGGTTGTAATACTGTTCTCAGCCTTGTCGGATGGAAAATTCAATAAGAAGCTGTATGGATTCAAGTTTAGTATAACACCGGATTAATTTTACATGCCAATCGACTGACCTTTTTCCAAAAACAAATGTTAAAAGCAGGATTCTTTTGGATCAAACAGTGCAAAACAAAGGAAAAGAAAAAGATACTTTTTATGCTATTTGTGATCATTTCTATAATACCGAAAATCAGTAAACAAATATTAAAAATTTCTATCAAAGTAACATGCTAAAATATTATTTACGTTGGGAACAAAATATGGCAACCATATTATTCGCCACATACTTATAAAAAATGGCTCTTAATACTGACAATAACGTTGCTTTATTATCAAATAGAATATTGATTGAGTACAAAAATGATCTCGGAAACGCATAAACTGACTACAATGTGCAAAACAGTTAAAATATGAACTTACAATTTTAACAAGTGTTATAGCTCTCTAAAAATTTATACGACAACAACATTTAATACGTGAATGGTTGAATAATATATACATAAAATTGTTCAGATATTTTTTCTTTCGCTCGTACAATTATTTGCTCAGTGAAATATCTTTCAAAATGAAACGTTCACCCATCAGTTTTTGTTTCAGAAATCTGGTTCACATAAATAAATTCAATGGTAGTGTATCAAAGAATATTGGAATATAAATACAAAATATTGAGGAATCCGATCCGCATCTTCGAAACAAAATTATTTTAAACATTTATGGAAAACAATTGAAACAAAATATACAGCAGTAAATGATAAAACTGATAATCTGTTATGACGCGAAATGTACAAAGTTATAATTTGCTTGCTGAATGATGCCAAACAAATATGAAACATATAGTCTACAGCTAATATTATAGATAGCTGTTACTCTCTCCTTTTCAATGCATGATTTAATGTATCACACGTACAATCTGTATTATTAATGCGATAAAAAATGATTTATAACAAAAAGAAACATTCATAAAACTGTGTTTTGTCAAACGGAAGAACACGTTTTCTGACTACATGGCAAATACTTTTGTTCCTCGGTAGTATAAAAAAGTGTTTGTTGTTCTATCTTTAACGTTAGTGTCTATGAAAAAATTATCTAGCTACGTTTATCCTTACAGCTAAATTTATGGATTCAATTCTCTCATTGCAGTACCACGATCTGGTAATGATTCGTCATATCTACAAAAACGTAAATGAGTTACATTCCAATATCAAACTACAAATTTGCGTGAAAAATTCTTACAAAGTATGTTTACGCTTCACCCGGAATACGCATTTGGATATACAAAAATGTGGACCACTCGAGCAGGCTGGTCTTGCATTATCGAACGCTTACGATTATACAAATACATAATATCGATGACAAAGAGGTACAGAATTCTGGAAATATGATGACATATGTATTTTAAACTGTAAATTGTGTCTGATTTGACGTTTCAGTCCGCAAAAAAGGTTGGAATATATCTTGTTCGAAGTTGCCTCTGTGCGATAAGTCACTTTTCGCTTGGTTTCACGTCAAGAGCGTACTATATACAGCATCGCTGCAAATCAAGTACACGAAAGACCCAAGAATAGTGTATATTTTGTCGTTTAGTATCGATGAATTGTGCAGTAAATGCACTACCAAAACAAGAAAGATTGTACTTCATTTCGTCGAACAACGCAAAACTAATGGCTTAGAAAGCGTATTTCAATAACGTAACAGAATCAGCTGACCGATTTATTGATTCTTGTGACATTAATCGATGGATTAGACTTATAGCCTTGGATTGATTGCATTTATACTAGAACTGCTTTTATTTTGTTTTAGCGACGTATTAGTTGTAAAAATATTATTCCAGAGTAAAAACAATAGGGAAGAATGAAAGCACAAAAATGACACGTTACGACTCAATTTGTTCTGAAAATTACATCAACATCTGCCGGGATGGCGATGTTGAAATGGTTGAGAGAGAGAATCAAAAGAATAGTGGACGTCCGAACAGAAGTGAACCTTTTCGTGGAGTGACTCGAGTGCACGATTTTCTTTGTATGCGCTTCTTGAAATGCGTCGCAAGCACCTGACGGGTAAAAACGTCGACTTTTGCTAGGTGCTTGCACGTATATTGGTGTGTTTATGTGTTTACATATGAGTCCGTGCATATATGAGAAAGTCACGTAGAGAAACGTGGGAAGAACGGACGCTACTAAATAACAGTGCGCCCTTGATTCGCGTTTGTTCACTTAATCGTTGCACGATTTTTACAAGTCTTCAAATGCCAAAGGTCACTTTTAAAAATATAGGTTTTGTTTCACACTGCTGCCACACTTTCATGCGTTCGTCACTATTTTGTTTTGTCGTCATACTAGTCTTTGTTTAACTTTTATTTCTCGTTCTACTCGACATGGAATATACGATGAAAAATAACTCTTTTTTTGTAAAGGTTGTACATTGTACATCACTACACCTTGTCTTTTTTTTCACAAAAGAAACTAGGGCTTGAGACTTTTCTGAACGCATATGGCGTTTATCAATTTTTGGCAATGCCCGGTCACAGGGAGGTACGTCTGACGATTATATTTTTGTCAACGAAATGTTCGGGCCTGTCAAAGCGTAGAAGTTGCTTCATTTAAGATCACATTTGCTTTTTTTAATCGTCATTGCTGAATTAATACACCTCATTTCTGTTTCATTACAAAATCATTCGATTGTTGATATACTGAAATTAAAGTTTTGGAATTTTTAAAAATTTTTTATCTGCTGAGTATATATTAAAATACATCCATTTCTATCGGAAGTTGTTAAATATCGAAAACCTAAAAATTTCATCATCCTCTAAAAATCACAGCATTCACGACTATTCTGTTTAAATACAAAATTGTAAATGAATTTTCCAAGTAAAACGTAAACTATACAACAATTTAACTAAAAAAGTTTTAAATAATAAACTGAATATATTTTTAGTAAATCATGATCATTCGGTGTTCTCAAGGTATCGAAAGCTCATTCAAGTCTTTGAAGAGAACATAACTTGCATGAGGTAAAGAAACGAACGTACGTCTTTTTAAATGTCTCAATGGAAATGATAGGATACTAATCTGTGGAATGCAATTTAGTTGTCAATTCTGAAAACATTTGTGTAAAGATTTCGTGCAAGTTTCTTCGTTATCGAAAATCGGCTTTCTATCGCATTTCATCGAATTGCAGTCACGCACATACACACACTTTTTGCTTTATTTATTCTGTACAAAGCTACGATGTTGGCAAACGAATGAACCTGCATCGTTATCTTCTATTTCTCCTCTCTATTTCATTCCTCCTCCTATTATTATTCAATAATAATTTTTAATTCTTCCGTCAATACTAGTCTCGACATTGTTCAGGTTTCAACTCAAACCGGATGGCGCAGAATGTTTAATTTCACGAAATGACTTAAGTTTATTCGCACCTAGTTCGTTTTTGTATGTTGTCATGAATTAAATACCTCTTTTACACACGTTGGTTTGATCACACGCAAACCTAAAGTTGTTGCAACGACAAGGCAAAAACCTTTTAATTAAGCGCTTCAATATTTAACTGCAGCAACGCTCTCTTCAATTTGGTATTTCAGTTCGGTGATGCCACCTGTCGTTAACGCTTCGTACGACATGTTGAACAGCGACCGTAAGCACAAATGATCGGAACATCAAAGGATATTGCAATGTTACGCCGCAACAAGTTAAATCATTTTTGGTCAACGCAAGTTTGCTAATCGAACAGAAGACGAACGAATATAATTCATTTCTGAATAAACGCGTACCTATCATACATCGTACAACACAGCTTGTTGAAGCTCTCGCGAAAATTCTTAGGTACATAGACCTACCTACATAACAACCTATTCTCTATCTTCACTTTCCTTCCTAAATTTATATCCATCTTTCTATCATTCTCCTACCTATCTATTGTTTTATCTATCCGCATAACTAAACTTCAGCTACGCTTAATAAGTTGTAATCAAGGTAATTTTTTAACTGCCTGTGCTCACCGTATTCGGATCTGTCATTAATTCATTTGTCTCCAATGTTTTGCACGGACCTTTAAACACTTTAATTTACTGCCAATTGATTATAACTCATTTTGGTTTGATTACTTTTTTTTCAATAGATTTTCTGATCCGTGTGAAACATTTTGTTCAAAGTGTTAGTAGAGTTGTAACCCAAATAATGTTTGCACGCTCAGTTTAATACCTTGTAATTACTTCATAAATTCAACTGTACAGTACATAGATTGAGTTGCAAGAAACGCTGGCTTTGGTGACGCGGAATTCGAGTGTCCTCGAGATTAGTTTAAAAAAGACATTAGACTCATCTGTTATCATCTCCTCAATCAACCCCTGGCAATCATTCTGAAACGGCCACTTGACTGATGAACGATCGATCGCTCCCGAGCAATTATCGTGGCTTTTATAACTTAATTGCCACACACGCGCCTAATTCTACCTCTTATTTCGTGTCACACTTTATGCCTTAAAAATGTAAATACTATACGCCTTATCATCGCGAATCTGATAACATATTCTTATATATATTTATATATATATTTTTTGTATTTATATATATATATATTCATTTATATAGTTTATCTATCTATTATTAAACATTGAAAAAGAAGATTGCACGATGTACAAAACTTATATCTTTTATTTTCTTTTGGTCATTCACACGTCAAGCACCGACTGTCACGGCGACAGCCCTTTTTTCGCGCGCACTCTTAGCTCACCCATCTAATAATTTTTTTTATCTCTTACCGCGGGCGTTTATCGATATCTTCAACTGACACGTATACTTTTCTTTGATCCTCATGCTCACATGCATCTACATTCTCATTATATATTTCACGCGCGTATCAGTTAGTTTTATTTGGCCACTGAAAGTTTGATACCATTTTGGATTTCTTTGCTTGTCTCGGTGTGTGCTGTAGCGCAATCTGCCGGGTAATAAGAGCAGCAAGACGTTATTATTCTTACTGGTTTCTTTCTCGACGTTAATAAAGAACATTTGTATAAAAAAGTGATCACGGAATGTATTCATTGTTCGTCTGTAATCTTAATCGCACAATTTTTTTTTGTTTGTACATTATACCAAGTAAGAAATTGTTTTCGTACTTATGATTAATCTAAACCCGCGACGCACCTTGAATTGATTGAACTCGGAGTGGCCGAAAGATGATTTTAGAACGCAAATGGTGGTCACTGTTGTGCAACACTACGGTTGTCGAACAAGACTTCGGCCTGCACTGTGTTTCATAGTCTCGGGCTCTACGAAGATTTTTTTGATTGCACGCAGTTTCAATAGCAAGCAAAAAATGAATGTTACAGCAATACAAAACGATGAATGGCACGAGCACAATAGAATGTGCGACGTGGTAAAATCAACGCCTGGCGCATAAACACCGAGATTTGAACTCTCTTATTGAAAGCTTTTTGAAATATCGGTCCGTCGTTCGATGCACCAATTATACCCCGCAGAGCCGATAACCGTGAAACCCTCGCGCGGACGAACGATGACCTCGGCGCTGACGCCAGGATTGCCGTATTGTCCGGCGCTCACAGCCACAAGTCTCGTTCAAAACGAAAACGCCACTGGTCCTTCAAAGCAAGGAGCGCGCGAGTGTATCGCGGGAAGACCCATTTGGTTAAGGGTTTTAAGATCCGAAGTTGGGATCATCCCATGGCAGTGAAGGTTATTTGTGGCTTGCATCTGTTCTCGCCGACAGGATTAACCTCGGCACGAAAAAATTGCTAGTTCTTGTTATCCGTATGATAAACGCGCACGCTAAATACTATCACAAGTCGACATTATGGCTCCGGACTTACAGGCGAGATGAATCGGTACAGGTGTTTTGGTGGTGCAGTCTTGGCGCAGGCTTCTCGCCATTATCGTCGCGGTGTATCATCAGTTTTGTCGGAGATCGCGGAGATTAAACGTGCCTCTTCATATGCAGCGCTAGATGATCGCTGCGCGAGAAGCAGCGGTCGCAATGTCGACATTTGAACGGCTTTGCGCCGGTGTGTTTGCGGTAATGACGTGTGAGTTCGTCCGAACGCGCGAATCGCCACTCGCAGCCTACCCAGCCACACTTGTACGGCTTTTCTCCTGCAAGGACAATCTTTTTATTAATCACTCAGTTTCAAATCAGTTATTAATCACTTATATTAATAAATAATTTTTATCAGAAAATTTTCAATTTTTATGATCAACAGTTTTCATAACCAATAATGAAAGTTGATAATTTTAATTGTGAGTTGCGACAGAAAAATTTGTTGTGCAATTTCTGGATTAATTTTCATCTGGTCCTAGGACGAAACTCAATTTCGAAATACAGCCCTGGATCTTTCGTTGAAATTTCCCTTGGAAACAAGTGTTTCAGTGTTTTCGAGAACACAATTAGACGAGCTCGAGCCCTGTATACTTGGAAAGCTGACACAGGAGTTTCATTCACTTCTTCATTAGGAAACAAGTGAACAACAATTTCAGGAGTAACTTCGCTCCCTTTGATGATTATCGTCGGCATCGATATGTTAAACTTGATTCGATCCCTATGACACAACCAAATAGTTAATTAAATTTACGTGTCAAATTTGACCTCCTGATTAAGTTAACTAACCGTTCATTCATAAATTCATGTACGCCGAACCGATAACTTGTGATGCAATTAGTTCATTCCTGATCATCCGATCAACTTCTTCTGCCAATTAAACTATACATTCTAGGTTTATGATTTTTTGTGGGGGATGAATTATGAAGCTCGCGTGCATATATCGGTAACATATATCACACCCAGGACTCGTCGGAAAAGGCATCTGAACACTCGCGCGTCATCAAAATGACATTCGACGCGTTAAAAATCGGATCGTCGAAATCGGCGCTTGACAGGGCCAGACCGACATTCATCAGTCGTAATGTGTGACGCGACGCTAAACAGAAGGAACGCGGAGCGCGTCATTGCTAGAATACGCACGTCAGGAACATGTGGTAGCGCAATCTCGGCATCGCGGACGCACATTATTAAGCCGTAAATAATCTATTCCGGCAATACAGAAGACAGGCTGACGTTGATGAGGCAGTAGTGGCACGGGGTTGCGAATGACAGAGACAGCAAACAAGCAGACGAGGATGAATGGCAGGAAAGATAGACGTTGCGAGAAAGGGACGCAGGCGGCGAGAAAGAGAGACGAGTGTACTGCGGGAATCACCACCTGTGGCGCGATGTTACTCTGCTTAACAAGCCGAGGGAGTTTGTAGTGCGGAAAGGAGAAAACGAGACCAGGAGATGGGTGCACGAACGATTGCAACGAGGGTGGTGATTCCGCATTTGCCGTATCGCTCATCGACCTCTATCGTAATAACAATCGCGGTCAACCCGGCCTCGCACCAATTCCCTTCCCCTTAACTGCCACGTGATGTCACAGTCCGCAGCTTAAACCTATCGATTGGTCGCTTCCCATCCGTAGATCCAACTTAATCTGCGATCAAATTATAAATATTCTCATGTACATTACACAGGTTCGCATAAATTGTCGAAAAAAATTTGTTACCACCGGAGACTTTTTTGAATAGCAATCGTTTTTGAAAAAGACAAATCTGTTTTCTCGAGATGTCGAAGTATGCGAAACATCGCTCGTGGCAATTGACAAGGAATTTTCCATCTGGGAACGACCGATCAATTCTGAATGTGTGTTTACTCGACGACAAAAAGAACGATGTTCCAAATTTGTAATGCAACGTCTGCGCGCCAATTTCATCGATCCAAATGCTCTCTGACGGCCGGGAGAAAAACGGAAGCTCTTTGTTGGCCGCTGACGAAGCTTCGGCAGGAATTCGTCGCGCGTATCTCGCGATACGAAACGCCACGACAACTTTCGCGTTCGCATATCCCCTTTCTGTTTTGGCGCTGGAAGAATTTATGTCGCACTTTGTACATCGCACGAAACTCTGGAGATGGCACCGGGATCCTTTGCATCATGACAGCGACAAATCCAACCCGGACGTGGTGACGCATAAGCAAATCCACCCTCATCCCCCTTTTTGTGTACCCCGCAATTTGAACATTCCAGCCATGCGATTCGCCGTGAAATACAGCGTTCGCGGATATCACGTCGGGCCCAACGAAAAAAATGGCAGCCAACGTCACGAACAAAATTGTGCGACATTCCTACACGCGCAAGATTAAAAGCTACTGCCGAGAGGCGCTGATGGCACTGCCAGTGACAAACGTGTAATCATTGGTTGCCAATATTGAAAGAGAGACGAGGAGAGAGAAGGAGATAGTTTCATCGAATTTACACGTCCAACGAGATGGTGTGAGAAAAATTAAAATTCCATGGAAAAATGAGAAAGAAGAGTCGGACTTTTTATCTGACTGCTAAGGTGAAATTGTTTGTAAAAAATTTAGCTGCAGTGAACGGAGACATCGAGTGAAACGAAGAAAACGAAAGAAACAGACAAATGACCGTCACGGACGAGAAAAGTGTGTTGTTCGTCAACTGCGAGCAAATGAAACTCAGCAGTCTCTGAAGTCAGCAGTCTCTTCCTAGGAGAGGTCTCATTTATTTTCTCGGCCTAATAACAATGGAGGTATACACTTCAGACGAGGGCGTCTATTATACTTTTTTGTTGTATAATTGAAGAAATTACGAGAACTCGAACGTACGTGGAACACGTCGTCAGACGTATCGATAAGAATCTTATCAAATTCTTAGCCACACAATTTAATTTTAATTTGTTGTTAGAAAACCTGTGGCAAAAAACGAGAACGTTCTCCTGGAGAACATTGTCCTTTTTTTGAAATCTTTGGTCCCATTGATCATAACTCAATGCATTGAAGGATTAACAATGTCATTTGTTCGAGCATAATTAAAACGATGTATTATGATTGTTGAAGGATTCTCTAGTCAAAGTAACGATTAGCCCGCCAAAGAAGATAACGCGGCAGGTTTGTGTTTTTGTAACGCAAAACATCTGCGTCTGCTGATGTTAAGCGGCGCACCTAAAGCAACAATCTTTGCCGTCTTAACAGACGGCAAAGATAATACGAGCCTAAGTAAGCGTCTAAGTAGTAAACGTACAACAGGCGCTCAAGACAAAGCAAGGCTTTAATCTGCAGCTAATTGCATCAGAGTTGTTGCAGTTATGAATAACAATTTTCGAAGATGGAAACACAGAAACTCCGGCGTGCTTAGCACAGACATTATTCTAACGCTGGCAATTTCGTACGATGATAATTGGACATGTCTTATTAATTCCCCCCTTCTAGATATCAAGTCAGAAGTTGGACAACACTGTTGACTTCTCATCATAGACAGATAGTCGTCTTTTAGTCGTACACTAATTGATAAACCAAAGATTCCACAATACAAACACTAAGCAGTTGAATATGAGGTATAACATTTTTTGAAAATAACTCAAACGTACCCGTATGCGTCCTTTGATGTGCCTTGAGATGTGAGCTTTTCGTGTATACTTTCTTACAACCTGGGAATTGACACTTGTGTATTCTGCGTTTCGTGTCCGGTGGACTGTGCTCGTGACTCCTCGCGTGGTGCCTATTTGTTACCGTCGATGCCACCGCGGTTGCACCCGTGTGCGTGTGTTGTGCATTCGTTACCGCCTGAAAGCCGCTCGTTGCTACAGAAATTAATCTGAAACACACAAATTTCATAATGCACTTAAGATATTCCTTCTAAAAGTTAACTTCGCTGGATTATTATGAATTATTTTACTTTACTTTTCATGTTTTCAACGTTAATCACCATCTGAGTTTACATTATAATTCATAGCAATCCTTATTGTTTGGGGCGTTGAATTCAGCGAGTCGTAAATGAACTTACGACGGGGATAACGGACGGGATATCAATTTGATTATGAAAATCTTACCTTGCAACACCTTGTGCGTTGCTAGCAGTAACCCTAACAATGGCACTCCTACCACCCGTCCCATGAAGATTCAAATTGTGTACGTCGAGCATCGAACTTCCGCTGGACGAGTGGCTAGAATTAGAATGCCCTTGACCCGACTCAGGACTCGATGGTGGTGTTAAAATTTGACCCTCGCCTTCACATCCGCTGTCCTCTTCATCTTCCTCTATTTCCTAAACGATCACAATACATCGCATAATTAAGCAGTTGAAAAAAAAAACTTGAAACTCATGCAGCAAATTAGTATTCCTTCCTGCTCGTAAGATCGTCAATTGAATTAAACGAATTGACGATGGAATGAAATGAAGATCAGATTGAAATTTGATACTCGAGTTTTATTACTTCTGTTCGTTGAAGAAGGGAGCGAATTTTTTTGTCAATCAATTTGTGAGGTAGTTGAGAGTAATACATTTAGAGGGAAAATACGTAGTCTGAATCCAAAGTATATTACCTCGTGTTCTTCATCCTCTTCAAGGTAATCACTAGGCTCTTTTTTCAGGATGAGAGCCGTGCAGGATAAAGACGGCGAACTGTCCCATGAAAGAGCCGAGCACGCTGAACTCGCCGACGACATCGACAACGAATCCAAATGCCGGTCCAAAAGATCCCTGTCACGGCCATTGTGATTGTGATCTCCCGGAACTATTTTCATGTCTTCTATGCACAGAGGATCCCTGTCATCGTGCGACGACGTCACCTACGAAAAGCAATTTGTCAATTAATCAACCCTGTCACTCGTCGTCGGTTCATCATCATTTAGGCGCAGCTTTTGTTATTATTATTTTCTTTTCAAAATTGATTGCCATGAAATGTTTGACAACTTTCCGTTCACAAATATAATGAGCGTGTAAATTTGAAAATCTGAACTTGCAAGTAAATTGCCAATTAATTGGCATGAATATTATTGAAAGATCGTAATTCAATAGCGGCTGACAATTCACAAAATTATTCAAACTCGAACCAACGGATCGCTCCACAAATAACGTCGAATAATCGAAAACGCTAATTAAAGAATGTTTTCACGAACCAGATCGTTACCTATAAAAGAGTACAGGCAACACATTTCATTCGCAACATTTTGTAATACATGTTTCAAGCTAAAAATTGACACAATCATTTATACAACATTTCAAACTATCTTTGTCTTCTGACTGAAATTACATTATCAGACTATTACATTAGATTTAAAACAAATAAATTCTTTTATACACCAATTAATTGAATCGAATAAGTAATTAGTTTCCTTTCTTAGAACAGAAACTAAGAACATCGTATCTATTAATTTAATAGTGTCGTCAATTTATTAAATTCTATATTAAATGCAGGTTGTAAAAGACTTTAACCTTAATGGCAATTTAAGAATAACGAATAGTATTGACAAATGTCACTGTAATTAAACTTTGTGACCGTCTATTTTCAATCGAACGATATTTTAGATTTGACAACAGTCTTAAATGTGATATAATAAAAACGTCAGTAGATTGACTGACCTCCATTTTGATCGTTGATTCGTATTGTGTGTTGGCGGCGCCTGTCGTGGCCGTCCAGGAAATTGGGGGCGCCCTGAAGAGGTTCCAAGGCGCTGTATCCAATTCCGTGGATAACTTTTTGTACGATTGAAGTTTCGGCTCATCCTTCAGGTACCTTTCCATCTCGTAGCAAGTCTGCAAAAAAACGTGAAATAGCCAATTGAGTTCAAGTTTTCTTGTGCAAAGCCGCAACCAGTTTCCATCCACTCTCGCGATCGACAGGGGTTAGTTTTAATTGCAAAATTTCGAGAGTCCTCGAACGTCGGGCCGCACAAATGTTGTGTACCAATTTGCGCGATGGCGAAAGGGCGAGCAAAAACAATGTTGGGCGCAAAAAAATTAGCACAACCGGGGCATAAATATAGATTAAAATTGTTGTCAAATTCTTGCGCGGTGTCGCCAAGATGTACGAGATAAATTCGCGGGTTTACGACGCCCTTAAAGTTGCGGAAATCTCTTTAACGACCTGGCACTTTGCCCGCAGTGCCTTCCGCGGAAGAGTCTGAGGATACATTGACGTTCGCAGCATGAGAGGCGGCATAGTAGTAGCACCAGTAGTTATCATTCATTTTGGCCCGACCTACGAGACGTCTCTGTTAATGACAGTCGCCCAGAATTACAATAGAACTTGTCTCTCTCTCTGCCGGTTCGAAGACGGGGCCACCGAAAGCGCAGTGAGCAAAGACGCAGACAATCCGTGCAGATTATTCGAAGCAGTTTATGTCGCCACCGCCTTTTTCGCCGTATTTCCGGTCGGCCACTTCAACTCGAGCGCCCTCAAGAAGGACTGTTTACTTTCTCATTTTTGAATGGTCCCTAATTTCACAGCTACTTTCGTAAGAATGTGAATGAGCTCGATGTTGTGATAATGCGCTCCTGAAATTTTCGCTTTTTCATTAGATAGATGCTCGACGAGTTGTAAGCTGCTTTTAATTCATTGTTCTGATATTACAATCATAAACTTTCTTTCGGAATTTCTACGCAAAATTAAAAACAAAAAACGGAAACAATGCGAACAAATATAATCACAGGTTGGAAAAAAGGTTAACAAGGTTTAGTTGAATGTTGAAACTGGATTTTTCGTTTAAACGTTGAAAACAATAAGTAACGGAGCCTATGGACACATGTGATGTTTTTTAGTCAGTTTTAAAAGCATTTCTAAGAGCCTAACATTTTTCATTTGCGGATCCTGATTCTAAATTCCTAAAATTCTTTTCAAAGTTCCTTTGATGATGTTTGCAAAATAAAAAAATAGTTAACGAGGTCGAAAAAAAATTGGATGAAATGTTGCAAAAATAGCACGAATTAAAAAAAAATTATATCACTCCGGAAAGCCTGCGAGCAATCAACTGCCATCTCATGCAACGAAATTGAATTAAACATACTTTAAGTGCAGTCAATTAACCTACATTTTAAACCGGGTAACTAAAACAGGCCTTATTTAGCGGACTAGAAATACACCTTAAGTTAATAAACATCGAATCTGCGTTAAATTTGTAAATTCATAAATCAAATTTCAACGTCTTGGTCCTTTTTATATCTGTTTGACAGAGAGAAAAAAAAAGAAAGAACCGAGAGCTGGGGAATCAGCGAAATTACTCATTCATTTTTGCGCTTCCAAATTGTCTTTTCATCCTCTCTTCTTTTTCATTTTTTCCCTTTTCTCCGTGCAGCCCAGTGTTTCATAACAGATGTGAGGGTGCTTTGATGCGTGGCGTTATTCGACTCCGTGTTGCTGATGTGTGAGAGTCAAGCAGCCCGTGAACGTGCGCTAGAGTATCGACCGTGCAAAAGGGGAAACACGAGAGTTCCGCGAAGCAGCTTGGAAGCTCTTTCACGCGAGCGGAATGTGCTACAACTGATTTCTGTCGCGTACACGTCTATCAGATTGCCTAGCGTTATGAATGAACAAGTCCCGCTTTTGTAACCGCCGTTCCGACGACAATGCCAGTCTTCACTCAAAGTTTCTCTTCTGTCTTTGTTACGTCGTCCATTCATGCTCGCGTTCGCTATTTAATTCGACCGGATTATATACGCCGATCGATCTGTATCAATTGAAAATGCTCGTTTCAAACTTCTCGGCCATCGGAAATTGAAATTTCCAGCTTTCTTCTTTCTCACACCACAATTTCAATTAAAATCCGTCGAACAAGCAAATCAACATTTTTTTCCTTCAACTCAACAAAAAACATTTCATTTCTGCGAACAAATAAAGAAATTCTGTTTTGCCTGCTCGTTTTTTTTTGTCTCGCTTGTTGACGGGCGCACTGTGTCATTAAATAGTTAATTCGAATTATAATACTCGACAATGCCTTTCAAAGACCCGTCGCGCGTTACGCGACAGAAATTAAGATACGACAATAAAATTGAGAACGTCGTCAGCTGCGAGCTGGTTTTTTCTTTTCGTTGAGCGCGAGGCAAAAGGATTTGCAATAATTCATGTCTCCATTAAGGCATGATAATTAAACGATGAATATCGCGCGAGCAAAAATTCAATCACGTTCGCTTTAATAAAGCGTCGGCAGATTTTTAAATAGATTTTCGGCGTGGAAATATAGCGAATTCCAACGGGGCTGCGTTATAACGCGTTACAATATTGTCCTTCGTCGAAACAATCGCTGGATCGTAACGTAATCGCATTATGTTAAAGCGATTAAAACACACACATTCGTGTTTTCATGCATAACTTGGCACAGATAATTCAAGCAGACAAACTAGACTGTTCCTTGAAAAATTATTAAAAAAGGCATTGCCAGTGTGTGATTAAGGAGAGTGATAATAAAATTAACTCTTCCGAAAAGTTTAAAAAAAATTGTATCAAAAAGAGTATGATAAGCAAATGTTTCAACGAATTTCATGATTTACAAGTTGCAATTCGTTCGAAGTCACCCCAAAGGTGTATCGAAATGTCACGCATAATAAGAACTACAATAATCGGAACCGGGTACGAAAGAATTCCATGCATTATAGAAAAAAATCGCGAAATTGAATTTCCCTGTCTACTAACCAAACTGTTCGACATTTTTGCCAACGCGTTGGTCGTATTTGCGCTTCTTTTTACGTCGCTGACGGTGTTTCTCACTTCTGACGCAAGAATACAAATATAGTCGAAGAAAAAAGAGAACGGCAGAGAGAGCAGAAAAAAGATCAAGAAAAAGGAAAAACGGGGGTCAAGACACTCCGTCGTACAGAGGTTCACACAACTGATCCAAGCTTTGATGTTATACCACTCAAACGGCAGAGCAAAAAATAAGTCGAATCAGCTATTAGAAAACAAAGGAGCATGGAACGTGGCAAAATGTTTTCGGCAAACAATTTCGATTGTGACCAGACGATCGCTACCAGCAAATACGTGCGAAAGCTGTTTATGCATTTTTCGACGAACATCATATCTTGAAATATTTTCCATTTCAGTTGGATGTCACCGACAAGGTTGAAACTATATTCCTTGCTCAAAATTTTGTATCCGAGATAGTAAAATACTGATCCCGCGCAAATTCAATGTTCGAATCGGAATAAACGTTTATGAAAATAAAAGGAAAATTGGATCGAAGATTTGGTTTGAGATTTACGATAGTTTTTAGTTTGTTAGTGACAATAACGAAGTTTCTAACTTCTGAGTTGGTAGTTTTATTTGAAAGGTTGACTCAGGACTTAACGAACAAACATGAACAATTAAAGTTGCCATTGCAGTCAAACGGATTGATCGTGCGAGACATTCGCACCGGATAAACTTTACCTCACATTCGAGTCTATCCCAGAAGTACGGTTACGAATTGCGGGCCAACAAAGTAAGTTACACGGAATCTGTTTAATGATCAAGTTTCGGATACTTTGGAGAACGTTATTGAATCAATTCTAGTGGTCAAGGAAGTAAGTGTCCAGTGTCGAGAAATATCGAGAAAATTACTCATTTGCAATGAACTTCTAAGCGATAATACTCGACCCTGTAAATTAACTAAACTTTACATACTGATGATCAAGTGAGATAAATTGATAAGAGCAGAAATATTTTATAGTTTGTCAGCTTTGAGATAATTTATGATTGACTTTCGTTGGAGGGTATTGAAACGTCATTAACAGGAATGACATTGGCCATCTGCAGTAACTTGACTCTTAAGTCTGTGAGGAACGCCGTAGCATGCAGTGTGTTATCCGGCAGGATGTTACGTCACGATAACGTGCGCTGGGCAAGTTTCTGCAGTCGTCATAGAACTATATGCCTGGTGCAATCGTGGCTGCGTAAACCGTGCTACGATATTGCGAGATGTATGCCGCTGCCGTTCTGCCTAGATTCGAGTTCTCATATGACATCCATAACGTCTATCTATTCAGTCGAGACTGCACTGTTTCTGACAGCGTATGAATTCCACCGATGAATGTGTATTGTAGACATCAAATTAATATACAGCGCCATGCATCTCTCTGGCAGCGCTGCTTTTTTGTTTTTCATCCCCTCCTTCCTAACCATCCATCGGTGTCTGCAAACAGTGCCTCAGACTTATTTTCGTCACTTGATTTGCGCGCTCTGATGAAACTGTATCGCCGCAACATTCTCAGGGATAAGTTGTGAGCGAAACCCCTGATGAGATGTTGATAAATTGTTTATAAGAGATTATCCGATTAATTCCACTGTCATCGCTCTAAGATCGTCATTTATCGTCAAGTTCTAATTCCTTTGGCGCGGAGCGTAGGATGTATGCATTTCGCACAGCCGCACTTTCTCGATACTTCGCAGACTCGTCTTGCCGGCGCTCCAATCTGACGGATGGATTTCGAAGAGCTTTCGAAACTATTGAGCAATAATCGATAAGCTCGGCTGTGCAGCCGTGTGTTTCGTGCCTCGCGTAAGCAGATCCCAGACGCGGATGAAAACTAAACGAATCCAAGGTATACGCCAGCCAGGATATTAATTCCGGTTAGAGTTCTAACCTCAGAGCGAGCTCGTTATTAATACACTTGCTGAGAGAAACTCATTTAACAGTCAATTTCGACATCCAATTTTGATTGCTTTATTTACTGCTCTTCGATTGAAAGTTTTGCGCTAAAAATCGTACTCTCGAATTTCGCATCTAATTCGGACGACTATTTCAAGTATTTTTTTTTTCATGTTGTCGTCATAACCGTTTGATATGAATCGAGGAAATATAAAAAAGAACCGTCCGCAGCGTTTTTTGCAAATCGTTTTACGAGATATCATATTATCTTGACCATGAGTCAAATGACTCCATCTCACATCAACCCGGGTATACTGAAAAGATGAAGCGCAGTTGTGGGTTAGAACTCAATAAAGTGTTTTACGGTTGCGCGAGATTCTCTCTTTTACTCGGGCGCCTCATCGTCTTGGAGACTCGACATAGTTACGGGAATCAGCGCTCGTAAAAGTGATACGCAGGACGCTCAGAGACATTAAACCATCTGAGCTGCGCGCGACAAAAGTCACTGTCGCTGCACGTCCAGGATTACTACGAATAGGGGCATTTCGATCCAATTATTTCCTTGCATCTACGTACGGATTTTCGTTTTCACTTCTTTTTTATCTCCAACGTTTATAAATGTCCCGAAAACCTTGTTTCTTCGTGCAAACAGTAATATATCGAACCGAATTTGTGGGAATGTTTTCCTCACTTAATCTAGTTTGCACTTGGGGGTGAATCAAATGGTTTGTTGCAAATTGTGCAGTCGATCGGCTGATAATAGTACAGGGCTCGGGTGAAATGTGGTTTATGCAACTAAATAACGAGCAAGCATGGCGAACATGCGATTGACGAGAAAAGTGTTTACACGATTTGTACACCGACGTATCACTATATTAAACATTTCACTCAAAGACCATGTAATTCCAAGTACTGGAAACAGGCTAGATGAAAAGCACTACTGATCGATGTTTAGGTAAACAACATTATTTTCTGAACAAATGCTTCGTGGTATTTTATTCAAGAATATTATTATATGATATTAGCTTTGAATGTAAATTATCACAGTAGTAGAACGTAATACTTTGTGTTTAACTTTGGAAATGCTTGAAATACATTTTGGAAAATATCATATGCCAGTTCCGACGTTATACCCTTTCAGGAGGATGAATGTCAGTGAAATTATATTTGATCCGATCTGTATCAAAATAAGAGAGCTTTTTCGCTGTTGAAGGAGTGATAATATGAGATAATTTCTTCCATATAGCGGTAAATGTTTTAAAGCTTATTTTGCGACGAAATCGAGATCACGTTAACATCACGATCACGTCGGCATCGACAAACATCTTAATAATGTCATAAAAGCTCGAGTCAACGGTAAAGCAAGAAGCAGACGCGTGCGCCGTCTCAGCTCATTAGTTTCTCGGTACGTATCCCCCTCGGGTTTTCGCTCAAAGCAGCCGCAAAGATTTCAGCCGCCGCCATCGCTTCCGTATTTGCATACAGAATTAATGCTTTTCTATGTTGGTCTCAAATTAAATGCGAGTTTGCATAAAGAAACGACGATTTATTCGTTTATTCGTCGGGCCGGGCTAAGTGCACGTGAGAGAAAGATCCTTTTGGATTCAAGACGAGGGGACTTGCGATTGCCGGCTAAGCTTGATCTCCTGATCCTTTTCGGTTCATTTGGCGAGGTATTATTGTAATTTTTCCCCCTTGGTTCACGCAAAAACCATCCCAAGGAGAAACCCAAATTGATTCTGCTGTTTTCGTCAGACGCATTCACTGCGACCTTTAAGTTCAGCATCCACTTTACAACTACCATTTTCGATTTCGAAGTGCTCGCTTGCGAAAGTAATTATTACACACACACGTATACCCACGCTGCTCCTCAAAACTCGGGTCTTGTTGATACGCTTGTTTAATAATTATGTTTAACGATCTGCGTTTTCTCTAGTGCGATAAAGTGGAACTTGTTTCAACTTAATTGAAGAGTCAACCTCAAAGCAAACGGAATTCGCCATAGTTTATTTTTCATTGCAGGGCTTTTGATAATGCACCCTTTTTAATCGCATCTCGCGGCGGTTTCCGTCTTCGTTTTGCATACATGTTTAACCCGCACTGAAAATGCTACGAGGTAGAGCAGGTTTAACAAACGTTGGATAGGTAACCTCAAAGCAAATTTTTGCTACCAAACCTCAAGTCTCGCCACTCCATTCACCTAGTGTTTATAATGGATCGTAAATACTTCAAATTCGGTAACTGTTTGTCCACGATTTTAAGATGCCAAATCTTTTCCACTCGTTTGCTGCAATCCCAACTTTGCACAATTCAAACTCTAAATGCCAACAATATTTATCTTTATCATTAATTTTGTACATTGTTGCTTTATACCTCGTTCAGATTTTTGTTTGAATTGTTTACAGGGAATACAAGTTGTTCATCCCGCTTTAGTTTTTTTATCTTGTTCCTCGATTCTGTTAATTTTTCCGCTTGAAATTGTTGTTAACCCGTTAGTTTTTCGTTGTTTCGTAAGTACAATAAGTATTTCGTCACCACAAACTTTTGATCAATAAAGTTGGTAACTCTCAAAGCGTGATGCGCAACATCAATCGCTGTGCACTTTAGCCGTGTTCAGCGTGCATTTCGGTAGATCATATTTTTTGAATGGCGTTCAACTTATCAAACGGAATCCAAGGTAATTAATTCAAGCTATGATATACATGATGCAGTCGAACGCAGGGTCGCTATCCGACCTGTTGCTTCCAACAAAAAGGGAATCCGTCGAAAATGTCGTTAGTTTTTTTCTTGTTTCGCCTGAAATTCAGTCTTTATTGGAAAAGAAAAGCGTGCATTTTATTGTTATACAACTATTCAGCTTTCGCTACACTATACCGACATAACGACACGACGTTGTATAGAATTTTTGACACCTCAATGAGATTAACACTTGAACTTTGCACGTTCAAATTTTCATTCAACACAGTTGTAATTTGACTGATTTTCAATTTTTTAATTCAAAGCAAAATCTGATATCGCGGAAAAGCAATTTGTTGATAAATTTCGATTGTGATTGTATAATCGATCAATCTTCATTTTTGCACGACTTTAAGAATAATTAAAATGGAGTCACAGCTAAGCCTCTGGTACTTTTTAACACATCGTTAAGGTTGTAGAATGAATCAAGGTTACCCTGGGTTCAATTAACAAAGTGTCATCTCCGCTTAATCTCATACACCCGACTATTTATATTAATTCAAGCGGCTGCTTTCCCTTGTGCTTCTCTGAATTCTGTTTGAGAAATTTGAATAATCTTTCATTGGAAGAAGAAAAACTGCAACTAAAATCTGACATCGTTTCCGTTCTCGCGACAACAAAATTAAACTAGTTATAACAACGCGTTAAAACAATCTTGAGTACAATTTTCGTAGAACAAAGCTTTGGTTTTGACGTTGAAAAATTGTATGAAAATATTTTCCTCGCCATCTGTTATAGGGCGCTATTTTTTCTTCGCTGCTAATGTGATTGAAATTGAAAGAATAACGCGAGACAAGAGATTCGCAATGTCATTAAAGCAGTGTCAGCCAGGTGAGAGCTTTACGAGTTTTCATAAAAATGAAAACAGTGCGTGCACCCGCGTCTGCGGGAGGAGACAAAGTTGACGAGGGTAAAGAGGATAACAGAGACGGGCCGTTTTGTGCGCGGATTTACCGGCGACACCTAAGCATGCAGAGAGACGCCAAGCGCGCCTACAGTAATTTATTACAATCCCTTGTAATCTTTCGCACTTTTTTGCCAGTTGCCTCGTTAGCACTCACGGCTTGAAATCCAATATTTTGTATGGAACAAAGCGACCAAAAGGTCTCTCTGCATGGATTTAACAGCTGCGAACTGCAACGTTGCCAGTGAAAATAAAAGCCGCGTCGATCCAATCAGATGACAAAAATCCAGCGACAGCCAATCATCCGCTAAATCGAATCGTCGATGTAGTCTAATTATAAATTGTTTTCGAAAAATATAGTTCGTTAGGGTCCCTTTCAATTGATTTTCAATGTAGACACTGATGGGGTCATTTGGAAAAACACGAATGAGTGGAATAAGCAACTGGACCTTGGATGTTCAATTTGTCAACAAGGAAGAACGTACGGACGGCTTTATCTACATCGCGAAATAAGTCAGGACGATAAAAGTTGGTTATATTCGTGGGCAGATGACGATAAAAGTTACACGGTATTAATCTCGCTGTTTCAAAACGATGCGCTTCCATCGTTGCCAGCGAGATAGTCCGTAGTAATAGCTTTCTTATCGGGTATTTGCGATCGCTGGCCAATCGTGCACCAGACTCTTGCTTCGTCCCGGTACATGAATTATCATTTTCTTGCGGACTGACTACGTTGAGCAGGGTCGGTCGCGAAGTTTGCCGACGCGGCTGCCATTGACGTGCCCTTCCATTTTTTCGCCAAAAATTGTATCGCAAGTGTAATGGAATTTACATCGGTCTCTATTTAGAAGCTAACTAAAACGAATTTACATGGGAATCCATGGTGGAATCTATTTGGAATTCCAAAGGGAATTTCATACTGGTCTATTAACATTGAAGCGCTTAACGGAATCCATATATGAAATTCTATATGAAGGTTTACATTATTGTAATTGAAGATGTGAATTGTATACGCAGACATCGCAGAGTGTTTGATAATTATATCGCATAAACCTAATGTAATATTCTATTCCACTTAAAGAAATGTTGAAGTTTGTTCATTTGACTCGTTGGACGGAATGTGATTTTAAAAATAAATATGATAGCATGAGTGTACCCGGACGTAGTGTATTTATATCTAACACAATTGAACTTCGCAACGTGATTTAACAGAATTAAACGAGAAACTGTTCTTCGGAGAGAACCAAGTCCGAAAATTCACATGCATCTCGGATCTTCGAGATAATCCAATTTCGGAAATCTCATTTGGACCTACATTAAAAGAATCCTTCTCATCCAAAGTTAATTTCAAAAAGTCGATACAAGAACCCATACTGTTTGCCCAACGAAAACTCGTCCTCTGAAAAACACCCTCTGCCGACGTCCACCATCACGTACGCTCGCACCAAGTGTGGAACGACATCCGCCCGAATAATCCAATATCGTCTTGCGAGCGAAATTTTGCGACATGCCCCGTTGCATCACGTAAGACATCTCGCTATAACGTATGATTAACATCCACGGATTATCGGCTGACTATCACCGAGATGTCATAACATATGTTTCTGAAACTCGACATGAATGGGATCAAAAAGCACTATACAATCACGTACTATAATCATCGATCGTGTTCGTAAATTGTTCTCGCAGAAAAAAAGCTCAATCAATCAACTAACTCGATATTTTTGTTATTAATCTCATGATTTGCAAACATTTTAACATTGTCATTTTTTGTATCATTAACAGTATTACAAACAAAATTTTGTTGTTACCAAATGATGTTCTGTCACCAACTTTATAACTTTTTGAATAAATAATTATTGATTGCTTTTGTGCTAGATCATTTTCCATCCGCAACTTTTTTCATTTGAATTCAAATGGTGTATAACAAAGTTTAAAGTACCAACATTTGAACTGAATTCAACAAAAAGGACCATTTATTCAATCAGCTCATTTCTTTTGATTAAGAGCAACTTAGCCGATTCATGCTGATCAATACAGTAGTGCATTGTAGGTTTGAAGATGTGATACATTTACTTGGAAGTTAACTCCATATGATTGAATCAAGAGCGGAGGTCCGATGAATGTTAACTACTGAATCAATTTCCTTCGTATGTACTGTCTGGCATGTGTGAAAAGTGAGCTCTGCGGTTCGTCGAATGTATGTCTATGTGCACGTTACGTATGTATCGCAGTGCTTACAGAGGACTAGGATCGCATAAACTATAATCGAAGATACAGTTGGCAAGTTCATACAGCGATGAGTCGATACTTTATGGATAATGGCCAAAGCGAGTGTTACAAGTTCGCTAACGACATTAAAGCGAAGATAGGTCACGCTCGGCAAGCTACTGTCTCTGCCAAGAAGCACGGACTTTTATGCCCGACTTTCGTCAACTCGTGGCCAAACGGCGCGAGAATAAGCTATGAGAGTTCCTTATCGGACTTCGCTCTTTGGGATTTTCACTTCCATCGTATATCTTGTGCAATGTCTTCTGAACAGTCGTATATCACCCATCCAGATCGCTAATCGCTATTCAACATTTTAGAACGTTCAAACAACAACAAATTTCAACGAACAGAAAAACGAATGATCACATTTAATGGACAACTTAACGTTTGATAAAATTTTTTGTTTGAGAAAAATAAGGAAATTGGCAATTTGAAATTTGTTGTAATAAATTGAATAAACCGTTGAGAGGTTGAGTTTTGGATGGTTTTATTTCGAACCGGTTGTGTCAAGGGAGCATGTTTATAAACGCTCTTACACGGTTTAATTGGTATTAGTACCTCGTACAGAACGTGCGGGGAGACAGAGAACACGCGACACTTTATGACAGTAAGTCTGAGGGCGCTATTACACATAAGTACGTTCAACATTGTCGTACCGTAATAGCGGCTAAAATATTCTCATGTCACGAAAATGACTTAGACTGTTGCACATGCGAGCGCCGCACACAGGAAACGGTTTATCGACACTTCAAAAGAAATGTGCGACAACAAACAGAAACATTTTCTCGTGAGGTTTCGCACGTGATTTTTCTCGTAGATGAAAATGCGTCTAAGGCTGTTATATTTTTGACTGGTTTTTTTCTCTATGAGCGCGTTGTAAAAACTGACGAAAAATAATATTGTTTTACATACTGGGGTGGAATTTCGCGTGGGTTTTGATACAATGCCAGGGTGGTGAAAATTTTTTTTGTTTGCGACGCGCGACGAGCTCGTCAGGGAGGATGGAAAAATTACAAAACGTTTTAAGAATTCATCGTCCTTACATTTGAAACGTTAGAATCGCTTCATAAATCATGTGGACAGAATTGAAAATGAGAATGAAGAAGAACGCTTCATAAACGTCACATTTTAAGCCCCTTTCGCGCTTCGCTATTTCAGATTCTCATTTCTACAACTAAAATATTTTTCTTTCCCTTGTCGGAGTGATTTGACTGGTGCGCCGTGCGAATAGAAAAATTCCGGATGAAAGGAAGCCTGGACGGGCGGGGGAGGGGGTCTTTTTCGTTGGAATCTCATTAATTTGTTGAAGGTAAATCAAAAGCACGGTGTCTCTCTCGCGCGCGACGGCGACGGAATTTTTTTGTTCGCGAACCGAACTTCTCGAATCCCATTTGGAATGCGAAATTATTTCGATATCGCGAGCGAAGACGTCCGGATTTCATTTCGAGTTGGGACGTGGAAGCGGACGTGCGAAATTCCGGATGCAAAATATTACCGACTTGGACAATTATCGGCGACGTGACGAGCTATTTATTCGGAGGGGGCGTCGGCGTCGAGTTCACGGGACGTTTTTAATTGCCACGAACTGTCCGCCGGGAACTTTTAAATTGGAGTTTTGACTGCGACCAGTGGAGCGGATTTAATGCAATTCCGAGCGACCGACAAGGGTTCGACACCGTGCCCAACGTACTTACGCATCAATTTTGCACACCCTCTTCAGCCGAAATATTCGCCGCTTGTTTAGCCGCGCTCTCCGCCGCCAAAGAGCGTATTTTTCGTGTCATTCTCAAATATTTAAGCGCTTCGTCTAGTTCCGTCCGTGTGCAGTTTATCGCAACAGAAAACTTGCAAGCCGCCGTGTCGCAGACTGCACGACAAATTGAGCGAGATTCCGTGACACGCTCGAGTGACCACGATTTTTCCCGACTCAAGAGCTATTCATTTATTGAATGCCGCAGCGACCGACACGAGGCGAATCTCAAAATTACACTGAATTATTTGTGCCGCCGCCCGAAATGACACTCCGCTGTTTTACTTGCCGCGCCGCTTTTTCCGTCTAACTAATGTGTACACGCGCTTGTGGGTTTTGTTCTGCGAAAGCCACAGCTGACTTCTGGCACGGGTGCAATAAATTGAATTTTAGTTATAGTCGTTGTGCGCTCCAGAGTTTCGTTGGTTTTGTAAGACTTTTGTATTTGCAACGTCGGACGGCGAAACAAAACGACGACGAAATAAACAAACTGTTTCGCAAGCATTGTTTGTCCGCCTTATTCTTGAGCCAAACTACTGCCACGCTGTATCAGAAACGAATATAATAATAACTTTTTATGACGTTTCTTTTCAACAATTTTTCGTGGATCTCGGAACACTTTCACGTACCACTTTATATGTGAATTCATCGAGCAAAAAATTCGACCTATTTTTTTCAACCCTTTTTTTGAGTTCCTAGGATTTTCGTCAGATTCGATTCGTCAGTTGCGATTTTGAGTGGGATTCGGAACATTAGAGGTTTAAGCAGCGAGCAGAAAATATAATCGTAATGGTAGCTTTTGATAGTCCCTTACCGATCTGGTGCAGCAATTGAGTGCAGCTTTTCAAAAAGCGGATTTCCCTAAAGCGTGGCGTTAAATTAACGCTCGCTGTCTCTGATTGGGTTACGCCACGCTCGGTCGTTCGACCGGAAATCGCAGGTGGGCCGATTAATCGATTCCCAGTAGACCGAAGTATTGCCAACAGTGAGATAAAAAATGATTACCGTTCACGTACATTCCGTGATAGCGAAATGCAGAGTTTGAAAACACAATTTCCGCCGCGACGAGAGGCTACAAAAAAAAAGGAAGAAAAAGGGCGAGTGTGGCTCGTCGCGAATAATTGCGCAAAAAAATTGTCTAAAGTTTTGGAATTAATGGGAATTTGTTTGCATTCTTTCGAACCGGCGACAATCTGCAGCCGATAAACTGCCACGTAATGGACGCAACGAGTGCGCCAATTGCTATTCATCATTCTAAGGATGATAATACGAATTTAATAAATGTCGTGGAGGAATGCAATATCTCAGATTTCCAATTAAATTTTGTCGGGCGCCGTGCTACTTTGATTTTTTTTTCCTTCCAATGAACTTCCGGTTTCATTGAATATTCATCGCGCAATTTTTTGTCCTGACCAAGGCAGTAACATATTTTCACGTTTTAAATACACGCTTCCGAGAGAACTTTTCAGTTGAAGACAAAAAAAGCAAAAGTTGATATGAAGATGAAAAAATTTTTGTGTTAAAAGGTTTGGAAAACGCTAACCGCGAGCGCCATTCGGACTAAACAAGTGTCGTCGTTCTATGAAAAGGCGCGCGGCAGAAAGCATGAACGATGGCTACCACGCAACGTACGTACGTAGCCTGCAATTGATAGGATTTATGGTTTGTGAATAACGATGAATACTTACGTGCCGCAGTTGCGCACATTCAATATATACGGCATACCTGCATTCATGCATTCCAAACGATACTACGCGTTTCAATTATCATTATCGCTGCTAGTGGATGACTCATTGTCCTCTAACAGTAGTTTATCCTCTCAACGTCTCGCGGACGAAAATCACTTGCAATAACTATCTTTCTATCCGAATCGTTGTTATTAATTTAAAAGAAATTTTTTGATTAAAAATCGAATCACGCGTGTATGACTACTTTGTCTCAGGGCATTCGATTCAAAAATATGATTTTAAATTGTTTTAATCCGCTGCATTTGGTGTCACAGGAAAGTGGTTGTTTTCATGTGATGCGTAGGAAAATCGATCACAAACTTTGTCTGACATGAACTTACGACTGCAGGAACGTATTCTTCGGGTACGCGGTGGGTAAATCTAATTGCCCCGGCCGGCGGCTGAACCTTGAGGTATAATCGAACACGATTATGTCTTAATCGGGAAGACCGTATAAAGTCGGTTGCGTTTGCACAGCTGCTCAATTTCATTGAGGATATTTTATGGCGCACTGGCTTGCTCAAAAAGCAAGAAAATATGGAGTGTTTCAGTTTGGCCACATAATTCTCTGAGTATTAAGCTTTATTGCCAGAACTAAATGATTTGTTTTATTTGCAAACTTTGATAAAGTTGCTTGATTTGTCGATTTTTGTGAATTATAGTTTGGACGATAATTCAAGTCTTGTTTTGTATGTCAGATGTGTATTTCCAAGATAATAGCTAGACCTCGTTATTCTGTTTGATTTTTATTGAGCATTAATGCAACGGCTCGAGTTACGAAGTACGCCGACGCTCTACGATCGACTATAGATGAGAAATCATCGAATAACATCCGGGACGCAATTTATCCCGAAATCTAATTTTCGCGTCACACTTCGTCGTATCTTGGTGTGGTGCGATTTGCACGTCAGTCCAAACCGCTTTTTGCCCGGTGTGGATTTTACTATATGGGTACGACTGAATCACTGTCGGCTATAGTGACGTCCTCGACGACAAACTCACGCAACTTGGATTTCGACATCGAGAAAAGTTTTGATACCCCCGTCTGCAGAATCCACGGATGAATTAATGAGATTCCTCTCTTCCAGTGCGGAAAGTACGTCCTGTCGTTTCCCGATTTTAAACTCATTTCGATGTAGGATTTATGTTCGCCGGCAAATAACAGCTTTTCTTCTTTCCTCCCATCATCAAGCTTCGTTTACTTATGTTCGCGTTTGCATTTTTCTTTTCGCACTTTCATTATTAACATTTGAATAGAGAGCGTCAACTGACTAACGATTTACACATTTCAATGCATAACAAACAGGATCTAATTTTGCTCAACAAAATACAACAATCGCGGCATAACTAGAATCTCGAAAATGTTGCGACGCATGCCCTTTGATGTACTTTTGGTGTTCACCTTTGTGATGGGGCTAATAGAAAAACAGATTGTCCAGGCAAAGACAAATTCGAGCGCAAAAGTTGGCTAAGCTGTTCGAATCGGGCCGCAAGTAATTTGTGACTTTGAGCCGTGAGGTTTCGCTGCGGGTAGGAGAGCGGCGCGCGTTTAATTCCGCGGCGTTGTAACTTTATTGTGTATGGTTGTCGGGCGCGCGACGATCCGACGCACCCCATGTCGCACTGGCAGAAACACGAAAATGGCAGCGAGCCCCCTCGCGCCACCTGCGGGACTGCTCCCGTTCATCCTCATTGTGCACGTCGACTACATGCAGCGCCGGCACAACATCCTGCTTAAGCTTCCGGCTTGTGCAGTCTCGGAATTAAATCGTGCACGAATATCATTAAGGACCGGCCGGATAATAGACGGCCGGCGCATTATGAAATAACACTTTTCTTTTGTCGAGCCATCAGTTCTGCTTCACGTTATTGAAACACTGCTAATTTTGCTTACCCCGATGCTCCATTGTTGTCGGCATTATTAGATCTCCCGGGTATGAAAAAGAGTTATATTGTCGAGGGAGTTTTTTTCGGCGCGGAACCGGGGCTTGACTGTTTGCGACGTGGAAGTAACGATCGGACAGAAAAGACGAGTGGAATGCAGACGAGAGGACCGCACTGCTCGATAAATCCGCTCTCGCTGATTGCGGCGCTGCGCGTGTACAGAGAGTCGCGCGCTCTGTGTCGTTATGAATAATCTTCTTAGTTCCGTCAGTTGTACGAGTGGCTTTCGCGCAAACCTAATTAACAATCACGATTGCATGTGCAAAATCGTTCGCGGTAGGTAATAATTGCGGTCGGGTAATAAATTCCAACGACGAGGCATCTTCGATTGCTCGTCTTGGCGAAAGAAGGGAAAAATAGCATCCCCTTTTTCCGAAGTTCGGGATTATTTTTGCGGATGCAAGGCACACAAACTTGGCGAAAAAGAAAGAATCATTCGCTTTGCAAAAAAACAAGTTGATTTCTATGTGCCCTGCAACTTGAGAGCTTCTTTTTCAGGATCGTTCAATTAGCGAGTTAAACAAGAAGGCAGGAAAAAGCACGAAACGATTGGAGTGAAATCTAATTTGTTCGAAAAACATACATACTTTGACGAAGTTCGTTGGAAGATCTTACCGAACTTAGCTTCAAAGTCGGTGGCGCGCCTTTTTGTTTTTTTTTTATTCTTACCGACGCGCTGTTGCAAAAATACCGAATTCAAGCACGTAGAGCAACGTCTTGACGTCATTAGTGATCAATGTCATTGGTTTCAAGGAAATCAGTCGATCGGAAATCACCCTCGGCATTGACGAAAGTCAATTTCATCATCAAAGCGCTGCGCGGTGACATTCCTTCAGGCTGAAGGAAAAGTGAAACTGCACGGCACACGGCATATTAATGGCAAGATTCTTTAGACTCAGCATTAGGGTATATATCGCAATGCTTGCGAGGATCGCTAGGTATGCCGGGGGTCGGCTTATGAAGCCGCAACTGCCGTTATATCCCTGCGGCGGTATGCTATAATCGCCCTACTACGAGGATAAGGCGAACGTCAAGGACCAAGATGCGTTTATGTATATCTTCGTAACGACGTCGTTACACCTCGTTCTCCAATTCAGCTCGGCACTCTGTTATACCTGTGACAATCTCAAAGACGTCAGACTTCGCCGGAGATGATGAGCCGGACTGCGATAAGTCGGCTGTGAAAAATGCGACGAAATAGACTTCCTCCACACTTTTGACATTTATTTTAATCATATTTGCAAAATAAAAGAGACTGTCAGTATCGTAGAACAGACTCAACTTTGTGGCCTTTGTGCGGTGTGTGAATACGGTTTTTGCGTGCGATATGCTACGTCGAGTGGCTCACGCAGCGCTCTGAAATCCAGTCCGGCGAACTTTCAAAACCTTCAGTTTTTTAGTCCTGGCCAACTTGCATTCAACCAGCGGATTAGCATCGCTAACGAACCGCTCAAACGAAAAGTTTGCGAATCATTCGTGACACGATAAATGAGCCTTCAGAGACTGCCGAGAAATTTGCCCGGCATCTCCGCGATTCGCAGCCAAGGCTTTTGCAGCGGCGCAAAACTTTTCCTTATATTCTTTGCTATTTTATTTCGTTAGCGTGAAGATTTTGTTTTTTCGTGGTCCGAGTGATACGCCGAGTAACAAGATTCTCGAATACATTAATTCAAAGCTCCTTGTTAGACAAAGTAAAGTGATCCTTGACTGAAGTAATCATGTCGTAATTCAAAGTTTTCGACTTCTCAAGTGTACATAGAACTTGTATCATGGCTTTATTTCGATGATTCCTTCCGACCAACGGACTCCTTCGTTGTGGTGGACGGGAAGTAAAGTTTTATTAATTTCTGTTCAACCGAAAACGCATTCAAATGCAACCTACTAACCAAAGTTCGAAAAAACATCATTTTAAAAACTTTGCCACATTTTAAAACACTTTTTACATAACATCTTTGCCAACAAAATGGTGTGTAGGTTATTGTGATAATTTTTATAACTTTCAACATATTTCTTTGATAGAGTTCAAGCGTTCAAAAAAGTATGCACGTTATTCAGAAAACAATGTGTTGAAGTGGCGTCCAACTCGCGAACGTATATACCACAGTGAAAACAAAACGCATGACAGTCAGTGACTTAACACGTTTAGACGCTCGACTTGGAGTCCAAGTTTTGTTTATTTCCGCTTGGCTGAAGCAGTGTGTCTTATTATTGACGAGACGACGGCAGGGCACAGCGGAAGCTCCGCAAAATGCAAGCGAAACAACGAAATATTTTGTGCTGCGGTGCGCACGTAACTGCCTCAGAATTACGTGATGTCGCCGACCATTTGGCAGCGGAAGAAGAATACGTTTCCGTTTTCAATCCGCGTCTGGCAGCAAACTGGCATTAGCGGACCATTGTTTACGCGGAGCCAAAAATCCGCAATTCTTAATACGATGGCAGCCAAATTACCGCGCGCTTCACTGTCGCGAATGTGTGCCAGGTCGTTGCACTTGGTGGCAAAAATTCAATTCCAACAGTCGTATCGCCATTTTTCATCGCGTCTCGCGTCTTTTCTTGACCATTCGCTCGGCTTCTCGGCCTTTTGTTTTGACGCGCGACATTTTTACTTCGAGCTACACGCGACTTTGTATCTGCGCTAAAAGGATTCGATATATTATTGTCAACGTTTCTGAAGCTGCAACCAACGATAACGGTAGCAAGGTACGTCGAGATTGAGAGGGAAAGGTATAGAGGAGGCGGAGGCCAGACGCCGTACACAAGGGAAATAACATGCTTCGTCAACAGTGCTGCTGTAACTAATGGATATTCCACTGGAATAGACTAAAGAAGCGATTCGGCTGGCCCCTGTGGAACTGCTTCCCTGGTCACCCATGCGACCTGCGTCCGCGGTCCTCTCTAACTTCGCGAAGTTTACGAAAAACAATTTTTCTTACTTGCCGCTTAATTCTATTTGTCTGCTCGAGACATGACAAGTCATTTTTTTATATAAAAACATCGTGATATTAATTCGTTATTCGATTTCTTTTACTTTTTCGTTCACGTTTCGAATGTCAAAGTGGAACTGAAATTTAATTCAGAGATGGTTGTAGAAAAATGAGACAAATGTGCGAGAATTGTTATCGCATGCAAATTTCGTAAGTCAGGTTCATAGATAGGAATGAAATGTGGTATTTCTAATACGTTAGATAGGCCAATCGGGAATATTAATCGTAATAATGAATCCAGTGAAAGATCCAGCTAGGTTGAAGTCATATGAAATGGCTCCCGAAGGAAATGTGGACATTAGCAGTAAACTGCCTTTCATCTCCTCGACGTAATGACCGACGACGAAGCGCGTTATTTCAGCGAGTACTTTTCCGCCCACGAAATGGGTCGCCTGTTGAAAAAGTGTTCGCTTAATTTCCCAGACGAGTGTTTAGTTCCATTGTTAAACAATAACGTCTCGGTGCGGAAATATTACGCGTCTTGACGGCACGCTAATGTTTCGACGCTGTTTCTCGGTCTGAAACCGAGAATTACTTCGCCAACGTCCGGACGAGACCCGTGCGTCGAGTCAAAGGAATAGTGTCTGACGTCATATCCGGTTTCCCTGACACGTTACCAGAGAAGCTCAGATTGTCTACGTGTAACAGCATCCTAGGTCGTTGCTTACTACTCGATGCTCTTGCAATATAACGCCATCTGCTTCTCACGTTCAAGCTCGTTCAAGCTGCCCGCGAGAGGCTCATTTTAACTAAAGTGTCTTGATCCACGAAGAAACCTCAGTCAACATTCGTGTATTGTATGTTAGCAATACAACCTGACCGAATTTGCCTCCGCCTTTGCAAGGCAAATTAATGACAGTTGACGTTCTGATACAATGACAGCTAGGGTTGCACCGATACGTGAACCCAAGTCCAGATAGAATATAATTTCGATTGTTTTCCGGCCACGGACGAGCGGGCATGAGCGCCACATAATTTCAACAACCTTCCACTCTACTATGAAAAATGCAGCCATCTGTAATTGTAACGAAAAATTCTGACAACTTTTCGTGCTGCGTGTAATTGCAAAAACGGCCCTGTATTGTGGATCGTGTTTATTCTGTTTATTTCACGAGCAGCAAACGAACAGAAATTTGTACAGTGCCATCAAAACCGAACGGCTCGATAAATTTAGTCGACAGTTTTTGTACCACAACGCCAGCTATCAGAACAGCACGACAGTATTACAAATTCAAATAGCATGCGGTATTGTTGTAAACAAAATTTTGAACCGATAAAAAAACAATCTCGATCTGCAATGCAGATCAGTTACTATTGTTTTGTCATATTTTTGTCATAATATGAAAACAAAACTTTTTAGAACTGTGAATCAATTTGTCTGTTCATCAATTACGACCTGTATAATTTCAACCACTTTTGAGGTTTATTCTCTCTAATCAATGACAACTTAACGACTCGATAGAAATTTCAATTTAGTTTATCACCAGTGAATCTACCCGCATGTAAAAGAAAACAAACGTTATCATAATATAATGGGAGCAAATGTTTCGTTTTGCCATTGTTAGTCTTTGCCCACTTAAAAAGCCAACACTGAAAGCGAAGCTCCAAAATTGAAGCCCGTACTGTCGTCGACCTTGAACTGTCCGTTCCCCTCGACGGAAATACCGCGAGTTAAAAAGCTGCAATCGTTTGGGAAATGTCTTTTTTGTCGAGCGGAAGCGTTGTAAATACCCACATTTGCAGCGAGGCAAATTAGGGGTAGCGTTGCGACGTCTGTTGTATGAAAATGAAGGACGAAGCACATAAAAGAGAAGCGGCCAGATGACCGCAGAGGTTTAGCGAGCGAACAGTCTCGCGCGAGCCCGATAATTTATGGACCGAGTTGCAAAGTGAGAAAAATCACGTTGGTAATTCCGTTCGTTTTCGTTGAAACATCGGCTGTGGTATGCCGAAGAAGGGTGAGCGGCACTCGGTATTTATGAGTTCGCGTCGCCGAGGCGTTGCGCAGGTGCGCGTGTATCGAGTGAGACCGCGGCAAAGATGAATCGCAGAAACGAACTTGTCGGCCATCGAGTCGCGGTTTTGCAACGAATTACAAAAGTTATGAAGCTCGCGTTCGAATGTATTCAACTTGAGCGTCGCATGTGCGTCATTCATTCTGGCTGCGCTGAAAGCTCCGCATCGATTCGCCCCGGGATTGCGAAAGAAACGTAGCGTGTTCATCAATTGAATTACACGCCTCAACTTGTAACTTGAAAATTGGTATTGCATCTCAAAATGGCCACTTTTGCGGTCTCGAAGTTTGTCTTCGGAGTGGCATTAAGTTTGACGTGGAAATTCGAATAGCGTAAAAGTAAGTGCAAGATTGAGAGTACACTGTACTGGAAACTGATGAAAGTTGATGATGGCGAGGTGTTACAAACGACAGTCGAACGCGACTCAAGACAAAACGGGCAAGAATCAAAAGAATGTCGATTGTTCGTAACAGAGGGAATGCGGGCCGGGGACATTGGCTCAAGTAAATATACTGTGGAACGACACGAAATTTCATCGCTCCATTGATTGAATCTCTCGTCATGCTCGATTTGATGGTATTCGAAGCGAGAGAATTGCGAGTGCGCCGTTATGCGCATCGGCTCGCCAAACCAAAATCCATAATATAGCAATTCGCAAGCTTTACGAGCCAATCGCCGGGGCCCGAGAACCGCTTGCTCGGCTACAAGTGTGCGCTTCCCGTGTACACACGTTGTGTCCACATGTAGATACAAGTACGGAAACCGCACTAATTCTGAGCTCCTCGACGCTGGACACGGGACTTAATACGATTAAGGCGGAATTCGTGGCTCGAGCTTTTAGCCAAATGGATCAGCGGATAGTCGCCAAAACTATACTCCGGCATTGTCGCTACGTTCCTAACAGGCTACCATTGTATGTGTACTCAACATCCATATTGTGTGCGTATTTACACAAACCTATCCGAGATGGATATTATATCCCAGATGGAAATGTGTGTTTACGATTATCAATAAAACTCGTCTATTTGATCTTCGCTGACTCGCTGTCTTCGCTCTGATTATTAGTTAACCAACTAAGTTGCCCGATCATTTTCCCTTTATGCTTTCAAGCTCATTAAGGATATTATAATTAATTGATTAACTTTTTCAGTATACAAACTAGAGTCGTTTCCAGAGTGGATGGAACCTCGTGTCTGTCTTTCTCTATCGTACTGGAAATTTTACCTGTAACAAAAAACAACATTGCGTTAATTTTTTTTTCATTAATCATCGATAAAATTTTGTCATTATGAAACGAAACAGAATTCAGTCTTGTGCATGGTGCATGGTGAATAAAAATGTACAACACTTTTTATTTTTACTTTTTGTTAGTACAATCAATCAATATCCGCTCGCATCGTCGATTAAAAAAAGCGCTGCGGTCGTTTGATCATATGAAAAGATTTTCGCTGCCGAATTACGTGAATTACCGTTCGCAGTTTTCATGATTTAGTATATTTAACCGGGTTTTCTTTTCGAACTGAAATTTCCTCAATTATCGTATAAACACGATCCAATTCATTTTCGCGTTACGATTGCGTGTCACTTAATGAACTCGCATCGGACCAGAATGGAGGAAAAAATCAATTTCATGAATATTTTTTCCTTTATTATGCCGGACTAGGTAAGCAAGCGGGCTAAATAAATTGCACTCTTGCATTCAACGTCGAGTGTCGATAACAGCAGACTTTCAAGTCCCACTTCGCAGTTTTGCCAATTGAAATGAATGTAACGCGCGCGTGAAATCGAATTTTCGTTATAGCTTCGTTTTTCCGTTCAATCGAAAGCGGCATAATAAAATGCCACCATTGATCCGTCCTCAATCAAACGCTCGTTTAACCTAAAAAATAACGAAAACATTCGACGCTTGATTATTATTGCGTTCATCAAACCGTGAGGTCAAAGGCTTCCTACGAAGGACATCCGGAGGGTCCTCGGTGTTGTTTGATCACACCGCTTGTCTCTCAGTTTTACACCCGAAGTGCTTTTCATCATCACATGTGAAATTTAGTCTCAATAACACGCGTTAATGAATCATCATAGATCACTGCTCATTGATGTCACACTTTTGCACGCGGTTATGAATATGAATGCAAAGATCTGCTGTGGTTTTTCATTCATCCACGTCAGAAAGAAAGCCCCTTGCTTTGGCGTTCAAGAATTCCTTTCAAAATTGTCAACCAAGTGAAAGTCATTGTGATGAGAACAAAAAATCGTTCTCTGTTGAACTCAATAATACCTACAACTTTCAACAATTTTTATACAAATATTCATCATTCGAATGTGAATCGCGAAAAAAGTAATGGAATTCTAGTTGGAATCAGTTCGATTTAGTTGGAATTAATTTAAAGTTGGAATCAACGAACGTTGTACATGGCTGGTTGAACAGTTGTTTTGCAGCAGGTACTTTATAATAATAGACAAAACGTTTTGAAATTTGTTAAGGTTTGTGTTATGGGGTCCGCTCAGCATCAAAAATTAGCGGTCTCTGTGGAAACTAAAGCTAAATATATAGCGCTGCGTGCGTGGAGAATACACACTCCGACCTACAAGCAGAATGAACAGGAAATTGCAAATTGCCGTAGGGCACGCGCGCGGATATGTTCGAGAGGCACGGAATAACATGACTTCCCGATTGAAATCGACGGTTAGATCTGGCGTTTGTTTACGACAAAGTACATTTATGATTGTGACTTTGAAAAGTGAAATGGAATTCGTTATCTGGAACCAAAGGATATCTTTTATTTTTGCGGAGCTTTCAGAGTCCTGACATAACGACGGTCGCCGGGGCGATAGTTAAAACAACCAATTTTGCGGGTTATCGAACGGCCATGAATCAGACGATGTGCATGCACTTATAGTCCACTTTGTTAACCCTTGAGACACCCTCGAAATCGTGATGACCCTTGTCCTGTCGTAACTTCAAGAGCAAAAGGTCATCGCATTGGTCCGCCAGGGTTCGAGAAGCACGTGCAGCAGGGTGATTCTGAAAACGCGTTTCTGACATGGACAAGTCCCGAGACGGAAACCATCTCACGAAGAACAGTGATATAGAGCTTGCTTCCTACTACCAACCCTCCGATCTTTTTCCATTTGCAGTCACCCTGCCTTTTCGCAGCAAAGAGACATCAATTCACTTTTTCTCGAAATCTTTTTTTTTGCGCGCGCGCTTTTCACACCACTTTTACTTCTATTCTTTGCGAGTACATATTAGATTAGACACTTGTGAAATTTCTTACAAAGTTGCTAACAAATACAGTCAAGTTCCTTCAAGTATACTTCGTATTTCGGAACACTTGGAGAAATGTAAAAAATATTCAATAATATTAGTCGATTTTCAGTGAAATAACAGAAATTAGAATTAATATCACAATGACATTTTTTGCATTTATTTTTCGTCATTCAAAATGACAAAACAGATGTTTTTTTTTTCGAGTGTAAAGCTCGGGATAGTCTTGTCTAACTTGCTACTTGTTGGCGCTAGTTGACGAAACCCATACGTCGTTTCCATATTTCTGCTACATCCATGGGCGAGCAAAACTGGAAGATTAATCACAAGCATGATCAAGATTCGCAGAGGAAAAAGGATGCGCGCAACTAGATTTCAAAATACGCTTCATTTAATCACAAGACAAATTATCCGGCCCATTTCGCGCACTACTTTGAACCGCCATTAACGCACAGTCGTCACTTTCAATTTAATTATGGCGATAGGGCATGTGCCATGCAAATGCGAGAGCACCGTAGATAGTAATAGCGATGAAGCTTTTAGCTAAAAGCAAATCACCTGCTTTACGGTTCATGTTCTTGCATCTGCGTACCTCATTTTCGTCCCGCCGAGCAAAAAAAGCACATCTTTTTCATGCATAAGCTGCAACAAAATAACTGACTTTTCATCACGCTAAATGCACAATTTGAGATACGTATCGATGGCATATATTGCACCAAACGTATACTTTTTCTCATGGCTCTGTTTTTGGCAACTTCTTTAGAGTCTTTTCTAGTTATTTTTTTCACTGCTCTTTCCATTTTCGTTCTATAAGCAAGCTTTATGTTATTTATATGAATTTTGCGAGTTGAAATATTTCAGTTTATAGTTGTTGGTAACGAGTCTCGATTTTGTCGAGACTCGTAGAGGCATGGAATTCGAGGATTAAACAAAACAGAATGATTCGAAATTGCAGCTAATACCTTATGGCTTCTGATGTGTACATTCCAAACGACATTACTGTTTTCACGACTCGTGTCCAAAGTAAACTACCGCCACGTGCAATAATCGATCGTCCTTGATAAATATACGTTTGTTGACATTCTTTGAACGAAAATATAGATATACATCCACGACCGGCTGTTGTTTCTTATGATATTACATCTCGTCAGTGAATTATGACGGAGAGTTTGCTCAAAATGTCCACTCGGTACGACGCGACTAATAGTCAAACATTCACGATATCAAGGTTTGATGAGCAAAAAAAAGCGAATCGTCGAGTAATCGACGCAAAAAAAGATATTTTTATTGGCCCGCGTATGTTGGTATGTGCAGTCTGATAAGCTTGCTTTACAATGTCGTCTTACAAAAAGTGTCGCTTTTACGAGCGGACGATTGTAAAACTCGTTTAACGATGGTTGTAACATACTAGCGCGAAATGCATCTAGTTCTGATGAATGATGTGTGTTTAACAAGTGCGTTTCGAATAACAGCAAAGAACGGGGTTTCAAAGTTGCAAATCCAGAGCGAAGAAAGACGTTATGAACACGTAGAATAAAGCGGCCGATTGCATCGTGTGGTCATACATGCAAAATTCAGCGATTCTCAACCGGTTGGAGATTTAGGACTTTGTCACGTACGACTAAGCTCGGTACATAATTCGGTACTCGCTAATTGAGCTGCGGCTTGAAGTTAGTTACGCTTGATTCGCAACTGTGGAGCGCCATCTGCGAATTGAGTTAATTGAAATATACTGAAACGCAATATCAGATGCAGTTGAGATAGTTAGGTTAGGTTCGAGGCTCGGATCCCTCATAGCGGCACCGACACAGTCATTGTAGATTGCCGAGCCGAAATTAGGTTACATTCAGGGCTAATAGAACCATTTCTAAAATGCTTTACATGTATCCACTAAATCAGTATAGAGGAGAAGAGACGAACGAAGTTGGGCAGGATGAATATAAACGACGCGCGTGCAAAACAGATGCAGCGTGCGGAAATTTATCTGAAAAGTACAGCGGTTGGTTGGTCTATACAAATGGAAAATCGTTGATGACGACCAGTTGATTTATTTCGCGGTAACTTGCTTCGAGATTATGTTTTATGAACTTGAAAGACGGATGTGCCAGTTACTGACCGGTTTTAGTGTCAACAAATGGAACTAGAGAATGACGTTCTGATTCAAATTGAAATGTCAATTTGTACAGGAAATTGAATACAATTTTACTCTACTTGTAATTTTGTTTAACAAAACTCTCACTGTGAAAACGATTTTTTGATATTTCATACTAATGTAAAAGTTAAATTCGTTTCATAAATCTCAAATTTGTTCGCAAAATTGTCATATGATTATCGTGTTGGAATTTGAAAAATTCGAAAGTTCTCTAACAACTTTGTTAAACCGCAAATAAGTTTCTTTGATGCAAAGTAACTCGGATGATTGTGACGGCAAAAAAATTCTATTAAAAGCAACGTAAATATACGAATGTATGTCCGGAGTTCGTGACCGGTTGTAAAAATAACAACTAAAGTAGAGTTCATTTTCATAAGCAGAACCGGAATTTACGATTGCGGTCTATTTCGGTCGAGTGAATTTACTTTCGCCGAGGTCATCGTCGTTGCATCGTTAATATTAGTGGCGAGCAGTGTGCGGAAGTGAGCCATTGAGGCCGAGTTGGCTTAGAGCTGACAGCAACGTAGGCACGATTACTCTTAAGTGCATTTGCCCTTAGACGGCGCGACAGTTGCGTCACAGTTAGTCAGCTAATCGCAGCAGCCGATTCAACTCTCGCAAAGTAGAATGTCGTGGAGCTGAATGAACAGCGTATCGCACCAAGATCGCGTATCGCGTTGTTTGTCACGTGATAATGCGGCGCAATAAGTTTTCAAAAGCCAGTTGTGTTTCGTCGGGCTAAGCTTTTGCGGTCTTTTTGTCCCGTTTCGCGGCACATTCGCCTCTATAAATAGACGCCGGGCTTGAACGAGACCGTGAAAGCTCGTGGTCTCGTTTCGAATAATTGAATTTACCGGAAAAATTGGAGCGAGGGACAGACACAGCGGCGCGCAGCAGCCTCGTGTGCTTTCTTTCTCTGTTTTTTCTCCCTCGTTCGCCTCCTCTCTGTCATTCAATTCGCTTCTCTTGTTTATTTTCCGCACTTCGTTTCCTTCGCAGCGAAATAATACACCTCGCATTGTTAAGCGTCACCGACTTTTATACGACTCAATTGCCAATGTTCTCTTTTCGGGCTTGAAGAAATATTTTCTATCTTTGTTCGAGCTGAAGAAAAAGAGCGATCTCTCTCTGGCGTGTTTTATTTGTCTTTCATAACGTTCGAACTTGGTCCAAACTATCTAAGTAATTATCGACCATTACGTTCGTTCGAATCGCGTTCGGTTTTTGTGATAATTTACAATGTTGCGAATCTTAAACGCAACCCTTCGCCAGGGGTGACTCGTGCACTCCATGACAACCGGCTCTTAATGAACGCAAAACACCACGCACTCACGCTCGCCTAAACCCGTCTCTCCAAGGGTTCGCGTCCAATCAAATATCACGAATACTGTGTTGTTACATTTTCGATCTGATTTTACACAATTTCATTTGTATCCATTTCGTCACTGCTCGGAGTTTGAAATTTTTCCTACTGCTAGGTAGTTAAAATTTGAGAAAGAAAAAATATTCGACAGTATAATTTGTTTTTGTTCACTCGTTTGACTCTCAATAAAAACAATACCCAATTACGGAGTTTTTTGCTGAATTTAAAATAGTTGCGTCGTATTTGCGAGACATCTAATGGAAAAGCAGTGGTCATAGGAAAAAAAAGGCAGTAACGAACAAAGAATGTTTTTGTTTCATAACGATATCAGCCGATAATTTGATTACGTCAATATTTTCGAATGTATTCAAGGAACATCTCGTTATATTGACGTCAAAGGTTGCTTATAAACGACAATGGTCGTACACACAATTGATAAAGTCTGATTTGTATTTCGTAAAGGGGAACGTTTATTGCTGCACGCATTTCAGTAGATGAAAAAATAATAAGGAAAAAAGGAACAGAACATGAAAACTAAATGATGACAAGAAAAAGAGGAAAAAGTTAGTTGAAACATGGACTGTTCTTGGCGTATACAAGCCTTCGGGTAGATTCAACGAGTGAGATTATGCTCGCTGTATGATGTCTATCAAAATGAGCGCTCGATATCTAGTTTATCACGAAGGTGACCGAGCCGTAGTTCAGTTAATATGCAAAGTAGGATCAAGGGTGCATCAAACATGATGACACTTTCAGCAAGCCTGCCATTCCTTAGAGACTTGACGGCAATTCCGACCGCATCTTCCAGACGTCTCTTTCAATAGTCGTCCTTTCATTCTTTTTTCCTTTCTAAGTCTATCTCCCTGTACGTTTTGCATTACAAAATGACTTTACTAATTCCGAATTCCTCGAAAACTAAAAAAAACCGGTCTAAAGATCAAATTTAACCAACCAATAAGATAAAGAAGACGCGATAAAAACTTTGGGCATTTTTTTTAATTCCGTGAATAATAAATTTCATTAACTTTTTGCCTCGTCTTTCATCGTCGCAAAATGAATCGAAAAGTCGTTCAAATAAAACTGTGTGGCTTTCGCGAGCAACTTGAAGAAGTATTCAGTTCTCCTCGAGCCGCAAAATGAACGCACCAAATCGATCCCCTCTCGGTCGGATAAATAATTTTCCTCAAGTAGTGTCTGGGGATATTGAATGCTCTCTAATTTCATTCGGGATGAGGATAAATGCAAATAAAACCGCGCGCGCACAATGCCAAATGAAATTAAAACCACACGCGGCTTTTGACTGCAAAACAGTCATTTAGATTCTCAGTGAGAGAAGCGCTCGCGCGACTCCCTAAGACTACAATCACAGAATGGGTATAGTTTCGCGGCGACGTATCCATTCATTCGACCTTTCGTCTTGATCCTCGCGTCGTTCTTCGCGTTGTTACGCGGAAGACAAAAAAAGGAGCGATGAAAGAAAATGGTCATGACCTGAGAAGAATGGCCGGGCCGAGAGAAAAGAGCACGGGCATCGTTCATTTGCAACGAAACGGGAGAGGGATCTCGTTAGGAAGATCTGGCGGGTTTAATTCCTTATCTGGAGCCTTTCGCGTGGTTTCCAACCCCTTTTTTTCATCTCCACCGATACACTCGCACATCCTCTTTTGTAAACTCTAATGACGCCGCCGCACGTCTGCATTGAAAGCCCCGACTCGGATCTCTCTCCCACCGCAAGCGAAAAGCTCGTCAGGCAAATCGAAAGCCGATAACGCGACAGTAAATCCCACACACGCGCGGACGAAAAATTTTTCAGTTATCAGTTCGGCGGCTCTCGCACAAATCGGTAAATCGCTAGACGAAGAAAAGAATGAGCTCGTGTAATGTCTGCGCGCGAATGCGATTGGCGTGAAAAATAGTCGAGAGGGAGATGCGCTACGAGATATTCTGGCGGGGCGCCAGCGCTCTCACAATGATGGAAAATTTATGACGATTAGCGAATGTTCGCTTAATTGGACGAAAATGTTCGATCTCGCGGAATACGCATAATTCAGCTTTTCATCGGCACTCGCGCGACATTGTGCCGGAGCTCTCGGCGGGAGTTCTGTGGACGTCCACTTGCGCGCCCATTTATTATAGCTCCCGTCGGAAAAGCCAGCGCCGAGCAAAAATGTCACAAAATTTTCAGGGGGCCGCAAAATGTCGGGATGTGCAATCTCGTTGTCGCGGCCGGATGTGTAAAGGTGCCGCGACAATAAGTTCGCGCCGCCCACAATGGTCCGAGAAACTCGCTCTCTCGAGTGGCCGCAAAGTTTTTGCCAAGTTTGCCTCCGATCTGACTTCGAGGCGCTCTGTGTGCATTTACACAAACGCAAAGTGCCACTTTTGACCGTACCTGTCGTGTGTTATTCTTTTCTTATTTTTTTCTCCCAAAAGGTACGCCCAGATTACTTTACTTCTCGTGAATGTGCATGGCCGAACAACGAAGATCCGGCTAGAATTTTTCCTTTCGACGCACCAGGCAAGGAGGAAAAAAACTTTGATATTTCAAATTCTTTCTTCCTGCATGCTTTGAAACACACTTTTAGAATTTCAAAGGATGTTTCCTACTATGAAGGTCTCGGTTGGATATTAATATTAATACACAATCAGAAATGAAGAAATGATTCGAAATTATTTCAAAACTTTTGCTCCCTGCACAAGATGGATGTACAACTTGGGACTTTTCGTCGATCGATGTTCATTTCAAGATTGCGTTATCATTGCGATACACAAGGCGAGCTTTCTCTCTTTTTAACGCTAATGTGCAAGGCATTAACTCGCTCCTTTCTGGCGCTACATATGTGTGTCAGCTTTGTAATTGCACGCAGGCGCAATCTCGCGTATGATATGGGTCGGTGGTGTAGACTCGACTGGATGCATAAAATAGTAGTCAAAAACAATAGCCCGTCTTTGTAGGATGCAAAGCCCCACGATGACACTGCCGAAGTAACATCGACTTTTCAAATAACGCGCCCATTGGATGGGGGATTGTTTCCCTTAAAAATTACGACACCGTACGGCACGACGCGGAAATAAACGAGCTGATGTTCGTACACTTTTGTATACACGGGCTTCAATATGGAAGCAGCTATTCTCGCTCGCATCATCAACAATGATTATCGCAGCTCGTAAGACCAAGATTATTAAACCATTTTTTAACCGGCTTAATCCATTTTCGTTGAATTATTCATAATCGCCCAGCGTCTTATCTGCGGTAAAACTAATGAAAGCCGGAGCAACTATTTTCATAAAATTTCGCCAGACTTGAAAATTTCTCCGCTGCAGGAAAACCCTAAGACAAATACCGTTCAACTTTGAACCCGTGCGATATAATTTCGAACCCCAGAGAGAAGAGATAGCTCGGGGTCGCTAGGTGAAAGCTCGCGACAATCAGCATCAAGAATTGAAATTCCGTATGAAAAAGCGTGCGCTGAAAAATATTTATAATTGCAAACATGGTGGATGTAGACTGTTTTGCAGCTTTTTCAGGAGAGCATCGGTGCAATATCATCGAGGATTGACGACTCGCATCCCTCTGCGAGAAACTGCCGAGTTGCAATCAATATACATTGTCATTGACCGAAGGAGGATTTTCGTGCACCGAAAAAAGTACGTCGCGGCATTCAAAGGATTTCGCTTTCGGAAAACACTGACGCGACGCGGTGAGCTCGAAAAATCGATTCCTCGATGCGCACAGGTTGAATTAAAAAGCGGATAGATGAAAAAGAGAAAGGGGGATCGTGGAATCATCGACGTGGCGTATTGATGAGCCCGCGCCCCCAAGCAATCCTGCAAATGCGCCGAGGACAAAACGTGTAATTGTGTGAAACGGCTGTGATTCGCGGGGGCAAAGTAAAAAGCCTGCGGGGGACGTCGCAGAAGTCGCACTTTGCTCGGATACATCAAGCGCTGATCTGGATCCGATTGAAGTGTAATGCAATTTTTCCGGCTCGACGCGTCTTTGTATCGTCACATGCGAGGAGGCAAAAAGCAAAAGGATGTCTGCGGCAAGCCGCAGAAAAAGTACCGGGCTGATCGCTTCGTCTTGGTGCGATCGCGACATTGAATTGTCTCATTTCTGATATAAATCAGTTCGAATTGTAAAGTAATATCTTTGGGTTTCCCTCGGGGTTGACGTCTCCGCAGAAGGTGCAGCCGAACAATATAAAGCTCTCCGGGTATTCATTTCTCGTGCGTTATCTTTCGCCCGACGATTACGACGCCACGCGAAATCCCATTCTAAATTGTCCCAACGCCGGAAATAATCTCTCCGAGCGAGGAGGAATTCCGCAGCTTCGGAGTGTCATCGATACGGCGATCGATATCCCGCCGGCATTATGATTCTATCCGCGTGACATGGCTCTGAACGAGTTTTAATTAAAAGCAACTTAAATGACTTCGGCTTTGCCGATGAAAAGTAAAAGTATAGGCAGAAGCGATTGGAACTCTTGCATGCCAGGGATCCCGAAACAGCGATTGTGCCACCTCAGCAGCTCTGGGTCCATTTACGGAGCTACCAAATCGCTAATACGTTCACTCATGCACGACCCGGCGAAAGTAAAACTGTGATAGCAAATAATTGTTCGCCTAATGCTTCGATACTTTCAACTTTTTTTCCACTTGTATGATTTAATACTTCTTCTAATCGTTTTTTCAAAAAAGATTCGTTCATAGATATACAAAACATTTTGATTTATTGAACTAAATAAATAACCGCAAAAATCTCTGCAATTTTTTTTTCGCATCGAGAAAACGTACGGAAATAAAAGAATGAGCCGGGTGTATATTCTGGGTTTATTCCCATCACGGAGTTTGATGAAACATTCGGAATATCAGGACCGGTTGTCCCGTGCATAAGATCCTTGTATTTAGTAGCCACAGGAAACTCTAGTTTAACATGCTGGGACACGTCGTCGTCTTATGAGGAACATTAGCAATTCGCTTGCTCCGAAGCCGCAAGAGACCGAGCGAGTCGAGGGATGAACACGAACGAGGGTGATTCTCATCAGATCCGTTTCTCCTGATAATGACAAGCGAATCCAGCGTGTCAGTTAATAGGACGCGCGCCGTTTGGAAAAAGCAACGAAACCGGAATGGCGCGTCGCCGGATTACCGAATTATCACAATCGCACGGTCTCCGATCCAGCTGTGCGATCGATTCCGAATTGTCATCAGTTCGCGAGCTCCGGAGGGACCGAACGGAATATCATAACGAGCGAATTAGCACTCGACTGAACTCTTATGTTGACGCTAAAGAAAACGAAGAGAACACTTTTTTTTTCTCGCAACTAATTTTTGCTCGCAGTTTGTGAGCTTGGCAAGTTGAATCCTCGTCGAATTAATATTCCACTGTGCATGCTGATTAGAAACTTTTCTTCGCGATGGGCAAAGTTTCAAGCCTGGAACAAAAAAGCCGCGCCTGGTAAGAATCGCAATTAAACCGAGGTTAAACCTCGCGTTCATAATCAAACGCTGCCAGATATAGGCTTGACAATTCAAAAGTCACCGGAACTCTCGGGAGCCCGAGTATTTAATAGCGGCTTTTCATTAATTAGACGAATGGTAAAAATGCAGCAACAACGCGCGCAGCTTGGTCGGCGTGTTTTCGCGAGCAGGAAACAACGTTAAGGGTAAGTTTAATTTCGCAATTAATCCTCGCTGGAGGACGCCGCTGACTCTCTGAAACTCTCTCGCCCTCGTCGCAGTGCGTCATCATAAATACGGAAGTGATTCCACCTCCAACCTCTTCGTCATCCCTGTGTCATCAATTTTACGCAGAACCCTTTTATGTCGCGCGTGTATATCTCTTCCGCGTGTCAGTTAATGAGCGACGAAAACAAATTCCACGTTAATGATCGCATAATGATTTTCCACATAGAGAAGGCTTTTTGACAAGAAAATAATTGAACCGAATTCAAGTTCATTAGCCTGATGAAAATTGCGTACTCCAATTTCAGCCCATAAAAGCGTAATAAAGACTAAAACGATTTCTCACGTTTTAGACACTTTGCCAGCCTCTAAATTAGATCTATGGTCTATTTTCAATTTGGGTCGCCCGTAAATGCAGTTCGGCTTTACGCTCTAAACGCAACCTTGTTACGTCTTTTGCAGTACGATCAAATTGTTATGCATCAGCGCCACCATTTCTTTTCTGAATTCTTATGTTTTTAAAATCAAAACTTAATAAAAATAACGAAACGTTATAAGTTAAAAGTACCTCTCGAGAACTTGTAAAAATTGTTTCAATTAAGATTTGCTAGGTACAAATGTGTTTAACTCGGAGCACTTGCGATTTGGCACTTACAACTGCTGTACTCGAAAACCACTTTCAATAACTGACGAGAAAGATTGTAAGGCTATTAGATTGACAAATCTGCGACAACGCGTGACGTTGCAATTTTTCTTCTCGCAAGCGCTCATATCGATCGGCAATAAAGGGTATTATTGATAAATGTCGCATGTGGTGTATTGTAAACACATGTGTAAATTGAACCGTAACGCGAGTGCAAGCCCGACATGTCACGCACAGAGGACCGTTTATCGTCAAATCCCTTTACACGCCGCGCACTATACATAACCCCTGACTCTGCCACTCGTCTAACGGGTGTTCGAATCCCGTGGGCGTTGTTTTCGAAAGTGGAAAACGCATTTCCATCAGCACTCCACGATGATATTCAAATGCCACGAGTAGCTTTTCCGCGGAGGTACTGCTCTGCTGTGAGCCAAGCTCACAGATTGTGCATCGTCGTTTCCAACTGCGGAACGATACTACAATTTTTTTTTACAAGATTCTTCTATTTCATGAGCTGTCACGCTACGATCTGGGTGAAGTTTGTGAAGAATCGGAATAATTTGTAACTTTTATTCAAGACTGCTGGCCAATTTTGGTGCCTTTTTTGAGCAGAGCATTCAGTTGCAGTGATTCGCCCATCGTTTAAAGAAAATGTCTTCCGACGGTCTCTTTCGGCAGGCCGTAATGCAGCTCATTCAGACCCTAATTTGCGTCAATGCGAGTTCCGTTCGGCCAATGAATGAAGTCTCTCGTGATCATGAGATCATCCTCGTCTTCTGCGATGAATGCTTTCACGCAGACGGTATTCATGAACAAACACGTCTTTGACCTTTCAAGTTCACCAGCATGTTTCATGTCACGGTTTAGCGGCCGAATATTTCACACGACCGACTATCGCGTGTCGATTTAGCGCGAGAAATTTCAATATCGCGCTGAAAAAAGTTAGTTACGAAACGATTTGGGTTGGAAAGTGGTCGGCGAACATAGAGTGGAATTCTTGAAATGTTTATTGCCTGACAAACAACAACAATGGTATTTAACCCGTTCAACGAATCGAGTAGTGTTTATTGGACAGGATGACTTGGTGGGAGTCAGTTGGTAGACAAAGTTAGTCGACGAACTTGCAATCCCTCAGTAGTTAGATCACAGCAAACTCTGTCTTGGAGTTACGAAGCGCGAACATTTCGTAGCTTTCCATCGAGTAACTTAAGGGGCGGATCAAAGGTTGTAATGTATACGTTGTAAGTTACTGGTAACTTTAACTCCGCTGTCACGCAGCGGCCCGTTTATCAAAATGAGAAGAAAAAGTTTGGGACTGCTACTTTACGAGGCCGAATTTATTTCGCGACGATGCCGGCAGAAATTACGTCAGGCAATCGCGGCAATAATCCACGTCAGATGCAGCGAGACATAAAGGCCAGACGTGGGGGGAAAGAGCTTGTCGAAGTATCCGTTTTGCGCTCGTTTTTCCGCGCTTTTCTCGTCTTCTGTGCGCCCGTTTATTAAGTCGAGAAGTGGAAAACGTAACGGCCTGGAATAGTCGTGGATGATTCAACTTTCGTAACCGTTGTTGCTTATCTAAAATGAGAACCAACCGAGTTGCTGCGAACATGCGCGCAACCCAGACACTTTTCGCGTATAACATTGTCTCGACGCTCAGTTTTGCACTTTGCTCCACTCCTAACTCTCTCTCGTCTTGTTCAAATTAAAAATTCAAAAATTATCTTATCAGATAGCAAAAGTAAAACTTGTTTCAGCCGGCGGAAAATCGGTTAGGTTGACGTCAGAGAAATTGAGCGAAAACAACTTAAATTGTGTTAAACGAATGTTTTGATAAGAAGTAAAAAAGAAGTAATTTTTGAGAAAATCGGCTGATCAGGGGAATGTAATTCCCTCTGTCTTTGAAGAGTACCTCAAGGAATTCGAGAGTAGATATTTCTCAAAATCTGTATAGGCAAGTTCGCTTCGTCTAACGAACAAGAGCGTTTGCCTTTGACAGACCCTCGAACTTAAGAACATTCGATTAGAAGTTTGAGACAGAAAAGTGCTTCAAAGTACCGTAGCGTCCGGCGAGATAAAGGACGGTCTTGCCCCGAGTGTAGTGAGGGGAAAAAGAGAAGCGGTATTCGAGCGACTCGTGAAATCCAAGTTTTCGTCGATTGCAATCGAGTTTGCCGCGCACACATGGTGGGGTACAGTAGAATCCTTATTCTACGGACGAATTGAGAAGAAACTCCGAGACAAAGGGACAATTCGCGAGCAGAGTCGCACAAGGACCAAAGAGGCTGCCATCGATTATCGATCGATCCTTCCGATTAAAGGGACCGAACCGATTTATTTCCCCGTTATATTGTTAGTATCCCAACCCTCGACTAAATGCTCCAACATTTTAATTGGCAAATCTATCTCAACTGCGCAAACATTATCAAAACCCCGAATTTCATCTCAGAGTCCAATCAATTGCTGAGAGAAATATATCACATCGCCGATAAACAAAAAACGATCGCAAAAAGTTGATCCAACTACCGGAGACGAGATCCGGCTAACTTTTTGGTCCCGTGTATCTTCTTTAGTTTGCACTTTTATAAAACTAATTACATTTTTTGTCAACGGCCAATTTTTTGCTAATTTCGTGCTTCGCAGTCCTTTACTCGCGGCAAAACACGCGTTGATTTGACTTGCACTTATTTTTCTCCTCGTCTTGCCGCATCTATCATTTGGCGTCAGCGCAGCCATTCGCCACCGAAAATGGGCTAAGATAGATAAACGCTGTTACGCCGTGTGGATCAATTTGTGAAATAGTTACGCGTTTTTCATACTAATTTTGTCACTTATTTGCTATTTTACGCTTCTATTTGTACTAGCCATGAGTTAGTATGACAAAGATGTTATCAACAATATTTTAGTAATCTTAGTTTTAAGATTTTCATAAATTTTAGTGCCTATCAAAAGAACATGTGTTACGTTGCCTTTTTTATACGCAATCGTCACTTACACGTTGTAGAAAATTTGAATGAAAGTTCAAACACTCAACGGAAAGAGAACGATTTCAGGATGAATGATGACGACAAAAATATAAGTTTACGAGAAGCAAAAACACGGCATGGCTTTTTTCATCGCCCAACCGCTTCAAACTTTTCTTACGTGAACAAAATTTGAATTAAACATCCTCCTCGGGCGAATTTTCGCCACGTGGTCTCTTTCTCTGTCAGTCGGTCTTAATGGTACATATTTCAAATGAAAATTAAAGAAAAACGAAAATAAAAGCGAACCACGAGCCGAGTTGTGTTTCAATGATTAACGATCTTTTGTTCGTATTAATGAGTGTTTTATAATTAACGGGTCGACGAGCATCAAATGCAAAAAACTGCTCACGCATTAAATTACGCTGAAGAGACAGCCATTTGTCGTGACAAAAACACGATTATTTTCAAATTAAAATCTATGCATTTTGCGTGCGCATCAGCCCAACATGTATGCGATAATTTGCAAATTAAAGCCAATTGTTCGTGCCGTCAAAATTCATGCGATGCGCGATGAAACATGATTTCGCCCTCAAAACATATGTGCGAACGAAAAAATATGCGAAAATAATTATAGATTGCAAAAATATAAAGAGCTAAATGCATGCAAATGGTTTTACAATCGCGCTTTTTTTAGAGTATCGAACGTCGGCTATTATTTTAAAACAGCTATTGATGGCTAGCCGCAAAAAACTTGGACTAAAAAGAGCGTAGCTAGAGGGGCAACGAACGCAGCTAATATGAAAAAGGAGGCACAGAAAATTATACAATGACCGATTTTAATAGGATTACGTAACCGCGCTGGGAAGCGCGACTCAGTTAAAGCCCGGCTAATTTTTGTGCTCGTTCGCGGCTCAGTACGAGTCGATTAGACGCGGATAACTTCGAATTAATAAGCACTTCGATTTAGCCATTCCTTTCGGAGATTGCGGAATATTCATAAAATTCAATGGCTAATATTCGTGTAACTCTTTAAACGACCCTGCAATATGTTAAACGCGCAACGAGACGGTTTGTGTTATTAAGTTCAATCAATTCGAATATTTTGTACAAACTCCGGTAATTCGAGCAGTTTTACTATTTATGCATCAGCCTCATGAAAATTCAAATATCATTAGTTCGTCAAAGTTGGTTTAAATTCACTTGAATTATTTTTAATGTGCGTTTTGTTCGCGATGAAACGTTGAAAGTGTGAAGCAAAGTCAATTTCAAACGTTTCCCATTGAATCTTTACTCGCGATAATAGTTCATTAGTTTTCGTAAATGCAGAAAGTGATTAATTTTTGAAACTGCCTTTCAGAGGCATGTACTAGTTGAATGAAAGTAAAAAAACGGTTCGCCCGATGAAAAGATATGACTTTTTTTCACACTATTCAGTCCTTGTTTATTTAAGTCTTTTGAAAAAAAAACTGTTTAAGTGACCTTAGACCCTTAAACAGGGTTTTAACTTATGACTGCATTTATATAGTAGGATCGTCAGTTTCATGGGTGTCATTACGGTCAAAACGTTTGAGGCGCGTTAAAATTTAATTAAACTTGCTTTATCTTTGCCGTCATAATAGTTGCAAGTCACTTAGGCGAATTATTACTATCATTTCATTGTATGAGGCAGTGCGCTGAAATTATTTCAGTACTCGACTTTGCTACTGCGAAGTCGACTTCTAGGAAATATTGTATTTGTAAGTTTGAAACGTTGTTAACATGCTCCAACACTTGTCATAACGAAAAAAAAATTATGATCATTGTTTTATAGTTAGTAACTTTGAAAATCGAGTTTGTAAAATTGTGTACAACTTTTTAAAATAATCTCTCTAAAATGAACAAGTGAATCATTTCATATTCGGTTCTGTTTTTTATCAACTTTTATATTGATGAAAGCGCAGAGTTAAAATGTAATGAAATTTCAATTTTTTCATAAGCTAATAATGTTGTGGAAACTGCCATAATGATTCGTTTTTATGAGCAAAAGCAAGCCGATGCGAAGCTGGAGGTAGGGTTGCTTAGACCTGACTTTACGGGGCACAATTTCAGCCTCGAACAAAGTAACGAAGGTTGCAAGTGTTATTTTGGTACACCGACGAAATATGTGAGACCATGCATCGTAAAATGCGAGTAATGCGACGTTATATTTCAAGGTGAATTTTTATCTTTTTCATGCAACAGTAGTTTCCTTTCATACCGAAATTTCATCGAATCGACGAATAACTGAGCTGAAAATCATGCGAATAAATAAAATGTATTACATATAATGTGTTATTTATAATTCTGAAGCATTTCATAAAATGGCATGGAAAGCATTGTTCGCTTATTTCTGCTCTATAATTTATACAAAAACTGAACGTGTGCACAATATATAACGGTCTTCAATTTTCCACAATTTCGACGTTTCACATCAGTCGTAACGACAACTGCAGAGAGCTACTCATCGTAAAGTCGAATCACTGTCAGATGTATATCTGGTCATATTGCCAGTACTATATTGGTTTTACCTGGCAGAGTTATACATGCAAATTCATGAATTTCATAAATTAGCATACTGATGAAAACGAACGTGGTTACAAGCTTCTACTTTTTGCGCTTTAAAGTATAATTTTAAAAAATTGAACAAATATGCTAAAATGTAACAATTTTCAATCTTCGCGATATTTCTTTCATCCCTTCATTGTAAAAGAACAGCAATTTCGTTAATCAGAAACAAAACGATTCACTGCACGAATAAAAGGATTTCTGTTGCACCAGTTCTTCTTAATTTTAATGTCTGTGGTTCTTTTTGTATCCGTTCTTCCATTTATGCACTCTACTTTGATTTCCTGAGCTTTTTTATTCTGTCACCGCAAATATTCGTGCGCGACAATCATTTATTTATTCATATAGAATCTATACGAGGTGCTTCGTGTAACTGTGTTTGAATTTTATGTTAATTTTGTGCATTCCATACTAAGTTCTTAAGAAAAAAAATGGTCGGTTCGCAAACTATTTTCGGAGAGCCGAAGGATCGAATCGTCCCTTTTAGGCAATCACAAGTAAACAAGGATTTTTATTGCTCCTCTCTTGATGCTTTCAACTTCGATCTACGACCATTTGCTTCGTAAAATCTACTACATAAGAATACATCATACTTATGAACATAAAAATGCAAACTACCCGTCTGGAACAGAAAATCATTTTACTTTTTTTCCCTTCACATTTGCCTCAACTTCTGTACGACTGTTTATTTAATTTTATTAATATTTCAAACAACTTCTGTTCTGAAATATGATACGTGATCTTCGTTTTGATTTCACAAAGTTTGAATTGAGTGTATTAAATTTCAATTTCATGTGATTATTTGTAAAAACATTAGTAGAAAATCCATACAAAATCGAAAACACACATCAAGTTAGTGAACAAAATATTACGGCATTTTAACGCGAAAACTTTGGATAATAAAATCTGGAAAAAGTGTCAGCACTTATAACAGAGTCTCAGACTGATTCCAACTCCAACAGGTAGGTCGAGCGGAGCTGACAATACACCGCATTGCAGTCGGCGTATACATACTGCTGGAATGTGCAACTAAAGCAAACAACCTTGCCAAGACTTTATTTTCGACTACTTTTTGAGCTTTGCATGTTTAAAGAGAACGGTTAAGAAAGCGCGCGTGACAAGTGATGGAATTTCGCGGATCTTGACTCCGTCGACCGATACGAACGAGTTGTGTGTTTGCATTTTCAGTTTTTTTTTCTGTTTCTTCAACATCAAACTCTTTCCGTTTTTAATTTAGTCGGGATATATTTCATTCAGCCACGCGGCATGAAGTATCAAAAAATCGCGCAACGTAATTAATGCATTGTGAAAAAGCAGCTGCAAAAATAAAGCAAACGGTGAGTCGCGAAAAAATTGTGCATGCATACGAGAATGTTTCTTCATCCGCTTTCCATGTATATGGCGACTTGATGTATGTTATTCTGTAGGCTGCCTTCCACTAGCTATTCTGAATATAAAACAGCCCACGCTCGTCTACGTTTTCCAGACGACGCTATAATACACAGTACACATGCCCAATCTTCTCACAGGACACCAAATTCACTGGCAGTTCCTCTGATTCGATAATATACCACAGCGTTTGGCAAATTTTGCAACTCATGTGGATTTATTGTGCGCAGGTTATATGCAAATCACATGCAACTATTTTTCATTGCACAATACTTGACATCGTTGTATTTTCTGCAAACATTGGTAAATTTCGTACTCGATCTTTTTTATGTTATTTTCTAGGTCTCCGTATTTAACTCTTGCCCAAGCTTTCAACGAGGTATTTTGGACGCAAATTTTTGACTGACGATCAAACAGTTTGATGATACACACTCGTCGTGCACGATTCGGACGATTATATCGGAAATATAATGGAATAACTTCATACATAATCGAATTGGATGATGAATTATTTATATCCGGATTAATTAGCCCATTACAATTCATGCAGTCGCTCGTTCTTAGTACGATACACATGCGAAATTTGATAATCGTATCGGCCAGCATGCTGCAGATGCTAAAAAGTATCAGCAAAGTTAGTCGCAAAAGTTGTGTGTGGATCGATAAATTTCCCTGCTACGTACAAAGACAGTTGCGATAGAAAAAAAAATGAAAAAAAAACTGTTACTGGCTTATATCCATGAAAAAAACGTAGAAAATGAGTCACGCACCGGGACGATGTGAGTAGGAAGTGAAATCAAATCGAACTGTATATGCATACTCGTGGAATTGCCTTCTCGTCACTTGTTTCTTTTACGCGTCCTCGGTGGAGCAATTTTTCATGCATAAAAGTTAGGCAAGAAAGGGAATTCCTGCGTACAACAACCCGTGACGCTGGATTCCTGGCGTCCTAACGTCAAAAGAGGGAAACCTTCGAAAACATGGCGCCGATTACACCAAAGCACACTCTGGAACGCGAGAGCAATTCCTGGGAAACTCAAGGTAATACATTCCTAACCGCAAAAGGTACTTTTTTCGACTTGCAGTCTTGGTACTCGGTTTACCGCGCAGATGTCTCCACATATCAACTTTCGGCTGTTCAAGCTGTCAACTTTCATTTTTGAAATTGCAAAACTACACTAACTTAACTTTTTATGACCAATTTTTCACTTCAGAATTGGACAATTTAATATTTGAAACAAAATTTAAAATAAAAATAACAAAAAAGGAATTCAAACTTGTTACTTTTGTATTAAAAGAGCTGTACGGTTAGAAGAATCGACAAACTTTGAAGTTCAATGAAACAAAGAACAGAAGGAGAAAAAAAGATCGGATTGGCACGAATTGGCGAGGTCAGAGTTGTTTTGGTGGAATGACATTTGGATGGGACGTGAGTTTTCACCTTCGTAAGTAGCTTAGGCAACGGTCGGCTAAGTTAAGTTTGCGCGTAAGTTAATACCGGGCGACGAAATTCGTATCTAGGGGGGAGGGGGGGTTGGAGCCATTGTTGCAGAAACTCGCACATAAACATATTCCAGTCGTATCGTACGGCCTCATAGCGTATTCCTTGGAGAACACTGGAGTACGCGAGGCTTACGGCGCTCGAGTCCCCGGAGTGTGTGTGTGTGCGTGCAAGTAGTCGACTCTCGTTCGTTGCTTTTGCCTGGTTCTTTTTCTCGTGGCGTCTCGCGCCCCACCTCCCGTTACTACGACTCTCGGCGGTTACGCAACGCGTCGCGCGCGCGTCCGTTGATGATTTTTCATAGAGCATTTTTAAATAGCAGTTGAATGAAACCGGTTTGCGTGCCTCGCGTCTTACCTTACGACGGTGTCTCGCCTACTCACGCAACCATACGAGTCTCGGCGTCGCTCTCCCTCTCCCGGTCCATAACTACAGCATGAATCGTCGCTTTCTTGCCAATCGAATTCCAACTTCTGAATCCAGGTCATGATTTATTTTGTAAACAGTCTCCCCGGCGCACTCTTTACCGACTCCGTGAATCGCAATTATTCGGCCTTCGCATGTTTACTTTGATGGTTTATAGCACATTTCTTTTTTGTCGTCATTTTTCATTTTTATCGACCGTTTTTGCATTCCGAGGCTCATTTACATATAATCACAAAGGGATTCACGTATGATTGTGTACGTTAATTAGAGATGAGATGCGTGAAGTCTAAACCTCTAATTTACATGTAAATTCACCGCAACTGATTATATACTACATTAGTTTTGCCAATTCAATTTATACCGAATATTTTTATTTGCATTTCAAATTCGCCCGATCAACAATGCGAGGAAGCTTTTGCAATTTCGGCTTTTCGCGATGATAAAGAAAAATTGCGTTTGTACTTTGAATGAAAACGAACTTCGCGGGGAAAAAGGTGTTTTTGACTCGCAAAAAAAGTAACGATTCGAGGGCTTTGTCTACTTGATTTCATCGCCTAGGACGTGAAGACGTGTTTATCAAATAATATCGCAGATTGTTGTTAGCATGACGATTGCCGACTGTCGGAGCAGCGCGACAACCCAATCGATATTGTCGCACAACAAGGGCAATAACTTACCCGACACTTGCACTGTATCTCTCGCGTTGTTAATGCGATCCTCGACTTGGATTCATTCATCTCGACGTATCAGGCCCACACGCCAACGATACCAGCTCTTTTTCATGTCTTTTCAATATCGCGTGGGACGACTCCGAATCGCTTCAATATCTTCAAAAAATATACCCATTTCGTTAATAGACGAAATTTGAATTCTGCTTGGCCTTCTCGAAACATCAAAAACCTCTTTCAATTTTCAAATTATCAATAACTTGAATGAAAAAAAAGTGAAAAGCTGCAGCTTTATTTTCAATGGCATATTTTTCGTAATGAAAAAAAAAAGTATCAGAGCGAAGGATTTATATGCTTTGATACTTCTGTATGTTAACCTCCGACCTTCTGCTACATCCCACGCGGCAATTTAGTCCAAGATGGGACATTTATACGACGGCCATGCATCTCCGCAATTCTATTCACAAATGATGAAAACGAAGCGTGTCTCCGATTGCAAAACTAGACCGTTAATCTTACGCCGGGACGCTGATTTAAACGCGATTACAAGATGCGGTAAAATAATTTTACCTGCGGCATCAGCGTTTCATGATTTGTGGAGTCTTACCTGAAACAGAAAAAAAGGCGACCAGGGCCATTAATCGTTACGTTAGCTCGAGAGCCTGTAGTGACATAAATTTACAACTAAGATAACTATAGATATCAGCGGAATGCTACGCGTAATTCCATGTATTATTACGATAAATTATGCTTTATGAGTTCGAGTGATATATAATGAATGTAAATAAGAGGGACCCGTCGTCGAAAAATTGATATTTCAAAATTTTGTCATTTTAAATGTCGTTGACGTGATCAAACGCCGGCCAATAAATTACTATTCGCATGCACAAGTTTGCTTCGTCAAGTATGCAAGGACACAACCATCGGCGTTTAATCATAACAATTTTTTTATTTGTTAGTCGCAAAATATTCATAATGATTGGTCGAAGAAAAGTAGATAAATTCTGTTACAAAACAGAAACAGCGTAACGATCGGTTGATGTGAATTTAAAGTTTACCGATGATTTTTCTCGTATTTAATTGAATTGTTTTTAATTTGTTTTGATTTGATTTTCGCTCGGGCAAGTAGTTGGGAAAACAAAAGGAAATCTTTTTGCCGAAGAGAATAAAAGTTCTCCAAGTGAAGTTTCGGTCGATGCAAAAAGTGGGCAAAGTCGGCACTGATTCGCATCAATACTCAAACTGGATTCGTATGTTAACTAAAATGTTTGTTTAGATTATCTGGATAACCAATTCGGCTGATGATTATCGTCACAAACGAGAGATTCTTCGTTAAATTATTCAAACCCGATTAGAGCGAATTCAATGAACGATTAATTTGGTCGCAACTTTACAACTCGAATCGCAATTATTAGCCGACTATCTCATTGGTCGTTGGGCTTGCGTGCTCGGCGGGTTTCTCTGTATGGAATCAAACAGAATTGCTTGTCGGAAAATTCACAATCGCGGCAAACTTTTGTCACCGCGGCGCGAATTGAATTATAAGTCGCCATCTTTACAAACAATTCGAATTAAGCTAATCACATTGTGCGCCGACAGGGGCGTGTTTACGATTTCGATCAGCCGGAACATTTAAGTGCGCGTCGTTAATTTCGCGCGATCGAAAGTGCAATGCGTGCAAGCCGTCGCGAATTATTGTATACGATCGAGTCAAAAATCAACGCTAATGAAAGCCACATTGGCAACGTCGCGATACAGATGATAATGACAAACCATCCAGTTTTGTCGAACGTGCGTGTTTGCGCGGCGCAAACTCTGCGCTCCCCTCGGCATTCCATCGCAGAGCCAATTCGCCTTTGACGGATGTTGTCTCGCAGCAATCGCACTGCACATACGAACAACCGTGTATCTAATCACATCCTATAAATAGCGCCGGCAAGTTTAGCCGGTCGTAGCCGATGAGACTGCAGTAATGTGAACCCGTGGGACGCCACTGTGCTCGACAGCGTACACACATTAAAGCCACGTTCACACAGCGTAAAAACATCCATACCTTTTACTTTGTTAATGAGCCCGCACGTTTTTATCCCTTTTCAAAGTTCCAAATCATTTTTGCATTCTCAGACGTACATTTTCCAGCCTCTCCTCTTCTCGCTAATTGATTATCCATATCCTCGTTATTGCTTGCCAACTTTTTGCGCTCATTATACACCAACGTATATGAACGATTTATTCTAATCGCCGCTCGTACGATTATGATATTTTTTTTCTTGTTCACAAACTATTTCCCTGGCGATAAAAGTGTAATTTTCAAGCTCAAGTATCTCTCGACGCTTAAACTTTTTTGACTCCATTTAGTACGTATGCGATGTTGTTACAGGGATTGAAGTATTTTCAAATTATATCCAGAATTGTTTCGTTCATTTCTGCAATGTTTTTTTTTATCATTTTACAAGTACGATTAGGTATAATCTTTTTACGATGCACGATGTTTTAGGGCATGTCGTAATTGCCCAAAAATTATTAGATTGACATTGCGATGCGACGGCAATAAACTTCAATATCGGTGACAAAGTTAAAAGCTGATAATATCCTCTCTGACAAGCGTTTCGCCGGTAACAATATATTGACCGGAGTTAATCTTGTTAGCAACGTTTTTTCCTCCCAATTAAGATGAACCTTGAATTTGTACAAACGAACAGGAAATGTAGAAAAAATCTTGCTTTCGCAGAGAACCTGAGAAACAAACAATTTTTTGTTCAAACTTAAAATAAATTACAGAAGTTTTCAGCTAAAGTGAATTTGCACGAGCTTTATATCCTCTTGTGTGTAAAAGTTACAAAAATGACATGACTTTCGACACAATGACAGCAGAGTTGACACGATGAAAAAAAAATAGTTGCAACTACGCTGCGCAAAAATGAACCTTCGTTATGATGTATTTATCTTTTCTTTTGACGTTTGTTTGTGTTGTTGAAACATTTAGAGTCATCTAGCCGGCACCTTGTGAGACACGTTGTTAATGTAGATTCAAGTTTGAATGAAAATTTAATAACGTTCAAAAAGTATGTTTACCTTGCGGCATCAAAATCAAGTTAATGTAAGGACTTGTCAACGCAATTATAAAACTTTATTAATACAAACAAGTCTGACGTTTTCCCACGCTCGCGTGACATAACGAGAAGAAATTATACTGGAACTTGTATCGACGACTGCTTTCGGATTTGTTTCAACTCCAAGTGCACCAAACTGCGTGGAGACATTCCATTCGGTCAATTTTTGTTAAACATACATTTTTTCCCCTGAGTGTGCATCGCATTCATACCAAATTGATATGAAACGTATGATATTCGATTACGTCAGAATATTTCCAATCAAGTTATGGAAAAAAATGCTCGTCAAAAGTGGACAGCGATCCCAAAGCGATACAACATTTTCGGTGAAAAAATTGGCGACCGTTGAGCTTTTTACAACATTCGGTAAATATGCAGAGCATTTCAGCGCGCCACCTTCACTTTTGCTCGACGTTTCAGCTTCAAATTAAGAGTGAAAATCGAGTTTGGGATATTAAATTAATTAATGCAATATTTCAATATTCCGAAGAAAAAATTTTTCTCCTGCAATAGTGCTCTTCGAAACGCGAATTGAAAAATGTGAATATACTTCGTCGAATTTAAATCCCATCATTCAAACTTTATTTCGCATTAATTATTGATTTGCATTACATATTTTTCCATCGTTAACCGGAAGCAGAGTCTGATCCTTGCGCATGCACATGCCTATCCGCTGAATTTTGAGATTGAAAGCCAATAACAAAAGAAGTGTCGTTTTAATAATATTCAGCCGCGCATAAAACAATGTTGAATATTCATAATGAGGATAGTGCCGTTGAAAGGCAACTGCAACAATAAACGGCTGCGACTGTATAATCAGCAGCGTTCGTTTGGCGCTTACTAACTTTTATTGTAAATTTTGCGTTTTTTGTTCCACGTGTCAATTATTTACAAGACTCGTCAAAATTTGACAAAAACCAGCTCGTATACAAAATTGTTTCGAAATCGGCAGCGAGTTCTTTGTTCGATATGTTTGGCCAAATTAATCAATCGCTATTCGCGAATAAGAATGCACGCATGACTTTTCTGCCGCTGAATCACAGTTGGCATTACCCCACTGTTGTTGAGTTACGAGTTTTAATTAATTGTTTGTTCGCAACAAAAGTATTTTTTTCCGAGCGAACAATTCTATTCATTCCATTTTCATAATACAAAACATTATATAGAAAAAAGAAGGAGTCGTCGTGTTTCACGTAATGCGTCGTTGCGCTGACCGTAATTTGACCGCAAAAACAGTTGGGAACGCGTGACACTCAAAAAGTCAGTGAAAAGGGGCGTTCCAAGCCGAGACAAAACAACGCTTCGTGCGTCGGTCAACATAAAGAAGCGATTCACAGTTTGGGAACAATCTGGTGCCTCATTTTTATAAGTTTGCGTCTGACGTGTGGTTATCACAAGTTTTTGCTATTATTTCGGCGAAAAAAGAAGCAAGATGAATTGAAATGAAAAAACAGCCGCGTGAGAAAAGGACGCGGACGCGGCATGGCGCTAAAAACCGTTGCAAATAAAAGTTCCATGTCAGTTGAACTTTTATGAACTGAGTTTGCGAGCAACGCGCGGCACAAAGTGCAACGCGCGCCCGTATTGCTCGTCGTGCTTCTTCTCTTTACCCGGATGAGCTCTCGCGTCTAAATGTGTGCCTCGTGCAATCTTGAATGTTTTCGTACGTTTTGCATGGATTCGCAAATGTCGCGCGCCACTTTTATGCGCCTCTGAATTCTTCATACGAACTTGAAACCTCTTGCTCATCTGAGTCTCGCAAGCCGTGTTTGCACGACCCCCGACGACCTCTTCTGCATTTCCGCGACCCACTCGGAATACACGCTTTTCATACATAATTATGTCTACTAATTGTATGCAATTATATATAATTACGTATAAACCTTTTTCCTGTCCCAGTCGAATGTAATTTTACATAATTGCGTTTACGTAAATGTGCCGCAACAGCAGAATTTCGTACTGTCAAATGAGATTCGCAACCCACCCCGATCTTCACTCTCGCACTCAAAAAGTGATTCACAAATTTCTAGAAATAAGAGGTATTTCCTTTACGCTGTCAAATACACGGTTATCGCCAAATTCGTCTTTGGGAAAAATGATGAATTTTTAGTTTTACAACCACCCGGGAATAATTCAGTCGTTGAAAACATAAATTCAGAGCTGTTTAATTCATGCACGTCACATCGTTCCAGCACACTCATGACACTTGAAATTTCATGCGTAAATATTTACTCGAATTCAATAATTCTATTGTCCGAATCAAACAGCGTCCCAGTTATTCGTTAGGGCGAAAATGGGTTTCGCCGTCGTTACAACGTTTCGCTCGTTTTTCTCCAAAACAATAATAATGAAGTTGTTCGGCAAATATCGCAATCGGATTTCCAACGCGACAAACAATGTAAGTCGAAATTCACGGAAAACAGGCGCGCAAGGGCAGAAGTGGCGTTGTAACACGCGTCAGATGGAGCTCGTAATTTGTTGACATCGAACGAGCTGACAACGCGCGATCCATAAAAAATAACACAGGAATCGCGTCGCGATAGTATACACTCAATTCGCTTGAAATCGCGGATGTGCAGCGACATAAAATGCTGACAGCCAATATCTATAAATTCCGCCGCTCTCGTGATGCTGATTGTTTCACCTATTCGGCGCATCGTTCGTTCATCCGTCATGTCTCGCGAGTGCCCTCTCGCTCTCGCTCCCCCACTCTCGTTCCCTCTCACTCCATCCACTGGCTAAATAATTGCGCGCGATTTAACCTATTACCCGATTCACTGTTTGCGTTCGCGAAATTAAATTGCTATTTTTTGCGAATTTCAACCGTGAAAACGCGTACAAACGCATCTCATAAATTGCGCCTCGCGCGAATAAACAACCTCCGCGGTTAATCCGCTCTTTTATCTTGGGAGGAAGACTCTCCAATGCAAATTTGATTGCACTATATCGCTCTTGATGATGGAGAGAAAAAAGCACGCAAAAAAATTTTCAGCAGCGCTAATTAATTCGCAGGAGGCAAAATGACAACAAGAAGAATCGATTTATATTCTTCGTCTAAACAACAGACATTCAGTTATCATAACACATGTGAGGAAATGGGAATCGCGCGTCACCGAGGGAGAAACCGCGCGGAGCTCATTTATAAATCAATCCGCCTGTTAATTAAACGCAATCGTACTAAAATCTCATTACACTCAAGCACGCTCCATCGTGAACACGCTGCGTTTATTAAAAAATGAAAAAAAAGGTCCGCTCATTTTTCAACCCAACGTTCCGCAACTTCCGCGAACATGCGCAACCTTGAAACCCCCTCTTGTCTGCTACAATGAATTCGCAAGACAATTCGACCCGTAGTCTGGGTTTCGAGTTGACGGCGTTGTCAAAATTAGTTCTCCGCCATCTCAATTTCTAATCTTAGTCTGAGAGTTAATGTTACGGGAGTGGGGTATGCTTGATGGAATTCGCGGGCTCGTAGAACCGCGACCTATTGGCGTATATTGGATATGCCATGCCGCTGCTCACCTCGACATACCTGACATGCGGCGAGCAGTGGAATGCGTGTCGCACGGTGCGCAAAGGTTAGTCAGCCTCGAGTGGAAGACATGTCGATTTCCGAGAAATCATCTTGCGGGAGCGCGAATTCGCTGAAAAGTAGACCGAGAGTTCGCAGATGCTGATAAGAGAAGTTTGATATAGTCTGACGAATTGGAACAATGCAGTCGGGCTATCTGCCTTCGACGTGGTCTCCAAGTTATTGACCTACCTAAATTACTTGGCTCCATGTTCGGTCGCACAGTTACTCATCATGTAGTCATCCATTTGAATCAGATCGAATGTGTGCCTGGAGTTCGCTTTGTGCGCCAAAGTCTCCGATTCTGAGACTGTTTGCACTTACAAGTTTCCAACCTGAATTGTCAGGGAAAATGAAAAAAAATGGAAGCAAGATGTTTGATTTATACTAAACGCAACTTGTACATTTGCTTGTTGCGCAAGAAAGACAGTTGCATGACACACGCTGATGGAATTTTCTGCAATGATTAACACTTTCTGGCCGTCGTGTCTGTGCTATATTTAAGAAACAACACTGTTATTAGTTATCGATTTGCGTTATTAATAACTCGCAGATAAACAGGTTTGACTTTCTGATGGCTTCAAAATGTGTTTCTCTAATTATCAAAGTACAATCGCACTCATGAAAACCTCTCTCGTACGTTTTAATTAAAACATGCAATTCGCAATGATTGTTTTTTGTTTCGAGCGTTTTATTTATTTTACTTTCAGTATCACCGCAGATATTAAATTATAAAACGTCAAACAGTGAAAATAGAGGTCCGAAAAAGAGGATCTGAATATTGAGTTAGCTTGCACCGAAGTATCCGACCTTTGAACTATTCTAATTTAATCAGAAACTTGTTCTGGCCAGCTGTGGAGCGCTCATATTATCCGAAACACGGTCCGCTAAATTTTCGCGTCCGCATGCATATCCCTCCCGAACCGCATCATCAGAGAGTTAGCAAAATTTTTTCGATCAATCTTCTGAGTCTCGCGACATATCACTTTACATTGTTTGCCACGGTAACAATGAGCGATAATTAATTTAGAGTGTTCCTTAGCGCTGACTCTTGTGCATCGAGTGCGGAGGGTTCGGCCCAAGATTAATGTCGGAATAAACATGGCAGAGGGAGAGCGATTATAGCAGAATCTGCATGACAAAGTATCCGGTTGCGGTGCGGCGGCAAGGCGGACGGGGTGTTGCTATCAAAGCGAGTACCCGGGCGAAATCAAGAAGGTGGTTGACGTTTACCCGCACCAAGAGCTTCTATTTAGCAATTTCGGTGTTGTTGGCTCGCAAGGGCCGGGGGTTTTTTGAGCACCTTCATTGGCTCAATGGCGCCCTTAACGAAGTCCAGTACACTTGCCCTATCCACCACTCAGACTCAATTGATCTGACGCTCAAATTTATCGGCTCCTCTAATGAACTCGCCGGCAGTGTGCAAACGTGCCCAGATCTCCGCTCTTCATCCACCAATCTCGTTGTCTGTTCAGTATTTGTCTTTTCCATCAGTTTGAACCAAAAAAACAAAATATGATTCTTCTGAGACGAGCAAAAAATATCGATTCCCCTCTAAACAAAGCAACCTTCGACAGTTGTTGTCTCCTTTTTATTTTTGCACTTTCTATGCTCAGTTCCATTTTGTTCGTCCGACTTCAGAACAATGAATTTTTTGGATATTCTTTTGAGAAAGTAATTTGAAGAGAGGTGGAAAGAAATGTGAAATAGATCGCGAATTGAAAAAGAGTTTAGCATACAATTACATAATTAAATGCTCGTTTACGTGCGTTTTATCCCGGGCAGTTACACATTATGCTGCAATGTGTGTTACGAGAGCGTTTATTTCAGTTAGCATTGGATTGAACACACGAACATTCACTCGGGAATTCTCGGTCCATGTATGAATGGGTCTTCCGGTACGTACTAAACTACACACCTACGATACAATTTTCGTTGCACACTCGCGCGTCACCTAAGGATATCCTAACGTACAAACATGACTGGCTCTAATGAATAAAATACAACTGTTTGCATTTTACACGTCCATTCAACCGGATTTTCAACTGTCAATTAGAATCGTGCCAATTCCGTTTCAATTCTCACCCGAACGACTATTCAATAACAGAAACACAACGATTGGAAACGTAAATATTTTCATCATTAACCTTCAAGTGCACAGTTTGAAACTAACGGACCGAGGCAAAAATTCAGTCGCAATTTTTTGAAATTCATTTATACAAAAAATTATATTGCTTGCTGTCTGAAAAATGTTATTGAAACTTCAAGTAAATCACTGACAAGTACATTCCATTTACAGAGAGTTGATTTTTAGAAAATCGTTAAAAAATGTGAGATGAAATTTTGTTTCGATGACTCTGATTGGTTGTATGTTGTCTTCCAGTTCGTGTCATGACATTTCCAATCATTGAGGTTGTAAACGGCAAAAATATGGCGAGAAAAAGTTTCATGTTTTATAATTTTTATGAAAGCTTTTAAATAAGTTCCAAACGAATAAATTTCATTTGCTCTTAGAACTGTAATCAATCTGTAATCATGACAGTTGAATTTAACAAGATTCATAAATTACCAAACACATTAATCAATTTCTCATTTTTCAAGTTCTCAGTTTCTAAAATTGATTCTTACATTTTTGTTATTTTACAGCCGTGCACTTGAGAGTTAATTTAGCATGACGATCCGTAGACGACCCGTTTACAAAAACTTGAAAAAAGATGTTAATGAAACAATGTGACCTACGACTCGTTTCTGATTGGCCGAGAAAAAATTGTTCGCATATTTTATTTGTCGTAGAGCGAACGAGTTAACGAGCGGCGCGTTCCTGAACGGCTGCCAACATTTCCGCGACCTGGTGCGACTTAATGCGAGCCTAATTGCAGATCAAAAGCCGAGACCATGCGGTTCGCCAGAATCTCGAGCGTTGATGGAGCGTCCCTTGAACGATCTCGTCGGTTCTAATTCGAAAGAGCCTCGGCTAATTTCCTTATAGGAAATTCACAGCTGATCAGACACAATCAGCGGATCCCATTGTTTCGCGAGAATGGCTGCTGAAATTCGAAGCACCTGTAGCGCCCGAGAGAAAAGCCACCTAGCATGACCCGGTTCCGTTATTGTAAATCCAAGTCGTTTAACTATCTCCGAATGATTCCGCGGACTGACTCGGATGGCACCGCAAATTCTCAAGAGGCTCTTGGAGAAGCTGCTGAAAAAAAAAACTGCAGTCGGCCCAAGAGTGCTGGAGCGGTCCGGCGCATTTACACAGGGGAATTCTCGGCAGCTTAATTGAATTTCGCTCGTTCAATTAGAAATTCAAATACTGCCGCCACGACGGTCAGTGGCTTCTTCCATTTAGCAGCTCGAAGCCTACGCGGGGTGGATCTGCAGCTTTTAATTGAGCCGGCGAGGCAATTTATGCATTTATTTCCTTCTTAGTTTCCACCTTTTTTCTCCTCCGTCGAGCTTCTTCGCGCTTTTATGCAAATGACAAAATTACGTTTTGATAAGGAACCGCTTTCATTTTATAGCGCATGATTTCTCGCACGTTTCCCAGTCGCAGAAACGAGAACACGGCCCCTGCGTTACGGCTTACAGCTGTTACTCCGCAGACCTGGCGAAATTTCTGCCTCCTCCGCGAGTATCGCAGGAAAGGAAGAAAAAATTGTATAAATGAAAAACTAAGACGAAATTTAATCGCCATTTATATTACATCACGATATTGAATCAGCAATGGTAAGTAAGCCCGCGAGAACGTGACGCGTCAGTGAATTTCTTTTAAATGGCAGATGAAATGGTATTATTATTATACATTTGATAGAAGCAGCTCCGACGAAAGAATGTCACGAGACTTTTGTTAATATCTAATGTTTCCAGTTGATAGGGTTCTGCGATTTTAGGGTGGAAATACATTTCGCCGGAGGTTTTTTTTTCCTCCAAAAGAAATAGATTATATTTTAACTGAGACGTCTGCCGTCTACAAGGAGAGTATTAATTTTTTTTGTCGTCGAAAGCAAATGAAAAATATAACAGAATGAGATGTGTATCGTGCACGAATCATATTATACTAAACGGAATATATTGAATAAACGGAAGAATACCTTTTTAGGCAAGCTGATTTCAACTGAATATTGAAACGTAAAATATTGAAGGAGTAGAATTATTTCATAGTATTCATTCATTTTTAGTTAAGGATCTTCTATATTTGATAAACAAAGTTCTGAAATAAATTTCATTGAAATGCTTTGATTTCTAGGACGACAGCTTGTGCATATTTTACCATAGGCAGTATCAAAAATCAGCGGAAGCAGTAATAAATAATTTTAATTTTCATTGCTATCATTGATATTCACGTAACGAACCGAAATTGATTCTAACGAAATAACAGACTAAAAATTATGATGTTACTTTATCTAAAACTAGTCAGAAACTTTTTGATTTACTCATCACGAAATAGATTCAGCAGGAAACGACAAATTTGCAGAAACATGTTTTGCAAATTTCCGAAATATAATGAAACGTCGAAAGTTGGAGTCGGGTTGAAAATAACTCTATGTAACATAGATCATAGAAACTTTCTTCAAATTATGCAAATGCTCCTTAATTTGATTTGTGACCACATCACATGTGAAATATCACATCAACTTTCCGTCCCGACGAGTTCGAAAAACTATATAATGCATCGTTGTAGATCCAAACATAAACTAACAAAATTCAAGACAAACGCCTAATGAAAAATATGAACTAATTTAGTGTGTTGTGATAAATCGCCGAAAATCGCAAGTAAACAATTTTCAATTTTTAATTTTTTATTGAAAAGATTCAGTTTGTGCGTCGCGTGTCCGTTGCCGAACATCCACGACTGGTATTCGACGTGCAATAATCCTGCTGTGCGTTTTTGCATTGTTCAAATTTTGAGTGACAAGAGTTGTGGTCAGAAACGAAATGAGCACTTTGTGAACGAGCATTATTCGGACTGTTAATGAAATTGTCCGACACTTGATTTATCCCGCGTTGTTGCGTTCACCACAAACATCCGTTAGATGCGGTTTTGTCCTTCGTTTTGTTATCCCGCGATTCGACATCACGCGGCATGTTTTTCTTATTGTTCTCATTGACGTGGACGCAGCGGCGCATACCGAATCGCCAACTTGACGCACGACTTCCTGCAACTCGTTACGTAATTGCCGCTCGCTCGTAGCAATTTTATCGCTTCTTTTCGTTTTCCCCGGCTCGATTGCCGTGCTAGACGCGCGCGCGGAGTAATCACGAAGGTCGCACCATCTATTAACTCGTAGGAATTTCAAAAATCGGGTCGAAAAACAGGTTCCGATTGCAGACCGACGAAAGAATTTCCTTCCCGGTTCGCTCACTCGCGCGCGTAATTTAAGTGCTATGCGATTTTCATTTCCTTTGGCATTGAAAAATATCAGCGAAACAGAGTTTATCGCGTAAATATTCTAACGTGACTAGAAGCACGAACAAACGGGCTTCACTTAAAATCAGATTTATACCGCTGCGCATACTTTTTCGTACTCCCTTCGGCTTCAACTTAATTTACAACCCGAAATAAAGAATCGACGCGGCCACGCAGCAGCAAATTATTTTTGTCTCCGTTGATGTTTTTGCTACGTGCTGAAAACGCACGCAAACATTTTATCCCTCTGTTTTTGTATTTTTAGATCTGACTTTTGTTCCACGGTGTCGGTCGGGCTGATGGTTTGATGTCAATAGCGCTTGACATCAGCTGATTTTAGAAAAAAGAAAAAAACTTTTTGAATTCACTCGCTACGAGCACGGGCATCAGTTGCGATTCTCTAACAAAGTCATGCAGCTTTCAATTTCGTTTAAAAATAATTTCCAACATGAAAAATAGCACGCGGTTCTTCACAATGTAATTACACAGTCGGAATGCATAGTTGCAGAATAGATTGGCATATCTGGAATCCGTGGTAATGAAAAACATGTTTCCGTTTTTTCTTCGCGATCGTTCATTTTTATAACTCAAATTACTTATTATCTTTAATATTCTCACACACATGAAACCAAACAGTGTATAGGCTATAGAAATCTGTTTTTGTTCGCATAAGAATTTAAATTCGGAATAATACTTTGAAAAGATGAAAAAAATGTCGTTTCAACGCATCATTATAAAGGATAGAAAAAAACAAAGATTTTAATGACGTGATTATGAAAAACTGCTTTGTTTTCATTTTTTCGTTCCTTTCCTTATTCATCGGCTGGCTTATGATCGCTTATAATAGAGTGTGTATTTTTACGATGACAGCAAATTAGCAGTAATTGCAGTTCAGGCATTGTTGATTCACTTCAGAAATTAATACACTGATTTACATATTTTTCTAAGCAAACTTGTCGCGTAATCAAAGGTATGCTAAGCCTGTACTTGGTCATGTGTAAAATTGCGTCTGCGAGGAACGCTTGACACATAATGTGACTTTGTGCTATGAAATGTCATATAATCAATACATTCACGCGAATTATGTTCACACGATGCAACAAACAGAACTATCATTTATCGACGCTGACGCATTTTTTTCACGTTAACAAGTTCATTTTCTCACGCGACAAATAGTCGAGCATTTAAAACAAATGTTATTTTATGACATTTCAGATCTTTCCAGCTCTGTGAATAGAGAACAAATATACTAAAATGAAACATTGCAACACAACTTTGTATTTTCACAAGGAATAACTAATCAGTTTACAATAGAATGTCATAAAATCAAGATCAAGATTCTCTCATTGCTTGAACTTTGTTTTATCTTGTCGTATTTTCTGTTTCAAGAACTCATCTCCGATCGATGTTATCGATAATTTACAATTCGCTAAGTTTCGTCAATGCGGTTCGTTGAAAAATCGTTGTCTTGATTCGAAGTGGCTACCTCTCATTGGTATCTAGCTTGGAGTTGGTAAATATTCGTTTTGTACTTTGGCAATAAAAATGCAAATGACGACGGCTTCATTTGCAGCATCGTCCAACGCGTCTGGGTGAAAAGACGTCGGGCATATCGCGTATCGTATCCGAGAGTCAACACCTCTCCTTCACATTCTACCTGTTACTTCGTTTGCACGCTACGTAGTGCAACACACGCGAGTGTCTCGCGCTCGCGCAAACAGCCAGTGCGCGCTGACACAATTTCCATTTTTAGAAAGGAAACGGACGTGTCGGCGAATTCTATGCGCTGATGAGAGTACGTATAAGGCCGCCTGTTGACACGAGCAACGCAACCATTAATATTCAACTTCTCTCCTACCGTTTATACGCCCCACCAATTCGTCACTTTTGGCTCTTTTTCCATTCACCGTTAATCAGCGAGGATTACGTCGTAAATTCTACACGCTTTTCAACCACGTGCACCAACGCGCTAGCATATTCATTCTTTTCATGAAAAATAAAATTTTTGCAAACTTTACTCACGGCTCACGTTTTCTCGGCCAAGTGTGAAGATGTTTTTTTCAATACCAGCATCTGGCTAATCAATGAATGATGAATTTATTCAACTCACCTGCAAAGAGAAAAAAGAAGACGGGTTAAATGACATGGAAGGTCAAACAACAGATGTAACATTTCGATTGAAAAAAAAATTAAGATTGAAAAACATATGAGATTGATGTTATTTTGATAAACTATTCGGCGACTCGATCTAAATTCATCTATCAATTTGCGACGTTTCTATTAACCCTGAAAGCGAATTGCGACAATGAAGTATTAATCAACAATTTTACAGTTAATAAAACAGCACACAATTTAGTTGCAGCGTGGCGTGTAAATTCGACGATGATTAATTGTGAGTCGATGACAAATTGTAGATAACTGTACCCATAGTATTTATAGTATACATATATAGAATGTCGAAAATCGCGATTGCATAAGCGAGCCGAAAACTTGTTTTCGTTTTCCTCATCCTCGTATGTGACGCGTGGCTGCGCCTAAATATAGTTCAGTGTGTGAACAAGTTGATGTCACCGATTACTCATATGTTAATCAATGGAAACTCTCAGAAGCCTTTTTATCTTCATTCATTTCTACTTCCCCACCACTTTTGTCAACTTGTTTACTACGCATGAATCATCAGACGTCTGATTTGCATAAAAATTTAACGTCCCAAGATTAACAAAAAAAACTCTCCTTATCGGCGATAAATGAGCGATTACTTAAGACGTCTGAAATCGCAAATCTCTTTTGAAATCGAGCCTTGATTTTAAACACGGATGATTTTCTTTCCTCTGCAGATGTAATTACAACCAAACATGGAGCGTAACAAGTGGTTCGGAGTTTTAGTGTCAGCCGTCAGTTCGATTTATATGCTAAGGGATATGTCTCGATAAGAGTGTTCAATTTTAGCGATCAATTCGAGAGAACCCCGACGTGTCCGACCTCTTACACGCGTCTGGCGCAGAGGCCCGAGACGTCTCTCTGCAATCCGTATATTTGCATGCGAAGCTCCTCCGCCGTGTGATTCATCTTGCAGCGACAATTTCCGCGCATAAAACTGTCGCGTCTGTCACGCGACTGGACAGACCTATTTGCTCGTGAAGGAGGCCGCTTCGCGAAACTTAAATAAGAAGCCTCTCCGGGTATGCTGAACAGTTCGTATTTACGAACACGTCTCAGGAGGATGCGATGAATCAACAACTTTATTAATGTCAACTTAAACCGATTTCGTGTGTGTACTATCTAAACACTCTGGCAAAATGTATAGGCAGATGTGTTGCGCTTATTTGTGTCATTATCATACTGTAAGCATGATGAAAAATTTTCTTTTTACGTTCCCTTTTTTTCAAAGAAAGATTTGTTTGAATTGTTTTTTCTCTTTTGCATACTTTTGTGATTGAATGAAATTGAGAAAGCAAATGATAGATGCAGGTTCAAGATGCGCGCTGATGTTTAAAAAGATGTTCTATTATTAATCATACAGCATTCATCGATGAATGCAGTAAACCTTTGATTTCAATTTAATGATACACAACTCCATTTCACTGGCGTGATCACAAGAACCTACACTGACGTCTCGTATGACTTTTTCATTCCAGATGTCAGGTCGAGAATAAACACGGCTCTCCATCAAGGTTCATCAATCAAAAAAAGTAGAACAACATTTGTGTTTGGAATTACAGTGCTCAAACAAATTGCTTTTGAATTTTGCAAAACTGGACTTTTAATTAAGTTTTGGGTGGACTTGATGAAGTCGAAGTTTAAATGCAAATTCGAAGATATTTTTGTTGCACGATTTTCAACCGTGTTATTTAAACATTAATTTTGAGTTATATTGAACTTTTAATATTTCTCGAACAAATTGGTAATACCATTAAAATGTGACGTTCTATATGATGTATGGGGCACTTTAAAGAATTTCACTAACGGATGACTGAAATGGGAAATTCAAATAAATTGTATAGTATGAAATTTCAGTTTCCTTGAAATTTTGTTTTGAGAAATTTTATGGAAATAGAAGATAGATTAGATTAAAATCGAGTTTGTAAGGAATTAGTTCGACAGCGGTTTTCTTCTCTGAACGATTCTAGAAAATCAAATTGTGGGAGATATCTCACACGAAAAACCTGCGTGCAATCATAATTTCTTCATTTTAATTTTAAATGTCTGTGCAAACAGCGACGCGCGATCCTCCGTGACATTAAATAATCCATTACGGATTCATTTGCATATGATTTAGATCAAAGCTCTGGTTAGTCTGTAAGGATAATCTATAAATCTCATGTTTTAACTTGAAAATTCATTTGAAATGTTACATATTATCGGAGACGAGATCGATATAATAGGATAACATGTTGTCATTAGTTTTAAAACGAAAATATTTTCACCTGCCATTCACAAAATTAAGTCATATTTATGTTTAAAATCCACTTAGTAAAAAATTCAATATTATTGGAGCATCTTTTGTTTTTTTACTGAGTAAATTAATTGTACGGTTACATATCAGTTACATTACATATTTTACGCAAATTTCGGAAACATCGAGTTGAAATTCGAATGAAAAAAAGAAATAAATAATCTCCACTATAGCAAATTTAGCTTTAAACGTCAAAAACGAGTACACGAATACTTCAATGTTGCAATTTACGAAAACATGTACACTAGACCGAGACCCAAATGTGCTCCTCAAAGGTTTGCTGTCAGAGCAGCTTCCAAAGGGGGTAACGATTTCTCAGAATAAATAGTCAAAACAGGCTTGAAATAAAAAAAACTATACAACTGCGGAAAACGCCACTTGAGATTGGGCGCACTGTAATAGCATGTGGCGTTTACTGAAAGAGCAAATAGCACTTGCTGAACAGCGAGCACTAATTATAAAATACGACACTTCGATTCGAGGAAATTGTAATAACGAACAAAATCATGAACACTTTTGAGAAATACAATTTCCATTTTTCCAGTTTACATTTATTGAACAGGTCTTTTCTAAATAAAAAAAAGCATTAGAGTTCAAGCTGAGTTGAAGCATACATACTTGACTTTTGCACTTTTTCTACATAAGCGATAACGAAAACGAACCTCCAGAAAAGTACGTGACCTCGTTTCTATCACGTCGATCAGTCAAGATAAAAGTGAGTTTCCGGTTAATAAGACAAACATTTCGAGTTCGCAAAGATTAACATCACACCAAAGATTAGTCTTTCCACGTGTGGTATTAAGGAACAATGGGTTCTGTAGTCGAAACGTTTAATTTCGCGCGAAATTCGAGAGTGAACCGCTGAATAAATAATCGCGAGCGCTATTTACAAATCGATTACAACGTCGAAATAGCGCTCGAAAACTCGGTTATTAGGAATAGCCACTCGAGCTAAAATTAATGACACACAAGTTATATTTGCCGAGTACAAATAAATTTGTTCTCTCTTTGCGCATGGATAATCGACGACTTGTGCGCAACTGAGAGAGATAAACTTGTACGTACGCTCGATCGCGCAAGTGTGCAATTTATTAACTTCAGGATACAGGAGCGTGCAGATACCTAATCTCGAGTGTAAGTAATAACGTGACAGGCGAAAGCGCGTAAGCCGCTTATGGTTCCATTTTCAAATAATAACGCCCGGCCAGCTGAAAGTGCTTAGCGCCTCTAAGTTTCGATCGCGAATTTTTCGCAAACAACGAGTACGCGTTACGTGCAACGGCATTTCACAAGTGTTTCTATTGTATCAGTCAAACGACGCTGCTGAAACAGTCGTCGGCAGAACAAAAACTCGAAGGCCGTTTGCATTGAGATCGCGCAAGGTCGAACTATCCGAATCAACTAAAAAATAGGCACTCTCGAATGAGTTTCATTCATGCCTCGAGGAACAAACACATGCCTTCGAATTCAAAATTAACTTCAACAATTACAGTCTAATGGTTGCGTAACAACAGAAGGAAGTGAAAAAAAAATTTTTTGATCAATGCAAATGAAAAGCACTCATGAAATTCGATGAAATTCGTTCGATAGAGGAAACAGAGAACACTCGCGTTCAAAATCGAATCTGAATGATCGGTTATAGAATCCAATTTGGACTTTTTAATTGGACGCAAATTTGGTATTGAACTGTGTATAGTTTTGGCAAACGAGAATGAAAAAGAATAAAACCCGAGGTTCGATAATGTACGCGCGAGATTACAGCGAGGATAGCGTCAGACATCAAACGACGGGAGTAAAGTGAAGAAATAATCGAAAGAAATAAAAGTGGCGCGTATAGAGGATGATTCGGATCTGTCGTTTGCACAGAAACGACGTCGTATCTGCGATTTTCGATTGCGCCACTCGGCGAACGGCCCCACACTGGGCACCCTCTATTTCCCAAATTACTGCGCCGCGAAGCAGCAGTCTCTTAGGCACGTCCTCGTTATTCAGCCGAGCTATTTCTTCGCACTCGAGGCCAGATTCGATTAAACCGAACCCCCTTGATACGTCACCGGCTCAAAAACCAGGAGGCGGCAACGGCTGCGGAAACGGAAACTCGGACTTCCTCACGTCTGCGCGCCATCCTCGTTAACTTTTATTTATTCCGACGCAACATTTTTTCGTCGCCGCGATGATCTTTCAACACGGCTCTTACTTTCATAACTGACGCGTCGAGTTCAACGGCTCCAAATTGCTGCGTTACAAAATTTTATGAACCCATCCTTGAATTACAATTCACATTTATACCAGCAAATACATTTTTGTCATTTTTATTTTCTGAAGAATTATGTGCTTCAAATGGATCCAAAAAGGTGAAAAAGAGTTGTACGAAAAATGGTTCTCTGCAGCGATCGTTTAATTAATTACGCGTTTCATCGCTCGACTGACAGTGTGGGTGTATGATGCTTCAATTACGGCGCCTATCGAACAAACAAAATGCGCTATGTATATTCCGTTGCTTTAAAGCGTTTTCGATAATACGATAATGAATTAATTAAAATTAGTGCGCCGCTTAATTTGTTGCACTTTTATAATTCCGTTCCATGAAAAATAAAATATCACGCTGCTGATTGAATTTTTCAACAAAAATGCTTCGCGTCCGGCGCTTTGTGTATACCCTATAACTTGAGCGCTCATTTTTCCATTGCCAAAAGGTCCGTAAAATCTTTGATTATTCGAGCGAAAAAATTAAATATAAATTCGGCCGTTAAATCCCCGCGCGAGAAGCGTAAACTCATTTCACGATCTAGTCTCGAAAGAAGCGTAAAAATTTAATGTCCCACTGAAACATATACTACTATAAATTTTTTCCGCTAAATAGTGACATTATCACCGCCACCTATTCGGGAAGTTTTTATAAATTTTAACTACTTGCAAACGATTTTCATCTCGCCATTAAAAATCACTCAGTATTATGATTCACAAGCACAGCAAAAGAATACAACGATTTTCATCTCGCGGAATTCCCATCAGTCGAAATAAACAAAGTATACACAAATTAGGAGAGATAGGACAAGATATCAAGTTCGAATCATTATTTTAGTGCGTTGACCTAAAATTAAATTTTTCGATAAAACTCGTCTTGATAATCGACAAGATATAGCTCGTTGACTTCTGTACCGAAATCAATCGGCGTTGATCGAAAATCACGTTATTATATTCGAACCAGACCCGAAGAACAGATATTGGAATTATAGTCCGAAGAAAGCGTAATTGGATTGCGAGCTTGCGGACGATAGCCTGACAAGAGCAACAGGCTTACGACGGTCCATTTGCATCTGCAGAACAGCCGGAAGAAGGTTAAAAGGTTGTCTGACTGATACGCTTGATTCGACTCGTCACATATCCCGCAGACGAGGGCGAACAAGAAAAACGTCGTGGCGGAAAATTTCCAAACCACCGAGGACGAGAAACGACAAGCACGCGCATTTTGTATTCTTCATTAGTGTTCGATAACAAGCCCGTATTTTGCCGGGGAAGAAGGTACACAGAAAAAGAGCAGAGCTTCGCCCTTCCCCTTTCCCTCTGGGTTTTTATTCTCAACTTTTTTTCCCCTCTACCTACCCCCAGTTTTTTTTTCCTTCCACTTTTTACTTTGAACCGGGACGACTGTACTGTACCTCCGTGGCATTCGATAACTCAAGGAGAAAGCACTTTGCGAGCACTTCGAGCGCAATTCGGAAAAAAGCCTTCAACGCTGATGGCAAATGAAATGTAGTTATCTGACTTGCTCGTTGCAGGTATCGAAGCCGACTGTTTGCCTTTCTTTTTAAGCCCTGATTTTTGAGGATTAACAATTGATGCCCTAATTCGATCAGCCGTTCGCGTCAGGTTCAAAAATTATGCCGACAAATGTGGGTCGATGACCGGCACTGACGGTGAAATATAAAGCTTGCGAAAATCAATCGATAAGTGATTATTATCAGTTGACTGAGGCAATCTGTTCCCCTCTCCTTCTTTGCCTTGTTAAGACGTCGCATGCTGCATTGCGGTGTGGGCTCGCTTGCCAACAATCAGCATTCGGTTTATCGCTCGTGTGTATTCATATTCAGGTTTAATAACGTGGAATACGTCCGGCTCGAGACGAAACCACGAGAGCGATTCAGTCGTTGACATTTTTCGACGATTCTCATCTCCAAATGCACGTTATTCCAAATCGACGTTTGAACGTACGCTGCGCGACAAAAATGAATCTCATATTTTGTTCTATCTGCTCGCGAGTTACACGTCTCATCTGAATTATCTATCCGGAGATAAATTTGAAGAAATTCGATGAATGGTAATTGAACGGCTTGTATGATTGCGATTCAGCTTGAAATGTCGTTACCATCAATTGTTTCGAATTGGTTGGGGCTTCATTTGAAGGCATTCGGATTGCCTGCAATTAAGGTTATTTTTCACTCCCACTACCTTTTTCCTCCGTCTCTTTCTATCTCGCTCGACAAATTCATTTGCAACGAAACAATGCAATGAAAAATGTAATGATAACTATAAGCCGGTTACGAGTTGTTCATTTTCTCCGCTAAATTGTAAACACTTGTTAATTGGTCGTCAGACATTTTCTCTGTTGTAAAAAGCGTGATTCAATTAGTGCATCAGTTGTTTAGCATAAAGTTGCTCGGTATTACTTTAATGGAAACTTAACTGTCTTAATCATCCAATAATAGTAATCATTGTCGGCTTAATTAGGTAATACAACGAAAGGTAATGAAGCCCGCGTTATTTAGTCGTTCGAACACCTTAAAATTTTAATAAATTCGGACTAAATTGCTATAATGCATTTAGCAGTTAAGGTAGAGAAAGAAAGTGAATAAGTATAGTTGAATCGATTTTAGGAAGAATGCGCCGGGGCGAGGCGTAGCGATGCTTTATTTGATCGCTGGGCACACGAATTACAATGAGTCGCGAGAGCAATAACTCCAATTTTCTTTCGATCAGTTTTATTAGGTTTTTTCATAATTGAACAACACCCCTATCCCCGTGCCGGTGACTGAGACAGATTTACGACTCAGACGGGTCGGCGTCCGAACGGTCAAATCCACGGCAGATTAATTGAAACTGCACTCTCGAGAGTGGACTCACGCAAATCCTCCGACTGTCATCTATTTTCATAATTTGCAACGCCTCAATAAAGCATCCGCCGAGCTGCACCAGTCTCGTAGCATTTTACTCCTTGATGCGGCGGCCAAATAACCTCCGGAAATGAACTGTCAATGAATAATAACGTTACCTCCGTAAACCATCTATAATTGAATCGCAGCCGTCTCATTAAGCTCGGCTGACAATTGTCGAAAATCTAGCGATGAAAAAAAGAATCGATCTACGAACGCTCTTTCGCAAGTTCAGTGTCTCGTCGTATAATAGCTTGATTGTCAGCCCGCGTTCCATCATTCATACGACCGTGGGGCAACTTTAACCACATGTCTTCTACTACCAGAAATGAAAAACTGAAGAAAATATTTTCGGTTTCGATTAAAATTTTAAAAATATTTCTCTAATCTTGAAAGAAGTTAAAAATCAACGAAAGTTTAAATTAATTGAATAGTTAACCAACAGAGTAAATTAATTGTTGAAGGTGTACTGATACACATCTGTGACGAAATATTGTAGGCTGGGTAGAATAGTGATAACGTAACTTGTGGCGCGCGTACGCGTGATGCATACACGGCAAACCCTCGAACTCTCAAGTGTATCAATAAACAGCAACGGGTTCCTTGAACCGAGAGATCGATAGGTTCGACCTGATTGACGAACGTAGAGGAAACTAACCCAATTCGCCGATTAGGAAACGCAGAGTGGACGGCTAATTAATTGCTCAAGCTTCTCGTCGCGCACCAAGTGTTTTAATTTCACGTCACAGAGATGATACTTCGAAACGAAATTGTGCCTTATGAAAACGCGCGCAACCCGTTGCGGTAAGTTTTTTTTTGTTTTCGACGAAAAAGAACAACTTTCGCGTCGCTTTTGAGCTAGGCAATTATGGCAATTACGAATTATGACCAGGTGTAAAAGAAATTTATTGCAATCTTGTGTGCCAAACGTCTTTGAATCCTTAATGAACGAAAAATTTCATGAAAAAGTGATTTCAGTCGAGTGGTTGTTTGTAGGTCGTTAATTAATAATGTAAGACACGATCGATTGTGCAAAAAGTAAGTTTCAAAAATAGTGTTTGCAATTAGTGAAGAATTGAAAACATAATTGGCCGACAAAACCACTTTCACGTCTGGATTTAATATTCGTCTCGTGTCATAGATAAATATTCGCCGTTTTGCACAGATCCCTGATACGTTGATGGATATATAGATATATATGAAGCATCGATACAAATTTTCGCGCTGAGTCTGCTACAATTAAATCGTAACATTTCATTGTCTCGTTTTTTGCTGAACCGTTAAAGGCACATAAAATTTCGCCGTATCGTGTACACACACGATCAATTTTGAATTTAGTATCGTGTTATTAAAACTTTTGTTCGCTTCAAATCACTGTTCAATTTTTAAGCACCCCTAAATATTGCGCTTTCGACACGATTCCCTTCGATCCAGTTGTGTCATCAAATTTAAATGACCCGCAGAAATGAAAATAAATCGCCGGCGTCAATATTTTAGTGCAAAAGTTGAATCCGACAGAAGCAAAAAAAACACGTAATTTATCTGCCACGGTGCGTGTCCAACCGCAAATTGTATTATGTTTGCTTGTCGAAATATTCCTCCGTAAGTTACACACGATGAAAATTTGAGTATCGAGTTTCTCTCGGCTGTGTACGCCGAGGTGTCAGGTAAACGCATGTGGACTGTACGTCATATGTCTTGTCGCAATGTCGCACTTTCTCACTAATGCGACACTTGAACAACGCCTACGTTACACCGTTAAACACACAACGTGTGCATCAAAATTGTCGCATTATTATCACGTGTAGCTTCTTATTACGTTTGTGATTCTCACTCTCAATAAACTACTTGAACTGCGACCTTGCAAATTGATGATGAGCAGCCTAAAACAATTTGCACATTGTCAATCAAACACGCCCGAACAATTTGCAAAATGAACTCTTGATACTGCAGAAATTTAAATTTACGATATACATTAGACGAACTTGCGCTATGCGTGAAGACAATTTCGCGCGGCTAACAATCGATCCGGAATTATTATCGCGACGAAAAAAAAATGACTGATCTGGAATGACCGGTGGGTGTAACGAGCAGAATTTATGTTCGCAGCACATTTTGATAGCCATAAAGAGTGTATGAAAATTTTTTACTATCCAATCGTGAAAGAGACGAAATTTATCGCCCGAGTAAGAAACATTTCCAATAAGGTCGCGCTGTAATTTATTTTTGCCTCCCCCTTCGTACCACCCGATAAAAAATATGTTCGCAATAAAATGTGCACGCGGAGAGTAAAATTATGAAATGTTTGCCAGACGTGACGCGGGGCATCAGAAAAAAAATGACGGAAACGGGCATAAAAAGCGCGTTGCTTACACAAACAACCGGCCTGTTTCAGTGCCGACGTTGCGATCAAAAACAGATTAATTGTTCGAATGATGCCACGCGGTTTAAATGATATAACGATGATAATAATATTTACGGACAATCTCCGTGCATCGCTGCTCATTCGCAGACAATCTCAGGCTCGTTAACCACCGTCCATACCTGTAACAAAAAGCAAAGGCAACAATTTAATAAATTATATCGTAAACGACAGTCGCAGTGTTTTTTTCTCTCTTTCCTCCCGTCATTATCTGCTATTGATAATAGGGTCTTGCCGCAATGATGGGAAACAACAAAACTCAGCTTCGTTGGTGATTTTTTTTTCAGTTCTGTTGTCAACACAATCAAAGATAAGAGCCGGAAGCTCTCGCGGTATTCTTTGTTGCGACGTTTCTGGCCTGATAATGGCAAGCAAGGACGAGAGCCCTCCGCGATGACGCAAACGTGAAACTACGCACACGATGCTAAGTGCATTGTATGCTTTACCTAAACTAGCATCGTGAGTGCACAGCCGGGTTGCCAAGCATATGCGTCAGGAACGTGTGAAAAAGTGTGACGACTACGAGTATTTTTTGCCCCCGCCGTTTTCATCGTCCCCTCGACTGGCACTTGCAACCCTTTTATTATAGTGCTCACAACACTACTCTCATTGACTGCAGCGCTATTCATAAATTTTCTCGACCTTAATTGCTTGTCTGTTATATATGTTAGTAGAGGCAAACATTGGTTCTTGACCGATCAAACAATTTGTTCCATCAGAGAGAATTATGGCTGGGACAAAGAGATCGAAGAAAAAGAGACAAAGAAACTCCTACCAGACGAATTGAAAGTGAATGATGTAATTTACGAACAATCCGGTGAAAAAAGCTGACAATTAATCAGATGAGTTGAAAAAAATGTCTGCACAATTTGTTCGCTCGTAAAATGTTAACCGTATCATTACTTGTGGAATAAGGAATTGCGAACCGTTTTGCGCGAATACCTGGCCGGGTCCGACGCGGCGACCGCCCGTGAAACGCAAAGAATTCAATTTGAGATTTAATGAAACAAACACAATTTATTTTTTTTTCTTCGTTTCTTTCGTCCCTCTCTTCCAGCGCGGAATAATACAAAGACAGATTGCGGCGCGATTTCGAGGAGTTTCCGTTTGCTCCGTCGTTTCGCTTTTTTCCTCGGGAACAAACAGAATCGCACAATTTCTCATTAAAAACAAAATTTCGCTTCAATTTCCATGTGCTTTCGCACTTGCGAAACTTGCGACGAAAGAAAGCCGCGAAATTGTTTCAGCAATTACTTTTTGCTGCGACGCTGAGTGTCGATGAAAGATTTCCTTTTGATTTTATCCCTCGACGGGTTTGTTCCTCCTTTTCTTAGCAGCCAATAATGAACCATTATTATATTCCGGTGAAAAGCCGAGGAATCGAAAGCCGACAGAACCGGAGAAATACGCGCGTTCAACAAATGTATGACTTCCCGATCGCCGCGAAACATTGTCGCTGCCTCTGATGGGGATCAAAAAATAAGAATAAAATTATAACAGACTACAAAATAAAGTTCATTGGTTCAGCATGAAATGTTCGCAGCTGAAAAAATGCGTTTTGCTCGCACACTTTTTATAATTTCAGCATGCAAATAAGACGCTGCGTTTGCTCAAAATTTTCTCGGGTGCAAACATTTCTTGCTTCTTGCGTGACAGAGAAATTCCATCCTCGAGTAACGCAATTTTCGCCGTGAGAATATATAAAAGGACCCGGCGCTATATCGGATATAAAGTTGGCGTTTTTCTTGTTGTTCTTCGTGCTCGCGACAGCATCGCGCACACTTTGACGATCCGAATCGATACGAAACACCTTGGCGTCGGTGTATTACGTGACGTACAAAAGTTAGCGGTGTCGATTTTCCAATAATGTAAAAACCATTTGTTCGGTGCATTGCGAGAATGAAAAAGAAACCAGCAGGTAGACACTCGGGCGTTTAGCATTTTTATAATGAAATTCGAAGTATCTTTACAATCAATAATAGAGCGCGTATCAGATGCCTCGGCTTTCATGAATCATACAGGTGTGTTGTGCACTATCGATCGGCACCTGAAACCTGAAAACATACTTTTCATACTTGTTACCCGAGCCAATGGCAAAATGAAAAACTTTAACAACGAATTCTCCGAGAAGCAGACCTCGACACCGCTTTTTCCCCTGTTATTTATCGCGTGCTTTGTGTGTGCTAGGAAAACATAATTAGATGACTCAATGATAAAAGATAAAAATGAATCATAAAAGCCGCCATCGCGCCTCAGTTTGACAAACAATCTCTCGCAGAGCATTATGGTTATCAAAGGCCCTAATTATGCGAAAAATCGATTGTGCACTTAATGCCTCCCGTCGCGTTTCAGGCCACCTTGGACGTACCATCAGTCACGCACTGTCAATGAAAGACGTCCCGACGAGATAATCAGCGCAAGCGTCTCAGACCCACTTAGCGGTCACATACGCCAGGGGGCAATTACTCAAAACTCGTTTTCAATAATTATGAGACGCGGGTGTTCACGAAACGTTACGTATTATGTAACGTATGGTTGAGCGATTGCGATCTCTCGCATCTGTTACAAGGTGAAATGCAAAAGCCCGTTCTCACGGAACGGCATTATAATATTGTCACATCGTTGCGAAAAATAGCACCGATGCGAATTGCACGCTTCTGTTTTTTTTTCTGCTTTCCATCTGCGACGTATTAGCGCACTACCGTTCTAATTCTTTAATCTTTGTCGTCAACATTCATTACAAAAACAGGTCTAAATATTTTTTGCGATAACCATGACAAATGACATCACACGATCTAATTTTTGTTCATTAAAAGAAACTGAAAATTTCGGTTGAACTTCAAAAGTGCCGAGAACTCACAGTCTCGTTGAAGATTTGAATTAATTTGAAGATCCTGAGTTTGATAAGCGGAGCCGATATTTGTTTTTCACCCCGCAACTACCCCCGAGATAATACGTTTTAATTACGCGTGTTTTAATTATGGCTCCGAGATTATGAATCGGGCCATAGCTCAGGACACTGCGGTTAGCCAAACGATCGCGTTCGAATCAATTATGACAGTCGCATTGGCAATGGTCAAACGCAACCTCAAAGTGTAAATGGAGGTAATTTCGACACGATTATGACACATGTTACTGCGGCATAGTTTGAAGTACCAGAACTGGGTCGACGCTGAGTGTTCGCGATGTTATCGTTCCACGCTTGAAAACAGCTCCAAAAACAACTTGATTTCTGCCAGCGATTCGTAATCGTACCAGGTTTTCCGACAAGAATTCGCCAAGCCACTTGGCGGAGTGGTTTTTTCCCCGCCACTTGTTTTGCGCCGCGAGTCAACCTGAGAAATCGACAAATCGAGTGCACAGCCCTTTTTTTCGTGAAATGAAAATTATAGCCGAGGCCAATTGCTCGTACACAAACCGACTACGTGCACATTCGGGTCATAATGACGTCACGAGCCGGCTCAGATCCATGTCATCGATTAGCAAGTATAAATACCTGCGTCTTGCCATTGTGGCGTGCACTTTTTTTGGAAAACGCGTTTCGCACGATTCGGTCGGGCCGAAAACGTAAACCGAACTCAGCTTGCGAGTGATCAGCAGCTAAATGTCCCGCGTGACCATTTTAACGAGTCTATCAATTTACAGTCCGGCGTGCAAGCTCGAATTCAATTTATGTAATATTTTAACATGTTTCGTTATGCGCTCGGGGTGCGCTACTGCAAAATTCAATCATTCCTCTTTTTTTTTTGCAACGATGAAATTAATCTATTGTGTGCCAACGCAATTTATACGTTTGACAATGTGATTACAACAATGCATCGTGATCAAACTATAGATGGAAAAAAGTCAAAATGAATTGTGAAATATTTTTACTGTTCGTTCATCAAATTGAATTCAAGAGTTATAACAATTTCGAAAACGTACAATTATAAATAATTATATTTTAGAAATACAATATTTAAATGATTATTTCAATTTAACAATAACAGTGGTACTGGCGGTAGAACGCGAATATTAAAACAATATGGAGTCACGATGGTTGAGCTCAAAATTATATTGTAGCATGTATGCAATTATAGATTACATCGAATTGCGTATCGAGGCGAAGGTTATATAACTGATCTGATTATATTATATTGCATGAATTTTCGTTCATTGAACCTGACCCGGCGTAAGAGACCTGGGATATAATTAAAGTACACTAACTGTAAATTCAAAGATCGAAGGAGCACGTATGTTATCCATTACGCCTCGGTCCTGTGCACTGCAACTGAACGGGGTCGTTTCGATAAACGAAATTTATCGCGCAAGAACCGACCGCTAGACTATCTGAACTCTTAGTTTACTTGCCCGACTTGTAACTTTATACATCAAAAGCTCAGACTAATTAAACCTACGTTTTGTTGAACGTCGTCAGTAGAAGTATTTGTGTTTACGAGTTATATCAATTTTTAGACGCTGATCCAATTACAGACGAGAAAAATATTTTCGTCTCAAGCGAAAGATCGAATAAAATAATTATGTTCCTTTTTCAATATTCCATGAAATATCATAAAAGACGAATCGTCCGACGAGCAATTACTCGATAATGTCTAAAATAAAGTCCGTGAAAATGTGTTGTTGTCTTTAATTCATCAAATTTTTTTTTGGTTCCTCTTAACCTTTTCACTTATTCGTACCCCAGACTTGCAGGTTATAACTGATGAAATTAACCTTTTGAATTTAGGACACGATTTTTGATTGACATATCGTGGTGCGGGAAAATGCGTCTAGTGGGCAGACAGTGCACATGAATGATGCAAGGCGCTCGTCGAACAAACGCACGAATCGTGAAAACGTTGGCTCATTTTGTACGCTGAGCGCAGCATCGAACACTAAAGCATATCTTAAGCGAACGTAAGCAAGTTTGGAGAAATTCAAGAACAACAGTCGAGTTGCATTACTCGGCAAAGTTCGCGCTAACTTTGGCCAGTGTCTCGTGCCGATGACGTTGCCGTCACATTAAGCGTTGCGTTAGTTGGAGAGCGTTGGAATGTCAAATCCAATTATCAGAGTAATTGAACATTTGTGCCCTGAATTTCAACCCACAATCACTGTGCGATAACATTTTAAAATTCGCACAAAAAACTTGGCAGACTTCGCGTGCAATAGCAGTGAAAAGCCGCGGAAAAAACAGCAAACGTCACAAAAAATATTAATTAATTGAATTACAAAATCAAGATATGCCGAGTGCAAGACGCTTGGCATGGAGATAAATTTAAGACTGCGACCTATCTGAAAGATTAGCCGATCGTTTGCAGACGTATTTACCTCGAGCAACGCGATGGACCGTCTCGTCGTTCCAATTATCCAGCAATTAATGGTCTCATCGGTTACGCAACGTATGACGTCACTCGACGCAATATCAAGCCTCGTGACGGGCCATTTAGGCAGAAATTTTCTCTTGCCATGTCACGACAGATTATTCGACGAGGAAAAAAAGCAATCAAAGTTTACGTATCAGAAGGCTTTTTACACCTCAAAGATGGCTTATAAATTCGCACCGATGACATGGACTTTTTGCTGCTTCGTAAATATTAATCCCACAATCGAGCGTGCAAAGTGATTTATATGCGTGATGCACAACTTACGAGCATATTTATAGTCCCGCATTACGGGAATGAAACTTTCGTATTGAATAACATATAGGCAACATAACTCCGAACTCGCAGAGTTCAACCGGAGATGTTAAACAAAGCTTCCGATGCACAGCCTGTAACTTCATATTACAGTTCAGAGAACTGTCACCACGACGAAGATTATGATGGAATATAGTAAATGACGCGAGTTTGAGCGACCGAAAAGTTTATTGTGATTGAAACAAATGCATTCGTCTGATTAGCTTGCGTATATCAACGATGTTCTACGCAATTTCCTAGAAGATTCTCCGACGTTTTTATTATACACGTAAAAAAAACCAAACTTTATTCAAAGTAGTCACTTGGCCTTGTTTCATAAATTCTTATCATCGTTCATATTTATACATTTTATGTATGAAACCACTCTACACAATGATTTACTATAATGAACAAACGTAATAAATTTGATTTATCGTACAATTCAACCTATGACCAGAAGTATTTATTTCTGCATGAATTCCAAAACCAACTAACTTGCTGGAAAACCAGAAAATCGTCCGAAAATAATTGTCATCTTGAATCAAAACAATTTTCCCCTGGGTTCAGACATTGAGATGGGAGTCATGTGCAACCTGGTTGGTTTATGCGAGCATTGTCACGTGGACGGATGCAGTAATAATATAATGAACAATATCTATTCCATCTGGGGCATTAAAATTCTACCGACTTCTGAAACGTCTACCCCTAATAATTATAAATAGCTTTGGCGCCATGAACAATGCACACACGAGAAGCCCTCTCGAAGCGAAACTCGTTTGGAGTTTTTTTTTTCAGCGTCGCACCCTTCATGAAATTAGCATGCCCCTTGTGTAGCACCTGTCGAAATATTCACGTGGCTTTTATAATGCCTGACGAAATGATAATCTTTGAACCCTTGACTTTTTTTGTCCACAGGTCTTAACGACGTCGTGTCGCAACACTTTACAAAGTGTTATGAAGAGCGCGCCGCGGGGTGAGCGCGTGCAACATGTTGTATCGATCCGGCTGGACGCCAGAATCGAGACGGCGAGTCGCGATTTTTCATACTATTCGACGCGCCACTCATTTCAAGCCGTAATGCTGTTCCTTCTGCGTTCCATCATCACCTGAATTCAACCCGACGATCAATCAAAAAGAAAACATGTGATATAGAGCCGCGCGCCATCTGCTCGCTATCGAGGAAAACAACTCGAGATTATAACGCACGGAAAGGCCCGACGAAAGTTTCGGCCGCGCAAAAAAACGCTAGACGACACAGCAAGTGCGGCAATCAGTCAGAATCAATATGGCGTAAAAATGGCGCCCCCTGGACCCGATTTCGTGTACCGAGCGTTCATTCAGTCTTTTTAATTTGCTAAGCTAAGCCTCCGGGAGTGCTCTGTCCGTACTGGACCACCTTCATTATTCTCCCATTGTATCTAAGCCCCTATGAGACATAAATCATGGAAGCTGCGTCGGGGATTTCATTCGACCGTCGTCCCTTACATTTCAGGCACGAATACCACTTTTTCCGCTCGGAGCGTTCGATTTGGACAGCCACGTGACCAGCGCAGTCAGCGTTATTGTTGTGGCACTGCAAATTCTCGGCGGATGCGAACGAATTCGACTGCAACTGGTCGCCGATCGAACCAAGCGAGCTTCTGTGTCTTTCTTCGTTGGATGTTAACCCGGACGACCCGGCGATAAAGAAATTGACTCGAAATTATGTGAAAAATGTCTGTATCCGTTATCGATGACATCAATCACGGCGTCCAACGAGACGCACGAATTCGCGATACTTTTAGTGTTCGCGCGAAAAACGCACTATCCATCTTTTCGCCGCGATCGTAATGGACGAATGAATGAACGGATTAACGTGCGAAAACTTGGCTGACGGGCGCACGGATGGGGCTTTGTAGTTGGAGCCGAAGGGTGAAGGGGATGTATGGTCAGCGATCGAAAAACGGCTCCATCACCCTGATCGACAGCCGAAACGTCTTGCGCGAAAAAGACACTCACCGATTACCGACAGGGACAAGATTGATGAGCTCGCATGCGACAATATATAAAAAATTTGTATGAAGAATTGTCAAAGGCACGGGGTCGCCTTCACCGAGCAGTTTATCGTGATTTCAGAATTTCCGGACGGTGATTGATTGGATAAGTTACCGGCAATTATCACTCTGTTCCTGCACTTAACCAGAAGAAATTGGCGAAATTCTATCAGTAGTGTAATCTGAATTTAGGACGACGTACAAAATTTTGCGACAATTTTGCAAATCAGATAATCAAAGAAATTAGAAAATCTATGTCTCACAAGTCGTTTCTAGATATGAACATAACAAGTTGGTTAACTATTTCGCGAAACTACTGAAGCCATATTTGATGGGATGAACAAACGGAGTTAGCGGAAGAACCTTCTGTCAGATGGATATATTCTAATTGGTACCGAATTCTTGAACAAATCTCGCAACTCTGATTATCCAAATTCGAAAATCATCTTCATCAGATCCAATCCCATCAAACAGAGGGTTTGTTCAGTTATGAGATTCTAATGGTATCTCGACATTCTTCAATCAGGATTCGGCATACCATTCGCCATCCTTGCCACGGAGAAAATTGCCATTGTATTATGTATACACGCACTACGTTACTAACCAGCACGAAATTAGCATAGAATAAATCCTTGCGATGTCCTTGTGTCATCGGTACAAATGACAGATTAAGTGGGGAGAGTGAGGATGAGCACGTGCGTGGGCGATCGCGCCAGAAGACAGTTCCCAAAAGAACACACTGTTGCCGAATTGATCGGTCCTGAATAAAGAAAGAGGACCCGAGTGAAGTTGAAATACGGCTTGGAGTTGCTATGGCAACCATAAAGAGAGATGTAACGTAGGAACTTGGGTTGCGTGCGGATCGAGGACCGCGAATCTGGGCTCACGGTGGTGGGTTAAAAATGGGCACACCGAGGGAGAAAAAAAGGCGCGGATGAGGGCGCTGAGTTAGTTGAAGGTTGTTGCTTGTTTAGCGATACTTGTCGAGGGAAATGGCACGCCAGATGAGGGGCTAGAACCGCGGGCCCGGCAAGCTTCATTCGCAGCGAGACGACGCTTTAAATGCGGATTCGATGTACGGCTTAGCGAACATCCGAAGGCGCAAGATCGATGCGCGATAAATGGCTTTCTCTGGGCCGTTCGTCTTTCAGTGTGACAAATTCGTGGTGCGAGCGCGGGTATAAATCATTGCTCTTCCCACGCGTTGAATAAAAAGGAATCTTATTATAGCCGAGCGCTCGCGCCTCGCTGGATCTCGTCGCTTTTTAACGAAATCCGACTACGGCATTTGTCTTGGCTGCAATGAAGACGAATCGAAGCACGCTCCGCAGGCTTATTTCGGCGCGCCGACTTCCGCCGCGCGGTCCAGTTTCTAATGCGCTGCAAACTGCCATTTTTTAAGATGAACACTTTGCCGAAGACACCATTACGTCAGGAGCCGGCGGTCGCCAATAAATCTTGGACGCTGATGAAGATTACGTGTTACGCGACGCCAGAGGAAAAGGGCTTATTTATATTCCTGCGCCATGTTATAAATCGCCCGATGGTATCCCGACGTAGGGCTTTTTCCGCAAGCACGTCATCAAATTTTCACTTACGTTGTGAATTTACTTGACAGAACGAACACGAAAAATGGTAACCAAGAAAAAAAAACCTTTGCACAGTCGGTTAATTTACAGGGTTTACTTTTTTTTAAAAAGAAAGCTTCATATACGAACCTTCACGTAAAGCTTTGACACAAACGTGATCGTGCGAGTTTAAACAAAAAATATTGTTAACAACGGCAGCATAAAGTTTGCTCGAAAAAAGTCACCTCGATTTCACAGCCGTCGTAAAAGCTCGGCTGGTTGAAAAGGGCGAAATCTCAGATCAACTTTGCAGAGTTAACTTCTTGGTTGACATTTTTTTGTGAAGTTTGTTCGAACCCGAACAATGTAACCTTGTTCGGTTGTAACAAGATTTTCGCCAAGTTGGCCATAGCGTCGGACAATTTATCGCTTCCGAGCGAAAATAACGTGATACGCGATATATTTGGACCGGTCAATATCACAGGCCACGACTTAAAAACGATGACTTTTTGTATGAATGAAATTTCGGAACTTGATGAGAGAGAATTCCATTCAGAGCTGTAACGTAATCAACTTCGAGGCACAATCCGCAATTTGATTCTGCGTGGATAAAGGTTGCTTCTTTGAAACGCGAAGGACGAACAGACACGTAGAGAATTCATCCATCCCTTCCGGCATCGAATTTCCAGGTTAAAAGAGAGAAATTTGCGGAAGGGTCGTGCGAGAGATGATGGAGCGCTGGACAGAGACGAGCTGAGATAGAGGCGCAGAACTCGTGAATGTGCAGACTATACACTGCGGCGTATATTTTCTAATGACCGTGGTCGAAGGAAGACGCACGAGAGAAGAGCCTGGTTGATACGCCAATGCACTAATGACCTGCACAGCGACCCTCAGACCGCCAAGCAGACGACGTCTTCATCACCAAAGGCTTTTCCTCAATTACGAATTGAATAACCTCATTTGCGTCGCAGCGCCTCCGCGCTCTGGAATTAGCGCGCACGTGAGTCGTGAAATTGAGATGTCACGATAGAAAATGGCACTTCCGAATGCTGCCGGCAGATAAGACGCACGAACAATGTGCCCATTGTCCTCCGGCCGGGATGAATTCGCAAAAAAGCGCCGGCACATCCGCGAAAATTGAACGACCGACGCTCGTCCGCCTGGCTGGCTCGAAACAAAAACAACAAAAATTCATCCTCAACTGGACATCTATCATTCCGCGACGGCTGCCCCTGTTGAACGTGCGATGGCTCACCCTCGGCTCTCGAATTCTGCAGAAATTCATACCCAATATTCCATGGAATTCGAGCGACAATGTGCGGACTTGAGAAAAAAAATTGTCATGACGAGTTTGAACCCGGGGCCGAGCATCCCGACCACGACCTTCGCTCGGCTGTTTTCGCATATTGGGCACTGCGCTTTGCTGGCCGAATATTTATTGATGGTGCAACCTTTTGGCTTGAACTCGCGCTAAGTAATGGCCGAGATAATCTTGTTTTACCGTTGAGCTTTTCCTGACCGTAATAGACCCATTTGACTTCTGCTCGCTTTCATTTCCCCTCCGTGGCCGTACTTTATTTCCGCTCTTTTTACACACAATTATTCAAGTCACTAATGGGCAGCCGCAAACCGTCGCCTAACACGATAATTCCCTTCAAAATTTCTTGTCACTTATCGATCATAACCGATGTTTATTAATGGCCGGCGCTCAAAAGACGCTCAATTTCCGGCGATATTTACTCGCGCCGGTGCGCTCGTTTAGGCGATTAGCCTCGAGATGTGGGTGAATGAAAAAAAGTCTGCCACGCCGTGGATCGAAAGAGAAAGCGATTGAGGGAAGATTGAGGCAGCTAAGAACACGCTTACTGTTTACATGACGCGCACGCTTATGTATTACATACGCGCGGATATGTATACCTATGTACTCGGCGCTCAGACTTGTCGGGATTTATCGTTGCCAACATTCTTCGCGCTGCCTCCGTCCGCTATTAACAAAATGTTATATTACGTACAATACATTTATTAATTGTAATCAACTCCCGAATCCAATTATCTCTTCAGCTGCTTCATTTTAAAATATATATCGAAATTTGTGAATTTCACATTATTCGTTCCACTTTAGTAAATTTTCATTATGAATGAAGATGAATCATTTCATTATTGCACTGAAACAGCCTTGAAAACCCACAAACTGTTGTTTCAAATTTCAAGGTAATTATAATTTTTTGGAGGATATTTAATTTCAAAAAGTTCGAACAATTTTCAATTGTGGTTAAACAACGTTTTGCAAAAGTTCTCATTTTTCATTTGGCAAGAGCGAGGCCCCTCAACAAACAAAAACTTGTTTAGATTTCGTATCAGCAACGATTCCCTCTTGGGTACATATTACGATGAAAAGTCTTTAAAGATAAAACCACGCTATATGCTGTTCGACGGTAGAAAACTTTATACTCGCAGCGTGTATAAATATAAATATTGTTTTTTTTTCAAGTTGTGATTTGGATCGATCATTTCGTTCTGAGCAACTCGTTGCTGAGTTTTGTTTATTTTATACCGAAAATAATCCAGCGAAATCAGCGCGCATTGCATAAACGAGCGCCGGGCGTTCGACAATGTAAGTCACACAAACGCGCATACAAGCTATAAAGGATTCTAGAACGAAAACTATACGTGTTCCTTCACAATACGTGCATTTGTGTGTGCCTGAGTTTCGTATATGTAAATATACGTCCAGCTCATATTTCAGGAACAGTATTTTAATTGAATGGTCGGGACTTCTTTTATAATTAAACTGTTACGCTTTACGGCCATTTTTACCCTCAAAAAGACAATTACGACGGAAATCCTTTTAAGGACAGCCTTAAAGTGTTCATTTGTTTTCAGATTAAACAGTAATCCGTTATAATGAAACCAAAATGCGTTATTACCATTTTCATCCTCAAGGAGCTTGTTGCTTATAAAATATCGTCGCGACATTATCTTGAGCGTTTTGCGTCGTTGCCCGACAAACTTTTGCCGTTAATATTGATCGATGCCGGATTAAAACATTTGTCCGATTTTTATTGTCCAACTCAAATGAACAATTTCGCGACGCTAAGCGCATTTCCTCGCGACGAGTCTTCGCAGTGGGGCAAAAATTTGCGAGCACAATTTATGCCGTCGCACAAACTTTGCGAGGCGATGATTTAACGGGGGGCGCATTTGGCGCGTCTGTTTTTCGGCCTCATATAAACAAGTGTCGAATTAAGTACGACGACAAATATTATTTAGCCCGTTGCGTCGTTATCTACGCGAGAAAGAAGCCCACGCGATGCCAGAGACAAAACAAGAAGAGCCATTTATATGTAAATGCAAGGCGAAATCATTATGACAGGTTGCAGGCATGATGTTTTCCATGCGATACACGATGCGCGCGCATCCCCGACCAAGAGCCTTCAGCAATCGTGAGACTTGGAAAGACCCGGTGCTTCGTGAACCGCTTACGGTATATGTTACGATGAGTATGACGTCACTTCCGGAATTAGCCGAGCGAATCGGACGGCAAGTTTTGCGGCATGGTAGGTAGCGCGCTATACATATACATATAGGTATGGCGTGCACCACGGAAATGTCATCAATGACCTTTCCAGCGATTTACTCATTGCGTGTTATTTGTGCGCGTATAATAACGCCGCTTGTTTATGCATTGTGATTATGATTGTAAAATAAACATGCCTTCCGTCCCGATGATTTACGCAATTTATTCATTACTTGGCTGGCATTATTGTTTGAACGAAATTTATATGAATGGGTTACAAAACTGTATGTCGCTCGATTTATTCTCGCCCGTGACTTATTCTTTTTATCAGAACCTGCGAGCAGTCGCGTCGACGCTTTCGCGTAAATACCGTGTATTTGCGCTTCGAAAACACTGATCGCTGTTATTACGTTACATAATTAGTTTTGTAATGACTTAAGTGAGAGTAGAGATAAAAAAGCATTCGTGTGTCAACGACCGAACGCGATGCTCGTTAGTTTTCTTCGTCGATGTTAATTTTGGAAATTGTCAGAGCAACCGAAACGAACGACTTCGATGAAGTAAAACGAAATTATAGTTTGAACAATGTGATCTAAAAAACATGATTAATCAACTGTGTCTAATAAATGTCGAAAATTAGGTTAGATGGTTCGATTATCCTATTACTTATCACTGTTTAGTAAACACTTTTAACAGTCACTCCATTTTAGATGATCACAATAATGGTTCAATCTATCGTTTATTTATAGTTTGTTTACAACATTGAATAGCATGATGAAAATGATAAACCAAATTAACGACCAAGCACCGACTAGAATGATTAAGATTTGAGTTATGAAAACAAAGTTTCCGAAATACTCGTTTATCGGGGCTGAGTAACATCGGGAGTTTGATGATGGTTTACGATGTTGCCGTCAAAATTGTTTATTTGCGTCAGACCTTTCTCTTTCGTCGGCGGTGAACTAGGAATTTCTCCGGCAATCCGACCTTGACAAGATAATCTGCCGGAAATAGCGACACTGCGACGCGCACGTGAGACGCAATTACCCTAATGACCGGGTGACCGCAATTAGCTGAACAAATCGATTTACAAAAGCCCGGCTCACTCATCCTTGCATGTAACTCGAGAAAGACCGAAAAAAGCTCTGATAAAAAATTAATGAAAACCGGGATAAAAAAAGCAAGCTGAAAAACGAACGCAACGGAAGTCACGGACCGAGATAAACGTGTTCCGCGGAAATGCATGCAAACACAAACTATCCACGCTGAAATAGAACAAAAAGTAGTGCATAAAAATGAACAACTCGGTTGGTCCACAACGACAACGTTCTGCAAAGAATTATAATTCTTCATTTGAACTTTACTTTTTTTATCATTTGTCATAATTACTCAATTACCATGCAATGTGATCTTTATGATTGAATAATCTTGACAAAATTGGTTTGAGATAATAAATCTTGCTTTGGGTAGTGCACATTTTTTATTGGCTTTGCTTTCGAACAGCCGTAATTACTGTTCAGCGAGGCAAAATTACATCTTGTTTGAAAAATGACATTTCGAACAATTGAAATCGACCGTACGTATTTTGCTAGCGTGAAATCGGATCAGACTTTACGCGATGGAACGTGCTTTTCTTGAGTAAAAACGTAACAGTCATGCGCAGTAAGCCCGTGTAGTTCTAAGATTTAATTTGGTATCGGAAACAACGCGTTGGCTGTACGGAAACTGCGTATACAATATTTTCAATTACAAATACACAATCGAACGAGAAACACTGAAGTTAAAAGAAGTAAAATAACCATCAGAACCAGACTCGCCAACCGATATAATTGCGTTTATAAAAACTTGTGTTCAATTTAGAACTTAAAAATGTCTAAATATTTGCTGATCGTATAACCAGCTGATAGGTGTTCTCTGTGCGTTAAGACTTATCAGCGGCGGATAAGAGAAAAATAAAGCCGAAAGATTATTGCGTTTTAATCTTTTGGGTCAAGTATTGTAATCGTAAAGGTGCCGAGTGATTTATAAGTCTGGACAAAGTTTAACGACTGAGCGAACAACTTTTTCCGGAGATGTAAGTTCTTACGACGCACGTGCATCACAGTTATATGTGAAACATAAAATGAATTTACTATATCAGCTTAATGCAGTTGCTTTTCGTAATACATTTGAGCTCCGTATTTACGTATTTCTCTAAATTACACCGCGCGCTCTCAAAAAATTGCTCAAAATTGCTGATACATTTTTTATTGTTCAGTTTACTCGTTCTGAATGTTTTGGTATCCAAGCAATTGAACGCGTCTCGTCATCTGTCTTAGCGCACTGAAAATTTTATTACCTGTTTTGTTTCTATCTGTTTTCGCAATTGTTCCAATACTAATGCACACGGCAAGACAATAGAAAATTTGTGAAACGTCAATAACACAATAAAATACAACGTACAAAAGAAAGAACATTTTATAGTTCCAAATATACTACCAGCTTCTGCACACAGTTGTCTCGTAAATTTATGTCATCGTGAAAATGACACTTAAATGTTTTACGCAGCCTTTTTGGGGACAAAAGTCGCAGTCCGGAAATCTTTAACGTTAAATACACATTTCATAGAGTATCTAAATATATACTTCAAGCCATTAGTCGAAAACGCAAATGAAACGAGAGAAAAAAAATTTTTTTTCTTTCCAAGTGACGTTTCTCGTTTCTCAGTTCGCGAAGTCAACTTCGGAAGATCTTCTCCATTACTGTAACGTTTGCATTAAATTACAAGTTCGCGAAAACTTTTGCTCGGCCCGTCTACACTTCATTTGTATAAACACTCAAATTACCACATTACTTTTGCACAAAAAAAGAAGAACTTGGCTTGTTTTATATGAGAATTCGTCGTTGCTGAGAAAGCCGAGCGAAAGCAAAAAAGAATGAAAGAAAAATGTTCTTTATATCTACTCTTAGTCGCGTTCAAATTCAAGTGCTTGGCGTGTTCTGTATATACGTTTGCCTTCACCTTTTTAAGTTTAATGAATGAAACGAGTCAAGGAGATGTGTGTAACATCAGGGAGAAATTGCAGAAACGCGAAATGCCGAAAAAAAATGAACAAAAAAAACATGTTAAGTTTAGTAAGTGTGAGTCAAAAAAATAATTGATCCAAATTGACCAAGTTGTGAAAACGATTTTTGTGAGCTTTGAATCGATCGCTCAATGGCAAAACACAACGACGCAGTCATGATCACGGAAAAATTCTGCCCCATCAACAACAACAGCCCTCAAAGTTTACCTAGGAATCGACGCTTGTGTCAACAGTTGGCGAACTAATGCACAAATTCCGTCCAGCAATACGTTCGAATTAGTTTCTGCTTGTTTACACGCCGTCCATTTTTTTGCTCCGATAACGGGAAAGAAATTGTACCCGAGAAATGAACAGAAGTCAGCTTTGTCTGATTTAATTTCTTCTGTGACTTTAACTTTAAATTACTTTTGTTTTAGTTATGACTTCGACTCGGCATTGTTCGAAAACGAATTATCGAATATTTTCGTAGCGTCCGAATTTTTTTTTGCGCCCTCAATAATTCCACTTATAGAATTAATCATAACAAGAACAATCAATTCAATTGGCTATTCATTATTATAAATCATTGCTTTGAGAGTCATTTGCACAATTTGACTACCAATTATGTTTCGGGGCGTTGCGAAATAGGCATTAATGCAGAAGTGATGAAAAAAACAAGCGCCGCCAGCTATTCGATTTCGGACAAACAAAACACAACATAATTAATTAGTCGTTTAAATTGTGGCGCTGTGCCAAGTGGCCGTGGTGTATGGCTACCATGGCATCCTCTGCTCGTGTAGTTACATAGTAGTCCGACGTGTCCGGCGCGTAAGATCATTTAGAAGAGAAAAAGTAACACGAACTTGTGAGAACCTTGAATAAATAATTGCACTCGGTTTCTAAAGACGTCAACGTGCCAAGTCTGTTGTTGAATTACACGAGGCATTTTTAACGCTGCATATAAATTCATCCATTTTGCATCAAAATTTAAAGTAAAACAGAAGTAATTTCAATAAATGATAATACGTTGAAATATACGATAAAAACTCGCGACGAATATGAATTGGACGATGGTGGAAATTTCCGGGCAAAGTGATATATAATCGTCGGCAACAACAACTTGCGAACTTTGCGGATTATTTGGGGGAGCGGAAGTTGGTCTGGAGAAAGTGGGATTAGTCGGCGATAAGAAGATCTGCTAAGCGTCAGGAAACGCGTATGAGTGGCCGATATCGTCTTTTACTTGCCGATAAGATTTCGCCTTCGGCCACTCAAACTACATTCTGCGCACCACTTGTTCATTCCAATCGATTTCCATTAGTTTTCTCAACGAATTTAAATTGTCTCTGAATGAGCCACGGGTCTTTGCGAGCTACCATGCATGTCAGCGACGTACATCTTATCTATCGACCGAGTTTCGTAAGTAGATATGAATCACTTTGTGCGTCTCGCGACGTACGTTTCCACGTTTGAGTATGATCGCGCACTTCGACGCAAAATTAATGAGCGATCATCTTGCGTTTAAAAAATGGTGCTCATCTTTATACGCTGCGCCGACTAATTTATCATGAAACGTTCATTCGCCTCCGACGCATATAGCCGACTATTCATCTTACGCCAATCGAGACCTTTCCTATCGAGGAATACCAGTGATAAGATCGGGAAACAGTGTATGTATATCCGGCGGTATCAGCGCAGATGCATTGTGCATCACAAGAAGCCCGGAGAAGCAAAGCAGCGTTCGCTTCATTTTTCATTAACGAATGAAGCTTTTATGTTTTTATGTCGATGCTGCAATGACGTGAGAAACGAGGATTCGTTCAATTTTGTAGCCAAAGAAGACATGCCAATTGTCATTAAATTTATATCTGCGTCCTTGTCGATCGCATACGAAAACAGAGATGTAATATTTATTTGAACATAAAATTACCTTTTATCGTGATAAAAAAGAGATAAAATTTTATTACCAGGGTTAGCCCACATCGACGGGTTAATGTTGAAATAGAAGAAAAATATAAAATCCTGCGGAGAAGCCGATCGTCGAATTAAATTGATTCGGACGACGTTAGGCTGTGCCATAATCACTATTTTTGGACCATTTCTCGGGCCGATTTTCAAGAAATGTTTCTGCGAAATGATTCAAAATCCAGAGCAGTAATGCTGCGTAGTCAAAACAGTTCGCAAAACCTATGGAAATTGTTGAAAAACATAGTTAGCGTTCCGAGACAAACAGAGTGATGAAACGTTTGAATCTTGCATCAAAAATGACGAGAGATAAGAAAGAAAAAGGCGGAAAAATTATTTACAGTTTGTAAATAATGAAAATAAATTTGGTGCGAAAAAAAGAGCATCCACGTGATGTCAAAACTCCTCGCATACATCATTCGGTGGACGAGGGCTGAATCGCGAAAAGCGGCACGTACGCTTATCGGCGCGTGATTGCCTGTACTATGTGTATGATTTGCTAATAAAAAAAACAGGTCTCGCAATATTGACTTGCGGTCGGTCTTTGTACAAAGTCTCAATCATTTTTCAACGAATTAAAGTGCACAATTGCATTGCAGAAATACAGTTTGATTGAAAGACAGAACGACAAGCAAAACTAAGCGAAAATAATTCTTCAATGTGTCATCGGGTCTCAAGATTTATAATCCGTAGCGAACGTCAGCGTTACGTAATCCATTAAACCGCATTAGCGTCTATACAGGTTACAGCGCTAAAATATAAGGGACAAGCGATGAGAATATTTTAGATGAAATAATCCGTGTGAAACGAAATGGTGCATCTCCAAAGACTTTTGACAACGACATTTCTTCAAGCCCGCGCCTGCAAATACGAAGACGACATCCTCGAAAACATTTATTATTAAAATAAGTATTTTTCACGCGGATAACTTTGTGTGCTCATCCGACGCAGCATTTCTCACCAGACGAGCATAAATTATTTCAATTTGCGTTAAAACATTTCGCTCATCGAAAACAAAGACACAATTGCAGACATTTTGTTATTTCACAGAGCGAAAGCGTCGCAAAAATGATAATCACAACTTTTTGCCCTTCCAATTATCAAACTGAGTCGAAAATCAAATCCTCGTGTGTGCAACAGGGGAAAACCATTTCCGATGCGACGAACACGCGAAAATAATTATTTTTCTCGTCGCGTACAAGTATTCTCAATCAACGCATTTTCATGCGGGATTATTTTAATTGCATTGAAGAAAAAAGCATTTTTGTCATGCGTTTCGCGAAAGACGAATGTTTCCTGAATCGCTCTCGAGTGTGCAGCCGCCTGCTGCGAGTGTGTGTGGATGGTCGTGCGTGTTGGTGTACCGGCGGGGACGCGGGGTCGGGTTACGCTGAGTAGTAAAAGTGCGTAGTAAAATGTGCGCGTGTGGGTGGTTGTGAGCTGTTTTACGCGTGGTCGTAAGCACGTATGAGGCCGTGCGTACACACGTGTTATTGATCGGTCGATTCGGCTCGTTGCTCTCGCAGCAGACTACTGTTGGCCGCGTGGCAGGAGTGCCAACCGCATTGCTGTTAACTCTGTACTCTCAGCAAAACGCAGTGCAAGTGAAACAGCACGAGCAACAAAGACACCGAGAGGACTCCGGGGATAGAGAAAGGTCGCAAGGGAGGAAGAAAGAGAGAGAGCGAGAGAGATTGAGGCCAGTCACCCCAAACCCCAGAGGCCTATCCAGGCTCACTTCCTTACCCTGTCAAGCTTTACATTTTCTACGACTTTATTGTCGGAGAAAAAAGCTCCGTACCAATTGGTCCAATTTATCATCAGGAGATGAGGCCCGGTTCAGGGCAAAAAAGAAACAAACTTGAAAAAAAAGCCTCATGGTTAGATTAATGACTTCGCGCAATGCAGAAGTGAAAAAGAAGTTAATTGAATTGCGTCTTGTACGGGGGACATTATTAAGTCGCGGATACGAATATAAGGACTGTGCAAAAAATATTTGTCTTTGACAATCTTTTGTAAATTGAAACCCCTCTCGTTGCTTTTGGAGAGCTTCCAGCTGAGGATTTGGAAACATGTTTATGATCCACGCGAGAGTATCTAAAGAGATTGAAATTAATAAGGGGAGTGTTATTCTTTTTTTTTTGTTTCGTCGTGGGTACTTGTTGATGAAATTGGCCAACAGGCTTCGTTTATCTTTAAATCTCGATCCGCGTCTGCCTCTCAAATGTTTCCCCGAATTTTAATCAAGCGCGCAAACTTTTCTTCGTATTTGTAATTCAAAAGCTTGTCTTTAACCGGCCCGACGAATTTGATTCGAATTCATTTACCCCACTTGTTCTTCGGCGTTGCATGCGAATCTATACGCTTGGGGTAAGATCGAACGTTTTCTCGGTCAAATTATCCACACGGCAGCGTTGAAGTGGCGGGCGCGCAACACACGCGACACCAGTCAGTAGACAGAGGCGAACCAAAAGAAAAGGACGGACTAAGGAAGCGCGCGTTTTTTATTATTCATCATCCCCTGCCCTTCGGGATCACTTGGCCTTCTAATTTTGTACTTATTCGGCAAGCGCTTGCCACCACACGCTCGAACCGGTTATGTGTGCTTTTTTTATGCCGAGGTTAATATCTCTTAGATCGCTCCCCACTGCAACACTTAGCGCACCCCTTCATAACTATTGTAAGCTCAAAAGAAGCGTGCAGAGTGTTGTAAAACATCGTGTTTGCTCAAGTGAAAACAAATTTCACCGCGTGAAAAATAAACGCGTTTGACATTAAATGATGACATAAATGATGGTCTCATTAAAACCCGAACAGAGGAGGTGTAAACTTTCCTTTGAACTAAAAATCGACACGAAATTCAAACTTGTGCAAAAATTACCAACTTGAGGTATTACAAGTTGAAAATGAATAATATCATAAACGAATTAAGGTTCTTTTTCTCTTTGTCAAGCTGCTGCTACGAGTCTCTAATCTGTTGAACGGGCAGCGAATGACTTATCGACAGGGGTGGTAGGAACGCGTGCAAGTTTCGTCACAGCGGTGAGGAAGAAAAAGTGTTGGTTACGCGCGGCTGCAAACACAAAACAAAAAACACCGCCGGTTAATAAATAGTGGAAACAAGCTGGTGCTCCTGAAATTGGGCGCCATGGTGAGCGAAGCTCGTTGCGCGCGCACGTACACGCTGCCGACACACAATTATACAGAGTCAGGGAAAACGCGTAATCGTGTAAACGGTACAATGGCCGACGACGGTGTCTCGTTAAACGGCGGGGTGAGCGAGGCACTCGCACTAGGCCGCAGTAGGGAGCGAGGAAACAAAATTCGGTTAAAAGCCCGAAATTTTATCGTCCTGCAGGATCCTTCCCAAAATTCGCCACTCGCATATTAAGACCCCAGCAGCACGCAATTACGAAATTGCACCGGACAATATTAATGGACCTTACTACGCAAAGTGCGAAATTTCGATGAAATAATAATTCACCGTATTGAAAGCATGGATTCTACATGGCTTTTTATAATTTCAAGGTACAGAGATTGATCGGCCGCGTCGTGCAGGTAATTGATCCTGGGCGAAGGGCGCCACGAAAAGTCTCGCACGATATTCATTGGGTTTTACGGTAACGCCAATGGTTATTGTTATGGTCGCGGTACCATTTTTACCTTACTGTTTCGCGCATCGCGGTTTTCCGCTGGAGATTGCGAGCAAGGCGTTGATTCGTATCGTTTGGTGGCTGCGCGAATGAATATCATTAGCGGATTATTCGTGGCAGTGGTAAAAATGAAAGGTTATTGGCGTGGAGGTGCGCAATCATTGGCTCGCTGAATTCAAATGACGGTCGAAAAAGTTGCTTCGCGCGAACAAACAATATCCGACAAAAGTGTGCGGTCCCCTGTGATAGCGGTGAAAAATAGTCGGCCGAGCAGCGGCGAATCCCCAGTCATAAGATCACAGGGAAAACGAGCACGTTAAGTAAACTACACCGCGGATAAAATAAGCGGAGACTTTAATAAAGACACGCTACGCATATATGAGACCGGCACTAATTAAATACGAGTCGCTCTGACACCAGCGCACAGGGTGCGTTCGCCTAACGAGACTGGTAATTACGCCAACGGCTTCATCTTCTTGAAACTCCGCAAAAACCGCCATTACTCACGGGCCACCTAACTAGCACTATGAGATTTCGCTGGGCCTCGTACATCTTGATGAGATTCGAGAGGGCGCCAGCGCCTCGCGCGCAATATAAAAAAATCGCCCTCGCTTCCTTTTTAATTATTATCATTTATCATCCCCCGAAAAGTTTCGCCGCGGTTGTAAACTAAATAATGTTAGCCTCCCGCGCACCCAAATCCCTGTTATTCCAATTACTTTTACCGGAGAGTTTCGTTATTCATGATGGTGCCTTTTACTTTTATGCTCTCGTGTCTCGCCTCTGCTTTTTTTTCTTCCCTTCCCTATCGTCACGATGCTTATCGGCTCCCACGTTGTAATGTTATAATTGTAGATCAGCGGCGTCTACGCGCGACACTCGCCTTCCTTTTTCTTCATCCGCAAAATTAAATCTAATATTTGCGTATAAAAACAACGAGACGACGAAGAGGACAAAACAACGCGAAAAAAACAAACGTTCCGCGCTTATACAATCACCGGGGGCACTCTAATTCACAAACAGGCTCATCCCTTATTCATGATCATTCGTCTTCGACGTTTCATTTCGGGATTTAATTTCCCTCGACTCTTCATTCATAAATTTCGATTTTAATGTTTGATCCTGCGCCATTGATTTGTTGCACTTCATCATTCTCGCACGATGCCGTTGCAAGAACGCACCGATTCATCCTCTCTCACGTGCACTTAATCTTTTCCGCCTTGAGAATCATCGTACAGAATGGAGCGCCGAGGTTCTCGTTACGTTCACGCGGTCATCTTCAGCGACGCTCGTTTTGATCTTTGCCTTGGAGAAACAAACAAATCGGACTGATTCGTCGGCATGCAATTACTCACGATTATCCAAGTAGAAAACTAATACGACCGTGGCCTTGGTTGCGGTTATTATTCGCTGTTTGCTTGGCCCTCACGAAATTAATTTGGCGCGTGCTCGTGGACTCGTGAAATCACGTTGGCTGTGTGAATCGCGCGATGCGATGCTATTCCGCACGTGGCCAGACCGAGCGTTAAATGAAGAAAATTCTCGGCTTTGTCTGTGCCGAATGGACCGGGTCTCTGGCGTGCCCGACGCCATTCTATCGACGACCGAAACGCGAAAACTATATAAGCGCCGGAAGCGCAAGATAAAGAGCTATCGACTGGACTTTCTATTTCTGGACCCGGGCGCTGTCTGTCTGTCCGGCGCTTTTTTTGTCTCGCAATGTTTTGGCTCTTGTGCTTCTCAGTATTCTTATCTGTCAAAAGAAATCCAAGTTAAACGCCCGAGTTTGTGACGCGCCTCTGCCTCGACGTGCGGACCATTTTTGTTGGCTTGCGATCATCCAACGTTATTTGCTCTTCCATTATTGGATTGAACCGTTTGACTGTGTACCCTCTGACTTATACTTGGATCGACATTCTGTTACATCCACAAAGCCGTCAAAAATCTGGGGCCCCGAAAAAAAAGTGTCCATAAAAAGCGAAATTTCCGTCTTCCAGATGGCAACGGCACTTTTAATAACGCAAAAATTATTCCACGAGCACGAATGCGCGATGTAGATGAGGTTCTTGAAAAGAAAAAGCCACGATGAAATTGCGTCGACGAAGGCTTAAGGAAGCGCGTTCAAACTTTCGGCAATCGGATAAGTGAGCCTAAATTCCTCGACGTAATATCGAGCCTCGGGCCAATTGCTTACTTTTATTACGTAATACGACTGCAATGCCGGCTTTAAGACACATTTGTCGAACACCTGTTGAGCACTTTGTAGCACCTATCGGGAGTGCCACGTAACAGCCTCGCGACGTATTTAAGTAATATATGACACGCTAATTGAGGCTGTTTGCACTCGCATACTGCGGAGTCATAGCTTATCGTTCGCGCCAGATGACACGAAAAAAAGATCGCCACGAGGATTTGGATCGAAATATTTATGGTTCACAATCGTTCCTTTAGACACTCTTTGCTTTTCTGCGTTCATTAATCGTTCAAATTTATGGACCATAAAATTTTTGAAGGGGATTTTCAAGATCATCTCAAGTAAAAACAAAGTTTCGTTATCAAACGTACTCTCACTTGCTTTTATAATGACAGTTTTACAACTTTTACAAGTTATCCAACAAGTTCAAAGTCAATATTTACAAAACAAAAAAAAGATAAATTAACAATGTTCAACAATGTTTGAATTAATTTTCAGTGTAATTTTTTTTTTCAAATGTAACGAAACATGAAATGCAGTGTAATTATTAAGATTTATTGCTTTTGGATTCGGTGTAATTATTTTGCCGGGGAATAATTAAAAATAGAAAAATAGTTGCGTTGAGAGTTGGACATACATCTTGCAGCACGTGGTATGCACAAAAGAAGCGCGTTCTCGCGCATTAAATTAATTACGTAGCAGCGCTATCATTCATTTTCGTTCCTCCCGTGGCGAGTTGTTCGCCAACCCTTCCGCCGGTTTGCTTTATCGCAGCAGTTCTTGTCGTCGTTCTCGGATGAGTTCACGTGTAATCGAGATTAAAAATGGAATTATGGTTCGACGCTATGGCTCGCACCATCAAACAAAACATTTGCTACCGAAAGCTCGCTGTGCTATCCCTGGCCTGCTCTTTCGCCCCTGCTGTTAATCAGTGATCGAATGTGAACGCTCAGATCGGCTTTTAACCTTTTGCTATTTTATTCCAGACAGCTATATCACGTCAAATGGCTTGTACCAATAACTTTCTCTCGCGCAATTTGATCAATCGAATATCTACATTCGGGAGGGAAAAAAGCTCGGAATCAGAGCACAGTTGTCTTAAATAAACGACGAAAAATCATCCCAGAATGTTTTAACACTCTTTATCCGATCGAAATTGTCTTATTTTGTAGTAATGAATTGACTTTGTGATTGATCAATATTCTTTGTGTAGAAAATGGACGACAAGCGAACATCAAAATTGGAGGCATACGTTAGATCCATCTACGATGGCAGACAAGCATCAGGTGTGGTAGCAGCATGGATACCCGGATATCTATTAATAATGTCGCGGGCAAACAGTGTATCGTCGGTAGAGACGACGGCGTCCAGCGTAATTGAACTTGCAGCATCGGATTCGGCGCAACAATGCCGCTTGTTTACACTTGACATACAAGCCAACGTGAGATTTATCAAATAATAAAAGCAACGTGGAACGCCGGGCAAGACGAAAATCGACCTTTCACACAGACCAACGATTTCGCAAAGACTCTTCTCAAGTGGACTCGAACAGATGAGAAAGTAATTGGACGCCATGTCGCTCGAGGAATTTTATATCAAAATCGGTTCCCTCGAGTTGTTTTTTATTCAGCCACTTTTCTATCCGGCTCATTGTAAAACGAGATTATAGACACTGATAATAATGTCATCATTAAATTATTACTTGGTGTTTCAAGTTCGCAATAACGATAAGGGCCGAATTAACTGTGGGTTTTATTAAAGCCGGACGCTGCGACAAAACACTCGATTGATTAATTTTCTAGTTCCTTTTTCGTCGGGGAAATTGCCACGGCGGGGGGAGGGGTGGGGGGTTTCGCTGGCCAAACCGTATCGGATATTGAAAGTATATTAAACTTTGTTGCCACCGGCTTGTAAGAAGCAGCGATTTCTCTAAGTTTGTTAATATTAATAAAGTTTGATTTGCACGACGCCGCGGGTCAGGGTCTGATCCAATTATGAGCCTGCCGTGCGGACGTGTACACTGTACGGCACAAATTAACATCAAATGAATGTAACGGGTTCGTTTAATCGATACCGAGTAATTTTATTCGGCTAATATTATTTGCAACGGGAGTGAAACGTACGTACCACTACACTGACGCGAGAAGCTAATTTGGGCAAATCTTTTGATCAATTGTCGGATAAATAATTCAGTGGGTTCCCAATTGTGAAACAATGTTGTAAAGCAACAAAAAAATTACATAAAATTAAGTTTCATGTAAATTACAGGCGATATTTGATAGTTTCTCACCCTCCCCTGGTATCGAAGCTGCATAACAATCTGCGAAGCGTTATTACCTGGAACAAAAACATATGTTATCATTATTATTTATAATGAAATAAGATTTGATGAGGTAAAATTAACAGAAGGAGGCAAATTGTTGCGCACAATTATTTTTTATCGCTCACGTTGGTTCATTTACGTGGCGGTTAAAAAATGTAATTAAATATATAGAGAATAATTTTTATAATCTCTCAAACGCTCGAATTAAATTGGACGGTTTATTATGCTCTCACGAGACATGACACTTGGAGTTGAACGTGAAAGATAAAAAGTACACGTCATGGAGCACAACTTTGAGCATTACACATTCATAAGCCAAGATTTACAAAAGTTGACGCGCGCACGCGCCATCAACCGTTGCATTAATATCCTTTTTTAACTAGAACTCGAAATATACACTGTGCTTTCAGGATACGTTTTCCGCGCATGTTTTTACATATCAGAGTGCACTCGCAGCTTAGCATCGTGCCGGAATATGATAGAACGCGTGGCAATAAACTGAAAGAATTATGCCTTTAAAAAGAAGGAAACAAGCGTCAGCGTACCTTTCCAGAAGGAAAAATAGGCAAAAGTGCCGAAGGACACAGGGCATGCTCCGCGGCATGGAGCCTTCAAGCAGCTGTAACTGGTCGTTATGCGATGAACACGTCCCGGCACGACCCAAAATGTAATTACGCTGGATTAAATGCGGCATTTTACATTCTAATTCTGAACGCCGCATGAAATTCAATAAATTTAAATACGTCAGCCGGATAAATTAGTTGCATTCGGATGGAATTACGTTACATCAACATCTTGACCTTGCCTGCATTGAGCAATTCGTACAGCTAGAATTCTACACTACGTTCATTTTGTTACCACTCGATGCGAATTTGAAATATTATTAACGGTTGAAAAATCAGAACAAAGAAATTGTTACTGTGAAATTCGTTTTGAGAAAATTTTGGTGCGTTGGGAATATAGTTGAAGTGGCATACACAATGACATTTTGTATGATGAAAATTTCAAGAATATTCTCACAAATAAGTGAGTTATTCAAATTTGCATATGTACAAACGAGTATAAGTAAGGTAGCAGGGAAAATGCCAAGGAGAGAAAAAAAAACCTTTCGCAGGACAATATAGGAAGCAGAGAGCGTAAGAACAGAACCACGCTGCAGTGGTCAGCCGAATAGAAGGCAAAACAAGACCGAGCTTTATTGCCCGGAACCGATGAAATACGAATATGTCAGGCTGGCCAACCTACCGACCCGAAACTCGAACGCGAAATTAATGTAATTGATAGAAGAATAAACGAAAAGCCGCAGAGCTTAGAGTATGTTTACATCTACAAAGTACGGATACACATTTGACTTATGAAAATGAAATAATCAAATCAAAACTTTATCCTAATAACCTATTGCTAAATCTAAAGTTACACAAGGAATGTATAAAACTATATTGTAATGATTACTACTTGACTATGAAAAGTACAATTTTCATTGTAATTTTCACAATTTTAATGTATTCAATACAAGGTCATTTTCTAAGAAAAATAAACGTGGTAATTTCACGACTGTCAAGCGACTAAATCCATATAATTAGAAATGATAGTTTTTCACATTCAATTTTGATTTCAAGTGTGGAAGGTGGACAGAGATTCCTGCGAGAGCAACAGAGGATGAATGATGTTTCGATTCTCACGTCACGTCAAGACTCGTCGAGCCGTGGACAATCATCGGGGGGTAAAAAGCGGCATGGCTGAGCGAAGAGGTCCCCAGCGACGAAGAAAAATATGACACGTAATAAATGAAGGTGCGTTTCGAGGCGGCAAGAAAAAGCCGGTGAAAAAATGCCATCAACAGTGACGGGCGATCAACGAGCCAGGCACTGTTTGACTCATCGTTGCGCGCGCGCAACTTTTTGCACCCGAGCTCGGGGTATTTTTATACAACTTTGGGACGTAATTTTCGCCGCGGCAAGGGAAAGCAGTCGGCAGCCTTTTTGCGAAAATACGTGCGCCGTAACATCTTACGCACGAGTCTCGGACTTGGGAATTATGGCACGTTTGAGACCCGCGCGGGTACGAAAAAAAAGATTGTCCGCGACCAAAGTGGTTGCAGGGCCATTACATGTCGCAGCGGTGCAAAGCGCCATCAGCGTTGAGATTAAGTATTTTAAGTACCGTTCGAGAACGGGTCTAAAATATAAAACACCCTCGATTTATTGGGCTGCGAGCGGTGAATTTATATGGCAGATAAATCCTGCGAAAGTATCGGACCGGGCACGCTCTTTTTCGGATGACGGTCGTTGGATTAAGCTGACGATTGAGACGGGCCAGTGCGACGCGACCCCGTTTCACAAGCCCGCTGAGAAATATGTATTAAGAACGTCGCGCTAAAGCGGCCGAACAAAGGCTCACGTAGTGGGGTCTGCGGAATTGCTTTTCCACCTTGAAACGAGTATTATTTTTACTCCCGCTTTTGTTTACTCGTCTCTACTTTCTATTTTTGCTTTTCTTTCGGCTTTATTTTGCCCCTTTTTGTGCGCCGCAGCCTTCATCTCGCCCAACGTTAGAATGCTCGCGAGAGAAAAGCGCTCTTGTTATTTCCGCACCAGAAGCATTTCGACATCGTACTTGCTTTTTTTCGTTGGAACGCCAGCCCTTTGCTTATAGATATTCATTTGCACGCGCCACAGACCATCGTCTGCGAGGGCACCGAGATGCCGACGAAGAAAAGCGTAATTCCATTGTTTACTATACCTAATAGCCGCACGACCAATCGACCTTAACATGCAACCCAAGTTGTCCCCTTTCGGTGGAACTTTTTTTTTCATTTAGTTACTGCATTTGACGCACGTATCAGCCGAATCGTGTCGTTGCAACGGTACCGTGAACGTGGCGGGCGTTTGTGTTAACGGCAAAAGAATACATAAATAAATAAATATCCCAGCGGTATCCGCGCGAGTAGGTATCGGAAAAGTATTAGCTATGGTAGGTGGATCACCTTTTACGAGCAACGTTCTATCTCTTATCAGAAATAAACATTCGACATCGCAATCAAGCCGCGCGATATTTACGGCGTCGTAAATAAAATCGCGCTGTCGAATGCTGGCTTTGCGTTCGGCAAAAAAAAATGCTCCTCCAACCCCCGTGCAGAAAGCTCGACCGAAATCCGGCGACTTTCTTGCATCAAATCGCATTTTATCAGCTACAAATCGGTTGCCCAAAGATGCTACTTTTTCGCACTGCGATAAGTTATCGTTCTGCGGCCGAATATTTTTTTTAATTTCCTACCCACGATTGTTTGGAGAGAAATTGTCGATTCGCATAATCAGTTGGTATTCATTTGCCACTCTCCTCGTCGCTGCAATTACAGCTCCGAACCGAACAAGAGCAACGCAAGCATCCACAGTGAACCGTTACGCTAGCTCGTTTTTTTCGCCCCCCCCCCATTTTGTCCAATAGCCGATACCACGATACACACACGCCAATGACTCCGATGCAAATGTAGGGAAAAAAAGTTTCCAGCATGGCATTTCGGCCCACGTCAAATGGTACTTTGAAAAAGAAACGATAGCGTTTCAGATATCGCGCGCATTTGGATCGTTCGCCGCCCGCGGACCGTACATCAAACGCGCTTTATGGCGGCTTAATATACTTCTGATGTGGGCGCTATATCATCTGTCAAGTGTTAATGTTTCGTAAAATTTAATACAATGGAAATTTCGTTGCGCGTTTTGTCGTTCGTTGTATATATCATTTTTCGTTTCTCTCAGTCGTTCACTCGCCGGAGATGTCTTAATTTTGTTTCGCGAGTGTTCGAGCAAGATTAACCGCTTCAAACGGGACGATAATTTACGTAAGAGTGCTGAGTGTTATTTGTACACTTTTCACGTGTACGCTTTTAATTTCATACCAAATTTACTAATAAGATATTCCGAACACAATCCCGAAAATTACACCTACCCGTTGTTTTTCTTTACCTTTTTTCGTTCCTTCTTTTATTTCTAAGACCAATTTACATAGAGAACAAATAAAGTAAGCTCACTAGGTACAGAGAACGAACAATGCCTCCTTTTTGCTTCAGAAAAAGCTACTGAGTGAAAAATAAATTCAGTACGCGAGCAAAGGCATTTTGATTCGACGATCTGACCCATATACTTCTATATTTGCAACGACTCGATAGAACGCTACACCACTTCCTGTTATAATCGAATCATGGTATTGCGCTCCATTAATGAATCTCTCACGAGTCGTGAGTATGAGTAATCGCGCGCGATGCAGCTGCAAAAAAGGAGCGCGAAGGCTTGCAAGTCGTTAACACTTGCTCGCAACTAAAAACAGCGTCGTGATCGATATTCAACTAGCTCTCGAGAGTACAATGTGAGCTTTGCACATCCGGCGGCAGAGACCCGCGCCAACCCCCCCTCGACTGTGCGCTCATTTTTTTCCTCCTCGCGCTAAGGAAAAGGTTACGCTGGAAGAAGCAACGCTGGTAATTCGTTTTGCTCGCTGAAAGGCGTTAATGCCGGACTCGGTGTCTCTCTCCTGCCATCGTATACTCGTGCCATCCCATTGTACGTAAAAATGAACGGTTTTTGCCGACTCCCTGCCTGCCATTTATCGATGTTGAGACGCAAAAAAATGCCACTTTGCGACGTGAAAGACAATTAGTCCTGAAACGTACTGTCCTTGTTGCACTTTTTTGATGTATAATTTTTTTTTTCGAACATGTGTATCGCAAGTTTTATTTACACGTATGAACGAGCTTATTTTTCGTTAAGCGTCACAAAATCAACCGCGAGAGTATAGCCCGTGAAACCAGCGGCATGAATAAAATAAAAAGGTAACTCTGTAAAAGAGAGAGCTTAACCGAGGGATTTTTAATGTGAGTGAAAATTCATCTGGTTGGCAATGGCGTATTATAACCGCTGCTCGGTGACGCTCTGCAAAGTATGGGATCAATAAAAAATGACCGGACGTCAAACCCTCATATTGACATTCCTAACTGAATTCCACCTAATGCCGGCGGCCACGCCGGCCCTGGCAATAACCGCATTTAATTTGTCAATACCGAAAAACCGCAATTAAACTTCCACCAGAGCGCCGCCCGTACAAATTGATGCGAAATTTTTCCCTCCCTTTTTTGCTTGAAATGAACACATGATGCTTTTCGAATTTCGCGACGAAACTTTGACTGCGTCTGTTCGCTACCCTCTCTTTTTCTCTGCGAACGAAACAATTACGAAAATTTGAGTTTTGTCGACGTCATACATCCCGTGTTGGATCTTTATTCTTATTTTTGCCTTCTTTCTCGTTTTCACTTGGTCTCTGTCTTGCCGGCGCGTCTTTTCTCGAAGATCCTCCCGAAAGACGTGCTTTAACATGCAAACTCCATTAGGTCGACCCAGACGAGCCGAGAGCTCGGCACAAATGCGAATGATGGGAGTGGAAAACTCGCGATACCGTAGCGCCGGGAAAAAAGCCGAGGCGAAAGAGAGCCGGGATCCGCCGAAAAAAGCGCCATGATGAACGCACAACTGTCTCCCAAAGTGCGCGCTATTTTTCGTCAACTTAATGGATGACGTCATTATTTTTGAGTCGAGAGGTTGAGGAGCCGCCGATGAACAAGTGTAAGAAAATCGGGCCAAAAGTCGCGCGTCGAGGCAGCGCCGAAAACCCTAAGCTGCGAGATGAAAAAAAAAGAACGACGGCCAGAGATAAGTTGTTACACGTTCGTGCAAAGAGGAGGTTTATGACTTTTGATACGGTCGCCATGTGTGTGATTTCCCGCGAACGACTTGTGATTCCAATCGAATATTGGCTGTAAAACTTTTCACTGCTGATAATAAAATATCAATACAGTCGCGCGGGGACTACATAATTCGCGAGTTTCGCGCTTTATGTTCAACGGTCAAGGTTTTGTAACTAAGCTCCGATCAAATAGAATATCAACTACAAGTTTATGAGCTACATTTGAGACTGAATTTTTCTCAAAGATCGAGACTTTTCGACAACTGCTCGCATTTCGTTTCGCTTGTTGTCTTGGTGATAACATTTTTCTGTCTTCTGAAGAAACGAAAAAATCAAATAAAGTAGAAGAGGAAGATTGAATTACCGAGAAAAAACCAACATAAAACTGCGTTAAACGGTAATCTATGTTGAGGAGAGAATTCAAATGTGAATGAAAGCAGTTTGTTGCGGACGCAACGAGGTCTTGTATATCTATAGAATTTAAACGCACGTGAACGACGCTCGCAAATATCCAGATATAAATGCGCGAATCCATTAGATATATAAAATTGCGAGATGGCAAGGAGGGGTAGGGGAAAGGAGGGGAAATGACGGAAAGCACCCGTGAGGCTTTAAAGGCTGCTTTTACAGCGTCTTGCCGGCAAACTCCTCGTAACCTATCGATATTTATTATCGGGTCCCTGAAGAGCGAGCGCGACCATCAAACGGTCGTTCGGGTTGGTGCGTCCGCGTAATTCATCGCGACTAACGAGCGTAACGGAAATAGCGATTGGGGCCCGTGTTATGTCTCGCGCGGCCTTATCTGCCATTTAAATAATCGCACATCCTTATCGATGCGAAACTGCAGCCGACTTAACCTAACGAACTTAACGGAGGCTTTCAGCGAGGCAGACAAAACCTGATTTAATATCGATCTTATCGCCGCAGCATTTTGTCAGGTCAACGTTATTAAGCCGCGAATTACGGCCTCAAAACGGCTGCAAGAAAATTGCTCCAACAAACATGTGCGAACAAGTTAAAAGCCTCGGCTGATATACATGCGCTCGCTCGCGGATTCGCTTCAGATTATCGCTGTAATTTCTAAGCGATGATATATTAATTTGATTCCTGCTTTGTTACGAATAAATTTGAGCTAACGGTTATTGTTACTTTTTACCAGCCGAACAAAAATGTGAGCATATTTTTTATCGAGAATTGTTTTCTAACTTTCAAACGAGAACAAAGTTTTCTACAAAGTTTGTTACTCGCTTTTGCAAAAATGGACGTGTAAATTTCAGCACGGTGAATTTTTCATCCGCAAAGTGCGAGCGCTAAATTTTTCAATTTCATCTGAAAATCACACAAAAGGCGTCTCTGATTTGTTGATTTCGTTTTTTCGTTGTTCAACTGATGATTTATTTATGCTGGGAATTACAGTTGACGCGAGTTTATACGATTCTTTGTGTGCGTTCACAGGTAAGTATCCCTTTTAAATGATGAATAAATAAACCGTATACGAAGAAGGAGAACGTAAATATAAAATTCTATTTGTAACGTCAGGAGCAAGCTCGGACGTTGATATTGCGTTTCTTTGTTGTTTTCAATATCGCTTGACTAATTCAGAACAGCCGACTAATAACGAATATTGTTATCGAACCGACGATGGTAGAATCGACATTTCTCTATAGAGTGAAATTGCTTCTTATCGTCGGCGTTGTGAAGCGAAAATACCGCGATGAAATAGAGAGCCCGTGTTTTCTACCGATGTCGCTTATTTCGAGCGCACTTTCTGTACATGAAAGATGACACTCTCGTCGCTCGCGTTAAAGTGGCCCGAGCACTTATCGAAAATTATCAGCAGGACATAACTCCATTACGCTCGAAACCCTGCGCGACTCTCTGTCTCTCGCACAGATGAATCATCGACACCTAGGCAGTTTCCAACAACCTCTTTGCTCCATTTGTCACAATTTTGATTTGTCAAGCGAACAACCACTGAATGATGAAAACTACAACCACACCGTTTCATCTATTTTCTTAGTCCCTATATATCAAACAGAACTGATATATTAACAGAGCAAAAAATTTTTTCTCTAGTTTTCAATAAATTTTTTATGAACAAAAGAGCGCAGTGAATTTTTAACAAAGTTCGAAAAAAATGGCAAGTTTCATTGGATTAACAGAAAGTATTCTAACAATTTTGCAGAATACTGATGACCGAGCCTATGAACGTTATGAGTAAAAATGCAACTCTTGTCCGTTATGCAGCCCTTTTTTTGACGCAATGAGAGTTTTATCATTTTATATTGCTTTTATAAAAAAGGGGGGAATTTAGTTTTTAACTTAATTGAACTAGTTGAATGAAATTCAGTGCACGAAAAATTATTTTCAACGTAAAATTGAATTTGAGGCGTGCAAAAGAAGAGTGTAATATGATTCGAGCCTTTGTTCATTACATTTTCAGACCAGATTTCACTTTTAACGGACATACATGCTATCAAATAACGCCTGTCGCTTCTTTTGAGTATCTATTTCTCATTTTCTGTTGTTCGTCAGCAAAAGAATCCAACGCAAAATACAGTGAAGTTGGTAATTCAACATCGTGTTCGCAAATGCGATAATGACCTCCAGTATATCGTCGAATTTCAAATTAGTCGAGCAATTTAGTAAGTTAGGAGCGAGAAAAAAAATTAAAACCCAGAAAAAATTAACAACTGTTTCTTATTTGCTTTCATTGGAGCAACACATTTTCGTTCAGTTTTTCGTTTAATGATTTTTTTTATTGAATTTTTACGGTCGGAAGTAGAAGAAATAAAATTCACGTTGCATCAACAGTCGCTATTCAAACGTCATTATTTTTTCTGGCAGGGGAGAAAGAAGACCTTTCGACACATAAATAGAACCCCTTCTGGTCATTGAGAGGCGAGCAAATTCTTTGTGTGCAAGTAGGGTGTTGCGAGCGATTATGCGAGCTAATTTGTCAGAGTAAGGTTCTGTTAATCGGTTCTCTTTGCTAATCGTTAAATGAAGTTTGAAAAAGAAGAAATAGCTCCCGTAAAACTTATCTAATCATTTTATCAACGCGTTCGTCGAAACAATTTGCCAGCAGCAGAGCTTCTCACATAACTTATATTATCACGCACGCGAAAGAATTCGAAACCCAACGAGGCATTATTTTGCTTGATTATGCACCGCGGATGAAAAAAAAAAGCGACGACGTTCAAAAAGCAACCATCAGAATAACAAGTTTGTTTATCCAAAAGCAAAATAGACTTGTTTTGACTACGTTTGCGAGTAATATTCTCTGTATAAATTTTCGATTCGAAGTTGGCGGAAGTGCTTTTGATGGAGGAGTTAGACAGTTTCACGGCGTGGAATTAGAATTCTAATCGGACGTTCGGATGGGGGCTCTCGGACTCGTTGATCCAACGAGCGCCCAGGGAAACTTTATTGTCAAGCTCTCTCATCGTTATTCCTGATTTGCATTTGTTATTATAATTGGGAATAATCGATGTTCCGGTGCGCTAACAACCTCTCGGAAATGAATTGACGCGATTACGATTCACGAACACAGCTCATTGAGACAGCTCGAAATGAATGAATCCAGTTATCGCCGGTCGAGAGAGATAAAAAAAACTTTGCGTTCAGATTCTCTGTCTCGCTCGCACATTCAAATATTTAGCCAACTTTTTCCAACTTGAACATACATCTCTATTTAAATAACACAGCAGAGTGTTCTCAAAACATCCACCATACGTTTTGCGAAAATAAAAAAATGTCATGTTTTGTTACATCCTTCCCTTTTTCATGTCACTACAACGAGAAATGGTTAAAAATAAAAAAAGCATGTTCTAAAATCCATGACACTTTCGAGCATATCACATTTATGTAACATTTCTGTACGATTTTTGTACTATTTTGAATTGCTTTTACGTTTTTTTGCTCACGATTACTTTGAAAATTACGATGAAGAGTCATGAAAAGTGGTTTGAAGAAAATGCGAGCGTGTGAAATTGCAGGGGTAAAAAAAGTCCGAATTCGCTGCGACCAGTAGGTGCTGCGAACCGTGAATCCACATTGAATTTTGACCAGCACGCTGAGGGACAATAAGTGGGTCGTGTCTCTTTTCCGCTATTAGTGCGACGTTCCACGCGTTGAACCCGAATGTATATCCGCAGCAAGTGCGCTCTGGTCTCTGCACGCCACTTTCTGTGTAACGTAATTTTTCTCAGGCTAAAGTTGTTGACCTATAATCTAACATCAATTACCACAGACGCTCGGGCGTTTTAGAATGCACACAAACTCCTTCTGATAAAGTGCCGTGCGGTTTGCGGGGATTAAAAAAAAGCTTCGTTTCTTTTTTTCTCTCAAAACAAACAAAATTAATGAAGAAAATTTCATGCCCGTAAAAGGAATTTGCTACGCATCACAAGCGCCGGCCTTTCGGCTTGCTAAGAATTTTAATTTTGTAATTACAAGATGAAGAGTTTTAAGTTTTATTCGCAGCACTTGCAACGCAAATTGTTGTCGGACAAATGAAGTTTCTTACTAAATGCATAATAACATATTCTACTCGACTAACGATGCTTGAATTGTAATAACAAAAACGTTCGATATAAATGCATTTGTTATTCAATCAAATTAAAAATCGAAGAGACAGTCCGAGCTGAATTATTAATTATATTAAAAAAGCTGAAACGAAAAACAACCAACATGTTTTGCTAATAATGTAGAACAACCCGTTTATGAAAGCTAAGGAAATCTTTATTGGCGATACATTTGAAAAACAGGCGACCAAAAACGGGAAATATGCGAAGCAAAAGATTGGGCAGTAAAGTACAGCGCAATTTTGGAGAAAAAAGCTGTCGCATAAACAATTCGAGCATTTTTTGCGTACCGCGTGGACGCAATTTTTCGTCGATCACAATGACCTGGTTTCGGGGTGGACATTGGCGTGCGGCGTCGCTGCTGGCGCCGTGAGTACGAACAAAAAAACGCGTTTCCACTTTTTGTTGAATTAAATTCGCTTTCAAAGCAAAGGTGCGCGCTTTTGTTTCCACAACTGAAGAGAGAGATAGATTTAAAAGAATAAAAAAAAAAGGATAATTCATCGATTGTAGCGCGCGAATTCAAGACTCGGGAGTAATAAAAATGCGAGATGTTGACTCAGAGGGCGACTTCACTTTCGCCGCTATTATTTCGGCAAACAGAACGAGCGAGAGGCAGCGAACTCGGTAGCGACTCGACGACCAATCTTCGTCAAACCAGATGATAAATATTCTTATTGGTAAACGTAATCCGCGCGCAATTTCCATTTAAATGAAGTTTTGATCATCTGAATTTGAGATTTACGTCAACGTGGGCCGAATTTGAATGACTGCGCCTAAGCAGCGTCGGGCCTGTCGAAAAAGCTACGCCGAAGATAAGAATGGAGCGACGGCAATTGGGCGACGCGGAAGCGCAACTGAATATTCATTAGCGACGATAATGCTCGGTGAAACTTGCGGGACCTTGTAGTGCAGCCCCGGCATCCCTTAGAGCTCGTTTTCATGCCGGTATATTGCACCGCGGTGGTACTTTAAGAGCCAGTCGGGCGTCGTGGCGAGACTCTAAATGCGCGACTGATTATTATTCGTAAAGTATAGTCCGCTGGTCGACGAGAGGATGCAGCGCAACGAGTCCCCCGGGACGCAAAGCAGCGGAGGAACGTGTTCGCCCAACTTGCACAATCAGAATGCAGTCGGCGTACGACCGATCCGCAGAGACGAAAACTCCGAACCTTGACATTTCCGAGATAATCAATTGTACTTTTTAGCCGCCACCTCGACGTCCGTGCTAGTCCATTGGTTCGCCAGAAAGACAGCACAGTGTCGCAAGCTACTTGCCGCAAATTATTCGCAAACCGAATTAACTTTCACGGAACATTTGGATACACTAATTTGACATCAGCCTGCGTTGAAATAAATTGACTCTCAGTCTCGCTAAACTGCTTCAAACAAACAATTACCTCTTCAAACACTTCGTACAAACTATTTTCTACACAGCATATTCCTGATCCTTTTCATTTTTATCGGAATTATCAAACTAATTTTGAGGTAAGAACAATGACTAGATTCATAACTAGATTCATAACCAGATTTAATATGTATTTTTTTGAAACAGACTGAAAATCATAATCAATAACTCGTCAATTATTCCTCATTCATGATTGGAAATTAGAAAAAGTTAATAAGCACAAAAGTTAACTCGTCTAAAATTTACACCTCTGGCTCGTAAACTCAACTTAATTAGCTGCAATATTCAAAAGCGCTTGTAAAATAAGGTATAAATGAACTTTTCCGGCGTCTTACGCTCTCGTTTACGGTTCAAAGCTGGCCTCACACGAAGCATCGATTGTAGTAAAACATCGCAGCCCCGGGTATGAAATTATTCGAAATTAATTATTGACGGAACAGAATGAACGAGATATCATTGATGTGTATAAATATTCAGCGACCCTCGGCGTCGCTCGTTAGCCGTGTCCTACAATAACAATACATAACGCTGAGCCGCGCAATTGCCTTCATCTCAAAGACTCATTATGCGCTTTCAACTCATATTTATTTCTTTGTTCTGTCTTCGTTTTCTGAAATGAAAAACAAAACGAAGAATAAAAGGAGCGTTTGAAAAAAGAGGAAGAGGCTTGAAAAGACTTTGCGTATCTTGTTTTGTTCGATCACGTCAGTTTCCTCTTTGACTCACGAAATATTTTCATCGCGCTAATCATCGTGACATGCGTGCTCATGCAATTACCGTACACGAATTCTGCGTGAGTAACGGCTGACATGAGTTATGAGCAATCCGTCAGTCAAACTCGCTGCAAAACAACGCAATTGCATTTTTATGTAAGACCTCATTACGTCTCCTGTACCACCTCAATTAAAGTGCCGTCCGATCCATCGCACACTCACTCCGCTCGGGCGTACGAATAAACAATCGCCGACCGAGCGAAAAAGTGCGTACGACGGTGAATTCGTTGTTGCTCGCGTGTGCGCAATAAACTAACAATTAATTCATTTTAGCTTTGTACGGCCGTGAGGTATTACACGAAAGACGGATATACGAATAGTCTGGTAATAACAGGGATCTTGATCCGCAACGCCGCAATGAATGAAAAGCCAAACGTGCAATTACGACCATCAAAATTGATATGAGAGATAATGATTTATACCGCGAACAAGCGTATTCGCGTCGGACTACACAATGTTCAAATCAAACAGTATACAATGTGTAATACGTCATTATGGAACGTGCTCGATTTTGTAATACACTGTTGGATGTTTTCTGTTCCCCTTTTTTATGTCAAAGGTTGTTATTTGTCACAGAAAAAACTTTTGAATCGCTTAATAAATGCATGGTGCATTTCCGCTTGATGTTTCGTTATCAAAATTCGTGACAATATTTTTCGTTGCACATAAATTCCAAGATAATTGTCATTAAAATTGACATAATAATAATAACACGAATTGAACCATTTCAGCCATCAATTTAACTTTGAAGTGCACAGTTAATGCATTTCAAAAATGTGGTTCTGGAAGTGTTTTTATGACATCTGAATAGTTTTCAAATTTTCAAGGAGATGATGAACCTTTTTTTGTCAATGAATTTATTCTAACATTTTTTGGTTGTATGAATTTGAGCGAAAATTCGTTCTTGAAACTTCATCTATTCGTCCACATTTGTTCACATAGTCTGGCACGGACAGCGATTCGAAATCAGCTGATTGCGATTGAACCAAAGGTCATAAATCAATCATATAGTCAGCGAAATTCGTCCGCGGGAGATCTTGATGGTCATGTCTTGCCGAATCGATATGATTTGGCCGTCAGGCCAATAAATTTTACACTTGTACACGTCGAGCCCCGCGGAACAAATAATGGCGCGTTTGATGATTTTTTGTCTTGCATCGTCGAGATGCGAAATCACCGACAAACACATTTCACATTGCACAATGCATTTTATATAAGGTTATAAACATCGTCGAACACAATGCACGCTGGTTATAATTTTTCGCCGTCGCGAAAAATGTTGGGCTGATTTACGAGCGTCTCCAGCGTCTGGAAAATCTCATTGTTTGCGTCAGCGAAAATCTCTCGCACGCGGATATCTTTCGTGCACGTGGCCGTCGCGATCTGCAACTAGGCCGCGCGCAAATGCCTCCGAGATCGCGCTAACAAAAATATGCACACGACGCGCAGTCAGTTTACATTGCTCTTACTCGAAAAAGTCGGTCGTGTTTGTGCTCTTCGCACTCTTTTCAAAACACGCGCGACAAACGAATCTGAACCCGCGCCGATTTCACAATTCAATTAGAAACGTCTTGTTACATAGTCGAGAAATTTCTGTCAAGTGATCTGAAGGTGACTTTCAAAGTGAAGAATTATTAATCGGGATTAAACTAAATAACCGTGCGCAAAAACTAATTTTTTTTTGTTTCAAATGTTGGAAATTGTTAGCAGTTAAAAATAGATCTCGCCGATTTGAAAATTGAAGGTAGATATATGAGAGATCAACAAATCCGAATACGGTTGAAAATCGACGAAACCAACAGGAATATAGAGTACTCTGCGAAACAAGAAACGACGAAAGCTGAAAGTTGCGCACGATGTTTGCCGAATAAGTTCATTTTAGTAGCGCGCTTAGTGGCGCGCAAAATATATATCGAGGTTGAAAAAAGGAAGAAGATAAAGTTTGGAAAAGCGCGGCGCGCACTGCCCCGAGATTCATGCGTCAAGATTTAATGGCCGCAAGTTTTACGACGTGAAACTCAAACGCTATTGTATAATTGGTTTTAATTTTATTATTTGCCTTTTTTATGGCAAAGTATCGGGGGCCGACGGAAATGAATTTATCGACAGAATCAATGGCAAACTTTTGCGAGAGTAGCCGAAGATAAATAATGGGCGGCGAGCGAACGGGGACAAATAAAGTTTACGAGCTCGGCGCGCGGTATCAATTAACTGCGCTTCGACTCAATAAAAATGGAAATTTCGAGATGTCTCGAGTCCATTGACGACATTGTTTGCGTGATCGGCGATGGCATCGCGGTGAATAGTCCGGCTCATAAATACGGCGAGATTAGAGTGCGCCCAAGGATACGAGTCATAAATGATGTTCAATCTTTTTCGGCCCCGGTCAAATGGGGCAAAAATCGTGGGACAAGTGGATCGGCAATCATTGCGATGGCTCGCGACTCTCAAGGAGCGCGCACTGACGCGACTACGACGATAAATTGCCGCGCGCAATCGATAGATCGAACGGTTAAGATCGCTCTCGGCTCTGGACGAAAAATAAATCAGCGTAATGGCGCGCGTATATCTGCGCCGTCTACCAGGAAACGACCTTATCTACTCTTCCACCCTAATAATGCCGCCCTAATCGCCCCTGTAATCCCGCAATCGATGACTCGTACTATGTATATTTCTCGTATGGTTATAGCTCCTACGTAGTCGCCACTGCTATCATACTTCGACCAATTACCACCGTAAATTAATTGCTCGCGTCATGCACCCGGTACTGAATCAAAAAACAACGCCCCAAGAGATGTCCTGACAATCGTCGATCTCATTTCATAGAGTCTTTCTTACAGGCTGATTAATCAAGGCTTCATTTTTTGATTGGATTTTTATGATACTGTTTTTACGATTGCGCTGTTTTTTCGCGGCGGAACAAAAATAAAACGCTATCGCGAGAGTGGGAAATTAACGAAAGGTGTGCATTTAAATTTTAGTGCGGCGCGATTTATCGTGTAGCTTTATTCACGCCGAATACACAGCTCGAAAATATATCGTAACGAAATTTACGACACAATGAGTCACGACGGCAGATGCAATTATGATATCTGTGCGGTGCGAGTGAAAATTTAAAGCGCCGTTGCTCTCCGCCAGTCTCTCGCTCTGGTGCATTGTCATTCATGACACCCGATGCATAATGCACCAATCGCATCGACAGTTCATTTCTTTATTAAGACAACTGCAGTCCTTTGTACATGCAGCGCTCAACAACGCCAGCTGCTGCCTCTCTGACGGCGCTAACTCTCACACAATATCGTGCTTTTATTTTGACGAAGAGAACAAAATATAAAAAAGTGGCAACATTTTTTCAGACAGATTTCAAACGGCGCTTCGTTTTATAGTTCGAACGATGGATAAAGGCAAATTGTCAACACATTAAAATACAATATCTCTATTCACGCTAAGAATGAATGAAATAGTAAACTAACAAATTACCATGAATTTGAATTCCAAATTTTGAATTGAAATATTCGAAATTTGAAATTTAATTTTTGAAGAAAATATCATTTGACAAAAATTTGCTAGTATCAAGAACGTCGAATCTTATTTACGTGAAAATTTACTCACTTTTCTCACAACTAAGCTGCAAAACTTCTGTGTCACAACTTTCGATATTACATCCTCACTTCAAAAATGTTTGTAGAACACTTAAACATTTTTTCAGCTCAAGTAAAGAAAAACTCTTGATTTGAGTTCTTGTAATGAAGAATTTTCGTTTCGTTTCAAACATGACGATGAGATAAATTGCTTCCAGACACTTTAATTTTTGCATTTTTCGATTTTTATCGGAATTTATTAAACGTTTTTATAACCTGCAGTTGTTTTAATACATGATCCGAAACCATCGATAAACAAAAGAAAAGCGATTTTTATTTGTTTATTCATAGGCAGTTTACAATCGTGAAACGATTCAAATTGCACTACACACAGAATAAAGTAAACACACGAATAATAAATACTGATAAAAAGTGCATCGCAAAGGGATCACGAAAAATAATAACATCGTGAAAAAATCTGGTAAGTAAACGAATTCGTTTCTGAGATTTCAACTTGTAATGTTAATATTTTGAAATGAGTAATTTGCAAACACTGAGCTACTTAATTAAATAAATGTGAAACCATTTCGAATGTCCACAGGCAAAAAATTCCAGTACTATTTGCTGATAAAACATTATCCAACAACCTGACTCTGTTGAGACACGAAAACGGTGAGCCCAAATAATATTATGGATTTATAGTTTCATCGTATACGAGGCGAATGTAATCTTAGAATGTTGGTTGTGAAAAGGTGTTTGAGCTTTTTGTTAGAAGTCTTGTCGGATGAAAATTATACTAATGTAATTAGTCAGTAGTAGGAAACATACGATCGAGACAGCTGCTATACAATGCGCATGCAAATCTTAGCCGCACGGCCCTTTGCTTGTACGGCGTCAACTAGATGGCAAGAAGATTGCAGCTTTCGGTCGGTGTACTGTCATTTCTTATCTGCAGCACTCGCCGTGCAAATGCAATCTAACAGGCGCGATGACACGCTTGAGGGGGAGTGAAAAAATACGAACAGATGTGACTGGTAATACGAAAATTACAATGTCGCAGCGAGTCGACGAAAATACACGACAGGACGGGGGAGAGCAAAGGAGCAACAATTTTGCGAGAGGGGCGGATTAATACCGCCAAATGGAAGCGCCTTTTTTTATTTACGATTATGATCGCTATTTACGAGACAAAATTAAAGGTCGAATTTTACGATTAGAAGTGGAAGTTGGCAGGGCAATCGTGGCCGCGCGCACGTACACACAGAAATTACAAAACGCTGTACGGCGCAAGATTTGTTTTCTGAATAAAAGTTTTCTGTTCAAAGTTTACGGCAAGTTTACGTCCGAGGCGCGAGATTTAAGGTTGAGCTTTTAATGTTCAAGGATCAGCGTCTGGAGTGCGAGAGGTTCGAGCGACGAAATTTATGATACAGGTGTTTGCCCAGCGAAATGCACAATTTTCCCAACTCGGGGCGTTCACCGATCGAAAGTTCATATTGGCGGCAATAAATATCAGATAAACGGAAAATAATTTAGCTTCGGCTGCGTTTACTCGGCCGCGATATCAAAAGCCGCGTTATTGTTTACCGCGCCAAGAAATTCTCCTCGCAAGTGTTCGCCTCACGACATTGTTTCGCCTCGAAAGCACAGCCGACGTTTTTCAGAGAACCCGAGGTATTTTTGTACCGCACCAGGAAGGGGCCACGCACGCTCGCAAGTATTGTTAGCAGATGTACGTCAAGTTCGCGCTACGAAATAGGCTTCGAGGGCTAATTCAACTAATCCTCCCCGAGACTCGAATTCGCATCACGAAAACCCTCGGCGTAATCCTATTTTTGCCTCGTCCGCAACTGGATCCCAAAAGAGTTGTTCGCGTCTTACCTCGGCTCTTGCGGACAAAGGGCGAATAATTAATTGGACGGAAAAGTGAAAATTTGATTGTCGCCGAGCCTGCCGGGGTTCAGCCATAGTCCTACCACTACAAAAACCACTCTGCTCAAAGTAATTAAGATCGGCTGGGGCGCGCGATCTTGGAATCACAAAACCTGTCCATTGGCTATAAAAATGTCTGATAAAAAAACCTTCACCTCTCCTAACAAACGAAAAACGACTACACAAATTCCATGGAAACTGTAATCAAAATAAATTCCAACCAAAATAGAAAAAAAACGAAATTTGATGATCCAAGATCAGCGAAATGACTAATATACGAAATAATCAGTTCGACTATAGATTTTGCTGCTCGAACTTGATTAGAATTCAGAATACTAAACATCGAAACACGAAATCAATATTCAAACAGATTCTAATTGAATTCCGGCAAGACTTTTGCGCGCCTGGCTGTTTGGAATTCAGCAGGATTGATAAAAATGTGTATTTTATACCAGCGGCTACGGCGTAGCACCACGAGAAGTGTATTTCTGGTCGACATACCTGCAACAAAAAAGAGCAACACATTAGTTGGCGGCTCGTCGTAAAGTAGTAGCGGGGGACAAAGTGTACGTCCCGGGTGGAGGGCGAAAAAAAGCAAAAGGAGAAAAAAAATCGTAAAGAAGAGAGGCGAAGAGCCTGTGAATTATATTTTTGAGAAAAGCCAGGCGACATTCAGCGGCTAACGTACGACCCCCGCAAGCGCGTGAAGCCCACTCCAGATCCGAGGGCCGGGGCTGAAGCGTGCACACCGGGGGCACAAACGCATTGTTTCATAAACATAATTTGCACTATCGCGGTCGCGAGACTCGTAAATCCCGTAGCCGGGGGTTACGCGCGAACGCGCATGCGCGAGCCCGGCAGGTGGCGCGGGGGGCGGCTTGCGGCTGCATTTGAATATTTTTAATATGCAACACACAAGAGCGTCTAACTAACCTCACCCCTGGTCGCTGTTCACTTGAAGGACCACCCCCTGGCGCATTTCGTATAGCAAGTTCCCTGGCAGCGTCCGCCCGGAAGTTATGAAATTTCAAATGCATCGTGCGGATCGCGCGTAAATTCCGCGCGGCCACGCCGACACGATTAATTGTACTGCGTTGCATATAGAAGCACAATTTACACATTTTTGTCTCGCGTGTTTTTCGCCCGATGCATTACGTTCTTGTTCAATGTAATCAACTCTCTTTTGTTGCACCTTTTTTTTTGCCGTCCCGTTCTGAACGAGTTCTGCGCATTTTCGTCCAGGATATTTGAAATTAGTCGGAGGTGTCAGCGTGCAAATCCAAGCGCCGGAATAATACGCAACGACTGATTCCACACACACTCCCGTCCGACTCTTTTTTTCTCCTTACATATTTTTGCGGTTTCGAAGAGTTATATAATAAGTGCATTTGCGAACTCATCTAGTTTTTGTATTCAGCTATGATTGATATGCCACATGTCCGCTTGTTATTCCCTCCACTTGTGATTCAAAAGTCATACGCATGTTTTGTTGTATTTTATGTTTCTGATCCAACGCTCTCTCTTTTTTGGTCGGTTGTACATTCTCTTTTTTTTTCATTTTTATGCAAAACAACGAGAATGTTATGTTTGAATGATATAATGAAGCGAACGAGCGAAGAAAAAAATACGAATTTCGCTCTTGTTCATCGTCGATGCATCCTCGAATATAGAATTAAACATTTTTTCCCCTGCGTCGTGTCCAAAGTCGAACACCGAGAGTCGGGGCCAAAAAACCGCGAGTAATTGCAAAAGTTTCGCCGCGACAATATTATGCAAACAAAGGACACGCCGAAAGTTCGCAACATTTTTCAACCCCGGAGTCGCTGCTGCCAACGTTAAATCTGTCGTTCGATTCGCCAAAAAATGTTCGATCACACTTGCCCCTCAAGTTCGATGGGTCGTTCAGTTTTACACCGCAAGTTTTCGTACAATTTTCGCGCCACTAAAAATTTCACGGCAGTATAAAATATCCGAATCTCGTTATTAAAAAGTCACGTAAATCACTCAATTGCAATTCATATTCGGTAATAAACCGAGCACGAAACACTCGACGAGAATGTGAATGTATAAAAAAAAGTGAAATTGTTGATCCACGCTGCAGCGGCGCAAAAACGTTCCGTAATCGGATGACTCATCGCGGTTAAATCAAGTTCGACGATTATGTGAAGGAGAAATTTCACGTCTGAGCTCGGCAAAGTCGTTCGAGGAAGAACAAAATGATTTCCAATTGGATTGTTTTTCATGGAAGGATGAACTATTTTCAATAACGTTCTTGTTCAATTTGGTTGGGTTTTGAGCTGGATATCTGATTGGGGATTTGTCTCGAGGAAGTTGACTTAAGAAGTTAGCATGTAATAGAATGGGGAAAAAAGTGCGTATAATCAGCTTTGAGTGCGGAAGGCCGTCGAATGCGGAGATTTTCGTTGTGCAGAATGCATGCGCAGGGTCAAAAGGGAATTCATTAAGGTATGAATAATGCGTCTGCGACGCGAAGGTTGCAGAGCTGGGGTGCCGGCGTGCATACCATGGTCTGCCCAAGGCACGAACCTAGAGACGGCGGGGAGCAGCACCGCCAAGCTTAGCTAAAATTAAAGCGGTAACGACCCCCCTAACGTAGTAGCGCGCGGCTTTGTGAAGAGCGCGCCCTACGGTATTCATCTTCGTTCCATGTTCCACATTTTTTAACTATCTATTCAACGAGGATATTAATGACGACCAAATATAAATAAGAGAGACCAGAGTGGGAGGACAGAAATTCATTTACGATCGGATCGACGTTCCGATCCTCGCTTATGTGAATAAAGTTCCCGTCTCCGGCAAAGTGCGCTTTTATCGCTCGAGTCAAAGTTGTGCCCACTTCCGAGTAACTCAACTATGCGAAAGTAAAGCATCGATGATTTATCGAGAAATATGCATGTCGTCGAGGTGCTCTTCGTTTTTCACTGAACAGAACGAAAATAAATACAATGGTTTTATGAAACGCAGAGATAGCAACCGGAGCAAATCATTTTGATCAAAAACTCTTACAGTACAACCGAAGTTGAATAGAGCACGCAATTGAGAACAGTTTTTTCGCTGTTCCACGCAGGCTGAATTTTTTTAACGTTCTCAGCAGTACATGATTTTTCATCGTTTCGATTTTGTCGTGTTGTACACGTGTGAGTTGAGTGCGAAAATCTGCCGACTCCTTTTCGACATGTTTTTCGCGAAAATGAAACAAAACTGTCGACAGAGCGTGAAACCATTTTGATGGCTACATTGGTACGGTTATGTGTTACACCATTGGTATAGACCGACAAAAAATACAGCGCGGATAAAAATTTGATCCAGTGATAGGATTTTGATAACATTTGGATGTTTCAAAAAGGTTGAAAATGCTGTTGTTGTTTTTTTTTCAACTTCTTCGCAATATTTGTTATATTTGATCCGATGTTTTGAACGACAATAAATTAAAATATGGAAAGCAAATCTGTTTCAATCTCTCAATATTTTAGTCTCGGCAAAGGGTGCAAATGTAATAGAAAATGTTTGACCGAAACATCAGTCAAAATTCAATGAAACAAAGTATAGGTGGCCGGGAATACTTTTGTACGAAAGTTCGATAAGATACGGCATATTTCAAACAATATTCCAGCCGCACATAATTCTTTGTGCACGTGTGGGAAATACGCAACCTCGCGCGCACGAAACTTCGATATTAAACATTGTTTTATAAATCAAGAGTCATGATATACACGTGGACTCTGAAACATATTCTGTTTTGCGCCAAAGTCTGACCGAGTCATAGATATTTGTTTGCGCAAAGTTTTCGCCTTGCGGGTGAGAGAGCCGGAGAACGAAGGGAAGGCGTGTGTGAAAATCGATACACACCGTTAATCCGCATATATTTTTTTAACAACAAAAAGTCACGCGCGCCAAAATGGCCGGGATACTTTTTTCATCCATTTTGCAAATTGTCGGTTTGTTTGAACCGATTGAACGCACTTGATTCAATTTATCGTTTTCTGTAATGCATTTTATAGTAACGACAATTTCTCTTTTGTTCCATCGAGCGTTTCCATCAACAACCTGATTCTATTTGATCGGCGTTTACTAAATTAGTTTATCCTCGCATTTAACATTTTTTTACTAAGTGTGCTTTTTTGAATTAATTAGCCACTCTCAAAAAGAGGAGTTGAGTGTTTTCATTTGTTATTATTCGAACACTCAAACACTTAAATGGAGCTTTCAATTTGCACTCGTGATTGATAAATTACGCGTGCCAAAAATTTGAGCCAGAAAATGTTAACTTTTGCAATTTGATATTTCAGTTGAAATTGCAATTTTAAAATGTTCCAGCACACATGGTGTGTTTCAGTGTGTTTTATATTCAACAATGAGGCACATTGCAAAAACTCGCATGTGCTTCTTAGCAGCTTAGCATATCGGATCGATACGATATTGCGCAAATTAATAAGTGATTGACTCGCGTCAACATGCTGCACGCGCTTTATCTCTGCTCGAACGGGTCGCAAGCTGCGGAACATTTTTGCCTGGTGCAAACAATTTCTTTGGCGAAAGGGTTAATTTAAAGTTTGACGAAAAAGTTGGAGGCAAATAACTGGCAAGAAGTTCGTCGAGGAGTTTGGTAGGTGGAAAAAAAAAGCGTCAAGATCCGCGGCGAAATCTTGATCGAAAAAAAGTGCAAAGGGGATGGGGGTGGAGCCAATCAAAAAGGACAAAAAGCACCGATGAGAGGACAGCGAAAGTGAATGTAAGGAGGAAAATTCAGCGCAACGGAGGCGACGTGTTTACCCGAGTGTAACGCGACGGCGTTGACGTATTTTATAAATATAACAAGGTGACTGAGTAATTTAAACTTGCGAATCTGAACACTAATCTCGCACTTTGCAACTTTTGAGCGCGCGCGACTTATGAGATTTATTCACTTCTCCGCGAGTTTGGCTTAATTGCTGCAAATACATGGGTGTACATACTGGAGCATTTTTTTTTTCTGTTCATCTCGAAAACTCGCTTCCACAGCTGATTTTTACGCTGACAAATATTTGCGCGCGAGTTGAATGACAGCACACAAAAACACGCATGCGAGATATATCGGCGTTGTGCGAATGTTTATCGGGGGCGAACCGATACACGCAGAACAAACACGAAAATTAAAGAAACAAAACCTAATTTGAACAGCAAACAGCCCGGTTGAAATCAGCAATTTATATTTAACAATCGCTCGCAAGGGGGACGTTTTCATTTCGCCCATCGACATCATTTCACGTACATGACACATCGTCGTAAACTGTATGATTGATCTCGTCGAGTACACACGCCCGTCATGTTGACATAGAACACACCAAAGCGTTGCAATCCAGTTCTAAGGTAGACCCGCGCGCTTATTCGAGACGACTCGAAATACATCCCGGTGACTTGTACTTTGCAACATACAGCCGTCTCGTACAAACACGACTCCCAATTCGCGGCAATGGGATGCGTGCCAGATGTCAGCCGAATCTACGTCGCCCGATAAGATATAGTGCTCTGATCCGATTCGATTGTATATCAACCCCTGGATCTATGCCCGGGATCGCAACTCTCCGATTGTCGCTAAAATGCGCTCTTACAAACATTCAAATCAACATTTTCAAGCGACATTCAATTTTATTCTTTCTCATCTGGCAAAAGCTGTTTTGAATCTCCTTTTTTACAACATATGTTGTCATATGAAATTATTTAGATATAATATCTAAATATCCAGTCAGTTTCAAGCCACGTTTCTTTTAAATCGAATCGGTTTCAACTGTCAACTTTGTTTTTCAATTGATCAACAAAACAATTGTAAAAGTTTGTTCCATTATGAAAACAATTTTAAAATGTATTAACAAAATGTTAGAGTTTTATTCTTTTCGTGGAAGTGTTCATTTTTGACAATCAAAAACCACGATCTACCGTAAAAACATTTTTTTGTTTCCATATCACAATGGCACATCTCCCGCGAGACTCCGCTAATTCTAATTCGCAAAGATTATGCAACCTTTTCTTTTCAGTCTTTTTTTTCATTTCATTCTCGTTTTATATTATTTTTCTACGTTCCGCAGTGAACAATTAGTCCCCGAGATAATTTAATTTAGATAAATTTTAATAGTTTCCTTATTGTTTCCGAGCGTCAGCGTCACGGAGTTCAGTCGACTGTTAAAACGGCTTCTTTTGAAGAGTAATGAGGTCGTCGTCGTTAACCAAGAAAGCGCGTATCGTGCGTGAAATCACATCGAGCGCGATACGCGCTTATCAGTTTCTTAACGTGGATAACACACGCGTTAACCCAATTCTTTTCATTCATTTGTTATTTTCAATTCGAAAAAGCCTTTTTTGGTTCTCAAAATTAGCGAAATACGTCTGAGAGACACAAAAAAATCAGAAATCAACAGCTAAAAAAAAAGAAACAAAAACGTTCGCAATCTTGATGGCATAGGTTAAGAGACGTCGCAAGAGAGATGTCATTCGCGATAATGCGCATTCTTGATCGCGTCGTTTTATGTAACGACCTTATCACACTATGTATAGAGTGAAATGAATTTTTAAAGGATTCGTCGTAATTGTGCAATCTAGGCTTGGCAGGCCGAGATAACGCCGGGGATAGCTCGAGCAGCGACGTTGCCTGGCGCGCCAAAGAAAAGAGCTCAAGTGCGAGAGAACGGCGCGAAGGGTTTTCGTTAATGTTGACCCTATTGAATCAACACTCGTCGATTCAACTGCTCTGGATATAATATGTGGAGCTTTGGAAATTCAAATAAAATCCCGGGCATTGTACACAGGAATCAATTTCACGAAGCAGTAGCATATTTATTGAAAATTATACATACGAAATGGCGTCGCTCGGTTTGTGCAGTCGAGAAATTTGAGACACCCCTATCGATTTTCTTAAGGGCGCACAAATGCGCGGGATTAGAAGTAATGGAGAAATATCGGAAATTAATGGACGAAATTTTCCCTAAATGTGATTGTTGACATGAGCAATAAGTTATTTCCTGACGACATTAAGAACAACAGTTCCGCCCAACAATATAAGTCATCAGATAACAATGCCTCGGATGTGCGAACTGCCATTTCGGATGGGGTACAAACGTCGAAAGGGGACATTTTATTAGAAGTGTGCGATATTTCAGCCAAGCCCGAGATCTGGCGACGATAAGAGCTCTATCTATCGGTCCCTTCATCTCAGGCATAATTTTGCCAAGGACAATTAAACATACAAAAATCACTGTCAAAAAGTGTAATTTCAGTGCGAGCAACTAAGTGCGACGTAATTTACGGTTTGGAGGGCAGGAAACTCTTTTTTTTTTCGAGCGCCTGTCTTTTTCTGCAACTGTTTGCTTTCTTTTCGACGCAGCAAAATCCTGTTCCATTGAGTTACTAATTTATATTCCCTGGCTTTTAGCTTATCGCTTCGTCACATTTGGAATATACTTGTGTCGCGTGACAAAGCAACCGTGAATACGCATTTTCAGTGGGTCATAAAAGTGTCAACCAACTGACAACTGTCTCTTGTTCAGCGACAACGGCTCAGGTATTGTGTGCGCGTGGTAGAAAGTGTCTGCTGATGACACACCAGTGACAGGGAGTAGGGAGAGACAAGGTGTCTGCGTGCGTTTTGAGCTATCAGATGAAATTTGACCTGGCTGCTTATTTTCCAAGAGAAATTTCCTCAAGCTGAAAAAAACTGGGAAAAATAATTTGTCTCTCAACGGTTTGTAATATTCAGTCAACCGATTCTGAGACCTTGCAACAGTTGGCCGAGAGAGCTTCTGGTTGACACACTTTTGTCCTTTAATTTGAACTGTCTTGAATTCGCAATAGCTAAAAAAGTTTTCAAGTGGAGGGGACAGGCTGAACAATAAGTTTTGAAAACGAAAAAAGAAAATTAGTCGGAATGCTCTCGAGAGCGGCAATTATATTAGCGTATCTCAACGATTCAAACGAGGCGCAGTGGGGGAAGAGAGTTTTTGGTGAAATTCCCGAGTGAAGGAAAGCTCTCGAAGTCGCGTCTTGCGCGCGATATTAATTCCTCGTTGAAACTTGAGAGGACGGAAACGCGCGAAGAATGAGAGCGAAGGGAAGACGAACAGCGAGATGGCGATAACGGCTGGTACTTCTTACGAGACTCTTGTGTGAACTGGCGAAGAAATCACGCCGCCGTATAAACAGCGACTTTGCCGTTTCGTCGGCGCGCGAATAAGAAGAGAGCCGGCCGTGAATCTGATTAACACGCGACGAAAAAAGCTCACATTATGAGCGATGGGGTTTAATTTCAACGAGTAACGGCAATTTTATCGCCTCGACCGCTGTCTTTTTTTCCCTCGTCCTTTTTTGTCTATTCGGCAGGGGAAACAAATTTCGTGCAAGTTGAATTCACCGGGCGCGCGAATGTGACACGCGGAGGTTCGGAAAACAGGCTCTCCTATCTTCATCCGTTTTGAATTACCGTCATCCCGCGCGCCAACTGCCATTGTCTATTGTGGCGAAGAATTATTTTATTACCGCGTTCGTCCGAGCGAATTCGAATGGCGCAGATTTATTCCCATTCATGATGGCGAGAACACGCTCGCAGTCGCGCACCAAAAAAAAACAGCGCCGCCTAAAAAAGACGACAAACGAGGCGCTCTCTGTCAAACAAAAAATAACCCGCGAATGAAATCTTGTCTGCGATATGCGTGTTTGCGAGCGAACAATTTTCCACGCAGGGAAAAACCTCTGGCTGGAATATTGCGCGCAATTAAGAAAAAAAAAAGTCGGCTGAAAAGCCGGCGAGCCTCTTTTTTTCTCTCCTCTGCAAGTCATCAATTAGAAAAAATCTCAAATTTGGTAGTATCGGGTAGAAATAACGATGGTGTATAGAAAGTAGGTTGTGGAGCTAACGAGATCGCGTCGTGATTCGAGTAGTCATTTCATCATCTGAAGTAGCCGGATTGAATGACTTTTATCGCGTCAGCCAATCGGTGTACGAACTCGCGCTCGAACCTGCCGATGAATGGAACGGTCTTCCTTCGATTGATCTCATTAAAGTTCGCAGAGGCGAGCACCGAAAATGAAGCAATCGATTCACTACCTCCGCCGCAGTTAATGGAGTATGAATAACAGCGCGGCCAAAACCCGGCGTGTACACGCACACTTTCGTTCGATCCATTCTTCTTTCATACTGCAGCAGGTCAATAGAAAATAGAAAAAAAATACCCGCTACGGAATTTCGTTTGCATTGTCCACGCGCGCACTTCTATTGTCGAAGCGACGGGCAAAAAAATGCGAAAAATGCTAGTGCCGAAAGAGCGCGTGATAGAGTGATCAACAAGTGTTGCATAATGCCGGAGACGATGTCATTTTTATGCATTTCGTCCGAGTGATTCGATCAAAACAAAATACTTGCGCCTGAAAAGGCCGCGCAAAGTGTTTCAATCCCTCTCTGCCTCATAATAATCCGGGCCGAAAAAAAGTGTCTCATTTTTCAAAGGCTCGACTCTCTGAGAGACTTAAAAGTTGATGAAAGTGACCTTTATTTAAAATTGCGTCACCTCTTTCTTCTAGTCGTGCCAACAATAAAGCCCAAAACGGACAGCTAACAAGCCTCTTGGTGTCAGGCGTTGAGGAACTTCAATTACGAGGTGGCCCCAGTCGCACATACATTAAATTTTTTGTTGAGCAGCCCAAATTGGAGCGTTTTGTTTCTTCGGTGGTTTTTGTGCGCGTCGCGCCATCTGACAGCCCCAATTAAGTCGTCAATTAGGATAACGGTGGTTGCCAGTTGAAACAGCCGGCGTCTTCCCAAACGAGTCATAAACAAACAGCCATTCCACCTCCACCCAACAATAACATCGCCCAAAATAGAAATAACGACGAGATTCATCTCTCTCGCTACCCTGTCGACTAGTCTCTTTCTGCTCTTCGATAATCCGATAATCTTTGGGGCCCATTAACGCGCTAATTGGAGCGCGGTTTTTTTTTATTGTTACGCGTAGCGCCTCCGCGTGGCTCATTTTCCTGCGGCGATAGAAAAGACGCGTCTGTTACAAGTGTTTGGATGAAAAGCGAGTAAATAAGACGCGGTATCGATCGTGAAAGTTGGACCGTGTGAAAGAACTCTTTTGAAGAGGCGGAGGCAAGATGGAATTCATTGAGAGCCGCGTTGGAATGTGAATGAACGATGACTCAAAAGAGTCTCTTGTTCGGATGGATCATTGAAATTGTCTCGTCGGGCTGATGCCGAGAGAGCCCAAGCGCCCTTTCATTTCAAGAGACTATTTCAATTAGAGCCGCAGCTCATGAACTGCGCGAGAGAACATTTTTAAGCGCCCAACTGCATTCCTTCCAATGGAATTAACGTAAACAGACGCGCTTTTCCGCTCCCGAACTTGAATGCTTATCGCGCTGCGTCTCCTCTTCGTTTTTTCTCTCCCTCTCTGTCTTGCCTTTTGCTTATCCGCGCTACATGATCGCCCGTGATCACAGGTTTCAATCCCGCCTGTTGGTTTATCCAAGTTCTTCTTGTTGTTTTCTTTTCGAAAGCCCGAGTGAGTTATCTTGGCGGTGCATTGCTCGGCGCGTATTTCCAAACAACCGGAGGAAATTTTCATTTATAACATCTGCAGATATACCGAGGTCTTAATTTGTCTTCACGCAACATGCTCCCGTTCGTTTGATAAAATGCCGTATCGCGGTCTCAATGAAGTCATCAATTGTATATCACAAAACAAAGACAACGAAAATCGTTGTTTCTTTTTTTTTTGCCCCTTTATCTTTCGTTTGGTTCAACGAACTTGCCGTCATTGACCTGAATTCATTCAAATATTTGATAATAAAAGTCTCTCTCATGAAAAGTGAAATCAATTGAGGTTAGAAAACACGAGAAAGTAAAAGTCACCGAAAAAAGTCGAAATGTTGACGAAAACGATTTCCACGTGGAAAAACAAATCGAGTTGGGAAATCGATTGTTGGTACGAGGATCGAAGTTATCGGTGAACTGATAGAAAACAGAGGGTTAACGCTGGTAACAATAAGCTGTCGAATCGGAGCCCTTTAACAAGTTCTAATACGTTTGCTCGGCATAAGCCAATCGCGGATGTGTTAAGTTTTCATCGCCGTGGCATTGTCTGAAGTCAGTAAAAGAGCCATTACAGATTCGTGCGCATATAGATAAGCTTGTTATCGAGAAACGACGGAAGGTAAAACGATACGGCCGGCAAATGTACCAAACTGACGACGCATCTAAGGAATATGAAGATAACACACTAATACACGTTTGTTACGGTTATTTCGTTCGGGCGCTTGTCTTTTGCCAAGAACCCCGACGCATTATTTCAGCATTACGTGGAAAACGGGACTTAGGGCGAATCCCAAAGTCAAAATGTGTCCACCGGCTTTCGCCCAGAATAACCCAGCATGCATCGTGTAAACAAACGCTGACTAAATTTCTTCTCCTGCCCTACTATTAGGAAAACAAAGATCCGCCACTTCAAACCCCATGCACACTTTGCAACTGGGACTTTTTATGATAATAAATAAATCTGCCTCTCGTAAAAAAGTTTACATTTCGAACTCTTAGGTTGTATGAAATATTGCTTCGCTCGTTTGTATCATCAAGCACGTCGGTTTCTGGAACTACAAGAAGTTAAAAAAAAAAGAATCTAAAATGTCTCGTAAAAATTATTGGAAGTTGCGGTGCATATTTGGAAATAACTCCGTTGTTTCAGGTATATTTGAACACAAAAGTCCGTTCGATATGAAAGTCTACGGCGAAGAATGGACAATGATCAAAGGAAACTATTTACGTCGAATCGCATCAACCTGGCATTACAGTTTGAACAGTACAAATGCATGATTCGCGCGTGAATAGTCACGTTGCAATCGGTTGGGCTTTGTGGCAGAGGCAGGACGGTGATAATGGAAAGGAGAGCGCCGGCAATGGTCGATGGGCAAAAATTTGCGAACAAAACTCGCGCGAATACGAAAACACAAAATGACGAGGGCGAACAAGTGACCAACCCTGCGGAGAGTTGGAGCGACGCGAAAAAGTTGACGCGCGCGGCCTTTTTGACGCGCATTTTTTGAGCCTGAGTGAGTGCATTTTTTTCCTCATTGCAAATAATTACCCGTTTGACGTGTGCGAATTAATTGTTATTCCCGCGACATTTTTCATAATACCGATTTTTATTTCCTCGTCGTGCATTATAACGTTTTCTTGATGAATTGTCAAACGAAATGCGATTAACCGAATGCGCAATGAATTTCAAGGTGGTTAATTTTCGAACGCCGGAAATAACATTATACAATAGGGCTTTGGCAGAAAAATATATATTCAGGACGTGCCTTTAACCGTGTATATACACTTTTATTGGATCACAGGGCCGAGGTCGACTGTTATTCCTGTGGCTGCCGTCTTTTCCCTGCACGCGCACAAATATATATGGCGTAGTGTACATATATAGGTATATCACATCCTTTTCCTGCGCCGTCTCTCGGCTCCGCACATGTGCGCGACAGCGCCGAAGCCATGATAATTTCAGCGTCCGTAAACATTCATGGGAATATATACCAGGCACTATGATCGGATCTGAATTCGAAATTCGCTTCGCTCCACCTAATTCCACCTGAATTCGCATCAAAATAGACCCCAATCGAGCTGAAGCTACCCGATGAGCACTAAACTTGATTTCGCACGAATTAAAAATCTAATTATTCTATCAGCTGCAAAAATTCATTCCAATCTTGATGGAACAAAAAAGTGCGACAAAACAAAGGAGAAGAAGTTAGTGCTTGTCAGCTCGGTTGCAAATCAAACAATTTTGCCGTTTCCGGAAATTGATTAAAGTTTAAAATGGTCCAAATCACATATTTGATTACATCTATTTGAACACAATCTGATTCACTCAAGTCTAGTTTTCAACTTTATACTTAATGAGGTTTGATTCAGCGCGAACAAATTAAATTACGCAAAACAGCGAGCCTGAATATGTCTATTTGCCATGGCCGGACCAGACTTGGGGACAATTTTTACGCACAGCTCGACGCTGATGCTCCTCTCGGAAACATCATTGCGAACTATGTTAACTTGCAGAATGCAAAGTCATTAACTCGAACGCCAAAATTGGTGCCATAAATTATGGGATGTGTGTACGTTGAATGCGAAACTTTAATCGCGATAATTAATAACGAAGCTCCGAGAGCGAAAACTAAATGTAAATTGTACGTTTAAATCTAATAATTCACCAACTTATAAGCCCCCCCTCCCGCCGACCTTCTAATTACCGAATTACTCTTTGATTTATCGCGTGTCACCGTGCAAAAAATCACGTTATATTTCGTCCGCTCGGCAGGGCGGCAAAAAAAAGTTTGGCAACGAGATCCGCTTGCACGCCCGCTCTTTTTACATCCCACTATCATTGTCTCGAGCTTTGAGAGTCATTCAGACGCTTGTCCGAATATTCATCGGCTCGTGTATCTCGAGCCGTGGCGCTCTTGTGCGCGCTCTTTCATTCCTTTCCTTTCGCTTTTTATATACGTTTTCATTGAGAACGCGCCACTCGTTTGCGGTCTCTAACGTAGACCTTATCGTCCTTTCTGACCCCGTTACACCGACCCGCTACTAACAGTATCCCGTACAAACGAAACAGCCTATACCTTCCCTTTTTTTCCACCTCAATGCAGTGCAAGAAAAACCTCCAAAAATGACACACGACATTGTCGCGACAACAATAGCAAAAGTATTACCAACCTTTTTTTTCGCAATTTTTTGCTGTTGTTTTTTTTGGTTTTTTCACAAACGGAAAAACAATTTTTTGCAAGACCTCGAAGAAGTGTGAAGCGTAAAAAGTCTAGATTGTACAATCGTCAATGAAATGTCATCGAGTCCTTGACTTGATAATCATTTTCACAAGAGTAAAGCGGAGAGAAAGGATGGAGTTGAATCGTGACGTTCTACAGCGCTGAACACTTGAACAATATTCATTCACACATCTCTCTCGGTATAACGAATGGTGATTAAATAAAATATCATTTGAATAATTGGATGCAATACAAATTCTCTTCTGAAGCAAACTTCTTAGGCTGCTCGGCATCAGTCCCTCGCTCATACTATCACCCTACGTAATAAAGCACAGGATTGAAATCTAGTTTGCTAAATGTATTAATTCTAGGACTCGGCACGTACATCGGTGGCATAAATCTCCGTTCAGCTCGTACTCTGATCCATTAAAAATCCATATTTCGAATGGATTGTTTTGAGAGAGAGAGAGAAAGAGAGAGAGAGGACGGGAAATGGCACGCTTCAGTCCAGACATCTGGTGGGATCTTGTGCATTACCGAATTGGCGCCCTAGAGTAAAGCGTGCCATTTGGATAAGACGAGAGATGGAATACCGAAGGGGATGGTAGTTGATCGATATGTGTATAACTGTTCTATGGGTCATACAAAATTTCATCCGAGAATCGATTGTTGCGTGTTCGTTAAGTCTCACTTATCATCTCTGAATAATGCCTGAGAACCGTCACAAGGACGTCGGGATGCTGGATCTTGGACTTGTAGATATACATTGGCAGATGTTTGTCATGCTCGAGCGCGGATGTTAAGCATAATCGGACCGTTCGCACATTGCACTAAATCATTAGCCGAATTAGACCAACTCAAACATACTTCTTACGCCAAAAATATCCCACTGCAATGTGATGCGTATCGAATATATCAAATTTCCAGATAATTAATCAGCCTGTTTGAGAATCATCTCAAATTGTATCAAGATAGAGTTTTTTTAAAATTGCAACTTGAATTATAAATTCCGAGTTGCTAATTCGGGAATTTTCAACTGCGAACTGGAATTGGACTGATTAAAAACAATTTTTATAATTGGTCAGAGCCATGACAGCAGTTATTAAAAACCGCGACTTAATTAAAGCTAGAACCATTGGCCAAAAATGTTTACTCGCCCAAAGCGTAGATACACGCGACCCCGTTGCGACATTGAAATCCAATCTGCGATATTGCGTCGTCCAACACGCGCGCGACAACACCACGCAAGTCACAATTCGCCCCTCGCCCTTCTCCTCCCTTTTTCCAGAGACTCTTGCAACTTTCCCTTTCACTTTGTTTTGCTTTTTTTTCTCTCCCCTTTCGACAATATAGACGCGTTGCACGGTACCGAATACTCGCGAAACGACCATCAACATCGCGATATAAATACAAAAGTTCCACGTTGGACGCCAAGTGGCGTCCCGACGTCGCGACGCCGCAAGAGCGACGGAGATGGAAACAGGTGGGAAAAGAGAGCCGACCCAGTGCGCCCAACGATAATGCTTTTTAGCCCCTATCGACTACGTTAACATTTCGTACCGAATAAACCTAACGAATTGATGGCAAATCGAATATCGCGCGCGAGATACGCAAAATTTTGTCGCAAATTTGCACGTTTATAATTTTCTTCTCTTTTTTTACCGTCCCTTTTTCTCTTTGGCTGGAGAAAAGTTTGCGCGATTATCGAAAACATTTGGTCGACGCTGAGTTTCGCCCGGGTGTGCATGCCACATTGCTTTTACCAAAGTACATTGAAACTTACGACCATCTATAGATTTATTTGAAAACACATATGGAATTTATGCGAGGGGGTATATTAGAGTGTGACGGCGCTTGCGTACACGTAATAAGTTACAACGCGAATGCTTTTTCACTTTGCCAAAAACGACGGTAATGAAAAAAAAGTGATTCACGTTGAAAAAACAATTTCTGTCAAAGGAATATGAATGGAGCAATTAAAATTGAATGTCCATGAGCAATATTTGACGACGGAATTATTCAAAAATTATTTCATTTTTGTGTCCATTTAAAAGTGAAGTTGGATCAAATAGTGACGGATTTTTCAACTATTTTCCACGCACGAGACAGTTATTTTTTGTGTAGAATTAAGAAGTCATAAAACCAATCTAATTTGTTTTCAATTTCAATCTCGAATGTTTTGCAAAAATTGCGAATATTTTTCGTATAGTTTGGTCAAAGTGAAATAGTTGCTGAACCATCATGGATCATTCATGAAAAACTGGAAATGGAAATAGTTCTTCTGCATACGATAATGATTATAAGTAATTAGAATAAAATTTTCATATTCCACAAATTATACCGTCATTTAATTCCCTACGTCGGGGCAAGACAGGCGATGAAAATTCCTAGAAACATCATTACGTATACGAGCACCGCATGTCTTTTCCCTGGTTAATTCATAATTGTCGTATTATTTGTAATAATTTATTTATTATTAACAACCAGTTGCACAATCCCCTGAGTTTCCATGAGCCTTATCTTTAAAGAAATTACCTTTTTTTACTGCACACTTTATGTGGTTCCATATAAATTTGAATGACATTTACGACAAGCGCGATAAAAAACCCCCAGTCAATCGCGTGTTTTGTAATGGAACAAATATCAAAATCCTCAAAATAACGATAAGGCAAACCTTTTTCGGGTTGATATAAAATTTCTTTGATTTCCACCGAGAGGCCAAAAATCAATTTCAACCGAGAGAGGAAAAAAAAGTGAGTGTATTTCCTCGAGCCGTATATCGTACATTTGAATCAGCGAGTTCGGGCTTTTTGTATACAGTTTGAGTGCGTTTTTCGAGCGTGCATTATTGTTTTATGAGTTCCGCTTTTAATGACGGCGAGCTGAGCTACACGAATTATCTAGATGCCACAGAAGGGGGCAAAAATGACTCGCGTTCATGACTCACGCCATGCAGTGTGTGGCTTGGTGGTGCACGCGATTCCACTTATGTGCGATTCCTAACCTTAAATTGTTCGACACGTATTGTGTTTTGATCACTGGGAATGTGCTGATAGATGCACTCGCTCTGAATGCATTCAGGGAAACGAACGCGCGTTTGTTTCCTAGCGGCGACCGCGTTACGCGATGTATCATTCTAACGCGGCTTTTGTTTGTGACACAATACGCGAGAACAAATATTTGCATTGTGACGTGTCGAAAATTATGTCGCAAGACGAAAAAAAAGTTTCTGCTTTACATGTACCGCTAAACAATATGATTATCAGCACAATATACCGCCGCAATTGATAAACGCAATTCCTCCTTTCTAACAATAGCAAATTTTAGTTTAAACATTATAAATAGATTTTCGTAGAGTACTGTAACTATTCCGAAAGATGTAATTGTTCAAACTTGCGGATTGATAAATAATTCACGAAATGTGTTTTGTTATAAATTAAACTGGACAGCGACGATAAAACTTGAACAAATTTTGCTGGCTGATGTTCGTGAAAATTAATTATTTTTTCATTGAACTAAACGATATGGCTAATTTATCGTACCGGTGTGAATTTCAGTTGTATCGCAACCTTTTATTCCCATTTTTCCTTCAATCATATGTGATACATACTTTATAGCTGCATGTAATAAAGAACGTGAGTGTGATATTGTACAGGAAAATATAACAGTTGAATGGAAATGCTTCTGGCAGGTTTTTCATTTCGTCGATGCTTTTTGGTGGATGAATTTTGAAAGTTTAATGTAAATCGCAAAAAATTAATGAACATTATAATCACCTTTTCGGTGCTTTTTTTAATATTCAAATGCTGTTAATTTATCATCTGTTTCGTAGTTGAAATAAATCGTATCGTTTCTACATTAATTGAACTAAAAATCAATGTAGAATATAATAGGATTTATTCTAATTAACTTTGATATTACGCTTATCAAATATTAGAGATTATTTTGCACTGTGATTTGCAATTATAGATAAAATACACGAACGTGAAGTAATTTTCATAAAATTGTAACTTTAAATTAAATTCTGGCACGTTATAATTATCTAATCAAAATTAAACTTTGTCAACACTGAATTTGACCAATACTGCGTGCCTTTTTGAATCATATATTCACATATTTTCATATTTAAATAATAACATATTCATTTCATTGTATGTAAAATTAAAGACAAACCAAATAATTCCAACGAGTGAAATTCATTTTGTTTTTTGCATTCATGCAAAAACTTTGAAGCGATTGTGCATCAGCGAGCCAGTCCATTCAGACACAGAACGTAATAAGATACTTTGAAAGCATACCAAACTACAAAAAATATTCAGCTTACAAAGTGAATTTGTTAATTATATTACAACGTGGACTCGCAATATCAAATAATGCAAAGCAGAATCAACGGATGAAGAGTAATTATTTCTTCAATTAAGCGGAAAGAATTATTGCGAAACTTATTTATTTTGTTTGCAAGTATATATCGACAAAAAAGTGCAGCAAATTCGTGTAATCCAGAAAATCCAAACTTTAAGGCTATCCCGATTGATGGGGAAAATGTTTTAAAAACGCAATTTCAGTCATGAAATATAAGTTTGTTCGTGAAACTACAGGACGTATGTTTGTTTGGTCAAGGAACATGAGTTTTCAACGATTTATACATTTCGAGCGAGAAATACGAGAAATGCCAAAAATGTTGAAACGCTCGAACTATTGAACTCGTACACGATTACGCTTGATCAACAAGTGATTTTATGGCGCAATATGTTAATCACTACAAAATGCTTCACGTCAATGTAAATATGTCGCGCTGATAATTATGACTCGCAAACGTGTAAACCAAATGTTTGCCCGATGTAACTTGGCATGTTACAGTCCAAATTGACGACTGCGCTCAATGGTTATTAAATTATCGTCTTGTTGCGCAATCGATAGCACATGAAAACGTAACTAAATTGTTCGAGAAAACGCTTGGCGTTGAGCGAAACAAAACCAAAATAGCGCAACAGACTTTACATGGCAGACTTCGAAGGCCGCGTGTCGTGATATTACAAGTTGAATGGAATGCAATACATAGTTAAAAAAGGTACAATCCAAAAGAACGGGAGTTGATTAGAAAAAAAGGAACGCAGTAAACAAGAAGGCAGTTTTAAGGGAACGCACAACGAGAGAGAGAGAGAAAGCAGAATAGTATATAAGGAGGGACGAAGGCGAACGAAGAAATGCCAACGATGCAAATAAAGGAAGAATTCTGCGAGCGACTAAGAGCATATGAATTGTCGACGGTGCACTGTGGCTTTCGTCAATGTCGTCACGATTGAAAAATATGCGGAGTTCGTTTCTCGCGCGACGAAGAATACAATCTTTTTTTGCGAATTTCGTGTTTTTTGCATAATTCAGACAATAATGCCATATAGTGGCGCGCGATTGAATATTGAACATTTTTTCGAACCCAAGTGCTTTACTGGCAATCTGCATGAGAACAAGCGAAATGCGCTCTGCAAGAATGCGATTTAATTATTCGTAGATCGAATGGCTATCTGCCTTCTTTTCGATATCTGTTATTTTTTTACAGATCTGTCTGTTTTACAGAAATATTTTATTAATGTTGAACCCATTATGTCGGACTGAGAACTGTTGTTTTTATTCATTTGTTTCGCTTTTTTATTTCTTATTATTTCGCAGTTGAAAGTTTTTAAAAAGCACTTTATACTTCATTTAAAAAAAATGTTTCGAAACTGTATTTTTAATACAACTCAAATTTGCAGGAGGAATGTTTTGAGAAAGCAAATGAGCAAATGAAATTTGTTGATTAATTTGATATAACGATAGAAATATATAATCACAACAACAGACAGCGCCGACAAGTTTCACATAAGTGTTGGCAGAAGTTATATAATTAACGATTCATCATTTTAATCTCTGGTTATGGATTGCTCAGAATTATTGTTTTACGCGTTTCAAGATTTAATTACTTGCATATTATTCAGCGTTTCCTCGTTAATAGTTAATTTTCATTGCGTCTAAAATTTATCACGAAACTCCGTGTTAATTACGGTGTCACTTCAAAAGAATTCAAATTATTATTATTCGAACGTCACTTAAGTTGCTAGTTTCGTTAACTGTTCGCAGTTTCAAATTGAATGATAATAATAAATAAAGCAATCAGTGACGAACGGGAAAACGTTTTGTTTAGGAGCTAAAGTGAAACTAGTTTAAAATACCTATTTCTTTCTGATTTTATAGCCTAAGAAATAGTATAATGTAACAAAACAAATGACATTATTAACGTCACTCGAGATACTATCAAAAGTGTGATAAAAGTGAACATCATATATTGGTTTTCAAATAATTGAATCATTATTTAAATATTTACTAGAATATTGATTTTGTTTTTAATCTAAAAGCTCGTGACGTCGCTGCAAAATTGAAACGGTTCAATTTCAAACAAACCAATGATTTTTTGCAATTCAATGCAGATAGAATCGAATTCAGTGTAATTTCATAAAGTTTAGTTTTTTGCTATCGTAATTTCGATTACGATGTATTGTAACGAATCGGTATTTGTGCACAAAGTTAATCAAAAACAGCTGAATTAGAAAAATCATCCATTCATTTTTCAACGTATTTTAACAAAAAATAAATATTCCTTGTAGCGTGGTACACAACTCTACAGAATACGAATTTCAGTCAATCACGGTACTCTGAATAGTTACATTTTCACAATTCATTTGTGAAATCGATTTATTTACCAATATCATAAATTCATATATAATTTGATGTTTACTGAGTTTGCTGATATTTTTACTCCTGCACTCTTGTAGATATTTTTATGTAAATAATTGCTTCATTAGTTCTTGGGTGAATTCCAGGGACTGTCATATATGAATTTCACATGATTTATGATTGTGTATTTCCTAAAACGAGGGTCTTGGCGATCCCATGAAAATTGTTACGTCTCCATCAGTTATCAAAGTATGAAATTATGTTTGAATATTAATTAACTTTTTGCGCTTATATAAAAGTTTATGTTCGTCTTGACCCTATTGAACTTTAGTTGAATCAAATAAAATTTAATCCACTGAAAAATCTAATAAATTTTATCAATCGTATCTAATAAACTGCTGTCAACAACTTGATTGTATGTATATCAATCTTTATCAAGTAAACGTTTCTGACTTGATCTAATTCAATTTCTTTTGAGAGAAATTTTCTCTTATTCGGTATAGAAATAACGTAGGTCATATAATTATGTGAAATATTGTTAGCCCCCGCATGTACAGAAAACCGTTACACATTTCATCTCAAATTCCTCGGCTCGAAAAATATACGGGCTACGGAGAACCAAAGCCAAATCTTTTTCGACTTACTGACATGGTTGCATCACGTCGCATTTGGAATTCAATAATCATTCACGGACTAACACGAGCTATTCACAGGAATTCATTCATTGTTATTATTATTTTTCTTTTTCGTGATTGACAACTAAAGAACACACTTGGGTCCTTAGAAAAACTGAATTATAAATCACAATAACTGTAACCGTTTAAAGTTCAGTGCCCACTTCTGGATTTCTGTCTCAATCTCTGTTTGATACTTTAAATTGTAGTAATAAAAATTGGATGAAAACAATTGAACTGTAATTTAAAGTTCAGAATTTGAGAACGGATTTCAATTACGACTGATGGTGCTTCGGAACGTGTATCATGAGCTACGTGATATCAGACACGAGACATATAAGAAACATATGTGATGAAATCCTGCGTTGCGTTCAATTTAGATCAATTGACACGGGAATCTACATGAGAAACACATGCCACCCCGAGAGCTGCATTGATGCTTAATTAAGTGATAAACGTTTGGATTAAGAACAAAAAGTTCAACAAGCCGGATTGATTTTAGCGAATCGAAAAAAAAGGAACGTGCATTTACAGCGAACGTGTGGTCTGAAAAACAGTAGTGGCGTGGTGTGGGTGAAATTTTGCACGGACCCCTAATTCGTGAACTGACATGTCCGTAATTGCATATCGGTATTCACTTGGAATCCCGTATGATAATCAAGTTTGGTCAATTGACATGGAAATCGATACTGAAACTCACGTACAATTCCTAGCGAGAGCCATTTTCAGCTAACAGACATTGGGTTCCATTAAACAATTGAATCGGACCTTGCGCCTCGTTGTAATTGTGTCAGACGATCTCAAGATCACATCGTTAGCCAGTTTCGATATGATTTCATACATGCATCCCCATCAAAATCAGTTCAATCACGTTCTCGCTAATGTAAATCATACGCGAATGTTTATTTGAACAGAAATTTAGATCGCATTTCAGGCAGCGACATTATCTCGGGGGTAACGCTTCATGCTTGCGTTCCAGAGGTCGCAGGTTCAAATCCCTTTACCGCAATTTTTATTTTCATAGCCTAGCTTACTCTCTTTTCATGACAATAACTACTTATAAAAAGTAGCTTATAGTTCTTCAGAAAGAGAGCTTTCCAGTGACAGAGAGAGAGGTTGCTTCATGTTTTTAATTTCTTTTCATCGAGCATGCACTATAGTTTGTACAACTTATGTGAGCATACTTCAACAGATATTTGCTCGTAACAGTTGAAACATTATGAAATAAAGCTTTGACACAACCTTACAACTTTTTTCTCAAAGTATTGAGAATGTGTCATTGGACTAAGAAAATATTTTCAGTTCAGCTGTAAAAAGTTTGCTCATACACACTGACAAAACGATATTAAAGAATCAATGAAGGTTGTAATATTTACGATATAATTTTTACTTATTACGATAAGTATTCCAAGGGGTTGCTCACCGCCTCACCGCTTTTCAATATTTGAAATACTTTCACACATTTTTACACGTTTTTCAGGTCTTTAATAATTAAAATATTTATATGAAATTTAATCGTTGAAGCGTTCGAAGCACTTTGACAAATTGATAATTCAAATTTGTTTGATTTAAACATTTCAAAGGGAATATAAAGGTACTTGCAATTTACATATTATTTCTAATTTTATCAAGAAACTATTTAGGAATGTTAAATTTAATAATGTATTTTCAAATATTTCAGAGCATCTCGCTGTATTACTAGGTATTTCAATCACTACACTTATTTCATCACTACACGTATTTCATCGCTACACTTAGTGATTAGTCTTTGAAGTCCCAAAATTTTTCGAGCTTCAAAGTATCGCAATCCAAGAAGTATTTAAAAAGTATTACAAAAATATTTCCAAGCGTGCCAGAACCAACGGGTCAAAAATGCATCAGTGAGCACCCGCAAGACTGTAATAATTGCAACTTAAAATTTGTTTCAATAACGTCGTCTGCTCAGTGGTATTTTCGTTAGCTCGCTGTTTATTTATAGTAAGTTTACCTGTTGCCAGTGATCCTCGAGCGACGGCTGCGCCGAAAAGTATCCGGTGTCGTGTATGTCCTGCAATTCGCGAAAAATGTTGCCGCTCGGCAGGATATCCATGGCGGCGCACTAGGTCTGCGACAATAGGTGCGAACGCACTTGCAGACACGATCCAATCAGCGGGTTGCGATCACGGGCGAACGACCGGCAAGGGTGCAAAAACGCTTCACTAACTGACACTAGGCGTAGCACACAGACGGAATCGACACGTGCGCACCATCGAACATGTATCCTCACCACCACTCAGCGAGTTTGCAAACCGCGAGCGTTATTCCAGCTTTGCGACGCTCCAGAGGACTCCGCTTACCGACATACCTCCGCGAGGATTCCGTCCTTTGATCGACACTCTCGCTTTACCCTGAAACAAAACAATCAAACACTACGCTCAGCATCGCATTCCACAAGCCAGTTTTGTTTTTTGCCCCTGCTCCACCATCCGTCTGCCTTCCTGTCTTTTTCAATGTTTTCTTTTCAATTCAGGTTTTCGACTCGATCGAAGATTCATTCTGGTAGGTCATGTTTATTATACATTGGCGCGCAACGCGCTCCCCACCGATCGCGCTAAATATTCTCCCGCGCTTATATCAGTTTGCGATTAAGCGCGCCTCGATTGCCAATCGTAAATCAACATCCGCTGTCGGTCCTGATTTGTTTATCCATTCCTTCCGCGGTGATCGTCCGAAATTTTGTCAAATCAGGATAACACGTTGAATTAATCAGATTCAAAGTGCGCTCGTTCTTGGAATTACGCGATTCAATTAAGCGTGATCGCTCGAGATCGTGCAACATTATTCGAGATGTGAATTACCAGATTATGTACAGTCGGGACATAGCTTGATGGCCGTTATTGTGAAACAAATTTATTATTTAGTTTCTCAACTGCGAGTGAGTTTGACAGGTGAAGCTCGCCAACTTGGCTTTGATTTTTGCTCAATCTTTCTCGCGCCGTACAATCGATTCATCAACGCAGCGCTTTTCATCAATAACACCCAGAACGAACTGAATGAAAAATTCTAATTGACGAGATGAACATTTCAAAAAATCAACTCCTGTAATAAAGATCCATTCAGAGAGAACGCATTCGATAGAAATAAATAAATTGCTGTCTAATATGCTTGGGACAAAAACAAGAACCGAAAAAAAAAGAAGGAAATAAGTTCCGAATGAACATTTTACGGGCAAGTGTTTTTTGCGTCTCTCGATTTTTCGAGTAAAATGCAGAGAATAGTGATTTCTTGATTGGAGTTATTCTTTGGTATATAAACATTTACGGAGCGCACAACTGCTCGATCGAAAGCGGCGTATCTGGCATTGACATTTCGACTTATTCGGCGATTTTCAGTCGGACCGTCGTTCTCCCGGTGACATCAAAAAACCTTGATTCTATCAAGCGAACGTAACATCTCCATTTAAAAAATTGGCTTCTGACTGGCTGTCAATATCTAGGAGCCGAGGTAAACGGACGTTTTGCGGCGCTACAGAAACGAAGAGAGAAAAAAAATAGGATGAAAAAAAAATAGACGGTAAACACAATTACACCCGGGTCTAATTGGCTTTCCGATTGCGTTACATCAGCAGCTGGCAGACAAATTTTTCGACCCGCTGTTTATTTACGTGTACACGATATGAAATCGTAATCTCGCATGCACGCGAACTGAAAAAGGTAAAATAAAGAATTGGCCGCAATTCGCGAACACGAATTATAACAGAACGTGATTGTGATAATGTTGATACCACATGCTCTCGTCATGCCGCAGGATAACGTCAATCTGAGTGCGGCAGCGGTGACCGCAACTGTTGTGGCTGACGGGGCAGTTGTTCGATCCGAAATCGTTTCTTCGAAATGGAAGGGCAAAAAAAGGGACAACCCTGGGTAAGAAAGACAGGAAGAGTGGCGGAGCCGATGTGGGGATGCCTTCACTTCATCTCGGACGTGATCAGGCGAATCAATGAAGTGCGACTAACACGCATGTATACGTACATGTATGTGTTGCGAATATCCAGTGATGATTGGCGCTCGCTTCTTTCGTAAATAAATCTGCTCCAGAAGGAGATAGACGTATCTGCGAGTACACGTAGATACCAACAGAACTGTGTATATTCTTTTAATTATGGAACAATTTTCTCTCTATATCTCTTTGATTGATATTTCTTTTTATTTATCCGGCAACACTGCACTAAAACGCGGCACTAAACATCCATCCGATGGAGAAGCCTGGCAGGCGTAAGATGCCGGCAGGCGAAGCCGACGCGTCGACTTTCAAATTCCAGATAGTAAAACGGACGCGTGTATAATACGTGGGTTGCGTGCGCTTGATGGAAAAGTCACGACGAAGGGCGCCTCGAGACGCGACAGTCGCACAGAGCGGTGTCGCACACGAAGGGACACGACGAGGCTCCTCCGGCGAGAAACGTGCAGGCTCTTCGCGCGAACGCCGAAGAGTAACTGACGTTGCGCCGCCGGAGCCGGACGAACGTCACGACCAAACCCGAGCTCCTCCGAACCGAGATCGGAGCCGGCAACGCACTCACGCGGCCGGCTGCCGCTCTCAACCCGAGCGGCAGCACCGATCGAAATTCCTCGCCATATTCGTGCCGCGGATGCTCGTCCAAGTATAGGTCTATCTCAAGGATGTTGATTAGACAAACACTTTTTTTTTCTCCATTCGATCCGCTCTTACGCGCTTTTAGTCAAGTTCATTTTCTCCGCTCCGATTTTTGCTTTTTTTTCAACCACTAGCAATTATGGATTTTTTAATTTTTCTCTCGTTTTTTTAAGTGCTTTATTTTTAGTTATCGGGCCGATGAACTTTCGATATCAAAATAAGAGTCGATATGCAATCGCTTGTGGTACAAGGAGCTTATTTTTTAACAAATTAATGTTTATGCATTTATCGATCTATCATGCCAGAGTGGAAATGTAACAGCAAATATTGAGGCAAATGGCGATGGTTCAAGTTTTGTATGGGTTGAAACGGATGACTGAAACCACTGAATTTTGCATCGAAGTTGCATCGAAGTCTTTTTTTATTCTTCTTAATTAATTCTGCATCATAGTAAAACGTCAGGGTATTATGTAAAGTTGTACGTTATAAAGAGAATTGTATAATTATAAAGTTTGGACTTTTGAGTGCTGACAAAACGTTATTATTAGGGTGAGAGTAATTATTGTTGGATATTAACGTGCAGTTTCATAAATTGTTGATTCACATTCAACTGTAAACATTAACAAAACGGATGGAAATCTGTGTATCTTATGACTCACACGAATTCCTCACTGGTTTTTTAATCAAGTCGCATTATTGTTTCATGAAATGTGTGTTTTTGTTTTTAAAGATTTTTATAATTACTTTTGCAATGAAACGTTGTTAAGGATATCGTTCTCTCATGATTATAATTCTTTTATTCTAGAATTTGTTGACACACAGTTTACTTTTTACGTTTACAAAAAAATTTTTTAAAAATAAATTGGATCCCTTTTGAAGTAATCGAAACGAAAACTTTCAATTGAATTAAAAAACAACAACTAAAAGTGTTTAATCGAGAAAATTGATGAAACTTGACATTTCATTCTAGCTGAAAATGTACAAGAGTTTGTCAACTCAATTTACAAATTGAATTGTGATTTGTAAAAAATTAGGATCCATTCATTTACTGAGTTGACTCACGAAAAAAAACATAGAATTTGCTTAGGACTCTTTGTCATCTGAAAATGAATTAGCAATTTGGAAAAAAGGTTACTCACATGACGGATTACGTCATGTCGTACAAGCGCTCAAAGTCGACATCACAAACAGACACGAGTTTATGAATGGATCTTATGTTTTGCTACGCGTTTGTACATTTTTAATATATACGTACAAACTCAAGCGCTGGTTATCGCAACTATGTTACTCATCTATGATTCATGGTTTATCGATTCACAGAAATAGGACTCACGTTCGCATGTTTCTCGCATCAACTGAGTCACGCAACGACGGTCCAAGATAGCCTCTCGTGGTTGACATTTTTTTTGCAAGCATTTTTATCAATGCGATTTCACTCTCGTTTAATTGTCTCCTCGGTTTGACCCTGAAACAGAAAATGAATTTCCCTTTTTTATTATCACCGTCGTTACGTAACACCACATTCTTGTTTCTTTTCATTGTGAAGGAGAAAATTGATTATCACTTTATTGCACTACCGTCATAAAATATTGTGAGATTTCCAAGTTACGGGTTTGATATCGCTCTTCATTTGTTTATTCTTATCTAATGACAACTATTTCAATTTAGTCGCAGTCGCATGTGCTGCCGAGCGTGATAACGTATATAACCGCTGCGATAAATAACGAACAATTGTTTAAGTTTGTGTTCTCTGTAACAATCGCGACTGCTATGCAATCGATAAAAATCAAATGCAATGAACCACTGAGTTTGCTCAATGAAAAAAAAAAACAGTTCGCTTTGAAATTCACTCTTGTGGACGTCACATTGTTGACAGACTTTATAATGGTTCTTAACTTTTATGCAATAATTGTTCAATTACGATGGAAAACGTACTTCAAACTATCGAATAATAATTATATTCAACAATGTTAATTTGAATTGCTAAAGCATAATGAATATTCCATAATTTGGACGCTTACAAATGGTATTGTTACAAACTTTTTGCTGGTAAATAAACGGAATACTAAATTGAAATGTAATATTTCAAACAAGAGTGTATTGTGACTTTTTTTCCCAAGATGTTATTTGTTATACGTTTCTTCAATTGTACACTTTTTGTATCTTCATTTCCACTCGAAAATTATTGATGTAAAATTAATTAATTACGAGAATTCAATATTTACTTAATATTGACGTAATAAATTAATACACTTTGTATTTATTGATGAACAAATTTCAACTTTTTATTTATACCATCGACGTTGATTGACACTGAAAGCTTTCTAAATGAACTAAAAACATTCAATTACAAAGTAACTCAATTAACAAAATATAAATATAAACGAACGTTCGTTCTAAATGATTTTCGCTTTTTTAGAAGAACGAAATTTTCGGTCAAGAATATTTGTGCTCGTTCACAAGTCGTAAGTAAAAATGCAAAGTTTCTAAAGACGCACAAAGGGGTTATTCAGTAGACTGAATTTCTCAATTGACGATTTGTACGAAATGCTACACACAACGACAGCAATTCATATATTCTTTCCCGGTAAAAAAGCAAATTTCTAGCATACGATACACGCAGTATAACGAGATTTCTGACGTTTTTTTTGTCAGACAATGTACTCACAGTTGCGTCCATCTTTCGAAATTTAATTATTACCCGTTTTCCGCAAACGTGCAGGAATAACCTATACAATGGTGTTTAATTATTATACATACTAAACTGGCCTCGGACTGGTTCCGGATCAAATAGAAACCGAGGGATGAGTTTGAAATCAAACATAGAACAAGTTTTGAGACGAACAAAACACGATATCAAAAAAGTTTCATATTTTAAATATGCAACAATTAAAATTATTCGAAACTTTCTAAAATTATTATTTGCGACAGAGCACAGAATAAATAAATGTGAAACTTTACTTTTGACAATATGACCAACTGTTCGGAATTTCAATTTTGAATTTTCATTTTATATGAGATAGCGGTTAGAAAACTGTCAAAAATTTGTCGTGCATAATTTGGGCCAAATTAATTCACTCTTTATACCACACTTGATTTTGGTGGCGTACTGTCCCCTTAATACAATAAAACGTTCATTCCGTTAATGATTCACGATCCACGCTCAAGCCGCATCAGAGAGTGTGTCCACCATAAATGAATTAAAATCTGTAATTGAACTTGATTTTTCATCTGCCAAAAAATATGTACAATATTTATAAAGTGCATTAGCAGAGAATCCGTTCAAAAGCGCCGCTTATATTACATTTTCATCCAAACGCCCGGGAGATAATCACTATTTAATTTTAAATGCCTTCTCTAAGACTTACATAGAAATTCTTATTACACATATAAATTACTTTATTAGTGGTACTTGAAGGTAGTAACTAACGTACATTTATCATGACGTTATAGGAGTAAAGTAACTTTTAATGTGACTTAAACCTTCGTTTGAATCTCATTGCCAAAAAATTTCACCCCAGAGCGTCAAGTTACGAAAAACTTGAAAACATATTCAACCATCAAATGTTTGTTAATGAGAAATGTTAACGTTAAATGAAAGATGCATTCCCGCAGTTTCTTTCCATCAAACGAAATTATAACTTTCTGGATTTAAATTGCAAAAATGTTCTGACAACATTTTCGTTCTTTTTCCGAATGTCATATTGCGAAATCGTTCTCAATAAATAAAAGATATTAAAATAATATAAATATATTATCTATTGTACGGGCTGTCAATTTTCATCCAACAAATTATTCAATCAAAGCTCTTTTTTGAGAAAATGTGCGCTGAAAAATGTAAAAAAAAAGAATCAAATTCAAAATTAACAAGCACAAATCAGAAGTTTGTTAAATGAATAATCGTTCAGAAAAATTTCATTTTTGTTACTTTCTCCGACTAGAAATCAAAATTGCAGTAACAGTCGAGCGAAAATAAGATAGTTCATGTTAGAAGAAGAAGATTAGATATTTATGAGTGAATAAGGTATGGTGTCTCTCTTAGTTAAGCGGACACATATTGAGCGTCGCGGGTGAATTCGACAGAGGTGGGTTTATTTTGTCACGGAAAAACGACAAGTCAGAAAAAATATAATCGGGCCATAAAGAGCCTTAGCATATCGAGCGCGGGCTTAAGCGTATGTAAACAGTGTATTATTCGCGTCATCAGCAACGGTATCCGCAACTTGGTCTTACACGCGCGGACCCCACAACGCACTTGAGGGGGTGGCTCTCTCGGCTTACACCCGGCCTGATGACCTCGGGATAAAGTATATCCAGCATAAGCCCCCAAGCGCCAGGCGCATTAGGCCAACGAAAAATTGCCGACTTTTATGCAATGACGTTTTCTCGTCTAACAAAGTACGCGGCGTGTATCTTATGCAAAGTTTCAAGTTCCAAGTCTGCCACGCGTAATAAAAAGTATTATACACATTGTAGGCCAATATTACGAGCAACTTGCCTTTTTTTCAAGTACCGTATCCCTTATTCATAACCATTGCACTGAATTACAAACATATCAGCGGCAAGATTTTTTCCTTCTTCACGCTCCTAATCCCTAGATATTTATTAGTACACTAATTTTAAATGTCACAATGTTTGCCTTCTGGTATCTAAAATTGTACTTGATCGTCCTACATGATAAGAAAATAGACAACATTTGCTTTTTGGAAGCGAAACAAAAGTTTTGAGTTTTTTTTTATAACCTAATTTGCAATTCTATTTATTTTTGTCTTGCCGAAAACAAGTTTTAGCGCGATGGTTTGTGTTGCATTTTATATAATTGTTCAAAGATGGATTATATAAGTTGTTGATAAACTTGGAATATCATATATTTTTTGCATTTTTAAAGTTCGGGTAAAGTGTCGTTGTTGGCGAAGTGCATCTTCAATTGTTTTTGAAAAAAAAGTGCTTTTGACACGAACATTCGTCTATGTCGAAATTTAAGGTCCGCGTTTTAACGGTAAACGAAAATACATGACAGACATTAGAAATGTGAATAAATATGACACCAGTTTCTACTTCTGCAGTAAACAATTTTCCAATTCGAGAAAGAGAACAATAACCAAAGAACGAGTAACGTCAAGAGCACGTCGCAGACTTTAAATGTACATAAAAATGCGTTACATTGAAAGTTAACAGCATTCCGGGATAAAAGTTTTCCTCTAGACATAATCTAGTATTAACTTGTTTCTCAAAAGGCACGATTTGAATACCAATTCATTTCAAATTACGCGATGTTTGTACCAACATTTATTATTTTTAGAAATAATACGCGAACTAACATTTTCGCGAAAAACTTTTGTTCCTACGGTGCAATCTCTGTTATTTTTAAATTTTTCACTCGAAAAAAGATTCCGGTCAGCTAGCAAATTTTTTGTTCGCTCGATGCTAATAATTTTCCCCGAACGAAATAGCAGAATAAATTCAATTATGCAAACAGGATAACTGATGTAAAACAACTCATGAAAGTACGCTTCCAGAATATTTGGCATGTGTAGATACGAACCAAGTTGGCAAAGTAAACCATACGTAGAAAATGAAAAGAGAGAGTCGCCGAAAAATGTAATTATTAAAACGAACCTTTCTTTTCTTTATTATTTTTGCTAATTATTCGAACTTTGTGTATTGTTCAGTTAGTCGCGCTTTCTTTTTTTTTTCACGTTCCATCAGAAATAGCTCGGGCATAAATTTAATTAAGCCCCAGCGAAAAAGAAATAATAATTCAGATTTATATAATCCACGTGTGTATAAAACTTAGAGTCGTGTGGCACCGACGGAGAATATTTCCAAGAAGAGTATCTTTCGATGTTACAAATTCAGCCGAGTTATATGAAGATTAAGATTTGATTTTTCAAGCCGTTTCTCTGCATCGAATAAATATTACGTGTCGCATCAATAAGAGGATTTCACTCGTCTGCGGACATATTCAATTTTTGATTTTCGAGATAACAAAGAGAGGTTTTTTTTCGTGCGGTGAAGAGCGTTGTTGTGAAAGGGGCACAATGGCGAGTTTGAAAACAGGTTTCTGACCCTGATGTCAACAAAGGTGAACTATAACGACGCTTCCTTTTTGCCTATTCGATCTCGACGAGATCAGGTGAACGGATTATTAGGGGTTGTTTCGCAAGGCAGATTCCAGCACCGTAAGGAACAGGGTCATAACATTACACCGAAGCGGAAAGAGACACCACGCCACTATAATCGATAATGGCGTGCTATCAAACGACACGCTGCGTCACGCTCTTTTTCCAATTTATAATAGAAAAATCGTCCGCTTGGGAACGCTAATTGACCATTCTAACGAATTGCGCCGCCGAGTCGCGCTTTTCAAAATATGTCCCAATTATTATTTTCCATCAATATCTTACAACCATTATCATAATTTTCATCGTGATTCAAAGAACTGCAAAATTTATGGATTCTAATTTGAAAAATGAATTTAAACACGTTCAATTTTATATGAAAGAATCTGGAAAAAAGTCATAAATTAATGATTCCATATGATCAATATTTAAAGTCCTTAATTATTGAACTTGGTCGAAGATGAATTTTTCGAACAACGCGTTTTTAATAATTTATCTATAATTGAAGTTTATACAATGTTGAAACAAGTTTTTTTTGTTTGTACAAACTGATTTTCGCCATTTCAGATGATTATCGAGAAATTAATTGGAATTGAAAATGGCGTGATTGAAATAAGTAGTTAAGTAATTCTTTGATTACGAAGACTAAATTGCGTTTAAAAAGTAAGGTCCAGGTCACAATAGACAAATGCCAGGCGGCTGAATGATGCGTTGCATAATGCAATACGTCATGCTTTCAAATACCCGTCAAGTGTTCCATTGACTTTCTTTTCGCGTTTCAAATGTGGTTGATTCATCGTTTACCGCGATGATAAAACGTACCAAAGTAAGTTTATCAATTCAATTTGGTCGTGCTCTGCTGGCTGAGAGACCACGTGAATCACATCGTTATGACTGCTAACTTGACCTAGCCACGATGTCAATTTCATAACAGTCACTTTTGTTTGCATTTTTCGCTTAAAAACTTGTGTAATAAACGGTTTTGATTAATGCCCTCGATGAGAGCGATTATCACGAACCAGTGGAAGGCACCGGCAACGGTAATAAACACGACGATTTGTTAGCATTAATCATCGTGCGATAATGTTAATTATAACATTTTTTTTATAGTTTCGCCGAGAGGAAAATGCACCTCTGAGAAATTGCTGAGACGGAATTGGTGACCTCACGAGTCGTGAATCATAAGAAACGAACAAAAAGTTACGTACATAAAAATACTCATGATCAAAACCAAAGTCGACAAAAACATTTTTGATGATGACTTTTGTTAACGATAATTATGTTTGGCAATTTATTAGTCGCAGCTGAGTCACAGGTGCGTGTAAATGAAAATAACAATAACCACGTGCTTTATCGTTTTGGTATTTTTTAAGCAAATATTCGATCGTCAAAACAGACCAAGATAAGAGCAAATTATGAAAATTTCAGTCACTACAATTTGGACGCTTGTCGACACTTGAAAATACAGATATTTTACAAAAGCTTAACAAATTGTTAGTCGTAAAACTCATCCGCCATGTATTTCGCATGATTTTTCGACCTTTGAAATAATCCTTCTGATATATCATTTTTAACAGGAACGTATTTGAGTGCTACTAATTAAATTTGATAAATATAGATAATCGCTACAAAATGTGAAACGTTCGATATTTTTCTCTGGTTCCACAAACGAAATATTCATCAACAAGTCTTGTCGTCTTCAAAAGTCACATAATTATTAAAACACACACGATTAGTCGAAAAATAATGTAGCGTCAGAAAGAACTCGTACTTACACGTTCTTTTTAATATCAAAAACATATTTCATACTGAAAAAATCATCTGTGGCCAAGTTTTATTAGTCCGTAAAACGAGACACACACTCTCTCGCGAATAGTCTGATTTTGATACACCGTGTGTATAATCCTGCAATAAAAAAAGAATATTTTTAGCGCCGCGATGAGTGTTCATTTCAAATATACGCACTCTATCAATTGAAAAGTTCGTTTCTTTCAATGGGATTTATTCAAAACAAAATTGTCATACCAATCAACAGTGGGATATTCATCAAAACTAACATCGTGAGTGTTATATTGATGATTGAAATCTAACGTTTTAAGAGCAACCGGTAAATTAAACAAAAATTATTGTTCGTCACGACGATACATATATTATTCATCATCATAATTGAATTTATGATATTCACACGACGCAGGTTGTCGCGTCGCTGTAACTATGACAACTATAAATACATGCAATCTCGTCAACCATAAATTCCTCTCTCAATATCATTGATCGCGCAAAGATAAATTCGCTCGCATGTTTTGTTGTCCTCGTTCACTTGGATCATCAATATTAATTAGACATTTTTCCGGTAAGCAAAACTACCTGCCATGACGATTTTTCTCACAGCCTTAGACGACACGATATTAACTCAATTATCGCGATTCGGAACGAGTTAATTGTGATTGCAAAGGACACCATCAACTATCAGACACGCAAATGCAATCCACATATGCACAATTTCAAAGTCAAACATTGTATGGGATGTCAATTATATGAATCACAGTATATTCGCGCATATAAAAAAAAGTGTGCAATTTATGTATACGCTCGCATAAGGTGAAATGCGTATAAATATTTATACGGTAATTTTTCAACGACCTGAGAGCCATCTGAAGAATTGCGTTGACGCAATTGGCCGTTGCATAATAGCAGCACAGTAGATCGCTCGCGAGCGCAAGATCAACGCCGCGTGGCGCACAACTATTCGCTTCGACTATTATTCGTCGAACGACCCTCGACTCTTCACTCCTAACTGGTTACCGTTGGTATCCTTGGAACGTGGAATTTATAGAACGAGGCCGATGGAAAAGTGCAAAATACTCAACGCACGACGCGCGAGCTGAATGCTCCTTTTTTCGTTCCTCGCACGATTTGTTATGTTGTTAATCTTGGATAAAAAAATGATTAGTTCACTATAATTAAACGCGTGCCTGAAAGCTATATCTTTCACGGTAGTAAATACAAACTGATGCGGAATTGAAAGTTATTATATATAATCGAAAATACAAAATTAAACGGTGTTGATTCGACGTACACAGACACATTTGAACGTCCAATTAAATGTTGCTACGCATCAGCCTGTAATTTAATGTAAAATCAATTAAATTTTAAACATAATATTGTTGCGCCAACATTGACACGACGTTTGATTCCGATTTGATCGCGATTCTCATTTCTTTCGTTGATTTTCAAACTTTGCGTCCCTATCGATTTCATTGCCCGGACAAAAATCAAACATACCAAGTCCGTTTAAGTTTTATTACCAACGTCTGTACAGTCAGAGATATTAGCTTTGACCGGAGTTTTTTCATTTCTGTTTTTTGCAGTTATTTGATATACATTTTGTTCCATATGTTTCAACCATATTCGCGTGCGATAATGATGGGATTCAAAAAAGTGCAATAACCAAAGAAAAGAACCTTTAGTTTTTTAAATATTCACGTCGAACGTCGTAAAATGTGGAACAATATATCAACAAGGATGCAGTGTGCAATATGAGTAAAATACACCACTTAGGCATCGTTCTCTCGACGTAACTCCGCCAAAAAGCCGGGTACTCTTAAAAACGCACTAATATTGAAGTTTGGTTGCGCCGCGTGCATCGGCGTATACGAATTGCCTAACCTTGGTCTCGCAAGAAAAATCATAAATTGTGAATTTTTCATTTCCAGGGTATTATGAGGTACACCAGATATAATATATTACATGCATACAGAGGATCAAGCCATTCCGTAAGACGCGAGATCTGAACAGCTCATAAAGTGGCATATAAAAAGTCAGCACGAAATTTCACTTAGACATCATCCGAACCTTCAGTGCAGGACACGTGTACACAATATGTAAATAATATCTTCGCTTTTCACTCTTTTGTTGTCAAACAGATTTTTCATGCACCGGGGATGCGCGTCTTCTTCGTTTTTTTTCGATTTATTTTTATGCTCTATTTTGTCATATTGAATATGGATACGTCATTTTTATGACAAAAAAAAATTAAATCGCCTTTTTTCATATCGGGGATTTAATTTCATCGCGTTTTCCATGAATACCTGCGCATATTTTGGCCCTTGAAAATGCTTTCAGCCGGAGATAATTAAATTTATTTATAGCATGATCGCAGGTTTTTCGTAAATTGGGGGGCTTTTGTAAACGGCACAAACATTGTCAGATGACCACAATCAGAGCAACGCCGAAGCAATATGTGACGGCGAAAACAATGCGTTCGGGGATTCAGCGCCCACGCAAACACGATCGTGATACCGATTCATTAACCAAAAAGCCCGGTTGATTAAAGTCACCCTACCATTGAAACAACATTTTTTCATAACCAACATAATTTTCTGTCATTAATTCGTGGTTAAACAAAAGTTGGCAATCAATTTTCACATCAGTCGACCTTTTTTTTCGAGCGTCTACTTTTCTTTTGACTGGCGGAGTTGATTTCTTGAATAGCCGCGAAAATTGTGAGAGGAAAGTGAATAATATACTTTGCGTTAATATTCCGTAGATCTGACACCTTTTTTGACGATGAAAGCACGCCGTTGAAATTGAATCAGACATGTCGCGATTGCGAATCAGTGCGCCGTAACGCTGCCTGGGAGTGGCAGGATTTTGCCAGCGCACGTCACAAGTACAAATGTACGCTCTCCCGAAGCTTACACACACACCAAAGCTCCGCTGTGCGATTGGTGTTTGTTTTTGCCGTAAAGAATCACTTACGAAATCTTACAGTCGCTCGAGTTTGTCTTTCCATGCTAATTACATCGACAACCGCGCTCGGGCCCCTTTGCTCGATCGTATCATTACGCCACCGATCAAAATCAACGTCTATCTTGCAAACGTTTGCTCGGTTAAATTGGATGACGATTTTATACAACTATTTAAACATCACGACCAAGACTGTCACAAAACGAGACTTTTATTAATCATTCATTGGACAAATTTCATTATTTCATACCAAAATCAATCTTTGCAAAATTGTCAAATTAAATAGAGGTTCGAGTGTAACGTTAGTTTAAAAATGATTCTGAAATATTTAACATACTCAAAATGTTGTATCGCATTTTTGAAATGTTTGCACAGTATATCATAAAAAAGTTCGAAAAGATTTATTAAACTTTTTCTAGTTTAATATATCTTGTGATTGAATGTTTGCATGATCCGTCAGAATCAAACTGTGCAATTGAGGGTTAAAATATATCTATTGAAAATAGACATCGGCAGTCAACAAGTGAATACCTCCTCAAACACATTTCTGTTTATATGAAACATACACTCACCTCCTATATAACAGTGCAATGAATTAGAAATACATATTTGATCAAAGTGTCCGTCAGCTTAATTAATGGCCCGAGAGAATGTGAGAGAGAGATAACGAAAAAGTTAAATGGCAGTGGACAAATATTCAACTAAATTACTGCTGCGAGAGCCAAACCGAAAATCGAGCACGAAGATGCACTCAGGATTCTTCCAATCCGAGAAACATTGAGCCACAAGTAATTGCGTTATTTATACCGCAAAACAACACAATTTATAAGTCTCCGTGTCCCGGGCTTGAATGTATTCGTAACTCCTGGTTGCGATTTACTTCTGGGATGCATAGCTTGCAAAACGCAGGGGCAGGAAAACTCGGCTATCTATACATATATAGCTTCTAACATAGGTAATACATTCGCGCGACTAGTTTAACCGAGCATGACGAGTGTTATATTGTGAATCCCTCGTAGCTCAGCGCTAAGTTTGAAACAATAAAAAAAAAAGAGCTGCGGGTCTAACAAGAACCCGCTTCTTAATGGACGAAGCGAGTTTCCCAGCCACGTCGTGCAATATTGTTTCCGCCGTTTTTTCTCCCACCCTCAGAGCGATCTCTCGATCTCGGTTAAAATAACACAGAGCGCCGGAGTTTGCTCGACGATGACGCTGTACGCATCCCTTTTCCGCCATCGACAGCGTCGCGATTTACGGCGCAGCGATTTTCGTCGAGCGCGCTCTCTGCTCTCCGAGCGAATGAATTATTTATCAACGCGCGGTCAACTATTACAAACGAATGATTTGTACAGTGCCTTTTTATCGACGCTTTTAAGGCACGTCTCACCGACGCATTACAGAATTGCATTGCAAATTACAACGGCGCTCAAACTTTTCCGCGACAGAAAATAGCGCTGAAATATGTATATAACTTCTTCGCCGAGACATTTGCTAAAGTGTTACTTCGAGTTAGCTGCTTAGACCAAGTTTTACGTACCGCTCCGCGACCAGGTACCAAAAGCCAGCCAAGTTTTACAGAAATGCTATCAACAATTTCGACTCATGAATTGTATTAAAATTTTTGCTTTCTCTTTTCTGTTCGTTCCCGTTGTTTTTTTTTTCATCTCGTGTTTTCTATTCTGCTTTCGTTTATTTTCTTTTAGTTCTGCGATTGAATTATTCTTGCACTTCCGGTGATATTTACGAAACTTTTTCGAGAAAGACCCTCCGTCTTTGACAAATAAACTACATTTGATATCAGTTACCTCGAATGTTTCACAACTATATCATTTTCTTGTTTATCTTTGTCATCCTCCATAAAACAAAAGCTCGACTCAAAAAATACGTACGAATCTTGTGTTTACGACTGTTTTCTCAATTCTTACATACCCTGCTTCACATTACTCTGATTCTAACGAAAAAATTTTTCCCTCCTGGTGCAAGTGCACTTGGAAGGAAAAGTCTATTTTTTGTACCGTTCTTGCGCTGAATTTTGTGCAGTCTTTCTCAACGGCGTATATCGCGAAAATTTCGCGAACCGGAAGCATCCCGTTGACTAACGGAGTTCGAAAAGAGTTTAACTTTATCACCGGCAATGGAGCACTCCTTCCGACTCAACGAGCCCGGTTCCTTTTGTTCCAATTATCACGACTTTCTTTAACCTCCGCAGCAGCCAAGGAATATCGACCGACAGCGATTAATGGCACAGCGTACAACACGAAATTTCGTATCAGAGAACGCGCGGCGTCCTTCTTCGTTCGACTACGTTTCTCCTTTTCAATTTGTATAAAAATGTCGATAACAACTTTCTTGTAGGAACAACAAAAACGGCATTACACGCTGCTGCGAGCAGATCAATAATGTTTGTGCAAGTCGAGTGATTTATTCGCTCTTTATCTGCTGCAGGCCTAAGTAAACGATTTATTTGATTGTAATGCTGTATTTCATATTTCCGCCCGGCAGATGTTGACTTTTCGATAAATTTCAAATTGACAAACAAATTCCCAGCTAATGATTCGAGGATTCCCTGGAATTCTACCGCGCCAAAAACAATTCTTCTTGCCGGCCTGTAATTCGCGCAATGAAGATTACAAATGTGCACGATTAGAAAGAAGCCCGTCGATGCTAATTTGTGAGTTATAAAATTTGCAACTTAATGTGGCGGGGCATTTAGAGCGCACTTACACAGTGTTTACCGGGACAAGAAAAATCGTCTCTTCGCATTCGAAGCCGAAGTAAGTAAAGAAGTGTAATGGTGGTGGAAGATAAAGCAGCGTAAAAGCTTTACGAAGCTGCGACAGCAGGGGAGAAGGAAAGGGTCGGACTGATACCCAGTCGCTTTGAGCCAGATGGATCGGTGATCGTTTATCGTTCTTAACGCCACGTGGACTCAGTGACGGCGTTGATATTCACCGACTGATGCCGGAAAAATTACCCGATTAGTTGCGGCGTGTGTCTCGCTTGAAAGTTTGTTCAAGAACGCTCGTGATAGGGCGATATTAAATGAAAATATGCAAACGCGTTATGTGGCGCCGTTTAATGTCGACTAAACCTACTTTGATTCCCATTCTAATAATTCATTAGTTCAAGTGCTGCGAAGATGATAATTTCCTAATGTATATCCGTCCTTCTCTCTCTTGAGCAAAACTTTTGTTGCGCTATTGCGCGAAAATTGATAAATATATTAACTCAACAATTTGTATTCCTTAACTTGTCTCGTGTTGTGTAATTTTCACTTACTTTGGTTAATCAAATTGAATTAGACTTCATCTTTAATCAAAAATAAACTAACGAGTCTGTAAACTCCAGCCATCAGTTCAACACAACTAAACGAAATCAATTATAAATATCCAGTGTTCATTATTGTTAAGGTTGCATTCTTTTTTTTTAAATTTTATGAGAAAAACAAGGTGACGAAAATCTGACATTTGCCATGACAAATATAAGGCTCTTGTGAAAAGCTAATCTGGTAATGAGAAAGAAAAAAAAACACAAAGAGAGTAGAGGAAACAACGTAAGAAAATGCATAAGTTGTCGAGTTGAAGCGCCGGCAATTGTGCAAAAGTACCTTGAAGCAATACAGCCCGATTCGGTGTTACTGCAAATATCGCGCGTTGACTGGAGGAAAAGTTTTCGCTCGCGCGCACGTATTCACCGAGTTTATGATCAGTAAAAATCTGCCACACGAAATTACATCGGCGAAATAATTGTGCGTGAAACGGGCTCGTTCTTTACTGTACGAATTTCATTCCAATTTGTAAACTTTGCTATTGCACTCGAGTGATATAAAAACAGGGGCAGCAGGGGGGAACCGAATTGCCGCTGACATCGTCGCGCAACTTTGTTTTTCGAGAAGTTGCGAATCGTTAGCTCCGTGCCTGATGGCGGTTCGCGTTTTAAAATTCAAAGTCGCTAATGTAAGATCACGTAAATGAAATTGTAAAACAATTTCATTTGAATATGCATTTGATTCGAAGCCGAGCGAATTTGTATAATTCCAAATTGTTCAAGAGTTCCCCGTCGAATAATTATTTATTAACCGCGATTTTTTTATTCAACGATGAAAAATCAAATACCAGTTTTTAAACGCTTCTTCGAATATTCTCGTAATTAAATTTGAGTGAAAAGAAAACGGGAATGAAAATATCCGTCTGAACTTCTATTTAATGTGCACGACGCAAAATTAGAAACTCGGTATAATTGGAACACAAATCAAAATGCAAATTCGAGATATAATTCTCTTTGTTGAAATTTTTAAATGACAATCCTCCGTGTCTTTTGTTATTTCTGTTTTTTTTTTCGGCGTGTGTTCAGTTCAGCTGAATACTTGATGAGTCTCGCGTATTCTTTTCAAAATGTTACGTTAATTTTCATTTACACTCAAATTTTACATTTTAAATGAGAAGCACCGCCGTTTACTCAACTTACCATTGTTCATTGACATATTTTTACCTGTGTCATAAGATTTAAGAGCAAGTTTTTATTATCATCAACATTCTCAATTCAGCAATTTAGACAAATTAATTTTAACGTAGCCTTCAACAACTTTTATTCGCAACGTTGTTTACCCATTCTTTCATAGATATTCAATTATTCCTGTACGTTACGAGAAAATAAATGTAAAACGTGTTGAAAAATTAGTCGGTAGGTCGGAGAAATATTAATTATTTTGCGATAATCAGAAACGTGTTAAAGGCAGCGCAGACGTTATAAAAAAAATTGGAACAGAAAAGAGGTCGGGTTGACTTATAAAAAATAAGGTAACAGGAGAAGGCAAACTTATTATTCGATAAGTACGTCGCACAAAGAGTTAACATCCCCTCGACTGAGATCGCGGTACGAGCAGTACGTACTTGATAATATTACAGGCCGTTGGGGATGGGGTAAAAGCAAAAGAGGCGAGAGTAGCTTGGGTGTTCTTAATAATTTGAGCGTACTCTTACATCCGCCGGCGGCGGGTCAAGTTCGGTATTACAAATGCACAAATTAAAAAATCATGAAAAGACGAGGATTCCAACCTGTTGTATGTCATGCTCGTCGTTCATTATTTAATCGTCACTTCCGTTAATGCACAAACATAAATTTATGCATTATAATTAAATCATCATTTTAATAGGGAACAAGAAATTCCAAGCACCGACGTATTGGTAAGAGAATACTTTTCCAAAGCAATTTTTCGTTTGATATTTAAATTTGCGAAATTAATCCCACTCGGTCATCGTTAATTTTTTACCTAGGCTGAGCGTTTAATGTACGGTCGTATTTATTCTCCCGGTTTCCTTTTCTTCTCAGTTGCATAGTTGTTTTTCATATTTATTCATTGAAAAAACTGGGGAAAGATTGTAAAATAAGTTTAGATGAATATAGAAACATAAACCACGAAAAAAATTGTATAAATTCCAAAGACTTTTTATGTTTGAGAGAATTTTCTTCAGTCTCTCCGAATATCCAATCTTGAAAAAAGATGCAATAGGACGCGTGGCGCCATGGACAGCGCAGTCCCAGTAGAGCACGTGGCGCCATAAACGGCGCAGTCGTAGTAGAGCACGTGGCGCCATCGACTGCGCAATCCTAGCAGAGAACGAGACACCATCGACTGCGCAGTCGCATTAAGACATGTGGCGCCACACAGTGTGCAACTGCAGTAGGCCACGTGGCGCCACCTAGTGTGCAGCTTCAGTAAGACAAGTGGCGCCACACAGTGTGCAGTTGCAGTAGGCCACGTGGTGCCACAGGTGCAGTTGCAATAGGCCACGTGGCGAAACACGTGCAGTTGCAGTAGGCCACGCGGTGCCACAGGTGCAGTTTTAGTAGGCCACGTGGCGCAACACGTGCAGTTGCAGTAGGCCACGTGGCGCTACCTAGTGTACAGTTGCAGTAAGCCACGTGGCGCCACCTAGTGTGCAGTTGCAGTAGGCCACGTGGCGCCACGTAGTGCGTAGCTCCAGTAAGACACCTGGCGCCACACAGTACGCAGCCGCAGTAGGACACCTGGCGCCACACAGTACGCAGCCGCAGTAGGACACCTGGCGCAAGTGGCTGTGGAGTGCAGTAGTTCCCGTATCGTCAACGTGCGCCGTTAAAAAAGGCAACAACATCAACACAAGACCTTTTTTTACCTTGACTAGGTGCACGCGCCCTATATTGTTACTTTATTCTTTTATCTAATAAACATTTTTTGACATAAGAACTTACAGACTGCGATATCACAGATGTTGAACGAATTTATAAGTATTAAAAATGCCTTTCATGATACAACTTTTAAGTTGCCAAAAATATATGATACATTTTTATTTGCATGAAATTATCCAATAAGCAATAATTATCTAATAAAAACATATCTTTGTTAAGGAATATTCGGTTTGATCTGTTGCTTTCTTCGTATGACCACAAAAATGAAGAATGATAGTCGCTATCGATACATCAGTATACAAAAGTCCTAAAGCCGGTAAGCCGTCGACGGACGAACCTTTACCAAGTTGGTATCGTTCAAGCACTCGGTTCGTCTGAAGATAGGATGTCGAAACTTAGAGACTAAGGCCGCAAAAGCAAGCCTTACAAAAAAATACGATTATCATACGACCATTCGACTTTTATTGCGGGAATCAAATGAACCAAAATGAAATTGTTGATTTGCCAAAATAAGTTTTCAAGAAGAAGAAAAATTATTTTTGCAATTTTCTTTAAACATAGCCTTTTTAATGAATATTATTCTAGACTATAATTCCCAAAATCTTAGAATGTTGTACCTTTGATATTTCAACAACTTAACAACTCAATCAAAGTTGTTGTCGCAGAAGGTGAAATTTTTTGACGCAACGAGCAAATAAAGTAATATCTGCACATTTTTTGTACGACTTGAGTAAAAAAGGGGAACGAAAACGAAGAACGTTCCACTTTGTTGGTCGCAATTTTTGTTTACGTTTACAATTTCGTTTTGACAAGCAATGCAGAAACGCAGAAAAAAAAGAGCCAGCGTGAGCGCCCGTTGAAGCGTGACATAAGTTTCGTCGTCGCAACTCGAAACGAGGTAACGTAACGCCGCGCGGAATGATAACAAACCCGACTGCAACATAAACAAAACATATTCACAAGTGAAGGAATGTTTTGTTGAGATTTGAAGACGCAGCCATTCTTAATGTAAAGCACACAAAAATGCTTTTCATTGGGATGTAAAAATGCGCCGAGACGTGGAACACTGCCATCTTTTGTTTTTTCCCCGCGAACGACCCCCAAGGTTTTGTTGATTTTAATTTATACCATTTCGATGGAATGTACTCGCGCTCGTTCGAAAACGACACTTCAATGAAACGATAGGACATTCATCGTGCAGAAAAACATTTACAACAACATTTGCATGTGAACGTGCTCGTCTATTGCATTTCTTATCCGACTTTCCACCGAGCGCTTCTTCCCTCCCGTGCCGCCCCTCCCCTCCGATACATATTTATACCCGTAAAAATTTCTCCAAAGATGAATAATTTTATTTCAAGGTGTATATCAACAATCGAGTACATTTTGTTACTTTCCTTATAAATTTCTTTCCGCGAGATTAAATTTAAATTTTCTGAAACCTCGTTTCGACCGCAACAGAGAATGCAGTAGTAAAAAGTACATTCTTCCCTACACGTCAGAGGACCGCACCAAATCCAATCAAGAATGTTGACAGTTTCAATCCAAATGCATGCACACGAAAAAAAAAGTTTCATTTTCAGTAGAGCTTGAAAATGTTGAAGATCGCAGAGCTGACAGATCAAATTCTGCTTCAAAACTGCTTTTTCCGCATGAAAACGTTATACCTATCCTAGAACATCTTATCTGGCTAGGCAAACGAGATTCTTAATTAAGATTCCGATCTTAAATGCCGACTGGAGAAGCCGCGCGATGGTCGAGATCTATGAAATCTTTCTTCTCCGTTGCGCATATTTCGCCAAGGCCTTGAACATAGATTTTGTTGGTTCGCGTTTTTTTCCTCTTTCGCTTATTATTACTTTTTCATGCAAAGACATGACCGTGCGATGAGCGTGTGATATTCGATAGTGAATGAATTTGTACTTTCATGAGAGAGAAATGATACGGAATTTGTTGCAGGCAAGGGACAAGAAAAACACAGAGAAGGTATAAAAAAGGCGAAGCGCAAATGTAGAGGAGAAAGTACACGTGAGATACGCCCGGATAGGGGCTGGAAGGACAAAAAATGACGCACCCGAGGGACAAGTTCTTATTTATTATTTTGGAGGCACGTGTCGTGGTTTTGCCCGTTCGCCGTGGATGGGGAATAATGTTTTTTCAAGGCTGGGACATCGCTTTAAACGAAGAGATAGGGGTGAGATAGGATTTTTGCGTTGAATGCAAAGCACTCGCGAAAAAGAGCAAGCCCTGACAAGACAATTATTGCAGGTGCCGCGCGTGGACGTGCGGTTTATCAAAAATACAAAAGCTATTTGCAAAACTGATTTGCTCTCTTTAAAGTGTAATAATGCGGTTAATTGAGTTTGCGCGCCTAAATTATTGTTGTCTTTCGTAGTGCCGGTTAAACCCTTCCGAGAGATGACTTAATTAAATTAAAACTAGTGCTAAAATTGGACTGAATTATTCTTAAATGCACATATTGTACAAACGATAATTACGTATGTTATTGTAAAATAAGCAACGAGTTAGTAGGTTAGATTTAAAAAGGCTAATAAGTGCTATCGATTTTCGTTTTTAATAACCAATTCAATCCCGGCTAGTTTGAACTCTGAATTCAAAGAGTTAGTAATCATAAAAGTGACACATTAGATAAATACACAATTTGTACGATGAAAAAATATGTATTTCAAATAAGAGCAGCTTTCACCAATAATCACGTCTCTAAAGTGGCGCAATTTGAAAATGACATTTTCAAGTTATTTTGCAGCAAAGAATTTATTAGCAAGGCCAATAAAGGATGAGAAGCCAGAAGGTCGGTTCGTGCAGTGCGGTTTCAAGTTGACAAGTGAAAGAAAAAGGAAAATTCAAAGGAAGAAAAAAAGGACGGAAAGCAAAAGAAGTATTAGAAGTCGCTGCATCGACCGGGGTTCAGATATGCAGAGCGAAGAGACAGTCATTTGTAACGCTAAGCCTTGGAGGTCCTCTCCTCTGCTCTCTGGCAGTCGATGGCGTCGATGACCCGCCTACACTGCGTTTAAGTTTTTTTTTCTTCCCTCCGCTTGCTCCTCGCCTGCTCGCTCTCGTGTGTTTTTCGGTCGTGCAACGTCATGCGGAAAGCGACGTCACAAACTAACCCCTCTGACGTGACGTGACTCCTGACGTTAACCGGAGAGAAGAAAGGAGACGCGCCGCGCGGGCCGAAAAAAAGATGCCGCGCAGAAAAGTCAAGAAGCAAACTGCAAAAGACAGGTCAGTCGCGGCGGAAAGAGAGGAGGAGAGGCAAAAAAAAACAATCTCGCCTGTGTATCACCAAACACTGGGCAGTGCAAAAGAAAAGAGGCCGAGATTCTGCATTGTGTATACAACAATCGCGTAACGTCAGACAAGATGGTGAAAATCTTTTTCACATGTGGCGAGAAGCTGTCCAACTTTCGCATCAGAACTTGCTGTTTTCCGCGCGCGAATTCAATGCCCTTTCCTTCCGCCCAAAGTTTCGGCTTTAATTCGTACCGACTTTTTACTATTTTTACTTCCCTTTTTTTTTGTCGTCCACTTTTTGTTGCAGCCGCGAAATTTTCTCATAATTCAGAGTCTAGTGCCAACAGCTGAAAATTGTACAGTTACAATGCAATTTTCTTGGACGTCATTTTCATTACACCTCGCACCAAGCAAATTATCGAACCGGAAAGTAATCAGACAAAACTCCGTGAGTAATTTTATAATACCGTGCCAGAGCAATTGGTCCTAATTCTCAGTGCTACGTTTTACTTCGGCCTCGAAACTACAAACCACTTCTCAATTCATTAAGTCAGTAGTTGAAACTTGTCTTCGATTGCGAGAGTGTCCCTGGCATTATCCCCGGAATGGGATACTATCTGACAAATTAAATCGTACTTTTCATATCACAAGTATGAGGTTAATCATTAAATCCAATTGGAGTAGTTGGTATGACGACCCACGTAACAATATGCGAAAGGGTGTATCAGTTCCGCAGCGGATTTAACAGGTAAGAACTTTTCCATAAAATTAAGTATTCGTCGCAGGTTGGTCCAAAGGTAAAGAGAGATGGGCTAATTGGATTTGATTCGCTGAAGATATTCCTCTGGTTTTACGTTTTTTTTTTCACGTGCCCCGGGTAATTGTATTAGATGCGAAATGTAAATGTTACGGAATTGTTATCAGGTCGACGTGACAAGGTGAGGGGTCGAGATCACCGACAGAAATTGGATCGCTGGAACCCAAGATCACGTCGAAGCCGACCAGGCCATTACGTTAATCCTGTTCGAGCTCTGAAACCTACTTGGGATTTGACTTGGGGCTACGCGAGAACGACGGTAGCGTGTTATCGCGAAAGGATGGATCAGACATTGAGATATCCCTCGTGTGTTTCAGGAATGAAAGGATTCAAAAGACGCCCCAAGCGGCTTGCCGTGATAAAATTGATAAATCCTAATTTTATATTCCTCGCAATGGATGTTCGAACGGACCTTGACATTAATGGACATATTACTAGAATCGTGATGGCCCAACGTCTACACGTCAAAACAGTTCATTTTAACCTGTGAAAACATTTTCTCACTTTTTTCTAACTATTTTTCATTGAAAGTTTTTTTTATTTATTGGATTTCTGTTCCGTTTGCAATATGGATTCTAAAGAAATGACTGTTTATAATGTTACGTTTTTGACAAGTTGAATGTCGCTGTCAAATTGTATCATGACTGAGTAATTTCGTCACAACTTTGATAGCGAAGAAAATGTAACTGGAAAATTATTTTCATTAAAATGTCAAACTACTTCGATGTTGCTCCACTAAAATGCTTGATTCGATTTACCGTGCACATGCTTAAACTATTAACTAAGTGAATTTTCATGAAAGCATCTTTGTAATCAGATTTAAACTTTTGTCACTCTTCATTCAAAATTTCGATTATATCCACTCAAACGTATTTGCAACGCTTATAATCACAGTGCACGAAACGTCGCCGTACAATTTTTTTGCCACGCACAATTTTATTTCATTTCCAACTCGAACCTATCATTCACAGGTTATTTCATGCAAGATTTTAATAATGAAACATTCTTTTGTCAAAAACACAGCAGCTGGATGATAAAATTAAATTTTCCTTTACTTATAAATCAAGCACAAGTTTAATTTCGACATTGTCTTCCAAGGTCCGCCAAAATTCAACATGAGGGTGAATTCTTATGAATGAACGAGGTCTGGCCTAATCTAGACGTCATCGCGCTTGTGCTGATGATTATTGTCAGCAGCCGATCGCGGAAGAAAAAAAAACAATTGGCAGGCGAAACAAGAATGCGAGGCCCTGGTGAGATCTAAATATGGCCGTCGAAAAATTTCGACCATCAAAAGAATTCCTTGAGGGGTTTAATATCGATTTGCCATTAGGTCCAGCCCCTGTCGCAAAAGGCGTTCGACGCTCAACTACATACCGCACATGTGCCATTGCATGAGTCAAGGTTCGTATATTTTGGAAAAAGACATTACAAAGTATCCCGAGCTGAGTCGGTCGAATGGCTCTTACGGGATTGTGCTTATGTCGGTGCGAGAAAAGATGCGACGAAAAAGAAAACATTACTGTCGTTTGCCAATCAAGATCATTATATTTGGTTCGGCTGCTCGGCTTTTATCTATAATCACGCGGTGTGTCTTGCGAAAATTAATGGACGCATCTCCATATAGATGGCGCGAGCAAACGAGCTGATAGTTAAACGTATCGTAACGAGTTTCTAATGCGCGCTTCTTGCGCGGCCGGCTCACTTTTCTTGGTCCCTTTCAGCGGGGAAAATAACGCGGCCGAAATTGAAACGCCAAGTGTTAAGGTCGGCATGCACAAGAGCGAGCGAGAAGGACAGAGCGACGAAGACGGAGAATAACAACGCGAACTAAATCGAATTACCTTTGATTCGGCGGGATTTGCCCGGGCGTCGTCCAAATAATTCGCTACTTTTTCTCTCGACTAGCTTTGAATAGGTTTACTTCTCGTAAGGCAAATCTTAATCTTTGCTTCTGGTGGTGGATTGTCGAGGATTTCGTTACAATCTCTGAAAGAAGAGTAGACGTTTTGCAGCGCTCAGTCCCACTTTTCACTCTGTTTTTATTAATGTTCCTCCTTTCTTTCCCTTCCACTTAAATTAAACACAAAGTTGATAAACCCAAAGGAATGTTCGGATTTCACACCAAACAGAAGCAACGAGCGAAAATAAGAGCGATATACCGGCGGAGATGGAGCCAAAGAACACAAAATAGCAAAGCATTCCATCGGCGGCGGGCGCGCGCGTGAGAGCTCTTGCCTCTCGGGGATGCGCCACTACCCGCAAACACTTACACGGATAGACGTTAAATCTGACAAATGAGAGAAGACACCGGCGCGTAGACGACTTTTACTTCATCTCGCTACAAGTTTTATGTTACTGGTGCATACGCGACTCAGCTATTGAGTTACATGCAATTTTTTGATATCAACGAAACGCTCACGCAAGATGAAATTCTGAGGTCAGGTACGCTAGATTATTTTACCAGATCAACATTTCCAAGTCGAAGATTAACCGGGGCTTTGGTCTGAAGTTGATACCAACGCTAAAATTAAACTTTTCGTTTCGTTACTTTTATTTTTTCCGCCGCTTTTCCTAGGCGCTACTGCACACTCGTGAATAAAAGTTATTTATCACGTTTCCTTGAGAGGTATTAAACGAGAAATAATGTTTCGAACATCACGTTTTTAATCTTTCCTTCAAGATCCCTCGTCTAACTTGCGAGACAATTACTCTTTCTTATGAAAAAAAGAAACATTCTTTTCATTCTATTTATATAGAATTATTTTTCGATCATCTCGATTACGCAGTGCAGTTTTTGTAGTCCTGCGAAAGGAATTGTTGAAAACTTTTTTTTCCCCGGCGAGGGAAAATGGAATATCATTGATCCGATGATCTGATGTTGGAACCAAATGGAATTTGTATCACAAAAAGGTTGAGGGCGTGAAAAATTGTAATTTGATAAAAATATTTGGCATGATAAATTTGAAACGAAGCGTAAAAATTGGCCGAAAAGCAGGCGCGCTACAAATTCAAATTTTTCGATTCCAATGCAAGTTGGAAATCTCGTCGAATGTAAAATGTACACGGGCTATATATTTTCTGATAAAATTGGTAGATGCGACCGCTAATGTTGACGTCGGGCTCATCAAACTTCGTTGATGACGAAAGACATGAATTGTGCGTGACGTCCAAATGTCACTATAACTTATTCGTTTTGACGCGCGTCAATGCGCGCCTCTCGATATGCTCGCAATAAATTACAAAAGTACTCCGCGCTGCTATACACTATGTGTCAGGCAAATGTGTCGGACTGACTTGCAAAAACTTTTCTGCCAAACTCATTTATATTTATTCTGCTGAGAAATGCGCGATACCTTTTCTCTATACCCCAGCTCGATCAAGATATACTACCACCCAAGATCAAAACAATTCATATCCAACCATATAAAGATTTTTCTCGCAGATTTAACCGCGCAAATATTGTTTGAATACCAAGTTCGGCGAAACCAAACGTGTAGCATAAATCATTGGCTAAAATTCTTCACTAGTATAACTACTCACATTGATTTTTTCCCTCATGTTGTTTTACTTCATCTTAGCGTTATTTTTTTTAAATAATTCAATTTCTTAATAGGAACAGCATTAGCATGATGAACTTCAATTTTGCTGCATCTCAAACGAAAATTAACATTAAAACTCGTACTACTGCACATTTAATATTACATATTTTAACGTCAGTTCAGTTCTACTCTCACCATGGCTATGGCTGCAGGCTTATTCTCATCTCAAGTTACTCTTCAGGACCGCGAGAGAAAGAGAGAGCTAGGTTATGGTGCATCAATGTTTTAAAAATTGAGCGACTAAGAGATTCAACATTTTATACTTCATCCACTAGTACCATATTAAATTCATAATATCCATTTATCGAATTCAAGCTCCTGCAAGTGAAACGTATAAATTGAAAAACACAATCATTTATTAACCGTTCTCTGATCATGAAAGAAAAACCGCAGATTGAAAAAAGAATCTGGATAGTATCATTACACTTCGATTAGTAACCGATAAGGAACGAAAAAAAAATGGCGACCAGAAAATCAAAGTTAAATAGAAAATCTGCCGATGGTTTATTTTGGCAAGTCGAAAGTTGTGCGAATTTCGTTGATTTCGATTTTTGTTCCCTTATCTGCGGCTTTGGCGAGATTAAAGATTTGCCCATCCAAAACTGATGGAGAGAAAGACTCGAGAGGCGCACGAAATCGTAAAATATTTCGGATGGCCACGCGATATCTCGCTCATGCCTTTGGCAAACACAGTCCGCGAAAAGCGGGAAAAAGAGGAAATACGTGCTAAGAATGGAGAATCGAGTCAAACCATATAAAGAAGAGGAAGGACAGCGACCCTAGCGTGGAAAAAAAGGACTTATGATAACGTGCTTAGGGATATAAGTACTCGCATGAAAATCTATAGAAATATGTGTGTGATAAAAATAAGAATCTAGTACCCAGGTCGCGGCGCGCCATAGCTCAGCTACACGTTGTATAATCAGCTGGACCGTAAGATCCTTTCCGCAGATACCTAATGTTATGTTACTTCGCGCCTTTTATTTATGTCAAACTCGTCCACACAATTTACCATTTTTGTGTGCGCTCGCCTAGCAACCACGGATCTCCCCAAGCTTCATAAAAAATGTATTCTTATAATTCTCGTGATTTAAGAGCTACACCTCAGATCACTCGAATAAAAAAAAGAAGATGAATCCCAAACTTTTAAATCTCATTTTATGACTGGACGAAAAGGACAAAAAACTTTTCAAACGTCTCGTAATTATTCATCTAGGGAGCAAAGTTAAACTTTTCGAGTCCACTTTTGCAAGCGACTCTTAGCAATGATCGGTTATTTATCGGTAAATTTATTCACCTTTTTCGTAAACTCCTCAATTTTATGACGCAGCGACAAAAGTTATCTCGTAAAGCACACTGTAGGTAGAATATCTGTTACGGGGACGCGCATACCGCATGACCTGTGTACTCTATTATCGAGCACCTGTGTATTAGTCGACGCACATCTGAGTTGCGAGGGTCCTTGATTTGTAAGCGGTCTTCGAACTTGCATTTACCGTGTACGTTTTATGTAACGCAATGGAGGGCATGCATAGTGAACGTCGTCAGTGTCGCTTTTATAACGCGCTATCCTTGTCATTCAGCGACACGATTTAACATAATCTACAAATATATAAACTCTTGAAAACAATTTTTTCTTCGCTTGTTGTATAAATTTTCGTACAACTTATCGTAAATCTGACTTCTTTCACGTTTCCTAATCCCAAATTGCTAGAAACGTCAAAACATCAAGCAATTTATGAGTTTTTTTTTTTCAAATTATTTTATGTTACTTTGCAATGTCTTGCAATCACTCAAATATACTGCGCAATAATAAAATGTTAAACATTTTCAAACAGTTTTTAAAATTGGAATCAAACGTTTTACTTTTTTTGTTGTTTGTGAGTTGAAAAACGCAATTATTTAAATAGTATAGCTCAAACTCACAGACTATTAAAGATGCATTAAATTTTAATCGTTTTCAATACGTCGAGTAATTCGATATAATAGTTCAAGAACATTTTGAAGAAAAAATTTGTAGTCATTAATACGTGAAGTTAAAATTGCATCGCTAACAATGACTCAAAAAAAATATGGATTATTAACCGAGTCGGTTAATCCGGTACAGCGGCAGTCGCACGATTTCATTAGCAATATAGCGTACTCCTAATTGCACCTTTGACAGTAAAAGCGATTATTGCTAGTTTTACTACACGATAATATGTGCTCGGTGTAGTCCTCATTACGTCTTAAATTATACTCAATTTGAATGAAATACGTTTCCGATAACCTCGTTATGATACGTGGAACTATATCAGTTTTTCAAATCGCTTCGTCATACAGTCGCAACAGTTGATTAATGCAAATCCCGTAATTTTTTGTTCTCCTCGAATTTTGTCGTTTCTTTTTGCAATAAAGTGCGATGCAAATTTGGTGAATGGTGTTTTTGCAGGTCGAAGAAGTGTTTCGAAGAGAAACATTTTTCGAGCAGCGCTGGCATAATGTTATCATAACTGGACTTCGAGATCGAGAGGGAAAAGTGTAATCGCTAATAATGAGGCTTGATGAAAAATGGGACGAGCGAGTTGCTTGCACCGTGGTCGTTTCTCATCAGTTTTGAGCAAACAAGTCGCGCCCACGCGTAGTTGACGAGGGCAGGGTGATCAGCGATGTAAAAAAGCACGAGTCCAATTAGCCATTGATTCGTTCAACGGTTCATGCTCGGCTCTCTTTCTCACTAACCCTCCGAGCTACCGGCCGACAATGAGTGCAATTGCTTCGGTTTCAGTAAGGTTAACGCACTGGGTTAAATGTCGGGAATTTGGTGTCACTTTCGGACTGGCGTGGCACATACTTGCCAATTAAAAGGGACTTTCGTTTCATTAAACGTTCGTTAAGGGAACTCGCGCCCGCCTCTGGATGAATGTTACATTTCAAACAAATTAACAAGTACGCACCCAGCATCATTTTCGTGCCACCATCTCATCGCCTCGAATTCTATACTTAGAACTCATTTATTTTCTCAAACACTAATCTTCATTCAATCTTTTTCTTCAATTGTTATCATTAAAACTTACTTTTTTTATCACTAATGTTTAAAATTATTCATACATTAATTTGATGCATTTTCATTTTCAATCTAATTTTACAGAATAATTTTTCATTTTTTTTTTTTTAAGATTTTATGTTATTTGTCGATCTTTAAATTTTCTCTCTTGACAAATTTATAATTTGCATATTAAAAATAACATTTGAAATAAATTTTAAACAAATCTTAAAGCTGATTTGAAAAAAAAATGAAAACAAAAGATACGTGACTTTTGGACTTTAAAAATTTTTATAATCATACTTGTTAGGAAAGGAAACGTTAAGATCAGCCGGAGCAGTAAAATACGGTGCGCAGCGTTACGAGCTTTCGGGTAATTTTGCTAAGAGCATTAATTTGGATTAAAAGATCGTCTGTCGTGACGAGCGTCCGACAGGTCGCATCGCAGACGAAACCTAATGGCTCGTATACGTTTCTGTTTCACGCGAATTCAACGCGAAAAGTATCAAATGGCCGTATTTTTTTTCTGCGCGATCTTTCTAATTACGTCAAATGCTTATCAGCCTCTGCGCTCATTAATTCCACGTTAATCGAGCAAGAGAAAAAAACATTCAAAAGAACGTTCTCGCAGCGTTGTTGCGCGACGCTTCCAACTGACGAAACCTGAAGACAAATCGCCGCGCGTAACTTTCAACGGCGATTCTTGTTTATGCAGTTTTAGCTTGACGCTTTTTTTATCCCGTGTCGCATACTAAATGCACACCTGATGCGTGTCGTTCTTTGATTGCACAACCGTCTAGATATTATCAAACAAATTGTTCAATCGCTCCTCAAAGAAAGTATTTGTTATTTTAAATACCTTTTTCGTAACCATAAATTATAAATCATAGAAGGTTTCTTTATTCAAACATTTTTATTTACATTTTTCAATTAATTACACTGTTTAGAATGAAATTTTACAAAATAAAATAGAGTAGGTTTATGAAAAATTTCAATTTACTCCAACCGTGTTTTACAAAATTAGAAAAAAATGTCAAATGAAAATTTTTGGACACAAAATTGTTTTTTCTGCAGTTGCACTTATGATGAATGATTCAGCAGCAGCTTTCCATTTAAGTTTACTACCGTGCGTAAAGATTGCAGTCTCGCTATTGCAGCAATTACACAGGCAAATGCCTCCACACGAAGAGGCAACGCAAAACACGTCGTTCATACGAGCGCATTGTTTCGACTGAATTTCGCTGCGGTGAGTCACCTCGTTTGTGCACATAATGTTATCACAGGCCTCATACCTGCGTCGATAAAATACTTCAATACTATAAACACCGATACTCCATATACTTATGTACTACACGGTGTACATACTCCACAAACCAAAATCCTGAAAAAAACCAACATAAACTCAATTATTAAACATCAAAAATTTGTGTCCAACATTATTCAAATTACTTACCGTTTTACATTCTGAAATGAAAAAAGAAGCTTTTTTCTAGCATGACCGTCAACGATTTTATGCATGTCGCATGAAATTTGCGCGCTCCTAATTCAGCACGCCTCTGAAACATAATTCGGCGGTTACTTTTCACCTTGTTGGCCAATTTATTTGCTGGTTTATGAGCAACGCGGAGCTTTTGCGCTGTTGGCCTAGCTTATCGAATATTCCGTCGCAACGCTCTCGCGTTCCAACTAACATGGTTAATGCATCGCGCATTAATAATTTTGCGACTACAGTCGCGACATAGCGTCGGCCAATTCCAATCGGCCGAAACGCACGGATGCTCCTCGTCCAACTTGCGTCCGGCGTTTATCGTCAACGAAACCAATTTGCAAATAGGTCGCGTGATAGGATCCGGGCCTGTCGGAGCCCATTTACGGCGCTCAACGAGATACGTCCAAACGCTTTGATTCGCTTCGCGGCTCTCTCAGCTTTTTATTTTTTCTGCTTATTGATCGTGAAACGCGATTTCAATGCCGAAAACTATACTTTTTTAATCCACTCTTTCTCGGTCTTGTTTGGCGCACTAAGTTAGTTATTTATGAGTAGACGACGGCGTGAAGAGGTCGATTTTTCGATCTATTAACTTGTTCAGTGGCAAGAAGGTGGGGCAGGCGATGAAATTTAACGTTCGATGATTTCGCGAGACGCCGCACATAAAATTGTGCCTCGATGTGGGTCGTTCGTGCGGCTTTCTGTCAAACATTTTATGACTGCGCGCGAGTTACGCACGTACCAAAGCGGCCTTGTAAGCGATAATCACGTAGCTAAACACACGCGCTTACATAAGCTTTATACAGCGAGTTTGTTAATCTGCTGTTCATTTTCTTCTGAATTCTCTTTTGTTGCCTCCCTGAAAAACAATTCGCAATTAAGAAATTTGCAACGAGCGGTTAATTTTAACCGTCGCATGCACAAGATTATGCTGAGTCTAAAGTGCATTGAAAAAAGTCGACGCTGAATGAACGAGAAAACGAAAAATTTCATCGAAATTTTCAACCGAGGTACAAACAAATGAGACGTATTTTCAAGCTGGAAACAGTTTCGTGATAATTTTCACCTGTCAAAACATCTTAGACAACATTGCAAAAGGCGTTAGTTTGCGAAAGCAACTAGAAATAGCGAAAACGTTTTTGCATACAGTTACTGAAACGATGACACAAACGGATTTATCACCTTTGGGTTTGAAAACCTCTGGCCAACTCGCTGATTAGAAATGCATTACTAATTGCAAAAGCAGTTACATTGACTTTTGTCACCTGATAATAAAATTTCACAATTTTATGGTTCAAAAGAATTCGCGCACGAAAGAGAAACGCGTTACGAAACTGCTGTGCAATTAATAAATTAACTCTCGGTGTACAAAAATGCGAAAGAAAAGAAAAATCGGGAAATAACATTTCGTTCGTTCTTCTTCGTTTTTTTTCTGCCCTTCCCTTCTCTCGCGCAGCTTCCCCAACATGGATATTTCGATAGTCAGTTTATTAAATAAAAACGCTCGGAGCATTCTCTTTAACGCAGACCGGATCATATTAAAAATATAACGACAACAAATTAGCACGTGCAAAGTAAAGAAAACAATTTCGCAAACTTCCTTAACGATGCCGAAGTTTCAGCGCGCACAAAGTGATAGCATTATCCAGAGTTTCATGAAAACGAGTTTCTCAGTCGCTCCATCGTGCACCCTCTATATACATTAAGTATAATATTAAAATATCTACGATATTAAGATAATCGAAATTCGAAAAAAAAGCAGGCAAATTAGTTTTTTCTATCCCGCTGCGCGCAACACTTTGGCGGCGCAAATTCACTTAACTATTTCATTTTTATCATGAACATTTTTGTAATCCAATATTCAAACTAAAATGGCCTATTAAAAAACACACAGTGTCGACTTTTTTTAACAAGCTTTTTTGCCGTCTTCTGTCGAATAACGGCCGGTGTTGTAGGCAATTTCATTATTTTTGCTCGGAATAAAATTTGATAAGTCCCCCTGCAGACAACAAATGATAGGAAAATGAAAAAAAAAGGAAAGAAAACGAAAAAGAAAAGAGAAAAAAACGCGATAAATTTTCAACTACGTGACTTAGTTGGTCGGATGGATTTCTACCTAGGAAATAACATGTAGCCGACACGGAGAGAGCGCGTTATCTTTCCTTCAATGTATTTTTACACTCTGGGCGAGAAGCCCCCGATGCGCATAATAACAAACGTTTCGCTGCTGCGACGATAAAGCGCTGTCTGGACACAGACCGTACGATTGTGCGTTTCCGTTGCACAATATTTACGCTCCTTTACCAAGTTCAATGTTACATCTTTTTTGTCCCCATACACGGCTGGCCGAAATTTACACGTGCATACATTTGTGCATATCTTGAATTTCCGTATATCACGAGCCGTATAAATATACATGTACAAGTTTTCATATATAAAAATGGTCTGCGGTTTTTTTTTTCGCTGAATGATTTGCGGACAAAAAATTATCTCAAGAGGAAGGTGTGCAAAAAGTCACCCTCTGTTGGGGAGCAGGCTAACAAATCATTCATAAAAGTAGACGCTGGTTTTGCGAGGACATTAGAAGCGGAAGAGAATGCTGCAGTTAATGTTACGTTTGTGATGTGCCTGGTAGCGGGACGCTGTTATTTTCAATGCATATAAATGCATCGGAAGCGACTGCATGCTTGCATGAATCATAGCAATTATCATTGACTACCATTTTCCTATGCCATCGGTGAGGAATCTCAACGAGTCGTCCTCTCGTTGCTATTCACTTTTGCTCGTCGCCGTAACATTGATCTTAATACTCCTAAACTACCTGTCAAATTTAGAAGTACCGATTAATTTGTTGCAAATAATTTGATATCATTTAAACTCTATTTTATATCAAAATAAATCTGAACTAATGAATGTTCCAATTAAACAACCTAATTAGGATTGTTTAATTGTTTTGATATTTTTTTATTTCATTTTAGGTTTTTAGAAAAGTGAAAAAGTAGTAGAAATTGTAATAAATCAACTAGGGAGAGTTTATTTATGATAAAATGAGTTGGACGCTGGTGGGGTTGATATAAATTTAAATATGATTTACGTATTTCGGTGCATTTATCAAATAATTTTTGGCCGCGTGTGTGTGATAATAATGTTTCATGGAGTCGTCTGCGTTAATTCGGATGGGCGACTCGAGTGTCACAACGAGTCCAACCGTAGAGACGAATTCGTCTGTACGTGGCAGTCTACCGCACTGTTCCGACTGCCAACTCGAAACCACCATCTGTTTGTATGATACGCTGTGCTACCTACTCGCACACAGTCTCGCCAATCTGCTTTTACCGCCTAACTTCGAACGAATTACATATGTTATTAAATTTCAAGCTCTAACAATGTTCAAGTTTTGCATTTTGTTACACGTTAACTTACTTTAACAATTAGCCCTTGTATTACACGTGTTTCGCACTTTGTGTACATGCGACCATTGTACACCGCTTTCGATGTAATACAAAAGTTCATTACATGCGAGACAAATTTCCGCTGATTTGAGAATTTAAATTTATGTTAAATTAATTTTACCAACTTGTTCAAATAATCTCAACTATCTCAGAATTTGTATGACAAGTACTTCTTCAGAAAGTTGAGACAATTCAAAGTTCATTTCATTAAATTTGATTTATTCATTTGGTAAATCAAAATTAATCAAAAAGAGGATTTTAAAAGCATGTGTGTATGAAAGAAATTAGTTTTCTGATACAATTTTTTTATAAATATACTGCCAATGAAAATTGTAACGTTTAAAAATGACGTACGAATGAAATATTTGATTTACATTTAAAACTACTCATTTGACAGTGACTCCATTTTGCGAAGTGTAAATTTGATGTAACTACGAACCAAAATGATTTGCAAATTACCTCATAAAGGTACAGTGTGCAAAATTTGTAGTGACTGAAGGTAAAGTAGGTTGCAAAAAAGTTGCGAAAACTTTGTCTTCAGAAAGTAAGTGTGTGATACCGATAGAAGATACTATTCATTTTGCAAAAAATCCACTGTCGATCAGTAAATTTATATAGTACGAATTTCAACAATTTTGTTCTTGATTTTAAGATGTCTGATGATAAGATAAACTGTGATTAATTAACTTTTATTTTTTACAGAAAATTGTTAAGTCGCTTTGATGTGACTTATAAATTCTTTGACATTTGAAATTTTTTTAAAAACTTTGTTCAATGCAATATTCATTAATGATCAATAATCCATCAAATGGTCGATTATTTCTTTTTCATTTTCTTGTCGCAATATTTTTAAAATTCCGCGACGTGACTTGTCGTCACTGAGTTCAACTATTTATAAACGCAACAAAAAAGGGTAGGTCATTGATACGTCGTCATTGTCGTTGCAAGTCGTCCTTGAATACCTCAATACAGTTTTCTTTAAACGCGTGACGTTTCGGTCGCAGTATTTGCAGAGAGGCCGACTACACAGTTTTATTTTTTTCGTGTGATTTTATTATCAAATGGACCTACGTTGCACTTAACACAAATATAGATTTACAAAATATAAACATATGAAATTCATCCATACACATCTTAATCCTAAACATTTGAGGAGATCGCAGTTCTCAGCCACTGAATTATCAAATTCACATTTACACGTTGTATCGATTTGAAAAAAAAACTAAGCCTACGATTTATCTCCAGTCAAATTAGGCCGTTTTGCAAATAAATAATTACAGTGGATAAAAGTTAAGAATCATGAGTTTTTGAGAAATGGCAGATATATTAAGTACAAAATATTTTTGATTACTCAAAGTACGCATGCGATGATATATATGGCACAATCTAATATGTAAAATCAAATATACAAAAGTACACTTAGTCCTCATCCATTCGTTCATTCATTTTGCCAAATACATTCATGTGTTATTGTATATTATTTGTCATATCAGATTTCGATTTTCAAGACTAGATTCGTTTTCATTACAAACTTTTCAGTTGCAGATCTATGACATACAACAAATTCAAGCTCATGTTTAATTTCCGTTATTAAAAATTGATGTATCAATTATTATTAGTCGCTCATATACAACGTTACTTTTCATTGTTCAGCAACCAATCTCATCCATGAAATAATATTTTGTTCGACTCGCTATCAGTTTGTCTTGAACATAGAATAAATATAAAAAAGTCATCTTACAAATCACTAAACTAATAATGTTCGACTTCGAATACTTTATAATAACCATCGAATACTTTATTTAAACCACAACTTATGTGGCAAATTATAATATCTAGTTCAAAGTATAGGAAGTACTTACAAACGTAGCTATTGCAATTTGCAACAGAACTTTTCATAACATAAATCTACGCATTAACTTCTAAACTATTTTACACGAGCATTGTACGCGCAATTGTTTGTCAAGTTTTGAAATCTATGTACATACATGAGAACAAAAGTCTTTACAATGTGTCTGAAAGATTGTCGTGAAAAACGCAAATACAATAAATAATCAGATTACCTAATCAAATAACTAGAATTTTTTCTTTCGCGTTTTTCGGGTCGTCGAACTTCAGAGTTGAACAAAGCAAATGTTTGTGACATGACAAATCTTGTCGATCAAATTAATTTCACGTTGAAATTACATTCAGTTTCAAACCAGTCGATGGCAAACATGCTCCACAATATCCGCCACATCTGCCGACTATGTTCTGATTGCTCTGCAATACAAATAAATCTTATTTACTTATTTATTATTCACACAACAAATTAAACTTATCCGTTCAAATTTGACAACACTTACTAATCTCGTGACCGAGTGATATGCTCGCCTGTTTTGAGTAGTCCACGTAACCTGTGGCGCGATATGGAAAAATGTTCCACTGAGATTAATGCTGAACAATCCCTGTGGACAATTTTGCATACTATAACAGTCACCGGCCGTGCCAAATTCTACCGTTCTTCCTCCAGTGGTAGTTGCAAATGTATAATCGTTGGCTAAAAAAATTCAATTATTATCATCGAAAATCTTCATCCATTGGTTCTTCAAAAATTGTTTTCCTCTCACCGATAATGTATAAATCTATAACATCAACTCGGATTTTGTTGAAAACAGTTTTTCCATAATCTGATTCACGGATTTTTGAACAATCGCAACTGTCATTCCGTTTTCCACTATATGGACAAGTTCGTGGATCTGACAATCTAAAAACATTAAAAATTACTTTTTTTAGATAGAGAAAAAAGGTGATAAAGCAATTTCTTATCCTTTTATTACAACCTTTTGTCGTAAAATTCGGCATAATTTTGTTGAGATGACGCTGGGAGCGTGAGATATTCTTTCGGATAATCAGTATTCATGCCGTGGCAATAAATTGACATAATTTGATTACCAACAACAAGGCTGTGTTCGCCATCTTTGGCCGATGGGAAACGCTGCTTCAAATCTAGACAAGTAGCTACACCGCATGGCTTTTGATTGCACTTTCTTTTTCTCTTCGGTTTAGTATCTTTGGAACAGTTTAACCTTGGCACTTTTTTCCCCAAACTGTCTTGACAAAACAGTTTTCTCACCTGCCTGCCTTTTTTCCCACAAGTATGACTGCACTGAAATAAAAACAAATTGCAAATTTGGAACATGCTCAGAAGATTCAAATCAGCGGAAATTTCAAAAGTTTTACTTTTTCCCATTCGCCTTTGCCCCAAAAGTACATTCCGTTACAGTCGCGAATCTTGCACCTGTGTATCTCACTTGGTCTATTCGCATCCGGACATTCAACCGAAAACTTTGGATCCTTCCAGCCATAAATATTCGTACGATGACAGGTTACGTTGCGAATTCGCACACCGTTTCCGCAAGTTGCTGAACACTGAAAAAATTGTAAGCATTGTAAGAAAACAGAACTTTGAATCAAAAAACAAAGTGAATCTGAAATCTTACTTCACTCCATTCGGATGTGAACCATTTATGAAGTCTGTCCGAGCCGCAATACTGTCGGTGACATTGTCGCCGCTCCTTAGGCTTGGGCTTCATTAAACAATCGGTGTCCTTCAACTCTTCACCTTTATGACTTCGGCATTGAACTAGTCGAACCTGATGACCTTCGCCACACTTGACACTACACTGAAGTTTCAGATTTCTATTAGTAAAATTCAGTCGAGTAATACAAAATAATAATCGTCAATCGATTATTATTATTAACATTCTGCCTGTACTAATTTGTTAATGATTGCGAATATACCTGACTCCAATGGCTTGTGTCCCATTTGGGACATGGATGACTATTGCACGGAACCATCGTAGATGGTCTTAAACTTTCGTCGCAATACTGACTTGGGTGGATCTTTTTTGTAATTATTGATGAACATTTAACAATTCTGTTTATTACTCCACCACCACAGGATTTCGTACACTGAAATTGTTAATCGTTAGTTAAAAAAGTATTCTTATACAATTTGTCTTTTTTATCCCTCAAGTGTATGACAAAATTAGATTTGTAGTTATCCAAAAATGAGTTATTTTAATCTACTCAAACTGTATTTTTTCAAACTGTGCAGTTTTGTTATCAAAGTTTGTCAGACTTTTGCCTTTTGCTAAAATGTCAATTAAAGGTCAATAATTAAATAATTTACATCTCCATGTTCAGTGATGATCCACTCGAATTCATTTTTGTGAGGAGTGATTAAATTGCTGTCAATATCATTATTCTCACTCGGCGAGTTATTGTTCGTAACCTGAAGAGTTACCGTTGGATCCTAAAAAATTGAAAAAATCAGAAAAATGAAATCTTGATCCCTGACGCCTGATGAAATAATCAATAATCATCATTTACTTACAGAACAAGGTGCGAGAAAACAGGATTTCGTTTCTATTGGTTTCAACGTTGCATTGCAAAAACTACTGTACGAATTATCCAGCGTTCTACAAACAACTTTTCTATTTTGAACACCTTTGCCACACGTTACAGAGCACTGTAACCAATCAAATAAAAATCTTAAGAATGCAGTTCATGATTTTTACTTTTATTCAAACTTTTCAATGACAATTTCACTCACATCACTCCATTCCCCAGAGTGCCATTTTTCACAAGGTCCTGCATTGCAAGCTTCTTTGGTTGTCAGAGAAACTTCGTTGCACTCTGATTCGGGTACAACTCGATTATCAATTTGACACCTGTATGCTCTCTCCCTCCATCCTTGGCCACAAGTGACAGAACACTAAACCCATTTTTATTGTCAGAAAGTATTCTTTTACATTCAATTTGTTACAATTCTAATGTATGTCGTAACAGTTACCTGAGTCCAACCAGCATAATTCCATCTGGGACAGGAATCCTGATTGCAAGGGCGACTGACAAGTTTTTTCTCAGAATCGCACTTGTCGTCAGACAAAATTTCTCTATTTGAATCCGAGACACAAACGGCTTTCCTTGTTTGACTTCCTCCGCCGCATGTCACCGTACAGGCGCTCCATTCACCGTAAGACCAGCGCACGTCTTTGCACGAACCGTTGCACTTTTGCTCTGCTGGCATGTCAGCCAGATGAGAGCACAAATGGTGTGGCATTCTCTGTGAGATTGAATTATCGTGCAAGATTTTGACACAGTTGTACTTGATTTTCTGAATACCTGGACCGCAGTTGCCTGTACATTCTGACACGTGTGCAACTTGCCACCTAAAAATATAAAACCAATTACATCTCAGATTTCCAAGACTTTTAAATTCACATCGAAATTCGAAATGTTCTTGAACTTACTGAAGATCACAGTGATCATTGCAACGTTGAATTTCTTTCGCTGGTTTCTGGATGTTCCGACAGTAATCGTCAGACACTATTTGTTCATTCTTAATTCTTTTACACTGCGCTTTGCGGTACTTTGTACCCTGACACGCTCGGTCACACTTACTCCAATCAGATAAGACCCAATTGAAACCAGAGAATACATCTTTCGGTATAGAATATTCGTACTCTATCTGCGGTGGTAGAAGATCTCCGCCGGATAAAAGCTGCTTGCCAAAACAGAATTGAATTATTGTCATTCCAACATTGATATAATTATTATACTTTTTTGAACTTTAATCACCTCAACGACAAGATCAACTTTGATTGGTTTCGTACTGTTCAACCGTTCAACAACAGATTTGAAGCCGTTATACTCAATTTTCAACCCTGGAATATCGATGACTTTTCTGTAAATCAGCTGGTAATTACCGTTTATAAGGTACTTTCCATTTTCACCAATACGAAGAACTAAAACAAAAATAAATTTCATTTTAGTTAATGAACCTAACTCAAACGTTCAATAATATGATGCTTAGAGTCCTACCTAGGTGATTACTGTCATTAGCCGACCCATTCCAGCCATACTGTCTGACGTCAATATAAAAGCTACCCGCTGGAATGTTTGTGACTCGTTGATATCCATATTGACTAATGTTATAAGAGCCTACATGTCGTTCGCAGGTGGAATTGTCACCGCGACACACAGCGCAAGAATCAAGCTTGGCAGTTGAATCTAGAACGTGATCGCAGCCAGCTGCTCGACATTTTCCATTAATACACACGTCGAAACTATCTTCCCAGCACCTTGTACCATCGATCACTTTCTGTTCATACAAGTTATATCGATTGTTCTCTACTTTGCAGTAAAGTTTGCATTGATCACTTAGTGGTACTGCGAACAAGAAATCAAACATTACGTAAAGATTGCTTTACACGTATCACTTAATTTATTATAAAAAAGACTCACTGGGAGAGTATATTTTCTTTGGTTGAACGTTCGGATTATTGCGTTGGTATTTGGAACATTGCTCTCCCTAAAAATAAAAATTTATTTAAAAACTGGAACTACAGTTGGAAATTGTCGAGGATTCGAACTTGGGACTCTAAAATGATAGTCTGATGTCTTATGCACTGCTCTACGAAAACATTTTTGGCACTTATTATTCTAAAGTAAATGCTTTGGTAATTTCGAATGTATCGTTGGTAATTTGGAATTTCTCATCTTACTATACCTAAAATCAGGAGTTCCAAGTGGACAGTCATGAGTGGCACAGCTTTCATACTGAATCTTCTCGCCAACACAGTAGTTTCCGCCGTGTCGGGGTGCCGGACTGTTGCACTCACGAATCCTGCTTCTGATGCCACCGCCACAAGTCCTGGAACATGCTCCGAAGGTACTCCAGTTGCTCCATTGTCCGTGGACAGGTTGAAGGTACTTCCGTGCAACGCACTCGCTTCGATAGCACCACTTGCCATTGCCGCAATCCGTCCCATCAGCCATCGGCATGTTATAAAAACACGATCCGTCCCGATAATAGGAACACGGCAATTGTTGACAAACTGTCTAACCGATCATATTAAACACATATATACACGGTGGGTCTGAACAGACTGCAACCTAAAAGTTCTTGCGCAGTCAATTTTCCTTCAAAATATCTTTTAGGAATTTATTTTTTTGCCTCTAAATGATAAGGAATCCCAAAATTGACTCCGCAAGAACTTCTAGGTTGAAGTCTGCTCAGACTTACCATAATAAACATTCGTTTGAGTGTAACTTCTCTGGTTCTAATTTTTTAGACAAAGTTGTAATTTACTCAAGCATCTCAAATTTACAAGATGTAGCAGGAAGTATTTAAAAATTTTAACGAGAGAAGTTACACTAGTCATTGTCACTACCAACATATTTTGTGTAATCTTACCATTATGATGTTCAATATTATCACACAATCTCGCTTGAGGACCATAAATTAATTTGCACTGATCGTCAGCTGTGTAATTCTCGCCAGCAAGTATGTCATTAACAATCGGGATTTTTGATGTTTTCGGTCTATTAAGAAGGCAGTTTGCGTATTTGGACCTGTAAATTTTAAAAAGTCTTAAATACCGACACCGAAAAACAAGTCCAGGCGATACCATGCAGATAAAAGGATTTTTCTTCCATACATACTCAAGGAATTTAGTGCTAACAACCCTAGAACACGTCGACCAAATCCAAGGAAACATTTGATTATCCATTCGTTTTGCCATGACGCCAAGAATTTCGTCACTTTTCCGAAACAAATCGCAATCCTTGACCTCGTCGTGGGGCATGTTAAGTCTACACAATAAATAATAATAATAAATGTTAATTTCCAACCCAAAGAAACAATGTGAATATAACATAGAGAACTAGACAAAACTTACAAATGTCCAAGTTCGTGAGCAATCGTAAAGGCACTTTGTAAGCCGTTGTCTTGAACTACGGTGCAAGACATTCCAGATTTGCAAGCTCCTGCTATCGGAGCTAATCCTAAAGTGTTGCAGTATGTATCACGTGGATCAAGGCACAAGGTTTCCCTGATTAAACGAAAGTTACAATCTAAGCTAAATGTTCATTTGTAATTACATAGTTTTTATGAAAAAAAATTGTTGGTACCTTGTTAATAATAAAGCCACGTCATAGTGCTCGTCAGTCGAATCGCTAGAATTATGATAGTTTTGCCATAGACAAAACTGGTTCAACATATTGTTAACATCTTTTTTCGAGTACGGCTCACCGAATAGCTGGTCAGTCGTAACAACTTTGACTAAGGCGATGTTTATTGGATTACCAATAGTATGATCTTTGAACGTTCGAGACACCTAAAATGATTGACAAAATATTAGCATGTAAATCTTCAACTTTTTTAATTACATGTAAAAAGGTAAGATTGTTAAAACTAACCGTTTTCATGAGCACCAAAATGTATGCATAGAGACCACTGCCATGAAACTTAACCATTGATGAATCTGCGGTCACCATAACTTCCACAAAATATTCTCTCGACGGAACAGACCTTCTAAGCCTCAAACCAGAATTATCATCCTCATCTTGATCCTCCAGAGATTTGGTCCTTTAATAAAACAAAATTTTTTCAATTTATATCTCTAAACAAAACTTTTACTTTGATGAATATTTATACAATCAAACATACCTGTTATTTTTTGCGTTAAAACCTACATCATCATTTAGGTTTGATCGTAAATCTCGAGTCGTTCTTTTTACTTGGCTTCGTCTCGCTTCTTTGGGTTTGTTAGCTTTAGCATTGTCAGACTTGTCAAAATAATACTTTGTGAACGGTTGCGTATATTCATCGCTGCTGTGTTCGTCCTCTGCAAGATACATTTGTTATTACAAAATACCACCATGACTATATCGAAATGACATTTCATCATTGATATTTATTTTTGGTGTCTCACCAAAAACACCACACTTGTGCTCCATCGATGAAAAATCCTCACTGTGCTTGACATTGGTTGACTTGGGCGTAGATTTACGAATACGAAGAATAACGTGTTGAAGTGGCGAGTCGAACGAAGTTTCATTATTAGACCATTGTTCAGTCGGTTTGATCAAATAATTTTCAGTCGAGGTCTTCAGATGTCCAGTCTATTACAAAGCAGACAGATTAATGAGACAACTTTTTGCAGCTATAAAATCGCATCTCAAGCTTTAACTCGCGATTTAAGTCGCGAAAACACATGAAAGAAATTGCATGATTGAAGTGCATGGTTCATTAAAAGTGACGTTTTTTTCGATTCTTTCAAGTAACAGACGGCGTTTAAGAGTTGAGACCTGTTAATAACATGCAACCTCAGCGACTTGCCCCCGTCATGAATCAATTTTTATTTTTCAACTGTTAAGCTCGCTGATGAAAAAAAAAGAAAAAGGCCAACGACAAACCGTAAGAGAGAAAGATCGTATTGTTTTTATGTGACGCATAAAGAACATTTATAGAAGTGCACAAAGGAGAAATTTTATCCAATTAAAAACACCAAGTCTTTGTTTGATCTCAAGTCCCTCACAAAGGACTGCAAAGTTTGCAATTAAAATGTTCTTTTTTTTCTACCAATTTCATTTTATAATCAACTTTTAACGCAATTTCGAGTCTCATGGTGTTGATCGCAAAAACGTGCTCATCGTCCGACAGTCAATTGTAATTATTCTTATGCAAAATCAAAACAGACACGCTCTTGTGTATCGCAAGTTTATATTGCCCAAAGCAAATCGATCTTACTCACCATTCCATGACATAAACTAACGCTAACTATAGATTTTGGATCTCCGTCGACCACACCGGTGTATAAACAATCCAAATGATGATCAAAAGTTTTGACTTTTGTTTCATTCAGCACCGCTTGTACAAACTGCAAAACCCAACCAAAAGAACATAAAATTAGTCATCAAAATCAAGACCATCAATCGTGAGATTAAAAAAAAAAAGATCGTCTACCTTGATATTTTCTGCGAGAAAATGTGAATCATGAGTGAATCGCAGACGAAATTTTTTGCCGAAAGCTTCAAATTCGTAACGCGGATAGGGGTCCCAAAATTTGGTTAGTCCATGCCGAAAATGGCCAGTGTGATTTCTGTCAAGTGCTGTAAATAAATAATACCTTTTGTATGTTATGTCTGGAGACTAAATTTAAAGTTATTCATGTGTCTACTTACTTGGGACTTCGTATGAATTTCGACTGACTTTCAGTGGTTCAATGTATTCCAAATCTCCTTCCGAATCGGTTAAAATTTCGTCTCGCCACATTCCCCAAATATTATTCGTGTTCCTCTCGTATTTATGAATCTTATCTTCGCTTGAGTCAGCTTAAAAAATGATACAACGTTTTTTTCAATCCATTTTTCAATTCAGTTTATTATAAACTAGAGAAACAAAGAGTACAAAGGAACTGATCTCGAAAGAGAAAAATTCAAAAACGAAACATTAGATTTAAATGTTATTACAAGTGCAATGAAGTCGTTAAACAAATTACAATGTGTGATTACAAAGTAAGTCATTAATTCTCGAGTGTAACAAATAAGTGCATTTCTGTTGGGCCGCATTCCGAAGTATTTATCATTAAAAATAATTATATATTATTATGAATCTTATTCTATGTAATCATTGGTAATTACGTGATTACATGTGATTCGACTGGAATTGATGGTAGGCTGCACGCGTGGTTTTACATAGGTGCGTTGCTAAGTTCGAATAATTCGCTCATGTTTATGCAGAGGAAACGAAAATTTATCGATATAATTAGCCAATGATTGATTTCTAATTTTAAGCTTATATCACACCGTTTAAATTATCACTCTTTAATCATTACTAATTCAGCAATTTATAGCAAAAAAATTTTCCTTGCAAAACTATTGTAAAATCACATTATTAGCAACATTTGTACAATTGAAATAATATCAATTAGAGTGAAAAGATGCGAAATTCCACGAGTAGTTAAACAGAAGCACGATGATATCAAAATTGAGTGAAAAAAATAGAAACAAGTTAATTGAATCTCATTTCAAAGTATCGTTAATTGGTTGCGAATAATTATTAAATTCTCACTTTCTGATATGCGTAAAAGTGCTTACAGACACAAGTAACCTGATATCATGCATTACGGTATGGCAAACTCGTTAGTTGAATGAACGTCGCCCAGCATTCGCATATCAAAATACAAAATCTCCGTCGGCAATTAATATATACAAAAATTACAACTCCCAGTACAGATGTTTATTTTAAAATGTTTCTGCATATCGGAGTGCTCGCGGAATGAGACCATTTTTATTATTAAAATCAGCGTTATAAATTACAACGACATCAAATATAAAACAGCCGAAAAGCAAAGCAACATGACAAACCTCATGTTTGTCATGCAACAAAAATATTTCTCTCAAATGTCTGACATTGATTCACATGTGAAATGTTCACAAGAACAAGTAAGAAACAACTCAATTGGACGTTTAAAAAAAATGAGAAATTCGTGTCAAACGATCTCACGTGTCAAATCATCTGACAAGCCGTTAAAATTTATTTCAGAAACTCATCGGCGAGTGCAAAATAATTCCAGGTCTGTCGATTAGATGTCATGGCGTTATTTCGATTTGAATTATTGCCATATTGTATGAAGATGAGAGAAAATCGTCGACCGTGACAAGCATGGAATTTCATTTTGCGTCCATAAAGACGTATGACTAATGTGAAATTGCATTTGATGTTTTCGCAAGTTTCAGGATTCGAGCATCGGGATGAAAAAAGAAGTCGGCAATCGCTCAGTAGCTAAAGATCTAATAATAAGAATCGTACGAGCGCCATACGATAGTTCTCCAAATAAACTAATACATAGTTTTAGTCGTAAGTTGTAAACTTGCCGGGCGGAAGCTACAGAATTGTGTTACAATTTTTGAACATTCAAATCTCTGAAATAGATCATCGGTATAATCCACCATCAATATACACAATCTACAAAGTCAAATTTTTTGTCCCCTTTGGAATTCATCATTTGAGAATGACTCAAGATTTGTAAGCTTAACCGACTGATTAAAAATGCACATTCTGACATGTTTCTACATCGTTGCAATCACACTGATCTGCAGTTTGGTCCAGTATTAAGCAAATGAGCCCGCCCTTCGAACTGAACTTTTCCTTGTTCGAAAGGAGCGACGGCGTGGGCAGAAACGAAATCTATTGTAACAGGATGGCAGAACAGGAAGATTAATTTAAAAATGACATAGTGAAAGTTTAGCGAGACCACATAGATCAAAATTTTTTCTATCTGCTCCTATTTATTCCTAGAAGTAGAAAAAAAAGTGGTTACAAAAATTGGCTCTTGGAAAGCTGCAAACTCAAACGACTCCACTGGTGCAAAAAAAGGCCATAACATTGGTAAGAACAAAACGAAATTAAAACAAGTTGAAAAGATTGGATAAAAAAAGCGTATGTGAGAATGGCATACCAATGTCCTGTTGGTTGAATTCAGTCTTTTGAGATATCATCATTTGCGGCTGAGTATCAAAACGAGTTTGGCCGTTGAGATAAGTCATTGTTACGTTTTGATTTAGATGAGCGGTCGTCTCATTAATCGATGGCAGTTCACTTTTCCACAGGATAAGTAATAACAACGATAACACTACCACCAACAGAAGAATAATAATTGCACTAAGAGCAAATGCAACAACACGATTTTGAGTCTTTGCAGTCATCGTAGCTGATTAATTTCATGAGTGTGTTGGCCCCAACTGCAGTCAAACGCAATGGTATTCCATTCACTGAACTGTAATCACACAAGATTGACACATTAATCAAAACGTTCTTTGTCAAAAAAAATCGTGGACTGAAAAATTCAAAAGAAAAATAAAAGCACGATAACAAAAATAGAACATTGTTTCTTATCAATTTCTTACCATTTTTTACCAACTCGAAAAAAGATCTTCTTAAGAGAGAGAAAAATTGTGCAATCTTCAGACCAATAAAATCAAATTTCCTCTTTCATTTTGTCTGACAAAACTACAGACGATTATTAAGTGCTTTTAAATTACATGATTTCCGTTTATCAATCGGGACGATGCTTTTGCAAATTATTTTTAAATCAAAACGCGCCGACTTAATCGCTCAGGATACTCGTTATAGAGATTGATAAAAATAATGCGAATTGAATGTTTCATCGAGCATATGTTGAGTGAATCTTTTATTTAAAAGTTGTCTAGAGCTTGGAGGGCAGGACGAATTGATTATCATTTGATTGTTAATACATTTCCAGAATTAAAATTTGTATCTTTTAAGAAATATTTTTACATTTATCCCACCTGTTACGATTAACAATTGTTCGATTGTTGAAAATCGGTTCCCATCAAATTACAACAAATGATCAGCAAAACTGTTGTTGAGATCACCTTCTGTTGAGATGCACCTTTGGAAGTGCAACGAAAATAAAAGTTATGTCGGATTATATACTACGTCATAGCTATTAATGATCAGATCTTACGACGTTGTAAGATCTGATTACAATCGTTTAACCCATCATTTGTCATTTATAATTGTAATTTAATGTTTATGCTCTATTAGCCTGATTATTCTTAGATCATTTTAGTAGTGGGATAAACATTCATAACATGTTAAAAAACATGCTTCAAGTTCGAATGGAACATGATATTAATTTTTTTGAATTTTTTATAGATAAATCGCGTTTAAACAATTTTGTGCCGTTTACCAATTCTCTTCGTAAAGTGATGAATTATATTTGATCTTTTATTTACTATAATTATTCCATCACGTATAATTTAGTTTAAGTTCAATTCAGTTTTGATTTGTAATTAGTTTTATATTTTTTAATTTTGTTTTTTATTAGTAAGTTCTTGAAAATAAACAGTCCATATCGTTTGAAGATGGAAATCGAGATACGTAATAAATTTGTAAAATTAAAAAAAAAAGCATTGCAAACATCGACTTTGATATTTCGATAGAATTTGAACTTGCATTTTGCAACTCATTTCCAGTCGCCGGTGGTTGTGTTGTTGCACTGTTCAGACATATGAAAAGAACGTGGAAGCTCGCTATTTAGTACAGGGACGAAAATACAAAAGAGAATTCGTACTTATTTAAAACGTTCTTGTTTCAGTTTTGCGATGTTTACCAAAGAGCTGTACAACTTGAGAGTACGTTTGATTGGCGGAATAAACCTGGGTCAAGTCATGTCAAAAATTGTGTGTTCAATTGCATTGCACAACTCTGTTGACATTAATAAAATGATTCAATGTTATGAAATTTTGTCTTTTCGGGTAAAAATAGAAAACCGTTTGTCTTGATTAGACCAAACAGTGTCGCATTCCTCTGGAATTTGACAAACGCGGTGTCTAATCGAGAAGATTAGTTGGACAGCACTTTTGTCTTATTTAGACTATTCATTGCACATGTATTTATAAGTCCAGTAGACTCGCAGATATATTTAGTATTGAAAAGCCTACGGTAACGGCGTCGATAAATTAATTGCAATCATTCTCGCAGTGTTGTGTTTTATGACGCATTGCACATTTGAGAAATTATGAGGTCTAGGTCTAATTGGGCTATTCTCGTAGTGTCCACGTTGGGACTCACTTTAACAAACTAATAATTATACACTCAGACTCAACAAGTAGTTTTATGAACTCGACACATTTTTCGCGCATTAACATTTATAACTCGTGCCCTGATTGGGCCCGAGTTGTTTTCTTATTACTAAGTAGTTTGGTATTTTTTAATCAGTCTCGTAATGATACAACGCAATTCAGAATTTCCAATAATTCGACCAAATGAAATTTTATTGACGAAAAAAATATTCTATTTACTCAAAACAATTCACTGATCAGAACGTAACAACCTCTTTTATCAAATGAAAATTCTTGTGGAAAAAATCGTGAAAAATAGTTTTTTGCACGTACCTCGTGGAGTTGAAAACAAACGATCTATTGAATTATTGGTAAGTTTCCAAATAATTTTATGCTCCAAGTCATTGGATTAGTTAACCCCTAGAGTGTTAACGTGCGTAATTGAAACTAACTGAAAGGTACACAGTGGTGTAATTGATCACTCAATTGGTCGAGAAAACAGCAAATTTAAATGAGCAGGACAACTTTAATTTCAATTTTTGTTTGATCTTTTAATTTAATCCAATTCAAACTTTCGTTTTAATAAAAAAAAAAAAACAAGTTGTTTTGGACACAACATCTCAGACTGAATTGTTCAACGATGAAAAATAATAAACAAGTCGCGTTTTTGTTCCTGGGGGAATAATAATCAAAGTTTCCATTCGAATCATCAATGGTGCATTACTTCTGAATGCATTAGTGAAGCAATAAATTATTTATTCGTTTGAAAATCGCGGTACAATTTAAATGTAAATAAATTCGCGTGATGAATGGAATGATTAATCACTGGCGGATGCACTTTTGCATGTGCGACTTCAATCAAATCTTTGAATCCACATTTTCAAAAACAACAATCTTGTTTTCTTAAATTTAACCGATTTTCCTTCAAATTATTTCAATCCAAGTTTTATTGTCTGTACTAGACAAAAAAACATAGTTTTTGGATTATCAAACTTGCCAAGTTGTTATTTCAGATTGATTTATTTTGCAATCGTAGGTTTTCGAATGGAAATGAAAAATAAGAAATAAATCGCGCCACGCATAGAAATTCAGACCAACTCAACATCACTGAACGTTGTCTTGTTCTTGTTCATTCTTATATCGCGCGTTAAAAAAAATGAACGATGAATGATTAAAAATATTTTGTCGTCCCTTTGTTTCCAACCCATACATTTAGCCAAACAAGAGAGATAAAAGGTTTTTCGTTCAGGTCATTTTTCAATCGTGTCAAACGACACTTCGCATGTTTCTTCGAGCTTGGAACGTGGCCAATTTTTTAAATTTCCTTGCACGAGATCGGAATCAATCAATTTGTCATTAACATTTCGCAAAGAAATCTGCAAACTGGATTTGACAGTTAAAAAAACAGAATGAAACTGAATGTCAAATTTTGACTTTTGAAGTTTGTTTGAAACCATTTGAAAACGTACAATTTGATTCATTCATCCTGTCATCTCGTGTATACAATCGAGATGTACTCGAAAAATCGAGTACCTCAGAGTATAATCACTCAGACGTAAAGTCAACATAAAGTGCATAAGGAGGATCAGTTATAGAAAGTAGATCATTGGCGTAGGCGCGAGCAGGCTAATTTTATATGGAAGTCGATACTAAGTCACATAATTTCACAGGAATTACGATGAATCTAAATGTTATCTTAGAACTGACCAAATAAAAATTTAATTAACATTCAAAGACTGTTTAAAATTGAAATCAACTGTTTCTTCAACTGAAAATTCGTTTCTTTGTTATTTAATTTGACTGCCGTTTAAATGGAGCTGACAAAAAGAAGAAATCCAAATCGTTAGGAAAAATTGAATGCCAGAAGTGCGTATCATGAATCACAAGCAATCTGCTTTTTTTGGATGAAGAAATAAGATGGAATTAGCTGCCGCGCACAAATGTGCAGAAATCAACGAGTGACAAAGCCGTACGCGAGCGTGCACATTGATATACACAATAAGAGCAAAAAATAACCACGGTGGTAACGACCTTAATGACGACACACGAATAAAGAGGTCCTCAGAGGGAATTTGTCAGTTCGTTGTCGTGAAAAAAACCGTTTTGCCCAAAAAAAGAAGATTAAAAACTACTCAATTTTTCTACACTTGTTTAAACAATTTTTATCTTTTGAATCTAAAATGAAAAACGAAGTGGAATTTATTTCTGATGACATTTTTGTCCTGTTTGTTTTACATCGAACAAATGTAGGAGAGATAAAAATCAATCAAACCGAAGAAAACAAAATATAAATCGGGACAAGTTCACGCTAAGAGTATTTAGATAGCAAAGAGATGTATTTACATTCATAAAATATCTTAGGATCCGCTGCGAACGAGCGCGGCGACCAAATGGCATTGCAAGCGTTGGGAAATAAATGCGATAAACATTTATTTTATTAAACGTTTCGTCATTGATGATTTCGTTATTGAAATGATTTTAAAGTTTGTGTATGTGTAACAAGCAATAACTTTCAAGACCAGATGTTTGTCCGCTTCTTATACGATTCGGGGAATATTATAGTCAAAAATTCAGTTCCAGCAAAATTTTAATGCAAATAATCGCCGACGGTTGTTGTTTCATTTGGGTTACTACATGACAAACGTGTTACATTTGCTCACGAAATTTGAGATCACGATGATCAAAAATAGTCTAATAAGAAAAAAAAACGTTTCAAATTGAAATTTAGCAAAAAATGAAAAACTTAAATATGTTTTCCATTTTTTTTTGTATGAAAATCTTAAAAACTTTCAAAACCATGGAAAATTGGAGATCCGAATCTGCGGCAAAATTATACGAGCAGGGGCAACGTTCTGATTCTAAAATGGACGAAAAGTGACTTGTACACATTTGTGTACTATATTTTTGGATGAAATAGAGACGTTGAAAACACGCATAAGATTTATCAACTAACATCAAGCCGGAGATGAGAATCTACTGCAATGATCGAAAACCGTGTTTTTGACCCTTTTATCGCAGACATTTACACTGGTTTTTTACTGTTTGGCATAATTTATTTGTCTATCGTCAGACCACAAGCCACGAAACCGTTGAAACAAGATCTTGTGAGAATCGAAACCTTTCGAGTGATTAATGTCATCGGGCGGCTGTGTTTCCATTAACACGTCCTCAAAATACTTATTTTCAGGTCCATATTCACAATTTTGAATAATATTTTAATGGTCGATGATAGGAACCTAAGATCCATGAACTTCTAGCCTTTGGAATTGGTTGAACATCTTTTTGGTGTTGCAAGTTATCATTAAAATCAAAAACCTGATGAAATATTGCTAAAATCACAGAAGAGAAACCACAAAAATCTTAATCAAAGCAATATTTTATATGAGATTGCAATTAAATTATTTAGAAATCCAATCAAGTTTGCAATTCAAAGTGAATACAATTGATTTTGTGAAAAAAAAAAGTATTTAATTAGACAATGTGTAAAAATGCTTTGCTATTTATAAGGCTAATAAAACAATTACACGCAGTTGTAATTTAAGACAAAGAAAGGTGAATTTCTCACACCTGACTAATCATAGATTAAAGCACAAAATTCAACATCAATCATCATTCTACTATTTGAAATTGATTGATCCGTCCTGCTAAGTACCGGTTTCATCATCCGTGCCATTTTCCATGGATCTCGGACTAGTCGCTAAAGAGCGATAAAAGGTATTCCACGATGACAGCGCATCACGATCGACTTCTTTCTTTTATTTTCACGTTCTTCCTCGTGATTTACTATCAGCGCTGCCTTAAATGCATTGTCTCGTAATCTATCATCAAAAGAGGATAAAATCTCGCGGCGAAACCTTTCGCTGTAATTATTTCAAATGAATTCTAATCGACCATTGCCATTAAATGATAAATAAAGCGCTACTCGAAGGAGCAAGACGAAAATGCCTGGAATTCGCCGCCTTATTTAGTAATCATATTTTTTAACGATCATACTTGCGCTGTAAACTAGAATTCCTTTTCCGTCACTGGCCTATTGTCGATAAACGTAAACGTTCCTATAATACCTGTTCGAAATAAGCACAGCCGATGACGAACAATAGCAACGTATAACGAGATAATTGGCATATCGATAATCCAACTGGTGAAAACCGAGTCCTTGATTTGCCTGTTAGTGCAGATGTACGATTGCAACAGTAATAGACGAAGTTTGTGAAAAAACGGCGATTCCAACTGCAGCTTTAGAAAACGTGCAAAAGTTAACGATCAGCATCAAAACACATCAGGGTACCGTTGCAGCGTCGACAAGAACAACCTACACAGTTTAATTGCATCGTGAGATACCAGAAATGGCGACAATTACGACCTAATGACATAGAAAACAATTGTCACACTTTTCAATTGACGTATTTAAATTTGAACACAACACTAATTGAAATATTGACCCTTAAGTGCACAGTCTGGAACTGCCAGACGCTGAACAAAGTGTAATCAAAATTTTTTCATAACACTGATTAAATCAGATTTTGGGATATCTGACAAAAATGTTAAAAATTTCATACAAAATCTTAAAGAAAGGAATTCTTGTTTTTCCAAATGAACCTGATTGATTTTCATTTTATCGTCAAGAGCGTGTCTTCTCTTTCACAAAACACTTCGATGTGTGACATTTTCAATAATTCTTATCCAAGTTATGAAATCGTACAGTGCCAATTGTGTTTGTATTTTTCTTCATAATTTCGTGATTAAGTTATAAACAGAAAAATGATCCGAGTGTGAACTTGAGGGTTAAAATGAAAAACAGTAGCTTTGGGTTATTGAACTGAGAAAAAATGTGTTTAATTAAAAATTCCCTTTGGACTGTCAAAACGTTGATCGTTCAATTTCATTTGCGAGCGAATTTGAAAATAGCAAAGAGAAAAAATAATTTCACGTGGAAGTTGATGAGAGACGTGAAACGTCATGTTTCATGAGATGAAATATTTTGATAGCGCTATCTGCCTGGTACTGTCGTGTCCAGTGAGAAATCTGATCAGTTACTGACGTATTAAATCAAAACGCTCCCCTGATGATGAACTTGTTTGTCTTTTTTCGTCGGCATGTTTTGGAATTCAAGAAGGCTAAATTTCGTCCTGCCATCACGTGCAAACATTTTTTTTTCTTCTTAAAAAAAAGTTTCATTACCAAAAGACACGTGGAAACTTAATAATTATTCTCGACCGAACTCGCTTAGCAAAAAATCAGCGTTGAATTTGAGTGGCGGCGTTGAATTTCGTAAAGCGTGTACTTTTTTTCTGTAAAAAATGCTGAATTGTAAACATATTTCTCTAGACCGCTGCTATTTCAACAACACTCGGTTCTTCATCCAACGTAAAGTTCTGCCAACAAAGTTATATGTCAAATGTTCGACAAGAAAAGTCATAATTACATTATGACAATAAAACCTCGTTACGAAAACAAAGTTGCGTAATAATTTTATTTCAATAATTAAAAGAAAACACACTCGATCGAATATTCCGTACCAAACTAAACAATGAAGCATGAATAAACGATGATCGTTGCATCATTTTTTCACAGAACGCAAATAAACAAACAACCTTAAATAAATTCATTCAACTGATGCAATTTTTAAACGTAAAAGAAACTCTACAGAAAAGACAATTCAAATAACGAACTCGAACGACAAAAGAGTCATAAAATTGCAAAAAACGAAATTCTCAAAAACTGATTTCCTTACAACTGTCTAGAACATGTTCACAAGGAACAATTTTAAATAAATAATTACAAGGCGTGAATGCCCGTTGGTTACATTTAACAGCCTTCGTATTCCTAATAATATCCTAGAACCATTCTGAGAATCGCAAAGCGCCTAAATATCCTTACATCTTCCCTCAAAATCATTATATCACATTACCTCACAATCAAAGGGAAAAATCTTTCAATTTTCTCGATTCCCACGCGAAAGCCCTCAGAAAATTCCATTTTCCCATTCGTGTTTTTTTTTGCACATATAATGTTGTTAACTCGCGTCTCTATTTGACGGAACTAAAAAACCAAAACTAACAGCGTCGAATCGCGAATTCTGGTTGGTAGAAAGAAAGGAGAGACTTCCGCAATTTATTTGCGAGTTATTGTTGCGGTGTTGGAGAAACCTACTGAATGCAGCATCACAACCACCGGTGCCCGATATAGCAATAGCCTAGCCGGTCTCGGTATATATAAACACACTTACATTAATTTCATGCAGGCGAATAATGCGCGCACGTGCGCTGAAATGTATACCTAGGTCTTAGAAACGGCGCGGACAAGTCTGGCTGCTATCTCGTGGCGTTGGTTATCTTGATATCCGCAGAAGTCGGCGTGCCAAAGAAGCTGCGAATAAATTAGCGCCGTCCGATACAAGGCTCGTTAATCCATTAGAGTAGCCGGCGATTTAATTTTCAGTGCATGTGATTAAAGTCGCGTGCTGAGCGCGGCCGATAAACGTCACAGGAAAAGTCCACTAAAATTATACACTTTGATGGCGAGACGCGGCGAATTTGAGTCACTATTTATGCGAGGTGATAAGCGAGACGGGCGCACAATGCGAGCCGCTGTTCCAGTCACGCTGAACAAATTAAAGAGTTGTAAACACAAGAAATCGGACGGAGCGACAAAAAAAGGAACGAGAGGAGAAAAAAAGAGAAGGAAAGGTAAAGGTAGCCCGGCTGATCGCACGTGTCCGCAGCGACTGGGAAAGGGTGAACACGCGCGATCCAAAAAGGTAAACGCACTCGGGTTCGTGCGCCTCGTGAGAAGCCCTTAAGTCAATTTTGAACGGTGCAATTTGGGTCCGGGGCTCTGTCGGGATTTGCAAGTCGGCCTCCGATGCTAATGAGCGTCCGTGGGATACGCGCTTAGTTAGCACTAATCCATTGCGGAGGTTCAGCCGTGACTGACGAACTTGCGTTTGATCTCGGATTAATATTTGAACCAGTCAAACAACTAACAAACCGACGAGCGCAGCCACGAAGGGAAGCGAACATCTCGCCTTAGCGACACGCCGTCCCCCACCAAATCTTTGCCTCCTGCTCCGGCTCGAGGAACCGCCGACTGTCTTTCCCGTTTTGTCTCCCTACCACCAGCGAACTCCCACTATATTCAACAACTTGTTGCATACGACTTGGTCGTACAATTTCCTGTGCATCCTGACATTCTTTTGCATTTTCGTCGCACACCCACACCTTCCAATATTTTCACATCCTAGATCAGATTCGCTCCTTATCATTTGCTTTAGATGCTCTATCCAAGATCTGAACTCGCCACCCTCCGGTCATCCACGAATTGTTGACTCTTCGCCTCTTCTGCTTCTTCCTGAAAGTACAAACAAGTTAGGCTTTTATGTTCACGAAAAAATGATGTGCAATGTTTGCTCGCTTTTCACAATAGACTCAGTTCCAAGGATTACCTTCGGAGGTAGCAGGTTCAGATAAATTTCGCACAAATCAAATCGGATTACGCCCAGAGAACTCATTCGAAAGCACTCGTCTTGTTTGTCGGCTCGCAAGGTTTATATTTCGATGTGACTAATCGCGAGATGAAAAATTAGCTAATCGCAAAGCCATATTAATGATCGTGTGGCAATAAAACACGACAGATTATACGTCTCCTTGTCCTATACTGGAATTGCCTAATTAATCCTATTTAACTCGTGCACAATCTCGATATTCACTCCGCGAACCTATGCCAGTCTCTTTTTTTTATCCTCCCTCTCTTTCTTTTTACCGAGTTGCAATTAATTTATGAAAATTTCAAACGTTTTCTTAGAACCACTTAACGTTTTTCTTGCCGCAGACCTTTTTTTACACTGAATGTCGCCTGTCAGTTTGAATCAACTTCAAAATCTCATGCTTCTTTGTTACACCGCAAGATCTGAGACAACTTATCCGGGTGGGAATTTTTTTGGCGATCGTCTTTTGCGCCAAAGATGTCTTCATCAATAAATCATTCGCGACAATTTTAAACTGGAGACGTGAAATTTTACATTGTTCGTCTTTTACATTTTTTTATCTTCTTCGTTTACACTGTCGATTTGTTTTATAATGTCGTTGTTTTTGCACTGAACTTATTCTTAAAATACAAACATAAATTCTGGCAATTTTTATAATACACAACGTTCGACGATCTCGCTTCATGAAGTTTATGAATCATTAATGTCGTTGTTACATTCTTGTAGTAGCTGTAAAAACGAGCCAACAGTGCAACGACATATAAACTTAATGCGTTATTATAGATATGCATTTCTTTACGGCTATGCTAATTTGTTGAGCGTTCAAGCGGTTCAGCAATCGTATAGCTTCATTTTCATACCGCAAAAATCCGTACAAGCATTATCCTCGAATTCAAATAAAAATATCTGATTAAATCGAAAAGCAGTGTAAAAAGTTTGCCCGGTACTTTGTCCAGTGAGATTCGCAATTCAATTTGGATAAAAATGTTTCGGGGAAAACATTCTCAGCGATAAAAGACCGGGGGAAATAAATTGAAAGATGGTTCGATGAGTTTGAGTAAAAAAAAATTGTCAGGTAATTTCCGGGAGATTTTATCGACATTCCAAAAAGTTTAGGATTCAACGCGAAGATGGTAGGAACAAAGTGTCTTGCACGGCTCGTTCTCGCCAATCGTTGATGATATCCACTTGGCGAGGCACATACTTTTGCAGGGCCCCCGTTTATACGCGCAATAAAAGACCGCAGAATAGGTGTATAAAATGTTCAAATAAATTATCAAGCGGAATGAAATTGACACGCCTCTTGCCCAAGAAAATGATGAACCGTAGGTGTAAGCATTTTATGTAATAACATAATCATAATTTATATCTCGTCGACAAACAATATATACTTAATTTTACGTCGTGTAATTGTTTGTTAAACATTTATCAATCGATTTATTTTTGACGTTTCGCAGTTCTAGTTATTGAGCAACAAATTCCTTCAAATGGCTCTCAAAAAACAATACAAAAGTATACGGCCTTGTTATTTTCGTTGTACAAAATGAAAGGTAATAGACTCTCTAAAAAAAGATACGATGGAGAGCATTCAAATGTTTACAACTGTGCTTGAAACGAGAAACTTTCATCAATAAATTTAGATTTGCTTCGAAGTTAAGGATAATTAATGCTAATTAAAAAAGCACTCAATATTTTTTTGGATTTTTTGTATTGGACCTTAATTCACACGCGATTAAATCTCAATTATGCTACGAATCGCACGCAAACTGCGCCCACAGATACATTAGAATTTATACAAGGTGTCTTTGAAAATAAGAAAGACTGACATTTGCACTGCAAATTCAGATCAACTTATTATAATTAAATTATAACAAAACCTACTGGAAAAACATCTAATTACTAAAAACTTATTGGCATCCTTGTGCTCTTAATCAATTGAACTGTAGATTTTTCTTTTGTGCAGTGAAAAGTAAACTAACATTTTAGAATTATAAATAAACGAAACAAAAAACACGTATTACAGGTAATGGAAACAAATTGGTGAAAATGAATTGAAGAACAAAGTCGAATAAGACACCTTGTATTAGATTCTCTAGAATTGAACAGTCTGAATCAGTCGATGAAAAGGGAAAGTTGTACATCTGTTTTTTGTGGCACGTGCCTAATTAATCAAGGAACGCTGATTCCATTACGAGGCTATCGCTGAATTTTTAATCATTTGGACCATTCAGACACCCGCAATATATCTCCCGAGATACATCGACAATGTTCAATAATTCAACATTTTTATATCGCTATTAGAACGCATGGATAAAGATAACTCCCGACTGTGCAACATATTTTTGTCGCACAAAAATTGCAACCCGTACTTGTTTGGAGACAAAAAATAGACATACCGGTACTTAACCCACCCCTATGTTATTTGAATTAACTTCAAGAATAATAAATAAAAGAACGCCGACAAAAAAGACAATCAGTCTTGCAAAATCACATATCCCTTGATCAGCATGAATTCTATTCGATTGATAAATTTGTCGGATACATTTTTGCACGCACCAGTCCCCCTATCAATTTCGAGTGTCGGAGCCTCTGGATCGTACGAATCATCGTCATCCTTGACAATTTTCAATCCTCCGATGATGATATTTTTATTCTGCGACATTGCACTATACATAGCGTTGAGTGCGAGCTGCTGAAACTCACTGCTGGAAACACCATCAACAGAAAGCTTTTGTAGCTGAGGCATTTTGTCAATCAGTTTGCACAGCCCGCTCAGGTCATTGAGGTACGGTCCGTGGAAGAAATCCAGACAGAGTGTCTTTAAACTTTTCATCGGCTTCTGATTCTTTGCACACTTGACGTTGAAAATGTATCCTCGAACAGTGAACGATTCCATTTTCGGTGCTGATAAGGCAACGTCGAGACACTCGTCGAAAGATACACCGTCTATAAATTATAAAACAAATGAAATAGAAGACAAACTTGAAAATTAATGTAATCTAAAAATTGATTATAAAAGAACAATTACGTGAGTAAAAAGTATGCAACTTTTTGCACTTTCGAATGGTTTTCAAGCAGGTGTACCGACTCAAACGTGATTTCTTCCCATAAAAAATCAGTCTGAAATTTTCAAGGTGAGGAAATTTCAATAGGGCTGCAAAGATTTGATCCACATCTTTGGAATCACAGTGACAGTCCAGTTCTAAGTGCAAAGTTTTCAGTTGTGGAAAAAATGGGACAATCTAAAAGAAAAATACTATTAATTAGCGAAACAATAATTTGTATGGGAATTAAAAATGAACTTACTTGAAGAAAAGTTTTTATTCCGGTTCCTTCAGAATGGTAAAACATTAGTTGCTTGACCGAATTGAATGTTTTATTATTAGAGACAATTTCTTCATTCTGATCAAGTGTGAGTGATTCCAATTGATTGTTCGAAGCCGCCAACCGACTTAAAACTTCGAAATTCTCTTCAAAGTAGACATTTCGAATGTTGCCTGAATTTGCAGCCAGATTCTCAATGATCTTGAAAAAATCCTCTTGGTTTAAATCTTGGAGGACGTAAAAACGTGATTGGATCTGAACGTACTTTGAATGGGCATTGATCACCGCGAGGTTATTGATGTGCGGACCAATTCGTTGAACAATCTGATTCAATTCTTCTTTTGTCAAGGCGTCCCATTGTTTGTCATTTGTGTAAAAGTGGTTGAAAGCCAGGGTGTCGGTTTGGTTCCAGAAACTGGATATTATCTGGCGCCACTTGTTGCATACTAAACAAATTTTGTTAAAGATAATCAATTCCTAAGAATAAAATGAAAAAGTATTTTTGGTTTAAACAAATCGTTGACTTAATTTTTATCAATTTACTTTTTAGCAATTGAAACGCGAAACTTTAATGTAACCAAACTTTTTAGATTCTTAGTTTTAGTATACATTCTTTAATATTTACCTTTAGAGATATTTAACCATTCCTTAGGACCAAGTAAAACAAAAACTGCCCGTAAACAGTCGTTGTTGAGTATTTCCATTGCTACAATGTTCACTTTATTGTTGTCACTTTTGAAAATAACAATTGAATATGATCCCGATTTGCACAAGCTAAAAATGAACTTGGACAAAACAAAACATTGATCAAAACAATACAGTTCGAGTTTTCAATTCTCATAATAACAAAACAAAAATTCTTATTGCAGCGCCACTGAAATTTCCAGTGGTGAAAGTTAGAAGTGCAATATACAAAAATGAAACAAAGACAAAATGGATTTTCAAAAAGTCTAACCTAATTATAAATTAGTTAGATGTATTTACAAAATGAATTCAAATTAATATGTACATTTCATAACTAAAATTAAATGCATAATATCGTGCGTCATGTTCAAAGATTGTTCCTATATATTTACACAAATTCAATTTAAATCGCAAAGAAAGTCGTAACAGAAATCTAACTAGAACAAAAATACTTCATTACAATATCATCATAATTCTAAGACAATTTGTGACAGAACGTTGACAAATTCTGTGTCATAAATGTACTAAATTATACACTTGTCAGTAGCTGTCTTTGGATACGATCTTGTCGTTTACAATAATTTTTCAGCCCTATCCAGAGTTGCTTTAATCCAACATGCGAGCCAGTATGTTTTTTACTATAAATGTTGAGGTAAATGCCTAAAACCACTAACAAACCAGACCAGACATATTGGATAGTAAACGGTTTGTAAAAAAATATAAAACTAATTATAATTGTCACAGCTTTTCTAAACGTCGTTATTGTCGCGGCTGCAAACGCTCCACAGCATTGGACTAGTGTGAGCACCATCTGAATTCCAAGGTACCCACAGAGAGAGAATAACAGAGCGTATCCATAAGTTTCCAAAGGATACTGCAAAAATAAAAAAAAACATTTTCAATTGTTAATACAAAATTGAACTTCAATTTTTCTTCAAATTTCGAAATTGAATTATTCAATAAAATGTAACTATTTGAAAGTTAGGTAAAATTTAGTTATTAAGGAACTTTGTTATTTACTTTTATACAGAAAGCTGCACCCTTGGAGATGTCGCCGGTAGTAAATAAAATACAGAAAAGGTAGATAAAGCCAATACTGTACGAGTACAATACGACTTCTGTATTGCTAGCTTTATGGAGTTTCATAGCTTTTTCTTGGATGTTTCCTATGAGTGCATCACATAGCAAAGCACAACTTATCATTAGTACCCCGATTGTGTCAAAGCGAGGCGAGATCATACTATCAGCTAGTGTAAACAGGATTAATCCTAAGCACATTATTCCAGCTGCTAAAAAGTCCAGAAATCCGTACTTTTTTCCTTGGATCACGATGCTGCCTATTAGTACTGGGATTAGTTTGCAGCACTTAAATATCACCTGCGGTTATAAAAGATTGAGTTATTTTATTATAAAAATTAGTGAGAAGCGGATTGAGTTAATTAATTGGGTGGTTTTTGACCTGCGTTGGGTAATTCAAATAACCTAGCGATGAATTTGAAAATCCCATGGTTCCTAGAGTTAGCAGAGCAAGGAAAAGATACGTCACTATTGGAATCCGTCGAGAGATTCCTCTCAAGTTGATTTCGATCCATCCAAATAATGAATAATATGCAAACTGGATCAGTGTGAGGTACCATCCAAAAGGTCTAAATCCATCCAAGGTGAAAATCAGTTCCTGCAAATTGAAATTTTTAAAATGTGAAATTTTAAATCGTGTAATACAAGTAATATTCAAAATAAATCTCAACAAATTTTGAACCTGCAAATATCCGTATAAAATGTAGAAGAAAAATACTCCTAATGTACATAGTACAATTTGTGCTCTTTTGCTGAATTTGCTAACATTGAAGCACAACAGTCTCACTTCTTTCAATTTATGGTTGATGATTGATGAACCTGGAACAATAGAAGGTAAAATTAAATTAATTTAAATGCAAAGTTGAGGCTTAGGGAAATAATTAACGTTATGTAAAACTGTTATCTCAAATGTTTGGAACCAAAATAGGACAAAATCAGGTAAACAAACGTTCGATCCAACGTTTTATCACCAGGTGATAAGAAAAATAAATAGTTGTTTCAAACGCTCGTTACGTAAACACGTAATCTTAATTTTTTCCTAGATACGACTATAAATGCAAATTATTTGAAATTATTCATACAAATTGTTGTTCTAATTCCAAAGATTTAGAGATTCGAATATCTGTAAATGATTTTACAAACTTTATTGAAGAAAATTGGTTTTTCAACTAACCTTCATCACTGATGAAAATTTTTTGCGACATTGTTGGAAAATTATACTACTCTTTCTATCCCATAAATCCTGTCATAAAAATGAATTACGTTAGACAGCTCCGTAATTTGTAGATTGAAAACATCATTATCCCATTCGCCACTGTCTAACTCGTTCAACAATTATAAAATCATTATTAAATACATTTCAATAAAAATTTGAGCACTTTGTTTGGGTTTTCCTTGTATATGTCACTCCTTGAAACCTAACCTCTTGTTTCAGACTTAGAAAACGACATTACCAGTCGAGTAGTTTTCTGTCGCCGGCAAAGAAATAATTTTGCAAAGTGTCATCCTAACCTCAAATGATATACCAACAATCAGTTGCAGTCGACTTGCATAACTTTGTTTTGTCTCGTTTTTTGAGACGTTTCCCAAATTTCTACTGACATTTCTGAAAGACAAAAATATTTTCATCTTTATTTCATCGAACTTCTACCTGAGTAAGACATTAAACAATCCATTTTCTCAACAATCAATAAACAACAATGTTATTGAAGGACAAGTTTTGAAATGTTTAAAACTGTTACAGGTCATTTTCATAGATTTAATTTGTTAAAATGACCAACCAGAAAAATGAACCAGCTCCAGGAGATGGCATTAGATCCCTCAGGTCGACAGGGATATTTCGTGCTGTGAATTTCGAATTATATGCCAAACCAGTAAGTTGTAGATGTAAAATTGTGAAACCTTGTGAGAAACAAATTAAAATTTAATGTAATAAACAGTAAAGTAATAATGTAAAAAAACTTTGTTAAACTTTTACGTATCTTTACAGAATAGGACAATCATGGCCCTAGGTTTAATAGCTTTTGGTGGATGTGCTGCATATATTGCTTACATCAGGCAAAAATACCGATCTCTAGGATACTACGCTGCAGTTGAAGCAGATGGAACAGAAACATTCAAAAAGAAAACATCAAAATGGGCGTGATAAACTTAGTAAATTGGATAAATTATAATTTGTACATACATGTAAAACTAGGCTGAATTCAATTTATTGTAACTAGATACCTCACACGCTCTGCGTGCCAGATTAATTTTAAAATATTAAAATCGTTTGATCGTTGTTAGAAAAATGGAATATTTTTAAATGTGTAAATGCTTAGAAGATTCAAACTGCAATCCTGCTGATAACAGAAAAAATTGATTCATTATTTTGTCAACATATGTTCGCAAAGAAACATTTTTATCAATATAGAATGTAAAATTGGTTGGAAATTAATTACTTACCTGATTTGAAACATAAATATACACTGATATTGCACTGTTTGTAAATCTTTCCTTTGGTTAAATATCGCATATTCACTGATAATGAAACACTTCAAGTCGACGCGATTGAAATATTAAGTCTTGTTCGTTTTTGAAAAACCGAGAAATCTTTTAATCCAAATTATTGCTCATTACTTCAGATAACTTGAAGCTGTTCACAAATTTACTAAAAAGCTCGTTCTTATGACCGATGTTTTCGAACTATTCTTAAAACTAAAGTATTTTTGTTCAGTTTTTTCATGTAGAAAACGCGTGTTTCAATGTCTAGGTCTTGACCAGTTTTTGTGACAGTATTATCACCTCTACTTTAGAGTTTCTTGACTGTCAAGGACTGATGATTTTTCTCAGTTCTTTCTTATAAAATGTGGAAATCTCACAACTTTAACTTTGGTAATATTTCTTGCGTTTTAAAAACTCACTCGGTTCGGAGATTCACATTTCTTCGGTTCCAATTTGTTTTCAACCCTGCATTCTGATGAGAGGTCATCTTCAGCTAGTCGTTGAAGTCGTCGCGGAGTAGCTGCCATTATTGTCAGAAAACAGTTGCCGAGATGTCATTAGAAACCCGGTAAAGTCCTCCTGAAACTCCATTTGGCCCTCTCAGGATGGCACAATCACAATTTGTCCCCACTTCACTACACTTCACGTCACTTCATCTTTTTCTATCTTTTTGTAATAAAAAAAATCACTTCACTTCACTTTATTCAAAAATTATTTTCACGTAATTCCATTATCTATTGTAATCACAAGAAACAAAACGATTCGGTTGCTTGTCACCATCGAATTTTTGCACGGTAAAAGTTCCCGGTTCGACTGGCACGAAACTTTCCGACTTGATGGGGCCGCCATCTTGATTCTCGCTTCGTGCTTCGCGATGGTGGGAAAACCGAATTACCGCACTTGCTTCAACTTTGAATCGCGACCTGCACTACTGTTTTATCCCCGAAAACATTGGCAGAACAAAAGCGAACACGAAAGAATACAAAGAAAATGTATTCCTGCCCGTTGGGCCGCGCTCGTTTGCAAACCGAGATCTAGAACCTGACTCGACCGCCCGTTGCCAAAATCGATTTTGGCTTGCAGGTTCATAACAAATATACCAACAAACTCAATCACAACAATAATGTTGACGTTGTTGTTCTGTTGTTCATGAAAGAATCAAATCAATTATTAACTTTTATTGATATTTTATACAAATGCAAACTGACTCCGTTGAATATCATTTCGTGCGAAATGAAAACAAACATTATGAACTCTGATAACTATTTTCCCTATATGTTATTTATATTACCTTGATTTCGTTTATAATGTCAACATTGTTGCTTTGATCAAGCTTGTACATTGTTTCCGAAACAATAAGCGTTCACGGTTCGCAAAGAACTCCGCGATTCGGGCCTCGGACTCCCGCGCGCCAAAATGCCGCCAATGCCAATGCCAACGGTGAACAAGATGCGCGCGCACCAAACGAAAAGTTTTGTTGATGTTTTGATATTTGAATTTGAATTTTTTAGTTTTAATTTGAATTTAAATTCAATTTCAAAACATGTATCTACAAAATAATTGACATTGTAATATGACACTGCAAAATCTCATCATCATATAAATTATTTTATTTGAATAATTGTTGTTTTTTATTTTAAAAACCAAAATAAAAGCAACTAACAGTTTGTTATGAATTTTTCAATTTGATGAAACATGACACCACAATGTTATTTGTTCGCATGAACTCGTGACACACAAAATATTTTTTTGATAAACATCAGTTAAACAATTTTTGAATTAAATGTAAACATAACGATCAGTAATATAAATGTAAACAACAACGAGCGCCCGCGACTGCGCAGACTGCTTCAGACATTTGGCGCGAGAACACGACACCGCTGCTCAACGACCACTACGACACCGACTGCTCGGGCTGATGTTGTTTTGAGATCGTTCGCGCTAAAATTTTTGTTTATTTTTACAAAATTAACAAACAGTAAGTCTAGTAAACAAACTCAGGGTCGTTTTAAATACCGGATCAAACTGTTGTTTCATTTTCTTTCAGTTTGATTGTCTTTTTTCTCGGAAACACAAACCAAAACCTCGACCAAAACATTGAGATCGATAAAAGCAAAACGTTATAGATGCTAGTACGTAACCAACTATTATTTTTTAATAATATGTATCAATAACAATGTCGGCATTGTTGTTTTTGGGAGAGGGGGGAAGGGGGGGCGTAAACTTGGTAAATAACATGCAATTAAGCAGGGTCCAAACGGGTCGCGGCATGCGTGGCGTTTACAACCGACCGGCGCCGGTTCTATAACTACGAGTTTTGTGTAAAGTGGAAAAACGTTTTATTGTTATTTTGAACGGAAACAATAACAAATTTCGTCCAGTTGCGAATAATTGACAACAATGAATGGACATTGTAAAAAGTGCAGGTTTTGGTTCAAAGGCGAATCGCGGTAAATCAGTTCCCACCAAGATAACGTGCGGGCTGGCAGCAGCCAAGATGGCGGCACCGACTTCGCGGACGAATTTGGCGCCAATTGAAACCTGGAACTTCTACCGTACAACAATCGATGCAAAGAACAAAGTATTGTTTTTGTGATTATTATTAGTGTTGAAAATGGAACCATGTGAAAATTAGTTTTTTGACAAAACGATGAGGTGAAGTGTTTTTTAAATGTGATTGTGAACAAATTCAGTGAAGTGTTTTTGTTGCTGTGATTTTGAAAATATGGAGTGTATAGTGAAGTGTAAAATGATATCTCGGCAACACTGGCAGCGACTCCAGGATGACTTTGACGACAAGCTGAAGATGACCTCTCATCAGGGCGCATTGTTGAAATCAACCGCTGAACGTGAATCTGCAGCAATGGTTCGCCGAACCGAGTGAGTTTTGAAAACGTTAAAGTCGTCCAATTATCTAAAAGTTTTTTTAATAAACTGAGAACACTCAGTTTTGTCTTTGGCGTAGAAAAAGTTTTACGATGATAAAATCTTTGAGATTCATTTTTCGCGAAAACAAATTGAATCGCTTTCGCTCAACCAAACTTAGTGACTTGATATGAATAAGTGATAAAAACAAGAGAAATGAAGCCATTGTTAAGATAAATACAAAAAAATGTTTGTTTATCTACTGCATTTATAAGTATGTAATCATCTCTAACACATTTTATATTCAATTCATTAAATCTCATCGGAATCTACAGAGCATTCTCCACCAAATCACTGTCGAACGATATGAAAGTACAGATAAAAATATGGAACGCAGTTTTTTGGTGTTTGGAACTGTCTTCATTGTTGGAACATAATCGTATCAGAACCAAAGTAAGTTTTCTTTGTTAACAAAGTTTATAAAAGCAACTTATTTCGGAGCAGTTTTCAAAAACGACCTTCATAGGTACAAATAAAAAATTTGGTTTCTTGGACTAAGTAAAATAACAAGGTGAATCCAATTAATTTCATATCAATTTTATTAGAACAATAATAAACAAGTCATTACTTTATAAAATACAAAATAAATCGAATAAATAGTCTGCATGGTTGCTCTATTGTTTTGGGCCGACTCTCGCTATGATCTCATCGAGGATCTTCATCAACTCTTTATTTTCTTTTGTCTTCTGCTCAACCAAGTCTGCCAAAGAGTTGCTCTTCAGTTCCGTCTTGGCAAGAATCGCTCTGATCTTCACCATCTCCACCTCGTGCTGCTTCTGGATAGTCCCCAGCTCAATGTTTGCTCTGCGATAATATTTGTGTTAATTGCAAAAAATTGTTGAATAATTTATACCGTCAAGTTCAAAACAAAATGTGTGAAACCACTCACTTTTCGAGTTGCTCCATCGCGTGACCTTTGAGGGTTTCGTAACGACTGCCCAGGACCTTGATGGTTTTCTCGTTCTCTTGGATACTCTCCTTCAGTACGTTCTCGTTATTTTTGTACACCTGGACGACGCTCTTGACTCGCTCGTACTTCTGATGGACGTCATTGAAAGCAGCCTCCGTGTTACTTAGATGATTGTTTGTCACCTTCAGTTCCTCCTGCAGTTGCTCTTTTTCTTTCTTAAAAGCATTCCTTTCAGACTCAGCCTGAGCGATCATCCGATTAATCGACTTCTCGTACTCGTCCACAACAACACTGCAAATTGAAATTAACAAAATTAAGTTCATAAAAACAACTTTAAAAAGTTAGACAATCTTTGAAATGTAACAATTAAACTTTTATTCACTTCATTTTTTTGCTGTTTTCTCTTTCCTTCTCCAGCAGTGTAACAGCTTCTTCGAGTTTCAGTTGCATCTCCTTTAATCGCTTTTCGTAAATCTCCTTTTGCTTTTCCATCTCCTGAGAGTGAACAATCTTCATCTTTTCATTGTTCAGATTGCTCTGAATATAATTTGACTTCAAAGTCTCCAGCTCTTTGGTCACATCCTCGACTAGAATATTTTCTGTTTCTTTTGTGTCCTTGTAAATAAATTTGAATGCATTAATTAATTTATTACAATCTCATTAAGTTCTGGAATTCATTTTTCGAAATGTAATTACCTTTGTTTCAGTCGTGCTTTTGTCTTTGTTGAGTGTCAACATTGACATCAGCCTGTCAATGGAAGCCACGGTTTTTCTCACATTTTCAACGTTCGACGTTGACGACGTTTCCTTCATCTCTTCCTGTTGTGCCGTTTTGGAAGCATTCGTTGATTGCGATAACATAGTTGCGCACAAGCAAATCGTGAGATCCAATATTTACTTATTAATTTTTCATGATGTCGAAGTTTTTTTCTTCAAATTGCGAATCTACATTTTTCCAATTAGATTTCACTTCCACAAGGTGAAAATAAACCTGGAAAATTTGAAAATGTGCTAGCTGTTAAAGATTACTTGTCCTAAATGCTGTCTTAAACCACCCACCTAGTTATTCTAATCAAACTCTGATGTTACATACAGTTATTTATTGATTGCATATAAGAAGAGCATTAAAATGCGGACTTTTTATTGATCAATACAAATATTACCCTTTAAAAACACTCCACATTTTTTTATTTAATGACAAATATCTTATTATATCAAATAATTCAAATTTAAATCAAAAATTGATGAAATGTCATGTTTATTTTTGATTCAATTTTGATTTTTGAATCAAAGAAGCAATTTATTTTAGTCAGATTTTGAAAGATGGAAAGATGAAAAATTGTTCAGATTAAAAAGCAATCAAAGTTGTTCAATTCGTTCTCACTTTCATTCGTCAATTTAACATCTCACGAGTTCAATAAAAGACCTACTTGAATCGAAATCTCACCTATAATCGACCCACTTTGACTGTCAATTAAAAGTTATCTGTCAAACCGCTGAATCTCACGCACCACGCAGACGAGAAACGAGATCCGTCTGAGTCACAAATAAAAGCGATTGATCACTATTGCGTTTGTCAAGTTTCTCTTAGGACGCTGCGAATTTTTAACACCCACCATCATTCTGTCCTGACGCTGGTCTTGAGCGCCGACGCATAAGTGAGGAAGGACGCACGCTTGAAAGAGTCATCGATATAGATATACCTCGAGATATACATACACAGTCCACACAGACTCTGTTGATCTCAAAATTACTAATCAGAAGTTCAAATTTTCATAACAAAATTATGAAACGATGAATGTTGAAATGTTTTTATAGAATTAATTCAATTTGAGTTTTAAATTTTAAGATTAAGAAATTTGCAAGGGAAGGGTTTTGGGACAAAGAAGACAATTGTATGTTTGATACAAATGTTGTATATATATTTTAGCATAGTAGTAATAATTACAAGATAAAAGCCGTTTAAGCACACTCTGTTGATAACTATACGGATGATAAAAGTTCGTACAACAGAAGAACAGTAATTGCTTGTGTTTGTCTCGTGTCTCTGTTTCATTTCATTTTTGGCGATTTGTACAAGCGCGATTTGATGAGTATTGGGAAAATAAGCAAATACTGTTGTTCTCGGGTAGAATTAACATGGCAAGCTTTCATGGCATACCGTCGGCGGCATTAACAAAACTCCGTAGTACTTGAAAACAGTAATTCATGCTAAACGCAACACGGAACATCGCGTAATAAATAACTCAGTTACAGAGATAGAGAGAAAAAAAAAGAGTGTGTGATATATTCAAAATATATATTTTACAATAATCTGTATTCTGTACAATGTCTCATAACTGAGTACAGTAAACCAATCCATTATTTCAGTTCCAATGAAATTCGATAATTGTCATTTATTGGACATCAATAACGTATTTCATCGCCCCAGATGTGCTTATATTATTTGTTTGTTTGTTTTTTCAATTGATTTCACCAAATACCCATGAGATAAAGATTTTGGGCCTTCGTCTAAATGCATTAGTTGAAAAAAAATTGACGTTGGTGCAGATACCACTGTTCAATTACAAATTCATAACTGCGAGATAAACCTCTGGTAATATGTCTTCATTTTTTGTCGTCAAATATTTACATCTTTCGTTAACTTCAATTGCACTAAGATTGCGTAATAGAATATAGCAACATTCGTAAGTTGTATCACAAATATATAAACACACAATTGCGACCAAGTCAATCGCAACTCGAATTAAGGCATTTCAGTATCTTTCTTTTAACAACAATTTGTCAATCACAGCAGAACCTGTCGTTTTGTTTATAATTTTCTTTTTCTTGATTCTTCGTAGTTTTTTCCTGTTTTTTTTGTTTATAAAATATTACATTTTAAGATGAATAATGAAACGAAAATAAAATGTAGATTTCAACATTTGCAAAGATAAAAAAATAGAATAACAGTTGTTCGTTTAGCACCATAGAAAAAAATAGAAAATTATTTGAGTAATATTATAGTTAAAAAACAGAATAAAATATACAATTTGCATTAAATACGATAGGTTCTATAAGGTTCATACATCTGCACTCGAATAAACATTCTCTCGCATACACTTAGTCTTAACACCATTTGATTTGATATCCTGCCGGTGAGGAATCTTCAAAAAATTGACAATATCCTTATCCTAACAAATTGTTACAGTATACAGTTCGGTTACATTATCATTCTCGGGCAAAATAATGATTAATACGCGGTTTCAAAGAGTGTCCAACCACTCAAAAATTGTAATGTCGTTTGTGTATTATGAACGCGTAACTTGATGCATTTCTTAGTTCTTTTAATGAAAATTGATTCATCATCTATAATGCATCACTAATTTTATCAATATTTATTTCATAAATATAATATATATGAAAAATATAAGATGATAAGTTTGTGTACATTGGAGATATGTAGAACCTACAGAAAGAAAAAAAGACTTTGCTGTTTTATTCATTGCAAATTCAATGCGTTCATCGATGACAGTTTCAGTGCAATTTCGGTGACGTCACCGATGGATCTCATTGAAAATTATTCATTCTAGTAATAACAAGCGACGTATGATCCTGTTTTTCTTCGCACACGTTTCAAAAGACTCATTAAATGGTTGAACAAACCTGATGTGCACACTTATTTTGTCTATTCAACCTGTATATTATAGTTTAATCAGTCACTTAAATCTTCTCGATACAAAACGTACGCAAATATACAATTTAAGCTCGACCGTTTTAGTATTAAAAAATTACCTTCAGTTTCAGGAAACTATTAAGACCAGATCTTGCGATAGTCAACTCAGAAATTATTTGTGTTATAAACAACATTAGTTGTTCGATTGTCTCAGTCTTTCATAATAATGCATCATTAGTACTGCAGCAATTAGTAACAGCTGATAAATTTGTTCAATTATTAGTTTTTCCCTTTTTTTTAATTCACAATTTATACATTATTTTTACAACCAAGTCAATTATAAATATATATTCGCACAATTTCTTTCTTATTGTGAATTACGTTTTTTCTTTTTTTTGTACGTAAACAGTTGTTTACAATTTGAACAATTGATTGACAATGAATCAATTTGTTAGATTCGAAGGAACTTTGAGTGTGCAAATCAACACCGTTTTTTGAAATATTTAGTGATATTTCAAGAGCTCGTACAAAATAACAATTTTTATCGTACATTTTTATTGATTAACGTTTGTTTCATTTGTGCAGTAGAACGTTGTAATTAATTTTAATTTAATTTTAAATCACAAGATGATTCGTACAAAATTAACTCAAACTAGTGAAAAATTTGGCTTAATGTTGACACAATAGTATAAAAAATAAACATCATTTTTTGTCATTTTTTCATTAATGTTTAAAAGATTTAGAATTTCATTTAAAAAGTAAAATATAATAAAAATTAATCACATTTCAATTATAAGAACAATGAAAACATTAAAGCTGAAGATTAATTAAAACATCGAAAAAGCTTTCTTTCGAACAATAAAACACAATCAATTGATAGAAAAAATAATAATTTGATAATACAACTGGGTATCCAAGAACCAGAAATAAACTGATAAGAGCAACTAACTGGACACGAAACAACTTAAAATCAACTGTACATGATCACAAATCATCGCATAGGTGATTCCTGTGTCAACTTGATTCGCACAATTGCGTAAAATAACATGACTTTAGTGGGGGGAAGGGGCATTTCATTAAAAGTTGACATTACCTGTCTTGAAATATCACCGCGCGTGTTTCGTACGCATTCCGAGCTGAATCGCATTGGAAAAACAAAACAAAAAAAATTGTTCAATTCCACGCCGCTGTGTATACACGAATATCCTTAGACATATGACATACAAAACTAAAAATCATTTTGTACATTAATTGAGCGGACCGCTGTTCCGCAAATTCATTGTCCCCGGTTAGTATTCGCACTTTGTGATTCTCTCGTCTTTGCAAAACTTCATTTCGCAAAACCGAAGGAATACAAAACTGCGAACAGTCGCAGAACGGCAAGCGTAGCAGATTGAACGCGCGTCTTTGTCATAAATGCACAAAAATATGTTTGTGTATGTGTTGATTCTCGCGTCGATCTTGGTTGCTGGCGCTCGCACAATTGTAGAATCAGTAACCAACCTTTGGTTGCTAGTCATCTCATGACGACCGAATTACAATTATTAAAAGCTATGATTCATGTAAATTCTATTTACAATACTTGTCGGGGTTGCCATGAGATGATGTTTCAATTGACGCAAACAATTGATCGGTGATTTTAGAATACCGCAGCGTCCAGCAATCAATATTGACACCCGCCCACGTCTTCATACATTCGTTATTTCTTTCATCTCCATTTCCTCTACGGTACAGTGCTTTTTATCGCGGCCACTTTACTGTACTGCTCGTCGGCCTGGTTGGTCACAGTCTTTGTCGGATAACCTGTGCCTGGACCAAAGTACTCAATGGGGTTCGTTTTCTTGGTGCAAGCAGTCTCATCTTCAATGCCACTACTGTCACTACTGACGCTGTCCTCTGACCCCGCTGACTGCCACAGTGGCTGCATGTCCTCCACAGAGTCACTCTTTTCTGGAACTGGCGCGGAGTGCAACGTCTGGTATCCGGGCGACGTGGCCTTGGTGTTGTCCAAGTTCGATTTGGTCATGATGTCGGGGATACCTGTGATCGAAACGTATGGCGCAGTACCGTCCGACGAGTAACATGAGTTAAATGACTTTCTTGTCGGATCGGTCTTGAGTGTTATTGTTGGAGCGTTTTGTAAATGCTCGAAAGTCTTTTGTTGAGCCGGCCTGAAATTCAAGATTACAATTTATTTTGTTACAATAAACATCTAAACCTTCTTTCAGTCTGCATTTTACATGAATAGCAAAGTCATAACATTTTAAATCCAATTTTAAATCCTTTAAGAATGGTAAAGTTGATTAAAACGACATAATTTATACGTCAATTATAAAAATGAGAATTATTTTAAACATATTGTAACTTCTAACTTTGTTATCCGTGTAGAATCTTAGTTTGTTATTGGAATTTGAAGTTACCTATTGGAACTGGTATCGCTGTTAAAGGAAGTAGATTTGGTGCGATCGGTAGACTTGGCATTTGCCACAGCTAGCGCAACGTAAGGAGTAACACTCTCTCTGGTAGGTGCGGTCGCTGTTTGTACATAAGCAAAGTCGTCGGATTTGGGTCGCGTCTGCTTGGGCATGGCACCCAAGATGCAATATGCACCCAGGTTGGATATCTCGCCTGGAATTGGGCTCGAGTTGCTTGAACCGTCTTCCGAAGACGCCATCGTCACGTAGCCTGGAGGGACGCAAGCTAACGTTACTGTACCATGAAATAAAAGTGTTAGAAATTCCCCAGACAGCCAGGCACCATGAAAATGTTAGTCGAGAAAAAGAAGAAGAAATAAAGGAAACAAGAACATGCAATTTTATTCTAGAGTTTTTAGAGTTTTGGAGGATTGTCTACCTGTGGACGAGCGAGTTTGCGGCGAAGATGCAAAAGGTTCATCCTGGAGACTCGTGGAAGACTTTGTCAGTGAAACGGAATCGAGTTGTGGCACTTCTCCACTTTTAGCGAGTTTCGTGTAGGGATCCCATCGCGAGTCCGTCACAGTACTCACTTTTCCGCTATTAACGTTACGTTGACGTAGACTGGACGTTTCCCAGGCCAGCGAGGGCTCGAGCAGTTTGTTGCAGTTTGAGCTTGGATCCACATCGGCACCGCTGTCACCAGATACGTGCGACTCCGAGGTCAACGACGACGTCACGGATTCTTGGCCACTTGAGCAACCACTTGAATCGGTGGATGATTGACGTATGTGCTGCTCGCCTCCTTTCTGTAGCAATTTCTTCGAACGACAAAAAATGGGTTGAAAAAAGTTTGTCATTTCGCAATTTTAAAGGTATAAAAAGATGGATAAAAATAGTCACCATGTTAGGAGCAAGACCCGGTGGGAGTTTGATACCAACATCTCGCATATCTTGACACTTGATGTACAATCTGAGGAAATATTGTTTAAATATTAGTGGTTTGATTTCAAAATAAGCAGTTGTTCATGTTGAAACTCAGTGAAACAGGGCAATGGTAAACTACTTACCAATCATTTGTTCTCAGAAAAAAAAGAAGTTGTACAGTCAAACAAAATATTAAACAAAGAAGAAAAGCGGCAGGCGAAGAAGTCATGATTGCATATGAATTTATTTGATCCACAAATTTTTGACAATGCACTTTTTAATGAAAACAATTGTAAAATAAAATGATGATTCAAGCATAAACTATGAGTTATAAAGAAACTATCATAAAAAAGAAGAAAACAAACGATAAAATTGATGTACAAAGTTAGAAACGGTGGCTCATTTTGGCGCTATTTACATATTAGATCAATACGTGTATAACACAAAGTCCGATCAACAGTATGTCGTCAACGACACATGTTTTGTCACAAAAAAGTATCTCCAAAAATAGCAAACAAATTATTGTAAATAAATTACTTAACTTAAACGAATCAACCGTATTATAAAAATTGTTCTTGTCTTTTGCTCGACTAATCCATTCGGAAGCATGCTTTATTACAATTTATTAGCCCGGTAGAAGTTGGTAAACGCCAGTTTGTCGCAACATGGATATGTACAAGCGCCAAATAATCCGCACGAACCTGAAAACGTTTTTAACTGGCGCTGTCAAACTTATACCATAATAGCACCAAAACTGCCTTTTTCCCTACAATAAAACTACACAACATAACTTAGTAGTCTCGTTACCCTGTTTCACCAGGTATCAATTGATAAGATTTTTTTTACTTTTAATTTAACTGAAACTATAGAACTTGAAGTAAATGTTCGTGTTCAGAGAGATGAGAATGAAAATTGAAATACCTCTTAGACACCATGGCAAGGACTGCAATAAATGCAATGATGGCAACAATGCAAATACCCCACATGCCTATCTGCAAGTTCTTTGATGGAACTGAAACAAGTACAAGAACAAAAATTAAGTTTTTGTAATAATAGTTTTAATTTTGAAATTGATGTGAAATTTTCAATCTTACCGCCACCATAACAGTTTCCTTCGCCTGCTATTGACCAGGGCCCATATAGATGTGTGTTATTTTTTGCAATATTCACAGCTCTGATTTGGAATTTGTAAACCATCTCTCTTCCGACAGTTTGACAATCGGGAATCGAAAGTTGGGATTCTGAAAAATCAAATTTCATCGATTAACACCTTCGTTCAAAGTTCAAAGTAAAATCTCTACTCATTTTTTTGAATTTGATATTTTATAGACTTCAATCTTTTGAAAACATTAATCATTTATCCTGAAGTTCTATACCTGTCCCAGTACTGTTTTGAATGTGGAAGCTACTATTCATAATTTGGTAATAATCCAAAAGACCAGCGGCAACTTCTGGTGCTTTCCAAACAACTTCCACTTGACTCGAGTTGATAAATCGCACGCTCGGGATGTCAATTGGACCCGGCACTCCGATTTCCGTAAACACATACACAGGATCCGATTTGACGCTGCAAGACACCGTGCAAGCTTTGACAGTGATGCTGTAATTCGTGTGAGCCGAAAGTCCGTGCAATACCACTTCAGTTCCATTCTCAACCTACAATTTCAAACGGACGTTACAACTTTTCATCTTCTTGATCTTTCTTATCTAATATTTTGAAAACGAAAATCAACCAACCTTGAAGGATTTCGAGTTACAATAGACTTCATGGTAACGTAGAATACCATTCATGGGGATAGGTGCAGTCCAAGAAATCGCAACGGAAGTGTTGGTAACATCAAAGACCTTAACGTTCTTAGGCGGTGAGCTAGGAGCGGCCTCCAGAGTTGTATTAAAAAGCGGGTCGCTGTGCAAGCCCTCGCCCTTCTTCGTCAGAACGGATACAGAGATTTTGTACGTGGTGTACGGTTTCAGTCCATAGACAATACCGTGAATCGTGTGAGGATCCGCCTTGATAGTCACGTTCTGCATCGAATTATTCTGGCAGTTCTGGTCGTAGGGATTGATGATCGGACAGTAATAAATGTTGAAACCTTCCACGAGACCGATACGGTCAGAACACTCGAGCTTCCAGCCGACTTCGATGTAATTGGAACCGATACGGTTGATCCACGCGGACTTCATCTTGCCAACCACCTTGTTGTGGATCACTGTGCACGAGGCCCAAACCATCCCGCTGCTCGCGCTTTCCGTGTTTGCCGAAATGGCAAACTGATAAATTTTGTTCTCGTCCGGCACTGTCATATTGTATACCGTGATGTTCTTCGGAACATGAATCCAGTCAAAATAACCCTAAAAATTGTAATTCACAATTTTAATTACAACATTTCGCAAAAATTAACCACCACTTTTCGTTTACTTTTCGGATGATACTAACTGTGCACTGATAAGGTCTGTCTCGGTCATTTTCACACCAAAAGATGGTATAGTTTTTAATCTCAGTATCGGATTTTGGAGGCGGTTTCCACGACAGCTCGTACAAGCCCTTGTCAAAAGCTATCTTTGTGAACGCGATAGGCTCGACAGGCTCTGTGAAACAAAAAAGCAAGTATTATTAGACAAACAACCCCAACGACAACAACTTACAAGCATAACTCTGTAATAACAAACACTCACGTTGGTCGCGACTTGGTACGTATATCTTGGCAGTCTGTTTAGTCTTGCCAACAATGTTTACCGACGCTATTTCGAACCTGTAATTGTTGAAGTTCAGGCCCATGAATTTCGCGTACGTTTTGTCCGTCTTATTTTCCAACTTCACTCTCTGACCGCTCGCATCCACCACCTCCACCGAATAACGAAACTCGTCGCCGTTCTCGTCCTTTGCCGGGATCACTTGCCAATAAAGATAAACATCCCTGCTGTTGTTATTCTCAACGACTTCAAAGCTCCCGATGTCCGTACGCGGTGGATACATTGGCACTGAAAACAATGTCTTATCATTACAAATCTTGCACTTAAAAACAACGTATGCTAATCAAGTTAAGATTTTATTTTCTTACGTTTTGGCGAGGTTCGAAACGTAACGACGCTGTAATTTCCCCACTTGTCCGCCTTTGACGAGGCACTTTTCATGCTGACCCTCACGTCGTAAACTGTATTCGCGTATTTCAAGTCGGTCAGGTTGTGATATACCTTCGACGCCTTAGGGGGTACGTCCAAATGGACTTTCTAGAATGACAAAAAACAAATCCAATCTCAGTAAATTAGACCAAAAAGAAACATTTTATAATAGAAAATAGATTTATTCTGAAAATTGTTTGTCTATTTGTTTTATCCACGCATGGGATAGTTCCAGTTTAGATATTCAACGAGCCGAGTTTGAGCGCATGTTTATTCATAAAACGTAAAATGTGCGCGACAAGACGCACTAAACATTACCGTCCAAGAATTCATGGGATCCCATTGGCTTTGATAGTTGATTCTATGGATCAAGCCGGGTGGAAAGTTGTCCAAGGGAAACGGCAATGACCAAAACAAATACACGCTCTCGGATGTTTTGTTGAGTACAGTCAACTTTGTCGGGCTAGCCGGTCGCACTGTAATTGAAAATAACAGTGACAATTAATGACCCAACGTTATGTGCACGACCGAAAATAAGCATCAATCACAAGTATTCCGCGAAACACGTACTGTTTGCAAAATTGTCGTAGTGGTAGACGAACGAGGCTTCGCCAAGAACGTTGGTCGCTGTTAAAACCATGGTGTAATTCGCGTAAGGTTGTCTGTAAAATGGAATCGTCGAGGTGTTCCACACGCACTTGTTTTGAGTTAACATGTGCTGATGCGTTGGTGGACAGTAGTGCGGCCTCCGTCCTACGATCCCAGCCAAGAAGAACGACACGTTGTATCGGGTCGTCACGTAATTCGGCTTTGGCGTCCATTCGCAATGAAGGCTCTGCCAATTCTCCGTAACGCATTCAAAACTTGAAGGTTCGGTTGGTTTATCTGAAACAAAAACAAATTCCTCATTTGGCTGTTTTCTCTGTTTTTGGAATTTTTTTTATTTTTGTCCTTTGTTTCTTTTGGTTGAAAGTAATTAAAATCAGCGCGCGATGAAGTTTTGAATGAGTTTATGGCACAATGAATATGCCTTTGACCTTAGCTGATAAGAGAGAAAATATTGCAACGTATGAAATACACAAGAGTGGTATTGTTCAAGCAAAGCGTTCATAATTTTTTTAATAAAGAAAGATCAATCTGTTCGGGAAATTGCTATTCTGTGAATAAATGATTTATTAATTTGTTTGCTTTTGATTAAACTTTCTATTATGAGTGCAATTCATTATGCTGTAGTGAAGAATGAACTCGTGACTTGATCAAGCGTCGCATTTGAAATAGGAAAAAAGGAAGAAAAGTGCAATTTATATATAATCGTGCACACACGAGTGAGATAACGAGTGATTACGCAACGAGGCTGATTAAAGAGAACAGTTTAATCCGACGCGGATTACTTGTGCAACCGTGCCTAATCTAGGATAGTAAAGTACGTTGGCACTTAATTGAATACAAATTGATGAATTAACGAAGTACGGTTTTTCGATACCTAAAATAATGACTTGTTTACAACTGCGGATTCCGTTTTTATGAAACTTGTGTATCAATGTTGTTTCTAAATCGGATCACATTCTTCATTTCTACTTTCTTTCATAATTTGAGACATCGAATTTAATCGCAATTCAAACTCCGTTAATAAAACCGAGTTTTTGACATTTAAACTGAGAAACAGTAAATTTTGCATACGGACAGTGCAAAAATGTTGTAGAAACGCCAGAAAACGTCATACAGAATGTTGTTTTTTTCGAAAATTGATTTGATTCATTTTTAAGTTATCGTAAAGAGCATGTCTTGGCATTTATAATTACACTCAGATGAATGACATTTTCAATCATTTTTATCTAAGTTATGAACTCTCAAGAATGTGGTGCTAGAAAAAGTTTTCTGCCTCGACTTTTTTTTCATATTTTCGTAATTTTTTTTCAGAAAAAAAAGATCAATTTGTCTTGATAACATTTGTCACCTATAGGCTTTATGTTTTTTTTTCACATGAACTATGTTCAATTTTATAACACTCAAAACACATTCAGTATTATTTCTGAAGCAATAAAGATTTCAAAATTTCGTTTTTTTTGTTTTATAAAAAGTTGAAAATAAAAAACTTGAGTAATAAGAAGAGATGATTGAAACATTCAACTGGCTGCTAAGATCTTACATCCGATAACAACTTTGTTGAGACAGACAGCTTCTAGGGCATCTTTATCATGGTCCATGTGTTTGAGTTTGCAATAGTACATGTCCTCGGAGGCCGGTGGTTTCTGCATGTAAAATTCGATGGCTGTCTCGTTGTAGATGCGCACGTACTCGTCCTCCACTCGCTTACTGTTTCGTATAAAAATGAGATCGGACGCGTTGCGCCCGGGGAAGCGGGAGCTGACGAACGTTTCATTTAGCACGCACAGGATCCTGAGCGGTTTTCCAAACTCGATCGTGATGTCGCCCGCTGGCGAAGTCCCTGCGAACACGAGAACAAACGATTTGATTTTTCGCTGGAATTGTGTATAAAAAAAGCCCCCTCACGTCTGACTCTGCCAAACGTTAAATATAGGTAGTATGAATTTAGCACGACATCAGAATCCTAAAACAAGAAGTAAGGGCATGTTTTATTTATACTCAAACGTGTACACGCGAGCTGGAAGACTTCACAGTCATATCCATTTCTCTCTGACAAGAGGGAATAATAAATTCAGTCTCATCAATCGATCGGTCTCCTTCGTTATCTTTGTCCATAATAAAAAGGGCCGGCCTTTTTTCCTCCGGCAGATTAAATTCGTAGTCACTCTTTGATCCTTGAATTACGACACAATTATTCGGACAAGTCGAGAAATAGAGAGGGTCTAAAATTGTTTCGCTGTTCGCGACGGTTCTTCTTGTGTTTTTTTTTTAATTTTATTTTATATTGGAAGAGGCCCGCCATAAAAACAAATTTGCAATGCATGTAAGAGATAATCGGGCGCCCACAAACCGGTGACCAAGGGGACCTATATGAGAGAATTTAGTACTTTCTTAATGCTAATGAAACGCCTCATTAGCAATTTTATTGCCCCGCTCACTTTTGAAAAAAGAATAGTCCAGCTATACGTTCGCAGAAAACATTGCTCATGCATATGTGGGGAATGTTAAAACTCAATTTTCATCGTCGTTAAGTTTCTCGATTTCTGTGAACCGTTTCTTTTCTATCAAAACCTCGGACATCTACTTGCACAATGTCTTCTGGCTTGATTGATTCGTTTAATTTAAACGTAATGCAATTTGAAATTGTGCTAATTAAAAAATTGTTCAATTCAAACAATAATTTAATTAGTTGACATGTTGTAATTAAACCAAAGACAAATCAATTAAATGATTGATACAAATTTCAAAATCACTGACGACTTTTCAAATTTTGCATATTACGTTTAAATGTTGATTTTGAACGAACGTTTAATATTTATACATTCTCATTGGGTTAATGTTATTTGTAACATCAATTTTACAACGATTGAAAGTGCTTTACGTTTTATTTAAACATTCAGAATTGTCTGTAATTAAATATTCATTCCGAGCTCAAACGATTTGTAGATAGATATGTAATTTTTACGTTTGATCATGGAATGGTTTGAGTTCTCAGTTTGAATATTTTATTATTTCTATAATTTGCAAAGGTTAAACAAAATTGATAAAAACGACATGAAAATGAACTCACAGCCTGGTGTTTCGAGGCTAGGATGACATGCATTGACCCTTAAAAAGGGTAACAAAATGAAGCAGAAGACAAACATAGCCATGTGCCGTGGATAGATTCGCCATCGGCACTGGAAGTGCGACGTCGCAGTTGGCGAGCGTCGTTGGTAAATGGCAGATTCGGGTGGCTGTGAGGACGCGCTCGCGCTCAGCTCCGAGACGCGGCTCGCGGACTCGAGATTCGCGCTCACGCGGCCGTTTTGGGCATTGTAGACTGTTGACACCAGCGGCTCCGCAGCTACGCTCGATTCTTCTCTGTCCTTTCTTCGTGACTTGAGCAGCATGCTGTACGAAGTTCTCGCGTCAACCAACGACACAGGTTTCCTACGCGACCGAACTCTCGGATGCAGCTTGCTCGACATCGTCAATTCTCCCATATCTGAAACAGTCAACCAGTTTTCTTTATTTACTTAGATTCGCCATTTTCAGTTTTAGAAAATTAGAAACAACGCACATCACATAGTAACGTCAGGAATTTCATTTTGAAACTCTTCTCTGTCAAGTTTGCAAAGAACCATTTTTCATTTACACAAATTCCGCGCAGTTTTTATCGTATCGTTTCTGCAGAGGAAACGAAATTAAAAAACTCAATTTCCCCAGATTGCAACGTTTTTTTCCTATATTTTTACAAATTAAAAGATAACGTTCAAAAAAAAACTTTTAAACAAATGAAAGAATAACTTGATTTTTGTTTGACGTTACTATGTAGATTGCATTTAAAATGAGTTATTTCTTTAAATTCCTAAGACGTTAATTCTTATTCGCAGGATAAATAGGGGTTAGAATATTAGCCTCATATTTCCTCCAATTTGTGCAATAACGTTGTTGCCAAGTTTTTCCTTCGAAAACAAGTTTAACTCAGTTTGTAAACGGTTGAATTGTCTTTTAGTTGAATTATGAAATAATAATGAAAAGGACGATATTAGCGGTAAAATTCTGGGAAAAATTAGCATGCAGCACCATAATTACGGTTACAAGCGCAAATGTTCTAATGTGCATTCCAGTGGCTCAGAAGGAAGCCATGCTTGAACGCTGTTTTAACAAAATAATATCATTATTTCGGTTCAAAAATTATAACAGGAGAAACTTAATGTTTACTACTAATCCAAGTTGCGAATTCCGCGAAATTTCGTTAACAAGAGAAACAAAAAGTATTTTTTACAAGGCTCGTTTTCATTCAATTTCATTGGACCTGGTTCTTTCTTTTATTCTCGTTTCACGGATATATGTTTCATGTTGGTTTCAAAAAACATTGAAAAGGCAAAATTAAAAGGAAAAATTTCCATGTGCATTTCACCATCTGGTTGAAATAAATTTTATTTTATTTTTTCCTATTGTTTGATGTACAACCATTGCAACTTGAACAAAAAATACCAAGGTGGAACAGGAAACATCGCGATCCACCATCACGACTAAAGTTAATTGGGTATTATTTAAATGCTTAAGCAGAAACGTTACACACAATTTTATTTGCGTATTTGTTTTCATAAAACGAAAAGCAAAGTATAAAATTATGCAGTTTAAAATTTAATGGATTCATTTAATTAAGTTTTCAACTTTTGTTCGAAATGTTTACTTCAATTCTATATTGATTGAAAAATGAAATGCATTAATAAATTGATGAAAAAGTTGATACATATAACAAATTGGAAAAGTTTAAAAAGCGACATATGTAATATCAATATGTTCAGTTGGAGATTCAAAAAGGCAAAGGAGAGATGAGGTTGAAAAAAGCGAAAAGATGGCAGAATATTGGTCGTGTAGCATTCCACGGCCGGTTGTTTATCAGACTTGAAGTGCAAGTGCGAATACCGGGAAGCTTATAGTCCCGAGAGGTGCGATAATTCAGGAATAATTAATCGGCGTTTTGTATGTAGATCAAAAGAAGCTGCGGATTGGTTCGCCGTTTTGCGGCTGAGATTGTCCAGATAGCGCAGATAAAAGATCGCCATGAATAATTCAACGTGGAATACACACCGGCAGCACCGACATAAATCTCAGACGAATTCGCAAAGTGTTCTCTCCGTCTCTCTCTGTCTTCCACACGCGAATGCATCGTCCCTCTCTGTCTATCTTTCTTCGTCGTTCTTGCTACGTTTTCTTGCTCGCATCTTTCTTCTCCCCGAGAGAGCTGATACGTGAATTGAAAACGCTCTTGCTGCTCGATTTGTGCTCGATTATTTTACTGTCTTTATGGCTTCCGTTAATTGATGCCTTGCGCTTCGCCATTGTATGGAAAGAAGATGAAAACAACATCGTACGCAGCCCTTGGAATGCTGCGAATTTATATTTCCACTTTGTTGCTTCGTGTTTACAAAACGAAGAAGGAAAACAACATTTCAAGCAGAGTTTGTTCGAATTTTTTAGTCCCTTTTAATATTTTTGTTTTGTTTTCAAAAGGCAAACGAAATTTAATTATCATGCAATTCGTTTTGTTTTTAGTTTTCATTTTTGCGAACGCGAACAAAGAGTTCAGCAAATGAAGGAGATTTTTCCAACTGAAATATTAAATTTGATAAATTGAACAAAAGATGTTAATTCACTGCGAAAATTAAGTAAAAATATTTATAATTTTTACGGACATATTGGGATTGGACAGTATTCGTTAATAATTAAAATATTCTAAATTTTAATCCCAGTAATTATGCACGGAGAGAAACACGTATTAATAATAATTATTCAAGCTTTTTATATGAACGTAATACCAGATTTGGATAGTGCCGGATTTTAATATGGAAAAATTTTAAATTAGAGTTTAGTCATAGTTGAATAAGTATAAAATTTAATGATATTTTTTAATGTATGATATTAAAAATGATAAAAGTAACTGTATTACGTTTAATTCTTATTTAAAACAATTTATTTAAATTTCAAAAGATTCTATTCATTGTTTTTGATGAGTTTAAATTTCTATTCACAATATGGAGATAAGTAAAAATGTTATTTGAAACATGAAGAATTGTAAAAATCGAGGTGAAAATAATCCGTTTGTCGCCACGAAACTGTTGGAGTTTTTGTTTCATAATTTACATAAAAAATTGTTAACATTATAAAAACATAGGGTTTTTACGACACAAATTATATCACGACTATAAATTATACAATCTACAATCTGCATTGTATTTATTACAACACAAAAAATTAACGAGGCTGATTGTTCGATATCGTTTCCCGAGTGTACCAGTGTTTTCATAAAGAAACGTGATATGAAAAGTTCGAAATTTAATTTGATAAGGAATTCAACCTGCGTTGATGAGTTTGAAATAATAAATATAAACTGGAAAGTATCAAAACTCGGAACAAAGGCGACTCGGTGGGTGTTTTGTTTTTGCGACAAGAGTATCCTTTGCTATCGCGGGCCGATTGATGCATCGATCGATGAAACTTAATCCGAATCAAAGCTACGCGCAGTCTTTTTTGTTTCCATTCCAATATTATTTCTCGCACAGATAAAACTTTATCAGTTTAATTACAAGAGGGATACCGCTATGCAATCTTAAGTACAACAAAAAATGAAGAAAAAAACATTTCCCATTGTTTATTTTTTCTTAATCAAACAATGTTTATCATAGCTCGTTTTATTTCATTCATGCAAAGAAGTTATTCGAACGTATAGGTTTTAAACCCAGCAAAAAAATTTGCATCAGTTGGTAACATTTGTTACGACATCCAATTTTCTGTGAAGGCAAAAAAAAAAGAACTTCATAATCCAACTTCCGAGTAACAAATATTTTCATGCAAAATGCACGTGCAAACTGTTGTGGAGAATCGTGTAGATTTCTCGTTAATGCGCTACATAAACAGGTGTGTAGAAGTGCCGAGTGTACTCGCAAATCCGATTTGTAACGAATTTCCAAAGCAAAAATTTGCGTTGTCGAAATATTCCAGATGAAAATAATGTTTATTGATCCATAGCCGTCTTTTTCAGCTCATAAATAATTATTTCTGACGAATGTCAAGGAAAGTTTCCAAAGCGTTGCTAAAATAAGATTGCCCCAGAGTTTTTCCCTCTATTGAACAAAATTAATTTCTCTCGCAATTACTTCACATCAACCGATTCGCTTCGACAAGAAATCGCAACGATAATCAGTTTATCGGTCGCGTAATTCAATTTTTGTTACAATGAAAATCAATTTCCCGGACGGTAGCCGAAAAAGCGGGACAATTTGTCGTTAACCTGCTGATTCACCTGACTAAAGCGAAGTGGAGAAAATCCAAGCTGAAATTTCATCGACGAAACGAGGCCTCGCAAGCGAAAAGTGCTGATCGTGAACATTCACCGGGACGTGGATCGTCGAACAAATATTGACACACCGCGCACCAACATTGTCCACTTTTTTTGCTCGTCGCAAAATCAGCGACTTTTCACGGTCGTCGATTACAAAGTTGGATCTCCCATCTTCATCTGACAAGACGTAAACAGTCTGCTCCAAACTCGGAGTCGAAAAATTTGCGAAAAATCGTTTTCGCAAAAACAGCGTGTTCACATGTTTTGAAAGTGGATGTTTTCGCACGAGCACTGTCGAATGATTTGCACAGTTTTGGAGCAGTAGGAGCACTTATTCTCGGAGCGTACGTGTTTGGTGCGGCTGACTCGCGTCTACTAACCTAAAACGAAGCTGAAAAGGAGGAGAGGCGGAGGATGGGAGCGCGGGTGCGTGCCAGAGCAAGACGTATAGATAAGCAGAGAGATGGGCAGGCCTTTTTTGTCTCGTTTGCTCTAAGCGCAGCTGTCTCACTTGGCGCGCAGTAATTTGTCGATTTATTAGCCTTTCCGCAATCCGCGCTTGCAAGACTCCGCTGCTCTCGCTTGCCTCGGCGTTATAGTTATCCCGCGCAGAAATATAATCTCAAACCGCGCGTACATCATGCTCTCTCGGGCTAAATACAATGCTGTGAGGCACGCACACAGATACGCAACTCCAGGGCCGGATCCCACGGGCTCTTCTCGCTCTCTCCCCCTTCCCGTGCTTCTTTGTGTTCCCGGCGATTCCCAGCTCGTTTTATTCGCCTATACACACCACACTTTCTCATCAGCTTTTCAGGCAAAAATGTGTGCTTCGCAACGACAACCTGCGATCTCACATTTAAAATCGAGACCTACAAACTTAGAACCAACGAAAACAACATTTCGTTCATTATCATAATCATTTTTCTTGCTTTTATTTTTAGTCGCCTTTTTGACTGCAATTAAAAGCTTTGATAAAAGAACAAAATTGGATTAACGTATCGTTTGTTTACTCGGAAATGATGATTTAAACTAATATTGAAATGATAATTTGAATTTGTGTTCAATGGCCCGAGTTAATGAGGTTTAATTGAACCGTCCTTTTTAGACGTCTGGATCATTTGCAATGTTTGATTATCTAATTTACTAATTAGCTTTTCGACTAATTCATTATTGATATCATACTTTGATCAAAACTTAAATAGCGCTAAGATAGTATAATTGCTCTAATTAAAACATCAAGTCATATTTGGGAAAAAATTTTTGATCGACTTTTTTTTATTTTTGTTAGATGGTTTTCTTTAGGTTTTTGAATTCTGCGTAAACAGGTCGGAATTGTGTGACTGAAAAATGTCCATTGAGTCTCAAACAAACTTACGTCGAATTTTCCAGCAAAATGTCCGGTGCTCCGAAATTGTTTACAAATTGATAACCAACATCGGCTTTATCACAACTTCTAAATTCAAAACTTCCAACCCCAGCTCATTCCAATTGAGTGAAAAAATACCAACTAAGCTATTCAATCATTGAACACTCTAACCAATCGTTATGCAATTTTTGCAAAACTATCGCAAAAGTGGAAAACATTTGATTTCGTCCAAAAACAATTGAATTTGAGTTATCACAAGGCGAAAAAAAAGCAACGTCCATTGAACAAACTTGTAAACAAAATACAACTGTTTTGCGTGCGCGAGAGAGACGCAGATAAAATGAGACAGAGATAACAGTGCGAAATGTATTGTACGATTGCGTTGATTCAAAACAGCAAGCTAAACTAACTTTGACACCTTTGCAAATTGTCCGAAGATTCGAACAACCAGCACGTGCAAATTTGCGTGATTTTCGCACAACAAATCGCAGTTTCTCGAGGAGGACAAAGTGAGGAAGGAATGGAGATCGCGTTCGGCCATCTCGTGCAGCGATACGTCACGAGTTCGAGGGCACCTACAAAGCCCTCGAATCGGTTGGTTTGCAATTTGAAATGTTCGGGCTCACCGTTTGTTGGGGGCTGGCTGCTCAATCTCGACCTCGCTGCTTCATCGCTGGGCTGACAAAAACAAGAGCCTTTTTGTCCTCCGTCTCACTTGTAACACCACGCTCGGCGCCGAGTGCTGTCTCTGTCACGCGTCGACGATGGCGACGGTCGCCGACCACCAAGAGGCGCGCACTATCACGCGACTCGTCCGCACTTCGACGGCCTCATCCTCGTTTGGCTATTTGCAAAAATCGCCCGACCACAACACTACTTATTTCGGCTCGTTTTTGTTCTTCCTCCCCAACTGACGCGTACGTATGCTCTCTCGACCGCGCGCATTCATACACTACGTTCAGTACGACCAACTCTGGCCGATAGATGGCTCGATGGTGCTGCCATGCTATGGCTACCAGCGCGCTTTAATCTCCACGTAAAATTCGGCATTGTAAACATGTTATTCTCAGCGACAGAATGATAAACAAAAAAAGAGGACCAAAGTCGTCCTCTTTTTCTCCTCGTATCCATCTTAATAGTTTTGTTTCATTCTGCTTTTTGTTTACTTGATTAAGTATGTAAATGAATTTTTGTTTATATATATTTGCATTGTTTACAATAGCTGACTTTCTTTTCTATTAAATTCTTTGTTTAGTTTTGTTCTCTCATAAATCTGTGTTTGTTTTTATGATGACATTAGTATCTTATTAGGGCATGACTTAACTAATTGCTTTGCCCATTTTGTCCTTTGTTTCTTAGGTATATAAACTTGCGGTTTACTCTAAACCCTTAGTAAACCCGGATTAGTGACCTTTGGCTTTTTCTCGTGTCACATAAAAGAAATTAACAAATTAAATGCCGGAGACTTTTATTTCGTAGAAGATCGTGCTAATACTTTACAACCCTTTTGAAGAGGATCAACTACCTTCATAATCCGACATTCCGGAAATGCTAATGAAAAACAGGGAACTGATGTCCTTTTCCTCTTTTGTTTGTTTTCTTTTGTATTTTCTTGTCTTTATTTATATTTACAACATTTGGAGATAATACATTAATTAAGATTATTTAGAGTGTTTTCCTAGAAGACTTCTAACTTCAATGATACAAATTGATAAGTTTTATTGTATTATTGTTAATCTTATCGTTGTTAATTATTTGTATGAAATGGAACAATTTGAAGAGAACATTAGAAAAACAAAGTTAGAAACTGAAACTTACCTGAAATAATTCGTCTTCTTCGTTAGGCGACTCAAGGAAGACTAAATAAAACAGTCTTCGAAATGAATAAATAAACAAATTATTTATACTATGAGCAAACAAACGGTTCGTTTCAATGCACCAGTACGCAATGTTGTAAAAATAATTTCTCCGAACGCTGCGCGACATAAAAATGCATGGTGACAGAAGCTCTTTGAACGTGAATTTCTTCTCAGGAGATTGTGTTTCTGTGAAAATTATTATTTATCATTATCGGTTATTTCCCAATAAATACATCGCGACGAATAAAAAATAACTGTTGTAAAATAATAACATTGAGCATGTTTTTAAAAGCCGAGAACAATAATTCGTCCCATAAAATGAACAATTTATGAGCAAACGAATGGGATAAAGTTTCTGTTTAAGTTAACCACGAATTTATGACAAAAAATATGCCAATTTTCGAATGGAAAAATATATTGTCGGATGGAAAAAAAATAGAGAGAAATAAAATGCAAATATTTGAAGTTTTCTATTTGAGTTTTTGATCTAGCAGTTTTGCTACCTGTAACGGGTTTGATACTGAAACCGGTTTCGAACCGGTTTTAAAAAATTTGATTAAAAGTTATTTAAAAAAGGGGCAATATTGTATAGGGTATTTATTAATCATATAAGAGATTGTTCATCATATATAAAATACGAAACACTTTTAACAAGTTGAAAATAATTATCAAAGAGGTATAAAAAAATTGTTCTTACATTATCTAAAAATGTTGCGTAATTTATGCACGAATGTTATAACAACAGGTCGATGTGCCCGAAGTAACAATGTTTTGATAAAGTCGTTCTTAACGTTGATATATATAGAATCATTCGTATAATAATTTTGTTTTTCTTTCTCAACCGCATATAAAATAATACATGTGTACAATTTACAATTGTCTCGTTTACATTACACATTGTAATTTACAATAAATACGTCCTAGAAGTTAAAAAAACATTTTAAATGCTGATTATAGAAATAGAGTAAATCAAATGCACGTTTGTTCTGAGACTCAAACCTGCCTCGCAAATAAACAGTCGAAAAATAAATAGTTCAATTTGACTTTGAAAATGATTTCGTACGTAATTATAATGGTTAAACGCTAGACGTAACTCTGTGTAAATGCACGTTATAAAGGTTTTTTTGTTTGCAAAAACTGGAAATGTCAAAGTCTTATCATTAAGGCCTCAGTTGATTTTTCACGTTTTACTTTCTGAGTTTGTCTATCAATCTTGTTCTTAAATGGAAGTATAATTTTTACAATAGAAAAATTTGTAATACCAAAATCAAATAAGTTAGCAGAAGCGCAGTGTAAAAGGCCACTCGTGAATATACATTTTTCCCCCAAAATCAAACATCAATTTTTTAACAACGAAACTCAAACTTTTTTTGCCTCACTGACTGCGCCTCGCTTATTCGCAAAGTCCTGAAGTGTTTTTGTACATTCTAAATGTAATACGAAATAACTTGTAAATCTAAAATATAAAAATATATGCATATCTCGTTCGCGTTCCCAGGACAAACAAACTTTTCAACAATGCCTGAACAAACAAGTCTCTCTATCCTAACAATTCTTTTTTTTTCTATCACGAAGTTCAAATATCTGGTATTCCCCTTTTTCAATTTATACAAAAAAAGTGCAGCTAACGAGTTTTTTTCTTCACTCTATGGAGCAATCAAACGAAGTTCTTTGGTTGGAAAGACTTAATCAAATATCAACAGATGTCACCGCGTGATTTGAGGTAATTTTTTGCAAACGAAATTGTCGACCAGTTCGTGAAGTTCAAGTTTCCAGAGAAAAATTATTGCACAACAGGATTGAATCATTTTTATGAAATAATGTATACTTATTTGATTGAAAAATTATTCGATAAGCGAGACAAAATTAAAAGTATAAGAAGACCGAGAAAAAAGGCCGGATTCAAATCTGACCGTCACAACTGGTCCACAACTTGAAACCGACTGTTTTCGTTTGTTTGAACCGCGCGTAAATTGACTTGTTAATGAGCAAACAGCTGCGGTATCATGGAGAACTGACGTTTGACCTTCGCAATCATGCTTTCACCGCTAAACAATACAACACTCAACGCTACACTTGCTTTTTATCTTAGCTCCTCTTAATTTATTGACGAACAATAACCGTTTGATCGACGTCGAGAGTCCAGGAACGTTATCTCATTCCCGATTCCGATTTTCTTCCTCTTTGACACGATTCATGAGAACGTTATTTTTTAACACATTTTATGGAAGAAATAGTGCAACTTAGCGTAAAGAAAAGAAACATTGATCGTTGGAATTTTTTGTATCGTGGAAGTTCTTACAATCAATCAGCAAATGAGCTCTTCAACGAATCGTCACATCCTTGACTGATGGATGTCGCGACAATATCACAACGAGAAATTCGTACAATCGTTATTGCTGATTTTTATCATCACCTTAGTGTGAAATTATCCTTACGTCACCGATCGAGATTTCCTGCTGACGGTACTTTTTGTTTGTCTTAATTTTTTTTTGAGATTAGTCAGGAGAACAATTTGGTGACGTAGATTAGAGTGTTATAGTACAGTAAATATATGGTTTACATCTGTATACAATGTCATAGATAAAAAAACGTGACGTGCGTCACACGAACGCTTCGTAATTAGTTGTTTTCAATTGGAGCCGGCTTTAGAGTGCTTGATACCAAAGTCAATCTCTCATTTCTCATCATCACGGTTCCTCGAAGTTTGATGCAACCGTGGACAAGTTTCAGCACTATATTTTCTCTTAACATTATTACAACACTCGATTCAGTCCCATTCGATCGAATCCATACTTTCATAAACTGCCAGCAACTCGTCGCTGACAAAAAATTATGCAAATTCAAGAGTAACCGTTGCAAGTAAAGTCGTTGGAAAAACCTGTGACTAAGAAATGTATTTTTTAAACCACGCATTGTTGTCGTCATATCAATGATAACAAAGACGTCAATGATAAACTCGATGTACAAAATTAATTTCTATTTTATTTTCATATAAAAAAGAGCATAAATAAACGTATAAAACTTTTTCTTACAATTTTATGTACAGTCTGAAATTGACATTAAAAATTGTGTTTGAATAAATTGAATGCAATAAAAATGGTTTCAACGATAATGAGTCAGTTATTATGAAAATAAAATGAGTCGTTGAGATGGAAGAGCGATCAAGCAGTCTAATTCGGCGATAAATTTTTGAGAAGCAACAACAATAAATGCCTCCAATTCGGAACGTTACGAACGTTATACCTATCTGTTCGGCTTGCTCAAGCAGCAGCTCAGCAAATAGCAACAACGTGCAGACCTTTTCATACGCTTGTCTTGCTTATTCTGGTACAAACCCACTTCGTTCGGGCGTATTCTTAATTGGTCGAACATGTCATTAGTCTACAATCAATTTGAACAATTATGAGATTCTTAACTTGGAGGACAATATGAATAAAACATTTGTATTAACTCTGTCTTTTGTTTCTACACGTTAAATATAAAATTTAGAACAACGTGCAAGGCACTGCTTTTAATATCACGCATGCTAGTTTTTTCAAGTTGAAAAAAAAGAGTTTGTCAAAATTTCATTTCAAAGGAATGAAAAATTGAGTGCGCGCAAGTACGATCAGCGCCAGGCTAAACTCGTAGATGCTCGCAAGGATTATTTAATGTTAGAACTGTACCTTCCTCTGAATCAGTATTACCTTTTGTTCGTACAAGAATGGACTATCGTACGTGTTATGACAATTGCAATTCTGTAAAGAAATTCAAATAAACAAACAAGAAGAAATTGATGATTCAACACACTTAAGATGACAGACGACGGACAACTTTTGGGTTGTTTGAAATTGTAAGAAAGAAATTCAGAGCTCGTTGGGAACATGTTTGAACATTGTTTGAATTGATTGCATGTTTTGGATTAAAGTAAAAACAAGAATGAAAGGATTAAGATGAAGTTAATTGAATGAAGTAATTATATGAGTTGTTGGTATTGCGATGGGTTGGTTCAGGTTAGATGTTCATGTCGTAGAGATGAGAAGGGGCACCTACCACTGAGGGCATCTGGCAGCCGCGACGCACCAGCAGACGCACCGAAGGCCCGCCATTGCGAATTATTTCAATTGCCTCTGTGTGGGTCATGTTTTTCGTATTCACGCCATTTATCTCGATTATCTGATCTCCCACCTAAAATCATGAATTTCATTTATTAAAATGATCATACAAATACACACTTAGTTTATTTACTCATTTTTAGTTGACATAATTGGACGAATTTAAGTTGGAGTTGACGTTAGAATTTGTCATAATTTAAAATGATGCGTTGGAAACACATGCCTTTGCTCGTAACTAAAGCAGATTCCTCTTCGTGTTGAGGGTGTAACAAAGCTAACGATAGGCTCGTACTTTATGTTTGGTTTTTATCTGCCTTCCCAATACATTTTCTGAACGACTGAATGCGATCAGTCTGTTTTTCATTTTTTTTAAATGACCTGACTAAATTCTTCGGATGAAACTGGACCATTCCTTTTTTTATAGTCTTTGGGAACAAAATATGTTCAAGGTTTCTTGAGTTGGATGGTTAGAATCATAAGAACGTTAATTTATAAGTTCGGTAAAAATGCGAAATAAATAAAAAGTTTAATCAAATAATTTAAACAGAATACGGGACATAGAAAAACAGAGCGCAGAAAAATGTTCATGATTTTAAGACGGAACATCTGGATCGTGTGCCATTAATAGAAAAGACATAAAAGGCAGTATATCGTAATTTTACGATTCATGGAAGAACTTGTCTGAATTATAAGGGAAGATTCTGGTCTTATGAGATCAAGCATTTTCAATATTTTTTTGCTATGTGGAAATAAGATATTAACACTCGGTTTTTTGACCTTGCATATTTTTGTAAGAAAAATTAAAAAGATAAAAAAATGTAAATAAAAAACAATTTATTAAGACCATTTAGACCGGAACCTCTACCTAAAGTGTGATTCTCAGATTCTTCTACTTAATTCTTGCCAATATCTTAGTTCGTCTCGAAAATGGCTTGGTTTAATTGAGTTATCAGAGCCCACACACGTCGTAACGGTATTTTTATGCTAATAGTTACATCATTTTCAGAAAAATCGTCATAAATTGTTCATATTTTAATTAGTCATATTTTGTTCATCCATTTTTTTTAATAAAAAAGAAATGAGATTGTAATTAAATATAAAACTAAACTAAAATTCCATCGTTGAATTCACAAAGGTTTATTACAATTGCAAACTTATTATTCTGAAAAATGAATACAACGAACCTGACTAAGCAAAATAATTGACATAGCAGCGCAGAGAAAAGTTCAAATATGAAAAGAAATTACAAGGTCTTTTGACTGTTATTCTATACAACTGTTATATTATTTTCCATGCAAAACTCATTATGTGAAAATAAAGTCGTTGAATCGTTTCCTTTGACGTAAACTAATTAAAAAATAATTTACTAAATAAATTGATAATGAAAAAACGTAAATAAATTAGTTGAAACAATTCAAAAAGTTAAATTTGTGGCGATTTTTTGAACCACTATTCATGCAAATTTTAATTATTTTTTTCTATAAATTTCGTTCAACCAAATTCACACAATTCGCAAAATAGAGGAATATCTACTTTAGAGAAATCCGAAACTAAGTCTAATTTTGTTTCTAAAGAACAAGCATGTGTACCTAGACCGTTTTGCTATTTGCGTTACTAATTTCAACTTTGTAACAAGTTACTTTGAGTATTAATTTTGCAGACAAAACAATACCAGCTTCTGTGGTGGAAGTAGATAAACATTTTCTATTCGCTAACCAACCAGAATAACTGTTCGTACTAATTTTTTTAATCGATAGAATAAACAGTTTGTCAAGTTCATCCAAATTTCGATTACGAAAACTGAAATGGCAAAAAAGTGCTAACTCGCAACACTCATTGTTGCGATACATTCGTTAATCTGCAACTACTTCCAGTTCAGCGATAATAATCATACCGTGAACTAGTTCTTTTATTTTTCCATTGCAAAATGACTCCAAGTTAATAATAATACACATTTTGCCTCGGAATTAACACTTCCATTACGAAGCAAAACGAGAATACACTCGATATTTTCTTTTTCGACATACTATTCTACTTACCCTTAATCTATTATCAATTGACGCCGGGCCGTTATCAGCGATTTGCAAAACAAACAAGGGCATGTTCTGGAACTCGCGACCACCTCGAATACTAAAACCGAATCCCCGGGTCCCTCGTGTCAGCTCGACTGCATGGTACTGTCCGCCATCACCATCAGTTTGAGATTCATCCTACAATTTACAATTTTATAATTAACTGTCTCTCTCATACAGATAATTATGAAAAATAATTATTTTTTTAATTATTCGTTTATAATAATTCTTTGCAAACACAGCCTTTACTTTCACGATTTAAGCTTAACAATTTTTTGTATGAAAAATTTTGTTTTTAAAAAAAGTACCTTTTGCGATAACGAAGTATTGCTGCAACAATCATCGAACGGATAACCAATCGTCAACGTGACAGTGTAGCCCGAATCCTTAATCAAATTAACAATATCTTTGTGACAGAGATTGGTAATATCAACGTTGTTGACAGCGAGAATATGATCGCCCACGTGCAGCCGGCCGCACCTCTCCGCAGGTGATCCCTCAATGATTCTGCCAATGGTCGAGCCCGCTTTGTTGATAGACGATATGATGACAAAGCCGAAGCCTTCGTTTTCCATCCTGGTGACGGTCACGTCATATGGGTACTGCATGTGCATCGATCGGTTGTACGGCTGCATGCTGTCCTGCATGGGTTCTTGCATGTGCTCTTGGGTGTTGATACGTCGACGAATCCCGAGCGTCACTCGTCCGTTTTGGGCTGCCTGAATCATCAACTGCACGACATGATGATGAGACGAGTTCATTACGCTCTCGCCATCCACGGACATGATCAAATCACCGGTGTTCAATCGATTGTCCATATCCGCCGCTCCTCCTGGCACAATATGTCCGACGGAAACCTGCTGACCACGAACACAATTTGCATGTTAATATTCATTTTAAAACTTTCAGTTCAAACCAACGGGTTTGGTTTTTAGATTTGCAATGGTTTTTCGGTTTTGTTTCCTGAACTAACCTGAGATCCTTCTTCTGTTCCACCAACTATTCTGAATCCAAAACCTGTATCTTGTCTAACTAAAGTTACTAACGTCTCAATCCATTCCATATCTGGTATCGTTGGACAGACCAAATCATTCGTATACTGAGGGTACCTAAAAAATAACAAACAATATTGATTATGAAAAAAATGTTGAATTTTTTGTGAACTTGTTAATGTCATTATGAATTTTTCAAAGATCATTTTTGGGGAACTAACAAAAACGTGTAAACGCATAAAAACACACGTGTGGCGTGAAGTGAATGTTGAATATCAGGGGATCTATTTTGGAACCGCAGAAGCGTCTGCACGTGTGAATGGATCGCGATTTTTCGCCACTTTGCGCATCTTTTATTTTCTTAAGCCAAATCGTATCAGGTCGTAATTTAAGCTACACTTCAAAAGATTTATTCCTAGCCAATTTAACGTCTTTCAAAATAATTATTTTGCGAAAATGGAAGATCGATTATTTTGTTAATTCGAAAGTCTCTATCAGTCAATCAATAACGAAACCTAAAAGGTGTGTACTTAAGCAAAGTGTGATAAATTTGATTATGAAATAACACAAGTCTTACATCTACTTGAATAAACAGGTCTTGAAGTGTCAAAGAAAATGATTCTTTTGAAGTCATCAGAGTAATCAAAAAAATGTTCTCTTCAAGTTATAAAATTGAAAAAATGTCTCACCTAGGAACAGAACTAGAATGCGGTTGTTCATGTTCGAAGCTCGTGGTTTCTTTTCTCTTATCCCAAATTTCGCCAGTGTCAACGTTCTGTTCCTGTCCGATGGGATAGCCAGCATAATCGCCGTCGCCGTACTGAGAATGCGTCTGCATGCCATACAAATCTTTGTAATAATCGGAATGTATTGCTCCATTCTGCTTCATCATGTTGTCATGATGCGAAACGTTGACAGGATACCCATCGCTGTTCATGTTCAATTTGTCATTTGCAGCCCAGTCGTGTTTGATAACGTCCCGCGAGTTGTCGTCCTCCAAATTAGTCATCATTGTAAAGTTGCTTGTTATATTGTTAATCTTCGTTTTGTACGGGTCTGAGTAGTACATGCCATGATTGAAATCTGCATATTTGAATTTCGTGTCCAGTGGATTCATGTCGTTATCCGTCGGCATATCGTTCCAGTTTGGCCGGCTAACTCTTCCCTCGCTTATCGGCGACTTTGAGCGGTTTCTGGTGTCTATCAACGGCGTCTTAGGCCGCGATGGCACTACCATCTTCGCTTGCGTGCTACAAAATCAAAACAACACTCCTTTAGCACAATGTTACGTTTTTTAAAACTTAAATTAGATTGACATGAAGTTAGATACTTGTATTCAATATTTATTTATGATATGGTTCAAAGTGCAGAAAAATTGATGAACCAAGTGAACTACATTTTTAAAACATCAGAAATCATGTTATTTTCATTAAATTTTCAATTAGAAATCAAAGTTTGCAGAGAATAAATAGTACTTCAAGTACTATTCAATCCAATTATTTTCAAAATTCCAGAATTCTTTCTTCGCAATACACTTCTAGAGTTTAAAAATGTCTTTGTTTAAAATACCATTTTTTGTTTTGTTTTATAATTGAAGTTGTATGAGGTAGATTGGAAATTGTCATTTAATACCTATAGATATCCGCGGTCGGCGTTTTGCTGCGGAAAAAGTCGTGTGGCCCCTTTTCTTTTTTCTCTTTAGCAGGCACATTCGTTCGTTGGACGTAAATCATAGCTTCTTGATTACACGGACATTCCTTGAGAACCTGTACGACTTCCGAGTGGCACATGTCGCGCACCGTGACGTCGTTGATGTTGACGAGGATGTCGTTCTCCATGAGGTTCTTGCATCGCTGTCGATCCAAAATTTTCTTAACCTTTTGACCATGCGCGGAGTCGGCGATCGTAAATCCGAAACCCATCACGCCCTTCACGATGGCAATGCTGAGGAACTCGGCCTTGCCGAGCATCAACGAGTCTTTCTGATCGGTCATGCTGCTGTCATTCAAAAGAATATCCGTGCTGTTCGGTCTTTTCACGGTGTTTATTTTGTCCGAGATACACAAGTCTGGCATCGAGTTCACAGAGACCGTCGTGAGGTTTTCACCGTTCGACATGTTGTGAACTGGCAGAAATGACGAGTCCATGAAGTTGTACCTGTCGTTTGGCTGAATCGAGGGGTCCATGTCGATGAATAATCCCGGATCTACTGGAACAAAGTTATTTTTAAGTTTTGCAATAGATGTGAAACTTTATAAAGAAAAAAAAAAGAAAAATTTCTATTGAGGTCACTACAGTTGATTAGCTTTGCTGTTTGTAAAAGGGAATTTTTTATTACCTGGTGCATTGACCGCGATAGTGGTAACTACTTCGGTGTTCGGATCATTCGGGTCAAAAGGCAAAGGATAACCACGACACACTTCCAGTGTAACAGTTTCACCTGTTCCAATCGATTTGAACACATTGACCATCTCGTTGTGTGTGAACCCCAAGACGCACGTATCGTTCACATAAACTAGCACATCACCTATAATGCAACAAAAAAGATACAATTAGTTTTTTTTCAGAGAAAAAAGAGAAAAAACGACTCTACACTAAAAAAAATGATCGTCACCAGTTGAAAGTTTCCCATCCAGCCAAGCAGGACCGTTTGGAACGACGCTTTTGATCTGGAGAAACTCCTCGACCGAGTCATCACCCCCGACTATTGTGAAACCCAAACCCCTTGAGCTTTTAATCAGCGTCGTTCGAAATCGTTGTCCCTTAAGTTGGTCGGGGTTTCTCGTAAAATATGGGCTCTTTCGTTCCATAAGTATCTGTTGCGCTCGTTTGGCTTGCAGGACTGGATTTTCATATTGCGTTTTGCGGTTCACGTGGTCGATAAAATAAGTACCGTAGAGCGTATCATCAATCTTTTCCCAGCCATAAGGAAGCTCGTCGTCGAGGCACTCTTCTAATGAGCGCTTTTGAAACTTAGATAATCGAGGATCCAGCCAGTGAGATGTTCCCGTGTTGTGACTGAAAATGACACATTAAAATTAATTACAATTGTTTCCGTAGTTGACATCAGAGTTTGAGAATTGAGAATTGTGCTTACTCGATGAAGTAAATTTCTCCAGTGTCTGTGTAAGCTTTTTCCCAATTCAGTGGTAGTGGTCCCAGTTGGTCCTCAGTGGCTGGATTTGGGTTACGATTTCGCAGTTGGTCCCTGTCATCTCTACTTTGCTCTAACGTCGCGTTGTATAAATAATTCGGGGGCACTCGGTGACTCGACCCACCTGTTAAAACAATTTGAAATTCATTTTTAATAGGCGAAATACATGTTTTTTCGAATTTGGTTATTACATAATTTTAAAAATACAAACCATCGCTGGGATTGTCAATTGAAATTGTGTCATCAGTCTTTGTGGTAGTCATCTTGAAAGTCTAATTTTTTACAACTCTGCGAAAGAAAGAAGAATGAGTTATAACGAGGTTCTAGTTAAAATTGGACGATTGTCAAGGCCGTTGAACTTGACTGTTGGAGTAGTTAGAACATTAATTGGTAAAAAAACGTCACCACGTTGCATCGGAAGAAAATTTATATTTCAGCTCGGTTGAAGTTGTTATTGTCATGGAAATCGGACACCGTATCGTTTTCAATTCGAAAGAAAAAAAATTATGCTAATTATTCAATGCGCGTCCCATAGCTTCCTTTTAAATTGACTTTTTTCATTGGAACGGTTCGTTATTTTTGAACCAAACGATAAATTGTTTTGTTTCTTAATGTTGCAATTGAATCACTTTTAAATCCGCTTTTGGTATTTTACAATTTTGAATTTTTTTTTCATTCAACTGCAAAGTGTCCTTGGACATCAAACTGTCAAACTTGCAGACAAATTAAATTCAGCGTCTATTTTAATTCACCTCAATTGAACTTCTTCAAATAAATTCCAAGGCACTAATTTACATTTTTGAAAGCCTTGCCATGAGCAGCGATGTAAACAGAAAACAAAAGCTTTTAAGTCAAATACTTTTTCTCTTTTTTTACAATCAGACAACAAAAATTTATCTAATCATAAAAGTGGAACGTTTTTCTAATGTAACAGATTAAAATTTTAATTTGTTCATGTCAAGTGTTTTCTTTCTGATTCGAAGTAGAAAGTTTTTCTTTCAAGATTTTTTCTTCGTGCTCACATCTGCGCTTACACTTATCGCTCAAGATGTTTGGTGCTTTTCAGATGGAAGTACATCTCTGGAAGTTTTTTGAAAAATAAAAAAAGCGAAACACTCAGTGTGACTAGTACAAAATCGTTCAAGCAAGATACGGAGCAGCTGCTCTGCCATGCGGCACATTTATGCCAATCCTAATAGCACGTAACATCCCATAATTTTAAAAGCGGGGAATTTTTTTTATTTCTTACAAACACTTTTCATTATTGCACCGATTAAATTATCGTTCAACATCCAATTTGAAGAACAAATTACCTAAACAAACTGGTCGCTGATCAAAAACCAAAACCAACATAAAAACCGCAACCGAAAAAACTGCTCCGAAATGTTGCAAGCAAAATAAATGCTCGAGAACATATGTTTTATGAACGCGTGAACTTTTGTCTTGTTTCAGAAAACGGGGAGAAAAACAAAGTGGCCTTGGAGAGGAGCAAAACAAAATACCAAAGTGCACAAACACAGGTAGCGCAAGGAAAAAGAAGAGAGAGAAAAAAAAAGTTGACGAAAAAACATCAGGGAGAGAGTTGGAACTTGTTTTCTGACACATATTTGTGTATCTCGAAGGGATACGTACCAACAAGTAGCAATAGGTAAGCCACATCGTAAGTTTACAACACTTTTGATGGAATAAATTGTTGAAAACAAACGTGGTTTCGGAGGAGCTGACGCAGGTGCCTGGGTGAAATTGCGCGAGGAAAAAGGAAGGAAGCTGTGTGTGCGGTGTGTTCGACCCACACAGAGATACAGGTTGGGTGCACACGCACGCGATGGTGTATACGTTCTGGCGTAAAAGCGCTCGCAGGCGTACTTTCTAATATCTCGTTTAGAATGAAAAATGCAGAGGTGCTTTGCAAGAGCAAAGCGTGCTTACTTTCGGCGAGGTGCAAGTTGCTACTTACGGCGGGTTAATGCTCCGTGGTCGCGCGCACGTTGCATCTCTCGCGCGTGTCATCCACCGACTCGGAATGTCTCGGCACTGAATCATCGGTTGAGAAACGACGACGCATCTCCTCGAGCTCGGCGCCGCAACTGGATTGTCTATAACCGTCTATCGTGTACAAGCGCGACGACGCCGATCAGACTGGCGCGACACACGCACTGCTGCCTGCTGCCACCACCAAGACCTAGTACACACCCATGGAAACAATTTCAGCGACCAACACACAGCCAACTCTACAGAGAGAGACTTTCAAACACACGCAGCGCTCCGACGCGTCAACCGTGCATACTTACCCCAGTCCGCATCATTCGAGTTTCTATACCTTTTTTTTATCGTCGCTTTTCATCTTTCAGCATTGCTCCCATCCGTTCCAGCCGTTCTTTTTACATTACTCATCATTTTTTTATCCGTCCAACTTGATCCGCCTTCTTTTAACTTGTCCTGCACAATTGTTAAGTTGCTTTATGTACTTGTTTGTGCATTTGTTTTTCTTTTACATTGAGTTACTTGGTCTCGTCGTTACGCCCCCTCCTTTTTTCTCTGAAAAATAATAAAAGTGGTCATTTAGTTGTCAAATAGTTGGAAAATTACTTTCGAGTTAATCTCTTGGAACTTTGAATTTTGTAACCTCTGATTATCGTTACTGCTTTGGAAGATGAAGTGTAACTGCAAACCAATGGCGCTGATAAAAAATAAATCTGCAATTAGATAACAACTCTGCTTGATAAGTGTGACGTACTTTTTACTGTTTTATAACTCAGAGTTGTATTTTGCGACTCAACATTTTTGATGTTTCAAATTATTTTCAGGTTTTGAAAATGAAGATTGATGGATCTTTGAAAAGTGCCACAACATTTTATCTTTGGGAAATTTCGTGCTGACATTGGAGATAAATGACTATTAATGGTTGATCAAAATTGTAAATCTTCACTTTTCCAACAGCTACTACATTTTCGTGAATAAAATTAAGTATGTAAAAGGATAAGTTGAAAATTTTGAAGATTCATCAATTGCCATGAAAATGTTCATTAAAATATAAAGGAAGTGAAGTTCTGTTTTTGGGAAAATTCAAACGAACACCTGGTCTAACGCAGGTTGCTGATAGCTTTTTTGTGTTCGTCCATTCAATGAACACTGCACCTGCTCTTCCCTTCTAACTTTCGTAATCTCTGCAATCTTAAGACATTGTTTTAACAGCCATGGAAAATCTGTAACAATAAAGAAAAAAGTTTAGGAAAAGTAAATAAAGACATCAAGTAACGCAAACAACTGAAAATCTCTTTATGTTGAATATCTTGTATTCAGACTGATGGATATTACCCTTTTCTTGGAACGGTTAACAAAAAGGGGAGAATAATTAATTTTAATCACGTTCCTTAACTGGACATAAATTACGACGTTAATTATATTATTTTATGATAATTTTTTACTCTGAACATTTCAAACAGTATCCACGTTTAAACAATCGTAATGTAAACAAACCTTAAAATGTATGAAAGTTTACATTGTTTGTAAACAATTATTTGTTTACAAGTTTCAAATTTAGAATAAGATTTTTTAGGGCTAAGATTTTTCATGAGAGAGATAAAAAAAATAATCTTCAAATCTGCAAATATTTTTGCAAAAAATCTCAGGGGCCTAACTATTAAAAATTCATACTGATCGTTTTCTTGACAGCAGTGGTGCTGAAAAATACGTCACCTCCGACTCGGTTTCGATTGGTCGAGTGAATTGAGTGCGCGCGCATCAGTCATATGATCGCAGAGAAACGTCGCTGCGATTCCGTAGGCGTGACTTGATTGCTCCTGTCTCGTGAATTTTAACAGTATTTTCGTGTCTCCTGTTGTCAAAACCATAACAATCCATCACCATGGCTCTCAGCGATGCGGACGTTCAAAAACAGGTACGTCCGAAATCACATTTACCTTTAGCAGCACCGATTCCTGCGCTGCTCCAACATTTGGAGCAGCGTATTGTTATTGATGGCCAAAATTCAATAATTTGCCTTCCGCCCGATCATTTTCATCAAAAACTTATGCGCGATTTCAAGTTTCACGTCATTTGAATTGTAAAAACACAAAATTCGTCTCATGAAAAAAGTTAACTGACAGCAGACGACGTAGACGGTCGTAAATACGCCCAATTTTGACGTCGTGTAGGAACCACACTTTTTAATCGATTTTTTCACTTCTTATTTTTATACTACAGACAAAACATTGTCAATTTTAGAATGAATATCAGCAATAATGTGTAAAATATACAGTCATAAAACCTAGACAAATTTATTTAAACAAAATTATTATTTATTTCGGAAAACGTTGTATGTAATTAAGTTTAGAGAATGCTTTTTATCGCTTTTTGTTATCAATTTTTATCAGAAAATACTTGTCGCGTTAAAATGATTCCAGTTGACTATGAAAATATCATATGATTGATCATGTGACTTATTCAAACAAAACATTGCATTTTCGTTTGGAAATCCAGTTGCGGAACGATGATAGTTATTAAATTTTGGTTGTTTCTGAGTTGATGATTTGTTTTAGTTTATCAAATAATTATTATTCATTCGTAATTTGTATTCTCTTATGAAGTTGTTAATTAATTATTAATTTTTTGACAGATCAAACACATGATGGCCTTCATTGAACAGGAGGCCAATGAAAAGGCAGAAGAAATTGATGCGAAAGCTGAAGAAGAATTCAACATCGAAAAAGGTCGTTTGGTACAACAACAGCGACTCAAAATTATGGAGTATTATGAAAGAAGGAAAAACAAGTCGAGTTGCAGAAGAAAATGTACATATTTGCAAATAATTAGCAATCTAAACCGTCGGTTTAGTTTCGCTTGAGTTGTCTGTAATTCAATTTGACAAATTTCGGTTTTTGTTAAATATTTTTTCTTTTTTTAGTCAATCATCAAACATGTTGAATCAGGCACGTTTGCAAGTACTCAAGGTTCGTGAAGATCATGTGAGAACCGTTTTGGAGGAAGCTAGAAAACGACTGGGAGAAGTCACTCGAGACCAAGCCAAATACACCGAAGTGTTGAAGCTTTTGATCATTCAAGGACTTTATCAAGTTGGTATTTTTAAAAACTTGTCATATTTCAATCAATCGAATTAAGAAACAAAAATGGAAATTAATATTTGTTTTCGATTTATTTGTTTCACAGCTGATGGAAACGAACGTCCTTATTAGAACTAGACAAGTCGACATATCACTCGTGGATCAAATTATTCCACAAGTTCAAGAAATTTACAAAAATGCGAGCAAGAAAGAAGTCAATATCAAGCTTGACACTGACAACTACTTGCCAGCAGACAGCTGCGGAGGAGTTGATTTGATCGCTGCCAGAGGTACGTTGATGAACAAAAAGTATTTATGTTGATTGATAAAATCTGTGTGATATTGATTTTGCCATTAAACATTTGTTTTAGGACGCATAAAGGTAGGCAACACATTAGAATCCAGATTGGACTTGATCGCTCAGCAATTGGTGCCAGAAATCCGTTGCGCCTTATTTGGAAAGAACGAGAACCGCAAATTCGATGATTAAATTGGTTAAACAAAGTTTACCTAAAAACATTCCCTTATTGAATAAAAAAACATCATATTGTATTAAGATTCTGTTGAATGTCCATGGCAAAGCTGGCGGTCAGATTTTGCTTGAAAAATGTCTACTTTACAAAGTGTTGAATAATAATTTGAAGTTTATTAATGGTTGAGATCGTTTTTTGTCACTTGAAGATTCGTTCACTGTTTTATCGGTTTTTTGGAAATGAATTTCTAAAGACGATTATGCCAGCACGAGTTTGTTTTGCAATTTTGCTGTATCACGAAAAAGAACTAATCAAATGTACAGATGTGTATCTTAGAATTTCAAATTTTGTCTCAAAACAATCAGAAAGTATATTAAAAAATAAAAGTTGATGGACCGTTTGTTCTGCTTTGTGTCTGTTAAAGTATTCAATCGCAACTATACCCGCACATAATTATTCTGTTTGAATTTCAAATTAACTAAATAACAAAACGTTAGTAATGATTGTAAATATGTATGTAACATATTGTATCTGATTAAGATATAGTTGAAAACATGAATGTGTGTTCACTCCCAATTCTTTATTCTCGCTAAAATAGTATTTTTTTTTCATGTAAAAGCCAATTTATCATTTATAAGACAATAAAATACTTTCGTTTCAATGATCAAAAAAGCGGTTGGATTTTATTTAAACAACAATTGATATTTATTTTCTTTGAAACACTGTTTTACAATTCAGTAACATCAAAAGATAGAATACAATCGCAATTCATAAGACAGTTCTATCAGATTTTCGTTGAAAATTACAGAGATCATTATTTGTCACTTCACGGACGTTTCAAACTACTTTCTCATATAAGTGGAATTGAAGCCATTCTTTAAGAATATATTTGACATTTTTGTTTTCAAATTTACTTTTTAATCAACTATCAGATCCTTGAACTGGAAATTGTGGCTTCAGGAGTATGACACTAACATTAGATATGTATCAATGTTTCTAACTGATCAAACTATAGTAAAAATAGTGGCAGTATAGCTTTTGGACTAACTTCAAATCAAATCGTTATTTTTAGATCTAAAAAATGGAAAAGAAGTGATCTTTATTTATATAAATCTCCTTTTCATTGATTCGAATAATTTTCACTTTTGATCGTGTAAAAATATTGTCATTTTTAGTTGTAAACCTTTCAGAAATTGGTTTCCTTACTCTTTGAATCGTGTTTTTATTGTTGCTCATTTGGTTCAGAATGTGGGATTAAAAAAAAGAAAATAATTTCCCGCCCAAAACGTTTGATATTCTTGAACTTCATTTGTATATTGCGATATCTTTTCATAAGGCCTTACGGTTATTGACTTTCTATAATAAATATCATTTTGATAATGATCACTTAGGGTAAACTATGAGTATCCCGGCACCTGACAAAATTTTATTGCAATACTGACAATGAGGAAATTTTCTATGAAATTATAATCTTCTAAAATGACTCTTGCATGGTTGCAAAACTAAGACTATCGAGAATAAAAAAACATTGTTCTGTTGTCTCCCTTTTTAACAGTATAGGTACGGAACAAAAATAAAGATAAACATCTTCTATTCTGTTATAAAAGACTGCGTTGAATTTGAAAGTACAAAAAAATAAAACATAAAAGTGTATACAAAATTAACAACTTTTGCGAGGTGTTTGATCACCAGCCACAATTTGCTATTTGACCGGACTGATAAAACTTGTACAAACGGGCTGTGTATGCAAAAAACGTGAGGTATAAAAATCAAAATCGAGGATATTAACAAGAAAAGATTAAAGTTATCTCTGAAACATTCATCTAAAACAATTGGCAACTACGTTACACTCAAAAATATAATTGTTATGTACAAATCTGAACATGATTGGCAGAAAAATAGTAGCTCTGACAAAAAATAAAACAATTGATAACTTTTAAATCCGTTCTCGCATCTCGGAGGTATCCTCCTAAAGCCACTGTTTTGTCGGCTACATTGAACAGTTAACTTTAGTTTAATAGTTAGAATACATGAAGAATTATTGTCGTTCATCGAAGCGTATTACTAATAGCAGTTCTCGTGTCATGCTTATTTGAGTCCCATCATATATTCCGCGACTCCCAAATAGTAAACGGTTTGCGCTATTCCAAATAGCGGTGCTATCACGATCATCCTGCATGCACCTCCTTTGAAGAATGCTGTTACTCCTTCGTTTTTCAATGTTTTCCTGCAAAAAAACATTCAAATCATCTCATAATTTGTTTGATTGGAAATTGGTATTACTTTTTGAAGTTATTTATTGTGATTATTTACCCAATACAATCTATTACACCATCATAAGTGGGTTCCCCAGGTGCTTTTTTGATTGCCTGACATCTCGTTTTGACAACATCAAATGGGTTAACTAATAAAGCTGCGGTGGATCCAGCAGCACAGCCAGATAAAAAGGAGCACCAAAATACAGCTGAAATAAACAGATTTTCAGTTTTTATTCTTTTAAAATGTCTTTTGGTTGCAAGTAAATGATTTTGTTTATGTTTACTTACAAGACCCATCTTCTCGTTTGGGTCCAAGACTGTTGAGTCTTGCAAAAAGCGGAAAATAAATAACAGAAAATGTCACGTCTCTCAGAGCTGTGGCACCTGTTCCCTGATAAAGCCCTAAGATTCCTCGTCTCTTAAGAAGGTCTTTTGTCAGTGAGATAGCCGATATCTTTGGTACTTTTTGCCCAGCTAAAAAATAATTTTTGTATCTTAGTTTAGATAACACTCTAAATTGTATAGTTTAGCTTTAATTGTATGATTTATCATTCTAAAAGAGAAGGCTTTGTAGGATCTAACCAGCTTTGGCTGCTGCAGCAACTCTGCCAGCATCTTGCATTTGAATTTTCAGCAGTTCCATGGGCGTTGTAATTACTATTTGGCAGGCACCTGCCGAACCACCTGCTATCATCTCTCGCACTAGAGGAAGAGGTTCTCTAAAATTGAAAATTATTATTTATTTATCAATTAAAAATGATGTTTCCAAAGAAATTTAGTTAAGAAAAAATTGTTGGATAATTTTACCCAGGGCCTGTAGATAGGTGATGCCTAAACATGTCATTGGCAGTTAATTTGATAGCTTTTTCCGGTGTGATCAAAAGGATATTGACACCTGATCCTTTGTACATCCCAAAGTATCCTTCGGCTCGATATGTCTTCTTGAAACAGTCGAACCTGAAAAATATTTGATCAAAATTCAAATTAAAATTTTGAGAGTTGAAAGTGAAGTTAAACAGAGAGTGAAATTTTCTTACATTGATGTGTACATTCGTTCTCCATTTGGTCCACAAACTTGGTTTTGTAACCGAGTTTTGACCAGATCCAGTGGAAAGACCACTGAAACTCCAATGATCCCAGCGATTCCTCCATTGATAATCTTTGGCAATAATCTAAGAACAAAAAATATTTCGTTTCATTGGAAATCACATAGTTGTAAGTTCCAACTGTTCGTGTTTACTTTTTGTACAAAATTTGATTGTTTATACATTATCGATACAAGGGTGTGTTATTCATTCAAATTGCTGAAACTAAAGTGCTCGGGAAGTTAAGTTTGATATCTGTCTCTGTTAATTTTAAATAGTGCTTCATTGTGGACGGACCAAAGATCTAAACGATAAATACATGAAAAGCATTATTGTAAACTAAAAATAATAATAGCGACTATGTGGCTAATAATAACAGGCGGAATTATGGCAATCAAGCAAAAGTCGGTTATGCATTACTTACGTGAATTGTGCAGGGTGCCAAAAACTAAAGCATCAACGTCAAACAATCAGTTTTGAGATATTTAGTTTTTTTTGCATAAAAAATATTGTTCAAAGAATACAAACGATTCAAAATAACAAAAATCAGTTTTAGTCACTACTACTTTTTTCTTTTGTTTGCATCTGTACATTTTTACAGGGTGAAGTGTCAGCTATTTAAAAAATATCGATCAAGATTAAGATTACTAAATCCAGTTTAGTTTTGCAAAATGTGAAAAGTTGCTGTGTAACACTCACATTTAAGGTCCAGGTCGGCTAATAAATGTGATATCAAAATTTCCACCATGATCATACGCAGTCTTGACGATGGGAGGACGAAAATTTGCTTTATATTTTTCACTAATCCGTGGGCTGTCATCACATTCACTGTTTTAAACGTCATTAAATGGAGATTGAAAGTTTTAATTAATTTTGTCGAGTGATCGAAATCAAACTAGACACATTAATCGAAGCCTGGTTATGTACGAATTAGTTTGAATTAGTTCTCTTATGTTTATGAAAATTGGCCTGAGTTAGCGAGCGCTGGTCATGCTTGAAAATTAGGTCTAAATTATGGCCAGAAGAGTGAACTATACTTATGTTCCAATTTATCAACCGACCAATAAAGTGTAACCTTTCCTGACCAAAGTACATTAATTCTTGTAAAACATGACTATTTCTAATAGCATTTTAAAATAAAACAAGAAATCGATTATCTCTTTTTTAGCCTTATTTCGAAGTTTGGCTTTAACTATCTAAAGTTAATCAGTTGGTAAATGTCAAAGCAAATCATTTTATAGTTCAACAGTATTCTGTAGTTGACGTAACAATTATCGAATCAATAATTATTGATTATGCATTGAAAAAGTTATTTTCACGGACAACAATAATTATGTAGATAAATATAAACACTGTCAAATTTTTTGTTACGGTAAATAAGTAAGCAAAAGTGCACGACACGGAAACAACAATTTATATTTAAAATTCACAGAGACTCTGGGCAGAAAAATATTTGACTTTTATTTATAAATGTCAGAGGAACTTTACAATCGTTTAAACAATCATGTCAAGCGTCAATGTTCTTTTTTATTTCCTCGTTGAATTCTGTACAAAAATTAATCGGTTATTTTTTGGCACATTAGTGGTAACTAAATACTCACTTAAATTGTTCTGGGTCTTGTGCTTTCGACATTAGGTTTGTTGTGTTGATAACAGTTCGAGCAAACTTGCAATTGCACTAATATCTTCGCTCCAACTGGACGTAAATTGAAATCACTGTAAAAGTTAAGAGAGCTTGAATATTCGTAACAGAAAAGAAGTTGTGCAATCAGATTATTGATTGTATCGAAACCAATCAGACAAGTTGCAAAAAAGAATTGTATTTCATCCAGATTGTTCAATTTACCAAGTAGAAATAGTTTTATCCTTTTCTATTCTACTAGTCTTCATTTATCTAATCTTATACGTTAATATTGTAACTCTATGATTAGGCGGAGTAGCTTGGGAATTTTACTCGAAAATGCTTTGACTTGTTTATGTCTTTTGACTGACATTTCAATTTACAACAAACTAGATTAAAATTGATTTTTGGAGCAAAATAAAAATTAAGCCAAATTAGGTTAATGCATTTCTTCAGGAATAACATTTAGATACAACTTTTTAAAGTAGCTGAAAAAGAAAATGTTGTGAACATTTTCATGAGGACTGGTTTCTCAATTAATTATTCAGTTTTTGCAAAAAATATTCTTTTGACATAACTCACCTGAATTTAAAGTCGGGGCGATTTCGTTTGGTGAGGATAACTGACAGAAGTTGATAGTTCGAGCCCCACGATGTAAATTAACGTAATTTCCCTCAAACGGTGTGTAAAATGATATCCATTAATTTAAAAGTGACCTCTTTATCCTCTATCTCGTCTATGGATCCAAATCCGAATTTCATACCGTTTGAAGCTGTCAACAGCTGATTTTTGCGAAGAATCCACTGTTGTAGATGAGCGATGGCGCTTAAGTCGTTTCAACAATCGCGCTTCACTTCAAATCTCACAACCTAATCAATAATGAAACAATTAAAATCAATAAAATTTGGAATTCATTTTTAGTACAATTATTTACAAAATAACAAAGAATTTCAATTTTAAATTGTCTAAACAAAATGGCTCTGAATCGCAAAAGTTAGCACAGTATATTTTTATGTCAGTTTGTTACTCAAAACTATATGTCGAATCGTTTTAATTGCCGGAAATCGAGATAGTTTCATTAGAACAATTTTTGGATTTTCGGATATCATATTTTGGTGCAAAATACCGTTTCGTGAGCATTTGATTTGTTTTGTCAACACCCCCGTCCCGTACCGAAACGAGCCGAAACAGCACGAGTTGAATTTATTCATGTGCGCGCAAGAGTGTAGTGGTTATCACTCAGTTTCAATTAAGAATGCATCCGAACAAATGTCCGATACTCATCGTACAACAGACTATCGTGAACTGCTGAACATGCAGATTTTATTAGCCAAAAATTTTTGGATTCTTTAATGTAATCTTAAGCTTCGAGTACAGGTAATGATTGCTTATTTTCGTACTAGAATTAACCTCACTTTTAAACTTCAATGTTAAATTTGATTCATTTAATATTTTGTAGGTTACATTGTAATTTATTAATATGCATTATTGCAGTTTTTGAGGTAATATTGAATGCTTTCATTTCAGGGAGCGAACACTGTGATATATTTTAAAGTTAATAATAATGACTACTAAACCGAATTTGAATACCCAATCGTATGTAAGCTGCGAGATAGATGGGACTGAATATATTTTAGAAAAGTGGCCCAAAAATGAGAGTAGAAATGGACTGATGAGACCTGAGCAAAACACAGTTACCGATGACAAAAATTATCATTTGAAGGATGATAATTTGTTGGAGTTTGCCGGGGATGAGTCCGTTCCGCTCATCTGTTTTGACGACCAAATTTTTACGTTCAGGTAAAACACTTGAAATTGTTCATTTTTTTCATTTAACTAATGTTGTATTATAAATTTTAATTTTTGTCTGCAGGAATGAAGAGCTTCAAGATGTGTTAGTAGAACACCTTAATAATGAGCCGTTTAATAACGCAGAACCTATGTTTAACAAAGAATGTTTAGATAATGATATTGCTGAGGTGGTGTCGGCATTTAAGTGTAAAATTTGTTCGTACACTACGCAAGACAAAGATTTGTTGATACAACATTTTCAAGGTGTTCATTTGAATGTGAACAACTCCGATGCTTATCAGGTATGATATCATTTTGATTTTGAAAGTATAGAACAAGTAATTTGAAATAAATTTTTAAATGAATTCAATTAATTTTTTTTTAGGAAACACAAGAACAAATTGCGGAACAAGAACAATCAAGCAAGACTGAAGAAGTTCGTTTAGTTTACATGTGCGGACAATGCACAGACTGTTTTCCTAGTATTGATAGCTGCAAAGAACATATGATAAATGTAAGCATTCGTTTTTTAACACATTCCTGGCTGCATTTTTCAATTGCAAATTTTTCAATTTGTATATATTCTTTCGTTTTGCAGGTTCATTGTTTAGTGAGTAATTCGGTAGATAGAAAAAAAGGAACTGATAATTTTAAGGAAAGATTTATCAAGTACGTATTTTTTGGGATTTTTTATCCACACAAATGTTTTGAATGGGGTAATAGATTTTGATTTGATTTATAGGTGTAAACATCGCAACTGTCCTTTCAAATTCACAACATCTGAAAAGCTTCAACAACACACGGCGTGTCATTCAGACTCGGATGGCATGAATTTTTTCAGATGTAATATTTGTAAGGATCTGAAATTTCCCAAGTGGAGGCCTTGCAGTTGGCATTTATGGAAAGATCATCAAATTGGTATAAATAAATAAAAATGAATTGAAAAAATTGTTATGGAAATTCTAAATACTTGTTCTCCTTTCACAATAATAATTTTTATTGTGATTTTCAGATGTTGACTTGTATTCGTGCTCAATTTGTAAAGAATACAAAAGTGCAACTTTAGTGAAACTAATGACGCACATGAAAGTGCACAGTGAAAATCGCGAATACCAGTGCATGGAGTGTGGCAAATGTTTCAAACAATCTAGTCAATTAAGGAATCATCGTGTGATGCATCTGGACAGAAAATCAGCTGAGGTTTCTCGATGGTACACATCGAAGAAATGCGAAATCTGTGGCAAGATTTATGCCGATTCAAAATGTTTGAAGAATCACATTCAGGCTGTCCACTCGAAACTCAAACCTTTCGTTTGTAATGTTTGCGGACATTCTTGTGCTCGTAAAGCTATGTTACAGATGCATCTGCGACAACATACTGGTGACAAGCCATTTAGCTGTAATAGTTGTGATTACAAAACTGGAGATCACAACTCTTTAAGAAGGCACATAATGAGACACACAGGTATGAACTATTTTCATTTGTATTTACATTTACAATTAGTAAAAAACAGAACAAATCAATAAGGAACTATCTTTTGCAGGAGACCGACCGTACAAATGTCCGCATTGCTCATACTCGGCAATACAAAGTAATAGTTACAAAAATCATCTTCGATCGAAACACCCAAAACAATCTGGAGTTTTCGTATGCGAATCCTGTCCTTTTAAGACTGTTCGCAATGAAACTTTTATGCAGCACGTCGAACTTCATGAAAAAGGATTGATTAAGAAAACCAGCACTGAAAAAGGTTGGGGTTTCATAGTTTGTGAATTCTTGAGAATGTTTTTGTTATACCCTTACAATCTTCATGTTGCGTTTTTGCTTTTTAGAAAAAGAAGAAGATGTGGAGGTCTTTGCTGGAAACATCGCAGCCACACAGTTGATTTATAATTGTTTGGGTGCATTTTCTAAGGTTGGCAAATTGAAAGCAAATATTATGTCTTCGTCTACGTCAGCTGACGGCACATCACAAACTATTACCATCAAATACCTTGAGAATAATCTGCCGTCGAGTTCAAACACTGACTTCAACGTCGGAGAAGATGACGAGACGATGGATTGTTTTTTGCAAACACCTCACGAAGAAGATGAGAGCGTGGACACCGGTGGCATCACTATTCCAGCAGAGCCTGAGTAGACAATATGATGAACATCTTTTTTATTTTTTAATTGATAATCCTTATTTTAAATTTTTTAACCGTAACTATTAAAACATAATAGCTAACAAAACAAATTCGTTATTCTAATAAAAACTTACATATGTCTAGCCTTTGTTACTTTGATAAATACATCGGCTACCCCCATCCAAAAATTGTTGGTGTAATCCCCATGGCATTTATTCGCAATTATTTGTCAATAAAGATTTTTTACATTTCAAACTATTGTAATTAATGGACTTATTATTACAAGTTTTCCGAAACAAGGAGCATCCCAATGCATCAGTGCCTCTGGCAAACTATCGCTAGAGAATTACTGATTTCTAAAACAATAGAAGCATCCCAATGTTTTTTAAAGTTACTTAAAATGAGATTTGTTGCTAGGAAAAATAGTAAGACGATGTTACTTCATTTCTTTTTATTCTTTTTTTCTTTCACCCATACATAATACTACTAAATGATGAAGTCATTTATGAATATAAATATTGTTGAATTTATATCAGTTTATGTAACTGATATTTTTTACAGAATCGGGTACATCTGAAGTCACATAAAACTAAAAGTGTTTGAATTAAGAAGAACAAAAAAAGCTTAAAACTCAGATAATGATACTGGTTATCGTTTCTGTAAATATCATAGGATCACTGCTGACATCATTAAGTTTTACTATAGTTGCCTTCCCTCGTTCGAATTCTGTGTACTTGCGAATCGCGAAACCAAAGTTTCTACATTGTACTTAATCATATTTTTCTGATATTTCATTGAGTACAATATAGATGGTGCACGACTTTGAAATCAGAATTCACTAAGTCAAATCCGAACGATAGGAAATTGCGCATTACAATGTAAGAGTTTCACAACAACTGATACAATCAGTTCAACAATTGCATTTTATAACGTTGTAATTTCATAACATAAGGTTGTAAATAGATTGCACAAAACATCCATCATTCATAGTACGTTGTATTTCATTTCATTTATTCTACTAAAAAGAGTATGTACAACTTTTGTTTTTTAATGGTGCCGATGATTCTTTGAAAGAGCTCGCAACGTCCGATTCTCCGCTGAAAAATCTCCGGACTGAACATGACTATTTTTCTGTTAAAAAAAGAACTTTATAAAACGACTTTTTGAAAGCCAAGGGTTCTAATTTGGCCTATCAGTAACTAGTTATGCATTGTTCACGATCCTTGTCTTCTTTAATTATTTGCGGCAATTTCCTTCATGCGGTTGAGGGCGGATCCTGCCTTGAACCAGGTGATCTGTTGTTCGTTCATCGTGTGATTAAGAGTGATCTTGTCGACTTTGCCATCCTTGTGTTTAATTTCAGCTTGAACGGGCTGAAAAATAGAAATCAAAATTAATTTCAATTCAACATTAGAATGATTTATATCACAACTATGAATTAGTTCCTGTACCTTCCCAGGTGCCAAGCTCTTCAGATTCAGGAGGCTGATTTTGTCTGTCGGTTGGATTTTGTCATAATCACTTGGATTAGCGAAGGTCAAAGGCAAAAGGCCCTGTTTTTTAAGGTTGGTCTCATGGATACGAGCGAAACTTTTGACGATGATGGCACGTCCTCCCAGATGTCGTGGTTCGAGAGCAGCGTGCTCGCGAGACGATCCCTCACCGTAGTTTTCGTCTCCAACAGCAACCCATTTGACGCCGTTCTTCTTGTAATGACGAGCTACGTCTGGTACACCAGCCCATTCACCGGTCAACTGGTTCTTGATCTTGTTTATTTCTCCATTCTCAGCATTCACAGCACTGAAAATTTGCAAAAATTCGCATTTTTATATCTTTATTCTTAATCGATAGAACAAAACTGGTTTATTTTTAACAAAACTGCAAAATTTACCCAATGAACATATTGTTGGAGATGTTATCCAAATGTCCTCTGTATTTGAGCCATGGTCCAGCAGCAGAGATGTGATCAGTGGTGCATTTTCCCTTGACTTTGATCAAAATTGTCATGTCGGTGAGGTCTTTTCCGTCCCATTTATCGAAAGGTGCCAGGAGCTGCAATCTCTGAGATTTTGGGTCAACGTCAACCTTGACTTTGGATCCATCGGCTGGTGGAGAGTCGAAGGTGTCCTGACCAGGATCGAATCCACGGCTGGGAAGTTCGTCGCCTAAAATAATATCGATTCTTAAGTAGCTAATTCTCTTTTGGTTTACAAAAATAAATCAAATTATAAATTTAGTATACCATAGGGAGAGTCAAGTTTGAACTCTTTTCCGTCTTTTCCCTTCAAAGAGTCGGTCACAGGGTTGAAATCTAAACGACCAGCAATGGACAGAGCGGTAACAAGTTCAGGACTAGTGACGAAAGCGTGAGTTGCAGGGTTAGCGTCATTTCTGCCAGTGAAGTTACGGTTGTAAGAAGTAACGATGGTATTTTTGTCTCCTTTCTTGATGTCTTGTCTGTCCCACTGGCCGATGCAAGGCCCACAAGCATTAGCCAACACGGTACCTCCGAAGTCCCTCAAAGTAGCCGCCTGGAAAAATTAACCCCAATTGTTAATATTCTTAAATAACAATTAACAAAACTAAATAACAAAACAGCTTTCGAAAATGATAAACAATCGATATAAAAAATTTGGCTCAGTTTTGCATGGATCGCGAAATCTTGGCTTGGTACCAGGACCATCATGTAGGTAACAAATGAAAGAGAGTAAATCTATAAATATCGTACAATGCCATCGCGCTCGATTGTAGCGCGGATCTGCTCGGAGCCGGGGGTTACGTTGAACGCTGACTTGGCCTTGAGCCCGTGCTTCAGTGCCTGTTTGGCAATGTTTGCACAACGACCCATGTCCTCGTAAGAGCTGTTAGTGCACGACCCAATTAAGCCGACTTTGATTTCGTTTGGCCAGCTGTTTGATTTTGCAGTGCTTCCTAAAAACCAAAAAACAATCCATTGAGCATAATTTTTTTTAAATATACATCCACGTTTATAATACGTTTACTTACCCAATTTGGAAATCGGATGAGCGAGATCAGGTGTGAAGGGTCCGTTAACATGTGGTTCCAAGGTCGTGAGGTCAAGCTCGATGATCTGGTCATACTTGGCGTTCGCATCAGCAGTGAACAAGCTGTCCTTGAACTGATCAGCAGCGTCAGCAATAGCACCTCTTCCAGTGGACTTCAAATAATCCTTCTGTCGTTTGTTGTAAGGGAAAACGGAAGTTGTAGCGCCGATTTCCGCACCCATGTTGCAGATGGTTGCCTGTCCGGTGCAGCTGATGCTGTCGACACCTGGGCCGAAGTACTCGACGATGGCTCCAGTACCTCCTTTCACTGTCAAAATACCAGCGACCTTCAGGATCACGTCCTTGGGGCTGGTCCATCCTTTCAGTTCACCAGTAAGTTTGATTCCGATGACGTTGGGGCACTTGAGCTCCCAGGGGATATTAGCCATTACATCAACAGCATCAGCACCACCAACACCGATGCAAAGACAGCCCAAACCGCCTCCGTTGGGGGTGTGCGAGTCTGTACCAATCATCAACAGTCCAGGGAACGCGTAATTTTCAAGGATGATCTGATGGATGATTCCGGATCCGGGATTCCAGAAACCCACGCCATATTTAGCACCAGCGGTCTTCAAAAAGTTGTACACCTCTTTGTTTATATCTTTTGCTCGCTTCAGATCTTCGGCTCCTCCGATCTGAGCCTCGATCAAGTGGTCGCAATGGATTGTCGACGGCACAGCAACTTTTGGCAAACCTGAAAGTAATGGTTTTTTTAAATTGGTTCTTCATTTGTTAGAATCGTTCGAGTGGTGTTGAGGTAGATTGGAAAATGTAAGTTTACCTGAACTGATAAATTGCAACATCGCCATCTGTGCCGTGGCATCTTGCATAGCGACTCTGTCGGGTCTCAGACGGAGGTAGCTGTTTCCTCTTTTAATATCTTGTTTATCAGGTTCATCTAAATGGGAATATAACACTTTTTCCGACAAGGTCAGTGGTCTGTCGAGTCTGCAAATATTAAACATGTTGGTGGTTTTATTTATGTTTGAATATTTTAGTTTTTGTGATTAGAAAATGTCGGAATCAAATTTTACCGTTTTTTGACAATTTTCAAATTGCTCTCGAGCTTGTCGTATGGAAGGTAGGAGTGAGTGTCGAATTTTGAGATTGCTACTTTTGAAGCTGCGAAAGCCAGCGGGCTCGAACTGAAACATCTTTGTTGGATTTCAGCTGCGAAGCCGAAAACTTTCTGCAAACGAAGAAATAAAATATTATTTAATTCAGTAAATACAAAATTAATTCAAGCTTCTCGTTCATGATAATATTTCATTATGATTTAAAAGTTTTTGAATATTTAAAAAAATTTTATTGTGTAATTTTTTATCTCTTCTTTAGTAATTAAGCTAAAAATAAGTTATTGTGGAAACAGAAATTAACATTTTGATATTTGTTTGTCCTACAAATTACGGATTCCAAAGGTAAACAGCTGGACAATTTCATTCAAGATCATCTGTTTAAAATATTTGAGAAGAATTCGGAGCGCGTGACCGACACCATTTGGTGTGCACATGCGTTGATCGACAACATAACCTATCGCGAACATACACATACATATTTCGCTTATTATGTAACAATTTAGACAGTTGATGTATCTTAAAATTTTGTCGTAATAACATGACTAAAAAAGACAAACTCTGAAAGGACGCAAGACTATTTTAGCAATAAATAAAGCTAGCACGAAGAAGGCTACTTTGATAATAAAACTTGATCAATATTTGACATGATTATCAGCAGTTTTGCGAAGAGACCGAGTTCTCTGGAAGGAATGTTTTTTAACTACAAAGAAAAGAATAAAAAGAGATAAGTTATCCAATACAAATGACAAATCGTAATTGCAAAAAACATTGCAGTTGAAAAAGTCTAGAAGAATCGAAGAATTCTGAGCATTGCAAATAAATAAATAGTGCAAAAATTAGCGAAAAGTTGATTCAAATTTGTTAAAAACCGAAGAGAAAGATTGAATCGAACAGAATTTAACGATTGGATTGTAAAAAAGTGACAGATTAATGTCACGATATAATTAGACATTTCGCACCGTGACCAAATCTGTGACAAGTTGAATAAAAATAAAATTCGCGATTTTCGTACCTGGGCTTGCAGAATCCTCGTGCACGCCATGGTGTGAACAAAAAAGTGACTACTGGTGAAACCTCATAAAAAGGGGTGATGTTTTCCAGTGGCAGTCCTTCTTGAACCGGCCACCAAAGGAACTGACTGCGAAACCACTTGCGTCAATGTTAAACGGTCGCGCATGCGCCGCGATGTACTTGTTTTGGAGCAGCCGATCAGCTGCTGACAAATTGCAGTCGGTAAATTACTGGTTGTTGAAAACAAAATCATTCAAATCGTTGATAAAGTAAAAAACAAATACTTTTTTTTATAACTTAACTGATAACACACATTTTTTATTTTTCACATTTTGGATCAAAACAAAATTTGCAAATTTGGCCTAATTTGATTTTTTGTGCAGTTCTAAAACAAAATCGTTTAAAAATAGTCCAACATCCTTTCAATCATGGATTTTAAAAAAAATGCAGATTTAAGAGTTTGTTCATTTCTGTATTTACAACTTTAGTTATTTATGAGGTATTTGTGTATTGTGATCAATAATAAGTTAAATTTGGCACTTAAAAATTCGAAGCAAAAGGGTTATTGAAAAAATTTTTGTTGCAAGTTCGAACAATTAGGGCAGGCGCAATGATAAAGCGGGGGCGTGTAAATCTGTCTGAGGACTGGTCTACGACCTACAACTTTCACCATTCAGTAGCTAAGCGGCCTATCTCTGTGACCATATGAGATCCAATAAAATTATTGGTTGATGTTAGTCGATCAAAGAAGGCTACATTTTTTAAGCGCCCAGGATTTATTTCGCTACTAAACATAGTCCTGATTCATCAAAGTCAAGAATTACGCTGACCATTAGAGAACACTTAGCTCTTCCATAAACTAATTACTCATGTGAGAAACAAGAGGCAACACAAAACACCCCAACTCTATCACATCAGAAATTATGTTTTCGTAACATCTTGATCTCCTTTTTTTCTCAATTCATAGACTTAATAAATTGTTATTACTTCATTTCAGTACTGCATTTTTTTCTTGGAATATACTCTGCAGGTGTTTTCAAGAAAACTTATCATCTGGATTATTATTTTAACACCTGTAAATTTATTGTTCAAGTTGTGATAAATTTTCGTAGTGCAAAAAAAGGTACAATTTCAAGAACCCAACCTCGAGCTACTTGAAACGTGTCCTTATTTTGCTAATATTGTCACACCAACTAGTTCATCGCTGACGGTTGTCTTGCCGCCAGTCATTTTATTGAAACGAGAAGATTTCATAAGATTACCGTGATGATTATTTATTGTCATAAATATCATTGTATTTACTTCAACTAGTTTCAAACAACATTTTTAAAAATGTATTAGGTTTTCATTTATAATTAGCGAATTTTCAAAACCTAACTTTTGAAAAGATGGAGTTAGTCTGAGTGTTGTGAAAATACAATAATTATTTTATAGATTCTTCGTAATGAAATTCTTTGTTGAAACATTTCAGAGAAAATGGTTTGTAATTATTCACAAGAATTGGATAAATGATGAATGCGACATTGATTCACATAAGCGATCGACTTTGAACGACTTGAGCGAATAAGGCAGGCCAGAATATCTTTCGTTCGTCAAACGGACCGTGTACGAGATAAGCGTCACCGACCCCCTTTTTTATTTCACCGTCGCAAAATGTAGTTATACATGCGAATCACTTTCATACGTTTATCGCTCTATGAATTAATTAAGACAACACTTTCGCCCGCATTATTCCGATGCGTCTTCTCACACTGCGCTACTTAACATGTTACTGTGACTCATTTAATCTGACGATCTTCGCCTCGCACAATCTAATAACCATTTTTCAAAATTCTGTCAATGCTAATGCCACTCTTCGTCTCTTAATTTTCAATGCCGATTTGCATACTTTCGTTTTTATCAGTACTATTTTCACGCATTGTTCCGAATCAATCAGATGCAAATTTGATGAAACTATTTTCCATTTTGCACATTTTTCGCTGTTCAACATTGTCTCTTTTTAAGATTGTTTGAATTTAAATTAATGTTCAAATTTAATTTAAAAAAGGTTAATTTATCGTCGGATTATTCCTTTTGTGATATAAAAAAAAATGATTAGTTCGAGACGTTGATTCAAAGTTGTGCAACTCGGTACGTGAACAGATTTTCTGAACTAAATCAATTCGATACAAAGGGGACGAAAATTTTGTTTTATGCGACGGGGAGAAAGTAGTGGTAAAAAGCCGGTAAGGACGTGCACGGATGTTTTATGATGTTTGGAGTGATGCTTTGAGTGCGGCCCACGCCTACAAGAGCACAGGTATTGCTTGCCACCAGCATCCTGACACGGGTCTTGGACAGCGCCGTTGCACAACTGTCATTGAATTTGGACAAACAGGAAAATACGCTGCGATGTCGTGCCTGATAAAAACTCTGTCTTTGGTGCTTTTGTTTATTTCATGAAGTGCTTTTTTCAATTTTTTAGTTGAGCAACATCTGTCCCATTACTTGCGAATTTATTTTTACCTTCAGATTTTAATCTCACTTTGGTAATTTTCAATTTCAAAAATAATAATAATTTTGAAAAAATTAAATTGATTGACGATCAAAAAGTAATAAAAGAATAGTGCAATGAAATGGATCTCTGAAATTTGGTTTAAACATAGAAACAATTTTTTTTTCTGTAAGATCAATAATGCAAGTTTCTTTTTGTTGTATTCGAAAGTCGGTGGCAGTTAGTTACATGAAAAATTCTGTAAAAAATATGTTAATAATTAATTAACGATTGTCAGAATTTGTTTTGAGTGATAACAGGATGATTTCAGTTTGACTGAAGTTCGATTTTGAAAATTCAAGTTAAGACTGTTGGCATGGAAAGTGCAGCGACTTTTGTGATTCGGCGGGTGCAACTTTTATGCAATTAACAGGATTCTTTCTTACGTAATAATAAACACGATCGGAATGCGCGAAAGATTCCGGAATATGACAGAAATTTTTACGCGCAATCATTAAACAAGAGTTATTAAACTCTAATCGTTTTATAAGTTTTATTATATTTGACTTTCCATTCATTCTTGTTTCAATTGCTAATTCATTATCTCCAAATTAAAATCCTTCTAGCGAAAATAATTTGAATTCCAGCTCGTACAAATTTGCAACTTTTTCAAGGAGACTCTTAAACGAAACTGTTTTATTGTTCATTACTTGACATTCTTTGTTACTTAAAATGTAATAATTGACAAAATGAGAAATTAAACCAGGATCTTTGAAGTATTATTCGATTCAGTTGAAAATCACGGATACAAGCTCTTAAAACGCGGCTTATCATAGTCATATCTTTGGAATCGACTTGATTTGTCGATAGCGGATTACTTTTAAGACTTGTGTTTGGCTCGGAGGGTTTCGGGCTGAAACAGTCACATAAACCATGCCAGATTTATCAGCTTTCATTGTAACTTTTTAATTTTATTTTCAAACATTGCGACAGAAATAATTGTACGAGGCTGAAATTGCCTTAGCTCTTACGACTTACGATGTGGGAAGTTTTATTATTCTTAAACGTTTGACATCGGCATGTCGAATAAATAATTTAATCCTTTTGTCGTTTTCCAAGTTTTGCAAATATGTATATGGACTTGGTGCCGATACTATTTTTCTCCTCTCTTCTATTTATATTATACAAATGCTAAGAATTGCGTCATGGGAGGAGCAGTATTTTATGACAGTGCAATGATACAATTGAGCAAAACGATCAATTATTATCTCCGCGCTGCAATTTTATCAATTTTCCGTCTGCGAAGGAAATAACTTTTATCCGTATAAAGATTGCCACGCATGTTGTTCTGTTATTCTCATTCTAATTTATGTACACAAATTCGTTTCAGATAGAACAATAAATAAACAATTGATTTAAACTCTTCGCAATGGTTTTTAGCAAACTCAAGTTTTTTTTTTCTATTTCATCATTTGCAAAAATTACAAACCTTTGCTTTTTCAAGGCAAATGACTTTGAAACTTGAAATCTTTTTTCTGCACATTTGCTATTTTGTGAGGAAAAACTCTGGATCTCTCAAGGACCGGTTTTCAAAACCAAATTTTTCGTAGTAGAAAGTTGAAAAGAAATTTTTATATACGATTGCAAAATCGTTAAATGATAGAGATTTTCTATCCTATAAATTCAGCATTTTTATGCGCTAAAAATACAGTGCATGCATCTTCAATGCGCTCTATTTGCATCTCAAAAAATTGTCGTAGTAAAAGTACTGATATATTGTCACTTTGACCCTCAAGTCATTTATGTGCTTGGTTTCAATAACGAAATTCCCTATTCTCCAATCGTATAGAAAATTGCATGAGAATTAACGTTTTACACAAATAACAAAAAGAAATGAACATTAAAAACGAAAGGATTTGATGAATTCCATTTTTATCGATTTTCTGATTCGTTTTAAATGGTAATTTTTCATTATTGTCTGATTTATTATTCCTCGTGGAATCAAAAAATGCCAAGTTCATTTTCTTTCTGCCACGAACACAAAGAAGATGATGCATAATGATTTAACGGTACCCGCGAGATGCACTTGCACTTTCCACGATCGACGCATGCACCGTTTTTTTAGCTCGATTTGACTCTTCCGCGATTGAAGCATCGATGTCGCTTCGGATTCCTACGGGCTCTCGACAGAAGAATTAATAAAATTTGTCCGAACAGTTTGAGTCTCACTTTCTCCGCGCTACAATTTTTTTTTCTCGCGAAACTTTGCCACCGACTGAGGAATGCCATAGGAACGCAGCCACGATGACAGTTCGATTTGAGTCCTAAAATAAATCAGATCGGTCAATTTTTTATGCTGATCTGCTATTTCAAAAGTGACAAAATTTATGTCGCGCCAATTTACAAGTAACAAAAGTTACAAGTGAAAAGTCAGCAATTAACTTGAATTTACAGTTTAAAAAACGATCGTAAAAAGTATTTACAATTTAAAAACAGATGTGCAGTGAAAATCAATTTAGTTTATTTATTTGAAAAATTATAAGTTGAGTTATGAATTTGTGTTGTTTTTGAATTTGAGATGAGAAGTGGCAGTAGTTAATTGCGAGCATAGTCAGCCATTTGAATTAAGAATTATTCAAAGTAGGTTAAGAAACGTGTCCAATCGCAACCTGCCAGATCGTTGCAATGGTCGCAAAATTTATTGATGACTTTTGTTTAGTGAGAATCATTGAATAATTATAAACCGAAGGCATCAATCATCTGCATGCTTCGGGCGGTCTGGTGCAATGCAAACGGTCCTTGCTAAGCGAAAGGAACCGCTTGCGAATCTTTGCGTTATCAGTTCCTTTAAAATCGGACGTCCGATTCCTTCTTTAACGCTATCATTCACTCAATTTACAAACAATTTTCTGATTTATTATTTTTTTCAATTGAATGAATGCTTCAAATCGTTTGAAATCTTCAAGATCTAGAATTTCGATGATTCATCTCTGGATTACAAATGATGTCGATCAAATTTCAACGGGGGACGTAAAAACTGTAGTAAAAAAATAAACACCTGTTATAAAATAATCGTTTTACTCCAAAGCATTCTAAGAACACCTGAAAAGTTTCAAAATATTCCAAGAACATCCCGACGAGTTATGAAAGAATCACTTTGAAAAGGAATTTGTTTGTTATTTTTTTGTTCAATTGAAAATATTCTCTTTTTTGTATACGGAGATGTTAGTTTTATGGTTTAGGAATGCATTTTAATTGGAGTTAAAGAAACTAAAATGTCGTGTCATAATGTCGCAATCCATGCTAGAATATTCATGCGTCAAAGTACGCTGTATAAAATTGTGTTTAAAGTTTAATATCAACTTTTAGGACTCGTCAATTATTTATAATCAGTTATTTTTTCTTGCTTTGTCCGTTATAATTAAGGAGATAAAATTGTGCGTATTAACTATGAGATTGTATTTAAAAATAAAACATCAATAATTATTCTTCTTCTCAAAAATTTAATTTTGAAGTTTGTTTTTGAATTTCAAAACGGTTTTACGTTATCAAATCTGACGATCGCTCTAAAAAGCAATATCTTCAATTTCTCAATCGAGATTGAGACTGAAAAAAAGAACATCATTTATCATGTCAATTAACTTCTGTACAGTGAAGGGCTTAATTGTTTCGGTTTTCATCTTAATGAAAAATTGTCAGATTTCTAATTTGATCTAAAGCCAATTAATTGAATTTGTTTAGGCAAATTTTATTAACTCGGCGATTAGTCTAATGTGAAATGAGAAGGTGGTTATAACGAGCGTTAAGCATGCAACAAAGATATGATGAAGAAGCTGTTATTTTACGTGCCAGTGTATGCCGGCGAGTCGACCAGACGAGTCTCGCGGAATCTGGCGTTTCGTCAGTCATCATCAATCTCATCTCCGATCAATCGATCTTTTTCGAGCCCAAATCGGTATTAGATACAAAAACCGTAACTGTTACCGCTATATAATAAATCCAAAACGGGTACATAACTGTCAATAAATAATAATCAACGAAAAGTCGCTGTCAACTTTAAAGGTCTTCCGTCACAAAAGTGAGCAAACTGTTTGTTGCAAATTGATACCCGGATTATTAATCACTTGTTTTTACGCTGATCAATCGCCTGGTCGTTTTTATGCTGTTGCAAACCAGTGACATAATGGACACGATTGAACATAATAATTTTTCTCGTAATCTGCATACATTTAATATTAATGAACAACAATTGTTTTAACAAGACGATTTTTTATCTCAATCTCTGATACGTTTTTTTCATATCTTCAAACTTCTAGACTTCTCAACCGACTATATCAAAGTGCAGCTTCTTTGTAAACTTGTTTATGATCATCGGATTTAATTCATCATATTTCTGATTTGCAAAAGGATGAAGTCAGCGTAATAAAAATACATCCTTACTAAATCGTCAAAAATGAATGAATATTGAACAATTTTTTCAGTGCAACAGTGATAGTAAAATTTGGAAGAAATTGGTGGATTCAGTTGTGCTCGTTGGATGTGCAAAAATGGCAAGTGTCGATGAGAGAGAACGGAATTGGGCTTGTTGGCGTGTGATGGCCGGGTTTTGATGTAACGTATGACGGAAGGAAGATCACGAACGACCTCGGTGTTTGTTATGTGGAGAGGAGAAAAAGTGTTGATCCCTCGAAGAGTTGGGAGTAACTTTGACTCTCGCCATTCGATCTTACGAGATCAGCAGTAGGGTTCGCTATAGCAGAGCACAAGGTCCCACTAGGGTTCAGTAAGAACCGCGCACTCAGCCTCGTAAGAGTCCTCGCCCCCCTCGAAATCCAACAAGTGGTTATAGTGTGTATGCGCCGGGGTGTGCGAGAATGTGGATCCGCAAACGTAGACATTGATGTAGTCTATCGAATGTTTGACAGGTGTTTATTAAGTACGACTATTTTTTCACTCGCTTACTAAATTTTTAATTACATCTAGACATCCTTCATTCAAACACTTAAACTTCAGTCTATGATTTAATTCTTGTTTTTCAAACTAAATTTTTTCTTTTGTAAAATGAAACAGAGTTGAAGAACGTTATTTTAAACTCCTATTTGTTTAAAAAAAGTGCAGGATTTGACATAAGAGTGAAGAAATTCTAAAGGGATGAAGCTACTTTTGATCGGGTCCCTTTTATTGGGACTATTTGCCGTTGGACAAGGAGCAAGTAAGTAATTCTACGATTTGATTTAAAAATTATTGTCAATAATAAATAAACATAGAAAGAAGTGAATGACGCACCATAAGAACTGATTATTATTAAGGAAACGAAAAGTTTGAATGAAAAGATAAATAATTGTTCACACATCAGTATTTAAATTTGATTTAATAATATTAACTTATCTTTTAATTTTCAAAGAAATTAGACGATTGACAGCTCATTTCACGATTTCACAAGTTCAATGTAGTGTGTCAGAAACTAAATTCTCTTCATAGGTGTGAATTCGCTGTGAAACATTAACATCCGAATAGATACACTTTGACGTTACATAAAATGTACCAAGAAGTGATAAATTTTCGTTCCGATTCAAGATCACATAAAGATTTCCATTTTTGTTCTAAAAGAATAACAACAAGATTCTACGCTCTTACGCAGTTGAACTTTTGAAACACAACTTAAAAAATAAAGAAATTAAAGAAAATGTGACTTCATACTACGATAATTATTGTCAAAAAATCGTCAGAGCCACCCAAAATGTTGTTTTGTTATTCAAAATTCTTCAACGAAAATAACAAAAATAATCACATAAATTTAGGCTAAACTTAATTCTGTCACAACAACCCAAACGATCAGTAATAAAATGTTACCGACTCATTCAAAAACAGTTCTCAGACAAAAGAATGTAACTTAAAGCTTATAAATTAAATGCAAGTACAATCCAAAAGATGGAACAGGTTCTTAACCATTTTATTATCCTGAATTTGACCTAGAAAATGAAAATTTACAATCAACTCAAACTCCATAACGTATGCACCCTTGTATAGAGAAATTGAAAAACCGATCGGTTCATGAGTCGTCCTCTTCTTTCTCGAACAAAGCTTTGTTTCGCAACCGTGCAAGTTCAATCGCGAGAAAAGTGATGCATCCAATATTGAGAATACAGATCCTCATAAGGCTGAAGTTGCGCCATCGTCATCTAGAGCAAAAATTCGCACAAGGATAACGACCGTTTATTCTATTCATTTTGTTTTTGTCATTTTTTTTTATTCTAACATACCTCATTGGGAGGAAAAAAGACATTCTCAGCTAATCATCCCTAATCTGATACTTCCATTAAATTGTACAAAAAAAATTAATGTTGTAACATTAAAACCATAATTTCAATTAGAGACTATGGTAACAGGTGTTCCTGTTAATGTGATATTCAACGAATGCAAAATGTGGAAAATATTTCCTGATTAATCATTAGACTATTTTTTCAAAACAGAGATTAATTATTGTTTTTTGACCGGATGCATCCTATCGAGACTATCATCTAAACGTTGATAAAAAACTAAAGACTTTCTCGACAATGCACACGTGAGCGTTTTACTTCCCATGTTTGCCCCGGCGTGGATTGAACCGCGAATTGATATCGTGCAAAGTGGTCGAATCAGTTAGCGATGCTATTGCCCGGTAAAAGTACGTGCGTAACAAAATCATTTCAATTTCGCGTCAATTGTTCCACGGGTTATGAAAACTTGTGCTCGTTTTTGTTTGATTCTATTTCCTTTTTGTTTGTAAGAAGGATACAAAAAAGCTTTTGCATTTACATTTTGATTGGCTTTCTGTAAACACGATGTCATGATTATTGTTTTCATTTTTGTTCCGTTTGCCAATTTCAGAGTGCCCGAAGCACAAGAATCCTCCAGGCAAAGAGGTTTTCTGTTACACATCAACGTACGACGTTCAACGATTGCAAGACTCTTTATGCGGGTGCACCACGCTCATACACCAAGGCCATGTCTTCAGTGACTTCAACGCTTCCGGTGAGAGATGAAAATACTTGATTTTTAAACACAGAGATATTTATCAGTCAAACACTTATGACAGCTTATGAAGATATTCTTTTTGAATAAAATTTCTTCTGTATTTAAAATGTAAAAAAGAACAAAATTTTTTGAATTGTTTAAATATTTTTGCCATGTTCAAGGTAACATGAAGATGTCTAAATTTGAAGCAACAATTCTAAACATTTCTGTCTGCTTGTAAGGAAAAAAAATTGTACTTTGCAGAAAAGCACGGAAAGTAAAAGTAGCGATAATTAAATGGCAGTGAAAGAGACGAGTGTGAAGATCGTGGAAATGCTTGTATAATTCATGTTCCTCATTGCCTTGAAAGGTGTATGAAACACTTCATCATACGATCATCATTTAAAGTAATAAGATGCAAGGACACAATCATTCGGTTTGTCTTAGAAACTTGATATCTTCAGCTTCCTTGTCACATTTCAATTGACTGTAATCAGATGTTAATATAGGGACTAATTGATCACTTTTCATGAAACACAATCTTAATCATCATTTTTTATTTGCAACTAAATGCATCCTTTGTCCAACGAAGAACGCAATTTGGATAGGTTCTGCTCATATGAAGTTGAAATTTTTTTCCAGACGAGAGAAAAAAGTGGACAAAAAGTTGTACCAATTTTCATCGTTTCAGACAAAGTGTCTTATCCTTGGGAGGGCGATTGGACGCGGTATTCGTGGAGACGTAAACAAAATTCTCCCGGTCGAAAAGAGTTTTACTTGATTTTAACAACATTCCGCGAGGTCTTCTGGAGAACTGTTCGGAAAAACGCGCGCTTATTAGGCCGTGCAATCAAATAATAAACGCGCGGCTGTTCTTCATTCTTTGAGTTCCAATTCTTTTTTCGACCAAAGTAAAGTGGCCAGTAATATGTCTCATAGATACATTATTGTCCGATGGAACATTTTCGTTTTCACATTCGAGTGAAAGTTCGTCTTAGATGACACCACTGAATGCTAATAAGACGCATCGTCAGATTATGTAAAACGGTTCCTCGGGCGACCAGAAAGTCGACGTGAAAAAAAAGTTCGAATGTCATTGACAAAACCGATGACACTTAAACGTTATCATTTTTTTTCGTTTTGTGGTTCGCACTATGCCATAAAGCCAGACTCACATAACGCATCGTTTCGTCGATCACGCAATAGGTCTGCGAGAAATTACTGCGATTACACAAGCGTTTAGCCGAATAGTGAATAATTGCAGGCCCCGCCGTTCGGTTATTTTTCAAATACTCATCTCTCAAACACCTATCACAACTGCTATTATAGTCATCGTATTATTAATGTACATCAACAAAATCCATTAACTATCACAATTCCGCATTTTAATAATCCTTTTTATTTGTCAATTTTTTTTTCTTCAATCTTGCATAAATGTTTTTGAACGTTGATGAAATTTCAAAACAATCAATAATTGAAAAAAAAAACACCTAGCCTGGGTTTCTTAGACACTTATATAATGTAAATAAAATTTAATGTGTGACAGAAATGTGACATTTGTGAATGAAACCATAAATTTCTTTTTGTTGCAAAGGTGAAAAAGAAAACGTCTAATTTGTCAGTTTAGAACAAACAATTTAACAACAACCTCGTTGAGCTTTTTCAAAACGAATCTTTAAAATTTATATTAACGTTTTTCTTATGTCAGTAAATAAAATCGAGAGTGTACAAGGGGCGTTGTTTCGTTGACTTTCCATCCCGATGAGTCCTTAACGACATCATAAATAATTTGTGATAAATACAAAATTGTCGAAGCGTCCAGCCGATAAATCTGCCACGCGTAATCGTTTCAAGTTTTGCGCACCATTGAAATGTAAAATGTTCCTCTCAACTTTCTATTATTTTCATGGGCCACCCGTAGATGCGTGCTTTCGTATCAACGATTTCCGCAACTTTGCGCGTTCACTTTCTGGCCGTTACTATTCCGGATACACCGTTCCATATCCACATTTTATGTTTCAATTTTTCAAACGATACATTACCGGACGTAAATCCTACTAAGTGGATGGTTCGTGAAGGTTTTGGTTCTGCAAGCTTCAATGCCTTGACTCGTTCAAAGACTACTGACTAGGGAGCAAAAAATGCACGACATTGTTGGGCAACCGTTTTAAACAAAAGTAATGTGCTCTTCAGGACCATTAAAACTGAGACTTGTTTTAGGACTCGACGCTCTTCAAGAAGCCTTGAAGGAGACCAATTCCGACCTCAAATTTGTGATTTCTGTTAACGACCCGCAGTCGGTACTAAATACCTCACCTGACGTCGAACAAGATATTGATGATGAATTAGTCACATTTTTGCAAACGGTAAGAAACTATTTTTCAAAGAATTTTGTGTTAAATTTAAAACAAACCAATGGAATATCAAATTTCAATTAAACACTAAAATGAGAAATTCGAATTGTTGGAAGAAACCAGTTTGATTTGCAATTATTATACAATTTGGTTACTTTTTATCGTGGGTGTTGATAGTAGAGTGCGAAGAATATTATCGACATACTGTAACCCGAGCTCGAATTAATTGAGAAATCCGCAATCGTGATATCTAAGAAATCTGAGATTGCCTTATACGTTCAATTTGAAATTCCGGATCAATCCGATTGCGGATTGATTGTCACAATTAATTGCAATTAAACTTTTCTGTTCGCCACAACTATGTTCCCGAGCAATTGTCGGAACTAAAGACTTTTCCGAAACTCGGGTAATTGTTATTTACGAGACACACTACTGTGCGCCGCTCATTTTTTCCCCTTCGATATATTCCGTCGCAGACCGATTAATGTCCATCAGACACTCGCTCAATTAAAGTTCGCGCTCTTGCGCAAAATTTTTACTAGAATCATGCAAATCTCCCCTCCCCATTTTTGGCTTTTATATTATCACTTACGAATTTGCTCGCATATGCTAAATTGTAATACAATTTATTCAATTGCTATTATAACGCGATAATTCATACAAAACTGTCGGCTGTTAACATTTAACTTCGTATGCTAGTTAATTAGCGAGTATTTTAATTAATTATTCTTAAAACTTGTAACAGCATGGTCTATGATATTTTACAAGGTATAGAAAATCATCTATTTTTTATTAAGAATCGCAGTCGATTTGTAAATTTAAAATATTTTCAATACTGTTCGATGAGTGATATTAAAAGCCACTTTGGTTTTCATAAAGAGGCATAAACCGTGTAATTTGTTGGTTGCAGCATTTTGCGCTCATAATAAAAGCGAAATCCTTTTCACTGATCTTGACTGTGTTTCTACACCTTGCTCGGTCCAGCGATTAATGAGAATCTGCCGGTTGGCATCATGATAACCCAATTGCGTTACAAAAATAATAACGCTCCTCTTTGGCAACAAAGGGTTGTTACATATCAGGTGGCTGGATCGGCTGGCGATCATAACAACCACTCTGTTATGCTAATAATCAGCGATAAATTTGTCGCGCTTACATCACCCCGATGCAAATGGCGCGAATTAAAAATTATAAACAGAGAAAAGTTTTTATAAACGATAGATAGTAAAACATATTTTCTTCTCGCAGGCTGATGGAATTGAAATTAATGCCACGGCAGGGTCAAAGGAACGACTGAATCATTTCGTACGAGTCATTCGCAATTCGATGAAAAGCAACGCCACGGAAAAGCTGCTCGTTGTTGCGCTCCCAGGAAATTCAGAAACGTTGGCCAAGTTTTATGATCTGAAGGAATTGTCAAAGTAAGTGTCATAACAAGTTATTAGTCAATGAATAGTAAGAATACAGATTAAAATCCAAAGAAAGGAAACAAAAAGTACACAATCTCTGCAAGTATTCAATTTTAGTTTGTCGTATTTGGAATTTTTTTTTCGGCGTTCCGAACATTCTGGAATGTTTTGGTATGTCTTTATTAATGCCCGTTATGCCAAATCCCTTTGGGAGTTTAGTACGAAATTGGTTGTCAATCGATTAGTCGACAAGTTTCCGTAGATGGTCCTCCGGCTCATCCTCGTGCCGATTCACGGAATGCCGTAACTCAGATGCGAGTGTACCAATTTTGATTTCTTACGGAATGGCATGTGCCGGTCTTATACGATTGCACCGCGAGTCAGATAAGCGTCTGTTATTGTGTTCCACTTGAGGTCCTGTTCGAACAATGGGAATACCACGGGAGAAACCACTAAATGAAGTCTCGATAAAGAGTATAATGCCGTTCCCAAAAAGCGAAAAAAAAAGATCCGAGAGGAAAATTCTCGACAAGGATCGTGAAATTCGTCGCTGGGATTTTGCGCAATTTTTAATACCCTTTTATGGTTGCGAGCAAAATTAATAATCGTTTCCATGAATGGACAATAAAACAAGCATACAACAATCATTTGAAAAATCATGTACAACAGTTTTAAAATGTTAATAAATTGGTTTGAACAAACTTGTTAAATTTGTTTCAATTTGTTTTCGTATACGCTGCTTAGATGTGAGATTTCAGAGAGTTTGTTTAATTTCAGGTACACGGATAAGTTCACGGTGTCAACGCATTATTTAAAAGACGAGGATGAGAATTTTCACACGTTCCATCCCGCGCGGTTAATGGGCATGTTTGATATGCTGAACGCCGACAGTCTGGTTGACTTGATCAACGGTTTGGGAGCACCAAAGGACAAGATCATCATATCGGTACCGGCAAACGCTTACAAATTTGCATTGAACAACACAAACGAGAACGCACCGAGGTCACCGACCAAGGAGGAACAGCCCGTTGCCCTCGACCGTAAACAAGTAAGAAAGTGCAAAGTCGGACAGACATACTTTGACATAAGATCTAATTGTAACAACGTTCCAACTTTCATCTTCTGCCTGTCGGCAACCTGTTGTTTGGATAATTATTTTTTATGTCAAGAGTCATGGCCTGTCTTCGTACAGGAACAATTTTTCCAACTTTTATGACCGCGTAATAAATATGCACAACAATTATTTATTGATCGTCTTTTTTATAGCTTTGCGAGGTGCTGAATTCAGGCAACTGGACCATCGAGCGAGACGATGATTTGACTGGACCTTATGCTTTTCAAAATGAAACTTGGATTGCTTTTGATGATAAAGTTTCTTTGGCAATCAAGGTATGTAGTTAATAGCGCGAATCAGAAAAATTCACAGTTTTTTTGGAAACGTTTTTTGACTTCAATTTTTTGCAGGTAAAATATGCAATGCTGAGAGATTTAGCTGGTCTTGGGATCCACAACATTGAAAATGATTTGAGAAGTGATTGCGGCAACCCCTTATCGCTTGAAGTTCGTCAATCGTTTGTTCAATTGAAAAGGAAGACACGACAAGCTGTTTTATCATCGTTGGAAAATGATTTACAAGTGGGTATTTAAATGATCATGTACCAGTACATGATAATCTCCGCCGATAAGTCGTTGGAAGCATACAATGGTACCTTTCACCGATGTTCTAGATGGTAGCACCTGAATTCATTGAGAAATGCCCAAGTTGAACAAATAAGAGATTGGTTTTTTTTTTTTTATAAAATCATACCGATTGATGTATGACATAGCATTATGAAAAAAATATTCTTTTATCTGTTATATTGAACAATTTTATTTAATTAATTGTATTTTATAATTATTGAAAATTTAATTAGAGCTTATTATTATAATATGGAAATATGATATTTTGCAGAACACACGAAATCCCTATTCTGAACGTGTGAAAAGTTCAGAATATAGGATAGTGCGTGTTGTAGACACCGAAGGTCACATCCATGCTTCTCGCGAAAACACTCACACGGAATTCGTTTGCACCAGACAAGGATACTTTGTGCATCCAAAAAGTTGTAATAGGTATTTAGAAAGAATTAAATTATTTTGCTTACAATTTATCAAATAAACAAAAGAATAAGAAATAACTAAAATGGTAATTTGCAGATTTTATCGATGTGTCAAATTCAATCAAGAAGTGGATGATTTTTCTGTGTTCGAATTCGATTGTCCGAAAGGATTAGCATTCGATGAGAGAACAGAGGTTTGCGTTTGGCCGGGATCACTGTCAGAGGGATCTCCGTGCCCTGGTAGTAGTGAAATCGCACCGATTCCTAGAGCAAGATTTGAATGTCCGCATGTACCGGGATACTATGCTGACCCACAAAATTGTAGATGGTTCTTTGCGTGTTACGATTTGGGTAATAAAATTGGTAACGCCAATCGTTATGAGACAATTGAATAATGTAAATTAATGATTCCATAAATTTTCGTAGGTGGACACGAGATGATTGCTTACGAATTCCGCTGTCCTTTCGGATTGTTCTTCGACGAAGAAAAATTAATCTGTCAATGGCCATGGTTGGTGCCGAAATGTGGTGGCGGTCACGGCCATGGACATCACGTATTTGGAGTAGCATCGGGCGAAGGTTTCAAAGGTCATGGAAAAGGTTTCGAAGAAGATCATCATGGTCACGACGGAGGACACGATGGAGGATATGATGATGGACACAAAGATGGGCATGATAAAGGTCATGATGGGGGGCATAAAGGTGGACACGATGGTGGATTTGACTATGGTCACAAAGGCGGTCATGACGGAGGATTTGATGGCGGACATGAAGGCGGTCATGATGATGGTCACGTAGGTGGACACGATGGTGGATTTGACTATGGTCACAAAGGAGGTCATGACGGAGGATTTGATGGCGGACATAAAGGCGGTCATGATGATGGACACAAAGGAGATCATGATGGAGGTTTCGATCAAAAAGAAGAGGATCATGGTAAAAAAGATGGCCATCACGGCGATCACGATGGTGGTCATGATGGGGGACACAAAGGAGGTCACGAGGGTGGGCATGATAGTGGATTTGATTATGGTTACAAAGGTCTTGATGCAGGTCTCGATAAGGGTCACAAAGGCGGACACGAAGGAGGATTTGATGATGGTCATAAAGGTGGCCATGATGGCGGATTCGATTACGGCCACAAAGGAGGTCATGACGGAGGTCATGATGGAGGTCACGACGGAGGTCATAAAGGCGGACACGATGGTGGTCACAAAGGTGGCCACGATGGAGGGTATGACAGCGGTCATGAAGGTGGTCACGATGGTGGTCATGAAGGTGGCCACGATGGAGGATTCGACGGTGGTCATAAAGGAGGTCACGATGGAGGATTTGACGGTGGTCATAAAGGTGGTCACGAAGGAGGATTCGACGGTGGTCATAAAGGAGGTCACGATGGAGGATTTGACGGTGGTCATAAAGGTGGTCACGATGGAGGATATGACGGCGGTCATGAAGGTGGTCACGATGGTGGTCACAAAGGTGGACACGATGGAGGACATGAGGGTGGTCATGAAGGCGGACATGATGGTGGTCACAAAGGTGGCCACGATGGAGGATTCGACGGTGGTCATAAAGGAGGTCACGATGGAGGGTATGAGAGCGGTCATGAAGGCGGACACGATGGTGGTCACAAAGGTGGGCACGATGGAGGATACGACGGCGGTCATGACGGTGGTCACGATGGTGGTCATAAAGGGGGTCATGATGGAGGGTATGACAGCGGCCATGAAGGTGGTCACGATGGTGGTCATAAAGGTGGCCACGATGGAGGATTCGACGGTGGTCATAAAGGAGGTCACGATGGAGGATTCGACGGTGGTCATGAAGGTGGTCACGATGGTGGTCACAAAGGTGGACACGATGGAGGACATGAGGGTGGTCATGGAAGCGGACATGATGGTGGTCACAAAGGTGGCCACGATGGAGGATTCGACGGTGGTCATAAAGGAGGTTACGATGGAGGGTATGACAGCGGTCATGAAGGTGGTCATGATGGTGGTCATAAAGGTGGCCACGATGGAGGATTCGACGGTGGTCATAAAGGAGGTCACGATGGAGGGTATGAGAGCGGTCATGAAGGCGGACACGACGGTGGTCATAAAGGTGGTCACGATGGAGGATTTGATGGTGGTCATGAAGGTGGTCACGGTGGAGGATTTGACCACGGTCACAAAGGTGGTCACGATGGAGGATTTGATGGTGGTCATGAAGGTGGTCACGATGGAGGATTCGACCACGGTCACAAAGGTGGTCACGATGGAGGATTTGATGGTGGTCATGAAGGTGGTCACGATGGAGGATTCGACCACGGTCACAAAGGTGGACATGAGCACGAGGGAGGTTTCGATCAAAAAGAAGAGGATCACGGTAAAGAACATGGTCATCATGGCGGTCATGACGGCGGTCATGACGGTGGTTATGTTGGGGGACACGAAGGAGGCTTTCATGGCGGCCATGACGATGGACATAAAGGCGGTCACGATGATGAACATAAAGGAGTTCACGATGGCGGTTTCGATCAAAAAGAAGAGGATCATGGTAAAGAACATGCTCATCATGGCGGTCACGATGGTGGTCATGATAAGGGACATGATGGAGGTTTCGATCAAAAAGAAGAGGATTATGGTAAAGAACATGGTCATCATGGCGGTCACGATGGTGGTCATGATAAGGGACATGATGGAGGTTTCGATCAAAAAGAAGAGAATTATGGTAAAGAACATGGACATCATAGTGGTCATGACGGCGGTCACGATGGGGGACACGAAGGAGCTCATGGCGGTCATAAAGGCGGTCATGATGGAGGTATTGACATCGGTCAAAAAGAACACCACGGTGGAAAAGAACACGAAATTGATTACGACTATGACATCAAACAACACGAAACCCACGGAGGCGAGGAAGATCAAAAAGGTTTTTTCTTGTTTTTTTTCTTTCTTGAACAATATTTTTCATTGAGAATAGAAATAAAATTGACACATCCTTTTAGAATACCATTTCTCCCAACATGATGACAAAGGTGGGAAATTCGGTCTTTCTCAAGCTGAAGACATTGACATTTTCAAACAGACATCAGAACATCCAGCATTTGGTGACAAAGTTACTAGTTTCTCTAAAGATAGTGGCAAAGATGGTGCCATCGTTACTGTGTATCACGGTAGTCAATCTGATAAAAATTCAGGAATAACTCAAGATTATGGTTTCAATTCCGGGAAAGTCTACAAAACTCAACCTTCCGGCTTCGTCCCAGGTAGTTCTAGACCTCAACCTTTTGGTCACAAACAGAGTAGTTCTGGCTCCTCTTACTCAAACAGTAACAAAGGATTTTCAGGTGAGATATAATTTAATGGCCTTCAGCCTGTTGGAACTCACAAATACTAGAAAGAACTGTCATTCAATTTGAAAAACTTAATAATGATTTTCCAGGGTATTCAACAGGATTTGCTCAACAAACAAAAACAACAAGTCTTCCACAATCTGAAATCTACAAAACCAATTATGCTTCTGGACAATCGTCAGGATCTAAATATTATGGTTCATCAGGGTCTCAGGGAGGATATTCTGGATTTGTTCAGACTGGTTCATCCAAAAACAATTTTACTAGTTCAAGTAATTTTGGGAGCAATGGTTATGTACAACAAAACCGATTTGTACCAAGTGGTCAACCAGGAGTCAATTACGAGATGACCATTGGTGTAGGAAAACCAAGTTCTAGTTACCCTAATGCCTACAGAACTACACAAAGCTATACTAACTACCCAGCTACTGGATTTGGGGTTACTTCTCCTGACGTGGGTGGAAGTTATGATCGATATACTACAAATTGTAAGTTGATAAACTCATTTCTTAATTATTATTATAATTTGCAGTTGCTGGATAATTATTGACAAATTTTAAATTTTTAGATAACGCATACGAACAATCATTATCTGGAGGATTCCAAAAACAAACCCCACTGGTTAACTCAGAAACTATTTTCCCAAGTACAAATTACGGAGTTCCTAACGTTGATGGTTACCAGAAAACAACCTACAATTATCAAAGTAACGTTGGACTGTCAAACCCAACGGCCATTGCTTCAGGAGGAATAACCCAAGGTTTCAATCAAAATTCTGGATTTGGTCAATCAAGAAGACCAGAATATCCACTAAAGCTAGCTCCTGATTCTGGTAACTTCCAATTCGGAAACAACTACGGAACCACCCCTCTGTACAATGCCGGTTATACAAATAACAACCAAGTTCCTATGAAATTCGCGCCTCAAAATCCGTACATCACTTCTAGAGGTCCCCAGAGTGAACTGAAAACTATAAATAGTGGAAAAGAAGTCACAAGACCACAAGTGTTTCCGAACGAAGGTTACTCCAAATCTGAAACTGGAGAATTTACGAAAGAAGGCTTTACCAAAACTGGACCAACTATAACGGGCATCACTACTGCCCAAGTTGGTGGTAGTGGAAGTTATGTTGCAGGGTCAGGTCATCTGAGACCCAGACCTAATCCCGACTACATTGGAGAAAAAGCTTTTGAGGGTAATATTGGTAACAAAGGACCAGTGGTTTTCAAAACGCCAAACCAATATTCGGTCGGTTTAAGTGGAGTCAAAGCAAGACCTTCGTCTGATTATTCCACTGCTCAAGTCGGTTTCAGCACAACTCAGAGTTACAATGATAATCAGGTTACACCTTCGCCATTCTTCAATTCAGGAATACGTAAAGAACCACCTGCTCCAGTTACACCCACTCCATTTGTTACGACCACGTATGGATACAGTCAGTCAGTGAACGAGTACAAAGGATCTGAAGGCTCGGATCAACAGTTCGATGAGAAACCTTTCTCTTATACTTCAACGGGCAAACCGACTGGATTCACCAGTAGACCGACGAAAGGTCCTGCCGTCACAACTTATCATCCTTCGAACCATGATGCTTTCACCCAGAGAGTAGTTACTGAACAGTATCCCTACGAACAAAAAGCACCTGATCCCAATTTGGATATTAGCGTATCTTTCCAGAGACCTGCGTTTTCTAGATACCCCACGACTGAACAAGACTTCCGCGATGTCACCGCCGATGATGGAGATTATGGACAAAGAGTATCTACCAAAGGAACAAAATATAATAGAAACAGGGTATTTTTAAATGTGACTATAAATCAACATTTAATCATGTTATTTTGTTACTGATTATTTTTTTTTCTTTAAGGACCAAGATGGATCTTATAAAGGAGGTTCTAGTCATAGTGTAACTTCTGGCTACTCTTACTCTAAACCTAAGCAAATTCAAACAGATGATCAATTTTACGACGTTCAACAAGAAACTCATCAAAAAACATTACAGGTGAAAATCTGTGCAATTGTAGTTTCTATTTTGTGAACAATATAACAACATTTTTTTTTATTTCAGCCTTCTAAGTCATCCACCCTGGCACCAACGGGTTTCTCAAACAAGGAACAAACATTCATTGCAGAAGTTGCTCACACTCCTAAAGGTTCAGCGACCATTAGTCCTATAAAAAATCCAGGCGGAGTTAAATACAGCACCCAAATATCATACTCAGACTCAAACCACGAATCTTCAATTAGAACAGATTCTAAAACTTCTGAAGACAATTCGCATGACCGAGATTCGAACTATCGAGGCTCGGCTAGGTACACTCCGCGTGACAAATCGTACACAAAGAAACAAGGTGGTTACACGAGACTACCCACGAGAACACATAGTCAAGTTTACTCAAGCACTTCTAGGACGATCGATGTCAACGCCTCGCCCCCGATCACAACATTCTCCGGTCAATATAGCGTTCCCTCTTCGACCCCACCTTGCGATGTCGATAGACCGATAGATAGACCGAGGATTTCCACCCCCGCCTCTATCGTAAAACAAGGAAAAAATAAATTGATCATAAAGTACAGTGATCTGCATACTCTACTTTTGGACAAACTCAACGCCGAGTGTTCCTGCAAGGTTGATCCGTTTGACTTGTTCCGCATCACTGGACAATCGCCAGTGAATTCAGACAGGGGCCAAGTCGACCTGGCAAATTACGACGAGTCTCAGGTTTTCGTCGATCTGGAAAAAGATTATGAAGACAGACAAGTGAGCGAAAAAATAGACGAACCGCAACCCAGCAGGTCAGAAGATATTAAGGATGCAACAAAAACAACTGCTGCTTCTACAACGCCAAAACCTTCAACTACTTATCTGCCACCAGCAAAAACCGGAAGGGGATCTCGATTGAAAATATCAAACACTGGAGTGTCGCCTTACAAAGTCCGAGTGGAGGAGGAATCGGTTTCGAGCAACCGCAGAGTGGATTCGAGAAGTCGATCCGCCAAGAGCCTTTACAAGGATTCGGAGTCTGTGGGCAGCGATATTGTCCAACAAGGATCTGACTGTGCACGGCCAGGACTTTTCAGACACCCGAAATTGTGCAACAAATTTTATGTTTGTCACTGGGACAAATGGAAGAAAAAGTTCACACTTAGTATCCTGAACTGTCCTATTCATTTGACCTTTGACCCGACCGCGGGCGCCTGTAACTGGCCGAGTAAAGGACCTGCTTGTCAAGGAAATAATTTACTGACTTGAATTCGCTCAATTCATGATAATTGGGACACAATATTAAACGAGTCTGATACTGAAAGCAAAGTTTGAATTGAAAGAAAATGTGTAAATGAAATTCAAGAATGAAAAATAAATTATCACTGTACAATGATCGAAACTATGAATTGTACAATGATATTGCGAAATACTCTCAGTTGCAAATCTCATAGACTTTTAAAACTTTTTTAATATGTATTAACAGTGTGATACGATTACAGATAAATACTTAAATGTACCGGAAATTTGCATTTATCAAAGCGAATGAATTGATGAAATTCTAAAATTGTAAATAAGTATGAAATTAAGGCGAATTGTTTGAATTATTGTTTTGAAAACGAGTTTAGGTGTTCAGTCAAATTGATAATAATTGTTGCACAAAAAAATGTTTGATTTCAACTTGGCATCTATATTTGTTTTTGAACGAAAAAAAAGGCGAAATATTGCGTTGAATTTTGGTAGAACATAAAACGCGATCGGAAATTTGTAAATACACGACCGAACATTACTCATTGATTGAAATTTTAATCGGATGTCTTTTTTTATAGATTAAAATTTTCTGTCATGTATCGAGTTTAAAGTGTAAATTATTATTACATCTAGATTATAAAATTAAATGTATATAATATTAATATTATTCGATGATAAAATCGCGGCAAAGCTATCAGTTTGCATAATTGTCTGATAACTTAATAACTGTTTTATCCAGGGTTAATTTTGTCAAAGCCGTTACACTCATACAATGTATCAAGCGATTTCAACACAACGTTCCGCTCATTTTGCATTGGTTCATTTATTATGGATTTCTGTTAATGTTAAGAACGTTACCGCTTACCTTACACGAACATTATGTATCAACATGTGATTAATAAAAATTTTAATAACTTTAATCGAGTCATTGAAGAAAGTGCTTTTTCGACACTTTTCTTTTAACGTGTTTTGGAAAAAATGTTGACTTTCAATGCCTCGTTAATTAATATGCTTGGATTGATTTGAAATTTATCTCCATTCAATCACTTTCATCAAATTTCTTCAAGTGTCACTTGAAAGAGATATCGTTCAATTTGTTACAAACATATTATAATTAAAACTGACTGAAAATTGATTGAGAAATTGGCCAGTATGACAACAATGTCGAAAGGAATTGTAACTGTAATGTCGTGCATTGCAAAGGGCAATGCAAATGAAAGGTTTGAATTTTTTTATTAGAATGACATCTTGTCCCGTTCGGCGCAAAGAAATGAAGAAAAAAGTTCCAAAGAGAAAGGAAAAGAAAGGCTACAGAAAGAGAGAAGTGCGACGATTCGAAGACCGAAAAGGAAAGTATGTCGACAAAAGTGAGGGTGCTTCCACGACCTACTGATATATTTTAGGCAAACACGTTCGGAGAGAAAGACTTCAATGTTGTTTTCTTCCTCGTTCATGACATAAATTTGCAATAAAATTTCAATGTCCAAAAAAGTTGAATATTTTTATGGAGAATCATTAAATAATTTTTGTTTTATAATTCGAATTTGAAACACTCAATGAATGTAAAATCAAACGACAACAAATTGTTAGCATTTAAATAAATTTAATGAATTTATAAAAATTTTATTATTAAGGGAATTTCAAATTCGCTTGAATCATTTGGTCCAATCAAGTTATGCAGTTTAACAGATTGTGTCTGATGTAAATTTAGCTAGCGTTTTCCAAGACTGCATAATTTTTGTAGCATAATCAGAGTAAACGATTGGTTGGAACAGTTATTCGCGGGATAACTGTCGCAAAAGAGGGAAACGCTCAGTATTTCTTATAAGCTGAAAGGAAAAAGTTATCTCGGCTGAGATCGCTAAGAGGAGTGACAAAGAAGGTGTATAAATCGGCGTCTGGTAGGAGTGACCAACTAGTCCGAGTTCGGAGGTAATATAAAGGCGCGCAGAGAGCCAGACGCTTTAGCGCACCTGAAATCATCGAGACGGCGAACATCAGCTTCTCGCAGCCCAATAGCCATCGAGCCACACCACAATCCTCCATCATGTAAGTCAATTTTCATTGTTATTTTTCAAATAACAACATTTTGAAATTTTCCATTTTGTTTATTTAATGCTTTTCACAGTTTTTTTCATTTCCCCAAATGACAAGTTGTCATTTGTATTCGAATAGAGAAAATGTATAAATAATAATGTGTAAAAATCATATAATAAAGAAGTAAAATAAAAATTAATTGATGGATGTTACTGTGGCAACGATTCCGAATTGTTGACTTAAAATTGAAATGTAGAGTTATTCATTTTAACTATTATACTAAAAAAGTTGAATTTTTAGTTGATGTACATATTTGTAGTGAGATGAAATGAAAAAAGTGAAATTTTGATTATAAGATTTGTCATAAGTTTATGATTAGGACCATTAATCGTAGCAAATGAAATGATAGAGTAAGACTTTGAAAAATTCATGAAATATCATTAGATGGGCTGTAAATATTTTTCTTCAAAAGTGAAATCTAGAGTGAAAAGTTGTAAATTGTGCATGAAAAATACACTTCACAAATAAGTGAACAAACTGTTGGCAAACTGCACTTTTAGGACTGCGAGAAAAAAATAGTCGTAAAATTTGATATTTCAATGGATGTTAAATAATTTATGTAATATTGCAACAAGTGAAAACAAAAAGTCGTAAAATGTTAGTTCACTTTTGCAAACTTCCGACCAATTTTCAAATGCTCTTTTTTGTTTGTAATACCGAAAGGTCACGTTATTACCGCTGGTCCTTGTTCGAGGAAAAAACAGTGCGCTTAAAAAGGCAAGCATGATTACGTTTGATATAAAATAAAAGTGTTGGTAACATCTCTCGTTAATCATACGTGACTTAAATTTAATTAAATTTTTGTCACTGCCTAACGTGAAATAAATTTTTAATTCTTATAAGTCACGCTTCTTACAATGGCAATCATTTTTTTTTGTTTTCATGTGAATAATTGAAAAAAACTGTATTGATTAATTTGAAACCTAATTTGTTTAACTTTTAAATTACACGTTCAATATAAATTTTAATCAATGATTTTCTAATTGAATGGGAAATGTAAATTTCAAAACAGTTGAATGCAACTTCCTGAAATACAAAATCATATGATGAAAAATAAAACGTTTAACACTTCTTGTATATATTCAGTAGTATGGTAAAACGTTCATTGCACTCGCGAATGAACTTTATCTAATCGGAGTGACATAATAATCGAATTGCTTAAACGAATTACCACCAATGAATTATGTATCGTATGGGTGCACGATGTGCAACGTGTTTTAATTGTCCAAACGGTGTAAGTTTCATTAATTAATTAAACGTTTGTGGAAACGTGTGTTACGGGGTTTAATTTTATCGATCAAAGCACTCGGGGAAAGGCGTTCATTATCCCACAATATTTTCCGCGACACTTGCATGTCACGACTTTGCCTTGAAGAATAAGAAAGTGAAAGGATTTCTAGTTTAACACGCCCCGCTGAAATAGTAAGCGCTGTTTTTCAAGATCCACTTTGCATAATTTTTATTTCGTTTGGAAAGCTGTTATCAACGTGTTTTTCTAAATGTTATATAAAGAAGCTGTTTTTAAGATGAACCACACAAAATTAGTCGTCTTTTGAATTTTTCAATTCGTAACATTTTCAAACTAAAAACATACATTTAAAATTATTGTTCATTAAAAAAGGTGACATGAAATTGCTTTTCTACGAAGAATAGAGTTGTAATTTTTTGCAAAGTTCACCTCAATAAGTTTGCGAGTCAAATAAGAAAACCGAGGATAATAATCAGCAAATCTCAATTATCATACAAAATCAACGTTTACAACTTAATTCGAACTGAGATGAAATAATAGCTGTAACAAATCCAAATAATACCGAATCATGAAACTTTCTCTTCGTGGGAAAGTAGATTAGTTTTTTTCCGTGCAATTAAATTTTCAAGTCAACCATGAAATCATTTTTGATCCAGACGTGGTAATTGAAATTTAATTCTATATCATAACGCGTATTCCCAGTGAGCTTACTCGATAACCACTTTAATGTTCAACCATTTAATTACTATTTTCACTGTGATTCCAATTTATGTGGATTAATCTTTTCATTTTTGTTTATTAAACAAATTAATACGATTGCCAATAGAGATATTTTGTAACTGTTATTAATTGCACATAATTTGGATCTAGGGTGGTGTGGTCGGTGCTGGCGCTGGCATTTGTTCTTGCGCTGACAGATGCCACAACTTCTTCCGGCATCACAACAGTTGGTTCAAAGAAATTGGCCACAGCAATCGACTGTTCTGGAGTAGTTGCATTTTCCGGTACTAAAGGATCCATAAAGGTAAATAGTTTCTCCATTTTTAATGAAATCAATTTAATTTTGCAAAATAGTTTTTTTTTGATTATGAACAAGTATTTTAACATTAAATAAACTGGTTCGCAGGAAAAGAAATTGGTTCTGTCAGAAACGTTGGTAGACAAAGGAGTTGGTTATGCCGCTGAAACTGGAACGTTCACCACCCACTGCCCAGGACTTTATCAATTCAGCTTCTCTGGTTACGGCAGCTCCGATTTGAAATTAAGTTTGAATCGTAAACCAAACAAGTCGGACGCCTGGACACCTGTGGTTCGCGTGGGACCTGGCGGTGGTTCCAGCATCATCCTGTTAGATGTCGAGACAGGAGATCAGCTGGCAATTTTCGTCGAGTCTGGAAAACTGAACGAGGAAGCAACATTCTCCGGTCACCGTGTGGCCAAAAAATAAATCACTGCACCACTCATGTATATCATTAACAAAAAGCTACGTTATCTTCCCTTGCCCCCCAACGCCCCTTCAAGATGTCACTTATACGCCCACCGGTCTTACGTCGCTTGGTTCCCCAATTGGGTCAATCGTTTTTAGTTCCTAACTCGCGATTAAAATTTTGCTCGTCATGTATGCCTTCTTATCTCACTGTGATAGCCAATTGTTACTTTTCAAAATTGAGATACACATTCTGACTTTGTCTTCCATCTTACTCTCCATCTTCTTACTTTTTTCATCTTTTCTATCTTTCCTTTTTTCTATTCTACTATTTTGTTTATTTTCACTACTTTTCTCATCTAAGACTTTCTTTGTTATTTGTTAATACTTTGCCCCTCTCATCTAAATCTTGTACTTTTGCAGAGTGGACACCACAAAAATGTCCACCTACTTTCTCTGACCCCGTTCTGCCCTCACGTTATGTTTCTTTCTTTTTTTTCGTCAGTATTGTTTATTGACCAGTAGATGCTCATACTCTTTCATGACTATGCTTTCTCTAAATCTTTTTGTTATGTTCTGTCTACCTATCAGTATTATGCAATCCCAATAAAAATCAGTGTTTTCTCGCGCAGATCTCTTCTGATGCACAATAAATCTTTGATCGGATCTCTGATTTCGGTACCAATCTTAGACTTTCGTTCTTTTCTCAAAAGACCTATTCTTTCTTTACTATTTCATTCTCCCCTTTTTATTTTTTCGTTTTTCCTTTCTTTTCTCTTCTTTTTTAATCTTGACTATCTCTACTCTACAGTTACTCTATTTTCTTATGTACATGACTTGTTTGTTACTTAAAAATATACCTATGTCACAATCTTTAAAACTGTCTCTATCTTTTCTCTTTCAATCTATCAATTATTTCTACACTTGACTATGACTTTATCCTCTTTATTCAACTATTCTTCAACTCTATTTTTCAACTTCTATTTTTCTAATCTATCCCTATCTGATTTCCATACTCTTACTATCACTCTACCTTCTATTCTGTTCTAGATCTGTAATCATTTCAACTATACACTTATCTATACTCAACTTTACATATGTCTCTCTGTTTCCGAATTTTTTTTCTATTCCTCCTTCGTTTCATTTTCCTTTCACTGTTTTTCTTACTCTTCTATTCTTTTTTTCCTTTTCTCTATCAAAACCAATTCTAGTCTATACTTTTATTACACCTAATTGCCTTTAGGTCAACTCTTTGAAAAAAATGTGATTTCAAACATCATTTCTTTCAACAACAACTCGAAAGAAATAACATGCTTCTTAAACCTTTTTTATCTAGTCTTACTCATTCAGTAAGTTTCATACTTGCACAATTTCTCATCTTTTTTTCTTACTTTTTTCTTCTCTTAGTCTCATTTCTTACTGTCTTCAATATGAACTCTACTTTTTCTCAATCTTTTACTTCTATAATTATGAGCGATAATTATGCTCGTTCTTATTCGATCTTATCTTTATCTTTCTATCTCTCGAGCCTTATTTTCTATCATCTATAATTAATCTGCGAATGAATTATAGCTATCACAAAAAGTGATTTTATGAAACACAATGTATCCCAGCGTACGTAACGACCCACAAATCGTTTTTGCCAACCTTTAACCCTCTCCCATTCAATCACAACTAAAGTTATTGTTATTGAATTTATGTTTGGTTCAATCATATTGATTTATATCTTTGTTCAATAAAACAATGCATCATAAAAATCGCTTGTTTGATCTTTAAACGAAACCTTAAACAGTATCTCATAAATAATTAACGCAGAACGATATGTTGATTCATAATATAAAAAATTTATTCATCCATTGAAAATAAAATCTGGAATATTTTGCGAAATCAGAATAGCAGTTTTTAGATATCCAATTCTACAGTGTTTTGTTCGAGTCCTTTATATTTCAAAAGGACTGGATTCACTTCTTCTTCGACGAACTCCAAAACTTGTTCCGGAGATCGACCAACAAAAGTGGCGGGATTCAGAATATCATCCAACTGACTTAAAATTGGCATAAAATAAGGGTCATTCTTGATCCTGCTAATGAGGTCGTTGTCTCTTCCTTTCTGTTTGACCTCGGCGCCTGCTTCGTGCGATAAAACTCTTATTTTCTCATGACACACCTGAAAGTTTAATTTTCTAAATGAGAAAACCACTTTCAATAGATTTTTTTAATTATTTAATTCAATATGTAACTTAATCAAATTTAATTGAAAACTGAAGATTAATCATGAAATAATTAATTTTTCTTTCAAAATGTTTTATGAGTACTTGTTGAATAAACGCAATTATGTACCTGTCGATCACCACCGGCTTTGACCATAGCCATAATAATATTTTCAGTGCTCATAAAAGGCAACTCTTGGGCGATGTGTCGTTCAATGACTTTCGGATACACGACCAGTCCTTCAGTGATATTTTCGAGAGTCATTAAAATTACATCGGCGGATAAAAATGCCTCCGACAAAGTGATACGACGGTTAGCAGAGTCGTCTAACGTTCGTTCCATCCACTGGGTTGCCGCAGTTTGGAGTGTATTATTTGTCAAAGTCATCAAATGACGAGCAATGCTGCAGCACCTTTCTGAGCGCATTGGGTTTCTCTTGTATGGCATCGCGCTCGACCCGATTTGCGTCGTTTCGAACGGTTCCTCTAACTCTTTCATGTTTGCCAAGATTCTGATGTCGTTGCAAATCTGATGCATACAGAATTTTGTGATTGAAATATTATTTTGTCATTTTTTCTTTCGTTATTTTGAATTAAACGTTGCAAAAATTTGTATACCTTGTGTACAGTAGCTCCAAGAGAACTCAAAGCATTCAAACATTCAACATCAACTTTTCTTGAATAAGTTTGACCAGTTACACCGTAACGCTTTTCAAACCCTGCCAATTCAGCTACACGTTTATCTAGAGCTTTGACTTTATCATGATTTCCTGGAACCAGACAAAAATTATTCAAAAAAGAATTAAGCGAGATTTAAGTATTTTGAAAAATGAAACTCAAAAATAAAAGTGAGAGAAATTTTGTTTTTACCATTGAACAATTGGAGGAATGATGCTTGCGTCCCAGTGGTTCCTTTCACTCCGCGAAATTTCAAATCGTTCCTTGCTCGAGAAAGAGCGCGCTCATCCATAAGGAGATCATGCAACCATAATGTAGCTCTTTTACCTACGGTTGTCAATTGCGCTGGTTGCAGGTGAGTAAATCCCAATGTTGGCAACGACCGATACTCCAAAGCAAACTTTGTTAAACGACTGAGCACGCCTGCCAATTTTGGTAGCAAAATTTCAAAACCGTTCCGCAGTATTATCAGATCCTGAAAACAAGTAAAGAAAACTTTTTACAAATGACTATCATACAAATGAAGGAAGGCACAACTTTAAGGCCCTTTTGGTTCCCCTAAGAAATAGTACATTTTTTAAGAAAAAACCTTTCGATTGAACTACTTAGGAGAAAAATTCGTCTTTGACAGCCTTTTTTAAAAAAGAATTGTTTGTCAAAAAAAAGCGCAGAATAAAATTTTTTAGATGTTGATATTTACAGTGTTATCTCCAACATAACAACTGGTAGCACCCAGATGAATGATTGGAGCAGCCTTTGGACACTGGTTACCAAAAACGTGTACATGGGCCATAACGTCATGTCGAGTTGCTTTTTCTTCTTTGGCTGCGGCATCGAAGTCGATGTCATTAATGTGCGCTTCCATTTCTGCAATTTGGTCAGGACTGATTTCCAAACCTAATTCCTGAAATTTTTTAGAAGTATTACAATGAAATCACACATCTATTGCTTTGAATATTTTCTGAATGTGTACCGAATATTTGTTAATTTTTTACATATCCCATAAAGGTGAAATAATTTTTCAAACATTCTTTATCGATTAGCTTTCACTTGAATCAATAAAATTATCATTGACAGAAACAAAAATCTGTCACAGTGAATCGGACCGGGTTTCATAAGAGAGAATAAATTATCAAAATGTAATTTGGCAATTGGGATGATTACAAACGGATGATAACGTCAGATATTGTAGACGCTTTTTCAGGTGTGTGCAGTGCGATTAGATAAAGCGGGCTGGGCACCAGCAGTCAGTGAAATCACTCTACCTTTTGTATTCTCTGACACTTCCTACGAGTAAGTGCGTTGATTTTGAAGTAGTCGAGATGGTGTCTATGGAAACTGTTGGCACTATTGTGCTTAAAATTTTCAAACTGGTAAGTGATTCTCTTAACATTTTTATTTCGAGTCATCAAAACAACCATTAACAAGTCATACAATTAGTTTCTTTTAAAAACTTATTATAAACTGTCACTTTTTAATTCGACCTACTTCTGACAATGCAATTGCTTGAATAATATCAGACAAAAGCTAAAGTAATTGAAAAAGAGAGTCGTTTTTTTGTTTAGCAAAAATAACAATTATGACCAATCCACATTTGGTTGTAACGCATGTAACAAATTATTAAGAATGAATTCTCACAAATGAATCATGATCAAATTATCTGTCGGAAGATAACGACGTGTTTGTAAAATGATATTAAAACGTGTACGACGTAACGGTTCTACTATACCTAAAAAGGTTGTGATTGTAAACGCTTTTATTTTCGTATTCATATTTTTTCAGTAGTTCATTTTTTTCATTTTTCAGGTACTCAACTTGATTATCATCATTTTATATCGTACGGGAAATCAAGGAAGGTTTCTTGGCGTAGGAGGAACTTGGAATTTACATGAATACAAAGGTGCGGACGCAGAAATCGTCGCGTCCGGTGTGTTTGTTGGATTCTTCATTTACACCGCTGTTGTACTTATTTCATTTTGCTTTGGATCTACGGAACATAAGCGAAGTGTTGTCGTAAGTATCACCAAATTCATATCACCAAAAAAAAAAAAAAAAATACCAATCTGAATTGACAAAAAATTAAAGAATTGGAATAGTTTTATAATAAATAATCATTTTTCAGGAAATTATTATGAACTTTGTTGGAATGATCATGTTCATTGCTGTGGGAGGAACTGCACTTCATTATTGGCACGGATATTTGAACGAACATAAATACCTAGCAGTCGATCCGGAACGATCGGTAAGACAATTTAATTAAAATTGAGTCATCCCATATCCCAGCTTTATTTTTATCTGAAGAAGATGTAAGACTTGGAATTGAAGCTATATCTGTGACCAAGTCAAACGATTCAATTCCTTGTAAGATGCTTCGTCTATTGAAACACAACTTCTTGATATTGCGTACAGTCACATAGGATGATTAAGAAGAGTTTAGTCACTGAGTAATGTCAGAAATGTTTCATTCATGCTGCTTTCTTTTCCTCCTTCAAGCACTTGGATTATAAATAATTGTGTAAAATTGAAATTGAAGACGGCCAATTTGAACTAATTTACTCATTCTTTTACAGGTCGGGCTTGCGCTTGGATCACTTTGCGTTTTCCAAGGAGCTGCTTATCTTGTCGATTTAATATTGAGTTTCCTGCATATAGCCAAGGGCGAATTCGAATATGATTAGATTTACTTACTAGCTTTACTTTACAATGATTTGTTGTCGTCCATTATTTTATGATCAACATCATCAGTTGCATTAAAACCTGATTTTATATTTTTAACATCATGTTTAACATTTAACATTGTGTTTACATCAGCAGCGCTCTCTAGTATTACAATTTTTTAATAAGAAACTTTAACTAAGCATTTTGTAAATACTTTTTACAATATTTTGTACATTTTTTTAAAATTTTATTATCAAGGTCAACTGAAAACAATTGAGAACAGTTGACAAGCTATTAATATATTTAGCTAACCTAGTACTTTTTGGTCATAAACAAATTTCAATCCTAATGTTTAATTGTACGGAGATCGACGCTTATCTAAGAAATTTCAAAACTCGACTTTTATCGAAAACGACGGTTTTTAAATTACTCGAATTCGTAAGTTTATCTGTAATGTTTGATTAGTGACTCTTAAACACATAATTGTTTACCTAAAGTAGTAAAGTTAACATAAAAATGAAAATGCCCAAACAAATTACTGTAATATTTGACTTGAAGTATAAAATTCGTTCAAAACAATTTTGCATTGAACTTTTTGTTCAATTGAATCGTAGATTTTTTCTTTTTCTGGACTTTTGATGCATGCGTATGAACCACTTCACTCTACGTACAATTGTAGTTTGATACCGGCAGTTCTTGGAGCTTATTCACTGAACTCAATAATATTTCTAATATACTACATTTTTTATCGACAAAAGCCTATTCCAATGGTAAGAACAGTTGAAAAAAATCGTTTTAATTGTGAACAAAATTGTAAATTACTTTTAATAAATTTTAATGACAAAAATTGATTTTCTTCTTTTCAGTACATGACTGTTTCTGTTTCGGCGATAATTTTGTACCTTTGGACCATATCAGCTTTGATGGACCAAATTCCTCATAATATTTCTTCAACTTGGACAATTTTACTCGTCAAAACTTCTCTCTGCATTTTTGCACTGATTACGCATTTTATAGAAATTTTGTACTTTTATATTAGTGACGAGATTGCAGATCCTTTCAAAATCTCAAAATGGAAACCACCAATCTACACTTAGCTTATGTGTACAATCTTTTTATTTTATTTAAACCTTCTCTCGAATCAATTATCTTATTGTAATATAGTTGTAATTTTAAAATATACAAACTTAAATACTTAAACATTATCAGTATTTTCTTCTAAGAATTTTTGAAACAACAAAATATGTGGGAACGATAATTTTGCAAGGTTTTTACGTTTTTACATTTATTTTAATAATCTTAAATTAGTGAAAATTGCAATGAGTCAGTGCAGCGAATTCTTGGTCAGTCAGAGAAAAACCTTAGACTCGCAGGATATTACAGATTATCAATAGTTTTTTTTCTTAGTTGCATAATGACCGTAACTGAAGATTACTCTTTGGCATGGTAGTCATGCGTTTGCGGCCATGTTTGTTTTTACATTGAGCAACGAATTACCCATGATGTAACGATTTAACAGTTTTCCAAACAAGATTTGTTTACTGTAAACAGTAAAATAAATGATAAAAGCGTGTCCTCCTTTCGATATTCGATTTAAAATGAAAAATCAATGAATTCCTTCAAAGAATTATAAAACTGAATAATTGTTCATTTCCTGATATCATTTTCGACGTCATTAACATAATGTTAATTTGTACTAATCTTTGCGTCTAAGTGCTTTAAATTGGTAGATGGATCGTGCGCCTTTTCTCTCAACTTTTTTTCGGCTTAGTCGAATAAGCGGACAAGTATTTATGCAACGCCTGCGATGTGTACCAATTAATGTACTTAACCTCGCGATCAACATGACTGATCATTGGTACACCCACCATCCGGATGTTTGGCGTCAGGGACCGTTTGACAACTTCGTAAGAAACACTGGGACAAGACTAAAAATAAGTGAACCGTGCACCATACATAACATAATCGATGCTAATCAACCATAATGCTCTGTTGTTAACGGAAGTCTCTCGCTTATTAAACTCTTTTTGTTATTTGCAATATTTTTTACGCGAATTTCAGTACTCAATTATTGTTTTCATAGTTACAGATTTGTCAGTCTTCAACAAACGTTGAACTCCACAAACGAATTGTACGAATTAACTCTTTATTGATCTGCTAAAATTTTAAAACTTAGTTTTTTACAATGAGCTTTTCGTATTTATAGAAATAATTATTCGCAATCACGTTTTTTCAAATTTTTTTGACGTCTTTAGTTTCCTTGTGAAAAAGCCAATGATTTCTGAAATTCTTGTGTAATTGAATAGACATCAAACGTCGTGTAATCATAAGGAATACGTCTTTTGTGGAAACACCTTTTTCAATCTCCAGGGTTTGATTTATCGCGGCAAGTTGATCTGTAACAGCAAATCGTCTTCCGGTGGAAGACTATTACGATGGCTGAGATCGATTCAGACAAGTTTCGTGTAAACCATTAAAGTACTAAATGATCTTCGGTAGAAAAAAATAAAACACTCCGGTTCGTTGCACTTATTCCGATCGTTTTCTTTATTCTCCCAGTCTATAAAGCGAACCTCTTTCGTATAATGAAAAATCAATATTCAATATGAATGTATATTCACTCGCCTCTACTTTCAAATAATAAACAATCATTTTTTTTGAATGATATGCTTGATTTTTGAACAAAAATTGGTTTAATTTCATTTTCGATGTTATTACATAATTGAACGAAATGACTAATGAATTGAAAATTACAGTTCATTAAGTCATCTTGATTGTTCCTACTTGAATTCCGGCATAATCTTTGAAGGTGCTATCTGAAAAAGGTGCGCCCGATAAAGTAAGACCTTGCCGACCGAGAGGTTCGGTTTTGAAACAACGCAACACCAAGTGCTATGGTAACGATAATCACAATACATGTACTTATGTAACTTTTGTACAAACACATTAAAAATCTTCCTACAAACAAAATGAAAAATGAAACTACAGTTGTTTACCAAAAATTACTTTTCAAAAAGCATTTTCTGGTAAAACTAGTTGTTTTGCGCGCAGAAAAAGTTGAGAGATGATTTGTTAAATGATAATTGAAGCGCGATGCAAATGAAGGTCGCGTATAGAGTGAGGCAGGAGGCAAAAAGAGCGGCAAACGAGCGAGGCGCGCTTGAAATGGTTGATGCGGAGAGGAAAGTCGAGTGCAAATTTTTATCGAAACCTGATGAAAAACTAGTTTGCTCGGGGCTCGGGCATCTGAATGGATGGGCCGAGTTGCGTCTGCATTTTGTCGCGTGTTTACACTTAGTGCCATGTGGTTGGGTGAGTAAGCGGACGCGTGTGTAAGTCACGATACGGCCAGTGTTATTGCATGCAACGCAGGCGTAGACGCCGATTCACGGGGGCCGAGGGAACGATCGCAAGGAGCCAGCCCGTGTCACGCTTCGCGTTCCAGTTCGGGTTACGCCGCGACACGCTGCGCTGCTTCTACCGCGAGCCTCACAACTTTTACATCGTGTTCCCAATACGCGACGCGCTCGAATATATTTTATAATCTTTCCATCTACCTGCTACCAACCCATATTATGCCAAGGTAATTATCATCGATATTTTCTAACATTTTGCAGTCGCGTCCTTTTATATCCTACACAGGATTCATGCCACAAGAATGAAAGTGCCAGTTGGTTTGTGTGTATCGTAAAAGGTGTGGCTTTTGGTATCCCAATCGGTTTGTGTGCTCCCTTTAAATGAAACTCACGTTTTTCGGTGTCCCGTGATGTGCTCCGAAATGTGGAAACGTTATTTTCGATTACGCGAGTTAAATTTTTAACTCCGTCGTTAGAAACTTATGTGCGTATCAAAGTTGCATTGGTTCAATGAAACGTTGATTGATCATTGATAAAATGGTAATTTTTGTGTGTCTTGGGCAGTCGCAGGTGAATGAACCGAGTTCAAAATGTTGTTTCTTCAATTGTACCTCCTTTTTGCAAGTTTGCGCAATAAAATTTGGTGTCGTTTTAATATTGTTTGTTTTATTTTGAATGGTTGACGATTTTATTGGGCGCGTTTGTTTGAAAGTGAAAAAAACTGTAGAAAATTATCTCATTATGATACAGTTGTAAATAATATAAAGTTACTATTAATTTAGATGTGATGATATAATTTTAGAATCACTGTCAGAAGTGCAAGGAAACACTTGTTACAATTTTGTAAAACAAAGTATAGTGCAAAACGTGAATAATAGTTGAGGAATTTCTGTCACGGATAAAGTTACCGGCTTTACAATCAAGATGGTCAAACAGGTTTACATCAATGAAAACTTATTGTTTGACATCAAAGACGCTTTTTTATTTTTTTTATTGCAACTTGAAAAAATGACCGATATAATTTCTGTTTTAAAATCATTAATTTCTATTCAAACATTGATAATGATTATTTTAATCACTCGTTTACACATTTAGTTTTGAATTTCTTCCTACGAATTTGATCTTAGTTTCAAAATAATTTGCCATTTTCTTTAATAAAAACAAAATAATATATTGTGACTATTTGCATTTAATCTTAAATAATGGTATAATATTAAAACTTGTAATGCGACTAGAACAAATCTACGACAAAAAAAGTGTGTCAATGACTTTTAGCCCTGTTTGTCATATAAAACATGCATTTTTTATCGTCTTTGTTTGATTACCTTAGCGACGCTACTTCAAATGCCGATCCCTTATAAAGGGTTATTACGAAAACATAAAACAATCAAGCGACATAAATTGTCATGTTTTTGTTTGGCAAAAATGTTATCGCATTAAATTTTCAGTTTCGCATTCAAACAATCTGCCAATGGGAGTTCGAATTATTTTTGAAATGACATTAAATATTGTATGCAGTTCCTGACTCTTTTGTCTTTTTTAGTGATTCCTGTACGAAATCGAATTTCCGGTATCAATTAACAAAATCGATATTGTGCCGACAACATTCATTATTATGATTATTATTCATCATTTGCCTCGTGTAAATGTACCTTTTTTTATAATTTCAACATGTGATATTTGAGGCAAAATGTTGTTTGTTATAAACACTCTGTCCAACGTGATAATAATCGAGAAAGCTATTTTTACCTACAAATCGATTTTTGCCACCAATGTCTTCACAGAAGAAGTAAAGAAACCAAAAGTAGCAAAAGAAAAGAATGTCAAAGAAAGCAAAAAGTAAACGAAAGATACACGTACAATGCATTTTAGAAATCATTATCTCATCATTTTCAATTCGCATGATTTAGATTATTTAAACTACCATCAGACGAATCTTGAAAAAGCGCGTTTTTTAAAGTCTCAGAATGAGATGCGTGAGGCTGCTGAAGAAGTCTCACGCAATGTCGCATGTGCACTTGAATCACATTATGTGTTGCTCATTATTTCCTTCCCCTTGAATTTTTGATTTCCAAGGAGAATCACGATAGGGATGTGCTAAATTATTCTGAGAACCTTTTTTCCATCTTAGATCCATTGTCTATCTCAATTTAGCTCTCCTAATTAAGAGATGGTACCTTAGCATAGAAAACTTAATGACTTTAATTAGTTTATAAAACAAAGTTTGATTGAAAATTGTGACTTGCAGGTTTAAAATGTTAGAGACGGTGTAAGACTCACGGTGTAAAAAACATATTGTGGGACGCGAAATTCTTCAGGTGAAACTCAATCGGGAAAGCTAAAGAGGAGGAATCAGTGAGGCTGACACTGAAGTTACCAAACTGGGAGACGGAAAGGGAAAAGAACGCAGGGTGAGAATGGCAGACGAAAGTTTGCAAAATGCACCCATCAAGGATGAGCGCAAAACGCACATCCCTGTTGTTCTCAAAGTTGCAGAAATTGTAAGTAACCTTTTTTTGATATATTACAAAAAAAAAACAGAAAAGCAAAAATAGAAAGTTATTCGTGTTAAATGAATTATTATTAAATGGATTAAAATTTTGCATTGTTTCAGGCTCTATCAATATTTGCTGTCGGGCTGATCGTGGACCCCTTTAACAGCTTCATGAGGGTCTTTAATAAGCCGAGAACAAAATTAGATGACATAGCATTTATCTACATTACTATCGGAGGTTACATGCTGATAAATTCCATACTCATCATAACCCACCTTCTGGGAGATCGAGTCCCAAAACGAACGGTAAATATTTTCCCTGCCAATGCAAATTAAACGAATGAGAAAATTTGACCTCAATTTCTATTTCTTTGGACCAGGAAAACTTTCAACTCATAATCCTATCTCGAAAAAAGTACGAAAAACAAAACTCCAAAGAACTATTTCTGAAGACCTCCGAAAATCGTACTCTAATTTTCTTTTTTTTTTCATTTTGAGCTTTGAATCACTGTTTAGAAGGTGTGACTAAAAATGTTATAAATCGTGATTAGAAGGTGATTTTAATGCGAACCGTAAATCGTAACAAAAAATTATGTAAGGTTCGAGGTCAATTGTCATTCAATCACAAAGAATAATTAGCGCTTTTCATATTTTGTGGTCATTCGGTAAAGATTTATATCGCGATGTTCAGATGTGTGGTTATTAATACCAGTAGAGCTAGAACAGGGAAAAACTATATCTACATTGCCTGAGTCACTATTAAAACCACGGTGTACGCGCGCCGGTAATTAGCAGTAACATCAAGGCCTTGTCATTGCTCACTCCCATACTGATTACGTGTCCAAGTTTGCGCAAATATTTCAGATAATTTACTTCTACAAAAAACTCGTTCAAACCTTTTTTCCCCATTTAATTTGAGTTCAAATTAAACATTTTTGGTTCGAAATTATTCTCGTTTGGATACAACGATTGTTTATACAAAATGACGATGTATTTGATTCGAAAATAGAATAGTAATTATGTTATTAAAAAGTTGTTTACGATAATTCATGATTCATTTCAGTTCATCTTGTTTTCTTCCGTGGGATGTTTGTTCCATACAATCGCAGCAGGAATAATTGTACACAACTGGCGTAAACTGATTGGAGACTACGTTTATGTGCAGAATAATGCAATTTTCCCGAGCAAAATGTACATGGATATGCTCCTGTCTGGATCAATTTTTACTTTTATCAACGCAGCAGTTTTTGCTGCTGACGTTTACGTGACGTTCAAGTACACCTAGACACTTGTTGCGAACAATTATTAACTTCAAAATTTCGATAAAATTACAATTAGATAATTAAAAAATATTTTTACAATATTTAATGTATGAGAAGTTTCTTCTGTATAACATTTTGGAAAAGTGTAGCTGTGTTGAAATATTTATAATTTTATAACCATTTTACAATGAGTCGCAGTTATGCTTTTTCAAGGTGACAAAATGAATTATGAGATGCGAAATTGTTTATTCTGTTTTTGATGAAATGTTTAAGGTGTATTTAAGATAACATTTTATTTGTTTTACGGCCCAACGATCCGTCCATGTCAAATTTATAGTATACACTGATACACTTCGAATGTAAAAATTGCTTCACGAGTTGTAATCTAGTTTCTTCTATTTCTGTCAAAAATATTCAAGAGATTGGATAATTAATCCTACATGAAAAAAAGTCTAAGTAAATTATTATATAGTGACCGAAAGTGCAATGGAATTTGTAAATACACGTCAAGAAATTAAAGCTGATTGATTATATATTCATCCGTCTATAAAAAGATGTAACTCTTAATATATTTTTTACTGTAAATTATCCAAACTCTGAATCAAATGAAATTTAATTTAGCATGTAGTTTTGCTGCGATCCAAAGTTTAATCGTGTAATTCGAACGACTTGATTGGTATGAATTTTAATTAATGTAAAGTCTTAGTATTACAGAAATATTACTCTAAATCAATATTGAATCACAGATCACTAATTTTTAGTGCGAAAATTATTGTTTATTAATGATTATGAATTATTGCTTGATCTATTTGATTGTAGTTCTGCTGTAATATTCTTATTAGTTTGATTTTTTTTCTTCGTAGCTTAAGACCAATGACAATTATCTTTCCGTCCATAAGTAATGACTATGAGAAACACGAATCGAGGAACAATTTAAAAATGCCTTAAAATTTGTTCTCGAGAGCTTTCTCGCAAACTCATAAATGAATTTACATATTTATATTTTTATATAAGAGAAATTGTAAACATTATAGTGCAACAAAAGCAATTAACTTTGTACTAAAACGTGTCATACACTGTATACTTTATTCACATTCCAAAATAATTCTATAATTTTATTACATATAGACACCACGATAATAACTGTGCACAAATTTTTACAATAGTATACTCTTTTAAAACTTCAACAACTTTTATATTCAATTTACAAATGTGAATAAAGTATTAAATGTATAGATTATACAGACCATACAAGATCTCAGTTTAGTTTACAATTAATTTAATCTCCTGATGAAATAATTTTTCTTTGTTGTATGTAATATAATTTGTTGTATACACATATGAACAGATGTACACTAAATATATAAAGTTATATTAATGAAAAATTTGAAATTTGATGATTTTTAAGCGACAACAAATATCAAAAACAGTTGACAAATTGCACCCGTCAGTTAACAACACTCAAAATTGGTTATCATGGTCAAGTGAAAATATAATTCGATATTTTGTTTATAACATGATCAGAGATCGTAAGTAGCCATGTACTCATCAGCATTTTCAAAAGCGAAACAAAAATTACTAAAAAATCAATAGTATTCATCATTATCTCTGTGAATTGTAAACAGGTAAACTAGGCTATTTTGAAAAATGATATCCTTACAAAAGAAGTTTAGTAGGCCAGGCGAACCAGTACAGTTACAAAAGACCATTTCGTCAGATTCATTTTTATTAGGCATTACAAGAATTCTCCGTGTCTCACAATTCGTAAGTGCCGGTCCACTTTTCCTTTGACATTTCTTTCATAGCTTGTCATAACAATTTATATTTTCTTTTCACAGGTAATAACACTTCTTGTGCTTGCCTTTACCATTTTCATGTTAGCCGAAAAAATTTTCAACCCGGTGGCCGAAGTGTTTGCAGTTTTAATCTTAACTGTAACGATAGTGTACACTTTTGTCACAAGTCTGGACGTAGTTACTCAGTTTCATGGATTGTCCCTGCCCAGCAGTCCTGTAACTTTCAATCTTACGAGTCGACTTTTTAACTGATATTTTACTCTTCATTCAACTGATAAAATCACACTCTCATTTCTATTACAGATGTTATTGTTCAGTTTCCTCGGTATACTAATATTTTCAATCGCCGGTAATTTAATGCTCTCAGTTTACATTAACCATTTGGAAACCACCTGGTACATAATCACAACTTCTGTGTTTTGCTTTATCCTCGCTGTACTTTATCTCCTCGATGTGATGTCATTCTTAGCGTAAGACTTCTTCACCACAGTTATGCGAGTTTTTTCAAAATACATTTTTGTATCACTCATTCGGTTTATTACAGCATGAAAAGACCTCGAGACTCGACCAATCCCTACTATTTGCAAAGACAACCCGCGTATGGTCGTGAACCTGAAATGCTGTATTTACATAAAGATTTTTGTCCCCCAGGAGATGTAATGTTCCATTTTGCTGTTTTTTTTTCTTTCTTTGTACAAATGTAGTAATTCGATGTCGTTTTAGAGATGCAAGTGCGATTTCGCAACGAGCGTCAGCAGTCTCCGACATGTTCAAATTTCAAGCGATGTTGCTGATCATGCATGTCGCAAGTTGGCACTTGGTCGTCGTCGAGAGTACGTTGACGCACAAGTAAGTTCACCTTCGTTGTGCCCAGTCGACGTTGCTCAAAATCAAACGGAGCCCCTGAACGTGTCTTTTTGTGGTGTTCAAGTACGATAAAAAATTACGATATGCAAATGATTAAAAAACGAATATAATTAGATCATGACTACTTCATTGACACATTTCAGACACCTAGATGCGAAGTAAAGGAGACGCCTATTCAAACGTCAACTCATTGCGACACTTGTCACACGCCATTTAGTCCAGCACCGGCAGCCGTTCCTGCGGCGCAGACTATTTTCAATCCTATGCCACCTTCTTGTGGCGTTTGTCCGGGGCTTATTCACTTGTTGCAGGACAAAGGACAGTCGTGTTGTAACTCGTAAATAAAAACTATTTGTATAACTTTAGAGGTTGCCTTGGCTGGACGTTTTTGTAATGTTGTATAAATAACGCTATTATAATTTAATGATAATTAAAGTTGCAACTGTGGGAGCCATCACCAAACCGAGCAAGAATTTTGTGAGAAATCTGCGCAATCGGCACAAACGGGAAACTTGGCACTTGGACATGAAGGTTCGTTGGTGATACAAAAAAAGAATAATGAAAGTTATAAAAGAATAATTTAACGTTTCTTCGTACAGGTTTAACAGCCAGGCTGGCAGGGATACCTCAGTGCGTAACAAAAGTAGCGATGTTCTCGTACGTTCAGCGACACAAAAAAACACAAACGCCCACAAAAAATATCATAACCGAAGAACACGTAGACTTCATGGATGAATTTCAGAACAAAGAATCGACGTTGGTTAATTAGACGTTTAAATTGTGTCAATGCTTCTAGACTTTGTCTACAACAATTTTGATTACAGTTTTAGAATAAATGAGGAACCGACGACGGACAAAAATGATGCCGCGGACAATTTTTACAAAGCGTCGATTACACAAGGTTTAACAAACAGAAATCAAGAAATTCCAGAACAGGCGGAAACTGACACAAATGCAATCAACGCAAGTGACATTCAAGACGAAAACGATGGGATTTTGAAAAGTGGCACTTATCGAAAAAAAAATAAAATCAGGCCTGTCGTTAGGGATTCCTTATACAGAAACTGACTCCGGTTGATCGTCGAATTTTTTTTTATAATAATGTTTTATCAATTACAATGGTGTATCAAACAAGTTAGTCGGTTAATTGGAGCATTATACAGTCAATGACGAATTATGTAATGCATAATTTAAAAATGATAAATCCGCTTAAACCCAACTGAGTGTGTTGAAATTCAAAGAGATTTCATACCGAGGCGTGGTCTTTTTCTTCAAGGTTGTAAAACATATGAATAATTGTTCGTATTGTTTTATATTATATAAATAGATAGAAACATATTCAGTTGGCAGTACGAGTTTACAATTAGTACTTAGTACGTAAGTTTAAAGACAATCTTCGTTTGGTTAGATATAAAATCATTTTCTTGATTAAAACAACGTGGACATAAAATTTAATTATAAAATTTTAACATTAAGTCGAAGACATGCATGCATCGGGACGCTTTTTGTTCTTTGTTTCTTTTAAAAGCACCAGAATAGCACCAGTAACAAAATTAGCAACAGAAACTTGCAATCATAATTGACACCTGATTCCCCAGTCTGCTCAAATTCAAATGACTTATGTTGATAACGTAACGAGAAATTTAATACTTTCAAAAATGCGCCATTCGTAATCGCATGAGAAGCATAATAATTATTGTTTATCTATGCATTTGACTAACTTGCAAAGTTTCTCTAAAAATTACTTCAACTGAATATTTAAATGAAAGAAAAAATGAATGAAATGAAGTGTATGCCTTCAGATTTAATTTCTGATTTAAGAGGCTCTTAAGAATTCGCAATTTAAGAACTTTGATATCATCTTCGGAAAACATTGTATGTTTTTTTGATTTACCTAAACCGATTGAAATAAAAATTTTCAGGATAAGAAAGATGACATAAAAAATGATCAGAACACACAGTGCAAAGCTATGCCGCGAAATTTCATGCACTTTCGCTATAAAAGTATCAGCGCTTGAGATAGTTGAATAGAAACTTGGATCGTGGCATCAGGATTACATTCCGAAATTAGAAATATTAGCCTGGATCCGGCGCAATTGAAATGTAACAAGAATTCAAACAGGCTCTTTTCTATTCTTCAACAAATTCATTGTGATGATTTGAGAAAGTCGTTAACATTTTTTTTGTTTTTCAGCATCTCTGATCTTTCGCGCTTTTTGATAAAAAAAGTTATATATTAAAAGTATTATAAAAGTAGTATATATATTATTATATATTTTGGTAAAAACTAGGTTCCACATTCATTGAATCTAATTGCTACTCTTTTTATCGTCGGTAAATAAAACGTGTATAAATCTTTATCGCCTATAAATGAAAATACTTAATCGTGACTGCGAAGGATCGGCCTAGCGCCAGCGGGGATTTGGCCAGATTCATTCTGAATGATTCTGCCGGTCCAGTTGGACGAACTAAACGCTTGACTTCTGCGACTTGGATAACCGACAGATCGCACAGACGGGATGTGTTTAAAAGAGCAAGTTGCGTTTTTCTGATACGAATTGCCCTTGATCATGTCGAATGACGTATCCAATGTCGAGGTTGTCTTACGAATGTACGGAGCGTGATTGATGTTCGAGGGCTTGATATAAGACGGCGTGTAAACTTCATTGTGGGGATTGTAATAGACCGGAGATGCGCAACGTTTTTCTAAATCCGGAAATACGTTCAGTTTCGGAGCAAAACTTGCAGTTGGAGGCTGGTGTTCTTCCTGTGTTTGAGAGTACTGGAAGACGCTGTTCCCATTTGAGTACAACATTGGAGCAGGATGATCGTTGTAGTCACGGAAATGCTGGTAGTAGTTTGGTGTTGGCTGGTGTTGGTTCAGTTCATACTGCAAGTTTTGGCTATAAGCTGCAAAATAAAATGAATAAAATTAATAAAACTGAATAAGTTTACAAGAATATTTTTAGAAATATTTCCTTCTGTTTGTTCTACCTTGAGCATAGTCATGTTGATAAAATTGAGCACTCCCCTCGTCGTACTTCTTCATCTCGAAACACGAGCAGTTTTCAAAATTTGAGCAAAAATCGTCCTCAGGGTGTTCAGCATACTGAAAAGATTCCTGGCATGATCTAGCATTTGCAGGACGGGAAAAAGTGAACTCCTCGAACAAACTGAAATTAGCTGTTGACGTTGCAGGGTCCGAGGCTGTGTCTGAGACCAATGAAGATTTACATGACGAGGCAACGCTGGAATCATACCTGTCTCCGTTGTACTCAAAGTTACTGTTTGAATCAATCTTCAGACCGTTAAATTTATCGGCAAATTCATCACTGTCCAGTGCTTGTGTCTTTTGGTTCTTTTTCCGGATCTGACTCTTCTGAATCTTTTTCTTAGTCATCTCAGTGAGCTTCTGTTCGCGAATTGTTGAGTTTCGTTGGGGTTTGTTTTGATTGAAAGTGTCCGAGACTCTAGATTTGTTGTCGGATTTGGAACGGTGGCCAGGTTTCAAAACTTTGTTAAATTGGTTTTTCGACTCAATGATGACCGGCTGCTCCAACACAATTTCGCCGTCTTTTCTTATCTCTGCAGCCTCTTCGATCTTATGAATTTATAAATTAATTTCATTTTTGTTTCAATTGAAAAAATATATTTTCAACTTTGAAGCAGAAACGCAGATTTAAGTAATTGTAAAGTCTAAGAATGGAATTTTCACTATCATAAATGATTCAATTCAGTTTCAATTCCATTAATTTCGTTCAATTACCTTGTCTTCTTAGCGGCGCAAATTTCATAATTCACCTATTACCACATGCTGTGAGCGAGATAAAAATATGATATAATAAGAGATAACCTTTGATCGTTTTGAGTTTGAGTGTTATTTGTCGTATTGTTTTACAAACAGTCAATACACATTCAGCTAGATAAAAACTGTAAACATCTTTTCAGAGCATGTTTTTCAAATTTCATTTTACGTTAAGTGGTAAAAAATTAATTGAAAACGAACCATCTCTGCCTTGGCTAAATACACCCAGAGTTTGCGCCATGTGCTGAACTTGTTTTGGTCACTAAAATTGAAACGCATCTCCTTGGAGGCATATCGCGTCGCAAGGGGGCTTCTGTAATCTTGAAATTCTAAGAACTGTTTTTGTAAGGCACTCATGATTAAATGGGGTGTATTTACACAAACGAAAAAATTCGCGGTATTTAAACACACTTGACCAGCTGATCGGAGCCGACTAAAGTCGCTAATACCGGTGAAGTCACATGGTTTTCGGCTTCGGTGCTGCCGCCTAACTGAATATGGACAACTTATTGATCAAAACATACTCGCGATTTAAACTGAATCGTTCTATCCGAAGTTTAACTTTAAATTAATCAGCCTGCAAACTTTTTTTGCAAAAATTCTCTCTTTACTTTTGACTTCTCTTAATTTTTAAATCTGAATTTCTGCTTCAAATGCCGTTAAAATATAAACATTTGTTTTATTCATACCACATTATCAGGTTTGAAACCCGGTTCTGCCCAGTCGACGCTGATGATTTTCCCAAACAAATTGGTTTTTCGTGGTGCGAATTCACGTCGAGCCATTGCTGCGTCCCGATGGGTTTGGTACGTGATGATCGCATACCGATAACGTTTTTGTAAGTCCTTGAAGACAGAAACTCTTTTGATTTCTCTTTTGATGTTGATGAATTCCTGAAACCGATACAAACATATCTATGCAATTTTCTCTTGAAATGAAAACAAGTTTTATTTTTTCTATACGTTTTTAAAACAACAACCATTCTTATCAATTTCAAAATCTAATGTTTAAAAAATTTAATCTCCAAACAATCAATTTTCTGCGAATTACAAAAAAATACCTTGATGATTTCCTCTACAGAAAGATCAGATGGCAAATTGCCGATGTTCAGCTTTGAGTTATTAGTGCTCATGATGACTCCAATCATATGCCCAGGTTTGATTTCGTAACGATTCAGCTTCCGAACTGCGTTTTTCGCGTCAGCTTCGTTCCTGTATTTTATAAAACAGAATCCTCTATTTGAGCCACTAAAATCCATCATCAAACGGACCTCATAGATTTCGCCGCATTGTGCGAACAACGGGTACAATTCATCTTCAAAAATATCTCGAGGGAGTTTCCCAACAAACACTTCACACTTATCGTCGGTTGGCGCCGGCACAGAGCTGTCCGCGTGTCGCAAATGACGCTGCCCGTTAATTTGTTCTAAGCAGACGTTGTACTCTTGCTCGAGTTTTAACAAGCTTTCGCTGGTCTCGCGCTCCTTTTGTAGACCTGGGAAAATTGAATTTATGCAATAATTTTTGTCAAAAAATAAATATCGGCTTGGACAAAAATGAAACCAAGCGTCATTCCTAGATTATGTGATGCAAGTTTTTATCTTTTTCACCCCTCACCCTCTTTTTTCAGTCAAATAATGTTACAACATCGTAATAACAATATTTAGTATAAGTTTACGTTTATATACGTGTAATAAACAAGAACAAAGCTTTTCTACTACAAAAACTGAATAAAAAGATTTCAAACAGACAAATGCAAAAAACACGGGGCCTATCTTTATTAGCATGTCACGAAAAATCGAAACAAATCAAAATAATAATACAGACTTTGACAAACATTGCCAAACAACCAATGGTGCCCAAAAAACAAAATTGCGTAAGTTTACTAATAAAAAAAATAGTAACGAACAATCTGCATAATTTTGTAACTAAAGAAATAACAAAAAAATTGAACATAAAAAATAATTTTCAACAAATTTATTTGTTAAACAAATTTCAGCCAAAACTCTTCTCTTTTCAAAGAGAAAAAAAACTGTTCAATAATGTACAACAAAACTTGACCAGTTTGATGTTCTTCGTTATTATTTTTGGCATAATTTCACATTATTTCACAAAAATCAAATAGTTTTTTTCTGTAAAAGAAAATTATTTCACACATAGGAATTTCAAACAAAGAAATGAATTTCGAGAAAATGGCTGAAAGAAAACGAATCAAAATGAAACGAAAAATGGGAAACAAAAAAATAAAACAAATGGGGAAGTTGGTAAAAAACCTGCCTGTTTGCACATCATAGCGTTCCGTAAATTTGATTTTGTAATAAATACCTTGCTTTTGACAATATCTTCACGACCTCATCTTCAATCACGAAGTCCATAAAAAAATAAAATCAAAAATAAAACGTTCATCCTTTGAAATTAATTTAGAATTCCTTTTAGTGGAAATAAAAACAACGCGAAGGAACAATGTCCGACAAGAAAAAATGTAAACACAGTAACCGGCAAACAATGATGGAAAAAAAGAACCGAATCAATTGTTGATTTTAAAAATTACGTGGATATGGAGCTCTGTTGAGGGTTCCGCAGATTTGGCTGTCTACAATCATCTTCAATGGTGAATCTTCGGATCGTCGATCTTCTTCTTTGATGTTGTTACGTAAAATGCACATTAGTCCTTCGCAAGTGCTGTTGAAAATGATAAAGTTTGGTGGTGGAGAGGGAAGCTGACCAACGGACAAAGGTGGACAAAGGGCGCTAGTGGTGGAGAGTCCCTATAACGGAGCGTATGGCCATTTCAATTCTGCTGTTTCTATTGGCTAGTTCAGAACATGGCGGCGCCAATACCAGTAAAGCGCGCGGTTCTGCTTCGTTTGAATTACTGTATGTACGGCTATGTACACTAATAATACTTGATTCCTCAATTATTTACAAAAAATTAATAGAAAATTGTAAAAGAACATACGAAATCGGACACATTTTTCTCTTTTTTAATAAAACAAAAAATATATTCATATGTAAAAACATCAAAATCAGATTTTATTGTTGGCAAAAATTGCAAATTCAAATAAATAATAACTGAATAAAAAGCAGGACATGAATATCCCGTACTTCCTCCTTAATAAACATATAAAATGTCCTTACACTCCACGTTTGGGTTGTAAAATGTGTATCATAATGTGAATTCGTTACACGCGCGTTCCGGCGCCATGTTCTGGAGGATGGCCACCTGATGTTATAAGGACTCTAGGGCTTTCGCAAAAGTGGTTGCAGATGACGCCAAATTGGAACAAAAAAAATAACAAATTTTTAGGAGGAACAAAAATTGTTCAAAATGTTTTTAATTTTTTCAAACACGAACCAGTTCATCATTATATTTTCTAATAAAAAAAAACACATTATTATTTAAACCCATCAAACTTTGATTTTTTGAATTTCATCTTTTTCAACGAAGAATTTTTGCGTAAATCTTTTCTATTGTAAGATAAAAAACAATGAAAAATAGCTCGGACGATTGAATTCATTTAAAGGTGATAGATTTTAGGACTCATTAATCAGCTTAATTATACGCTCTATTAAAATGACAATTGATCTTGATTGGGCTGAAAAGAATAGAATGTTTTTCTTCAGGAGCAGAAAAAGCGAGGTAATCTTTTATTTTCAGTCATTTTTTGTCCACTTTTTCCATCGATTGCTCTGTCCATGGTTTTTACAATGTCTCACGCCGTTGAACGATAATGCCATTGTTTCCAGGTGTGCACAATTCTTATTACGTGACAGTGTTCAACATGAAGCTACAACTATCTCTTCAGTCGTTATAAGACATTCCGAGTTGAAGTGTCTCCCAGTCAATCGCTGGTCCTTCCGCTCTTCGATTGCGACGTGATCCTCGACGTGTGGTGTAAATAGTTTCTTTTATTGTTTTTGCGTCAATCTATCTTTTTTTTTTAATTCGTAACTCTTTACAAAACTTGACTACAATTTTATCAAAAAAGAATTTTAGAAAATATTTGGTTTTCGTAGTTTTAAATGTGTAAACAAGTTTTTTTTCTAGATTTATTATTTCAAACTTTACAGTTTGATAGTTTGAGTTTCTTATAAAATTATCTTCAATTTTTTGCAAATGTTTATAGATCTTTTCCAAAAATCAAAGTAATCTCGTTATGCTGAGGATACCCTAACACAAGTGTCGCGGAGTGACCGCGCTGTGAAATCATGTGGAACCGCAAAGTGTTTATCAGAATTATAGAAGTGGTACGTGTGAATGTGTGATGGCATAAATCATCAAACGGATTACATTTGACAAAAAGAACCAATTTTCAATCGAATAATTCCTTTAATTCAAATCAAATTCAATTCCATTTCAAATAGAGTATTTTAAATAAAAAATAAAAAGGAAAGTTGTAATAAATTTCCTTTTCTACTTGTGATATTCAAAAAATGTATCAAATTTATTAATGCGAATGTGAATCATTGAAAATCAATCGTGAGTCAATCAATTAATTACCATATAATTCTAAGTTTGAGATGCAAATTGAAAAATAATCATAGACAAGTTTATGAGTGAATCAGATCCTTACTCGTAACTTATGAGATTTTTCTAAACCTGAAATGACATTTACTCATTGTTAGTCAGATCACATTACAAATAAGGATGGTGTTTTTATATGCAAACATGTAATTTTAAAATTTAGTGTGCATTGCAAAAAAAAAAAGTTGTGTACCTTTTTGAATTCAAATCAACTGTTATGTCATAATCTCAAAAAAACCATTGAACAAATAGAAAGTAAAACTTTATATTTCAAGTACGATAGATGATATCAACGTTTTATGACCTATCGCAATGCACTCCTTCATTTAATTGAATGCATCTGTTTTCATTAACCTGGGTAATAACAGGCGCGTGTTTATGCGTAACAGTTGATTTTATTGTTACATTTTTCTTCGTGAGAAAAGTCCATAATGAAGCAATTAGATTCCATAATACCAGAAAAACATTTCCATTTTATTTACTTCAATAGTTCAAGTGCAATAAAAAATAAAAACTATCATTATCGAAACAAAGTATCGAGTTTTTGTAATCTGAAAGTTTAAAATTTATGTCAGTCAAGTGTAAAATTGATGAATTAGTAGCCCGTTTTGTCAATGATAGAGTAATTAGATAATGATCTTGTAAAGGATATATTAGTTATTGCAATTTAAGTAGGTCAAAGAATTTATTATGTAACTAGTGTAAATGAAATCTTTTTCAGCTACTTTGTATTTCTTGTGTTGTTGCTTTACGAGTAACAGACGATGAAAGTAGAAGAGTATTCACCTATTTACGATATCGCAGTCGAGAGTGGTCTCTGCTAAATAACGTTACATGGGGATCTATAGGCAAGTCAATAAACAAAAGATTTTATTACCATAAATAATTATTATACATTTTGTTTTTGTTATTTCAATTGGAACTGAATTGGAAAATTCTAAACTGTTATTGGATAAATTAGATCATGTTTTTGATGATCAACTAATTGTTCGTGATTTCATTACATCTTTTTTCAATTGTTTTCAATTCAATTTTCAGGTGCGGCTCTTGCGTCAGCCACATGTGGCGGTTACTTTATTATAACTACCGGTCTTCTAATCGCTGCCGCTACCGGCGAACTAACCGGCCGAAAGACGGTAATAATTTTTCTACTTTTTCCCAGCGACAACGATAAATGTCCAGTTGTATTATCACGTTTGTTCTAGTTTCCAAACAATTTCCATACAAGGCAAGCCTTCATGCAAATCAAAATTCTTTTTTACCTCAAAAAGAAGAGAGAAATTTTTCGAACAAAATTTAATGTTGCGAACTATTACTCCTATTGAATTTCAACCAAGTTTAAAAAATGTTAGAAATTGAAACGACCGTGCATAATTCGCGTAGCGGTTTAGCATAACAATGTCACTCACGAGTGTAAAAACTGTCATAAGCAAAAGATTTCAAAGGACTGCTCGCACAACTCGATGACCCTGTCGAGCGGAAGTTTCTCGCAGAGTGTAATCGCGACCAAGGTATGAATCATTATCATACAGCCGCGACTAAACAGATGCATGGGCTGTGGTCGCGAGGATACTTGCGCACTCTTGTTATTGCATTAAAAAAGAAGCTTAGCCTTGTTCTTCAGTATCGCCTGGACACCTCGCTATGTCGACTATGTTCTCACGATTTGTCTGTTTCTCATAGGCGCGATGCTTCAATGACACAGTTATTTGTTTCACACTTTTGTTTCATTTAATCTAGGTCGATTTCGTCATTCAAAAGCCAAAAAATTCTAAACATACTTTATCCACAGATTCTCTTTCATATTTTAAAGTGCCGAAACAATTGTATTTAAACTATTTCCAATTGTATTTAGATTTTAATAACTGAATAAATTTAAGTAAAAATAAAAATTTCGGTTCACAGGAAACATTTTTGCTGAGTCTGGGGGTGATTCTATTTGCAATAGTTGGTGCCCTTTCGTTGTCGTCGATTGAGAGCGTTCCCTCAGACCTCGTTGACAATGGAGCTGTTCTTGGTGCCTTGTGTATCGTCACGGCGTTGGTTTTTATCACTGACTTATTAATAAGTTCCAATCAACCTAAAAAGCATCGCAATGGAACTAATATGGTCACAGATCCGAAATTAGGTATGCGACTAAAAAACTAACAATTTCAAAAAAGATACCTCATTGACAGAATTCCATTCGTCCGTCAATCAGTTTCATTAACGAGTTTAAACTAAGAAAACTTAATTTCTGCGTTGTTAAGAAATCAACTGTAATTTAACATCCATCTGTAAACATCTTTTTTACTTAAACCTATCAAAAACTGGAATCCTCAATGGTGGATTCTTCACAAACATTATAAGTTGTGTAAGAGTTTTGAGTATCTCAAATATAAAAAATGGAAGTACGTTTATGAAGAATCTAGACAATAACGCGTAAAACAATGGGGAAAGTTGCTTTAGCATGGCAATGGCATGGATATGAAAAGTACCTTTTGTTTGAATGTTCAGCGAAGCATCCCATGACGACGACGCTGACGACAGAAAAGGAAACGAGCCTGGAACCGTCGCGGAATAGTCCCCGCGATGACGTCGGAAAATCTTCCAGGAGGAACTCCGAGGATCGCAGGATGGAGGAACCTTCGCGAGATCGCGTCGAATCGAGAACGGAAGACGAACCTAGACATCGACAACATGAGGACATCGAGAGGCAGACAAGGCCGTACACGCAAAACGTTGAGAACGGTAGAGGCTACAATGGCGACATTAAACGGTATCCGATGGATACTGATTCAAGAAATAGAGACAACAGGGTATAGAATTCAGAATTCGCTTTCTGCAAATTTTTTGTTTTTACTGGGTTTAGGCTACGAGATTAATTAAAACGAATAATTTGATGTTTGTTATTTTATCATTCGCTTTGTGGTGTTTGCGGAACTCTAACTTTGCGTCGAGACATTTAACAAAGTGCCCCGCGGAAGAAGAGTTTAATGATAGCAAATTTAGAACGCGTAATTTAACTCGGTTTTGAAGTTAGAACTGATGTAATGATGGATAGTTAGCGTAACCGTACAATGAACTTTTTCAAACATGCGGCAAAATATATGTGATGCGGTAAAATAAGCAAGTATGTGAACTGTGATTGTATGGTATTTTGAGTTCAAATGCGACATAAAACACAGAACTGCCATAATCATGGCGTTGAAATAAATAATGAAAATAAAAATTTAATAAACAGTTTCAAATTTGTTTGAGAAATGTTTTGTAGAAATTTGGAGGCTTTTAGTTTAGCTTTTACAAAAGCTTTTGATGCTGCATGCCCTTATAATTCTAATTTAAGTTTTGATTAACGTTGTCACACTATTTTATTCTAAAAAATGACACTCTAACATGTATCTTAACACATACTAACATCACACGAAACATTCAGTGAAAAACAAATGTTTCATTACGTTTCTTCAGTTATGCACAGATTTTAAAATGATTTTATGAACCTATTATTACATATTCTCTATAGTAGTTATATATTGGGACAGTTATAAAAAAAGTTGTATCCGTCACTTATGCAGGATGACATTATTTATTACCGAAAACCTGATTTTTACCAAAGACCAGTGGATGAACCCGACACACCTCCTTTCCCCAACGATCTAAGTGGTAGAAGATCAGAACCGATTTTTAAGAAGATGGTTAATCCTGGAATCAAAATCATGCAAGTTGATAGGGACGTCGACGATAATTTTGAAGGTCATAGGTAAAACTAAGATTATTAATTTTAGCGGATTGATAATAATTCTTTTCTAACTTCTTTTGCGAAAGGGAGTGTATCGTTTATCCCGAGAGATTTCTAGGATACTGATAAAAGTATCACGTAATGAAACATTGTGTAAATTTGATGATACATTCTTTGATACACGAAACACAAGACAAGAACATTGGTTTGCAAAATTGGTTGACTCAATAGAAAAAGGTATGACTCAATCATATCGTTTGAGATTTAATCAAGTTTTTTGATTGACTAAAAACAGTGAATAACAAAGATGTTTTGAATTCGATTATACCAGACGGACGAAATGAATGTAAATGCATAATTGATAAACGATATACATAATTTAACTCTAATCGAGTGGATTAACTTTTAGCTGAGAATTCAAATAACTTGTAGGTTTACTTGAAATTAATTTACTAATTTTGTAACGCTGTTAAGAAGTTCAATCAAAGTTTAATCTGATCCGAATGGGATTCGTAGGTTTTCCGACTCGAGCCAGTACGACAACGTACCTACGAGGATGAAAAATTTAACTCACTCCATCTTAAAGAAGCAGCGCGACGTATCCTTCAACGTACCTCCGCCACCCAGATCTTATGGGGTATCGGAAAGAACGAGGGACGATATTGAGATGTTGGAGGAGTGTTTTGGAATATTGAGGACAACGTCGATCGCGACGCAGACAAGACCACCGTCGTCTGCCTTCGATCCAGGATTTGTTCGACACACTGCCAGTAACTGGCCTCGAGAGGCTAATGTGAAAACGCCTGGCACAAGCCCGGTTCTTGAGACACATCACTAACTCACATTCTCCGAGGCCATTTTGTAATATTTAATATTTTTACTTGGTAGTTGATAATCCGCAGAAAGAAAATAAACAAAACCTTAAGAACTAAGTTGATGGTTTTTTCATTAAACAAGTCATATTTATTAAGAAACATTGCATTTATTTCTGCTCATATAAATTTTAATATAAATTTGTATTGCCTCGTAGCTGATGTTGTATAATGATTATACACAATCTTAAACGATGCATGTAAAGATAATTATAATTATCATAAAAATAATCACAAATTTGTTAGTCTCTTAACAAAATAACATTGATAATCGCTAAGATTAGTGTAGAGAATTCCTGCTGATCTTCTAACAGACGAAAACATTTTGTTTCAATCCTTAAACATTGATATATAAATAAAATTCATCTCTCTGTTAAAAAGAATGTCATCTGATAAAGAAAAACGGTAGTACCTTATAGAACTAAATTTAACTTGTTCATTTTTCTTCATGATAACACTATTTTTAATATTGTTAATTAGAAAAACAAACGATTCGACATTGACTCGGTTAACAATACAATTGGATCGGAAGAACAGTGGTCGCGAATCGTCAACTTGATAATCAAAATTTGTTTATCAGTTCAACAATTTGACTGGGCGTACAGGTAGTAATTGAATCGATCGATTTTTGGGCTTCATATCTATTCGTTTCTATACGTATTTACAGACTTGATGACTCGATCGATTTTGAGCATTGATTTTTTTCCATCTTCTTCTTTCCTTTCAGTCGGCTCGTTCGCAATTAAACTTGTTGGCACTGTGTTGGTTTCTTTGATGTCCATGCAACCGGTTTATCTGTAGGCGTACCCCATAGCGTTATTCTGGTTGTTGGTGGACATTTGCTCCATCGTGATATACTGTCTGATCAGACGAGAAATCTCGTGCGCCTGCTCTGTTTGCAATCTTGTGATTCGCTGCTGCATCAAATTTCCACATTTCATGTCCAAGTACAATGTGCCTTCCTCCGACTTCACCTTGCGCGTTGAAATCACCTCAGAATATGGGTAATGGTACAGAGTTTCCTACAAAAAATCATTGTTGTTATTTCAATTTTTTGGTTTCATTTTTCTCTCTAACCTTATTCATAAATCATTAATCAACTTTAATACTCACATGAGTTATGAGGTCGATAAAGTGGACGCCATGACGATTAAGAGCAAGAATATGATCCGAGCTCTTTTCTTTACCTTCAGGGACTCGTTTCACAGCAAAGAAACTGGATCCGAATAGTGGCCACTTTGACAGAATTTCTACACAAAATAATTGTTCCATTAATCAATGAAAGTCTCTTTCGCAGAAAACAAGCATCGATGCTCGCCGGTTTCACTCGCATTTTAAATTATTCATGAACAATTTAATTGAGGAACGAAAAAAGTGCAACAAGAAACGAAGAAAACTGAATGGAAGTTTGTGAAAGTTCGTTATTTTTACAAGCAGTATTAACTCTTGAATTTTTTTTCTTGTTCTTCATCTCCTTACCGAGAACTTGAGCTTTGCATGAAGCAGCGGTGTTGTGTTGAATGTTATTCCATGCCTGTTGTACCATATTAGCCCACTGTTGTGGTCTTGGTTCCCTCAAACTCAAAGCGGGTTTCGGTAATAGGTATTTAATTTCCTTCGTCGAAGGTTCATGACTCATGTCAGCCGCTCTGTGTAGAAGTGCTGCAATCTGAGCCATGTCGTACTGAAACGTAATTAGGTTTCATATTATAATCTCGCGTGAAACTTGAAACAAATGTTTTAAATTGAAACGCAACGTGTTACGCAGCACGAAATTAAGTTATAAGTCATCTTGAATGACATGTTTATGAAATCACATTGAGAAAAATAAAGCGAAAACAGGACAACAACGAAAAAAAGAATGAAAGAAAAACAAAATGTCTAACCGCGGCAACGGCGAAACAAATTACTATAATTAATGGAAAACTTGGCACATCATCCGGCGCGCAGTTTGCACCAACACTTACAATAACTTCTTGAGGTAAATGGTCGCCGGGCAGAACGAGTAGCAATCCTTCCAAGTAGTCGGGAGCAATTTGGTTGAAAACAACTTCTATGTACAAGGGCGCGTCTAATCTGAGCGGATAATACCACACAGACCTGGAAAACAAGAAACGTGATAAGTACCAAGCGTGCCGCAATCGCACGAGCGACTGTAATACTTTGTATCCGCGAGCATTAGAAGCTAATCGCTTTTTCAACATTGCGGTTACATTTGATGCAACATCAAATTCCTAATTTGACGTTAGGAAACGAACAAATTACATCCGAAATGAATCAGTCTGTACCTGCAGAATATCAGGTAGAAAAGTTGATGATTTTTGTGGAGTTCCGTCGTTACGTCCAGAACGTACTCGTCACGAGCAAGTGGCATCGTGAAGGCGTCGCCGTCAACGATACAGTAGAGCGAAAATTCATCCATCTCGTGAGAGTTCCGTACGGAGATGATATTGCACATCTCCTCGATAACATCCTGTCAAAATGAATGAAACATTGAAAATGCAAATCAAAATTCTCCAATTTTTTCCCATTGTTATAAATGTTGAGTATTTTTGTTTGTCTTACCTGAACGACTGTGGTACATTTGGTGTTGATGACCCTCTCGGTGCCACCTGGGAGCCTATATATCTGTCGCTTGGCATTTCTTCCAGCGCTGATGGCCATGATTTCCTCAACGCTGGGCACATTTTTGCGACCGCCATACTTGACAGTCTTTCTGAGATTCTGCAGGCAGACGGTCGCAGTACCGTGGTATGCTCGGCGCTTGTCGTAGGCCGCCGTTTCCAGATACTTGGTCAGATAAGGCTTCAAGCCATCGCTGCATGTGAAGTACGCCGCGACGATACTGAACAATCGCCATCCTCTTTGACAGCTCTCTGGGTTCGGGCTTTTGTTGTTCGTCGTCTGTTTCATCAGTTGACAAAAAACTTCATCTCGCAGTGCTTCATATTTGTGACAATGCTGAAACAACGAAAACAAAATTAATCACAATAATTTGTACAGCCACCTTTTCAGAATTCAAATCAGAACAGCTGCAAAAAATCAATCTCTGACGAAAGGGGGGAAAACATAGGAAAAAAAATTAAAAAGGGAAGGTGCGCATTTTTTGAAGACAATAGCAGAAAGTCGAGACGTGTTATCGTAACACGCGATCGATGCACGTAAGGGCAATTACGGAGGAATAATAGGCAGATTTATCGGGTCCCATGTCACGCACTCACCATCAGAATCGTGTAAACGCATTTGACCTCGCTGGTGTCAGGCGGAAGAGGCTGATCGCCCATGTACTTCATTAGACAGATGAAACACTCGACCGCCAGGGTGCTCAATTCGGGTTCCAATCGCAGCAGACTCTGCTCAATCGGCACGCTCGAGTATTTCACCAGGTCCACTTGTTCCTTCCATGTCCACTCGGTGCCGTCTTTGCTCTTCTTACCCTTTTTCTTTCCCTTCAGAGATTCAATGACTTTGAGGGACCCGCTGATTGATCCATCTGCTGTTTTCAGCATCTCGAACCTAGAATGAAAATAATTCTAATAAGATAAACAGATCTATTTTTGTTCGATTTTATTTATGTCGTCCAAACATAAGAACATTTGAACTTTCTAAAACTGAACCGTCCATAAATGACACTAATGTCGCTTATTTTCAATCAGTAAAAAACTGCACCTTGTTAGCACTACCAGATTTTCCATTCTGGATCACCGTGGGCACGGGTGACCTTTTAAACAAATTGTCTCGAACTTATGGACAGGGGAGTTACTCTTGTTTTCACAATCAGATCGGTAATAAAACTCTGAGTACGTCGCCTTGAACCGCTCGCGGAGAAATGGTGAGAATTGGCAGGGCATCTGGGCTCGATCGCCGCATAGAATCGCGTGTGTTATGCTTTCTTAACATGATTCGCCTTGCGTAAGTTGAATGGCGCTCATCAATTATGTTTTAATTATCCTCTTGTTATTGGCACGACGCATGATGTCAATATCAATCATCTTTAGTGATCAAAAAAAATTTATCATGTCAATATAATTCTTTCAATAAATCTTCTATCAATTTTTTCCTTCTCTTGTTTTCTTTCTTTTGAATCTCTGAATTGCAATCTCAAAGATTCACTCATTTTGTAGCAGTTATAGATTTTTTGTATTTTAAATTTTTTTTATGAAATGAGCGATTAACTTTTTTGTACGGGGGAAAAAATGGTTTCATCCGACCGGAAATGTTTAACATAAGTCACGCGCTGCAACGAGAGATGCGTCGTTGCGATCATTTTTCGAAACGTCTTGCCCGAGGGATAATAATTCAGGGCCCATTGTTCCGGAGACATAATCGACGTAGAACGAAACTACGGCTGTGGAATCGTCAATTTCCTGCGCCCGGTTTTGTATGGCTCACATCGCGAAGATGTTAACGCTTTCAACTGAAAGCGCCTTTGTGCGAGGGCCAGATTTGCATACTGCATTAATTAACCTTTGCTTGTCATCGGCCAAGAGATAACTGTTTATCAATCGCGAAAGTGCAATCTGTATTTCGATTCGGTTTGCAAACTCAAAAATCACTTTTGTTTCTCATTTTTTGTCGAGTGAGAGTTTGGTAATTGCGATCGTAATATCTAGGTGAAACACATCTGATAAAACTTTCATTCAAGAGCTTGTTGTACCAGTCAATAATCATTTGTATTAATAAGCCATGAAATTTGAAAAAATTCAAACGTCCATTAAATCAATAATAAATAGTTATCTCATAATTTTTTTTTTCAAAAAACAGTCGATCGATTATCTAGAAAATATCGGCTTACAAATTAAATTGTTAACTAGAATTATTGATTCCTTTGGCTGTACTATAAAAATTTCAAAAAAGTGAAATGAAAATCGTGTACCTTTCTGGTAATTAGGTTTTTAGTCAAACATAAACTCTGTCATTTATTTTTCATAATAATTACCCACTTGAACATGAACACGACACGCCCAAATTTTTGAAACTGAAATAATTAATATGCAACAAGTTGATTGGCAAAGTATGTATGATTATGCACTTTCGCCGATTCGACCCTAACTTTTGCCCTTGAGCGTTATCACCGTTGCAGAGTACTGAGAAACAGGGCAGGAAGAAAGTGTTACGACTCGTGCACATTTTCTTCATCTTTCAAAACCTTTCTCCGTGTTTTTAGTCTGTGTCAATTAAAGTTAATGCAAATATCTTGGTGCCTGAGAGAAATGAAGAAAAATCCGTCCAGCCAAGTGTTTCTTTTTTTTTTCTTTAAAAATGCATCGACAGCTTCGGTTAAAATAATTGCTCGTAGAAAGTGCATCTACAATATTGTTAACATTCTTATACGCTTTTAAAATTTTATTGCTATTGCCAATCGATGAGTTTGCATGACAAAGAAACGATACAATTTGAAAGTTCCTCTCTAATAACTTGATTTGAATTTTTTTTTCGCAACTCGTTGAAGTTATTTGACGTGAAATTATTTACTGATGATATAACAAATTTTATTGTCGTATGTAAAAACAACTGTTGTTGTTTGTACGTAGAACTGAATAAACCGTCAATAAAAAATTACATTTACTGTCATAAGTATATGCTTTTGCTGTTTTATGATTGCCTTGAAATAAAAAAAATGAAAAAATTACAAACAACAATGTTCTGCTCAACACTGTACTTTTCATATTAGCATTCCATGTGTGATTGCTTCAATCGGTGTTGTTATATCAGCATAGAAATCTTTGCAGCAATTATATGCAATAAACATAAAGAAATCGGATATTTTTCTTTGCCTCTTAATTTTTGCATTCCAGTTGTATCTTTATCTCACACCTTTATAACTCGAAGATAAAAAAACTTTCAGCATCTCAAAAATGAAAATTGCTAATAAAAACAAAGAAAAAACAACATGTACTGGAAATCGAAAAAAATGAAATCACAATTAAAATTGCACAGAAGATTTAAAAAATTTCCCATTGCACTACTTCTCCACGCGTGGAAATCGACAAGAATGTCAAAAAGATCATGTTATCAAATTTCGTTTTTTGCAACAAGCAAACAAGCTAGTAATTTTACGCAGCCAACTTTTTTTATTTTTGAACTTTCGTTTTCAATTAGTGTCATTAGGACGTTTTCTAACACAGCATAGAATTACCAGCAAAGTAATAGCTTAATTAAAAACTGTGCTTGAATTTATATAACTTTGCACATTCATGCGACCTTTTTAAATGCAAGAAAGTGATTTGTTCTAACGACGAGCATCCTTCGTTTACTTATTTCGCAAACTTTTGCATTGCTAATAACAACCCATCCTTTTTGCAGATATGACACACGAATAATTTACTTTTACTGAATTATCCATTACCGTTGACACTTAAAAATGTTGTCATTTGAATTTGTTTAACATTTTCTATTCGAGCTCTGTAAAAGATGGAAACTTACTTTTCTGTGCTTTGCCTGAAATTGAGCATGGCATACTGAAGAAGCGAGTGCTTGCCATCATTGACAACAGCAGGGCCACTTTCGTAGATGCTCTCCTCCTGGCGCGTGGGGTTGTCAGTCTGGCGCCACTCTTGGTTGTGCTGGTGGTGGGCCGTGTTTTTGTTTATCAAGTTCTTTTGGTGATGAGCGTTGTTGATCTGACTATTGACGTGATTGGACACCCGATTAACCGGCGAGTGGCCATTACGTTCAGCCGTGTGATTGAAGCCGGACTGTACGTGGGACTGGTTGTGCATCGCGTGGGAAGATGCATGATTGCTTTGCGATTGAATTGACTTTGACAACTGCGAGACGTGGTTCTCATGATGTATCGACCTGTTTCCTGTCTTCTGATCGATCTGCAATTGAAAAATTTCCAAAAATTTATATACACCAAACTGTTGCGAGCACGTTAGCTTACGCGTAAAAGAAACGTTTCGTTCGTTTACATAACCACCTTGCTTCCACGTTCATTTGCAATTTAAACATCGCCAGACAATCAACAAATCGTTATGTAAACCGCGAAGATGCCTCAATCAATTTCATTCCGTTCTCCATGGCTATTTTTCAATCAACTGCTTTTTAAAGAAATGATAAACTTTTCTCTTCCTTTTCAATCAAAAACGTTACTAACTTGAAACAGTAGCTTGATGTCTGTTTTTTTTCAAAAGTCATCTTACTTTTTATCCATCCCACTAATATCGTGGGAAAATAAAAAGTGAAACCGCACGCTGAGTTTGTGACAATAAAAATGCCATCGAGCAACTGCACTTTACCAACTTATTTTTTGCCATTTTGGTCATTGACTGTTTACAAAAGTCTCTCTTACCATTACGGAAGGTACTAGAATGTTGTGAGAGATTGAACGAAAAAAATAACTGGTGGAAGAGTGATTTCGAAAGGAATTCAAATTGATCGAAGAAAATTTATTGGTGGACAATGGCTAATTGAAGCAAAGTACATATAAGTCAGCCGGTGTTAGAATTCAGCTCGGTTTATTGCGAAACAATTTAACTAGGTTATTGTTTGATTTAACGAGATTCCAGTCCGTTGCAATCAGCCTTTTGTCATTGTTCCATTTAAGTACATCAGTTCCTGCAGATGCTCTAATAAATAACTCTGGCAGTTTTTGTTTTGCTCTATAAGTATATATAAGACTCTCGCGATTTTCTTGCTTGTTTGATTAATTAATTAACTCGTACTTTCGTGAATGATTTCAACTAAGACCATAACAACATTTGCAACATCAGAATAAATTGTTTTCGGCACACTCGCAAGAAATGATTGCAAATTTTGCACTCTCACGAAATTGAACAGACGTTGGAAAAATTGTTATTCGATGATATAGAAAAACAGTTATTTGAACGAGAAAGAAAAAGTCCATCTGATTAATCCGGATTAATTAAATTAATTAAATGTAATTAAAATAAACTGAGCGCAGTTGGATGGGACTGTAAACTGAAATTGAGCCTGCGGAGAGTGTGGGAAGTTTCGAGTAATAGCGCAATGCTCGAAAATGGCATCTGAAAATGATCGGCGCTATGTTTTTAGCGGACGTCCCTATGTTCGCGATCGCGAGCCGATCTTATGCGCGAAGAACTCGTTTCTCCACGCGATCGAGTACCGGTATTTGCACGCTGGTATGCCGTCGATCCCTAGCGCGCTCGGTCGTGCGGAATGCGTCTATCTTCCTACCGGTAGATTCGCTCGGTTCCGCGTTTCTTCTACCCAGGAATAAAGTTTCGATTGGTCATAAAACTCAATCGCCTAATTAGACTGGCGGAACTTTTGTTACGCGCAAATTTGAAACAACACAAAAACAAGCATCTTTTCAATCGAGTTATGCAACTTTGCCAATCATTACCACTTTACACTACTGACAGGCTGTTGACAGCTCGAATTATCATGACCAAATTATGCCATTTTTGCAACCATCAAATATGAAGTAACTTTGTCAAATAAAATTAAATTAGAACATTTTCCAAAACTTTTCATTATAGTTTTTAAAGATTTAATGACGGAAAATTGTCGAGCAATTCAAAACGTTTTAATCACAAAACAAATGGCACTTTTTTGTCAGACTGCAATTTTCCCTTTCACGACGACAATTTTCATTCATTCGACAATTGTTGAATTGCGATGGAAGAAAGTCGCTCACTTTTTTTTGCTCGCGATTCCAGTTCGATATAGCGTCGCTACAAATGGATAATCGGGAAATGAAAGTCTTTTACGCGACGTCCGCAGGCGAAAAGTTGCGCAAAAGTTGTAGTCACAGCGCGACTCGAATCATCCGATTCGTTCCATTATAAAATGTTGCTCAATTTTTTGTTTCTCGTCTGCCCTCTTTATATTTTGCAGTCGAGAAATCTTTTTTTTTTAATTCATTCACACAGGTGGGGCTTTGCGTAACATTTGCGCGTGTAATTCGAGTGCAATTAAAGCGTACGTGCCGCGTGTATTGTTGAATTTCGTATGTGTTAAGAACAGCGAGCTGTTCAGCATTTTTGTGCTCAACGCTCTAACTGGCTTATGTTAATTCCGACCCAATAAAAGTTCAGCCTAAGTTTAACGGCTGTTGAACAATTTATTAGGATTTATGAAGATTAATTAAAGGCCTTTGCCAGGCGTTGCAAATGTACACATTGCCACGACTTTACGATCCCTTTAACGTCGATTGAAAGTTTTGAAATGCGTGCACTTTATCGCCGCAAAAACTGTTGCAACAAACACAATGTTGATGGAAAGTTATAATCTCATATTGCTTTTTTATATTGAACTTCAATTTTCTCATCAGATTCACCCTACAAATTTACTAGAAATTACTGTCTTTCACCTTTCACACTCATTTCAATCTCAACATTTTAACAAATTCGATTTTTTCAACGATTCTTTTTAATTCTTTCACTTTTCATTACGGTTGAAGTTTTTAGGACGTAATTTGATCAGACACATGGAAGCTGCTCTTGATCAAGCGGGATGCACAGATGTCGACCCTGACCCAGATAACTGTCTATGCATCGAGATCTGCCACAAGGTGTTGGCATGCTTACGCGGTTACGGTTATCAGCAAATCAGTGTTTTAGATCTTAATTCGAGTCTGCGTGCGGAGATGAGCTTCCGAGTGCATCGCACCAAGATTGCCTTCATTACCGTAACTGTTCTTTATAATTGCCAAGACATTATGAAATTCATCGCTGGCATGAGTTACGCTTAATGTTCCTATGCTGATTCCACTCATCAATCATACAACCAGCAAACTATCCTTTACAGATGTTTTGCAACCCCGCATCAACTTCCTCGGCCAATTTCAGCGACTTCTCTTCCTCTCAATAAACCGAACGAAAATTGTGTTTTGTCACCAGATCTCGCGGCAGTTTCATCCGCTGGTGATTGATACTGTAATGCGTGGTTACGCGTATGAAATTTCATCAGCGCGTGTATCAACGTTCCATAGAAATCCATACACTGTAATTTTCTATTTTGCCTGCGTGAAAAAATTACGAAACGTGGGAATTTTCCTTCCGTTTTCTAAGTTGTTCGCGGTCAATTAATAATCGATCTCGGAGCCAACAATTTTCTCTAATTAGTTCAACGGAATTTGCCATGTCAAAATGCCTATGAATTCAATTGCCATGAATCACAAGGCCTGTCAGTCTCGGTTTACAAAGTAGTTGCAAACAAATTGCAAAAACAACAAAACAAAACCAAAATGAATAACAATTTTTTCGACAGTCATTTTTAAGACTGTTGCGAATAAATTGTATTCAAATAAAACGATAGAATTGGTTTAGAATTAACGACTAATGGCGATAAAGACGTGATTTCCGTGCGGATTAAGGATCGTACATTAGGCACGCACAGAAAACAATGTTGTGTAATCCGTTCGGGTCGCTCTATGAATTTGAAAGGGTAGAAAAAAATGCGCGCCCGTAAAAGGATCACGCGCAATTGATATTAACGCGAATTCCTTGGCCGCGCGAAAGGAAATACCTCATGTTTGTTTGTCCTGAGCTATGTACGGCACCGCTGCTTATTTATGAGATCAGACAAACGTATACGAGAGCCAACACTTGAATATATCCCCGAGAGAGACGCCGAGAAATTTCAATTGAGGTCGCCGGTCGAGGCGAAAGGGTATCATTCGCCGAAGGTTGGCTTTTTCCGGGGTGTGTCCTCATTCCATTATCCACGCTTGCGCGCCGCGAATCCAAATCACGCCGACACTTTTCCGACTCTGTCACGCACGCTTTTCGTTTCATTTTCATTCCACCATCGACTTTGTAATCAATTCTCACATTTTTACACCGGCTCGAGTAAATTGTCTCGACATGCATATTTATAGTCCTCCTGATGTACGTTTAATTATTGGACGCAGCAAACACCGGACACAAAGGATGTTTATTTATTGAAAGGTCTACGATGGCAAGATTGAGTGGCATAATTGAAAGCATTACAAGTTGAAGTGTTTCAATTTGAATGTACCAGTTTCACCGTCAATTAAAATAGTTTCTCCATAAACGACGAAATAAAAAATCTCTGCCATTCAATACAGTTTCAAAACGACGACTATTTAGTCGTTGCAAAAAAACAATCATTTTGATCTAACGATTAAGAGTACAAAGAAAAAAAAAATTAAAACGAATATAAATATTTCGTAAGATTTGTCGGGTGTTTATAGCAATTCTATCAAAAATGCTTGTTTATGAGCGATAATTTGGAATCAGAGCCTGAGCAGCGCGCATTAAATCGACGAGATTTGCGAGCGATAAAAGTAGGAAGAAAATTGAATTCGCATAGTTAGGACGGGATACCGGCGTAATGATACGCACTAATTATTATCAGCAAACGAATAAAGAGCACGGCTATTACACGAAGAAATCGCGGCTGATACGTGAGCTGACTTCATTATGGTACGATTTTATGATCTGTGCGAATAAATCCGCTCGAATTTGCGTTACGAAACAGCCGATCGATGTGTGGGTGTAACGCTTGAGACAAATATCAGCTTTTGACGTTCGAGGAATTTTCGTTCGCACATTTTTTTTTTTTCATTTTTATTCGAGATATTTTGCTAGACTTGCGGTCTTAATAGCAAATCTGGGTTGTTACGCTGCACCGGTAAGGCTCCACATGAGCGATCATTCTGCACCGCTTGATTTTAACACGCACCAACGATATTCCAACCATCATTTTTACGAATAAGTGTCTGAGACAGTCTATTTTTTTTCTCTTCTCTGTCTTACAGTCCAGTTGTGAGCATACTTTCTGCATCTAATGACATGTTACAAAACTTTTACCGTAATTGCAACTGCTCATTTTGATTATCCTGTTGACAAACATTGACTTGAAAAAAATCTGAATATCAAATTATGTTTGCAGATTTTTTCCATTTGTTGAATAATATCAATAATATTTCTCATCAACACGAACGGAAAATGTTTACTCTCGACTTTGAATCAATGTTTAAATGTGATTAATGGGTTAAGTAATGAGATACATCCAACACGGGGTAATAAGCGAATGGCAACGTGTAAAATGCCATTTCATTATGTTCAATTATAATTTGCTATCAGATATTTTTCATAATCGTCTTTAAATCATCCGTCGTTGTTAATCAGTCGATCACTTTTTTCCACGACTGGTTAAAAGTCAAGATTAATTGCAAGCAAATAGAAACAGGCTTAATGAATAGTCATAAAATCTAGAAACATAAAAAGTAAAGTTAGAAAATGATGCTTCAAGTTTTCTCGGTCGAGAGAAGAAAGGAGAATGTTGGTTTTTTGTCCGAGTGGGTTTTCTGAAAATGATGATGCTGCCAGAGAGTGGAGATAAGAAGAACAATAAGGCCGAAATCGGAGAAAACGAACGTGTACGCTGAACAATGACACTTGTATCAGCCAGGCTTGTCAATGGCCGGCACGATTCCGATAAGTCGACTTAGAGGTCCTGAATGCGATATTCATCTTGGGAGAGTGAGTTTCCAGTGACTAAGCGCCAGGATTAGTTTTCGAGGCAGACGTCGTTCATGGGGAAATGAGATTCGACTGCTTCCATCCACCTGCGGCAACATTAATTCTGCGTAACGGACGCATTAATAAAGAGCAAACAGCATGAATATTATCGAGTAAACGGTCAACGACCAGCGACGTGGATACGCTTCTCGCGCGAGCAAACCTAAACATTAACAATCCCCGAGTCTGCAATTTCGGAAACAGTATAGCGTAATTGCCAAGAGAAGAAAAACTTTCTCAGAAAAAGTCGCGAGCAAACAAAACGAGCCTTCATTCATGTTCTACAAGTCATGCACCTTTTTTTTCAACCGCAAATCATCATTTAATTAAGAAATATTAAACAATTAAAATCAAGGAAAATCAATCATTAAACCTTATGAAATAAAGAGGTCAAGAATAGTCTTATCAGCACACCTGATAGTTCTTCACTTTCTCGTCGAGCTTCTTCAAAGTTTCATGAATGGTATTCAAGGTTTTCTCGTTCGACTTTTCATCGTCGCCGTGTGTTCGGAGCTCCTCGAACCTCTTGAGAATTTCCCTGACACTCAGCTTGCTATTGTCTTTCTCCTCGGTAATGGTTTCCATCTTGGACATCTTCCTGTCCTTGCCGTTAGACATCTGGTCGCTGGCATAGAAATCCTGTATCAGACCCTCAAGCCTGAGCTCGTCCATCGTAAGCTGTCTGTGTCTAGGACTCGACCTAGAATCCGAGTCTGGACTCCACCTGAACCCACTCTGTCCATTGCCATTCCTCAACATACAACCCTCCTCCATCCTCAGCTGCTCGATAGTCAGCTCGCCCTTCTTAAACGGTTTCTGGTCCAACTTGGAAATGTCAATCCTCGGGATGTTCTCATACTCGTACCTCGTGCCATTTAAATCCTTCCTGGGATCTGTATTCTTATTATAGATCCCAATTTTGGAGTTTTTGTTGACGTTCTTATTGACGTCCAACCTGGACGACTCAGAAGGCGAGGGCGTCTTGCTGAGAAACTTGTGGTCGTCCTTAGCAAAGTACTTGATGAAGCGGCTGTGCTGGAGGACCTTGTCGTCGAGGCTTTTCTTGTCGAGGTTCTCTAGGAATGCGCCCGAGTCGTCGGTGTGGCCATACTCATCGCTGCTCGATTCGGATTCCGACGACTTGACCAGCAGACTGTCCGGCGAGTTGGTCTTACGGTCTTCGTCCGACAAGTTTTTCAGCAGCTCGCTCCTGCTGTTTCGTCGCGGCTCTTGCTGAATGACGTAGTTCCTCCCGTTATCCCGATAGAACGGGTCCGGATAGGCGTTCGAGCGTCGCTCCCTCTCCATTGAGTTACGCAACTGTTCTTTGGCATCTAATTTGCGCAGCAATTCCGATCGCCTGTGGAAGCCCTGGCCGGCGGAACTGGCCCTGCTGTCGACCCTGCGGTACTCCGTCTCCGACTCGGAGTACTCCGTGAACTGGCTGAGAATTTCCGGCCGGTGCTTCTGGCGACGTCGCAGCGTCATCGGCAGCTCGGCCCAGTTGCTGCTCAACCTCCTCGAGAAGATCCCGTCTGAGTCTGATACCTCGCGTTCCATGTTTGGTTCTCTTTGATTCGTATCAAAACATGTCGAGAATCACTGCAGAAGAGAAGTGGGCAGGGGGGGGGGTGAGTTAGTTAAGCCGTAGGTCAGGATCTGAAATCAAGTTTGCAAATGTTCCCATACATCCGCAAAACCTGATCCCAACTTGACGCTTTTGCAAATGACCAATCTCCTTCCTTGATTATGATTTTTTACGCTTTGCAACTCTTTTGTTTTTTTTTTCGTTCCTTTATTTTTTGAAATTTTAATTTATGATCATTAACTTTATCTCTGCGCGAAGAATTGCTTGACATTCGCGGCGATGTAGTTTGCGGAAGGAGAGGATTCCTTCCTCGTCCTCGTTTGTGCGCTTCCTTCTTGCGCTTCGTCACGCCGTGAGAAACCCGAGGGTCTCTCATGAGATTCAGGCAACCATACGAACAATATGCGTTCTTAATTACCAACAATCGCGCGCGTGTTAATAAACCCGCGCGTGCTGCCAGGCCAAAACGGCCATCTTCTGGCCATCAACGCACACGCTTGCGAAAAAGTGAAACGACCTTTCGGATTTTCTTTTCACGTAACCAATCGGAAAGCGAAATATTTGAAGATTAATAAAAAAAATCTGCGGATCTCTGATTAACTTTTTATGGGTTGGAAAAAGGTTCGCGTTTATTCTAATTATTAACGATTATTACAGGCTTGTTGAGACCTCGACTGAAACGGCCGCTGAAAACCGTCCATTGCGTCATAATAGTTGTAGATCTCATTATCCTCAGTGAATACGCAACGGGCGCTCAAATTGTTACCGACTTTTTCTTCAAGTTTGCATGAGAGAGACACTAATGAGAAACGTCCAAGTATTATTGCTCCTCGGTCAGATGTTGCGATACTGTTTTCAAAACGAGAAATAAAAATGATGAAAAAACAACAAAATAACAGTAGAGGAATATTAAAAAGGACAATTTTGACTGACGCTGTTGCGTAAGTCGATGACATTAATCTCGCGTGACATTAAGATCGGCATGGGAAAACGTCTTTCTCGATCTGGTGAGTTGGGATTGGAACTAAAAAATGATCTCGCGAGTGAAAAAGACAGTGCTAAGACGTGTCAGAATTCAAATTGCTGGGTAATCTGCGGGTAATGACAGGGCTCGGGCTTGTACGAGTGTCGAGACCGTGTAATGTGTCTGGCAATTTTCACGCTTGGAGCTGTGTGCTCGCGGGCTTTTCGCAGTCTCTTTGATCAAATACCGTCTTTTTCCTCCCGAGTCTGATGGCTACGCAAGAAAATCACTTGTCAAAGTTGCGACGCGAATTTGCGCTTCCGACTAGTTACGTACAAATTAAAAAAGCCATCAGCGAACGTTAATTTCAGTTTCCGACAAACTTTTACTTCAAACCTCATTTAAATTTCACTTAAAATAGAAAAAAACTGCAGGAAAAAAAATCGTCCGATAAATAGAGTCGTTTGCGAAACAAAGTAAACGATCACGTACAGCGACGTTGTTTTGATAAAAAAAATATACACTCGTTGAAATCACCGATCAAGGAAGGAGACGATAAAAAGCGATGACAATTAGTCACTGCATTTGTCACGGGGGAGCTGAAATATTCCAATCACCATGTGTCAAGAGCGGCGACAAAAAAATCGGCACTATCGTCGGATCATGTTCGTTCGATGTGGTTATTTTTGTACGGACTCGCGGCACTTGGTGAGCGGGCACGTCAAAACAGCGCGGCGACAGTCGGCAAACTGAGCGCCGTTTCCGATAGGCACGACTCGCACGAGTGTAGCGAGCAGCAGTAATAGTAGATACCTTCGAAAGACGTATATTTGGGTCGCGCCCCACCACCGGCCACGGAAAAACTGTACACTCGGCAGATCTTGAGTCTTGGAGAGTCAATTACGAGTCTGGATGCTAAATGATTGATAGATCCCAGGGTGGGGGCAGGCGAAAGGTTCATTCATCCAATAAAGCGATCGTTAAAACGTGCCACGAGTTTCGGCACTTCTCATCGCACAAGTGTCAAATTGCTTTCCATCAGCTTGACATCAAAACGGTCCTTACCGGTTTCACGATTTTAAAACGTGTCACCAGAGTCTTGATCTTGCAGACTAATTGCGTGATAATCTTTTTCTTGTCTCTCTCTCATGGTTTTGTAGATCTTGCAATTAATACCTTCTGAGATGACAAATGTCAATGTCGTTTCTTTTACAAGTTGACAAGTGTTTATCACGTAGGTTCCAATTAAAATCCTAAGACAAAACTCTTTTTTCATTTCAGATTTCCAGATTTTCCTCTTACAAAGCATTTCTTGAGATTTTCCCATCAGAACCTGGTCGCTCCAAATTCGACTTTATATAATAACACTTTATTTGAAAATAGAAATCTGTAGAACAAACATGAACGAGAGAAAAAAATCAACAGGTTCATATCTCTGTTATTTGTTCAAATGAATCATCATTAGAGAAACTGTTTTCAACGCAAGCTTGACCTTTTGGAATCGGCGGGCAATCGAAGTTTGGAATTTTTTGTTGTCCGATCGGGAATCGGGGACAGAACCATAAGAATCGGTATGAAAATGAAAACGTTGGGTTTGATTATTTTTATCAGAGTTAAAAATCGGGCGTGAGGATGCAAAGTGGTACGTATTTGGGAGGATATGTGAGAAGTTGTTTCTCCTTGGATAAATCACGACGCGGATTTATCTGCACCGAGGATCGGGACTAGAAAAAAGGGGGTTACGTGGAGATCCTGGCTGGGGCAAATAGCTCTTACTTTTGATAATTGCATGCATCGAGCAGAGCCGGAGAGACGTTCGGAGAGACTTGATTGAGAAAAAGGAAAATGAGAGAGGTCGCCCAGGGCAGAAACGCCAAGTAGGTAAGAGTACGACAGTGCGAACTTTGCACTCGACAACGAAATAGAAATCAGAAGCGGAAGAAGGAGGGCTGACCGGAAACGAGTCCCTTTGTTATCTTTATCCCGCAGAATGGTAATTAATTTTTCTTTCTTGTTTTTCGTTTGGAAAAAAAGAAGTACCGTTCGGTAGTTAAAGTGTACCTCGAGATAATCGAGCGGCATTCAAAGTCACGTGTACGGCCATTGTCAATTATGAAATCTGTGTTTCCCTTGATTCAATTTGCAATTGTTTATTCATTTACGAACTCGTCGCTGCTTTGCATAACAATATTTGCGATGCCGGATCGTGCAGCGTCGCAATTTTTTTTTTTGTCGATACGAAAAATAAAACTTTAAGGACGGTCCGATTATGTAAACAAGTTGAACTCTGAAATCATTGTTTGCGATTTTTATTCCTCGTCGACCTTAAACAATTGTTTTGCATTGCAAGAACAAATGAATGTCATTTTACAACTTTGTTTATTTTCTTTTACTCTCGGATAGAATTTCGAATTATCATTTTTCCACGCTAATTTTCGACATTTAACTTTTGACATTTGTGATTATCAAAAAAGAAAGTGTTTCTAGTTTCCACTGCGTACGACACGAAGATTACATTATTTGCAAAAAAACGAGATTCTCATCTTGCGAAATTGTTCATTTTCATTTCTTTTATTCGGTTCCGCGAAAGAGGTGAAAATGAAAAGGAGTCGGGTCTCAACGTATTCACGGTGAGAATCCACCTGGCGTCACCCGAGTCGCTTCAAATGTCAGAGGAACGATTTTTATCATTTACATAATAAAAAATTAAAATAAATTTATGTGTTACCGTCTGAAGTACGAAATTTTATTTCTCATTACAAAGCAATTTGAGCTGAGAAATTGTAAGATCACTTTTTTTCTCACGCCAATCTGATAAAAGCTTTCCCTGGTTCTTTGCTTTTTTTAAATTTTTTTTGACAGAGACATTGTTTTTGTGTTACCAAGTTCAGTGTGGCGTGCCACCGTCGACCTTTTAGGGGAGGTCGTTTTCATGCGTTGGGCAAACCTGCTCTCTTTTTGGGATATACCATAATCGCCCTTTTCCGGCACGGACAGGTGCGCCGCCTTTGTTCTCAGGCCAGGTCTCGACTACACAGACATAATTAGACACACTTCGGTGTCAATTCACAAACTTCTCTTTGGCAAACAAAAACTCTCGAATAAACAAATGTTTATTCGACGACCATAAATACGCAATCGACGAAAATCAAGATAACCACACGGCCTCTAAAAATAAATAAAGGCCAATTCGATTTGCCTAATAAAACACTATTGAGTACCTTGCTCATCTCGATATTTCATCGAAGAGAAAATAGCACGGAGAGTTTAAACAGCCTTAGAAAAATATGTTTCCATCAAAACATGACAGAAGAAAAAGAACGGCATGGGTATTCTAAACAGCGAAACTTTCTCGCGACCAGTTGTTTGACAATTTTTTTGCCGATTTTTTGTTTTTGCCTTATGCGCGACACCGGCTCACAAATCGTACAAGTCGATACGTTACGAGGCTTTTCGTTAGTTAATTCATCAAAAACCATAAAAGGTTTCACCCGACCGGCAAGACCGGTCAGCACGATCATTTCTAGTGAAAACTCTCGCTTGGCATCTGACGATGTTTGTTTTTTCTCTGCCCATCGGCCAGGTCAGTTGCCTCGTGCGCGATTTACGATGCCGATTTTCTGACACGATTATGTAAGCTACAAATTTTCCCGGAATGCCTCCTCGTGTATAGTTACCTACGCCGCATTTTTTCGACCGACAAAAAAGAAGTTGCTCGCGCACTGCAGTCCGTCAGAATGTTCTCGAGCGAATTTTAAGAGCTTTCGGACAAGACAAAAAATGTGATACCAATTGGTACTCGACTGATTGATGGAGTCGAGATATTTGTTGTGATTAAAATATGGTGCAAGGGAAAGTCGATGAGAAATTGTATCAATTTTTTTTCTAACCCAATTTCGTTTGGCTTGATTTTTTTCGTCACGTTACAGATGACCACGTTTACATGCTTAACGCGAGAAAGCCTGAAAATGATACACCCGATGCGCTGTGACACAAACGTGTTAATCAGAGGAGATTCATAGATATGGAGAAGCGTGTTACTTTCGCGCAAACACTGCCTGATTAATCGAACGAAAACGTGCCATTAAGCTGAACACACAAATGACCAATTGAGACTGTCAAAAGGTTCGCATATCTATTCCAAGCTGCGTGAAACAGGACAGGACAATTTTGTGCCAAATTGGTCTGTTTAAGCTGAGAAATTCTGACAGTCACGAAAATTAGTCTCGCTTAATTTCACGTGCAATTTCTACGTGCAAATTTGACGTCCAATTTTTCATTGAAAACGTTTCTAGATTTTCACCTTGCAATTGAAATGCAACTGAAATGGCCAATCAAATGCGTAAAAATATTTAACATGATTCCCATTTTAATACCGACAGAAATTATGATAAGATGAAAGATTAATTTTCTTTTACTGAAACCAGAATCTAAAACAATTTTTTGTTTCTATTCTGAGTACAGACAGAAACTATTTGAAATTCCTTAGCCAAGCTGTTGGTTTTTAAATGCTTTTCTTGTAAAGCCAATTTTGTTGTTAAATCTGTTGAGACGCGCGTTTGCATGAATGTGCATAGAATAAATTTGCGAAAAAAAGTCTTCTTCTCGTACGTGGAATGTGGAATAAAAAAGCTGACTATTTGTGCGCTGACCCGGTTGCATAGATGGAACTGCAGGTTGCAGGCGCCACTTGCAAAGCGGGGAATTCGGGCCAGGTGTTGTGCGATAAGGATTGCCGACGATATTAGCAATTCGAACGACTTCCGGTTTTGAGGCCTGGAGTGGGTTTTCTCTGTAAACACGAGTTGCTTGAACCTCGGCGAGGCACTGGCGAAGAACTCGCGGTGTGCAATGTGGAAGATGCTCTCTAACTGTACAATGCAGACTCGCGGGTAATTCTCTCTCGATTACAATATTCCAGCTCGCGTTTTCCTTCGGATTATCAACGTTTCGTTTATAATCAACCGGGTCCTTTTTTTACGTTCTTTGAATACTTTCACTCTGTATGAGCTTTCACCCGTTTCGCTTTTAGGGTTGATAACAGAGATTAGAAAAAAATCCACATTCACTGTTTCCCAATTGGTTAATTGTTTTTTTAATGTTTTGTTTCAGTTTTTTGATTTCTTTTTTTTTCAATATTTACATTCAGTAAAAAATTTCTTATGAGAAAAAATGAACTGGTCGATTTCTTTTGCAACCTGCCAGATCAGCGTTCCACTTAATAAAATTCACGTGTCATCGAACCCTGGGCGAGTGGTTGGACGTTAGAAGTGACTTGTCATCGAACGTTTGAATAAAATGCGTCGTTTCATGCATTGAATTTTAAATTGACCAATAGAACTGTGCGATCGACCAGTTGGTACGAAATTAGATAGAAGAAAAAAAAAAGAGTCGAAGCCCGCAATGGCAAAACAAGCGATGCTTCACGGAACTAAACTACCGTTCGTTTTGTCAACAAAGAAAACGCGACAAATGAAATGAATCAAACACGAAAAAAAAGAATGAAGCATTGAACGATCGAACCGACGGCAGTTCTCGTTTTCATTTGAACTCACGTGACCTTGATCGTTTAACTGCGACGAAATAATAATCAGGAATGCAACGTCAGTCTTTTTTAATACAAAAAACTGAGTGGAGAAACTTTTGCGCAGTGTCGTGTGAATCGGTGAGACGAGATTTCTAACGAATAACGTGGATGCATGAGTCCTGCCAATATGCTATTAGAAATTCTGTCGAATTTCATAACTTTTTGCCTATGGCAGATTTTTTTCCATGTTTTCCACTTTTTGCAACTGCTAGTGGTATGTTATATAAGGCTGATTCTAATCAGAAGAAGAAATTTTCTAAACATGAAGGATGATTTGAACTTTTGATATGTCGTTTTCTTAGTCAGGACAAATTTTCACTCGGAATAGCATTTTATCTAGAAAATAAAACTGATGACTGCTGCTTGGCCGTCGAGTGTAAAAACAGTTTCATTGGTTGTTTTGCAACGCGTAGAAGCAAAAACCTTAAGACACGGTGTCTTTCACTTGGAACCATTTTGATTGATTGCAAACACTTGCGATGCCGGAGCGTTCGCGATTGTCAATGACAGGATGCAATTCAATGGAGATGAAATTGAAAAATTATCGTCCACGTTGCTTTTACAATGAATGTTGGATGATTCCTCCTGGGATGAAAAACTGATGAATTGGATATGACACTAAGTGAATAACGTTTATGATATATTAGTCGAGTTGCATTTCAGTTGCGAGTGTAATGCGATGCAAAATAATTGTGCAGATAAAAAGAAGAGAAAAGCGTGCTCCAATTAATCGTAATCTTGTATGTTATATCAAGAGAATAATAGTTTGTAACTGTTCTTTCTTTTGACATTAAAAAGCCTTTTTATCGCGATGTGAAAGTAATTATCATAAAGCCTGGCGAACAAGTTGAGTGCGTCATTTTTATCGTTATTCAAAACACCTACTATAGTTACTCTAAATTAAATTTCGAGACATTTATTTGACAGCTTCAATTTTTTCAATTTCAAACTAGTTTACTGTTTTCTAAAAAAAATCACTTATTCATTTTCAATGTGAAAAAGATTCGAATTGAAAAATATTGCAAAAATCACTTCAGTCAATATCTTAATACCTGATTAAGAGATTCATCTAATTAAGAGTAATAAACAAAAATGTAATAACTGGAGCGAATTTCTTTCGAGAATATAAAAACGCGATAAATTGAAAACAGGAGGATATTTAAAATGAGCGCTTAATGAACAATTGAATTGTAAATATACATTTAACAAGTTAACAGCAACGAGCTCATAACGTTCGAGCGAAATATAGAGCTAACTGTAAGGCACATGTTACGCCATAAAAAGAGCATAATTTATTTTCAGTTTATTATAATCGCCCTTCATAACAGATTCCTATCCAGAAACTAAACAGACTTTTTTTTCTTATTTCTTTTTTTACTCCAGAGTGCAATTTTTTTTGTAGAAACCAACATTGAGTATCAGTGAAGCGTGATACCAACACACAACTCGTCTTGAAACATGTTATCGGTAGTTAATATGCGGTTTAAAGCGTTAATATAATTATACCTGTGCTATTTCTCGTCTGTCTGTTAAGGCGAAAAGCTGCGATCTCGAGTATCCTTTTGCATTTTCAACGATCAAAACTCGTATCTACATCTTTCTCGTCAACTTTTTCTCAAAACGGAGCACGTGACACCTGACAAAATATCTGATCTAAGAGCGATGATAAATTACCATAACGGAATTACAACTGACAAAAAATACCACAACATTAACATTCTAGTAAACAGGAAAGAATTTGCAAAGTCCGGACGTTAATTTTCATGGATACTTCTTTTGGCAATTTTTTTGTCCGGAGAAGAAGTAGCTGAAAAAGAGGATGCGGAATTGGTCAGCACATATGATCAACCACTGGAAAGAAATGATACACGAGGTGTTATTATTGCACCGCAACACGTCGAATGGCTCATTACGCGATTATGCAAACGCAATCGAGCACGTAGACGTTACGAAAAAGACGGAACAAAAAAATCTGAAATAATAAGAGCCGATGGTGGTGGGGGGTTATCGGCTGGTTCGGTTTCCGCTTTTCGTTCAGCTTCCACCCAATTAACAGCATTTACAAAGTGGAGAACGGTGCCGTGGCGCGATTGCCACGAGCTAATTAGACGTTGCAAGAAGCGCCTCGGGACACGCCATTTTTAACGAAATTGCCGTCGTATCAATTAAGTCACTCGGGTCAATTGCTTTGTAATGAGATTTGGTCGAATGTGACAGAGCGAGGCCGGATTCTTTTTCGTCCAGGGAAAGCTGGTGCCAACGAAAGTTTGTCCTTTTTGTTTGATAATTTTTCATTGAACAAATCAAGAGCTCAAAATCATAATTGAATCTCCAAAGGCACGCTGGGAATGGTGCCAATGTCGGTTGCTAACTGATGTGCATATGAAAAGTTGTTTCTTCTGGCGGCGGAATTTGAAAAATGTTTTCATCGAAAGCGTTCGGTTTCGTCTATCCACTCTCGAGTTGATTAATTAAAGCTTATACGGCGGTGTCGATGAAGAAAAGAAACATTGTTTAGTTAGACGCAGTGAAAGTCAGTTGTTTTTGATAAATTTCTCATCGACGGATTGCAAAAATGTCGACGCGCCAAAATGAGCGATGCCTTACAATCTGCAATTGAGCTACACGCAGATACTTTCCAGCCGCCGGAAATTGCGGTCTCATTTTGAGATCGACTAATATTCCACAGCCGGTGGACAAAAATTTGAATTCAAGGCCGATTGCTTGGTCTGCTTACTTACAGCCTTCTTTCATGTTCGGTCTAAGTCTAGAAATAATCCACAGGATTTTTTTTTTTTTTTATTTTAAATGATTATCTTGAAATTCTACGTGACTGCCATTGATGGATCTATACCGAAGTCCTTGAATCGATAGAATTTTAATCGTACAATGGTGCAGAGCCATTTTGACTTACACAATCGGATGTTGCAGTTACGTCGTCTCCTGTGACTCATGTGAGAACATTTTTTCTCAACTTAATCGTTCAATTAGTTTGTTGAATATATAAATCGTTTGTTCAGTAGGATGAATTATTAATGAGACAAGTGAATTCGTTTTCGATTAAAGTTAAAAGTCGTGTCTGGCGATGTTCGATTGAAAATCAAGTTTTTCTGTTGAGATTAAGTTTTGACATTTGGAAAGATTTAAAAAAGAAAAGTGTGAGGATTAGATCGACTTACCACGCGAACGTATTTGCTAATCATTTCCGTAAGTTGCAAGGCCCGATTGGTGTGAAGCGGAAGTCGGACGCCCGACATCACTTGCAAAGTACAGACACCTGTTCTGCTATTGCTAACGGAAACGATGTCTTCCAGTGGGATGGTTTCGAGTATAGACAAGTCACCACTCGAGAGACGTTTCAGCAGACGAATCCCGTGATGCGAAACTGCTACATGTTGTACCTCCGGGTGCTGTGGTCCAATCTAAAACAATAATTCAATTTTTTAAATTCAAATTTAAATTGAAAGAAATTTGTATACAAAATCTGAAACTTTTCTCACCGAAACTGGGAATATCCTTGCGAAGTATACAGGCCACTGTTTCGCAACGTCGACCACGTTCTTTTTGATTGTTATTTTGTGTTGCGTGCTCTGAAGATTCTCAAGGTTGACCCCATAATTATCTAACAATTTAATCATGTTTTGTCGATCTTCCCTCGAGATCCGGATGTTGGAAGTGGCTAGAACGTCATAAGCGATCTGACAAAACACCAAATGTAAAGCAAGAGGCGTCGTCAGGTTCTCATTGGGAGCAAAAACTTCCTTCTTTACTCTCAAGGTCCATGTGACTCTGTTATAAGTGAAATGGGCAGTCGAATTCTGTGGGTACAATTTTGTATCCACGATTTCTTGAGCTTTTTCCATCTCAGTCTTATCAGCTGGTGGAAGCACCGGTTTCAAAAACTCTGGCCACTCTTCAATCTCGATTTTTTCCATCTTGTCAGTACGATGAGTGGACGCTATGCTAGATCTCCTGTCAAGTTCGCTGTCCATTCCCTATTAATTTGAAGCAGCATTAGCACTAATGTATTCAAATTTATTTTCACTAAGCGACAGAAAAAAGAAACAAGAAATCATTAATTTACCGTCATCCTCTTGTAATTTTGTCGAGCAGCAGCGAACGATTCCCTGGTGTTTGGCACCACTCCAAAATCTCTCGCGCTAATCATTCCAAAGCTGTCTCGAGATTTCGGCGAAACGTCTCTTGAGAGTCCAAACGGATCTCGGCCGTACTTGGAATCCGTAATGTCCGAGCCAAGGTCTTTCTTCGAGTCCTGCATTCGATACTCGTGATTTTCACGCAGGTGTTGTTGCGATGCGAACAGGTCTCGGCTTTGGCTGAACATATCCCGTTGATTTTTCGGGAAATGATCAAACGTGTCTGAATCGGGCGAACTGCGGAACATGTCGCGACTCTTGGGTTCAACTGGAGCTGGTGGGGAACGCGGTTGTGGCAATCCAGTTTGACTGAGGAGAAAATGAATACATTATAACATAAGTTAGATAATGAATATCAATTTGTATGTGACTCGACTTGAATATTTGATATTCACCTATTGCTGTATGCACTTCCTCCTCTTGGACTTGGCGGTTGCGGAGGTGTGATTGGAGGAGGTGGCGGAACCGGGCGTTCCATCCGTTCGATTTGTGTTTTGACAACCTGGGCCTGGGTCATCATGTCGGTTGTGCCTTTTGATGTAACACTTTGGGTGTCGTCAAAAGTTGAAGCGTAATCGTCCCATCTTCCACCTACGTTGAAAACAGTTTTGCATGGAATTTAGTAGTGATGACTATGAAATTTTAGTGCCAAAGCATGAGTGATGGAATCAATGACATGATAATGAATGAATGTTATTTTCTCTAGAACATTTGGAAATTTAGAAGAAAAAATTAATTATCAGTTAGGTCTGTTCAATTTGGTTACCGAGTTGCTGTTCTAGAAGCAGTTTTCTGTGGTCCTCCAACCGTTTGACCTTACCGTCTTCGCGAGGAAGAGCGGGTTTTTCCGACGTCTTTGTTGACCTCACGCTGTGATTTGCTGTCACTTTTTCAAGTCGTTGTCTCATTTCCGAACTTAATTTCAATTTTCCAATGCTTCCTGGGGATGGTCTTTGAGCACCTAGTTCGAAACCAGATCTAGAAATAAAAATTAATTTGATTTATTTTCAAGCCCTTTCTTTTTGAAATGTTATTCAAATAAGGTAAACATTTATTTCACAAAAAAATCAAATACAAAAAAGATGATCGTAACTCTTTCTGATTGATCTTATTAAAAACGTACTTTGACTTTTTCTTTTTCTTGTCTCCGTCTTCCTTATAACCGTTCTCATGATGCCTGATAACCGCTGTTGAAGACTGTACGATCACCGTCTTCTCGTCTCCCTTGACAATATTTTCAATCTCAAACTCTTCCCATTCAACACCCGCTGTCACTTCTCCATCCACTTGAGAGTAATCTTGATATTGCGGTGTAATTTTTCTGAGCTGATGCTGTTGGCGCATCTTGAACTCGATAAAACTGTCCTGTCCTTGAGCTTCGTTTGAATCACTTGGTGGTGGCCACCTAAACAAAATAATTTTTTTCAACAATCAATAATAATTCCAAACTGGTAAACATAAAATTAACTTTTAGAGGAAGAAAAATTGACATACCTCCATTTTCCAATACGAACAGTCTTAGCTCTTCCATAGGGATCAATGAACGGTCTAGACTCAGACGGATCGCACGATTCCAAAGGTGGAGGCATCGGTGGGGGTGGCGGCACACCCTTGCTCAAAACATGTGCAGGGCTTCCATCCATGCTACTCTTTCTGTTCTTTAGCTCACTCAGTACGTTCGTAAAATTGTTCTGTATTGTTTTGTTACCACCAGACCTTTTTGGTTCGACATTTTTACGATCCATGCTCGTTTTTCGTGGACCGTAGTCGGAACTAACTTTTCTGTGGTCAGACATCTTTTTCGGCGGACTTTGCGAACGATGAACTTGGGCTTTCACAGTCACTACTTCGGAGCGCGAAGTGATTGGCGTCGATGTGTGAACGGGGGACAGACCTTTTCCTGGGCTCCAAACGTCGCCGTTTTCTTGGCCGTGGAAAGAGTCCTGAAATATTGAAAAATATTTCATTAATAACTTACAAATGATAATCAAAAATTGACAATAAAATAAAAAAAAAAGATTATATTACTGGTTGTGGCGAATTTTGTGAGCGTTGTACCAGCAGCTGATGCAGAGCTTGGTTCTGTGCCAGCAATTGTTGCTGAATTTGAATATTCTGTGCCATTGCATTTTGCAAAAACGCTCTCTGAATGTTCTCATTATTGTTCTGGTTCTGTGGCAAATTCAGTCCTTGCATATTATAAATTGGGATGGGCATGAAACCAGGTCCCATATTCATATTAGGACTTTGATTACTTGATGACGTCGGGTACATCATCATCTGTGGCGACATCATTCCCGGAGCCACGGAATTGTAATTAAAGGCTGGATTATGATTCGGAATGTCCATATTACCATCACCCTTAATTTTTCCAACCAACTCCCTCGCACTAGGCAATTCCAAATCTGACTTCACAACATCGTTCAAAAACTCGTTCAAATTTTCTGGTTTCCTTCGTCGGTCCTCAAGGCCTTTGATGCTAGCAGCGAGACTTCTAGCATCGGACAGCTCGTCTAAATTGCCATCCAAAACCGGCATGAACAGTTCGTCTAAAAATTGATCCACGTCGGAAGCCTGGCTGGGAACCCTCACTCTCCTCACATGCGAAGCCAAAGATGGAGCCTCGCTTGTATCAGACATCGCTGACGATTTCACGCCATATTCGCTCTTCTCAATGTACGCTCGACTCGACTGACTTCCTGGCAAGACACGTTTACCTAAACCAAAACAAGAACACAAAAATGATTAGTCACGTTATCAAAGTTTGATTTTTTTTACCATTTCAAAAGTATTCTCGACGACATACCTGGATGATGGGACTTGATAAACCTCGTCTGCGACCTGATATAGCTGCTCTTATCATCTTCAGATCTACCGGTTTGACTTACAGATTGCATGTCAGGGTACTCAAAGTCAATCGTAAGATCTTCTTCCTCGAGAATATTCGGCTCGGAGCTACGAGTCATCCTGCTGTATTTCCTTTCCTGTGCTACTTCGTTCCTCGACATGTAATCCGAGCTCGTAATGGTTTGGGTCTCACCGATTCTCTCAAGACTGTGGTAACGTTCGTTCAACTTGGACGAAGACAGACCCAGGTCGGCGAGTTTGCTTGGCGGAATCACCATCTCTGATTGGAGCAAATTGTCCAAACTTCTGCTACGCTGCTTCTCCTTTTCAAAGTACCGATCGTTCAAGGCCGATTTTCTCGAAAGACCCATTTCAACGGACGATTCTAGCATTCCCTCGTGCGACTGTTTCCTCATCTGAAAATGACGTAGGTGTAAAATTGGAAGTAACGGTGAACGATCTCGATGACTGGTTGAAATGTGTCAAGACAAAACAATGGCGTAAACATTGGAGTTGTTTTACTCACGGGAGTTTTCAAAACCGGCGGCTGCGGGGGCGGGACCGCCGGTCTCCTGGGGGATTGTAGTTCCGGCTCGAGCGGTTTGTCAACAACCTTCGGCACTGGCTTCCTCTCCAATGGTTGGAACGTCTTGAGCACAGGCGGCTCTATGTCTTGCTCCAATTCTCGAATGACTTGCGCATGCTGTAACGATTAATAATGTACATGATTCTCACGCTCGTATTCTCATTGCGCTCGTTAAATAAGTGCCGCGACTACTTGGGAGAAAACACAAATGAAAGCATCGCGCAAATTATATAGCATTAACCGCACTCGCTGTACGAAGAAACAAAATATAGATTGCGCGGCTCTTCGGTAGATCGCACCTCAGACTTTCTTCTAGGACATGACACTTTTCGTGTCACTCACGGTCGTCATTGTTTTACGACAATCGATTATGATTGAGTTCCTCGTAATCACTTTTCTTTCATTTTCTTTCTGCTAAATTATTTCACCTCGTCAAAGTTGTAAAAAAGAAATGAAAACTAAATGATAACAAGTGTGTTCTGCAGTTTTCATTTCTTTTGAAATTGAGTTCATTATGATTTTGAAATTTGTCTTAATTTTTCATTAGCACTTGAGAATTATAGTACATTTCATAAGTCACTCGACGCAACGTAAGAGACCTGTTTTTGATGTAATTTGTCATGTTCTGGCGTAAGCAAATAAAAGTGTGGCGCGCAGATAGTTAACTCACCTCTCTTTTCTTAATTGGTGGGAAACTGTTTTTCCTTTGTTCTAAGAACATGTGCTTAGCCGCTGGGAACGCCGGTGCGAGCTCCATCTCTGAAATCAAATCCAAGACGTAATCGAAGCCGTTCATTTCCGTCACAATTGCGTCCGACCCGTCCAACTGGTTCCATAGAGTTATAGTCCAGCCTGTATTTTCAACACCGTGATTTTGTACAGCTAAATTAGCGAGTTCCTCGCACGTCGTCCAGGAATCTACCGCGCAAGTTGTAGTTTCGCCTGAAAATCATCAGCATTTTCAATCTCATGAAATTTCCAACTTTATAACAAACTGAATAACTATCATTACGTAATGTACAATTAATAACTTTTTCTTTCGATAAGGTAACTTCAGCACAGTACGGATTTAATGTTTCATAAAAGAAATTACTCATAATTCATTATAATTATTGTTTCTTCATTGCAATTATTTTGAAGAAGAAAAAAGTCGCTGAAACTAGTTCTAAACAAGATAAAAAATGCTATACTCCATTTGTGGTGATTTTGAAACAAAGATTTTCAGTGATTACCATCATAAAATCCAACAGCCAATGCCATGTTTACGCGATTTCTGTTAGCTCGCCATTCCAACACGCAAGACGGATAATTTCTGGGTATGTGCTGTACAGAAGTTTGGTTGTTACTGGTTATGCGCAACACGGCTCTCTCGCCTTGAAGGAGCTTCCTCTGACAATAGGCTTTGTAGCCATCGTAAGCGTGGTCAGACACGTATCTAAAAGTAATTTGTAAGTATCAATTACGATGACTATCATATTGTTCATCCTGACGACCTTAAAAAATTTTACGTCCAGAGGGGAAACGTTAATACAATCAATAATAAAGCTATCAAGTCAAGTTACTGTAAACTTTATGACTGGTACTAACTTCAAGAAGTATTTATAAAGAGTTGCACTGGGCTGGAAAGCTGACAAACAGTTGGACAGAAGCAACCATCCCCTTTCTTTGTTCGCGTCGTTTTCATTCTTCCACGTCTGATTTGCTAACTGACACAAAATTTCATCTCGCAGTTTCTCATTCGTTATCCCTTTATTAACAATGTAATCTCCAAGAGCCTGTTCTCTCTTTCCACTCAAATTGTTCTCGTTCATGAAACGCAAGATCATTTTAAATATCATCAAAGAGTCAGTATAATCCTGGTCGCGAGCTTTTGCTAAGAATGGTGTCTTGATCGGTTCTCGCTTCATGCCAAAAATGTGGCTCTTAAAATAAATGTTGGTGAATTTCGAAAATTGATACTGGTCGATGTCCGTAGGAAGTGCATAAGAATGGGGCAGCGGCACCACCGAGCCAACAACTTTGATCAAATTTCTCTCCGTATGAGTCGGTTGCCAGTCTGAAATCGAAACAAAAAAACATGTCATGTCATCTCACACGCAATGTTGTTCAGAGTTGAATTTGCAATTAAAAATTCGATCTTGCGAATAATTTGTAAGGTTCCGGTCTTACCATCAAGCTTGCTGTAAATAAAGGCAAGCTCGGCTGGGATTTCAAGGTGATTGACACCAGCGACGGCTCGTGATGTTCTCTCCTGTTCTTCTCTCTGCTGTTTCGCCTTGGCCCGCTCGCGACTCGCTCGTTCCATCTCAGCCCGTTTCGCCATCTCGTCTCTCAAAACTACATACTTATCGCGCTGTTTTTTACCGCGGTACAATTTCTGCGCCATCAAAGCTCCCTTTTTCAATGCCCGGAACTTTTTTCGCTCGCGATAACCACGGTAAACTGCCTGCAGCAGCACAGTGCTGCGTGAGATGTTGAGGAACCTTCTGCGAGCCAGAAAACCTCGCGTGTATCTGCAAAAAAAACGTTGCACATCAGCTTTGCTGAACTTTAAAAGCAAAAAAAAACTCGAGCAGAATATAAAACCGAATTACCTCTGAACAGTAACCGCTGCTTTCTCCAAAATAAGTGCTCTATTATACTCTAAAGTTCGCTCCAGAGATTCCCGAAGGAAAACTCGTGTGAGGCCCAGCTGGAACTGCGAGTGGGCGTCTTTTGGTGCTGCTTTGTCTAAGATGATTCGGCAGAGCTCTTTGTTGGGAGCGCCTTTGGGCAAATTTTTTGGTACCAAATAACGATATCGATCTACGAAGTGAGCAAAGATCAATCGCACAGGGTACCCGGTCTTGCGGATGCGAATCGTCTCTAACATGCCGGTGTAACGCAGCTGCTCCAAAACGCACGGCATATCGTACTTCATTGGCGACTTGTCGTTGTTGGGTTTGATGCATCGAACAAACCATGGATTACACCTAGAAGAAAAATGTTCAATTTGAATCTACTTAAGTTGTGTGTTTTTCTTTTCAATTAACAGGCGTTCCACTTACTGTGACATCGATTCCAGAAGTTGTTGCAAGCTATCGTGAAACCTCGCCGACACTGTCGGTGTTCTCGGCTTCATCGTAACAAATCTACCGTTCGGTTTATTAACAGTTTTATTAGCTTCGTGCGTGTTTCTCACGTGTTGGAACATTTTGCTGACCATCTGTAAATAGCAATTTGACGTTTATCAACCAACAGAATTGAATTTACAATCGTTGCATAATAATGTTTGTTTTTTTTTCAAGCCATTTACCGATATTTTACTACTGATTAGCAGTTCCACCACGTCGGCACGCAACGTGTCCCGATTTTTGTCGAGAAATCCGTCGACATTGTACCACACTTGTCCGGCGTAGTGCCTTATTGCGAACTCGGCGGAATTCATACGTGGCCTCGAATAAAGTTCGCTCAGAGCGTGATTGTAATGGCACTTTTCCAAGAATGACAGGTCAGTGGCTTTTGGAAAATTGCTTTCGTCGTCCAGCAGATGCAAAATTCCAACCGGTTTTTTCGCAATCAGATGTATAACCGGTAAATTATCCTGAAATTAAATCAAAATTAGTTATCCCTCAAAGAGCTACAACTTTCAAATCCGATCTGTCTAATTTTCAATACCGTGTAATTGATCGTCGTCCAGTCGATCTTCTCTTTAGCGTACTCTTGTTGCTCCAATTTGAAAATATGTTTGTTGAAGTAAAAGTGTAAATTTTCATTCGCATAATTGATGCACAACTGTTCGAAGCTGTTTTCAGCAAAGTTCTCGAACCCGAAGATATCCAGGATGGAAATCGTGGAGGTCTGTTTGGTTCCCTTGTAAACAATGTGGTTAACACGAGCAACAAGCCAGGCGAACAGAGAACTGTACAGTGCTTTAGCAAACGCGTCCCTCGCGTCGAGAGCTTGGTCGATGTTCAAAGACGTTATTACGCGCTCGTTTCTCGCTTCCTGTAACAAAATGTCAGTCGTCAACCACCTTGTTCTGTTTCAATCTCGGATCTCAAAATGAAGTTGTCGATGAACAAACAAACGCAATTACCGTTGTCTTCGTCGTGAGCGCTTTGATGATACCATCAGAGCTTATTTGCAGCAGATGGGCGGCCCAGCGAATTTCCGCGTCGGATCCGACGTCGACGCCCTCCTGGCCGTGCCTCATCTGTTTGCGATGGAAGTACACGTTTCCAAGATGCAAAACACTACTAAGAATCTTAAAGATCGTGTCCTGCTCCTCGGACGAGAATCCCAGCACTTGCATAGCCGAGAGCAGTGCCTTGAAATCTTGCGTATCATTTTTGCCATCAATGGAACAGTTGCCTCCCTAAAACCACGACAACATCATCATAAGAAAAAAGTGTGCCAACCAGTTAAACAGCGACGATAACTGAATTAACAGGTGTTTTTTGTTTCAACGAAAATAACCATACCTGATTTAAATAAAAATATTTGTCCGGAGTTAAAAGGCCATATTTATCTCGGAGTTGTTGGTCCAGACCGGCTAGGAGTTCATAAAAAACGTGATAATTCCGTTCCTCCGTGGCCTGAGTTACAATTCGGCTTTTTTCCAAAAGATACTGCGTCACACGTCCTCCGACGATGACACCACTGTTACAAATATAGATTTAATTTCAAAAACACAACAACTCAGATCAACACAATTTGCATCTTGTTTCCAAAGTTCAACTCACTTTCTGAAATTCACTTCAAGGTATTTGCCAAACCGACTGCTGTTGTCGTTTTTCGGGGTTTTGGCATTACCAAAACTTTCCAGAAGTGGTGCAGCTTCTAAGATCTGTTCTGTCACGAGGTTGCTCGGTGCTCGGTTCACCGCTGCCAAGTATTGCATAACTAATTTCGTCGACTCGGTTTTGCCCGAACCAGATTCGCCAGAAATCACCACCACTTGGTTGGCACTCGCGTTGTTCGCAGCTGTCACCTGACTGTACGCCGAGGAACCAACTGCGAAAAGGTGCCTGCGAAAAGAAATAGCATTGCGAATTGCAATTAAATATTGAAATGAAGGAAATTGAGTCAAACTGAATAAAATTATCTCAAAAGTTGTGGACTCACGGTGGAAGTGTTCCGAGAATCCGTCCCTCGTAGAGTTTCACCTGATCGATGCCATAAATATCGAACATCTTATACGGATTGACTGCGACTAGGATGCTACCCGTGTACGTCTGGAATTCAACATAATCAATGATAACAACTGATCTCCAGGTAAAAAAATTAAAACAAAAAGAAGAACCTCGAGTAATAAAAATACTCACGTAAATTAATTCCTTGTCATAACGGATCTTAAGATTCCACAGGAGGGACGCTTCATTTAAATCTCTAAAAAAAGACGTTTTAACATGAGACTTTGAGATGAAAGGTTTCCGAGCTCTTGAAAAGATAGAAACAAAAACTTACGAGAGTTGGATCATGTCTTCCACGCCATTCTGACCGAGATCTTGCCTGGGTCTGACCCCGGTGAGATTCGTAAGGGTGAAAATTTGTGGCTGGAATAAAGGAAACGTTTGATGAATAATTAGAACATTGAGGTTTCATATTGGGTGTCATAATTTTGAGCAAAACGTCTGTCGTAGCCTGAATTGGTAATTTTGAATGTTCAACTTTCTTTTGATTACTAGTTGCAGCGTCAACCTCGTTAATTGACCTCGATTTTCGTACCACACCCTATCTACATCTCTCGGCCTGTACCACACGAGCCAACAGAATCAACTATCGTGCATCTTTTTGAACAGAATCATTAATCAACTTATGCTCATGTTTTTTCAACCTTGCATTTCAATTTCAAAAAGATTTGCATCCAGACAAGACCTTGCAGTCTGTCACAAAATAATGCATTTTTTAATTGAAACAAAAAATTCAAAAGTTCATAAAAAATTCAAATTGATGATTAATTTGTAGGATTGTACATTTCAATTTTACATTAATTGATCAACAAGGCTAAATATGAGTTATAAATTAATTTGCAATTAGGGACGATTGGTCACGATGCATAATTACAAATTGCGTGAAACTCACACTGAATTTGAGCTCGGTCTTGATTTGTGACTGCATCGTGACCTTCGGCCTCAGAACTTGATCCTTAACTCTCTGCTTCCGGTTTCTCAAAGTGAACCAGAGGAGAAACAACTGGATGGCGATTAATGAAAAAGATATATTCCCACGTTTACTTTACTCTCATTTTGTTCTCATTTTTTTCTTCCTTCGCAATCCATTTTCGTTTCCAGGTGTTTTCTCGCGCATTTTCACGTCCGCACAATTTATGTTTATAAACATATCACGATTTCGCCCGAACGTTTATTGTTGCAGTTGTCGATGTGAGAAAAGGTAGTCTGTTTGACCGTCGCTTTCATTGAGACATGCAACGTTAGACTTGTCGAAATCGCAATTATTTGCACGTGCAACGAGCTTGCTTTTTGTTGCAATCATTCAATTCATCGCCATTTTTAGAGCTGTTTTGACAGTCTGCAAAACTTGTTAACATTTATGACAAGTTAGAAGAACCATAATTTACTATTGTCCACTGATCATAAATTGTTTGAACGCAAAAAATTGAACTTTGAGCGTGACTGAAAAAAGCCACAACTTATCTCTGTATACCATTATTCCCATTGTACATTATTTTCTGCACGAATAATTGTCCTTGCTAATGAATTTAAATCATCCAGCAATTTAATCATTAATGTCGCGAAAGACTGTACTTAAATTTCAGGGAGGAAACTTGTAATTTGGTTTTAAAATAACGGTACTGAAAATGAAATCGAATTATCGGTCGGGGCTTAATCGGCCTCGAAACTTGAGAAAGAACAATAATTAGTGACAAAGGAAATCGTTCGGCTAAATGAAAACAATCAATACAAATTGTCCGAAAAATATCTTCATCCGCGGAGCATAACTTGGAAGACGTGTATAATGACATAATTTATAACATTACGAGTACAGTAACGTAATTATTCTATTACATGGACAATAATTCAATTACATATAATATTATTGAGAGCACGTGCGAATTAACGCGCTGGATAAATAAGAATGGCGGGCAGCAGCCGGACGGATATAATTTCCGAGGCTTTTTGAATACATTAGCGTGACAGTGAAAGGAACACGGAAATTTTCTACGATTTGAGTGTCTCTCTGCTGAAATGCGAATTGCCGCGCGCCCATTATGGTCGCGAGAGAAAACAATTCAGCGTTAATCTTTTGCTCGATCTAAAATTTCGCGATAATTCGATATTCTTAGCTCGGTGGCTGAATGGTAATGGCACACTTGGATACCGAGTGGCCGTACGCCCGAGAACTCGTTGCCACTGAACAAAACACGATAACTCGAGGCTTTATGTCAGTTTTATTTCTAAACTAACGATAACCAAGATTTCCTTATTTCTTTTTCAACTTTTCTCGTTTACGTGTTTATCTGCTATTTTTCAATTTTTTAAATTAAATTTCGCACGTCGATAATGTTCAACGAGGAAGACAAAAACTTGAAGGAAATATTTAATTAAGTATTTTTGCAAAAAGATATCAAGAATTGACGGCAAATCTGGAAGAATCTTGGTAAAATTTATTGGAACAGTTGTAAGCACGCAAAAGAGAGACAGCCGATTGCTCAACGTAAAATCTACATTTATTTTCCATAATCTTAAACGATTTCAATCACAAAGTATATATTCACGCGGCGATCTTGAGCAACAGCGAGAGATCCTATCGGGTCTATAATTTCATTCAAGAAACTCATTTGGAAATTGGTGCAAGTCAGGTGGCATTTACATTTACATCTCCATATTAGATTGGAATTATCCACGGTGTCTTTACAAGATACCGATCGCGCGATTTTTTCTCAGATGTCACTTGCCGGGACCGAGGAAAACTTATCTGGAACAGATATAGGATCTGAGTCTCGACGTGTACAATCGTTAGAGTCGCCCCACTTTGGGTCAAACGCACTTTGCCGCAACAGAGCCTCGTTGGCCACTTTCGCGGAAGTGCCAAAGCGAATATGCGCGGTATGCCAATAATCCGACATTGCTGAACTTTCTAAGAGGGCCGTCTTCATTTGAATGCACCGTTAGACGGGATCAAAAAGTCTCCAGCGTTTTTTTTTATTTGCCGTGAAATTGTGCGAACATGTAGTTATAGAGCTGTGATGCCTCCTTATCCCGTGCGAAGCCATTGCATCACACCGGTCGATGCATCACTTATTACGTTGCAATTAGATGTATTATTCATGCTTCACATGAAACTTTCCAACCTGTCTTCTTCATTTTCTGCAAATGCCAAGATTAAGGATGTTATGGCAAATGATACAAAAATAAAAAAAAATTCAAAATAATGTTCGATTCAAGGTCTACCGAGTCCTGTTTTAAAAAACTAATCCTGTATAGTGTTTGAAAAAAACACTAAAAGAGAATTCACAGAAAATTCACAATGAAATTATGAAAAAATGATATTATAACACGAAAACAGAAATTAAGCCATTTCAAAATAAGTTTATTCAATTATTTACTCTTTACTGTCTCCAGCCCGTAAGAAACCTTTCAAAAAAGAAAAAAAGTCACCTAAAAAATTTAATTGTTAGACCAAAACTAAAAGTTGACTCTTCGAATCACTACCGCGACCATAAATCTCGCGTTAATATGTCATCTTGTGTTTTTATACATTTCTTTTCTATGGCCTGATTTTGCGACAAAAAACTATTGACCATAACTTTTTGTTAAGTGAAAAAAAAAGCAAGTTAATGTGGAAGTTATCGTCGGCTGGACATGTGACTTTAGCGCCTGTATGAGCTCTTGCGAATGACGAAGTATACGAGCATCGACCGGTCGCCTTAGGCTAACGATGGCGACGAGTAAAGGAAATGCAGCATAACCGGTTGTGTACATCGACTTGGAACCGAGTCTCTGTTTTGCGCTGTCAGATTCAGCGCGGTCTAGGCGTCTTCTCCATTCAGCTATACGAAGACGCGCTCGTCATAAGACTCACTCATAAAACCGATGAGTGCGCGCCATTCAAATGAAATTACTCGCTGCTTCAAAATGTCAAAGTACAAAAGCAGTTTAACAACATACTTCTCTACCTTCTAACTGTCCTTGGCGTATTTGTTTTCTCTCGTATTTTATATTTTGGCTCTGCTTTAAATGCTAATAAATGCTAACATGTTTTTGCGAAATGTTTTTTCATTGTTTTCTTTTTCTCCCGGTGTTTTGTCTTTCAATCATGTGTTACGTTTGTTTGTTTGCTTTGTTGCTGCTTGAAAATTCAAACGAAAAAGTCGTGTTGTTATTTTTCTTGCAACGATTCTTAAAACATTTTTTCTCACTGCTTGTCATGTATTCGTGTATTTTCATAATTGGTTAAGTCAAGTTGAAGCCGTATATTGCGTGTACTTTGCGAAGCGTTAATTAAATTTACCATAATTACCTTTCCTGCAATGACTGCCTGCACAGACAGAACATTCGCAGCACGATGGTACTCCAAAACTTCTCCGGGCAGAACATGGCCGACACCTGGATCGAACCATACCAGCTCTCCCTGTAAAAAAATGCAATCATAAATAATCTATACTAAAGAACCAATCAATCTGAAAATAAAATTGCCATTACTATTACTTTTCATTACTGTCATCTAAACTTTTGTTTCAAATAAAAATTGGATTTTCTAGGTTGACTAGTCAATATGATTGTTCCATATTTTAGCAGCAAAAATGCAAACCAGTCGTAAAAAAGAAATCGGTCAAGGAATTTAGTGCAAAAATGTGTTAAAGGAGCACGCAATCAAATGTTTTTCGCGAGGTTCAATTAATTTGCGGCGACATGATAAACGATTAAGTTCAAATTAAGTCGGGAGTTGATTTCTTAGCTTGGGATTGTAATGCAAAGTGTACTCGGGGGAAAAATGACGCGCGAATCTTATCGGCACTTTCACCGGGATAATTCAAGCGTGCTTAATCGAGATTAGTCGTTTACAAATGCCAGTCTGTCTCGTCGCAACCGCCGCGACCTGCCGAGTTTCTCGTGCACCCCTTATCGGATGACAAACGCAAAGAAGTTAATTGCAATAACAACTAATTATAGAATCGTACATGTCGATCTGCTCTATCATGTTCAATTCAGTAGCTAACATTATTCAGCTGACTTTAATAAGGTCATTGTGTTTACAGTCCAGGTCGACCACTTTTCCATTATTACAACTGGCAAAAAGATCGTCTAACCATCGTAGAAAGCGACATTATTTGTCTTTGAATAATTATTCGTCGATGGATTTTGTATTTCGTTGTTGCAACTGATGATAATTGTCGGCTGAAACGGCGATTACGTTTTTTCGTGCAAATTAAATCGTAAATAGCCCGGCCGTTTTCGTTGTGCTGATGGGCGTTAACAAATTTAATTACCCCGACTGATGGAGGGACGAAGTTGCGTCTTATCGCGACGTATCAAATTTGAAAACTATCGCTGTAAATTATGTGTATCAATAAGACCGAACCGGTCGCGAAGCGCTGAAAAATCATTCCGATATATTATTGTCAGAGTACGTCGACGGTTCCAATTAATTTCTGTACAGTGCTAATTAATGTGAAAGTCAATCTGTCAATGGGTGTGAAAAAATTTGCTAATAAAAAATTTACGAACTTTGATTTTCATTTTACTTTTATTGTTGAATGAAAAAGTTGTACTGTCGTTGGTAAGTTGAACTAAGTTTGCTTCGATTAGAAAATATTAAGCAACTGATTTCTAGACTCGTTGCACAATTGGGCTCTTGTTACAATAATATTTAATTGAAAATCGGATGTGGAAAGTCGTGCACTTAATGAAACACTGTGTTACACAAATTTTAATGGCTGGCAAAAAGGATACTGTTAAAATTATGAAATTGAATAGCAGTTGAGCTTAACTTGAATTTGTAACTGTTCTAACAAAATATCCAAATTTTAAAACGTTAATTGCAGTACCAATTAAAACCAAAACTTTTACAACTGAAAATGAAACTATCTATTTTCTTGCAATTAACAATATCGAAATTTCAGAATTAATAAATGCTTATTATTTTCCTTAATACTTATAAAATTAAGTTGTAAATAGCAATTATTCATAAAAAATGCAATTTTTACTTAGTAATATATACTTAATTCATAGAAACACTTTCTCCGCGTCTAATCTCTATTATTTATTTAAAACCTATGATTTTCTAAGATTCATGATAAAAACAAACCAAAAAAATGAGAGCTAAATCAAAAACAAAATGTTCAAATCAAAATCTGATCCCCACCCTTTTGATCGGTCGCTTCTCCCAATAGTTGACGTTAGCCTGGCTTTTTTTAGCCATTCGTTTGTTGGTACACAGACCAAAAATCGAATACCGGTTAGAAGGCTCGCTGAGAGGAACACGTGACGTACTAGAGCGTGTCTTTCGATCGCAACTCGCGGTCCATTTTTGCGCCGTGACATCGACTTTCTTCGTTCCATTAATCCTCAGAGGAATCATTGAAGGTTTCCTACTTCTCTCAGGCCGAGTTGGCATAGTAGAGGAGCCTGTTTGTCTCTCATACCCAGTTTCTGCATCTCGTCTGACCATCGTTGTTCCACTCATAGTTTCAATTTTAGAATCGTTCCTGCACCTCCTAGACACTAGAGTAGGCAAAGTGTGTCTTCCAGCTCCCAATTCCTTCAACCCGTTCGAATACCACGCTTCTTCCGCATTGTTAAGAATTCTCCGCCTGGACATGGTCCTATAAAGCCCGGTTTCACAAACCCTCACATCGTTTCCAAATCTATCTTGTACCATAGACACCTCCGTTCGACTCCAACTCTTATCCGGAAGAGACCTGGGTCTAGGACTAATAGGAACAGGGTCAGGAACAGGATCCCGGATAGTGCGAACGCCTCGTTTGGGCAACGACAGGTACGACCTTGAGACATCTGTCCTCGAGGCTCGTTCGCTGTTCCATCGGCGAGCCAAGGTGCCTGAGGTGTTCCTCTCCGTGACATTAGACAGGGATAACTTTCTCCGTTTAATTCTACCGTAAACAGGAGCATCCTTGTTGACCGTCGCGTCCTGGTTCGCCGACTTGTAGTACACGCGAGAGTCACTCTCTTTTTTTCTCAGCTGGGTCGCGAGCTTGGGTAAGGTCGAGGGCCTCGGCACCAATCCAAGTGCGCCACTCGGGTGCACGGAAAACTCGCAGACAGATCTACAATCGCCATTGAGTAAAAGTCTCTCCTGTTCCAGATACTTGGACCGAAGTCGAGCGTCCTCCTCGCTGTAACTTTTTCTAGTCGCTGCTTCGAGACTTGCTCGTCGCTGCAATATCTCCTGCCGAGATACTTTGCCTCGACGCTTTACAATCGACGGCAAAGTACTTGGCCTGTCGACTTCCTCCGTTCGGCTACTGCGCTGGATCATCGACGACCTTTGCCAGCGTTTTAGCGTGTTCGTCAGTCTGCTCAGCGAGTTCTCTGTGGAATCGGAGCAACTTCTTCGGATGATCTCTTTTCGAGAGATTCGCTGGCCTTGGAAAGGTTCTGGTATTAAATGTTCTGCCTGGTTCTTTTTTCTTCTCTCTTCAGACTCCATCGAATATTTGGAGGTGCTGGAAGACCGACCTCTGCGGGAACTCAAAGTTGATCCAGCGACTGAAGACGAATCCACGTCAGCGCGAGCAGGCAAGTTCGCGTAAAGAGGTTTGTTGGTTTTGCGCGAGCTACCGGTACGCTGACTTGACTGACGAATATTTTTATTTTCCATTTTGCTTTTTTTTTATTCTGTTTAGTCAGACACGCGAGTGAGCGTTACATCTCTATATTTGTATTTGGAGCACACGCGATAACTCGTGGATTTTCACGAGAAGGTTGCGAGAGAGATAGAGGTTTCACCGTGCGTTGCGCCAAATATGTGCATCATATTATGGTAATGGGTCTCGTTTCGAACCCAGTAGAAAACGAAGCGTGGCGAATAAGCGCTATTTTCTGTGTGTGTGCACCATTCGAACAATTATCGCCTTGGCTATTTCCAATAGTCACACCTAGAAACTCTCCACTCTTTGCATCACAATGCGGCTTATCGAGGTCACATGATGCCAAGTCACCGAGAACAAACATCCGCAACGACAGGGGCAGGTCTCGGAGTTTCGTTCACAAATTCACTTTTCGTTCGGGCCGCGCACTTGGAATTCGAATGCTCGCACATGATGGGTGTCCTAAGGAAGCCACGAGGTCGAAGATCCGCGCGCTATTGAGCGCATGAGGTCAGTAGCCTAGGGCCAAGTCTGGCTCGTCCTAGTCCACGTCTGTCTTGCGATTCGCCCATCCGCGACTGACGCGTTCCTTCTCCGCATACAAAGATCGTCGTCCATGGGTAGGATTTGCATTTGAGCAATCCGCACTGTCTGACAGTAGGCGTTGGATGATTAAACGACCACCGGTGAAAGGTGATGCGACTAGCAAGCCCACAATCACCTGACTTTAGATAAAGAACCAACTGTTTTCCAAATTGTAAGGGAATCGCGCGCGTGCGAGCTCGCGAGACGCTCGCGATGATGTTCGATTCGCCACTGCCCGGCTGAGCCTTTTTCCTCGCAACAATTGCCTGTGTGCACTCGCGTATGTGCATTTAATTAAACCATACTTTTAATTGCCAATTTTGTAATAAGATTATGCAATTGGGACGAGTCGAATGGGCGAGGATTTCGGTTGAGGTTCGAGGTTCGAGGAGCTGAGGGGTTGCCAGCTGCGCTGACTTGGTGGGTAGGAAAAATTTGGAAAAGTCGAATCGGCAGAGGCGCCCATGCATCGATGTGCTTTGAAATGAAACGAAGCGTGCTCTCCACCTCCCTCTTTTGTTTCTTATATAAATTGTTCGCCAAATGTGCGCTCAGGCCGCGTAGGCTAACAGACGCCAACGATAATGCACCTAATTGCGCCAGTGGAATGACTTGTATACCAACCATGAGTTCTGTTGGATATCCTAGTACTGGTAAATAATTTATTTATCGCTCAGAATTTTATTTATCTCGAAAAAAGAAGTCGATGAATTAATAGATCCGAGGTATTTTCGTAACAATGTTAGTTGTCAATTTAACGGTGATTTCTTGTCGTCGAGTGCTGTTTAATCTTAATAGTCTTTTTCAAGCGTTCATTTTTCTGAAACAATAAAAAAAGCGATAAAATATAAGATCGGTTCAAGTGTTGTATCGGATTGTGCACACGTTGATCTACGATTTCATTCATTTTTATCCAGTAAAAAGTGGGCCCTGCATGTTTGCGCGATAAATCATTAATATTTATTATCTACATTCATGTTACTTTAAAAGTAATAAAATGCGGCGCTAGTCAACATTTTGTTGAATGACACCGATGTGCAGCTCAACCCAACTGGTTCAACAGGTCATTAATAACAGGCCAAGCCAATTTGCATCTGTCACTGTGTGCTTACAAAACCAAACCCAACATTCCTATTTATATTATTACAATTATAATAATCAAACAGTGCGACTCGAGTTGTTTTGAACCTGACTTCCGTCGATGCTGTAATAGTATCGGTACAAAAATTGAATCTTGCCGGTTGCAAAAACAGAGCCAAGCGTTTATCAATATTTTGGGCTTACACTTTATAACTTTCATTTTGCGGCGATTAAATGCCAATTAAACGTCGTGCTCGGTTGATATTAATGGAGGGCTCGAATCTCGCAACATTCTCTCCTAAGATAGTAATTTAAATTTCGATCGCATAAGAGCACAATTCAATCAACGAGCGTGATTCAGGAGTGCAATTTGGTCAGCGAGCTCGGTTAACGCTCGTTCAATTATTTATTTATTCGCTGATCGGCGATGCTAATTGTAAGTCTGGGTTAACGACGCCACGTCAGCGACGCTTTGTGAACCACTCATCGATATCGTGCTGATCGTCACTTAAATGAGGGGCTTGCATTATTACGTCGGTCGAGGCGCGTTGCCATTAACGTTTGTTTTACTGTACATTTCTTGGCTCGGCCGAGACAGGAATTCGCCCGTTACCACTGCGTAATATTGGCAACGTCGGGCTGCCAAGTCGCGCCGCAGCACCGCCGGAGTCATTCGAAAGTGGCAATGTGATTCCTCGTGCGTGCACGCCGTATTCGCAGATCATTGACTTCGACTAGTTAAATTAATACCAGATCATGCTAACACCCAACTTTAACGCACATTCCACCTTGGCTCGTAGTTGTTTATGCGAGCCATTTACAATTTTTACTCTAGTCTTTTATCATCAGCCACAAAAATGGAAAATACACAAGTTGATAAAACATAAACGTGAATGAAAACGTACAACTGAATGTTATTTCATTTATGACGATAAATCTGAGATTTAAAAAAAATTGAAAAAAATAACTTCAAGCCTGACGATTGTGATTTTTAAAATGATTAGTTTGTGCACAAAATGAAACTATGTACACTCGAGCTGTCTAACAATTGGACATTTTTATAGGACCGTTTTGAGTAAGTGTAGAAAGTTTGAACAATTTTCATGGATTGGTCGTGAGTTTACGAAAACGACTGTTTGCTTAACGGTAATAAAAATCAGAATTCTGATCTCGCGTTAGGAAAAATTAGCTCGGCCTTTAAAGTATTATTTATGCCGCCTTGTGAGTACATAAAGTGTATCGAGAGTCAATATTGATACGTTTTAATGGCAGGTTGTATATATTATAAGAATGAAACTCAAAAAAGGAAGCTAAAAAAAGTGGCCTGTATGATTAATTAATTTGATTTATCTTTGAATATTTGAACGGAATGATTCAGCTAAGATAACTATGTAGATCCAATTGGTGACCGTTTGTTTTGACTTACAGTTGCAGCTGTAGCTGATCAAACTCAGAACTAGAGCGAAACATTTGGAAAAAATGCGAGCTATTTGCGTTTGGAATTCGAATGATGAAATGAATTCCGCCGATGGGCATTGATTGGCTGAAATGTTGAATGATTTGCGACTGAATGGCTTATCATTGAAATCAATTGGAATTGATTTGAAAACAACGTTTAGACGCGGTGTGAAAATCTCTCTATTCTTGTAATTGAAAATAATCACGATGACTGGTACGAGGAAAAGTGAAGTGTACATTTCATCGATCCGATGAATGCGTTGAGATGGAATTGGAAAATCGTTGCATAAGTCACATCACTAACCTTTTGCCACTCGGTATGCATTTTTGCAGCACCTTCAAATTGTCTCTCAGCTGTGAATTGACTTCATGTTGTTCCTTTTGATGTTCAATCTGAAAGAAATAAAACAACTTCAATACAAGTCCAACTTAATGAACACTCTGTTAAAAACGAATGAAATTGATAAATAAATCAAAAATATCGTTTCCTTTTATTATTTTCAAACTGCATAAATGAATAATAACTTGTTTTGCAATTTTCTCGAAACTTTCCAATAAGGCATGGAAAAGTAATATTTTTTATCAGTTCTGTTGGTACCGAGACACAGTATTATCAGTATCCTATTTGGAAACGTTGTCATGTGAATTAAAAAGTACGTGACTGTAGATAATGATAAGTTGAGAATCCTGCCGACGATATGCATATGTAGTTCTTGAGAAACGGAAGCATTTTGTCTCGAAAGTAAACATTGTTATTTCCGGTTTTTAACGGTATTGTTTGACTATCAAATAGAAGCCATTCAATAGTTCATATGAAATGGCACGATTCAATAAACAATTTCAAGAATTCTATTGTAAAATTGTTTATGAAAAAAGTTGCATCTCGCTTCAATGAAAAATTGCAATAAAAAATTAGCCAACTAAAATAGCAGCGAACATTGTCATCGAAATTCCTCTCGTCAATCAGAACGAGATGCCTAAGTTTCACAACGCAAAGTTTACGTATTTCGCGATATCAAACACCGGAAAAGTAGCACCGTCCGATTGAGGTTAATGCCTTGGAAGATCTTGTCACAGTCCAAAGGCATCTTAAAGACATATCTACTAAAAGTTTACTGTCTGAAGCTTGATTCTCCAACGGATCTTTTCATCTTTTGTTCAACCTTTTCTTTATTTTATTTTTACTTTATCACCATTGTTGCAAAAAATTAAAAAGAAAACTTTGATTTAAAACTTTTTCATTCTTAAACAACAACATTCAATTTCATAATTCTTTTTGTAAGTGTAAAATGAAAAAAAACATTAACGGTAATATGAATTCCAAAGCAGAAAATGAGTTACCAAATTAAACCTAATGTATTATAATGTATGCACACTTTGTTACGATTTTTACCAAATTATGTTTTGGTCATAAAGTTTTTGTCAAGGGGAGCACACCATATTTGTTGCGATATGTGAGAAAAAAGTGCTTCAGAGAGATTTGCAATTTAAAACTTCTTGCTTAAATAACTTTAATAATGCTGTGTATTAACGATGAAATACCTTTTCATAATTTAACAAAATAAGCTGCAAGCAGAACGCGACGAGGCGCAGTGTTTTCTTCCGCTTTTGCAACGCTGATGCAAGTTGGGTACAAATTACTGTACGTAACTCATTCCGACGCGCCCTTCAGGTCTAAAAACCTGGGATGAGTCGGCAACATGATTTATTCTATCCAAACGAAAGTGTAACGCAAAGCCAATAATTGCCAGACAACTTAAAATCAGTATTTTTATTTTCACCAACGAAAACTCTTCTCTTAAACAAAATCAAACTGAAACCAAAATCGTTAAAATTCTTTCTAAGCATTCCCCGTGGGAATATGTGTTGAACTGATCTACATATGAAATTAATCTACATTTTTTGTTGACTCAAATCAAATTCATTAAAAAAAAAGCAGTTAAAAAAGCTACTTTTAATGGCAGGTTGAAAGTTGACCAAAAGCTATGCAGAGAAAACGGAAATTCCTCCGATAGTTTCAGTCCACTGACCTCGTTTCGTTTTTCCACCGATACCAAGATGAATAAGAATGAATTTTTGACAATGAGAATAATTTCTTTGTATTCGTCGTCTCTAAACGGGAAAAGTCAACGGAAAAAAAAGTAAGTCACGGCCTTAAAAATCGGACGATTTATTCGTGATTTGAATATCGAGTTTCCTCAGCATCCCCGAACTGATTAGACCAATTTCTGTCACATCGCGTAGACAATGGTACTTACGAAACGCGACTAATTTGCGTTTCACTTTCGATCGCGACTTTCCTGGCTCGAAGCCTAATCGTGGCCGAGGTTTATGATGCTCTGTCATTACCGGTCGTGCGAATAATTGATCTTCGGTGAGTAAAAGTGCACGTGTGCCTGTTACACTCACGCGCATATCGCTTGTTTGATATTTTGCAACGACCGATTGCTAGACCGGTTAGTCACCCAGTCGAGGGTAGGCGTCGCGCATACGATGCGGCTGGAACAATAATAATCGTACCTTCCACCTTGATTGTCCATTGTCCCACTATGACAATTCTTTTTTGCGCTATTTTGCGACTTAGAACAGCGACAATTTCTCTTTCGTTATGTCAGTCATTAGTATAGCATGTTATGCAAGTTGTAATACACTTTACAAGACACCGTTTTCTTCAAATTTCAATTATTTTTTTTTGCACATTTTTAAAATCAGTTAGTACCTTCTATAAAATAAGTAACAAATTTGTTAAAAATGCTATTACAAAGTTTTTAGTTAGTTCAAAGAATTTGTCATTTATCAAAACAATGAAACTTTGTTTGTATCAACAAAATATTTAGTGTTAATTTTATGTCATTGAAACGAACAAATCGATGAAAAAAAGAGTTTACTATTGAAGCAATTATCGCCGTCTGAGAGTTGTGGGAATGGACGAAAGTCGGAAGAGCGTAAACGCAAAGGAATTGACGCAAAATGAACGGGGTCACGCAAAGAGAGCAACTTGGTCTCATGCAAAACTCGGCTGAAAAAAAAAAGAAAAAAAACGATCTGGCTGAGAAAGAACAAAAAGTGGTTGAATGAATGATGCAGGCACACGTCAGCAAGATGAATTAATTACTGCGAGGATCGAGCAAACCCGTGAAAATATTTTTTTCTCCTCGCTGAATTTGTCTCGGCTGTTTACAATTTCGATTCGGCGTTGAAAAAGACTGAAATTGCGTGCTCGGTTTCGTTTGCGTGAGTTTTTCAACGGAGTTCAGCTCATCGAACCGTCAATGACAATCTCGAGCCCGTCGCTCTGGAACCGCGGCGCTAATTTATGGTAGTACGTGCAGACAAATTGCAAAGTGATTTGCAACAAATAGGGCATTTTGTTGGAACCATCGTTATTACATGCCAATAATTTGTCAGCTTTTGATGGTCCCGAGGAGGTGTACTTTCAAAACGGAATAAATGATAATCCCCGCATGGAATGCATATAACGGTTTTGCACGCCAATCCTTGGGATCTGCCGAGCACCTCGAACCTTCAGGACCGTTACACAATGCAGCTTATGAATAAAATGTAGCAAACTTTTTTCCCTCCCTTTTCTTGTTTTTAATTTTTTTTCTCCTCCTGCTTTATTAGCATGTAATTTCAGATCTTGCGAGATTCTTTATTGACGGTTCAATAAAGATTGGCCTGAGAAAGTATTGACAAGTCGGCTTGGCAAAATTGATGGACTTGAAAGAAAAGTGTTTTATCTTTCCTGTTTTTATTCGTATCCTTGCCAAAGTCTAATTCCGTCGAATGAGTCATGATAGAATAATGCCTCGCTGGATGGATGCAGGCATGTGAACGGATACCCTGAGACGGTAATTTAATCATTAGCCGATCGATGTGCTGAGTGGAATTGTGTTCCATTTTGTATTAATAATTTTTTTTTCTAGTGGTTTCACGTGCTTTATGATTTATCGAGAGCGATTTCAGGTTTTAATCATGCGTGGAATGTGATAGATTGCGGCTTCACTCTGGACGTTACGTTTCTCTAGCAGCGGTGTTATTTTAATTTTTTTTTTTTTTTTTTTTCATTCAACGGATCTCCGGCTTCATTCACAAGAGGAGAAAAAGTGTGTCACAGGGGAAGTTGCCGATTTATTTTCAGAGAAATATGGAAACGTCAGGTTGAGCGCAGATAAAAATGTGAACTTTATTTTCGGGGACCCCTTTGCCATCGGCCGCATGTGAAACTTTTTTGTAATTAAACGGAACTTTCGCGTATCGAATCGTGAGATTCTTTCTTTTTCAAGGGGATTGTTTTTGAAGCCATCGAATTATTCTTTATGTTAATTTTGTTGAGCGTTTTGTATGATTTATGTTTGAAACGAAAATATTAAAAACAAAGAACAGTCTTATTGTGCTAAATATGATATGTTTAAACTAAATTTCATCATCCAATAATTTACGAGAAGAATGATATTTTACAATCACAGTTGATTTGTATCAATTGTTTACATTTACGTGAGCAATACTTTTATCGCCACGATGTATGAAATTTTATCGCATGTCATCGTGAAATTCAGTCCAGCAGAGATTACTGGACAGGTGACAATATAGTTTACATTGACCAGAATAATTGTGATTGCGCAGGTTTGTGGTATAGAAAAAAAGCGAGATTAAATTGTAATGAACGTAATGTCAAGGTTATTTAAAATTAATTCGATTAAATCAAAATCGTTAGATTGGTCCGAGCTGAATTATCAACGTCAATAGGAACAAAATATCTATCAATATTATCAATGAAAATCAAGTCAAGCAAAAATTGAAGAGTGTCGATCACTATAAATATGATTCATTTAACTGATGAAATTCATTGTTCTCAGGGCAACGATTCAACAATGTTGAAACATTTTCTAATCGTTTTACTGGCTTCGTTGAGTGTTTCGGTAAAGTGTTTTCAAAGTGCAGTTTTAGCTTTTTTAAAAAATTTATAGTTTTTACGTTTCATGAAACTCAACAAATATTTTACATTTTAGGCTCTGCCAAAACTCCCGGTTGAGCTAGGAAATAATCTGCGTGCAGTCGATCAAAAGACAGTAAATGAAAATTTCTTATCATTTTAATCGATACATTGTTAAACAATATCGAAAATTAATTTTTTTTGTTTCTAGTGTGAATTGTACGGTAAAAGGTGTTATGTACAAGCATTGTATGTTTTCACATACCTTGAGAATACATTTGTAAGTATATATATTTAAATGTTCTTTATAATTTATGAATAGCAATATTCAACGTGATTTTTTTTTTCAGTACCACTTCGAAAATTTGTTAAACAGTACCGATGCAATTGGCACGAAACTTTTGTATTTGTCAAACAATCTCGTAAGTGTAAATTTAATTGATTGAACTGGTGATGTAAACTGGTAAAATTGTAACAATTATTACATTTTTTAGGACTCTTTCCAAACCCTTTTGAAACCCTACTCTTACAATTTAGAAACCATTGGATTAATGAAAGCAATCCCAGTAAGTACAACGGACGTTATTTTAAAATTACATACTCAAAAACGAGATTTCGTTCTGCGAATAGAAATTTTGCAACGTACATTTTTTTCATTCGAAATTCGTATTTTTCAGCGTACTTCTCAAAAGGAGATTGAACAAGAGTATGAACACTTGAAAAATGATGTATCTTTCATCGGCGACAATGCAGAATTCTTCCAAATAGTTTCACAGATTTTGGTATGTTATAAATGTGTTGTTTTACTTAAGTTGTAAATTAAGACAATCAATTATAAATTGAAAATTTATGTTTCATAGGATAACATAAAATATTATATTAAAAAGTTCGACAGAGAGATGGAAAAATCTGCAGTCATAATAAAGGTACTTTTTTACTAAATATCAATATCAATTTGCTCATGTTAACTTTAAAATAACTGATCTCATTTATGTTATTCACTTGTTAGGATACCCAATTCAGCGTTCTCAGAAATAAGGCTGCTGTAGTTGAGTACAAAATGGTGAGTTCAAATATTGTTAAAATTTGACTTAAAAAGTTGTTGTCACTGTTAATTCATACTCAAAATTTTTATAGTACAACGTTGAGAACCAGGTTAGCGATTTGTTGGAAGTAGTGCAATACCTTAAGGACTTGCTGGTACGATCATTTTACTTAAATTATAAAAATGCAAATAAAATTTTTAGTCTATTTTTAAAAATTTTAAATCTGTTTTCAGTTTCAGAAGGAAAATAACTGAATCTCCGAACTTTCAATCATTTCTTTAATGACAGAAGTCTGATAATAAATTGACATTAATGAAAAAACCGATACTTGATGTTTTGCCATACAACCCCATTTTCTTTCGTAAAATTGTAATAGCTCAAGAACAATATAAAACAAAATCGAAAATCGGAGCAGGTTCTTGCAGGACACGTAAAGAATTTTAGTTCGTTTATCTCGTCATTAGATCAGGGACTTCTTGGAACGTACCAAAAGTTCAATCAAGTGTTTTGGAAGAGGCACTTGTCGGTGCAAGAAAGTGAAAGACGGAAAAGTAGATTTTATTTAAAATGAGTTTGTTAAGTTTGTATCAATTGTTTACATTTACGTGAGCAATACTTTTATCAGCAAGATGTATGAAAGTTTTATTGCAAGTCATCGTTAAATTTAGTCACTAATCACTATTTAGATCACTGTAAGTACGATTCTCTCTTTGATAATTTTGGTAAAGTGTTTTTAGAATGGAGTTTTATCTTTTTTAAATGACTTATACTTTTTTATTTCTATTCTGGATTATTCTGAAGCACAATCAAATGAAAAATTATATTTTGTTTACTTGTTATTAATTAATGTTTTCATTTACTATTACTTATGTATTTAAATTTTAAAACATTATTACGTTGTCCCACAAACGTATCTAAGGTTAATTTCGCTATAAAACTGAGCTACCGTGGTGATTTGAATGCGCGCACTGCGTCGGAAGCGATATAGGCATATAATTCCATCGGTTATAACGCGCTTGAATTACATGCGCCTTCGTTCACATAACTCAATCTAAGGAATTACAGAAAAAGCATTTCATAACTTTTTTCTTTTAACTCGGTATAATTAATTATGCTGATAATTATATAAATGAATTTGCAATTAATAATTCCGCGCTTCGGTATTTGGTTCCTGTTGAGAATATAATAACATAATGAACGGGCGCTTAAAATGGGCATTGCATCCAAGATTCGTTTCAAATTGCATTGTTCGGCAAAGTGTATTTGTTTCTCGTATCTCCATAACGACTTCGTAATTTGTCCTAACAAGATGGTACTTCGGCGGGTATTTTCACTACAATAAAATTATATACATTGTGTTCCTTCATTTGGGAAGTGAACACCGATAGAAAGCAAAATGAAAAATAACGGCTACAATATCGTTTGTCATTATACTTTTACGGTAACGGCGATTTCTCAGGCATTGCTGTTGACGAGAGAGCAATTCGTCTTATTGTCATCGGTTTTAAGTCATGCTTTAACTTTCTTCATCAAAATATTTGTTCTTTTTTTTTGTCATTTCCAACATGAAACGCGCTATTACTCATCCGTTTATAGTTTTTTACTTTTTTTTAGACCGCAATATTTTTTTTTTGCAAAAAAAGTTTCACTTTTAATGTTCATTCAGGATGAGATAAAAAAGGATGAGCAGCGGTTCATACACACCACTGAATAGTATACACGAAAGTGAAGATAACAGCAACTATAACCATTGCTAGTAGCAAAGCCGCACGTGCGTAATTCATTGCCCTTACATACACTTTCACCGTATTACCGCATCATCAAATATGAGCTGATTTGACACACCGTCAATGAATTTCAAGAATTCAAATAGTTATGCTTAGAATGCATGCGGTTTTCAATATTACAATCCATTTTTTACGTCTACCAAATCTACTTTCCAAACAAGCACAAAAAACAATCCTAACTTTTTTTGACTCAAACATTGAATTGGGATTCAATTTAACTTGGAATTTTTCTTAACTTTGTCCCTTTGAATTTAAATGCAATCGATTAAAAACAGTTGTACTAACTTGTTTAGCCAAATTATTTACTTTAAGTATGAAAATATTTCTGGTTCATTTGTTTAAACTTTCAAAAAACTTTGTTGACTGCACAAAATACCAGCGTTTGAATATTTAGTGAGTTTTAAAACAAGAAACCTAATAAGTCAATTCTCAGCAGGTTGGTACGCGATGCAACGCGAAGAAGAATCTCAGAAGAATCTTTGGGTTTGGGATCGATATACCGTGGCAGTAAAAGGATCTTCGTAATGGAATCCTGTATTGCGACATCGATGCAGAAACGCGAGATTTGCGCCATTCATGCGAGACGATGAGTCCCAAGCCAGGGACTAGTTAGATCATTCTTTTTATCGAAAAAAAAGCATGCAGAACCGTTGTGGAATGCGGTAACAAAAATTATTTATCATTAACGAACCGTATAAAACAGAAGAAAAAGAAACACTAGCTCTTATAGAATCGAAAATCGGAGCAGGTTCTTTAGGGACGAGAAAACTGGATGTAATTTAAGCGCGCTTATCTCGTCATTAGATCAGGGACTTCGTGGAGCGTACCAAAAGTTCATTCAAGTTTTTGGGAAGAGCGACCTGTCGGTGACATTTCGATGCGAGAAAGTGAAAGACGGAAAAGTCGATTGCATTTGAAATGAAACATTTTGAGTTCGTTTTACTTTACGTATTGTCTATCGCGTTACTTGATGCAAAGCAGGATCCGCCGATGCATCGAAACCGGCCTCCTGTTCCCCATACGACGACGCTTTTTGTTCAAACGTTTCTCTCACCTTCGATCGGCTACTCGATCTAGATCCCAGGATTTATCCAAGTTGCGGGTAAAACAACTGGTAACGTAACAAAAATTGTCGTCGACCAACTTGAAAGGAAACACTTGTAATCAAAATTGAGCACAGATGCGACAAATCGGCGACCAAGCACTGAACCCAACACGTCAAAACTAGCCACGGTGTTTTGCAAGTTTGATGTTCACCAAGGATCGCACACCACCAACCGCAGAAAACTCTTGGAGACCCCGGTACCAGGTTCTGCGAGACGTTTTCAGAGGCAAAATATTGTCGTATTTTGGACGGAGTACAATAGACGCGTGAGACCGACTACGAAAGAGCGCGCTGATGCTACGCTGTTGCCTTTCGAACGCGATCCGGTCGAGGTATGCGGCACAGGTCTCAACACTCTCGACCTCGCCTAGAAGGTAGTTTGGTCGTGTTCCACGTGGCGCCACCGTCCACCTGGATATACCGTTACGCGCTTATTACAGGTGGTCTGTTCTGTTGTGTATATTGAGCTGCGTTGAATACATTCCGATGGGAAAAAGCACATTGTGAAGAGTCAAAGTGTAAAGTCGAGTGTCGACAACCTCGCTTACACTTGCCTCGGTCCACAAATGACAATCTAAAAATCAAATGAGAAAAGGTCGCTTGTAACTTATATTCAGTTTACCTGAGCTGCCTTTTTGTTTTCAATTGAAAAACGATCCCCGGTGGAGGCACTCGACATTTTCTTCTCTTTCTCTCTCTTTTTTGTAAATGAGATTGATGGGTTCCATTGATGTGGCATAATCATTCTCCTATGGCGAACAAAAAATAATCAAACGTCAATAATTATACTTAAATTGTACTGCGATGAGATGAGACGATTTCGAAGGTATAAATTATCGTGATGGTTTTCCTAACTCCTCATTATTATATTTTAAACAAGATTTGACAAGATTAAATAATTCTCCTGTCATGCAGACGTTTTAGGTTGTTTTAGTGTTATTAAGTTAGAAAAAAGGGTTTGAAAAGTAACCGTGTTTTTCGAGATAAGATAATTAAGAGAAAGCCTCAACGACTCTGCTTTTGATTTTATGTGATTTATTATCTTGAACATAATTCCTGGCGGGTCTTTTTCATTTTTTAGCCACACTATTTTCAAACAAAAATTATTCAGATCTACAAAAACAGGACGACAATACACCTTGAGATCAACTCAGTTAAATAATTTATACCAAACAAAATGTAATCAAAAAATGGAATGTAAAAAAATATAAATAAACGCGAAGAACATGATCGATCAAAAAATAAATATTTCTCATTCATTTCACACCTTTCTTCGTGCTCTTAACGTAAGGACAAATATCACTGTTTATACACTCGTCACACTTCGGTCTTAGGGGGGTACAAATTTCCTGTCCAAAACCAACAAGAAGATGGTTAACTTCGCCCCAAAGTTCCATTGGTAGCCAGTCCTCCAAAGCTTTTCTGGTATCTTCAGGGTTTTTAGTTTCCTTCTTCACCCATTTCAACCTGTTGCTGATTCTGTGAACGTGGGTATCTACCCCAATTCCTGACACTTCGTTCCAGGCCACCTGCATGCAAATGTGCGCCATCTTTGGTCCTACTCCTGGCAGGTCGCAAAGTTCCTTCAATGTTCTTGGAATGTCTCCGTTGTACTGCCGCTTCAAAATCTCTGCTGTCCTTTTGATGTATGTTACTTTGCGCTGAAAATAAAAGAAATGAAAATCAAACTTCTAAATAATTTATTTGACAATAAATAGTAGAAAATAAAAAGAGTTATTTACCTTGTAAAATCCAACAGGGTAGATCAATTTCTCAAGTTCCTTATCGTCAATGTTTGACATCGTTTCAGCCGTGCATCCATGTTCAATCAAGTTGGTCATGGCAGCATGTGTGACCTGGTCCTTCGTTTGACTGCTAAGCATCAAAGCGACCAAGGACTGGAAGCGATTATCAGCCTCAGTGGCATTTGGATCTGCACACTTATGGCATCCCATCTCATCCACCGGTGCTGTTTTGTGTTTTCGCATCTCCTTGATGTTGTTCAACGTCTGTTGCCAATTTTCCGGCTCCCATTTGTCCTTCTTCTCCGCAGGTTCTCCATTTTCCATCCCATTTTCTTCATTATCGTCACACTTTATTTTCACTGGGGTACGTTTTTTCTTCGTCTTTGTTTCTTCTTCATCACTCAATTTTGTTTCGAAAAATTCGGACTTCTCAGAAGAAAGGTTCAGATCCGATTCCGATTCCGATGTTTTCGGTGTTTTGGTTTTTGCGACGCGGCTTTTCTTTTTTGGCTCTGCCTTTTTTACATCTTTTTCTTCAGTGACATCTTTTGTTTTGGTTTTTTTCTCTTTCTTGGTTTTCTTGTTTTCTTCTTCCACTTTGTTTACATCATCCGAAACGATGTTTTTGTTTGTTTTCTTGTTAGCCGGTTCGCGCCTTTTTCTAGTCAGTGGCTCTTCAGTTTGTTTACATTCCTCAACGTCTTCATCGTCGCCAAAAAATGCTGATTTGTCACTAGTCAAATCTAGATTTTCCACAGTCTTTGCCGATCTTGTTTTGCGATTAGACGCGAGTGATTTCAAATTCAAAGCTCGTTTACTCATTGTGATGTTGAAAGAATGTTGACAAAACAGATAGTTGTTATTGATTTTGCATACCGTTGGCGATGCTGCTAATACTTGTGGTCTGGAACTCCGAAAAAGGGTCAAGTTGGTTGAGAACGTTGTCTTTGTCACATACAACGTAGATTTGCGAATATTTTGCACGATTGAAAACAGTCGGAAGAAACACGTGTTTTGTTGTTGTCTCATCGAACTTGACTTCGCAGACTGAACGGTGGCGCCACCTGAACTCTTTGCGGAGAAAGAAAAGCGCGCCAGAATGTATTTCAATTAATTTATTTATGAATTAAACAAAATATATCAACTAGAAAGCATACAAAACGAGTTGAACAAACACAAACCTCGATAAATTTCGGATTCTCAATACCATCTCTGACAAATCCTACTTTATCAACGCAGACGAGCTTTAAAAAACGCGGGAAATTCAATTCTTTCGTTTTGTTTTATGTTTTTTTATGATTCATTGTGAACTGTTTACTAAATTCCAAGTCAATAAACAAGTTTTTAAAAAAGTCTGCAATTCATAACAAAACACTTTTCATATCAAAGGACTTATACGATGATGAATATACAAAAATCTTAAGCAATCATAATGAAAGGACGAAATATTTTTCATTCAAGCAATTTTTAATATAGCAACATATTCAGTCTTACAATAATAAGCCAAAAATACAATCTATATGTCAAGCCATCGGGAAGCGGACGAAAAAAAAATTCCTTTGTTCTCAACGTCAACGAGTTCCCTCATATATACCGACATCATATCATCGCAATCAAATAATGTATTATATTATATATATGGCGAATCATTTTCATCGTACCCGCGAAACACGCATACTCTCTTTCTCACTGTCGTTCTCGCACTCTTTTTCTCTCTTCCGGCACGTATCCGGAACGTGACCACTGACAACTAAATGCCATTCACATTGCGCTTAAACCATAAACAAACCGCAACATTTTGCGCGGTCCCCCGTTTCCATTTCTTATAAAATCGATCAATTTTACAATTTTACACTTAATCAAAATAACGCCGTTTGGCTCAGAAATATATCGTTAATATATATCTGACTTACAATTATAAATGATTGTTGCTTGTATACAAGTTTGTTTGAAAGCGCACATCAAAAGGAACAGTTATTGAAAACTAAACAAAAATACAATTTTTCATTACTTTCAATCAGAAATCAAAACTATAATGAAAACAAAGAAAGACTTCAACATTACAGTGTGATCAAAAGATTTACAGTCATAATTTGTTACAATTTTTCTCTTTCGTTTTACAAAGTCAATCATTTTGTCAATCACTTTGCGCTCAACTTTGCAACTTTAGATTTTCCAATTTCATTTCCAGAACGATACTTTTATGAAGTTATTAAAAGTGCACGCGCTCAAATGATTCTGATTCTTATTCACAATCCAAAGTGCGAAACAATGTGAAGTTTTTATCAGTCAAGACGAGAGACAAAGTTGAAAGTGAATTAAAAAAACATTGCAAACTTGCATTTGTCATCCTGACAGTCGAAAACATCGTAGGTGAGTCGAGAAGAGGGAAAATGTATTTCTTTTTTTGTTTACTCGTTATAAATATATAGTTGGTAGTACAATAGTTAGTTTATTTGATGTAACATTGAAAGCCTTACGTAAAATATTATAAAGAGAGTAATTAAGTGCTAATGCACTTGTATAAGTGTATGTGTATCTGTTGTGTCGCAATTGTGTCATAAAATTGTGAATCGAATATAGTTTCCGACAGACACAGAATAGTATTCAGATCTTCAACAATCAGTTCTCCCACAACCTGATGCAAATTGATTGTACCGTTCCTATGCTTACAAACGAACAGAACAGTTTTCATGAAACCCCAAAACTGAAATTACAAGAGGAATTGCAGAATTGAAAGGCCGAAACTACTCTGCGCGCGTCGTACTTCATATAATCGTAAATTGTGCGATCGAACGTTAGAACAGGAGCGTACGTTTTCGTCATTTCCATCGTTAGACTGTTCTGTTATAAGCCACGTGCTAATACAAGGCATCGCGACCCTGATTGCAACCGTCAGGTGAATATATATACTTTAATGTAAACCTTTTGCATACGCATTGCATTCGCATATAGTCCGGAACAAACCTCTTAACAATGTTGTCCATACAAAATGAGAGCCCTGCAAATCAATCAACAGTGCAACAAAGATCATAGAGACTTTGAGGCTCGATCTATAATCGTAAAAGTTTCGAACGTTAGATTTGAAAATTACATATAGAAAAATTACTCGTGCCACTCGAAAGTTGCATCGCGATGGATCTCTTTGCGTCGAAGGAGTGAACCGAGGTTTGGTTCGTATCTATCTATGACTTTTATTGTCAGCTTAGGATGATTATCGATCGCAAAAAGGTGCATCGACACGATCTTCAACTTGATTTATATCATTCTTTTTTGCGATATGCTTTATCTTTGTCACATAATGTTCCCAACTTTAGATTCGATAGCGATAAGCTTATCAGTCTTTCGATCAAGTGTTTTAGGCAGTTTAGCCGAGGACGAGTTACTCTCAATGTCCTCAGCTCGGAATTTCGTGTAAACGTGAATAAAAAGGGGAGACGCAGCCCTCCCTGTCAGGTCTTTTAAAAATCATCGAAGAGACGTCAACTGTTTAATAAAATATATTTCGGAGGCCATTTGTTATCATTTTCTCACGATTCGTTGCTTATCTTATGTTTACATGGTTACACAATTTTACATGTATGAAAAAAAGGAAAATTAATATTTAAACGGACCGTTCGATTGCGTTAAAAACGACGTTAACAAACACCGCCCTTGCAAGCAGCTTTTGCGTCTTCGTGTTACAATAAACAAATTTTTTATTCAATATCAATAAACATTTCGTTGACAAAGGAATGTACCAATTGTTTCAATTATAAAATAAAATGTACAACGCAATTCGAACTGCGGTCTCGCGCATCACCTTGACTATTTCATTCAAATATTAGACATACAAAAATTACACAAGTGGATCGGGATATCAGCGTCGCGGTGATGCGCGAACCCGTTACTTTTATCTTTTTTCTCAGCAACTTATAATATGTAAAATTAGAAATTGAAAATGTGAAAACTAAGAAAACGCTTGAAGAGAGAAAATTGATTGAACGAACAAAAAAAGAGACGGCAACAATGTCAAGTTTTTTCGGCAATGTTTTCTTTGTCGAGACAACCGTACATTGTAGTTTTGTTGTGCAACTGTTTCACAAATATATCATCGTTATTATTTAAGTATACGAGACGTCTTAGCTCTATATTGTATGATTAACGTAATTGCGGTCGAAACCGCAATACCGTTAGTACAAAATAAGTATACAAAATAAACTTGGTCTCGATAGAGGGGGGTCAGGTGTATTAAAAATAAAATTATATTTATCTTAAAGGTTCTTCGAACTACTGTTTGCGCGGACCATTGATATTGATTGTGTGTATTTGGTACTTTGAAATCCGTTTTCTTGCTCCCTTCATAAACCTTTGTTCAATATCTACTTATATTCGTGCGTCAATCTTTCTTCAAATACAAAAAACGCGACTCGTTTAATTGCAACTCGCATAACAAAGTTGCGAGTTAACTCGTCAAGAAAACCGATTTTTCGATCACAAAACTAAACTTTTGTTTATCGCAAATGGCAACTTAGAGTTGTATTTTCTTAAGGTATCTTTTTTACTTATTTTTTCATTTTTTTGTAGTTTTTTACTTGATTGATTTTTTTCTGAATAGAACATTCCATTTATAATTATTGTTTCGCAGTTTCTTCATGCCATGTGGTCGTCATCTCTTCAGACTGATTCTTTTTCCTTCGATTCTGTAAACAAGAAAATCTGCAGTTAGAATTCCAATCACCATAAATATTTCTTTCATAATTTACATTATTTTTCAACCTCATAACATAATTTTGAATCATCTCTTCATAAATTGGATCCATTTTATAATCATAGCTTCGAGTTTCAACAAGTTATTATTTTTTCTTTTAGCTAATTTACTAACCACTACTATCGGATTTATCTTCAGAAACTCCATTGGTGAGTTCGGGTTTCTTCTCGCCGTTGTCAGTCTCAGCGTGATTGGCATTGCTCTTCTTTTCTTCCTGGTTGCTAGCGTTCTTCTTGTCCTTGGCTTTTCCCTTAGCTGGCGTCGCTGGTTTTGGTTTGGGCTCCATGTTCGGGTCCAAGAGGATCTTGCCGATGTTTTTCCTGTCGTGCATTTTCTGCATGGCGTCGATAGCGTCCTCGAGAGCCCACGTCGAGTCAATCACGGGCTTGATCACGCCCTCCTTCCACATTCTGAACACCGCGTTGACGTTTTCTTGAACGTATTCGTGGCACTCCGGCTGACGAATCAGATGACGGAAATTGAATCCGCTCACGGTCTTGTTCTCCTCGAACAGCTTCGATTTGTTTATCCTATCGACTTGCAGCCACTGTAAACATCAATAATCGTTAATAAACAATTTCGAATCAAATTCCGACGTGTGTTCGTGCAAAAATGTCGTTTCAAATTGTGGATTTTAGATTAGTATGCCAAGTTTTGTTATTCTCTTCTTTGTTTTGTTTCTGAGACTGGCGTAGTAAAAGTAATTTCAATTCAATGGGACTTGCGAAACAGTGGGACGAATAAATTTGTATGGAAAAATATTGTCCGCTTGATTACTAATTAGAAATGTTGAATTATTCGAATTAAATGCAAGTCTTGGTGGAGCAGGCCAATGAACCTAAGCTGACAAAAGAATTTTGATTGAGGCGAGAGACTTAATGAGCAATTCAAGCTCTAATTAAAGATGGTACTCCTTAAAGTCAAATAAATCAATTAGCCACAACGGCGAATTAAATTAAACTAATGATACCCAATTGGACCCCGAGTTCACGAAACGAAACGCCTTAATTTATATGGGTTAATGAAATCACTTGGCCATTGTAATTACGTTTAGTTTTTCCCATCAGTTCACATCGCGTACGCCTTTTCATTTTGTGCCTCCTCGTTATCCATTACACGTCGATAACACTTGAAAGCAAACTCCGATCTACCCACACTGGCTGAATTTCAATTTTAATTTCAACTTCAGCCGGTGCAAGTACCAGACAAAAATTTAAGTTTATCTTTCAAGTGTTATTACGTAAAAAAACATTGCAAAAAGAACGAAATAGGAATGGGAAGGTGATATTACCTTTGGTGCATTTCTTAAGGTTCTACTTACTGATCGAGCTGCGGAGAAGAAGCTCTTCGTCTCTCCGGTAACGACATTGCTCGATCCATACAGAATGAATCTGCCCATTGGTTTCAGCAGACTCACGCCCTTGTTGCACTCCTCGCTGCAAAGGCTGTCCAGAACGATGTCCACGCCTCCGGGACAAACTCTGTGGTAACAAAAAAGAAACCCCGATTAAACATTCAAACCTTGGCTAAAACAGTGTCTAGTTTTATCTGAAAAGTTTGCCGACTCATCGAGCGATCATTTGCAAACTCCTTGCCAACTTCGACGACAAGATACAGAAAGAGGAGGAGAATGAAATTAGCGAGAAGGTATTACTAGAAATTGCTATAAATATGGCAACATGAATTATGGTCTGAGTCTCACTTTTTGACTTCGGCATTGTAGTCCGAGCCCCGTTCCAAAATATGATCGATTGTCCCGCTTTCTTTTAGCTTCTCGTGTTTTATTTTGCCGCATACCCCGAAAATGGTCACATCCTTCACAGTCCTGGCAAGCTGCACGATTGCCTGACCCTGTAATAAACGAATTACAAAAAAAATTAATCCATGAAAAAAGAAACACCTTTTTTTATATGAGAAAAAAAATCAAATATTGGACTGAAATATTTGAAGAATTTTTCAATTTTCATTAGGGTATTTTAGTTTAAGATGAATCTCAGATTGACCTGTCGTTGATCATAGAACCGACTACGGGATCAAGTAACAATCGGGAAGAATTTCCGAAGTATACATTGATCGTCGAGAGGCCTTTTTGTAACACAAATAAGCGCTCAGCCTTTTTTTTTCTCTCTCAGTCGGTCCTTTTTTACTTTAGTCTATCCTTCGGCGAAATTCTTCGCCGTCTTTTAGGTCCTTGTAAATAACTCAATACAATACCTAAAATTGCATTAATTATTAAACTACAAATATTTTTCAACAATTCTACAATTTTTCAAATAAATTTTTAGTATTCCTTCTAAGTGAAATTAACTCTGAAGTCAATTTCGTTGACATTGCGAGGAAAAACTTCGAAAACGATCAAATTCTTTCGTGGTAGAACATTGTGTGGAATTCGGTCTTTACAAGAGGCCTTTTCATGACACCAGAAGAGGAAGGGGTATCCGTCGAACGCAACGACCTAACATGACAAGGGTAAATTAATAAAAATGTCCCATCTCTTTCGTGGTCGATGGATGTTTTGAACCCGAGAGCGATAGAATGCGTAGCGATAAGTGTGATTTATGGGCAGTGAACCTTCATTTACAAAGGTTAGATGGCGCAATTGGCGGCGTTCAATGCGACCGGTCAATTTGCAAAAAAAAAAGTATGAACAATAACAAAAACAAAAATTGAGAACCAGATTTGCAAATCAATCGCTCTCGCATTCCGTTGGTTGAGTTGTTGCAACAGGCTGTGATTCTCGTTTCGTTTTCTCATACTTTTCCAGTTCGCGTGGCCCTACCGCCACTTGATTCCCTGAGAGGGGACGCCTGAGGCCGAGCAAAAAGAGCCAAAAATATGTAGCACGCCCGAATCCAACCGATGTTATATAAAAATATTAGCTCCACTTTCCCTTCAACGTTCCCATGCCAGGACGAACGTTATATCCAATCTTCTGTAATTATATTCGGGCGAGTTTCAGTTCTTGTTTCACTTCTGAAATGAGGGAAAAAAAACTTGATTGAAAATTAATTATGAAAAATAACGCACAGAATGAACGTTCAAAATGAAACATTTTGAGAAGAACGAATGTTACAGTTGATTGGTTACTGTTGTGCCAACTTTGAAAAAAGGCTGGGTAGAAAAGTTATGAAAGATTGAACGGTAAATTATAAGAGAACACACAACATACACGTTTGCATCATTTGTGAATAGATGCGCGAACGAAAAATACGGAGGCTGACCAAGACGGAATCTTAAGCAGTCGCTCAAAATTGCACGTTGGCTACGCTACGCATCAAGAATACTCCGAAGATGAACTGCGGCAGGAGAAAGAGAGAGACATAAAGCGAGAGAAAAAAAGAGATCAAACTAGGAGATGGAACGAAACCCTTTCACAGAAATTTCGCTCACAATTGGGCTTCGTAGACTATTGATCAGCACAAAATAGTCAACTCTACCTTCGATACTATTCTTAATCTTGAATCATTCAGGACACAAATTTCACAATTTCTCAATTTCTTTCGATCTTTAAAATTTCTTTAAAATTTTGATATTTTGAAATAACAAAGAGGTAGAGAATGGTTTTGAAAAAACGTGTAGTTTTAATGGCAGCTAATTTTGAATTTCATAAGAATTCGTGTGAAGAAAAGACAAAAAATTGTGAGGTTCAAGTTCAGTGTCGTTTGGTTTCGTTTTTTTTGTTGTTTCGTATTTTCGGCCTTCAAAGCTACGAGTTTGGAAGTGCGGAGCCACGTGGTGTGGCTTCAGACGGGCGCGGCCGGTGGTGGGCGGTGGCAGCCGGTGGTCGATGATACAAACAGAGACAGACTGCGATCCGCGAACAGAGCAGTCTGCGAGAAAAAAGACAGCACGACGATATCTTTTTGTTATCAAATCTGAATTCCTCCGGCTGGAAAATGATCATTCGTCTTGATTTAATAACGAAACGAAGGAATACTAAAATGTCCCGAGAGGATTGGTTTTCGCAAATTAAATTTCCATACGAAATTGCCGGTTCGGGCTAAACCAAATCATAGGTTTCAAAACATCCGAAGCAATTCTCGATAATGATCGTCCACACGATTGATTCTATTTTGAGGTGAGCGTGAATTCTGCGAGCTGTTAAGTAAACATCAGAATCAGCTAAATAAAGTTGCTTGTCGAACTCGCGCGTTGTTTAGAAATTCCTCAGCTTGCGCGCAACTATTTTGCATTCTCGGCTCATTTTCGTTCGCGTGATTTATTTAGCCTCAATATTGTTGCAATCAACTATTTGATTCCACCGCAAAAACAGAGTTCCCCTTCGAATCAAAAGCTAAGATTTGTTTGAACAAATCCCTCGTCGCACTTTTTGACTGAAATAATCGACTGTTAACCTGCTGACACCTGGGGGGTGATTTTTCGACTTCTCAACCGCAGAAGCTGAATGATAAACACGCCAGCTCCCTGTTTAATGATTAAAACATGACATCAACAGAGGTCGTAGGGTCAAACGAAGTAAGAAACGAGAGGCAATAGCGAGAGACGGCAGTCGAGACGAGATGCCGCGGGTTGCCAGGCAACCCTCATCCCTCTGAACTTGACGTGGATCTGAGAGAGAAAGGGACGATCGATCCAAGAGCGAGAGAGCCGGCGGAAGTCGGCGACTGCTACCTCGGGTGTAACCTGTTGAGTCGTATTGATCCCGCCAAGTTTCTTCAACCGGTACAAGGCATGCGTTGCACTCGATTCACACCTAAGCTCTCTTTTCTCTTTTTGTTCTTCACACTTAAAGCCAAGGGGAGACTTTACTTCTATCTGAAAAATATTCCAATTCAATTTGAATCAAATTTTGCAGCTGCCGAAGTCGTGAATATCGAGACAGGCGAGTTTATTATTCAACAGTTGTAGTCGAAGCCAATGGAATTGATATCGTAACTGGAAGACAAAAAAAAGAAATCAAAATTGTTGTCCTAGCATGGTGGTCTGATCAATCAATTAAAAGCTGTTATCTTGGTGGTAAAAGTTATGAGCACTGTTTCGTGACAAGCTGTGTTATTTATAATCCCATTGGCCTAGACGATGCGTGTAATTAACACGTCAACGGCTGGAGCACGAGCGTGGCTCAATTGGACGGTTTCTCCGAGTTGTCACACGATCTATGCGTGCCATCACATATCTCGGACTGAGCAAACAGTAACTTTATATCGAACGGCTGCATATCTCGCTTGCTGACGCGTTTGCCATTTTCATCGTCCAGTTGATTCAATTATCAACAAATTAAGACAGCTTAATTTCCCGCACATCTCACGATCGCGCTAATTGCATCGTGTCGCATTCCTCGGGGTGCTCCCCCCTCAAGCCGGAAACGCTCAATCGAGTCCAACCATCGAGATGTAGTTTTGTGAAAAAGATTGCGTCAAAAAGGGAGCGCGCGACACGCACGAATAAAAGGAAATCTAAATTTAAGTCCGACGATATTTCACAGCCGGATCACCCTCTTGACCATTTGACGGCTCGAGAGTGGCAAGCCTTTTTTTTCCTTCCTGTAACACGGATAGTTTATATTTGGTGTCAAAGTTTATTTTTCTTTTCTTTCGCGAAACCAAAGCTGAAACTGAAATGAGAGTCGGAGCAATTTGCTGGTGTAAAAATAAGGTGCCACCTGGTTTTTAAACCCTAATGAAAATTGAATCTAATGAAATTGCGTGCTTGATGGATGTTGGTTCTGGCCAGATGGCAATACTTACAACTCCGCCACCGGCATTGTGGAGGAACAGACTCTTGCCAGGGGTCAATTGTGCGAGATCGAAAAGCAGAATATTAGCGATGGTGTAATTCAACGTGATGGCCACAGCGTCCAAGTAGCTCATCTCCTCTGGTATAACGAAAACAGCGGTTTTTGGCACCGCAACTAATTCGGTCCATGCCTTGTTTTCTGGCAATGCTACAACTCTATCGCCCACCTGTAAACAAACATTTACATTATTTTCACATTCGTACCAAACTTAAACTCTCCTTTTGTTTGCACATTAACATTTTACATACTTTGATGTTTTCCACATTTTCTCCGACTTGTTCAACTTCACCAGCGCATTCAGATCCCAAAATGAACGGCGGTTTTGGGCACGAATCAATGACTCCCAATCTTGTCATCAAGTCCTGGAAGTTGAGTCCACTGTAATCAAAAAGAGAAGCGAATTTTAGTGAGCCCGTTCATAAAGATTGACAGCGGGGGAAAGAGGGGTTAAAAAGGCGATTATTAGTACACCCTCGGTGTCAATTACCCGCACCCTCTAGTCGTTAGCTGTACACTGAGGGAATAAAAAAGAGGTAGAAAAAGATAAAAAAAATTGAATAACGTAGAAGGAAAAAAAAACATTTGCCTATAAATTGTGCCTCTTTTCTTTCTTTTCGAGTTGAACTTTGCATAAGTTGGAGGAGGAGGGTTAAAATAGAATTTTTAACCGCGCAGACGATGGTATAAATAGCTGGGGGGGGGGGGATAAAGAGAGAAAAAAAGGAAGTGAGCGAATGGAACTGTGGCGCCACCGGCGAGTCCTTGCTCCGATCGTGAAAAACGACTCAAGTGCAGAGACAAGGACCGACAGCAATCAAGGAAACTACTTTTATGCTTATTCCTTGACTCGCATCAAGAGCGGTCTGCGTGTCGCTTGTACATTAATTGTGTCTGGTACAATCGCACGGTAATAAGCTGATTGTTAAAACCGTCGTTACGACAACAACAATTTTTTCCACGCGATAAACAAGCTTGCGATAAAAATGGCGAGTACAATTAATGCTAATTGACCCTTTTTCCTCTGTCTCTTTCTTTTAAAAGTATCGTATTTATTAAAAACAGTTCAAGTTTTCATTTGAGCGCTAACTATCTATTTTAAGTTTGAGTCGGACTGTAATATTGTTGGGAAGTAAAATAGCCTCTCCCCTAGTGAATTATGGGCAAACTTGACTGGATGTTTGGAGTCGATAATATGGAATGTTGCAGTTGAACGATCGGTCTTCCAAGAACGTCGCGTTTTAATTGGCCCCTGGTTTCCACGTACTTTTTCAACGGTCCCTTATACTTTTGTGCTTATCTCTCGCACAAGGCGCTCGTTCAAAATCCCAATCGAATCATTGCACAATCGCTTGATTGAACATTATACTTCTCCGTTTAACTCTCGTCAGACCTAATTAACTCACAATTTACAAAAACACATTCTTTATCATACACCATTACTCAAACCATGCATTTCATTCTCTATCTGTTATTTGGCTTGAACAGTACATTTCTTACGGTAAAAGTTGAATCAAATTCTCGCTCAATTATTTTGCAGTTCAATGTTCAATATTTGAATATTGTTTTTCTGATAACTTTTGGGCGTGAAAAATGTAAATTTAAGAAGGAAAATGAGCGAGGTTTAAAATCAAAATGATGTATCGGTGAAATGGAAAACGATTCAGTGACCCTGGCTAGACATTCAATACTGTCAACGACGATTTGTGGTGGACCAATTGGCCGACAAGAATGAAGGAAATTATGCCTCTCAATTTGATGCAATTTAAGGGAATTAAGCGTACAGTCTCTTGGGAACGCTGCACGCCATCCAGTTCTTGACACCATGTGTTTCTCTATCACGTTTCTTTTTTGTCGCAACAACTATTATTTTTCCTCAACAAAAACCCATCTCACTCAAATCTTCACAATTCATTTCCGAGCACAAACTCAATCCCGACTAATAAATTCCGAAACCAAAACACAAAAGCGAGCCGTAAAATTTATTAGCCGTTGCTTGTTTCTTTGTTTGAGTTTGTGTTTTGTTCGCGTTTCCCATAATTGAGCTTTTAACATCTCATCCTGACAATTTAGCAATTTTCTTTTCTAAACAACTGTGAAACGAAGCTAATTGAATGTTGTAAGCCGTCTGGGACTGGAAATAAACGCCCGCGTTTCTCATCGCAAATGGCTCGTGACAAACAGTTTTTCGGTTCGCACTCACTTGATCAACTCGAACGACTCGAAGAAACGCCCGCTGATTTATCGTTTATTAGCGGTGCGCGACAGGGTTTGCCTTTTTACGCGAAAACAAACGCCCACAGCTGGGCACAATTTTTTTCTTCTTCTTCCCCTTCTTGGAGCTTGCATCAAAAAAAATGAATGTCCCCGACGAAATAAAACCATTGACTGCCATAACTCATCCACGAAACGTCCACTTAATGAATGCTATTTTGACAATGTAATTGCAAGTGTATCATAAAGCGAAAATGGAAAAAGAAGCGCAGGCGAAAAAAAAGCAAAATAAATAAAAAGAATGTCGCAGCGCGTTTATTGCGCGTACAAAATTACAGGATAACAAGATATCGACTCGGGGCAATTTACTGGCCGGTGAATCATCGCGCGATAAGCCGATCAGTCATGACGAACAGTGTTTTTCTTTCGCGAAATACCGCTCGACGCAAAAATATCATCCGACACAATCACGCTGTTGTGCATTCATCATCTCTCCTGGAATTCGACTTGCAAATTTCGATTTGCTAATAAATTTTCAACGTCTACACGTTTCCAATTAGACGAGATATGACAAAACGATTTTCTCCCTGGGAAGAAAGTTTTGGAGGAGAGCAAAAAAAAAAATGAACAGAAAATTGCGATGAAAAAATAAACTGCAAGAAAAGGAGGTTGATAAATATGCATGTAACGCGCGTACAATCAATATTAATTCGCGGGGTAGAAAGCGAGAAGGAGAAAACGAGGCGCGGGCCGTGAATGCAAAGCTGCGGTATCGATCATGGGACATTCGAGACACCAAGGCGCCTTTCGAAAAACGCCGAAGACGCCGCGGTTGCGTGACTCGATCCACCTGAGTGCGCTCGCACTGACAAAACCGATACGACAAACATAATTATTCGTGATTCGTGTACAGCTAGTTCTCGCTAACGCATTTAGTCATCCGAGTCACGCAATCACAATATTCATACAACAAAACGCCACTCTTACAACATTACAAAACTCATTCCTGCTTTGTAACAATTCTCCAACAGCCGATGAAAAACGTGACATTGAAAAGGAGAAAAAAAGGCAAAGTCACATTTACGAGAGTACAAAATTTGCCGACTATCAATTGGGTTGTGTTACAAAGCACCAGGGAGGCGCCAGTAAAACCCAATGCACGTGAATTAATTCGCGTTTACAGCGTCATCAAGGTTTTAGCACCTCGCCGGAGTAAATCAATCTCGGAGGATCTGCTCAGGAGCTTGTAAATACGACCGTGCTCCACATTCTTCACTCGCAATCCCTGCCTCAAGGTCAGCTTTGATCATGTTCAGAAACAACTCTTGCTTGGGCCTCCTCACCTTCCCACTCGTATTACAACTCGTAAATTTGGCTCTGCAATTTAAAATGTATTAGTTGAGACGCAACAGAAAAAGTGCAAAACACGTTGCTGGAACTCAAATTTGCCAATTTTGTTTCTTTTTTTCTTCAATTTCAAGTTTCTACTTTTGCAGCGGATTTTAATACTGGCTGTATAATCTAATTCCAGTCACCCTTGAGGACGCTTTCAACGTAATGATATTATTTATATCACAAAGTACTGGAACAATCACCATAAATTGCGCTTATCGAATCAGCAACCCCTCCGTTGGACGATCATGAATCAGATACGTTTCAAAAAATTGTTTCAGTCGTTTGATCGGGACGATTGAAAAAAAATTTGATTATCATCTTGAGCTGAAATTTTTTTTTTAAAAAATTGCATGGTTAAAGTTTGTGTTTCGATCAGCTACTGCAGTAGCTGCTTATCAATTGTTGTTGCAAATCTAAAAACGTCAATGGCGCTTTATCTTCTGTTTCAGGGTACGCAGAAAAAAAAGACAAACACACGAAGATACCGCGGAGCGAACTATTCCATCCTGCAAACGTTATCGCGAATCGTTAGTGTCGTACATCAATTATTTTATTGTTTCACGAGCAAAAATCGTCGACTTTTAACAGCAGCTCGTATTTCAGCGCGTATGAAAGTAATTCGAATTTAACGTCGAGTTTACGGTTGTCGGGTTGATGTCAGTTCTATAAATTGTTGGTGCCCCTTTTTTTTATTATAGGTGGGCAGAATAAAAGTCACGGGAAGCCATAGAGTTTGGGTCGATATGATACATCCGTTAATTTATGGTGAATATATAGATGTCACCTGAATCCTTACGTGACCCTCAGTTTCTGACATTTGTTTCACGCTTTTGAGACAAAGACAGTGGCAAAAAAACCATAACTCGTGATTCATAAATTCAACTTACGTCTTCTCTTTTTCTTCAAACAATAATTCTCTCTGTCTCATTATTTCTTTTAGAACTAGAATTTTTTCATCGAAATTGTTTATGCTGGAACTAAAAATTAAAAAAATAACGTTTATCTTATGTGGAGAACTTGAACTTTGACCTCCAGAGAGATATTACCAGGAAACCAACGGGATGGGCGTGTGATTTCGATGGCACGAATAAATAATTAGCATATTACCAGGAACAGGCAAGTTTTATTCGACGAGAAACCGAACGCAGCCGAGTTCGGTCGATCAAGGATGTGGCTTTTGTGATCAAAATTCTCGAGCGTCGTAAAAATCATTCAGCGACGCGCGGGGGTCGAGTTTCACGCGCAGATCTCCTCGCTATCTCGAGACCGAGGTCGGAGAAACGGAGAATATCTCGGTTGAACAAAAGGATCAACTTTTTTTTCTCCCCCCCCCCTCCCTGCTCGCAGCTGAAACCGAGCCGAGATCAGAAACTCATTTTTCTGCAACTCATCAAAATTAAGAAAAACGTTGTCTCGGCGTTGAAGTGGAAAAAATTGTATTTTTAGTGCGGCTGCGACAATTTTAAATATCACGTCTGGAAGAAAAGAGAGACGCAGACAGGAGTGCAACAGTTGAGACCGCACTGGTCAATGAACTCCGACAATCATCTACTTTGCGATGTACCAATGTGTGATTTTTCTTATTGGACTCGTGGTAGTTCTTGAATTAAATCTACTTATCTACTTTGCGCCGCCTGCAAAACTTCTTTTTTTTCTCGTTCCAGCTGACTAACGATAGGGAGCGAAAAAGAAACCAGAGAGGGGGGAGGGCAGAGAAACCGATTTTCTAATTTCTGAATATTCATCAAGTCGCAGTTTCCGTCGTGTTTCAACGAAATGATACAATTATAGATTTTCAGATGACTCGTCCGAGTACGAGGAATTTGGCTCAATGCGATCCATTCATCGGAGGACAACTTTTCAGCCCAAAAAAAAATTTGAAAAAAGAACAAAAAAGACAGAACCACGTTTTAATTACGTAATGTTTTGCATTTTTCGAGGGAGGTTTAATAGCAAAGATGTTTTTGCGTGGACGATGGAATGTTATAATTGAAATCGAGAGATCCGTCTGCGAATAATGAATGTTGTTTGTAACTGGATAGCAAACAATTAAGTATGCGAGTGATTTCGCGTCAACCCGTATGTGCCACTGACAGATGCAGTGTCCAAGAAGCATAACAGCTGTGACTTACCGCTCGCTATTGTTTTTTTCTGACTCATTGCTTGAAAATTTGATATTTCACTCGAACCACAATCTATTCCAGCGTTTTTAACTTCCAATTTCAGTTAAACAATTTTTTCGCCTTTAAATTCAATTTTCTCTATTCTTAGACTTGTTAGTCACCTCGCCAATTTTTCTTCCTTAAAAAGCGATTACGAGTGAAGTTTTTATTGAAAAGCCTGTATCATTAAGTCGTCGCAGAACAAAACAAATAGATCAAGTGGATCAACGGGGATTGAGGTCTGCATACCCGTATGAGAGCGAGCAAAATTTTCCAAAAGCTCGATAACGATCGGACTAAACGAAACCGAATTAAACGTCCGAATGGAAAATTTACAGTGAAAATAAAAGGGGATCTGAAAAATTACAAGCCACGTAATTGCGACGATCTTTATTACAATGGCCGTTTTACTTGTCGGTTTCTTTTGGAATTCAGAGGAGAATGAAAAGAGGCGCAAAGAGGCGCGCAGCAGAGAGTGAAAAAAAAAGGAAAGAAGGAAGGCGAGAGTGATAAAGAGAACGTGGAGAGGCATAAAAAGTTGCGCGCAAGTCTTGGAAGTCGGTATCGTGATTTGAGTCAGCTCAAATGGAATCTTCAAAGTTTATAACTCTGTAACCTGCGCGATAACCTTATATCATTACAGGCGCGTATTCTTCGAGTGACAAATAACGGTTGCTATTATTAAAGCCCGCGACAAATATCTCTATGAAAAGTTCTTATCGGAAAGCAATCTCAGATTGCAAATCAAATCTTAAAGCGATATCAAAACGTTGTTTAAATTTTTGAGTTTAGACAAACTGCTTGAAGTCTTCAACATCAAGATAAAGAAAATAACTGTTATTTTGAAATTGTAATTTTTTTTCATTCCGTTTTGTTTAGTTGCACAGTGAGAGTAAAACTGATTTGAAAATATGTGAAGAAACAAAAATTGGTATTCGGAATTCGGTTTGTGTAATGTCAATTATCATTTTGGGCGATTGAAAGGCGTTGCGTCCCAGGGGCTGCACGAAACCGAGAACCGTAGTGGCTGCGACGTCACGAAGCACGGCTTAATTGGTGGCATTAGGTCGACGAAAATTACACCCCACGAGCAAATAAGAATACAAAAAGAAATAGCTCGGGCTTTTGTGGCCAACGCGAATAATGATGATATACAAAAATGAGCCGGTCGATTACCAAGTATGTAACAATTTTTACCATTTTTAACATGACCCCTGGTGTCGCGAAGACATCGCGTGTCTTCGCACCGTCCACGGCTTTACACCGGCGAGTAAACTAAATTCAAACTGCAAAATATGCGAGATGGCAAACTCATGGGAAAAAAACATGAATGAAAGTGCAAACTAATCAAACTACTAACAAGTTTCATCGAAAGATAATATTCAATTAGAAGAAAAATTATTTTTAATTGTTTTGCGATTTTGTAAGTTGTTTAATTTTGTTTGTTTTTTGCCTTCTAGATGGTTCGTCTTTGTCTTAGTTTGGCACTATTTATAAACTTGTTTTGAAACGAACAACTTTGTCGAAACGTGTGCACGCGTTGAGAGCCCAAGAGAGAGGGAGAGAGAGAGAAAGAGCCAGATGTCAGCGCAAAAATAAGGGACCGAATGAAAGGCGCGCATTGTGACAAGTATGTACTCCTCCACCGGCGCTAATGACCATAATTTGACAGTCCTGTGATTTTGTGGCACAACGAAAATGTCATCATTTGTGGCCCGATGATTTCAATAATTTTGCCTCGTTATTATTTCAACGTTCTGATTCACATTCTTAACTCGGTCGAACTTTTACCATGCACTTTTCCGTTTTATCTAATCTCAAAAATAACAAAGATTCGAAATAATGAAAAATGCAAGACCAAAATTTGAGCAATGTTAATGAGATTGGATGTTGGCAAGTTTTAAGAGTTCGCCTTGAACAAATCAGATTTCCATGCAAATAACTGAGTTAGCATACGAAAAACGTGCCGAATAAACTGTCGTACGTGCGAATGGAGAAGGGGCAACGGAGGGCGAGCTTGGCGCGAAGGAAAACCTGTCAAAACTTCCTCGTTCGAGTGTGTTTGGACTCCTGGCGTTTGCTTTCAACCACGTCCGGGATGAGCAGTTTAAACATCGCCGGAGCGTTGCATTTTCAACTTTCGTTCATCCCACTTATAAATAGTCACAAAAAACGCCACGACTTATTACCCGTGTTTTGATTATAACATCCAACGTTTGTTCTTTCTCTGCATCAAAAAACAAATCTCTACACATTTTTGCCAACTTTTTAGACCTTATGGTTCTTGGCAAAACAAGCAAATTTTACACAAAAAAAAAGTAAGCAGTTGGTTGCATGTCGCAAAAAATTATTTTAGATTAGTTTTTAAAATGGGGTAGAAGTTGTATTTTGTGTTTTACGAGAAAGTTATGTGTAAATAATTTATCTATTTGATGGGGTGTTGAACTAGACTGGCGCAACGAAGTGGGAAATGACGAGATGGATGTGTGCATGGGGTTAGAGAGAGCCTGGAGAAGGGGAGACGGAGACACTCGTACGTGCATTACAGCATATGGAATGGAGGGTGTAGGAAACACGGGTGTGGTCCGATCAATACCAACATCCTATAGATCCAAATTGATGCGTTTTACGCACTCCATGCATCGATTGCACGTAAAACCGCACTCGATAACAGCAATAATCACAAAATAATGCTGCTGTCCTACAACTCCTTGTTTTTCAAAACATAACTGCGACCTTCGGTACACATTTTTTGTCCAATTACATTTTTTAATAACCTTCCTTTCAACTATTTTTAAACAATGATAATCAACTTTTAAAAACAATATGAAAAAAAAGAGCAACAATTATTTAATTTCAATGTAGTAGTACGATTTAATTGTACGGCAAAGTACGATTTTTGTAGTGTAAACAAAGAATGCATTGTAGTGGAAAATTAAGTACCATCCAGTCAATCCCACGGCTAATTAACGAACGTGGAGGAAATAAAATTGAAAATAAAAAACGGTCGTCCGAACTGTTGTATGTACTCATTAAAAAATTTGGTTTCGTCCTTTTGAGTGCTAATGTAGCGTCAAGTGAGCGCACAGTTTGTAATTCAGAGACGAGCATTGATGTATTATCTCTTTCTATACGAAGGTTATTTTCTCATCAATGTCAATAACTTGCGTGCAACGTGAGTCATGACGACGACACTCGCGCGCCGACGCCTGCCGAAAGTGAAATTCCATCCCAAGATTTACTTTTTCCGGCCGGAAACTTTTTCCCCGTGTCGGGATTCGCCCGCCCATCGTTCATCGCCATGTGCTCCAAAGGTCCGAACAGACATCAGCCCGCTTATTTTTCAATCCACTCAAACCCAAATTTACCAATTCATCTGGCCAACACATTTTTATGACCATTTCTTTTCACTTTATTTTACATGCAATTTGAATCAAGAAAAGATAGATAGCTTCAAACTTGGACATTGAAAATACTACACTAGTTTCCAGAGCCTGCTGATTCATTTCTGAAAACTTTCAAAGTTGTGTTTACCCTTGAAAACCAATCACAAAACACCCAACATTACAGACACAAACTAAAAACTAGAGTACAAATGTGAAATTCACAATTTAAGAAAGTGACGAATGAAGAACTAAGATTAATGTAATGACAATAATGACTATGATGAAGGTGTCTTTGAAAATGAGTGCGCGAACAAAAATTGACATTGAAAACCAAGCCCAAAATTGAACATTTTAATTGCATGGAGTGGAGGAAAAAAGAATAGCGTCCTTTCCGACGCAGGATGTACGAAGCGGAGCGCAACAACGAAAACAATGAATTTCCGCGCGGTGAAAAATCGGGCCCCGATATCAAGAGCCAATTAAAATGCAGCCGTAAAAGTGAAATGCGGCCTCTCGCTTTTCCTCGTTCTTTGCGCGGCACTTTTTGTGCCGCCTTTCTCAAAATTAGGAACTGCCGGACAAACGTTTTTATTACGCGCGAGTTTACGACTCGCCTCATAAAAGTGTAAATATTTTTCTCCTTTCGGTTTTTACGCTGCAATAAAATTAATATACAATGTTGAACATACCAACGATTTTATTCTAGTTTCACTTCCATTGTTTTATAACTTTCTATTTTGATTCAATCTCCCTCTCGCCCTTCCTTACAAATCACATCTTTATCCTCCTCTTCTTTTTTTCTTACTTTTTTTTTTCAAAATCATCATTACAATCTCGTCTTCCTCACGTTCTTAAGATAAACCACGTAAACGCCAACAAAAGTTTATTTTAAAATTGTTGAAACAAATTGTGACAAAAAAGGAAACAATTTCAAGATGACTTATCAATTTTAGAATTCCATTTTCTTTCTTTTGAAAGGAATTTTTGAACCCAATGGAATTCCGTAAAAGCGACTAATCCCCTTTCAATTAAGATGACGTTTCTTGATTCTTTTTTCTAGCCACAAAGAAAGATTTTAATTTTGTTAAAAAAAAAGGAAGACAAGAATTTGATGAATACAAAAACGCGAACATTTTCGTTCGAGATAAAACAATGCTGGTGATGCTGGATGAAACATATTGAATCGATTAATCAAGCCGGAATCATGAAGTTTCCATCAACACATGTTTTTGTGAACCGAGCAAACAAAAGGAAGAGAGAAAAGAGAGAAAAAAAAGAAGAAACGACCGCCAAGACGCAACATGCTTTCTGAAAATATTGTCCGATTCGTCCATACATTGTTGGATATCTCTCTACGCCTTATTGAAACAAGTTTCGTAGTTGAACGAGCCACTATAAATTACAGATGCAGCGCAACAAGTCGTTCAACTAACAATTTCCACCAACAAGTTTTATTGCATCCAACGAATAATCTCAATAACTATCAAACGATTTTTCATCACATACAAAAGTAGCAACAAACTCCGACCGATCAACACTTTCCTTAATCTTTTTTTAGACAAAACATTTCTCAAGAGCCAGTCCAATAAACTTCACAGAGATAAAACAAACAGTTTTCTTCCTCAAAGAAAAAACGGAGCTGATTGATAAATAATAAACGAGAATGTTGTGTCTTTTATTTCACTTTTCGTCTCTTCAACTTGATTCAGTGAATAAAAAGATTGAATGCCTATTAGAATTCTGATAGAAATACGTTTCTGAATTATAGCATCATTCTTTAGTACTTGAGAGCCACAAAGGATGGCAAACAAATAGGGGTTCGGACCAGAGTTAGGTTAGGCATTGTAACGCGCAAAATGTCGATTAGACGCGATTGTCCGGTCCCATAAACTAGCATTTGTCAAAAAAATAATCAAAAAGCACCCAAAATTGAACTAAAAGTGTATATTCTTCGAGGGTGTAGCAGGACGGGATGAATAAGAAGAGAGATAAAAAAAGGCGCGTGCTTACCATGCCTTGACGCGGATGAGAACTTCGTTGTCGGCGAGCGTGGGTTCGGGCTTCCTGAGGACCTTGACACTTTTGAGGCCGCCGAAGCCGGTGGCGACGATGGCCCGCATGTCCTTGGGCTCGGGCGTGGGCTTGTCGCCCTCGCCGTTTTCCTTGGGCTTCGCCTCGCCATTCTCCTCAATTTTTTTCTCCTCTTCGACCTCATCGTCCTTTTTGTTCTCGGGCGGGGCGTTCTCCTGCGCGATCTTCTTCTCGCCCTCGCCACTCGGACTCGTCTCGCTCTTGTCTTCGGCCATCTTCTGTCCTTGTTGCGTCCTTTTTATGTACCCGTACGGATAATAAACCCCTGCGGCTGCTCTGGCTTTGGCTGGAAGTTTGCGCGCGTTTACACGTTCGCCTGGGCTGCGACTCCTCAACGCAACTGCGACGCTCAGAGGGAGACAGAGAGAAAGCTTGTAAGGGACGCGCGCTTTCGCACTTTGATCCACGCACGACGAAGGACAAAGTCGCTCTGTGTGCACTTTTGCGACAACGCCGGCCGCCGGCTTCCTTCGAAAAACCGGCGACGCGACCGGTGATGCGCGCGCTCATCCGTTGCCTGGCAACCGCCACTGCGCGGGGGGAGCGCGCGCAGCCCCCGACGCGCACAATTTTTGATTCCTCTCTTCTATCTCGCTCTCGCACTTTCTCTCTTACTCTCACTCTTTCTATACCTTTTTTTATTCTTTGACATTTTTTTATTGTTGTTAGTATGTATTCTTGGCTCTCAATCTTTCTACAACCTGTGAGATGGCGCTGTGAAACGTTGATTGGACCAGCCTTGTTTATTAATTTTTTGATTGTTTATGAAATTTATTTCCTTAATGGTCCTTAAAGTTGATCTTCGGCAGTCTGATATTAAGAAGAAAAAGAGAGATCAAGTTTGAAATCAGCGATTGATTGAAAAAGAAAATTTTTTCTTGGGTTTTTTTGGAAACGTTTAATTCTTTTGGAAATTTGTTCCACATCAGCTTTCGAAAATTCTGGGACAATTTTCGAGAATTACATTGTTACAAGGTAGAAGTAATTGTATGTACTGCTTGGTGTAAAACATATGTTTGGTACCTACTATTGAAAAGTGACGATTTGTTCAATTTCCTCGTCTACCTGAACGAAAACTATTGAAAGAAAGTAACATGTTTCATGTTGCATTGTGCCTAATGCGAAAAATTTAAACAGATTTTTCAAGAAATTCGAATTTTTTTAAACAAAACATGATTTATATATATATTTATATTTATTATTCTTTGTTCGATTATTGTTGCACGAATAATTTATTCGAATGAAAAATTTGGTTTTAAAAATGTTTCATAAGTTTTGTCGCCTTGATGAAATGAGATAATTAAATAAAAATTCCTCGGACTAATGTCCGACTAATTTTTCCCACAAATTGACTCTCATCAAAATCCTTTGAAAGACCCTTTCAGTATCATTAACAAAGTGATCAATCTTGACACATTGAATCCGACTCTTTCTTTCAAACACCAATTACAATCTCAGCCGTCCATTCTCGCTTCGAACAAATCCCGCCATGTATTATTAGTTTTGACGACTAATAAAAGCGAACAAACGCGTTTATTTATTTAACTATAATCCTCCCCCAGTCGAACGTTGGAAAACACATTAGCGCACAATTTCGCGTGTAAACACCGACAATTCCTCGAGAGTCGTGTCCTGAGTTCATTCATCACCGAGATCCGGAACCGAAGGGTGACAACTCTCCCCTTCCCCCTTAAATCTGAACACAAACGATCACCCTCTTCGTTTTTCCAATTTTTATCTTAATTTTCTTCCTATCGGACACACAGATTGTCTTGTCAATCCACCAATTGTTTTTTTTTTAATTCAAATGAAAAAAACATTCTTGTATTTCTCAATGTTTGAAAAGTGTAAAACACAATGATTGTTCACGTTCTGGTATGAAAATTAATTGTGTACAAATGTAAAAGAATTAATGAAACCAGTAACTTCAAGGTCAAAAGTGTCCAAAACCAGATTTTGAGAATGACACATATTCCAGCTGGAGTTCAGCAGCAAAAGTCCCCTTTAGGTTGAGCCCCACCGTTTGTAATCTAGAGGGAGAGATCATTAGTCGAGGGGTAATTCATCCGGTAATTCAGTTATGCATTGTTCTACGGCTGTTTGATCCGTTATGTTTACATTGGCCCGGGTATAGATGCGTTCGAGCCATTTGGTCAAATAAAACTTATGCTATTGGGTCCAATTTTTTCTATTTATTAAATTACGACTTGCATTAATTACACATAAATTTTAAAACGTACTTTCAATCGACAAATCAGTCCCATAATTTCTGAAAACGTCCAACTGTTTATCGATATTCCAGACTGCACCTTTGAGAATTACGATTATGTCCTCTTCGGGACACAATATATTCTTACAATGTCAGAGGGTTACTGAAGGGTGACTGAAAAGAAAGTAGAAAAATAACATCAATTTAGAAATTACAATTGTAGTTTTTCAATAACATTTTTGATTGATGTTGTAGTTTATTTATTACAAAATGCTAACACAAAATGCCTCTAAACAAACCCCGAGACAAACCCATTATCAGATGTAAACAATACTGACCTTGAAACCACATCTGTTCTTCAAAAATTCAAACCTTTTATTAATTTTGAATTTCGTTTTCGTTTGACTGCCAATTTTTAGGCTTTGTTTGTCTTAAAAGAATGACCTTCAATGACCTTGAGGTTTTGGTTAAATTTAAAACTTGATCTTCAATTTATAATGTTTTATTAATTTTGAATTTCGTTTTCGTTTGACTGCCAATTTTTAGGCTTTGTTTGTCTTAAAAGAATGACCTTCAATGACCTTGAGGTTTTGGTTAAATTTAAAACTTGATCTTCAATTTATAATGTGCTAATTTTCAAGTTTTAAAGATTTAAAGACTAGAGGATTCACAAAATACCTAAATCGGTAGACGATGAGAATTGCGCGGATTTGCAATGAGGATGTGCTGATTGAAGCGAATGACTGGCATTGTCGAGCAAATAGAAAGTGTATTGAGGTTTCGTGTAGGGTTCCAATGTACGAATGTAACACTTTATTAGCGGTTAAGTCTTTCACTATAACGAGCCTACAATAAATAACACTTACAAAAATATCTCGGCGCATGAATCTTCGCCGGTGCATGCGACTATCTCGGATCAACGATTGCATTATGTAGCCGAGTTACCGAGAAACATTTAATTGCAAATCCAATTTCTTTGCACAAGATAAACAAATACAATGAAATAGCGTTTCGGTTTTTTTTTGCTTCTTCGAGATCTGCAAGATAGCTCAAATAAGAGACCTTTCATTTTTCCACCAAAAGAAACGAAACGCTGGATTTAATTTTAATAGATAGAAATGAAAATACAAAACCGCCAAGTAAGTCACACTGTTGACGTTTTATTTTTGTCAACACAGCCATCTTCTTGGTGTTTCCTTTATTCATTTGTTTCAATTTAAGGTAAATAAATAACAATGTAGAAGAAATAGAAAAGAAAAAAGCAATAAATGAATTCACATCTTGGACTTTGATTAAACGTTTAGTGTCAACTAATTGAGACTAAATTTCAAGGAAATTGTGCAACAAAGTGTCTTATTCTTGAGTTGTTCGCCACTGCATTGCACCCGGAGAAATTGTTTAAGAAGTCAAAGAAATGATGTAATCCGTTAATCCCGAGCAAATGGAACGTTATCCTCGTTCCCACGTATGAAATTTGGTTCCGAACAAAAGAACCTGCTTATGCACCCAGTCATCGCCTTCATCTAGGAAATTAGTGTGGGAAATGAAATCAATTGCCTCTCAATGGGTCCTAATTTATTTCAACTTTCCTTCCATTGTATTACATTTTTGTTTACTCTTTTATCTTCATTGTCTACGTGCATGAAAAAATGTAAATAAAAGTAAAAATGTAAACAGAACGAAAACCGTTTTGTTTACGTTTTAATTTGCCGAACAATTAAATCAAATCTCGCGTCTGCGCGTAGATGAGCAGACGACGTGTGAGGCGCCATTCGCGACCAAGGTAATTGACAACAACATCAGCGGATCGAGTGAAATAGCGCGTAATAGCGTGTGTTCGTTAGCGGCTCGCCGAACTTGGTAATTTGTTGGCGAAAAGCCGATCCTCGTCACCGCGACTCATGGCTGACAATGAGGTTGTCGCAACAAACAGGTAGGCCTCCACGAGGGTTAGGTTAGGGTGCGGTTGACTCTTGGCGAGCTGTCAAAGTTCGCACACGCTCACCGTCATCAAAACGTCAGATACGTCACGCCACTCAGCATTCAAACAGCTGAAATTTCAATAAGCCACGAATTCAAATCATTGGCCATCGTATGTACCATTGTTTTCCCATCAGACGACCATTTTGCCTGTTTTTTTTTGACACTGTTTTGATTTTGCCAAGTCATGCTTTTTTTGCAAATTTTTTGGACATTAACTTACTTTGTGCAAGAGTTTGGGTTTCCTTTTCCTCTTTTCAATTTATGTTTGTCAAGTGACGGAAATAAACTCCCCCCTCCGCAGCGTTTGAGTTTAATAAAAGCATCGGACTGAATTGCAATTGTTCAGTATTGCAAACTCTTTTCAAAACGCTTCCTATTATTATATAGTTAAGGATGACACATCCAGATAAGAGGTTGACTCAAAGCCAGTTTTCTTGTGACTTGTTTATTTTTCTTACGCGCTTCCACATTCATTGTCCCATGAATGAAACAGGCTACACGCTCAAGGTCACGGGGTTCAACTGATTTCACAACCTCGTAACATCTGTGCAATTGCGCCGGTTGACACCTCGAGCGTGCGAGCTTGTTATGTAAGACAGGCAACTTTTTTAGTTAGCAATTTTCTGTTTGTAAGTTTCAGCAGCTGGATCTGGGGATGGTTTAGCTGGTCCAGGTCGTCCACCACAATGCTCAGAACTGCTGAGAAAAAGATCCTTTCGTGTAAGTGTACCAAGAGATGTTTACAAATTTGAAAATAAACAAATTGTTGTAAAAACAGTTTTATACCATGTGTTTTCTATTTTCAGGTTTAAGAACTGCATACCGAGGATGGTACGTGGACATCGGTCCAGTTGTAGGCACAGCCGACAAAATCTGGACAATATCTTTGAATGAAGAATCTCCAAAAACACCGATTGTTTTGTTGCATGGGTTGGGCGCTGGAGTTGCACTTTGGTGTCTCAATTTGGACGCCTTGGCTTCGCACAGACCAGTTTATGCAATTGATGTTTTAGGTAAACAACAAAAAGAAACAAAAATGAAACATGCTTTTTTAACGAAACAAACATTGTAACTAGCAAATTGTGTATGTCATCAGACTTAATAGATAATGATATCTAAGATGTCGATGAAGAATGCTTTATATAACTGTTTGATTAAAAGTAATTTTGTGTGAGAAAAGTTCTTTTTAGACGTTGGTTTTTGTTTAGGATTTGGGAGAAGTAGCCGTCCAGTTTTTAGCAACAATGCAACAGAAGCGGAAGAGCAGTTGGTAAAATCCGTGGAAGAATGGCGAAGAGAGATGCAGCTAGACAGTTTTGTACTTTTGGGCCACTCGATGGGAGGCTTTCTTGCTGCTTCGTACGCGATGCAACATCCTAAGAGGGTTAAACACTTGATATTAGCCGATCCTTGGGGATTTCCTGAAAAGCCTGCTGATGTGGGGCAGAAGATCCCGCTTTGGATTAAGGCAATTGCTTTTGTAATCCAACCATTGAATCCTCTTTGGGCTGTTAGAGTTGCTGGACCTTTTGGTAATTTTCAAATTTGAAAATTGATGAAAGTTATAACGAGTAAAAACTGGTTTACAGAAATGTTGTTTTATGTTTCAGGTCAATGGCTTATTGAAACAACAAGACCAGACATAGTGAAGAAGTATACGACAGTGTTGAAAGATGACGTCGGCGTAATTTCTCAGTACATCCATCAGTGCAATGCCCAAACGCCTTCGTGAGTTTTTTTAATAAGACTTTTTGAAACGATTTTGTTAATTGGAAGATTGTGACTCATTTGAATGGTTGATTTTGATTGAACTTTCGTTTTGGTTGTTTGCAGAGGCGAGAGTGCGTTTCATGCAATGATGCAGGGTTTCGGTTGGGCGAAAAATCCTATTCTCAAACGAATGGACAAATTGGATTCGGAAATACCAATAACGCTACTTTACGGCAGCAGGTCGTGGGTGGACAATTCCGCTGGCGAAATAATCAAACAAAACCGACCCAATTCTTACGTCAACGTACAAGTATGCAAAATTTATTGTTTCGTTTCTATTAACGTTTAACGTGGCAGATGGGTTTCTAAAATATTGCATTTTTTATCCAGGTAATCAAAGGAGCTGGCCACCATGTTTACGCTGACAAGAGCGAGGTCTTCAACAAACACATTTTGGAAAGCTGCGCTCTGATTGATGACAATAAACGTCTGACGTCGATGCACAATATAAAAATGAATTTGGAAACAAAGGAGAAGGAAGAAAAAGAGAAACAAAGTTCGCAGGAACCTAAAACAGTTCAGGAAGAAATAAAGGGCGACGCGAGTGTTTTAGAAGTGGAACCAAATCAACCGAAAACAAGCTGAGATTGGTTCATAAGTGCGTTGTACCGCTCCTAGATGATCCTCGCGTCTTTATATTACAGTAAATCCAACATTTTGGGAATTAGAATTTGTATATTTTTAATTTTTCTACGTAGAAAAAAAATTTTTCATTTGAAGAAGCAGAGATACTTTCGCTAGCTTTCAAACTATCAATGCATTTGCTCTTATTAGGATGTTTATTTTACTTGCCAAATTCATCGAGTTGAACTTGTTAACAATTGTAGATATTCTTCTGTGATAATGTAATGTTGATAACAATTTTTATCTTGGATTCACGTTTGAGCATGTACATCGACACTTATGAGAAATCGCCGATCTTTTTATCCACTGTTATCCACTTGTAGAGATATATTTTTTTAAATTACACGATGTATTCGTTTTAAGTATTTAATTTAAATTAATCCACGCCTTGCGAATTGTATTGTGTACTTGGTATTCATATCAAGTTGATCATTTGACTAGTGTGATTTTGCTTCAAGTTTCATTGAAACTTTGTGAAAGTTACATTATGTCACAATCTTATACTCAAATGCAAACTTGCCAGTACAAACGATTTATTGATCAATCGATCAATATTTAATTTCAATTTTTATTGTTTAATTTTACTTTTGGTGCTTAATATGAATTCTAATGATATCATTTTAATCGAATAAAATTTGTCCATTCCAAATGAATGAATGAATGAATGATTAAATTAAATTAAAATTCAATTTGTAATTTTTAGATAATCAAATGGACACATGTACGCTAAATTTTATTCACCATCACGCTTATTATTCATAAACTTTATTATTAACATACAAAATTGTGTTTTTTATATCTGTTTTCCATCCTCGCTGTTTTGAACTTGATACTTATGATAATTTGGAAAATCTTCCACATCGTCCTCTTCTTCTTCCTCATAAATACTGGCAGCTTCTTCGTGTATCCTTTTGTACTCCATAAGATTATCTAAAGAAGCCATCTCTTTTTTCCTGATGGAGACAGAACGTTGTTTCAAAAACTGCGTCATCATATTTGATTTTTCTTTGTGGCTTGCAAAATCTTCTATCTCAGGTCTTTCCATATTAACTATCTCTGCCAATCTCCGCTCTCTTCTGTGATTTGCCATCGAAGTTCTTTTGAGTTCGTCATTAATCTGAAAACGATACACAAAATAAAATGTTCAATTTACTAAATGTTATACAATTGATAAACACTCTTTTTTACCCTGCTCATAATTGCTGTATAATCTACATTAAAAACATCATTTTTCATTGTTGGAACATTAATTGCATAAACGTTTTCATTTTCATCAATGTCTTCTTCAGATGCAGTTTCTTTCACCTCCTCAACAACCTCTTCTTCTGGATCACCGCTCAAATCTATCTGGGAGAATAGCTCGTTTATACGATTAACGTTGTACTGGTGAAGATTCTTGACAAAGTGTATTTTTGGCACCATCCCGACAATTTGCAACTGATTCAACTCATGACACAACATTCCAGCGCTTTTTGAAAGTATGTTTTCGACTTCCTCCAGGTCGGTCCTCGCAAACCAGTAGATATTCAGGTGTTTGAAGTTTTTGGAAATCTGCACGTTTGTTACTTCGAATCCTTTATTCTCTAGATCTTTTGCTAATTCTGATGATGCCATGAGGTCGGTTACATGTTCCATGAAAACTTTATTAAGCACTGTAACTCGACGAGGATTGTTCGTAAATGATACTTTGTAGGATCCACCAGAGACCGTTGGGACTGATGGAGTTGTGTCAGCTTGCCAAAATACACTGCAAATACACATTTTTTAATTTTTTGTGTCTATTTTTTGGAAAAACAGTTGGAAAACAAATAAACTAACTCACTTTTTGTTTTTCTGTCCTTTGGTTAATAGTTTGTTTAAAAATTTTGCTTCTCTTTTTAAATGAAGTGTGGCATTGCTGGTACAAAAATGTTTGTACACTTGGCAATGCCAAAAACTTACTCTTTTACAATTCATTGAATTGTATTCATGTTTATCTTGGGCTTTAAAGATGGGCTTTAATTCAACATAACCTAAAAAAGAGATAAATTTGATTTTCATTTGGATTTTTTACTTGATATTGCAGTTTATTGTCAATTATTGTCAATGAAACATATTTACCTTTTGAGATAGAAAACTTGTAACGTATTTAAATGACGAATTTTAACAGTGATAAACCAGCAGAAAATGAATTGTTATTTTGCGACAAGAGCAGACGATGGCTACAAAATTGTTATTCTGTTGGCAACCATGCTCAACCAAAACATATTATTTTCAATTTTTATATTAAATTTTTTCAATAATTCATAATGACTTTCCATAAAAAATAGATAAATTAATTAAGTAATTGATAAACTAATTGAACCAGCTTATTGCGTTGAAAAAATGTTGTTTTAAACTTGTGAAACCCGCATACATCAACAATGTTGTTTTGATTGTTGGTACATTTGATCCAACTTTGTTTACTTTTTTTAAACACGCTTTCCCGTAAATAATTTCTCCGTGATTTAATTGCTGTTGATTCCATTCGGTTTTTTAATTCAAAGAAAATTTATTCAAATAAATCAATAATTTTTGATCATGTGAAAGGAAGACAGAAAACGCAGCAGCGTTGCCAAATCATAAAAATCAAACAATGAGATTGCCACACTGGCACGCGTGAGATTTGTCGAGGAGAAACAGCCAAGAGAAATAACATGGAACGAGTTTGAGTGGACGTTTCGCCGGAGACAGTGATTGTTGACAGCTTGATAGAATCATCCGACACCAGCTAATGATGGCAGGCAAACTACAATTTTCCGATCCCCCGAGCTCCGCCAGCTCTGATAGGTAACTTCGCACCACGTTTACTCACATAACCTTCTCAGTCGGCGTTACCTTTTCTTTTTTAATTCATTCTTTTTACATATTTTCCATTTATATAAATTTACCTTTCAAATTCCATACTATCCATCAAATCATTTTTTCAATTCTTTGCTGTTAGCTTTAACTACGATGTCATGCTTTATCGATTTTTGCACACATTTTTGTTTTGTTTTTCTTACTCAAATTTTAATTCTATCCCGTTCTTTATTGATTTCAATTGTCAAAACTAATTGGTCTCTAATTTAACAATCGATTTCGTTCAAAGATCTCTATTTGCAAACATTTAAAGACAATAAACTTGACAGAATCAAAATGAAAACTTTCGTTTACATAATGAACCGTAATTTTCCGCGAATTTTCCAGTTCGGTTCATGTCAATACCGGGCAAAGTGTACAAACAAATATTTAAAAAAAATTAAATAAATGGCAGGGAATCGTAACTTGTTCGACATAACTACAGGAAGTCTATTTTTAAACTACATTCATATGAGTTCTTGTTAGTTACTCTTGATTGAATTTATAACTGCATTTATAAAATTTTCGCGCACGTGACTGAATTTCAACGATTTGATACATAATGCGCTCTAACATTCGTTTCATTCATGCACAATAATAATTATCATAACAATTTGATAAGAACGACGATCTAGGCAGAATAAAATTTGCAATTTCATAATTTCGAGTTGCAGTTCATCGTTTTATTTGCAATCAAAGAACTTTTTTATTTTAAGTTCTTAATATATTTGCATGTTTGACAACTGAATCATTATTTTTTAGATGAAACTGCTTATTGTACAAATGTAGTATGCATTTTTTGAGGATTAATTTCAATCCTTATTCTGTCTAGGTCAGCTGATTTTGCTACAAAATAAAAACTGAAGGACTTAAAAAAGAAATTTAAATAATCTGATTTAATGCTAAATAAGGTATGGATCCTATGAAATTATCATAAATGTAACAATAAAACAGAAAACCGTTACATTTATAATCGAATAATTTTTTTACTCAAGTTTTTTCTCAAGTATTTCTGCACGCTTGTCGTCAAGTCATCGAGTAACAAGATACCTCTACGAATGTCACGTTACAATCATAAAAATACTTTCTGTCCATCTCGTAAGCATTCATTTTTTATTCGTATGACAATAACAATTAATTTTTATTTTATTTTGTTTTCTGTAGCGATATTCCGCCTTTTGAGGAACAGGAGGATTACGAGACTGATAATGAAGGTAGATCTGACATGGGCACGCCAGCTTCACCTCTACCCAGACCTCCTTCTGCAGGTAAAAATTGCCAAATAGTGAAAATGAGCGCCAGAAAGTACATTATAATAAAAAGTTAATTTAAATTGTTTCACCAAATTTTTTAGGTTCCCAGAAATCACCACATTCTAGAAGGCATCGCACCACAAGCATGTCCCAATCCAATAAGAAAACTGCTTCCGAGTCAATTTTAAGATGTAAACATCGAACAATCTACACTGCTGGAAGACCGCCCTGGTATAATTTCGCAGGGAAGCAAGTTGAACCTTTTGTAATCGGTAAGGAAACAAAATTTGAATATTTTAGATTCACAACGTGACAAAATGCAACTTGAGATGAAAATAATTCTTTGAAATCTGATATTGTAGGTATCTGTGGTGGTAGCGCATCAGGCAAAACAACAGTAGCAACTAAGATAATTGAATCGCTTGATGTGCCCTGGGTGACACTTTTAAGCATGGACTCTTTTTATAAGGTTTGTTATTGTTTACAAACAAATAAACCATAACTATTTAAATTATAATTGCAATGCTCTGACGTGGAATCTTCTTGCAGGTTCTTAATGAGAAGCAACATGACGCAGCGAGCAAAAACGAGTACAATTTCGATCACCCGGATGCCTTTGACTTTGAACTGCTGAAAAAGACACTGGAACGTTTGAAGGAAGGCAAAAAAGTAGAGGTGCCGATTTATAATTTTCTGACGCATAGTCGAGAGAACCGCACGGTGAGATCAAAGTCAACTCTGTGACTCGTTTTTTTCTTTTGAGCCGGACAACTTTGTAACAACCAAATTTTTTGTCTTATTTTTGTTTATAGAAGACGATGTACGGAGCTAACGTCATTATATTTGAAGGGATCTTGACTTTTTATCATCCAGATGTACTTAAGGCAAGTTTCTTACAGTGTAAAATATTGTAAATATTTTTCATCATGTTTATAAATAATGTTTATATTGATGGATTTTGTGAATCTTGTAGATGTGTGATATGAAAGTGTTCGTTGATACCGATCCAGACGTAAGACTGGCGCGGCGGTTGCGGCGTGATATTTTGCAAAGAGGTCGTGACGTCGAGGGCGTGCTCAAACAATACAGCACGTTCGTCAAACCTTCCTTTTTTTATTACATTGCACCCTCAATGGCGCACGCTGACATCATTGTACCACGTGGTGGAGAGAACGAGGTTGCCATTGAACTGATTGTGCAACACGTCCATACGCAATTACAATTGGTAATCTATTTTTGAACAAATCAATACAACTTGTTTACTTATTAATCAATTCATATCTTATTAGTCATTAGCAAATTGAAATGTATGATTTTAATTTATCAACTTTCTTTGTTTCAGCGAGGTTTTAAACTAAGAGAAAAATTGGCCCATTCGTTCAGTGGTCATCCGCTGCCAACGTCTTTGTACTTACTACCCGATACGCCGCAAGTGCGAGGATTGCATACTTTCATTAGAAATAAAGATATTTGTCGTGATGAATTCATTTTTTACTCAAAAAGATTAATTCGACTTGTGATAGAATATGCGTTATCGCTTTTACCTTTCAAGGTTGGTGTATTTGTAATCTGAATTTTCGAGTGCATAATTTAATTTAAAAATTCTTCGAATAATGTTTATGAAATTGTTGGTAATAGGAAATTGTCGTCGAGACACCTCAGAATGTACCATACAACGGAAAACGCAGCGCGACTGACAAAATATGCGGCGTTTCCATTCTACGAGCTGGCGAGACTATGGAACAAGCAGTGCGAGACGTTTGTAAAGATATTCGCATTGGAAAAATTTTAATCCAGACAAATTCACAGACTGGCGAGCCCGAGGTAAAAATAAAAATGAAAATAAAATGTCAAGAACACAAAATAACAATGGATTTTGATGTGAAAACATTTTTTATTTTTAGTTGTACTATTTGAGACTACCAAAAGACATCAAAGACTACAAAGTAATACTAATGGACGCGACAGTGGCGACAGGAGCAGCGGCAATGATGGCGATTCGTGTGCTTTTAGACCACGACGTTCCCAAAGGTAACATCATGCTGGTGTCTCTTCTAATGGCTGAATCCGGAGTGCAATCGATCGCCTACGCCTTTCCCGGAGTGAAAATCGTCACCTCCGCGGTAGATCCTGAAATAAACGACAAGTTCTACGTGCTGCCAGGAATAGGGAACTTCGGAGACCGATATTTCGGGACCGAGCCGTCAGAAGACTAATGGCGATACGAAAACTGACTTAAATCATGATCTGAAATCCTGACTGTTTCAATTCTGACGCAGGCCAGTACGAACGAACGTCCCTGTACAGTAATCACTAAAGTATTTTATCATGTCGACTACATAAGTTTATCCATCAGGTATTTAATAAAGAGAATCTTGATTTGAATTCTGAGATAAGTTTATGCTTCCTCCTTTTGACACTTTTTTTTAGTTTTATTAAAGAGGCGTTGTATCAATGTCTAAGCCCTGGGAAGACGAGGGCGCAGTTCCAAGTGGACGGTATCCGCGATTGCTAGCTCGCATTGATCGTCGCCAGCTGTCTAAACTATTGTTGGTCGAGTTAGCTCCTCCTAATAAATAAGTGATTAGTTTGTCGAGAGCTGCTAAATCCTCCGTTGTGTTTCCGTGCATGGGGTTCTGAGTGGTCTCTGGTGGTCGATTCTCAGTAGTCGATGGCGAATGAACTTCACTCGCAACTGCTTCAGACATAAGATTCTGTTTGCGAAGACCCAATCTTGATGCAATCTGAAACAATAATTCGAACACTGTTCTCTTTTTTCTATTTTTAAGCTTATACAATTTCTATGAACTTAAAAATTCGTACTTCCTCTGGGCCATGTTGGCCATAACTAGACCTCTGCACTTTTCTGAACGTCTCGTCGTCCATGGCTTCTTTAACTGCCTCGTTCAAAGTGCGCTCCAAAGCCTTCTTTTTGGTACTGCTGAGTCCTTCATAAAAGCTAAACAAAAAGTCAATTTATTATAATTTCAAAAAGTTTTGTTCAAATGTTCGCTTCCTAAACTCACGTTGAGTCGATCGAACTGTTATCTCGCGAGGTATTTTTATCTCGGACCAGTCGAATGTCATGTTCCCAGAACCGACGGAGTTCCGGCGTCGATGTGTAAGGCGCAGCAACTTCTTTGATCTGGAGAAATAACAAACATTCAGTCAAAAGCTTTTTATCAGTCAGTTAACACGTTACCTTCAAAACCATTATCGCTGTTATGAAGATACAGCAGACGTTGATGAACGTTAGACAGGCGCTGATTATTCCGTTGCAGAAAAATTCTATCGGGATGTACTCGTTGTATATGTAGGTGTAGGATGAGTTCAAGTTGGTGTACGATTCGCCTTTGATGTGGGGCATCTTTATTGGTCGGTATATCAACCAGATGCAGCCCAGGGCCCAGTACAAACCCTAAGAATAGAAAATCGTAAGTTTCATTTTTTTGAATTTTCATATTTGATATTATTTTCTAAACTAAATTTGGTTTACTGAACTCACGCAATTGACAACAGGTGGTAGCAGAGATGCCGATATAGCAACACCAATCAGAGGACCGTTGCTGCCCTGGAGCAGAGCAACAGCGACTCCAGTCCCAGAAGGAAGAGCCCACAAAATTCCCATCCAAAGTGACCTATAATTTCCCCTGAAAAAATGCGAAATTGAGAGGTTCATTTTGTTGAATGAACTTATTGACTTTACCTTCCCTTCATTTCATCAGTTGGCCAATCGTTGTATCCCCAAGGCATCTCCGTAGTTCCCAGCAACAATCCAAAGATGAACCCAAAAAGGATGGATAAAAAAATGCCCAGCATCAAACTCTTCAATCCGACGAGCTGCAGGTCTCTGTCGGCGATTATAGTGCCGAAGGTGAGCGACATCACTGGGCCCTGAGATAAAAAAGATTTAGAGGACGAATAAGAGATGAGATGAGATGCAAAGTTGAACAAAGTACCATTAGCGGCGAGACCAGCATAGCCGCCACGACGTTGGTCGCGCTGTTTTCAATGAGCCCAAGCGCTGCGAGACAACTGGAAGAAGTTTTAATGACAATACTTGCGCAGTAAATAACTCGGCAACTTGTTCTCAAGGGTTAAACTTGCTTAAACTTACTCGGCAGTTAAGACCAAGGCGATGTAGTCAAAAGTGAGGTCGCCGCCGCTCCTTACGCCGTCCACCACCTGCTTCACCGTCAACTTCGACCTTATGGAGCCAACAAATTGCGTCCAGTTCGTTTTGCTACGCTCCTCCGCTGCCTTTCGTCTTTTTATCTCTTCTGATATCGCTGCGGCTGTTAAGTTTCCTACGCCACTGTAGGTGCATTGCGTTGGAATGACACTGATGAAAGTTAAAATTTATTATTTATGCAATTTCAACTTAGCTGACGGTTGAAACATGTGGGCTTGTGATTAAAAGTTGATTGGCCAGTTGGAACCAGATTCGATTTAAGAACCCTTCTGGTTCTTCAGAGAAAAGCTAATCTAACGTCGAGTGTACGACTTATCGATTCCAGCTGATTACCTCACGATGGAATTCATCCGAACGCCAATACCCATCTCAGTCAAGCAGTGCAAACAGTTCTCACAAGGGTCCCCAGCTGGAACTGGAAAAATGATCTGAAATAATGACTTGCTGAGATCCACTTATCGAGCGTCACAAGTACCAGGGTTCTCGATAGTCACCTCGTAGTACATGCTGGCTTTGTCCTTGCACCAGATCACGTGCTCCACTTTGAGCTTCTTCAGCAGTTCCTCGACCACCGTCTCCATCGACACGAAAAAGTTTGCGTCTTTCGGGCCAGAATGTGGGGAAGGAAGTTGGTGCCGGGGCTTCGCCCTGGGTAATATTTCTTCATCGTCTTCGTCGTCATCGTCGTCGTTACCTAGTGGCAAAAGTTGTTGTCTCGATTTGATGTCCTTGATTTTCAAGTCCACTTTATTGGGTCGCACTGGTTTCTTGGCCTTCCTCACAGGCTCGCCGAAGATCAACTGGTGTTCGTAGCTCAGTGTTGGAATACAAACGAGAAACACCACACCGCCTGGCATTTTTGTTTGTTTTAATTTTGTACTTTCACTACATCTGATTAGGGTAAAGGGGTGTCTCAAAGTCGAGCACACTTTACGCTGACGTGCCAACGACTAAGTGAAATTGATTGCTTTGTGTTCTTGCATCTATTAGCAGGTTTAGAAGGTACATCTTAATTGGTTTTGCAACGCAGAAAAACATACTTAACCGGATGTATCTGGAACAGTTTGACATTTTGCTTACATTCGAGACTTTTGAATTTGTTTAATGAAAAAGTTATTATTTTTGCAACTTCCAGAATGTTTTGGCAAGAGGTTGCCAAGTTTTAACAAACTTTTGAACGAGTTTCTCTGATTTAATTTGTTTAAAATTCCGTCGTCGCAACTTTCTTCACTATGTAATATGTAAATCCAAGTTTATGATTTTCGTTCAGAGATGTTAATTTGGAAAACTTCCATTTTTTATTTCGTACAACTTTTTCTGATGGCTTTTTCGAACTGATCGAAGTTTTTGTGGTAGATATAAGTGAAATGTTTTCTTTTTCTTTTTGACGTTTAAAAATAATTCTTAAAGACCAAAACAAATCATCAAAATTCTTAGGTATCGCATTATGCAGCAGATGCAGCACATGTAAAACACGTGTGAATCACGTGCAGTGCAATAAGATATCCAGCCCCTTGGTTTCTACAGAAGCAGTGTATTTATTTTCATAAATTACATGCTCTTTAACTCCCATCCATTGCCTCATTCTTCTCAATTTGTTTTCAACATTGGGTGTAAGTTATTTTTTAGTTTTCAATGCTAAAAGTTTGATTTTATGATTTTATGAAACCCAAAAATAAAAAACTAAAAATACGCTTTAATTTTTGACGTATAAAAAGGATGTGCTTAGTAAACAAATGGGTCTATTCTTTTTTCTAATTAGTATTTGTATTGAACCGTTTGCATAAATAGTGTTATTATTTATTGAATAGTTCTAATAAGCTATTTTCGTATAAGTCTAATTTTGAATGATACTGCAATTCAAATAGCATACAACTCACAATTGCAACAGTAAACATTTATAAATATCGATTTTCACTTTTGTTTCTATCGACTTCATATAACAATGTGGACAAATTTGTCCATTTGGTCTTTCTGAGAAGACGAAAATATAAAGTTATTGAATAAAAAATTTGCAGTGTTTCGAATTATCAAATCTTGGATCAAAGGATTCAAGGATTGCAAATAAATTGCAAAAATCGAAAGAACCATCGCTTTTTAAATTTCAAAAACTTGTTTTTTTCAGTCCTATCGTCAATAATTTTTAGGCAACAACTTTTAGAAATGTATTACAAACTGAAAAAAATTTTGCAAATATTTTTTGCAAATTTGTCTATATTATTTTTTTGTAAGTATGTGAGATGCACTTGAAATATTGAAAGTTGAAAATTGCATCGATTGAACAGTGCTGCCTTCTCAGCGTAAAGGCACCCAAGTACAAGTCGAACTCCTGTTACCAACTCGATAAGGAAAGGCTCAATAGAAGGAGAGGCAGCGACAGAGAGACAAGAGTCGCAGCTGTGCACGATCCTGCGTCGGCTCTGGCCTCGGGGTGTGCGTATCCGTGCTCAATTCTTGTTCACGCACAGTGTGCGCGCCCGAAAAAAATCGCGTCGCTCATGTGTCGTGCGGTGAATCGCGGGTCAGCAGGGTGCTGAAAACGTCGCCCATTCGCGCAACAACACAGGCTCGCATTTAGGTAGGCCATTCGACCACTTTTCCAGCCTTTTCCTCAGCGCCACTTTCTCCTCTGTTTGACGTTTACACTCGGCAGTCCCTTTACAAGTAAACGACCTGTGCATTAAGCGCCTCCCACAACGATCGTGAAATTCCAATTTTTTTGGAAATTGCCATGTTTTTCCACCGCAATCTTTGACTTTCGTTTGACAGGTAGATGCGGATTTCGTTTTTTCATTCCTGTCCGGACGTGTCGACTTTTTCTTTTGTGATGTAAGATTTTCCGATCGTGATAGCAGTTAAAATTCAGGTGTCTTTAGGTTTTCCACTTTGCAGAACTGAAAAAGGAACGTACTTTCGCAAAACTCGGGAGAAAAGTAAACAAAACCAACACTTCTCAACAATGTTTAATTGTTGCGAAAAAAAAAACAAACAATCAGAATTTCTGAATAAAACTTTAAAGTAATTAAATGTAAATTATAATTTTTGCAATTTCCATTTTTTCGATTCGTCAGCAAACTAGAGAAACTGAAAAAAAATATTAAGAAAAAAAAGTGAACACAAAAGAGAGTTGTTTAATCTAACCTATTTCCCCTGACGCGACCTCAGCTGAATCCACAAAATCATCAATGAGATCATTATCTCTCAACCCAAACACAACATTTTGTTCGGTGAAAGAAAAAAAACCTGTCTGTTCCTGTTGTCTCTCGTTCGCAGCAAGAAAGCGTTTCATTTTCGAGGTTACTTTCGCGTTTGACGCGACGCGCGCCCACGACGCGGCGCCTTGTGTATGGATTGGCGCACACACACATACACACACATGTGCGCGCCACTGTGTGGGTCCCGTTAACAACAAACGATTGGCTTTACCTCGGAGTCGCATTGTTTCTGCGGCCACGATCGGACCCAAGAGAGAATAGAAAATCTTGGTTAGCGGGTGCATCCGAAGTCTTGTGCAGTGCTCTTTGTGGATTTAGCTTCGGACGATTGTGTCGCTGCAAACGTGAATCAAACGGTTTCTCCCATGGCAGGCAACGTGAGGTGACAATGACTTCGCTGACAACCATGGTGTCTCCGGATAATCGAACCCTTTAAACGTAAACAACCGAAAACATAAACACAGTTTTTTCAACATTGTTGTGATTTGCAAAACGGGTGGTTTGGGAAATCGGTTTCAAAGTTATTGTTTTTTTTTTTATTTTTGAAGCTTGTGCGACGATTAACCACGATGAAAGGAAGTGCTCGAGGTTTAAGAATAGCCCGTAAGGAGAAAAGCGACGAGCAAAGAGAGAAAGGCCGTTTCGGTGCTTAATTTATTTGGTAAGAGCACAGAGTGGTGCGTGCTATCGCTGTTTACCTCTCGGCCTATCCCGGCGCTGTTGTTAATATATGTGTATGTGTGTGTGTGTCACGAGGTAATCGTGAGCTGAAACTTGTGCGATTGTGATGGAAATCAGCAACACGGGGGGCTTCCAACCCCCCTCCGGAAATTCGATTTCCGTGACACGGGCTTGCCTTGACTTTGTACTCCTGACCGCACGCTTTTCCATCAACACTTTTCTTCGGTACACAACATATTGTCTGGATTCCCCGTAACTAAACAAAAAATACCCCTAAAGAGATACAGTTATCGAACGATTCATTGTGATTCTGTCATGTTTTTTTTTTCATACAAAATCTATGGAACTTCAACTGATCAAATTACCAGAGAATAACTCGTTTGTTATTTTTTAAAGTTTCAATGTGAACAAACAAACTGAGATGAAAGTTGGTGTGTTTATTTATTGATGAAATAATTGATTTCCCTAGCTTGTTACAAAGAGAGGAAAAAACGTATGGAACATAAATGACAGAAAATAATGGGTAACGTAACGAGGCAGTCTTGCACACTTTGCCAATTTGAATTTGTATGATCAATCAGGCCGCTTATAAATGCGCAGTCGCCTAGAGAGGTGAAATTCAATGTCAAAGAACTCTCGCTCGTATTTATTTTGTATCCTCTCTCTCTTTCTCTCATTTTGTTTTTTATCACGGTTTATACAACAGCCTTAAAATGCGTCTCCCAGCTAAACAGAATCACAAATTCATTCGGCCTATCCTCATTAGAATGCGAGGCGTTACGGCGATATTCAAAATAGATTTTGTATAGTTTTGCTAATCAAGAGGCGTTCATTTTTTTCCTTTTCCTTTTTTCCATTCATTCAACGTGTTTATTTTTGTAATGAATTATGCAGATGTTAGGTAAGACGATTTATGAACAAATTGTAGAATTAATATTGGGTGAAACGAGGAAGTTGATAAGCGGACGAATAAATAATTGAAATCTTGTTGAAATGGAAAAAAAGGAGCAATTGAAAAATAACGTTGGTGATGGCAAGAAGGAATTTTTTTCGAAGGAAAAAAAGTTGTTGTGAAAAAGGCATATCAGCAGCTGTCTGGTTGAAGGGACTGCGTTTGAGCCCTTGAGTCATACTTTGTGGGGACTAAAACACCCATAAACGCTATATATAAAGGTGCTTTGATAAATTTGCATTCACGAGACTAATTAACGAAAAAGTCGATAAACATGCAAACATTTTTCCTATTTTATTTGCGCAACATTTTTTAGGACAAAGATTGGAAGAGTTTGGAACAAATGAAGTGGAAGAAGACACCTTTAAACGGTTTCAAAGTGAACTGACGATGATACTGAAAAAAATTTGCAATTTTCAAAAACGTTACGCAACAGTTTGGAAAATGACAATTGCAAAAGTAAACGAATTAATGAAACGTGATTCGATCTCGTTTCGACAATTTTATATTTCACTGGGCAAAATTACAGATGTGCGAACAAACGAAGCGAAATTCTGCTTCAAAATTGCTAGCCCTCGGCTTTATGTTTCGAAACAAAAAAAAAACTGGCAAAAATGTACACAAAGAGTTGGTCAGAGCAGTTTTGGGTTCATTCTGTGAAGTTTTGAACATAAGCAGAACTGAAATTATTATTCATACCACAAAATTGTTTTTTCTTCGAAAGTTTATTTTAATTTAATTATCAACTTTACCAACATTCAGCAAATCAAAATTTAAATTGAAAACCTAAATTTTCAACAGAAATTGCGTTATTACTAAAAATTTCCGCTCCAATTGGCATAACTTAAAAAAAGTATAAAATATTCAAAGTTGAATTTTTCGCAATCCGATTGATGGGTTAAAAAAATGTTGACCTGATTGAATTTCAAAACTGGACAGATTGTCCACTCGGTTCTTCTACTGTTAATCAAGATTAATCGAGGGATTAGTTACTTTGTTTGTTTTAGCATATCCAGTGAAAAAAAGACGGATTGCAGAAGAACCTCAGTGAGTCGTCAATCAAATAAACAAAAAAAAACACTAAAACAAAGGATTACGTGCGGATCAGAATGTGGCGGCAACAATTGTTTGCGATTGTTTTGAGGGGAAAAGTTCGCGTTAACTAGCTTGCGGATAATTAGAACGTGTAATCTCTCGACAGGAAAAAGCCAATCATTCTGATACGAAAACCTGCGAGCAAACATCAGAACTCACAAAAATCAAACGAATGAAAAATAAACATTGAAGTAACACTGAAATTCATCAAAAAGGACTGTGTAGGAAAAACATCACATCCAGCTAATAAATAGCTGGATGGGAATATTTCTATCCTCTTGAGTAATGCACGCTTGCCGACAGTATTGAGTTTTCATTTGCTGACGTGTATTGTTTATACTCTGACGGTATATGCCTAACAATTTGTTTCGAGATAAATGAATTCGCACAAATACAGGCAACTTTGATGGGCTGAAAAAGAGAAGCAACCAAATCCAAACACCGCAACTGTGTGTCTCCGAGGGAAATCGGTTAAAAGTTAATAAAAGTTCAATCGCGCCGCAGTCGGCATTTGAATTGCTAATTGGCTTTTATTTTCTCAAAAAAGTTGAGTCCGAAAATGGACTTTAGAAAATCGGCCTTGTTCGAATTTCAGGTTTTAAAAAAAGCTGGCTAAGTAAATGAAGTTTAACCGAATGAATAAGAGGTTTATGTTAAAAGGTCGACGATAGTGACAAACTCTTGGAAAATGATGCAACGACAGACGCAGATTTGCAAAATGTGGTTTTCAAATTGGAAGGATCACGAGGGGATTAGGACTGAAATTAAATAAGCAAACGGTTATGAGGAGCTGGAAACGGCACGTTTGCGGTGGCGCAACAAAAAAGAAATTGAGCAACGACTCTAAGCCATGGGACAATATTTATTTGTGAAGAAGGGAAAAAAAATGACGAAGGTACCTCTCCTGAGAAGAGTTAATGAAAATGACGAATAATGGGAATCTTTTTGTCAAGTCACCACGACGATGATGAATGGACGATTGTAGAACGAAGTTGTTACAGTTTCAGCGTCGAGATATTCAAACAATGTTGACAGAATAAATATTACGAAACGGCTTGCAAGTGTGCTGAACTAACGGGGTCGTCGCCAAAGGAAGCTCTCCGATGTAAACCAACTGTCATGACGCGATAATTTTCTATCAAAACCATTAAGGGCACTTCCAGCTTCAAAAAAATGTGACATTTATATTACAGCTATTAAACAAAAATGATTATTTTTCAAGAGACACTTTTTATGACCAGGAACAAAGTTGTGATGCAAAGTGAAAATTTCAGATAAAACTGTACGAGTCTAAATTCAAATTTGTTGATAACAAAGAATGTACAGTTAGCTGGGCTTTGATTTGATTGGAATTTTTTCCCTGTCGTTCTATGTCCTGATACAATTCGAAGTCAGCGGCTGAAAAATGAACACAGATAAGTTCAAGAGGCATAGAAATATTAAACTGGTAACATCAATTCTCGTTAAAGTGAAAGCTCCACGCCGAGTTAACAGATAAATCTGTTTTGAGATGTTCAATTGTCGGTCGAGCCGCGCACTTTTACGAGAAAGAATGTCGCCTATCCTTTCTTCAGGTACCATCTGGCCTGAATTAAGAGATAAACTTTCGTCGGTCGAGGATTTAACGTGCGTGTGCATATCAACCTACGGCCCGAGGTGGCGTTAATTAAATATGCGCTCGAAGCCTTCGTATGGCACTCGACCCATCCTGGGGTAGTTATACTATTGATTTTTCCGCCACGTTCCGTGAAATTATATCGAGAGTTCATATCTTACGGTCACCTCTCTCTGTCTTCTTTTTTTGTCACGCATAAATCACGCCTGCACACGCATGACAATGAAAAAAAAAATTCGCGTGCATTTGTGCTCGTTCAGTTAATTTCGCCAGGGTGAAAATTGCAAAAGCAAACTCAAGGGATAATGTTGAGTCACCTTTTTCTATTTGGCAAATTTGCACGAGCAAATAATAGCTACCTTTCTGGATAGTTCAACTGAATAAAATTGCTGACGAAAAAAAAAATGATATTTTCTTTGCGAGGGATGGTTTTTTCGTAGCAGATTGATCTTGTCCTGGTGTCCAATTTTTTGTGTCGCGTTCGTGACATAAAAAGCCAGACTTATTGATAAAAATAAAAAAAAAATTGTTGGCTTCGCGGACGTTTGAGTATGCCCCTAGCAACAATATTCAGCTGCGGGTACGAAGTCACTTAAAACACGAGTTTGCTCCAATTGTCGGGACAAGTTTGGGCCGTGGATGCGGTCATTTGTTTATGTTGATGCGGGCTTTATAACTTGCAAGATTACCCGTTGCCTGAACGAGGGTTTATTGTCTCGGAATTATTGATTGCGATGACCAAACTAATTCGATTATTCTTAAACAAGCATATCCCCTGTGGGGACGGTGCGTTCAAACTTTCTGTCAGATTAACAGCCAAAACGTTCAAGTATTTTGATAACCAGCTAGCATCTCAATGGAGTTCATTGCAGCTGATTGAATTTGCAATCATAGCTGACAACAAAGGTTTCAAAATTAAATTGATTGAACAAGTGGAACGGATATTGTTTTTCAAGTAGATGAAAGTTGGAGAAAAAAAAGCAGAGGATGAATTTGTGAATCCCAGTAGGTTGAATTAAAGAGCAACTAATTGTCGACTGGAAGCGGCGCTGACATAAAAAGACCGAGGGCTTTCTGGTGGGTCGACTTAAAACGCTCCCGATTCTGCGTTACGTTTTGGTCGTTTTTAAATTCGTTAAAGAGTCTGTCAAGCGGCCCGGGTCGCGGATGCATCGTCCAGAAATAGAATTCGTCCGACCGGCACGCGGCAAGTTCGATATTTTGGAAATTATTGATTTCTGTTGGCTCAATGAAAACACTACCCCTTATTATGTAACTCGTCAACGCACCCTCAAACATCAAGCTCGAATCCAAGCCAAACCGCTGGCCCTCCGTCACTTTTTCTCGTTAAAAATTTAATCGTGTTAAGTGCTACTTCACAAATCTTACAATATACACTTTTGAATCATTAAATAGTCATGAAAAAAAAACGAGTTTTATTAATTTCGACGACTGTGATTTTTTTCTTCTTTTGTCTTTTTTTTCAACTGTAAGAGTTATGTAAAAATTTTTCCTGGTAGCAATTTCGTTAGTTTGATTATTATTAGAAGTAACAAAACATTGTCCCTGCGCATGGAGCATAAGTTACTTTCAAGTAGCAAATTAAAATTTGCCGCATCGCAGGTCGCCAATTATCGTCCAACAAAAATATTCAGCCTGAGATTATACGTATCGTCAATCTGAAACGGAAACAATGAACAATTTTCTGTCCGATCAATTAAACGTTAAATTGTAATACCTGGATGGGGGGAAGGGAGACTGTACACTTCTGAAATCCAGTAACAACTCGGCGTCTTAGTTATCTGCACCGATAATTTTACGACAATAATTATTTCAAATCTTCACATTGAATGATCATTCAAGATTTCTTTTTGATTTCATTTCACGACTGAACTACATCGATGACAATTTAATCAAACGTCGTTTTTTTTCTTTCTTTTTGCAGAACAATTTGAGTGGCGATGAAGGAAACGTGAAGAACATTTGCGCGACTGATCCTGTCAGAATGGAAACGTTCCACGATAATTACGGATTGGAGGTGTAACAAGTACTTGTGTTACAAACAAACGGACGAAAGATGGGCAAGTGCTGCAGTAAACGCCACGAGCCTCAGCCCATCGGTAAGCACTTTATCTTATTTATTAATCGGGAAAAATGTTGGAACATTTTGTTTTTTACTTTTATCTAACTATTTTATTTTTTCAAAGGTTACAAAAAGGCCGAGGCGGCTTTGAGTTCAAAGCATAGCAATGGAGGCTCTCTGGACCGATACACGGCCGATCCGAATCAGAGAGGTGTTCAGGCGAGAGCGGACATTATTCGACCAAGACCGACACCCTGTAAGCTACAGAATGCGCATCCGCCTCATAAATCAAACTCGCCTGTCAATGGTTCTGCATGTGTGTATCTTATGATTTTCTCCTTGTTTATTTATTTAAAGCACAAACACACGTTTTGTTCTCCAGAATTTTTAACCCTTTCTTCCTTGAAGCTTAAAGGTACTTTGAAAGAACGTATTTTTAGTACACATTTTGGAATGTTTATATCGTGTGAAAAACACCTATATACAGTTATATTTTAGACCTTAATTATTTGAATGTTGCAAACAGTAGCGAAGTGAATGTTATATTTATGAAGTTTTTAGCATTTTTGTATTACACACATTTTTTGACAACCATTTCTTGTGACACTCATTTATATTTTTCTTATGAAAGAATGTAAGAAATTATTCTTTTTCTTACATGCTGCTTTAACAAAAACTTTCATAATATAACTTCAATTTTATTCAGAAAATATTCATGCAAATCACATTTCCATCTATAAAACTGTTATGCAAGAAAAACGTTTTTTATTCTGGATAGGAAGAATTAAGATTTCTTTCCAACCCCCAAGATTTGTTCAAACGATAATCTATTTGTTAAGATAACATTTTTGTCGTCATTTTCATTCGATTTTTTTATAGTTTTTTTTTTTTAAATTCCCTTCCTTGATTAGATCTTACAAATGTGCCCAGAAACGTGTAATTGTAGATTTAGATGTGAGGAGACGCAGTTAAGGCGTGTCTGGAGCTTTTTGACAATTACCTTTTGTCCGCACAGCACATTCGCAAAGGGCCAATAAAATCGTCGTGGCGCTGTACAATTACACGGCGCGCGAGAGCACGGATGTGAGTTTCATGAAAGGCGACAGGATGGAGGTGCTGGACGACTCCGAGCCCGATTGGTGGAAGGTTCTGCATCTCACGACCCTGCAGGAGGGCCTCATCCCCTGGAACTTCGTCGCAGTCGAACGTTCCGTCGAGAGCGAAGAGTACGTGTCCAACGCATCGTTTACACAATTATCCCTCCAGCTCGAGATAAAAGAAATCCATTGATTTTCATCAAAACGAGCGCAGATAACAGATTAACCAGACTTTTTTTATCTGACTTGGAGTTTCAATTAATTAATTTGATAACGCTCGATAAGTTCAAGTGCCTGATTGAGATCAAAGGAAAAAAAAGTAGAGTTTCGCAGAACTTCATAATCACAACTTTCTATGCGAAATGATTGTTATTTCGTTCTTTCTATTTTTTCTCTCTCTCTCTTTTTCTTTTCTTTTGCAAATTCATTTCTTACACTTTCACGGAAATTGTTAACTGTTACGTTGACCAACAAAGTTAGTAACCTTCACGTGCTCCACTTGGGAAGTGCAATTACAAATTTCGTAGCGTGCGGATTCTTTCTAATTGACCGTGTGATTTGCAGTTGGTTCTTTGAGAACGTGTCTCGAAAGGAGGCCGGTAAGCTTCTTCTAGTCGATGAGAATCCCCGTGGAACGTTTTTGGTGCGGCCCAGCGAGCACAATCCGCGAGGATACAGTTTATCCGTCAAGGATTGGGAGGAAGGCAGAGGACACCATGTCAAACACTATAAGATCAAGCCCCTCGATAACGGCGGCTTCTTCATCGCAACCAATCAGACTTTCCCGACGTTGCCTGCCCTTGTCATGGCTTATAGCAGTAAGACGATGCTCAATCACTTTACTTTTTTCAATGCTTTTCACTTGCTTCTTTACCTTCAAACAAAAACAATTTATTATCAAAACTTGTCATTGTCAGACAAAGAATAAAATCTCGATTGAAATGATTGAAGATGGTATTATTAATGATTGTGTTTCAAAAAAATAGAGAACGCTCTGGGACTTTGCCACGTACTGTCAAAACCGTGTCCAAAACCACAACCTGACATGTGGGATCTCGGTCCGGAATTGCGGGACAAATGGGAGATCAATCGAAATGAGATCCAGTTGATTCGCAAGCTTGGGCATGGTAACTTTGGCGAGGTGTACTATGGCAAATGGCGAAACAAAATTGAGGTCGCTGTCAAGACACTTAGACCCGGCGCTATGTCGACCGAGGCGTTCCTACAGGTAACTTATTTCTCAAATAATTAAAAAAAAAGACGAAAAAAACATTACAACATTATTAATGAATTTTGGTTTGGACCAACAGGAGGCTGCAATAATGAAACAATTCAGGCATCGGCATCTGGTGGCGTTGTACGCGGTGTGTTCAAAGGAGGAGCCGATATACATTGTGCAGGAGTACATGTGCAATGGAAGTTTGCTCGATTTCTTGCGGGCAGGGGAGGGCAAGTACATGCAATTCGAGGATTTGATCTACATCGCTGCTCAAGTAGCGTCCGGCATGGAGCACCTCGAGAGCAAGCAACTCATTCACCGTGACCTCGCTGCCAGAAACGTGCTGATTGGGGAGAAAAATAAAGCGAAGATCTGTGACTTCGGACTTGCTCGGGTCATCGAGGATGACGAGTACTGTCCGAAACAGGGCAGTCGGTTCCCCGTCAAATGGACCGCTCCCGAAGCTATTGTTTACGGAAGATTTAGCATTAAGAGCGACGTCTGGTCGTATGGCATTCTGTTAATGGAGCTATTTACTTATGGACAAGTGCCGTATCCTGGTAATTCACTTTTCATGTATCTTTGTTATCGCTTTGTTTGTGACTGAGAAATTGCAGAATGATTTTGTTGTTAACTATTGAAATGAATTGGATGTAAGTTGCGACCTCCTTAGATAAGATAAGGATCGCTGGGTTACATGTGCAGAGGCAATTTTTCATAATTTGCAGTTTCCACTTAGAGCAATATCTGGGTGCCTTGAAATCGAAATTGATTTCAAAGATATTGATAAGAGGAAAGTGGTGATAAATCAGTGGATGCATTACTTCTCATATCCGTCAGTTATATCTTGATGAAATATTAATTTGATATCTCTTTCTTTTTCACGTTGAAAATTTTTATTTGATGAAAAAGAATAATAGACTGTTAATTGAATGTTCTATTAAACTTCAATTAGAACTATTTACTCAAGCAAAATAATGTACCGTCAAATTTAAACATAACATAATTATTATGTTTGATTACAACTCGCTATTACGTTTGAACAGAGGAAACATATTTATATTCGAATTAAACTTTTGAGTTAACAAACATAACTTTGTCACAATTGGTACGTGAGATTCTAGAACAGCAGCATGCATGTTAGTTTCATTTTCTTGATTCAATTGACACAAATTTCAACTGCAAATGAATTAAATTTGAATCGTGATAATGGCGTGATAACGTGTTTGAAAATACTCACGCTTTGACGATGGTTTTTAGGTATGCATGGTCGCGAAGTGATCGAACAAGTGGAAAAAGGCTACAGGATGCCAAAACCGCCAAACCACCAACTGCCCGATAGCATTTACAGGCTGATGCTCCAGTGCTGGGACGCAACCCCAGAGAAACGGCCGACATTCGAATTTCTCAATCATTACTTCGAGTCGTTTAACGTCACCAGCGAGATACCGTACCTCGAACCGCCAACGGACTGATACATGGCCTACAGGCAAAACCATGGAATGCCGCACAGCCACCTAAACTCGATGCATTTGAACTGTGCCATGGAATTTTACGGTATTTATTGTTGAGAGCCTAGAGTCGCGGGGCACGAACCAAAAGAGAGGGCTTCTTTCTGCGTTGTAACTGCCAAGTGAAAAACCCATCGAGAAAACTAATGAAAAGCATCTGCACTCGGCTCATTTCATTATCCATTTGAAACATTTTTAAAACGTTACTTTGACAGTAGAAAGAAATTGTATTTTAAAAATACTTCTTAATCTGTTTTTTTATATCTTATTATTTGTTTTACGTTAACTGCGACTTTTTAATGATTTTAAATGTTAATATCGAATAATTTAAGTTTTTTAAACGGTAACTTCTGAACGTACTCAATCGTGATAAAACGTTCGGTGCTTTGAGTACAATTTTATAGAATTATTGTAGAGATAGAAGTTATTACGATTTTATCACAGTTTGTCTCTGAAGATAATCTGATTGTCAGGGACAAATTAGTGCCACAAACATATGCTGTACATGCTTACACCACTACAATATACAGTGTAATTATTACAAACAAAAAAACCGAACTTTATCAAATGCATTTTGAATGAAAAATTATGTGTATCATGGCCTATAGTCAAATCAAATGAAAGTTTAGAAATGCATTATCGTACGTGAAGATCATTTTAGAGAGTTGTTTTGAAATGTTTTATACACACACAATTATCCGAGTGTTCTTTCAAAGAATAAATAATGGACATTTAAAAAATGTCTAGGTTTTATACATTTTTTTACAATCAGTCAGTTTTTAACGTTGTTAAAATCTTTTGTATGTTCAATTAAAATTCAAATTTTGATACTGATGTAAATTATACAACTTTGTTAACCCTTGTGTTCTCAAGTGCTAAATGATACGTAAACTAAATAACTAGAGTATAAATATAAAACTGAAAAAAATACAATAAAATACTTTATACACCTATTATATCTTTATGAAAGATACAAAAGATTAACAGTTTTCCAATATATTTATGAAACGATTACTCCTTGAGATACCAAATATATAAATATGATGAAAACTAAAAAAATCATGAATTTACCAGCTATGTCAAATATTTTTCTCCGTCAATTGATCATTTTCATAGAACAATTTTCTTTCTACTGTATTGTTTGAATCAAATTGTTAGAATCAATTCCGTCTAAGACCGCCATCCGTAAGTTCTTGTTCATTTGTAATTGAGAGCGGTGCTTTCCATTATCGATAGGATCTTTCTGGGTCTTGTGCCATCGAGTGTTTTCAAAACTTTGAAACATAAATACAGGGCGAGAGAAAACGAAGGGAAAAATACAAAAAAAGACAAAAAAATGTTTACAAAAAATAACAAAAAAAGCGAAAAAACACTAAACGAAACTTCTAGTTGACGTGTAATCATCGGTTAGTCGAATAGAGGATTTCTACGAGATATAATGCGCGGGGACGCCCGATTCCGTTGCGTTTCTTTCCTAATTTAAAAAGTGCAGAGGTCGTTACTGCAATTTACTAATAGATCTTACAACATATTTATATGAGAACAAAAATGTACGAAAAACGCGACGTTTTAGGTTTTCTGCTTCAACCGATAAAAGAGACATCGAACAATTTTTTTGCGCATAATAACAACCCTGAATCTAAGTCGAGAGAGAAGCTAAAACGTGCGTTTGTCAGCGTGAACGATTTTGAAAGAGTTTTTCCACGACACAGTCCTTTCGTTTTGATTTTGTTTAATACTTAACGAGTGCTAAACGATACAACTTATTTACACCGCGACCGTTGATTTTGCTTTCGAACAAAAAAACCAACTTGATGTAAATAAGAGCGTACCAGTGTTCGTTGGTGGCGTTGTCTTTGATTTTCTACTGTGATTTTGACGAATTTTTCATTTTTAATATCTTTATTGTAGCTGTAAACACTTGTATTTTAGATTGTACACTTAATGTTTTATCGCAAACGAAAACAAGAACCGTGCTGAAAGGAGGCATACAAAACACAAGTTAACATAATATCAAACCTTCAATTTGAGTACGCCGCATTGTTTGAAATTCAGATCGAAAACATTTTAACATTTTTTATACAAACATCGATGGGGAGCAGGGTGCTTCTAAACACCGCAAGCAAACAAATGAATCGTTTATCGCGCAACTTTCGACCAGGATCATGAATCTTGAAAGAGACGCGCGCGAGTTTCATGCAAGTTATCTAGCATCGCGCCCAGCCCTGTATACGTAACAGCCGAGACTTTATCTGTACACTGCCCATTCAGTATAAATGGTAAGATAACTGCCACGTCCATGAAACTTCGCAAAGTGACAATATCAAACGACTCCCAAAACGATTCCTCGAGTCCCGGGTATACTTGCATTTCGTCGGGCTTCTTTCATTCGTAAGACAAAACGGAAGGAACAATTCTCTCCGTTTCGCTAATCGAAAGATGATTCTTTTTTTGTTTCAAAAAATAAAAGTTACGCGTCGTTACGTTAGATTGTACAATCTCACGCGATCTCGTTTAATTCTAATGGACATCAATTTAGTCACAAAACGGCAAGATACATACAGAATGACAAATGAATTATAAAACTCATCGTCTCTTTTATTTTACGTTCGAAACTGTTTGTCGTTTATAAGATTTGAACTTGGTAGAATGAAGGAGGTGAGGCAAATGAAAGCGATTAAAGAGTTACTAATAACGTTGTAAGTGCGCGACGTCTGTGAGTGTGAGAATCAATTTTATGTATAATTATATGTTGAGCGAGGGTGTATAATTATAAATAATATTTTTTCTTCCGAGTGTGTCTGCGAGTGGACGATTTTGAAGAACTAAGCCATTAATGTTATTCGTATAAAGTATCTGATGAGAATCGTGGATTTTTCAAAAAATAAAGAAGCAACTGAAAAAAAAACAAAGAACAAATAATACAAAAGGAACTAAAGCAAACGTATGTTGATGAACTAAATGGAGAAACTAAACAGATGACATTGTAACGTATGCGTTTTTTTTATTAGTTAGCGATAGAGTTTTACAGGTTTTGCATTTAAGACAGAGATTTTCTTTTCGTTCTTTGTTTCTCATTTGGGACGAGAACTTTTTGTTTTTTGTTTGTTTTTTATTTTGTGAAATCGAAGTGCGTGTACTTAAACAAGAAGTTTAGTAGAACGTTTCAAAAGAAGAAAAAAGACAAATTCAATAAATCTGTGATATAACGAGAGACACCTCAAGCTTTTGATACTCAAACTCGAACTGAGGGCCCATTATGAAGCTGAGAGTCGACGGATTGTTCTGCCATTTCGAACAATCGAGGAAACAGCTCGCATTTGTGTACAACATTGCAATCAATCAACAAAAAAGAGAGGAACGGTTTTCTTATAATTTTGTAATTTTTAATAGACGTTACAAACTTGATTACGAAAATATGAGCTGCTTCCTCGGTCGCAAAACTTTCTGCAGTTTAGTTTTCAAAGAAGTACATGGGTTTAGCACTATATTACATAGCGAAGTAGAATCTTTTTTTTCGGCGACGCCAATCGTAATTATTGTCAATTAAGAAACCATCATTTGTGAGGCGTGAAAACTGAAAGTGAAACCGAATCATATCTGAATTGAGTGTTCATTATGAAATCAACGTTTACATTTTTCGCTCCAAAAGCCTGAATTTTTACAAATTCAGTTTACACGCTAAACTAACAACACAATCATATTTGTACCGTAAAATGAAAAGAGAAACAAATGCTGTTCGATTTGTTTGTACAATTGCAAAGTTTTAAATGTCATCAATCGCGTCAATTGTACATCTAGATTCTGTATGCCTGACAATACATCTCAAAACAGTAAATTAAAGAAAAAACGACTGGTATCGTCGCGGTGCATTGTAACGTTTGATTTGTGTCTCGTAAATGCAGTGCCAAATGCATGGACTTCTTAATGTTGTGGTTGCATACAGTGTGAAGACATATTACTTGTACACCTTCGAAAGATACGATGTCTTTGTTTATGTACCAAAGCTTACAAAAATTAAGTAATTTACTTATACTTTATATTATTATATCGTTTAATATAAACATGTAGACAAATATATAATGCATAAAATTATTGCTGGAGAGACAGTCTCGATCAATTTCAATCTCCTTGACCAATAATTTCAGCAAAGTCATTAAGTACGCCTAGCTTGACAAAATTTTCCATTCTCACTCTAATATGGTCGCATCGAGAATACGGTTACGTTGATGTACGTCAAATCCGTATTAAAACTTACATCCTCGTTCACCACAGTGGTGTCCATGGTTGTCATCTGCGGCATCACCTGTGAAGAGTCAAATCAGAGATTGAAACCTAGCGAGGAAAAAAAATCGTTCCAGTGTAACTGGAAAATAATCAAGATGAATTGCTCTAATTTGATAATCGATAAAAAACCCGTTACTGTAAACTGATATTGAATTTTAGTTGAAAAACGTACTGTTCGGCTACTAAATGGCGATTTCTGGCACTGTGAGATCAACGTTGTTGGTACGCAATGGTTCACCACAATGTAACCCATAGATGACGATGTAAGGTTCGTGTGAACCATAATCTGTTTGCGTTGAAGTTTTTTTGATTCTGGTACATCTTTGTCAAACTTTTGAATCAGCAAAAGATCGTTCTTGTAGAGCAACACGTTGTTCGCTTCGAGACTTTTGACTAGGAATTCGGAGTCGTCGGTCGGAATTTTCGTTCCTGGACACTTGGGCAAATTTGGACGTCGTAAATAAATGCAAAGCGGCTGATTCGCCTTCAGCACTTGAACTTCGGTTCGTTTAACACAAGAGACCGTGGCGCAGAGCAGCGCGAAGAAAAGCACGCGATGCATTTTCGTGTTATAATGAGTTGTACTGATGGACAAAAGTTCATTTTATATTAATTTTTTAGATAAGAGTTTGGTGCTATTTGACTTGGAACGTTTTCAGTTACGACACCTCGGCGCCACATGTTGCGTGATATTAAAATATTTGATACATGATCGAGCGCCGACTAGACGTCTTTTATTTTCAACATGATAAGGTCTAGTGACGCTATTTTCTGAGTTTAAAAAACGATCGAAGTAGATTAATTTCAAATTAAAGGTTTCTGATAACAGTTTTGCTAGATCAGGCGGAAGTAATTACTTTATCGTTTTCTCAACGTGATTCATTTGGGTACAAATTATTTAGCAATTTTAATTTTATTTCTGCAAATTGGACATCAATCATTTACACAAGTCATTAGAATTATTTGAAAGTTAAAAGTTATCGAATAAAAAATGATAAATAATAAATACAAGTTTGAATCCTTTAGGTAAGAATCGTGCCTTTGAGTTGCACCTTTTCAAAATTATTTGGATCACGAATAAACTGCATCGTTTTCAATCTGAAAAAGAAGTATAACTTTTTGAACTGCAACTAATAATAAGTCTGAAGGTAATATTTCTTGGAAAATACCTGGACAACTTTTTTGAAATCAACCTGTACCAGAGCCTGTATGTTTGATCCCTCACTCTCTTCAGTGTCGTAGGAATGAATTCGAATGTTTTTGAAATTCACAGGACAATTTTCACCAATCAATTGGACCAATTTTTCAGCGACCAAATTGTTGATCAAATCAACGTCTTGAGTTGACGCAGACACGTATTTTGAAAAGTCCATAGCGTAATACAACTTTTTAAATTGTAAACTTGTTTCTTCATGGAGACAAAAATTAAAATTGGTTTCGAGGCTCCGATAATGTCTTTTTGTGATCAAGTAATTATCATAGGTCTGAATGTCATTCTTTAACATGAAAAAAATTTGATTATTATAAGATTTTTGAAATTTTAGTTCATTCTTATGGAATTTAATTTGAATACCTCATTACAAAACGTTTGATTTTCAGGTACACAGCCAGAAACGTTCATAGGCATGAGCATAGAAACTGTTCTTTCTGATCTCCGAGTGCGATTTTCGGCCACTTTTTCTTTTCTGCCATGTTTGAAAAACGAATAGAAATCATCGTCAAAGTCTTCACGGCGCTTTTTCGCCAGCTCGGTCATCCTGTCGATATCATTCTCGTCATAGTACATGTCATAGTCATCATTGTAGATTTCATCTTGAAGCTTCTCCGCGCCGTTGATTTTATTTTTGTATTGCAATTCGTTGGGTTTGTCGCTCCAACCATGCTTCAATTTCCAGACCTTTCGTTGCATCCAAAATGTGAGGTTGAATGAAGAATCCAATGCGACGATCGGCGTGGGGGTGTTCTGTTTGCGAAGATACGGCCAGATGAAAAAAATCGCATGATCTCCCACGAATTGGCTGGCTTTGTTTCTCGCCGCGAGTATCGGATATTTTTGTTTCGCGCAGAGTTTCAACTTGGGATTTTCAACGAGGCATACTTTTCTTCTGAAACTGTTGTCTCCTTGGTAATCGTCGTAGTGATACACCCCGTCCGGATCGATCACAAGTTTTTGGCTCACCGCTGCCGAAGTAACGAGACAAAACATCCATATCAATTTTGACAACTCCATAATTTAAAACGAATTTTCAATTTCCGTGTGACTTGTCAGTCGATTCAAGCAAAACTGATTATCAAACTTCAAATGCTTTGTGTTTGTGTTGCAGATTTTGAATTATGATATTGGTTGTTTGATTTCAAACTTTGAAAGTTAAATTTGGAGTTGAGAGTTTAAAATGATTGTAACTTTAGACAACATGAGAAAATTCGAATACGATTTTCGTGTCAATTTTGTAATATCAACGTTTGATTTGGGTTGTTAATTAGTTGCTGTCAAAGAGAGCGGTGTCTGCTTACAGACTGATCTCGATTTACTTGAATAATCCTTTTATGTAACGAGTATTTGGAAATTATTGTTAATCACAAAGAAGCCTTGTGTAACAATGCTCGGTTTAATTAATCGAACGTTTCAATGTGGACTGATTCTCAAAATTATTGGCCAAAAATTAACATTTTTCAAGTGCACTTCTGCTGGACATTAAAATGTTAAAATGATAGAATTCCGATTTTGATTTTGAATATTTAAAACTGATATTTATTTAATTAAATCAAGAATCTGGCTACAACATAAGAACAAAAACACTTGTCAGTCTTTGAGAGTTGCAGCACAAAAGTAAAATAAATTTTATTAGTAAATCGTTATAAATTTACAATCTTCCAATTGTTGAAAATCATATTTTGTGCCAATGCTTACGGTTATTAAAGTTTTTACGATGTAAATAGAAAATTTCAGTTTGGTTTACAAAAGTACACAAGCAAAAATTAAAAAGAATTTCAGTTTGCAACGAAAATTTAAAGGTCAATTCAAAGATTCGTGGGCGACGAAAACTAAATATTGATTAGGTTCGAGAAGATAGATTTTCGGCAGTTAAATTGAAATTTCAAATTTTATAATCACTTATTGGAATGAATGTTAAACTTACCTCCTTGTAGACAGTGATTTGGATCGAGGTTTATTGAATGACAATTTTGTTGATCATTTTTGAAATTAAAAACAATATAGGAAATTATGTTCTGCATATGAAGTGGTACTTTGAAAAATTTTCGATCTGGGTGCATTTTAAAAATAAATTAGAAAAACATGTTTAAAATAATCGTTTAATTATAATCATAAACTTGGAGTTTTACAAAAATGAAGTCAATCAAACATAGTAGTATAAATAAATTTTTTTTGTTAAACTAATTCATGCATCGCATCAGTTCTTATTATTAAATTTAAATGTCGACAATTAAAAAAGTAAAAATTGTAAAACTACACAAAATTCTCACTAATCACACTGAGGTCTGCAACCCGTGGCGGGACCTTTGAGGACCGGCCTTTTAGTTCAGACGACACGTATCTACTATCTGAAATAGATTGAAGAAATATTTTCTGTAAAATCCACTCAAAGGAAACCAATTTTTCAGAAAATCAAAGTTACATTTCAAAATGCCTACCTAATATTCCCTTTTTCGAGTTTAGCATTATCAGACGGCCTTTACCCTAAGAGACTCCGTTTAGCTTTTAGTTCGGCCAAACGTGTTGAAGTTTTCCTCATTTTTCTGATCCGGTTCATTACGAAGGTATGGTATTCTTTGATTTGATCCTTGCAAAGCGAGAAGATTATCAAAAAATTGTTTAAACGAAAATTCAATATTGGTTCGTAAATTTGGAAGTCAAATAAAGATGTATTTGCGATTAAAAACAAACTCAATAAACAGAGATAGTGGCAACTTGGAAAACATTTTAAATTTATGATTTTAGAAATATTTCAAAGTGAACTCTGAACTTCCAATTGAAAATTTTAAACTTTACTGATTTTTCAACTAATACAAAACTTACTTCTGTGCACTCGGGATTTTTCTCAGGCTTACAGTGGGAGGGTACTATCGGTATGGTATCTGGAACTTTATCTCCTTTGCTATTTCTGAATAAAGATGTATAGTCAGCAAGCGGTATTTGTGATAATGATGCGCTTACTACTGGAAGAGAAACCATGAAACCGTATGTAGGATTGTTTCCATTCTGTGCCAAGTTTCCGTTAGGTTGTTCCATTCCGTTCAATAACATTGAATAGAGCTTCACTCTTTGATGAGCATAATTAGCATCAAATTGCCACGCTGCGACTTTTCCAAAAAGATGTTCGATTGTGTTTCTTAAATCGTCAATGGAGTCTTTTGATCTGAATTTAGCTGCTCGACTGGCAACACCTAACAAAGTTAAGTTGGTTTTTTCGTTGTGGCAAGTCGTTGCAGCATCCTGGTGTGGCTTCAAACACGTCGAGCGAAGCAATCCCGTTCGATCGTCTTGGTAAAAAATTCTTCCATGTTCGTTAAACTTCAAATCCTGCCCAGCTATGGGAGATAGCAGATAACACAAGGGTAGTAAGAGTATTACTTTGAAATAGACCATCTTGATAGACTGGGTAAACTTCTTGAAAAATGGATTCACTGCTGAAGGTAGGTCTGGTGTCTTCAGCGGTTCGAAGGTAACTGAATTTTTGGCGGGTCGATGGGGCCTATAAAGCGATCGTTCATTAGCAGTCAATTAGGCTTTGTTTGTTTTGGTTGCAACCAATACAACTGCAGAAAGCGATTTGGAATCAATTTGGCGATTAATAGAATAAAAATTTTATTCAAATATTTCAATTCAAATAGTTCTCATAATTTAAATGGTAATTGAATACGCAATTATAGGAACGGTTATAGAATAAAAAAATTGTAATACAAATATGTAAAGAAGAAATAAATCTTGTGAGAAATATTTCTAACGTTGGTTATAACATTCAAAGAAAACTCAATTTATGAAATGTTACTTTGCAAACTTCCATTGCAGATTGTTAGGAGTGAAACCAATTAAAAATGTTTCGAACTTGTTAGCAATTTAAACACTAATAACATTAGCTCGAAAAGGTTTGAGAATATTCGACCATCAAATTGAATGTCAACTTTGCAAATTAGTAATTCAGAGTTTAAAAATAATTATTTCATATTTCATTTGGTTGCGTACTACGTAACTGTAGTGAGAATGTTAGAAGATCGTTTTGTAGATCGTTCAATGAGAATGTTTGTTCAAATTTTATAATTCAAATAGTTTTCTAATTTAATTGAAGCATTCGCTGTAAGAACCCCCTAACTCTTACGGGGTTCAATTTTCCATTATATTCTTTTTTCTTATGGTAGGAATCAATTTGAAATGTTTGTCAGAAAATTTAGAGGTCAGAATGAAAATCCGTTAGAAGATTAGAGATAATAAAAACTTGTGAATTTTTAATTTTGAATTGTAAATTTTCATGATTGATTGTACATGAAATTCGAATTAAAAAAATTAGTGAAATCAAAATTGTATTTCTTCTTTTTTTACGACCGGGATTTGTTAAGCAGACACAATTGTAATATTTGAATTCAAATTAATAATTAAAGATGCAAATATATGTTTATCGAAAAGAGGTTTCGATAGGTATCGGAATAAACAGTCAGCTTATACTTTTTTAGTTTGGTTCTTAAAACAAAAGAAGATAACAAATTAGAACGAGATAAATCGAATGACAATAATTATGTTTTAAATATTTCAATTTAACCAAGACTGAATTGAATTAATTAATTACGAAGTCAAGATGATTACAATACTATTCATGCTTCTCTTATACAATGGTGCTATAAAAAGTTGAATTCAGATTTGTAGACTTGAAATAAAATGGAATTGTATTTTATCATCATCAAAACCAATTGTTACAAATTCTTTGTCATAATTCATTCATTAGCGGTTTATTAGGCTTTGTTTGTTTTGGAGGGCTTTTTGGTTGCGACTAATACAACTGCAGAAAGCGATTTGGAATCTATTTTGCGATCAACGGAATGAAAATTTTGTTCAAATATTTCACTTCAAACGGGTTTGAAGTTCGAAGCAATGGGAAAAATGTGCAATTATTTATAAAGCTGGTTATGAAATCTGAAATAAAATTTTATTTATGAAATTGCATTTTGCAAAATGTTATTTTTAGATTTCAATAGATGATAACACCGATAACAACAGCTTGGAAACAATTGAGAGTTTTTGACTATCAAATAAAAATTTCGACTTTGTGAGTTTGTAATTGAGAATGTTGAAATAAAATTATTGCGCGTTTGAAAGTTAAACTTACCTCATCGTAGACTGTGATTCGGAACGAGGGTGATCAAAGGACACTTTTGCTCCAATTTCGCAATTTCGATGAAAATAAATTCAGAATAATGTACAAATTCATATTTGGCTTATCAAATTTCACTGTGAAAAGTGTAGTCGCAAAATTGCAGAAATAAAAAAAATATGAAACTCATTCAAGTTTTCAATACTTTTATGAGTAAAGCATTTTTTTGCAGTGGATTAAAATATTCAACTAAGTAAGTGTGCTAAAACGTAGGTAAGTAACAAAACTGTTGTCAAATTTATCTTTATTTGCGGAGGACAACATTTAATATTTACAAAAATTAAGTCGAAGAAAATGATCAATAGATAAAAGTTAAAAATGTTGTATAAAAGTATCACAGGAACGTACTTCATTTTTTACAAAAATAAAGTCGACTAGAAAATTAGTAAACATGAAAAATTTTGTCAGACAAATGAACATAGAATAAATAAGTGATAAAGAACATTGAATATCGAATAAAATATGACCGAACGATAATACAAAAGTCACTTGCAGCCTATCACAGGTCCAATTCAAAATCATCATCATCATCTGGGTCACTTTTGGTCTCTTCAGATGCGGGGGTCGAGATATCTTGTGAGTATGGAACAGGCTGCAACACAAAAGATACGATGTTGTACCACTTTCGATGAATTATCAATCAATTTTTTTATCAAACAGTTTCCGCCGTGAAACTTTATGCAAGTCATGAGTTTAGTAGAACAATGACAAGATTACAAAAGTGCAATTTTTAAAACTGACAGAACAGCAAGTGTTTCAAACACTTAGAAAATTAATTTTGTTTCAATTAAATAATTCTTACCTCTGTTCCTTGTGGTATATCAGTTTCAATATCCTTTATTTCCTCAGTTGAATTGCCAATGTTCGAAAGGTCCTAAAAACGTACAAGATTTCTTTAATTTTATACAGTGAAAACAGAGTTACAAAATTAAAAATAGAAAATTTATGACACAAAAACAAACGTAAGTTTATGCAAATTAAAAGTTATGAAAATCAGTGTTCACTTACTCGTTTTCTCAAAGGTCTCCGCACCAAATTACAAAGAGGGGTCTTTCCAACTAGACAATTAGCTTGGACCGGAAAAAGTTTTTTCATTTGCGTTTTCGATAAATCGGATACATATTGCGGGGACTCGTTTAAGTGAAAATTATAAATGTTTAACAGCCGCAAGTTTGGTTCATCACCCCATCTGCACGGGAGCGGTTGGTAGACTTCAAACCATGCAATGCAAGCTTTTTGTGATAATATTAAATTAGAACCTTTTTGAGTGTATCCGTAAACTTGTAGAGTATCGTCATGGTTTAAAGCATATCTAATTTTCAACCCGGACACTGCAACGATCAAGACTAAAAATTGCACCGCTGTTTTGAAAAACATTTTGACTTTGTTGGTTAATTATTGATTAATTTGTTGATTTGTTGATTAAAAGTAAAGATTTGGTATGATTTTTAAAGTTAAGGTAGTATGGCTACGATTCAAACGACAAATTTCAGTCTAAGCTCGTTGCAAGTTGAACGTGTAACTGAAAGTTCAAATTCGACGACGAAAACAAAAAAAGGAATTTTGGTAGGGATGTGGTTGTAGCCTGGTGGAATTTGGTAGGGATAAGTTTGTTTTTGATTGAAACAAAGAAACATTTTGCTTCTCTAAGAAATGTATTTCAGAAGTTTGGAAATTAAATTATTTGATATTAAATTTTCAAATCCAATTCACTGCCCAGCAGTTATTTGAAAACATTGGTTAAAAATTTTTCATGCAATTTCAGTTACTTTTAGAACGTTTTTTTGAATGTTAATCATTTCAATTAAATACCTCCTTCAACTTAAACTTTTTGGTTTTTTATGCTTCGCTAAATAGTTTTCTAAAATCTTTTTAACTTCAAGTACTGTATTTTCGTTGTCCGGCGCATTTCGAAAGTGAGGTTTCTTCTTCGTTCTTTTCTCAGGCAGATTCGTAATTTTCGACACACCTTCATCCACGTAGAAGTGTTCCACTTTATTTTGCGCATCTCTTTTTCTTTGTGCATTGTTGAACATTTTTTCAGGTATCCAAAAAAGCGCCTGTCAGAATCAATAATTTCTTTGAAATACAAAAGATCAAAATTAAATTAGAAGTTGAAATAAAAACTAATTGAAAATTACTTGAGGTATAAGTTCTTCACAAAAAGGAGTTAACTTAGGTCGACATCGAGCCTTGATTGGAACATAAACAGGTCGATCAAAATCATTCGCAGTTCGTTTCACTATCTTTCTAAATGTAGCATTGTATTTCGACTTAGTCGAACACAAGAAACCACAATCTTTTCGAGCTTCTGGATATGGATTGAGATCCACATCAAAAGTGTCATCGTATTCAAAGTTTGGGGATGGTGAAATGTCCGCGATGCTTACAAGTTGAAAATTAGAAGGGTTGTCCGACTTACAATCTTTGAGAACATGAATGGCTCCAACTATGCAAGTTGGCTTACTGTGCCAGCACGAGTTATCGCTTTTGAAAAAGTAGAAAAGCTCTGACTTGCCACGCGATATTAAAAGTCTGTCTAAATCATAAGTCGTTACAGTGCAAACGAGCAATAAAAATTTCCACATGTTTATTTGTTATTAGAAGAGAAAAGTGAAGAAAATGTTACAGTTGAATTCTTCTGTGAGATCACGAATTTGAATTTGAACTAAGGCGAAATAATAAAGTTTGAAATAGCGTCCGAAAAGGCAGTTTGTTTACCTCCTATAAAGTCATTAGAACGAGAATTCAAATTCTGATGAATAACGAATTGAATTAGAGGGCTGATAATAACTTCTTTACTTGTTTCGAAAAACATTCATTTTAATTCAATCAAACAACATGCAGTTCATGAAATAAACAAGTACAATTTTTTTTACAAAAATTTTCCAATAATCATAATCATAGTAATAAATAATAAAACTCATGAACGTGAAAATAATTTCAATATAATAATTAAACAAAAAAACACTAGGTTCAGAGGATAAAACTCAAATTTGGTTTATCAATCTGAAAAAGAAACGAGAACAAATTATTGTCATTGTAATGAAAATGTTAACGAAAATGTCTAACTTTATGAAACTCACTTTAAGTAGCTTTATAAAATATGCCTTCAATCGATTCCATCGCTAATTGACATTTGTGACTTTAGTTGAAGTTTTGGGTTCTGACGCCAACATGGAATTTGCAGATTTGGTTTCGTCGGAATCATCACTCAGATACAGCACAAAATCTTTCAAATCATTTAAGAATTCAGCCAAGGCAGAGATAAAAGTTTGTGTCTCATTGCGTTTCATGATGTCGGCTTCTCTTCTGCGCCGGTTAATAGATCGTTCTTTAATTTGTTCTTCTCGAATTGGCCAATCTCCCCTTCTAGGAGTAACAGCTTCAGTGGTGGGAGTTTCTTCAGTAGAATTTTGCACATTACTCGACTCTGGGTTCAACGAACTTGTTTCAGGAACAATTTCATTGCTGGAATTTCCTCCTTTAGTAGAATTTTCACTTGTTCCAGGGCTCAACAAAGTTGTTGTTTCAGAAACGATTGCAGTAGTGGAATTTCCTTTTGTAGAATTCGATTCGCTGCTTGGTTCAGGGTTCAAAGAAGTAGTCGTTTCAGTACTGGAACTTCCTTCAGTAGAATTTTGTACATCACTTGTTCCAGGGTTCAATGAAGTAGTTGCTTCAGGAATAATTTCAGTGGTGGCATTATTTTCAGTCGAATTTCGCACATTGGTCGTTCCAGAATTCAACAAAGTTGTTGTTTCAGGAACGATTTGAGTGGTGAAATTTCCTTTGGTAGAATTCTGCTCATCGCTCGTTCCAGCGTTCAGCAAGGTCGTAGTTTCAGGAACGATTGCAGAAGTGGAATTTCCGTTTATAGAATTCGATTCGCTGCTTGGTTCAGGGTTCAATGAAGTAGTCGTTTCAGTACTGGAACTTCCTTCAGTAGAATTTTGTACATCACTTGTTCCAGGGTTCAATGAAGTTGTTGCTTCAGGGATGATTTCTGTGGTGGCATTATTTTCAGCTGAATTTTGCACACTGGTCGTTCCAGAATTCAACAAAGTTGTTGCCTCAGAAACGTTTTGAGTGGTGAAATTTCCTTTGGTAGAATTCTGCTCATCGCTCGTTCCAGAGTTCAGCAAGGTCGTAGTTTCAGGAACGATTGCAGTAGTGGAATTTCCGTTTGTCGAATTCGATTCGCTGCTTGGTTCAGGGTTCAATGAAGTAGTCGTTTCAGTACTGGAACTTCCTTCAGTAGAGTTTTGTACATCACTTGTTCCAGGGTTCAATGAAGTGGTTGCTTCAGGAATAATTTCAGTGGTGGCATTATTTTCAGCCGAATTTTGCACATTGGTCGTTCCAGAATTCAACAAAGTTGTTGTTTCAGGAACGATTTGAGTGGTGAAATTTCCTTTGGTAGAATTCTGCTCATCTCTCGTTCCAGAGTTCGGCAAGGTCGTAGTTTCAGGAACGATTTCAATGGTAGAATTTACTCCAGTAAAGTTTTGCACATCACTTGATCCTGGATTCAATAAGGTTGTTGTTTCCGGAACGATTTCAGTATTGGAATTTTCCTGTGTAGAATTCGACATGTCGTTTGTTTGGTTATTTGGCGACGTTGCATTTTGTGAGCAGAATTCTGGACACGAAGTTCGTTGGACAGGCTGAAAATATTCCCCATTTTTTTCAAAACTTTGCTTACTTGAAAAAAGAGTGTTAAGTTGATTTAATTAGTTGAATCATCTTTTTTACCTTACAAATTTTTAATCCAACAAGTGGGAAACATTTACGAGCGACGATAACCACTGTTTTTTTCTTGTCCAAATATGTTGACGGAAAGTTGGCCATACTTGGGTATCTTGGGATGGTTGTAGAGTTATTACTCTTAGGTCCGACGACGAGATTTCGTCCATATATTTTGAGACCGTTGGACCAGAACTTTTCGAACGGTATAATTGGGGCGTAATTTTTGATGATGATATAATCGACACGATTTGGTTGAACCGGCACGTTTACAATATTGCTGATTGTTATGTTGCAAATTGGAAGTTTTTCCGGCGCCCGTAAACACACGTTTACGCGATACAGTTTGTGTGCTGAACAATGACATAGTAACACCGTCATTAAAAGTAAGAACGACATTGAAAATGACTTCCGCATGTTGAACAAAAATAACATTAAGCTAATTAGCTGTACATTTGAAGATGGTTCGATTGAGACTAATTCACATTTTCCGTTGGAGTGATTTCTTATTGATGTTTTCATAGTCGCATTATTTCTGTCTGTTATGATTTAAGCTTAGATTTGATTTCAAAATTGAATTTTCTCAAATGTCTTCAATTAAAATATTTATCCAATTTTTCAAGTCGCTTTTAGAGTGTTTTATGAAAATTATTGTTTTGAAAAAAAGAAAAAAATACAGTTATTTGTAATAAATAAATTTTGAAGGTTAGGCAAAATTTCTTTTAATTTTGCAAGTGGAGATAAAACAGCAGCTTGGTTTTAAATTCGCGTCCCACCTTTTATCTCAAATTCATTAACAGTTGAAACTTGCTTATGAATATAAATTATTATATTTTCTTGTAATCAGACTTGGAAACGCGAGCCTTTGTTTTTATCTGTATTTCGTGCTACGATAACGCTCAATTCTAACGTTTCAATTCAAAATTTTTCTTTTTTTAATCAAAATTATTACAAATATCATAATAGATTATTTTTTGTATTGTAAAAAGATTATACAAAATGACTGGAGATGTTAAAAATCAACAAATCCTTTTTTCTTTGAAAATAAAATGCACATTATTCATACATTTTACGTGACAAATACATCTTGTTACTGTCAAGGTCAGAGTGGGAACAGAATATTTAACAACTAACACTAAAGGTTGCAAACAACGTAAATCAAACACAGAGTGTAACAATATTGCAGTTCTCAACCGCGCGTGTATTGGCATTCGATTTTACGATCTTACAAGTCTTAAAATTGTCTCTCGCAAAATTGTTGTCCTCAACGAGTTCCATCGAATATTTCTCGATATGTTTTTTTCCTGATAATCAAACATTTTTCAATGCATTTTTTGCTGCTTATTGAAAAAACACCGAGAAATTTAGCATTTAATTCAAGATAAAATCTGCTCGAGGGAACAAAACAAAAAAATTGTTTTGTACGCAGTAAAAAAAAGAGACAATGAAGGTTCGATTAAACGATCGAATGACAAAACGATAATAATAGCCAGCGCGCGAAAAGTTATAAGGCCGGGCGTGGGACAATGCAAGGATTATTGTTCGCGGTCCTGTCATTACTCTCGAAATGGGAAAACTCAAACGATCAAGCATAAATTAGACTCTCGACACTCGACATCAGAATCGCGCCCATCAAAATCCGTAATGAAGATTATTACGATTTAATCGCGCAAATTTCTTCGCTCTGACACTTTCCAACGGCGAGGATTTTCTGGAATGCCGTTTCGGGCGCGGATTAAAAATTAGGCTCGTTTTTGGAATCGCGATGCAGCGATATCTCAGAATGAACATTTTATTATTGTCCGAAACATTCATCCTCGTGTAACCGCTGACCTTTGCTTTCGAATATCGTCAAGAGGTTGAATATTTTGCAGTGACGAAACAACCGGGTACAACTTGGGGAATGCCAAATTGATGTTCAATTTCGTTTGTCTCATCTGCGCTGCAATGAATGATGTGCTCTTTCAGGTAACTGTTATTTCACAAGTTTCACAAAGTTTCATCATCTTTTCATCTTTTCAAACGAAACTATAACTTCATTGTTTGTTTCTTCAATCTTCCAAATGCCGAAAAACAAAAACGAATCGTCTAAATTAAAAGTCATCAAATTTATCCGTTCCATTAAAAAAAAAAAGAAAACGATCATACATAATTTGGCTGCACAACCGGTTTTCGGTTGATCGAGATAAAGACCGATTTTGGGTGTTTGAAAAAGTGATGCGGCATGAATAATCGTGTGGGATTGAAAATGACACGAGAGCGTGACTCCGCGAGACCTAGCCTAACCCAGGAAGAGAGTCGCGAAGTGACGTAGGCACCTGAGGAATCGGCGATCGGCTCGCGGGAAAGGAGTGATAGGATCGGTACTAGAAGGGGGGGGGGAGACAGCAGGTACCGAACAGAGAAGGACGGGAACTGAGTGGCTCCAAGTGGAACAAGGACAAAAGCAGATCGGCAACGAGATACTTGATGCAGAGTAAGTGGAGGCTGCGGTTAGAAAGCCCGAAGGCGAAGGTACGGCCGGCTCTTCGTGCCAACAGTAATGCGGAACGCGGCATCGCGACCGGCCGGTGCTGTACGTCCAACAGATTCACATATCGTTAGTAGTTTATATTCTCTCCAAGTTTTTCAACGGTTCTTTAATCAACATTTCTTGATCTTGAAGGATTCAGTTTTGGATTGTTTTCTTTTTTGTGTGACCGAATGGATGAAAACAATGTTTGGTGATTTTTGGAGTTTGGTGTAACGAGTGTCTAAACTAGTGACGATTTTTTTGATGTGTTTGAGGCGAAATTGGAATTTTGGTTGAGTTAGAAAAACTTAGCGAAAGGTTGAATTGAGGTATTGAAGTCAGGATGGGTGTAAAAAAGTAGGAAGCAATAAATGAAATTTGATGGATTGTAAAGAAATCAATTAAACGGACGGCTTTATTTTAGTAATTGGTTGAAAACAAGTCAGACATTAAAACCGAAACGTCTCGTTGAGTTCGGAGTCGTTTTGTTTTCCTCGTAATGACAGACCGACGAACGGCATCTACGAGGATTTCAAGCGATGGTAATATATTATACACCGCGTCATTTCGAAAGATGTTTTGGCCCGTGTTTTATCTAATTAAATTTTTTACGTCGGTGGAAACAAGTGCGTAAATGATAATCCGACTGATTGTAGCGATCGGTTTTTGTAATTGACTGACAATTGTGCAATGTTTTCAATTAGTTTTTTTTCGCATACGCCGTTATGCGGTTTTGCCATTATTAGATCAAAAAAGGTATAGGCACGGTTGGTCGGTGAAAAATGTATAACGCGATTTCATAGCGAACACTTTTTCGAACGTTACCAAGTAAGGAAAAAACTGTTCCATTGATATTTTATGTAACGACGAATCAATTGAGTCGAAAAGCAAAAAAAAAGTTCGAGCATAAAAGTGCAATTGTCATGATTGATTGCGCCTGGTTTGTGAAGTTGATTTTTGTAAAAAAAACATTGGTACAAATTGTCGAATTGAGATTACATATTTTATTTTCATAAATTGTGATTTGATTTATATTGACAAATTTGACTTGTTGTTTGTTGTTCTTTCGTAGTCGGTGGGAATTAATTTCACGTTTTTTGTAATTGTTGTTAGTGACTTGGAAAATCGGTCTGTTTGTCCTTAAAAATCTGGCCTAATTCTTTACTGAACCATGACAATTAGCATTGACGGCTCAAAAAATGTGAACTGGATATAAACTACCTCTAAAAAGTCAGATGAATATTATTTCTCAATTCCACATTCAAACATAATTTAAATACAGTTTACGAAAAAATTCCAGCAGTTGTTCCATTAAATGAGCAATAACAATAATAATATAATAAAAAGAAAATATTATTTCAAGTAACAAATTTCTAACTATAAAAATAAACAGAATTGAAATTTCGACAACGACGAAAAAAGAAATTACGCTGCAGTTCATGTTTTGGAGAATAACTTGACCAGGCAGTTTGAAAGTAACGGTGATAAACTTGTAAATAACAGTGATTATTTTGGAATTAGAATTTTAAGATATGTTAATCCAAAGATAGGAGAAGAGTCCAGATTAAAGTTGAGAATGCATTATCACATTTGTCCACATTTGTCGAATAATGTTCGTCATGAAAGTTAACATTAAAAAAGCACAACCATTTTAAGATAAAACTTTCATAACGAAAACATTCGAAAAGAACCAATTTTTTCAAGATCAACTAATTCTGAATAATCGGAATTCGATAAATAATTCTCTTAAAAATGCAGTCAACTTTTTACATCAAAATTAATTATGCATTCAAGGTAAAAAATCATAATGCTTTGTTTCCCAGACAATCGTTTATCCATATTCAGCGTTTTAATTCCGATGATTGTGGAAACTGTGCCGTTTCGTTAGCGATAATGAAGGGCCAATTCGACCCTGAAAGTTAGCGCGCATGACGCCGCGCGATACGCGATACTGCGTGCGCGCGAGCATATCCGACGCGGAAACGGTTACGAAAAATCGGCGACTCGATCGGGCGTCCATTTTGTTGGCCTTATCGTTGCCGGTCGGATGCTGATCCGGTTCATTGGGCCCGTGGTGCAAACTTGCATGTTGCTCGCGATGACCCACTAGGCGCCAACTAAACGAGTTTTGTAGTCTGCACCTAGGTGTAATTCACACGTGACTTGTTTACTAAGTACTTCACTAAGTAGTGTGACAATGTGTCATCGATCATTCGTCATCCGTTTCAAACGCAAAATTACGAAATTTGCAAGCGAAACTTTACTCTCTTATCTCTTTAATTTCGCGGTTTTTTTCCTAGGAATTTCGTATGCTCGCTGGTTTTCGCTTTGGTTTCACTTGAATTTTATTAATTACATTGTTTACGCAGCTTAGGATGGCAAAATAGAAATTGTTCTCTCTCATCTGCCAATGTTTTTTTTCCTAATCTTTATTTATCTGCAAGTAAAGTTTATTTCTGCAATAAATCTCTCGGTATTAGACAAAAAAGATTTCTATTTAAACAGAGTAGAAGTTGTTGAAAAGTTGATCGCTAGATACATCATGATTTACAATAATTATTTTATGAATAACATTTCGCTCTGAGTTCACTATCATTTAGGTGCAATGAATAAAAATACATTTATTAGTCCGGAAATAATGTTGACTCGGTTGTAATTATAGCTGACCGTAGTGTGTAATTTTATTTTTCAACGCAAACAATAAGAATCGTTTCATAGTTTGTACATGTACTAATTTTATTTGTAATACTATACACCAGGGAAAATAATTAATTCAGCTCTACAATATGTTTAATTGCGTTGTTGCGAAGCAGACTCGCATATCCACGGTTCATTTTAATTTCTGTATCGTTAAAACGCGAAATAACAATAATTATCAAAAAATTTCAAACAGAACAACTGCATTACGCATTTCCGAATTGCATACAAATTATTATCAATTAGGATAATACTTTCTTTCAAGTTGTACTTTTTGTAATGACTAATTATATTATTCATTAAAACAACATTTGGCTAATTATTATTGCAAAGTAAGTGTTTCGACAATGACAATCAAAGCTCGATTTATCAATTTTCAAGCTAAACATTTTGTTTAAATTTCGGTTCGAATTTAATTTCTGATGCAAACTGAATAACTTGAGAGTGAGGATTTTGAAAAATCGATTGATCAAATAAAGTTAAGCGATGAGTTATGTCAAATGAAATTTTTGAACTCGTTGTTTTAGATCTAGTTTTTTTTTAAATATTTGATTAAGCGCGGTTACAAAGCAGTCGCGAAATTTAGCTCGTAGGATGCCAGGGATTGCGTAAATCGTGACGGTGCGGGGTTTGCGTGGCTCTACCGGTTTTTACCTTCGCGTACAAGTCCGCTATTTTGCGCGGCGCGAGCATTCGTGCGTCCATTCATGGAAGGACACTGTGACGTAAACCGCTCGCTCCACTATAACTTTTTCACACTATTTTTCTTTATATGCTATCCGAGTTTGTAATTTGCTCTGAACACGAATGTCACTAATGTGACAACGTAAACAAACCGTACATTTATTTGTTTATCTAATTTTGGATCTTATGAGATGCAACTTTTTGCATTAGAATGCACATTTAAATACAACTTTAATAATTATCAAAAATAACATTAAAAATCGTGACTCGGTTTTAATTCTAGAGTAGAATCAGTGAACCACTTGGTAGAAAAATCAGAAGATGAAATGAATTTGCAGGTTCACCGATGGAGAAGCCGTTCTCATCTGGACTCCTACCCCTTTTACTCATCCAGTGAACTTTTTCCTCTCGGTGCTTTTTTTGCCTATCGAGTCGGCAATTTTCTTAACCGACTGTGAAATTAGCTGCTCATGACAAGACGCGAAGAAAGTGATGTTAATAATGGCTTGTGTCGCGCCTTAACAATGCGGAATTAATATTCTAACGCTGCAAAGCCACGAGAAAGAGAAAGGGGGAGAGAAGAAGATGGGTCAAGCATGGTGCAAGGAGAAGTCGACTAAGGCTCACGACTCTAAATCGCCTCTGGATCGAGTTTTCTTACGCTGCGCACACCGTGTATGTTATTTATCTTTACACATTTTATCTCAGTTACATAAATTAAACAAAATTTCATAAATTTAATAACAAATTTTATAACTTTAAAATTTTCATACCAACTAAACAATATAAATCAGCTTTTTTATGATACTAAAATCAATAAATTATGGAACTACAATTAAAATCGATAAGAAATGGTTTGAAAGAGGAGTTACAACATTGTTTATATGCCGTGTTCTTATTCCATCGCACGAGCTCGATTTCTTTGGACGTCGCCTGCGATTCTACATTTGTATCAATCCAGGCGTAATTGTACAAACCCGGTTTGTTGCCTTATAGCTTGGGTAACGCAGCACGTTAATCCGTAACGGATAATACATTTGCGCGAATTCGTGCTGAGCAGTATTTATTCATGATTACCAGCACAGCGAGTTGTTGTGGACGTTACCGTACAACACAGTCGTTCGTTAATTTTCTACACCGGAAATATAATAACGTCACAATTTTTACTCTACAACCGACTCGCAGTATTTTAATCAACTCGTTATTTAGTGTAAACAATTCAAACTTTTTCAATTTTTTAGATGCTGAACATTTTAAAAATGTTGTCCAACTTTATATTCTAGTAATATCGATTAGAAAGTGACTTTTGTATATTTTGATGCCTAGTCGTTTCTGAAAATTGCCTGTTCACGACAAAACGTAAATATTTTTTAAAATCAATTTGAGAAAACTCATTAAAACGGTATCTCATAATATTTGAAATTTTGCTAAAGTCTTTAAAACTTATTCCTCGAAGTTATGCGTGATTTTGATTATGTAAAAAAAAAGAAAAAAAAACGCGAGCCTCTTGAAGAGACGCAAAGTTTCTCTGAGTTTCGAAATTGGATGACCTCGTTCACGTCGTATTAGCCCCGGTATGCTAATACGTATAACAAATATACGCAAATGGATGGCATACGATGTACATTATACTCTTCCGTATAGGTATACGTTGTAGACTATCCTTCTGTCACGAGTTTTGAATGATTTGCGAAATAGTAACTCCGAATAATGTAGCACGATAATTTAGAACTACAACTTTACGGCTTGTATTATTAACAGTCAACTAGGTTCTAGAGCAGTGTTCGAAATCAGTATCAAAATTCAACAATTTGAATTAACCTCCAAAATTATCATAAATTGCAGTCCTTAACATTTGTGACTTCCATGACTTAATCAATCAAAGCTAAAATTAGATTTTGGTTGAACTTTTCTTCTGTTTACAACTCAAAGCGATTGAATTAATTTTTAACCGCATTTTAACCCTTTTTGTTCTATTCTAACTAGGACAAATTGATTAACTAACAAATTTCATTAAGAGTACTCAATCATTAATATTGCAATATTGCAACATTGTAATAATATTGAAATAGTTCAAAACGTATGTTGAGAGTGACAATATTGCTTTTAATATGACCTTTCTGAAATTAAACGAGGTGCCATAGTTCAGCAAAGGGAACACTTTACAGCCCGCCTGTGGCTTCTTGTCGCAACCCTTTCAGCGACATCAACTCGCGTATTACGTCACGCAAATGCGGATAGACGCATTGCATAAGTTCCCATTGTGTGCTTCGGGGACAAATGTACGAGCTTCTGAAAACCCAATTACCAACGATGAAATTTTGTCTGCCGTCGGATCGATCGGTCATTAGAACAGACAATTGATTAGATTGGGCCAATTAAATTGGCGCGGCGTTTTTTTGTATCGCTTATTTATTTTGCGCGCGACGTGCGCTGAAACTCGTATTGCGATCGGCGCTTCACGTTGCATTTATGAATTTGTAAAAAGCGCAGCGAATTATGCAAAGCGGGCCAAATTTCGTTACGTCACTCCAATTATACCCTGTGCCGCGCTGTTTCTCCTCCTTTTTTTTTCAATCACCGCACGAAGCCACGTGATTTAGCAGCGCGCATTAATCAGCACATGAAAATGGTCCGTACATTTGCCAACTAGTTGCATTGTCCTTTTTGTTTAATTCCACGTGATATGTGCTACACATTACACTCGCAAGCCCGAGTTCGGTTACCAATTCCTTTTTCGGTTCACTTTATGATTCCGCCCGATGTGAAATTTAATTTCGCTGCTTGATATTGAGTTTCGTGGTTTGCATCATTCTTTTTGCGATCAATTCTCTAAGGCTATGCTTTTCGTACTTTTCAATTTCCTTATCTCACTATAATCCGTGAAAAGTTAATTCATTGAAACTTAATCAAATTAGAAGATTCTGTTATGATTATTTGCTACAAAGTTTGTTCTTTTCTGAAAACATAAATAAAACAAACTGGCTGGTTTAAAGTTGTTAAATAGTTTTATTTTTGAAAGTCAGCTGAAAATTGTACAGTTCATGAAATTTGAAGTCGTTTTCTCAACCTTTCAAAACTTTTGGATGTCAACAAACTGCCAGAAAGCATGTTTACAAAACCGTTGTAATCGCTATCATAACGTGGCAAATGGTGAAACTCACATTCATATTTATTCTCGCTTTTATCCTCGGGACCTGCGAAAATTTTGCATGTCATTATCAAAGCCTGTAATTTAATTTTGACAACCCAGTATTGGCTATGCATGATACCTTTTCATCCCATAATAAATAATACACCTCATAATTCACCATACAGTTTAAATTGCATATTTTTTTTATTCCAAATATTTATACTTTTAATGTTTACAACTTTGCGCTTCTTCAATTTATTTCTCTGTTCACGGTTGTACAAAGTATATTTTTATCCTTTTCATTTTTGTTTGTGCTGAACAACAATTTAAAAAGATTTGTTAGCATAAAAAAATACGATATTTTTTGCTCATAATCCCGGGTTTTATTTTGACGCATAAAGATTTTTCTTTGCACCGACAAGCGCATTAATTTTTGGTGCGTCTGTTTTTTGGATGAGGACTTAGTGATCTGTTGTCAATAAGCTGGTCCATTTGTTTGCGTCGTTTTAATTTTCATGAAAATCCATTACGAAAGGCAAAGCGGCCTGTATAGGTTGAACGTACACCGTTACATTGTCGACGGGTTTGAACACATGTTGTACGTATTGGCGTACCTTTGGGCACGGTTTACATTGCAAATTTGTCTTCAAACTCGTTGCTTGGTCGACACGCTGCTCTCGCGACTCGGCAAAGTTATTTGCCGATTAAATTAGAGTACGTAGAGCGTTTGTCGTATAGCGTTCGCTTGAATTGTTGCATCTCTCGACTTCTTTTACAACCTCTGGTTCGGCTTAAAAATTGAACTTCCCGTTGTTCAATTGTCCACGTTTTTCAGTGCCCGTCTCTCTCCCAAGTTGAAACAATTTCTTATTATCTGCAAAAAAATTGCATCGTGATAAAGCATTCGACGTGGAAAAGCATGGAAATTAAAATTTTAATCTCGCTGCAGCGAAATCAAAATAGCGAGTTTGAGATAAGTCGGGTCGATTAAAATAATATTAGCCGTAAACTTGGGCTTGTTGTTTTTTAATTGTCTAGAAGAACACAAAGTGCAATTATCCTGAACAGTGCACTATGATAGTTCATTAACAAAGTTAAACTTATTAATTAAGAAAGCCCGAGCGCAGGATGGAAGCGAGAAAATAATTAACCGGGCTTCGCTTGAGTTGAATTCTTTTTTATTACACATTAAAAGGTATATTAAAATACCTTATGGCTGAGACAAAACTTTTCAAGGGGATAACAGCGGGATGAAATTGTTGACTAGGATAATCGAGTTTTTTGCATATCTTTGAATTTCGTTCTTAAGGCGCGTTAAAGTCGAACCAGCTTAACATTTGGCGGCAACACAATGACTCAATTGTTTTGCTGATTCGAAATTATTCAAATTGCTATCGAGTCTACGCCGTTTATTCATTCTGATGCGAGTTCAATTTACTTTGAGATTACGATCGGTAATTAATTAGTGCGCACGTGTCTCTCCCTGGAGCATATTACATGAACTTGATTTATTTACACGCAATATCTGTTCAACAATTATTATGGATAATAAAATCCACTTTCCAACTTGCACGAGCTCGAATTTTGTTTGCTTGTCATTTAATTGAAATTCCAACGAGTTAAAAGTAAATTGAACGTGCTCGAATAAATGAATCCATCTTTTGTGCCGCTTCAAATCGCGATTGTACAATTTTTTCGGACGTTTGCTTTAGTCGCCGAGATTTTGGCTCAAAAATGCATGTTGATTGTTGAGATTTTTTTCTTTATTCTTTGTTGCAGATATACCCGGGCTTGAAGGATGACAGTTCTGTGTTAGGTGGCGCCACGCAGAGAGTCACGAGGTATGATATACTATGCTCGTGTTAAGGTAAATAAGGAATTCATACACAGCCGTGGAATGCCCTGTGACAAGCTTTACGTGATCTGCGAAAATTTTGCGGCTTTGAACGCATTCATGTCTTCATGTATATTTATACATCTGAAAATTTATATTTGCTTCTAATTCTAAAAGCTCGGCGAAATCAAAATTATTTTCGTGATTGTTTCAAAGTGAAAAGCACCGAAGTAACGCGATATGAAAATTATTTCTAAAGTTTCTGTCGGATGAAAGATAATGTATTTCACTGAAAACGAGAAGATGAGAAAAAAAAGGCAAAGTGATGGATGAATTAATTGAGAGTGTTAATTTTGATTAGCACCGTCGTTAAATTAGTCGGATTGCTAAACCGATACGACGAACAAAAAGCTCTAATGCGTTTTCAGTATTATGTTCAAAACAGCTATCTCTTATAACCAACACAACTCCGCGAGGAAACGAAACACTTTGCAGAAAATTGTGAAAGTTTTGCAACTTTGTCTTTCTGTATGAGTTTCATGCTTTGAAAACTTCCTCAATGTTCTAGAAAATTGTTCCGTTTATCGAAAAGTTGCAGAGAATATGAAAGAAGCTCCTCTGCCCGTCATTGATACACTTTATTCCATTCTATAGTTGTAAACAATCTCGATTCAGATTACGCTCGATCAATTGTGGTTTTCAACACTGTTTTTCATTTCGTTTACTCTTTTCCCCCAATCAATCTGACAACATTAATTGAGCTGTTGCATTTGACGAATGAACAATTTTATTACTTTTTTTTCAGTTCAAAAGATTGTTCAAATCAAAGTGAAACATTTTTTTTAGTGAACAAAATGTTGTTACTTGTTTTATGAATAAATGAACGATAAAAAAGTTAAATGTATCAGTTTTTGTTGAAAATTGTTAGAATGACTGCACTTTGAAGTTAACAAAGTATGAAAATAGAAAAAATTGCATCAGACAGATACAAAAGAAGGGACAGGGGGATGGGAAGTAAAAATGTGTAAAATCGATAGTGAAAGCATGAGGATGCTCGTTTCAAAATTCGCAAGAAATTGAATTTCGGTCGGATGCTTGAACCGGTCGCGCGGTTGACAAGCCGTGACTGTCTCGACCTTAAATGGTTACAATCCCGTGATCGTGACGCGTGACTCGACCACGCGAATACGTAATATCCGTAACGGGTTCGCCGTCGGATTCTTTATTGACGATTAACGCCCCTGATTTTTCGTGTACTCGATTTTAATCTTAATTGCGAGTTTCGAAAAATCCCGAGGACAAGATAAATCAAGTGACGAAAAAATTGTTTGTTTTGATAACAGGATGAATCGCGGAATTGGTTTGTTCCTGCAATTTTTTTCATTCATTTATGTTTTATGTAACGAGAGATAATTTTATTTCAGTTTTTGTTGCTTCAAATCAGTTTTTGAGTTATTAAATGAAACTCCGGTTAATTTAATTTACGTGAAACGAAACAGTAACCAATTTTTATTTCATCACACGTTTGTGAATTGCGTTTTATTGCGTCTTTTTGAGGAACGAGTAATTTTTTGCTGTATGATATCTCATGAAATGTTAATGGTAAAAGGTAAATTTCAAAGTCGAGCTGTTTGCGAGTGTGTAAGGTTAAATGTTACAAGGAAACGGTCGGTTGGGTTATCGCACAAATTTGTTGCAAGATGAAGTGTCAGTACGGTAATTTAACATTCATAGCATTTTCGCAGCCGAACAAAAATTTCGTCAGTTTTTCTTCAGCCACGCTTTCTTCGGCTAGCTGCCTGTTTCATAATTCATAATGGTTTCACATCGTGAAATTTTTTCACATCAAGATTCTTCTTCCCTGACTTCAGGCAGCCTTCGTTACCTCGATTATTTTCTTTTCTCGCTAAGACATTTTCTTGACACCGAGACGTTTGCTTAAAAAACAGTTGATGTGCCAATTTAATATGCAAAACGAACATTTCACAAAAATGACTGAATCAAAGTCACCGTGATTTCAGATTTTAACTTCAAACATATCAAATGCAAATATCGTCGGAGCCATTTTTCAACGAAATGAAAAAGATTAAAAAGATGATTGATTTAGGGTTTTAATGTTTGTACTTTTTCAATGAACTCTCCTATTTTTTCGGGCCGGAACGTTTTAATAATCTCGAGCTCAAATTGATTCATGAACAATTATGCAGATTAATTGGAATTCCTTTCGACCTAAATTTTCTTCGGACAAAAAGGTCGGACGAAATTAATGCAGTCAAAGCAAATAATTAATCGCCGATTTTGCGTATATGTTGCAGTTCAGAAATAGGTTACGCGAGCTCGCCGCCACATTCGGCGTTGACAAGAGGTCACAGTATAGATTCCGTGGACAGGCCATTTCACCCGAGCGAATGGGTCGACGTAAATCTTGAAGTGCCGGGCACGCCTCAGTACGATCCCGCTCACAAGAGTTTAACTCAGAATTCTAACCAGTCCAAAAGCTGTAAGTTAGAAAATTTTAATTGTTTTTTTATACCTACGTTTTTATTATTTTTTTTATTGTTGACAGAATAGAATATAAAAGTTTAATGACATAGAAGAATTGAATTATATGAACTGTTAAGTTTTTTGTTTCGTTTGCAGTAACAAATATGAAAGATGATACCCCTGTACCACCTCCGAGGAGAAGAAATAAGAATAAAGGACGACCTCTGCCTCCAAAACCAGACGAAATTTCGCGCAGCGAAGGAGGAGAATCAACTGAAGATCCTTTGTACACTTCAGTCAAAAAAGACACAAAGGACATTTATGAATACAAGGTCAATTTTTTCTTCAAATTCAAAGTTACTAAAGTATATATTTTTTAGTTACTACTATTGAATTGACTTATTGTTGATTCATTACTAATTTGAACATTATTTTTGAATTTGAAATAGTATTAAAAAACTATTAACGGAAACTTCCAAAGTGAAACTTATTCATAATCATGTAGTAACTGCAAAATATGAAGTTACTTTGATATTAAAATTTGTGTAGATGTAGTTACACGAACTGCATCTAAAGTTAATTAATAAGTGTTTGAAGTTCATTTTGTAATGTAAATTTCAATGTAAAAACTAAAAATGATATTTACGATAACTTTCTATAATATTGACATCTAAGTATTTACTAAAATATTCCCATATTAATTTTTGACAACAGACTTTGTTCGACATAAGAAGTAGAATTTTAAATTGTCATAATTCATTTTGCATTCAAGGAAAAAGTTGTTTGTTCAATAATGAAAGAAAATTCGACTGCAAAATTAATGTCGAAATAATGGCAGGATGAGTTGGAGCAATTTGGAATTCAATGATTATGTAGCGAACAAAAGGACGAAGTAATTGAACTGTTGGACAAATACAGGTGAACGGCACCGGGCACTCAATACCGAGCGACGTCGTATCGAAACGACCGGTCGATAATAGAAGTTCGGACGTCAAGAGCTATTGCAAAGTTGCCTGCGAGGATGAGCGCGACAGATTATTCTCAAGAAGACGTTCAATGCAGCACAGGACCGAAGTGTCACCCGCATCGACGAACTTTGCCGAGCAGGACGCAGCCAAGAGGCCGAAGAATTGCAGCACGAGCAGCTTGCCGAATTATGATGAACTCGACGGTGTTAAGCGCGACGCTGCGAACCTCCACATCGACGATAAGTTTCGAAACAACCACAGCGCCGGGGCACTTCATATGAATGTAATTTTATTTCCTTCCCTTCGAGCCAACTTGCGTCTCTGCGCTGGATTTTTTCTCTTAAATATTCCGGGTCACGTACCCTGTCAAAGTTCATTGTAATCGGACAAATGTATATGAAGATGGAAAAGAGAGGATACAAAAAAACGCGAAACACAAGCGACAATCTTCGTCCATTTGGATTTTTTACTTCCATATTTTCTTTTCACACTTTTAATAACAGAAATTTGATTAAAAGTTTTAATAGCTTTGAAGATTATTAAGAGGATTGTCGGTGTTAAAACAACAGGAGAGATGCAAGCTGGTATTAAAAGAATGAATGAAAAAAATATTTCCAACAAACTGTAGTTACCTACTATTTGTTTTGGATGTTGCTCTTTTATCTTTTTTTTTATGAGTTGAGCTGAGAAATTTAATGCGGTGTGTAAAAATAAAAAGGAAATTGGATGCATCTTGAGAGAAAACACGGAGGACAACGACGGATCAAGGAGCAGGGACAAGGACGATAATTCGATTTCCGCAGTTGTCGATGAGGCTCGTGCGGACTTTGCCGATTCGGCAGAATCGTCTTTGAAGCTCGAATCCGCGATGAGGACCTCGACTCCGATGAAGGACGCCATAGGGGACAATTCGATATCGTCAAAAAAACTCGACGAGTGGTTCCGCAGGCAAGATAGGTAATTCGTCATCGTATTTCGCACAATTTTTTTCTGATTGCTCATCGTTTTTCATTTTTTTTCGAAATTCATTCAACGTCGTCGCGCTTATCTTTCCATGACAAAAGATATAACTAAAGAGCAGAAAATGAATGGATAATTAATCAAAAAAAAAATCTTCAGTTTAATTCTATTCTTTTCTTCGTTGCAGCTCGCTGAACCAGTTGAAAGAAAGTTATTTCACTGCCATTTTAGGCGAAGGTAATTTAGTTTTTTACTGCACAAAATGAAAACTAAAAGATGACGAGTTGAATTTCAGTTTTTTTGACAGTTCTATAGCTCGTGCTATATATTTCGAGACGAAGGTACTAATAAAGTGTTTAAATTGTTGGTTAACCAGGCGAGTCAGAGTTAACATCAAGTAAGGACAACGCACAACAAACGCTGAAACGAACACTTTCTAATGAAAGTGAGCCATTTGACAGTTTCGAGGAAAAAGAATTGACTTTGCAATTAAGTGGGCGGCCGCTTGTCCGGGCCGTTTCGGAGGAGTCACTACCCGAAGAAATGTTGAACGTTTTGGATGGTACTGACAATTCGGACATTTATTATTCGAAGAATGGTGTCACAGGTTCTGCTCAGGTAATTTAAATCGTGATATAAATTTAAAAAAATCTAATTAAAAGATTGTAACAAAAGTATAATTTAGATGCTAAGTAAAGTGGTGTGTAAAATAGTTGATTCAAAATTACAGAGTAGTATCAAGACACCTCCTTCAACACCAGAGGCCAAAATCAAGGCGGAGTTAAATATGAACGGAGGGTTGAGGCGGAAAAAGCTGCTGGAGGAGGACGCAGGAAGCAATTTGAGTTCGATGACGCCGAGCTTGACAGAGCTGGAATACGCATTGTCGGACATGCTGGAGAAAAAGGAAACGGTCGTCGAGAGGGTCGGGGTGAACGAAAAATTGAACGCCCAGGATCGTTGGCTGGAACCGAAAATTGTGCCGCTTGAAAACGACAAGGCGCTCGTAAAAGATGAAACCATTCATAACACCCACGAACAGGGCTCGCAACACTTGAAGAATACGAGGACACCGACTTCGGAAATCGAAATCGTCGGCTTTGACTTCAAGAAGAAATCGCCCGACCAAAAGCAATCCGTAATTGTTGATTCCTTTCACTATTTTTGATTGTCCCGTCGTATTTTCTTTTATTACACACTTTTCTTTTTCTTTCCTTTCAGTCGTCTCTATTCTTGAAAGAACATAAACATTTTTTCTTACAAGAATGGATCTTCTCGTTTATTAATTTCTTATCGCCATGGAAAATCAATATTTGTTTCGATTTTTACAGGAACCAGTGATCCCGGTGGAAAAAGTGTCGGATCCTCCAGAGAAACCAAGCAGGAGCCACCGAACCAACTTGGACGACTCGGTGCCGGAAAATGCGCCAACTCCTCCACGCAGAAAAAATCGGTCGAGTTCCTTCGGGCAGCCTAAGGATAACTCGGGTTTCAACGACCGGCTCATTTGAACGAGCACAATCGACGGAGATAATAAACCTATCAATCTTCCGTCCAAATCCCGGCGAGATCTATTTTAAGGACTTTGATATGAATCAAATTTCGAATTTGTGCGACACTGTAGAGCCGGATATAGGAGTTGAAAGATTTGTGCTGCGAGTTAAATGGTATTCAATGAAAAATTGAATATCGTTTTTTGGCTTGGTTTTTCGTACCGTTATCATGTAGGTAGAGGAAAAACATCTTTCTTACCAAAACAATTTTGAAATGTCCACGAGCTTTATTCGAGAGCTGCACGAATAATCGACGCAAATATACATTATGATTGTAATAAATAAAAGCCTTCGCTGTAACACTGACGCATTTGATAGCTGTACTGTAAAGGAGAGTTAGGTGATTCATTTCGACACTGTCGATAACAATAAAAGCGAATAAATTTTGTCATTGTTCCGCTACTGTTTAGTTTTGTGCGATATTTTGACGTTGTAAATTATAGTACTTATTATTACTGTTGTCGTATAAAGAGTTATACAAAGTGCAAAAATTTTATTTAACGTTGCATTGGAGAGTCGTGTATGTAAACGTCATTTGGATTAAATTTGTTGTCCAAACTTACAACTCAAATCTTGTCTCTCGCATAATTAGTGGATTCTCTTTATAAGCTGTGTTAGATCAAACGATGCATTGCTAAGGAAGTTGGCCGTCGATATATCGATTGCGATCCCGAGCGTAGGGTTCAGTCGAACGGAAACGAACTTTGTGAATCCTAATTCACCACGGTTTACTTCGCTTGGTGAATTTACGACGCCAGGGATGTGAGACGACGGGCACATCAAACTTCCGGCGTGGCTTTACTTTTGCAAAATAGTTTGTCTGCGGTGGCCCCGTCCAACTTGGCATATTATTTTTGGCCAACAATAGTGCTCGACCGAATCGTCTAATTTCTTTTTTGTCTTAACGTCATTATGGTAATATCACTTAAGCGTTTCTCAGCGACTGACTTTTGTCGCGCGGGGTTCTTTTTTGTCAGACAAGGAATGAGGCCAACTTTAGAACAACGGCGCGCAACAAAGCCAGTCGAGTGTCCGCGCGATTCTTTGACTCCGAACCCTCTTAAGATCGAACGAAATTTCGCACAACTTACTAACTTTATAACGAATGCGAGAACTGCGCTGCACAGACGCGCCCGCGAGTTCCAAGCGCATCGTGACTTTATGAAAGAGAAAACGAAATCTCTCAACTGCACCAAGATCATAGGAAAGAAAGTTCACTGCTTTCAAAAAAGAGGAAGCAAAATGAAGAAAAAAAGAAGACACAAATATCGAACGTTGCGCAAATTTCTTGCTGATGATTTTTGTTAGCACTTGTTTGCTGTATAATCTGCAGAGGCTTTCGGGGATTCGATTCTTTCGCAGTTTGTAATTGGTTTTTGGTTTATCTCAGCATCGACACGTTGGACGAAAACAAAGATAAATCGAGTGTCAATATTAATGCCTAAGTTTAGATAAAATTGCAACGACCCGCGAGCGTAATAGTTTACGGCAGATAGGAGCCGTTGTGCGGCTGAAAATTGGTTAATTTAGGAGGCCCTGCGCGTTGCGTTGGTAAATCCGCTTACGCTAACCGCGTGAAATATCGTCGGCTGGCCTCGCTAAATGACGTAAAAGTTTGAGTACTTACGTTCGCTCTAATGTGCGCCGCCGACACTCCAAATTGTTCGCGCCGCCAGCTCGATCGACTTGCAAAAGTCAACCGGGTGCATTAACGTCGCGCACTTTTAAGCTTTTTGCGCAATAAATGTTCCGTGTTACAAAGTCATGCTGCTTCATTGCCAGCGTTTCATTAATTGCTGGCTTGGGAGCGGCCGCTTCTTTGTTACTCGCTAACTTTCATTTTTGTTGTTTATGTTTTCATTATGCTTCACAAAGTAGGCACGAGGTGCTCATTACAGGATTCTCAAGGGGAAAACTCAAAAAACTTATCAAAACATCCTTTTAGCAAGCAAACTTTAAAACACCTTGAGAAAAAAACCCCGTTCAAGAAGCGTTGCGAATTTTCATTCGCAGAACGTCCATTATTATTTTGTAATAACATTTTTATTATTTTGGCCGCAAAACAACTGTGTTGTGAAAAGTCAAATTAAAAGTTCTGGCCAAAGAATTCAATGATAAATGTAACCGTCTTTCTCAAAATGTTCACAATTGTTTTGTGATAACATTTTAGTGTGTTTTTGTTGCCGAGTTTTTTTGCGGTGAAATGTTGGATTAAAAGTTTTTGTTAATAGCGCAGAAACTGGAGCTTGGATTCTAATGGTTTTGTATTTAATAATTCGAGATAAGGGCTGAAAGAAAAAAAAATTAAAAACTCATCAATAATTAGCCACGTTCTTCACTTATAATCAACTGAATTGTTCTCATTCATCATCTCGAAAAGTTGCGTCCAATTGTGTTTTGTTCGTCTCTTTTTGTTCTCGGTCATTTGTTTCGAGTTAACAGTTGGGTTGCGTGCAACTGCGAATAAAATGCTTGAACGCGACTCGGGGGCGCATTAAGAGTGCGAGGGAAGATTCGGGGAGGTCGCGTTACGAAGCTATCCGTCATTCGAGCATCCGCCCGGATCCATTCATAACGCGGTGGCGCTCCACTTCAAACGCGAATTTTCAATGAAACGAAAATAAGCAGATTATGTTCACGGTAAGTCATTATTCCCCGATATGATTAATGTCCTGGCATAAAAAAAACACCTCGGCGCCGAAATTTCGCCGCGGGATTAATATGCAAATGGTCGACGGGCTGCTTTTTTCATTTTTTTCATCCACAATTTTTTTGTCCGCCAGAACATTAGGACATCTTAGAGGGCAATTCATCAATCGGGATTACAGCGACATTCTGTCGCAAATTCACAACAAATTTTTTCCATCCCCTTCTAAGCCAGGAATTGGACCAATTGCGAAGGGGGGGGGGCTCGAGGACAAAGCGATTAAATCGGTTGGCTGTGAGAGTTTCGAGAAAGTAAAATAGTCAAACTATTCGAGCTTTGTTAATTAGTTTTTCTTCGCATTCATTCGGATTATCCCCTGAAGCGATCTTATTTCGCGAAGAAAGTAAGTTTACCGTTTCTTGTGGTGGCCTGGCTTTCCGTGCATAAACGGGATGAGAGTGGCTTTAGGGTCCTCAGATTAACGTGATATTTAAACGAGAAGGCAAAAGCCGTCGACCGTGTCTTTCTCGACTCTGCTTTTTCTCTGCGTGCACTTTTTCTTTGATCGTCGTTCTTACCCAGATGTCCAAAACGCTCCCTTTATTTCGCTCCCGAAATGTGTCGCTCTGTAAACAAAAAAAATTTTTTTAAATTACAATTTTTCGTATAAAAAACGTTCATACATTCTGGAATATTTTTTTCTCGCACTCTGTTTCTTTTAATGAGAGGTGTTTAAAAAGAGGTTGAAAAATGTTTTCTGATTAATTAGAAATAGGGGTGCTTTTAATCGTTGGTATATAAATGGTGCACAGCTCGGTTATGTAATGAAGAGCTCGCAGGCGTTGGCAAAAAGTCGGTATATCGGGGAGTTGCGGATTCGGTAGAGCTTATTGCCGTATCTCGAGTATCTAAATAGTTGCTCGACTACATAAATTCGCAAACTAAGCGCTTGGTATCAAGCCGCCGCGTGACTTCGCCTCGGCGTGGGACAGACCGAAACCGCAATGATAATCTGAACTCAAAGACTCGATCAAGTTTTCTCCAACTTTATATTATCGCTGCTAAGTAAACGACGCGTCCAGGTCATTTGAATCACGCCACGCTTTTTATCACACTTTGTAAATAAATCTTCCAGTTTTTTTTGCCGCCCAACATTTATTTCGTTTCTCGTTACTCTCTTTTTTTTGCGTCATTTTTCGAAACGTTCGAACCTGAAAATTTGCCAAAAATTAAAGTATCGAATAATCGAATTCGTTGGTAATTGTTATGATTGTAAACCAATTAAATATTTCGCACTCGGAATTGAAAAAAAGGTAACAAACTGTGCGTTCGAAACGCGATTAGTGTGGGCAGTAAGTTATTGAAGTCCCTTCAATTGGAAGCGGCAAAAATGAATTTCCGGGTATGTAACTTTACAAAACTTTCATCGCAAACAAATGAAAAGTTATTTGACCCAGAAGTGTTTAATGAGCGAGCTGGATTCAATTATCGGCGGCGTAATAAAGCCGTGTTCACTCGTGAAAACACTTTTCTCGCTGCAAAAGTCTGATTCAAATTTTTTGCTTTGTTTACCAATAACTGCTTTGACTTGTACTTTTGTTCGGCATGTCGTAAAATTTGTATTGACGTTGAAAGCAGTTGTTGAATATATTTACATTTCAATATTTGACATCAAAGTTCAAAGTTGACAAATCTGCCTGATTTCAAAATGCAAAGAAAAACTAAAACAAATGAAAATTTATCTATTTTGTGTTATAATTCTAAAAAATGAAAGTAACAAGTTTATAAATAAACCAAATAAGCGATTAAGTTACACACAAACAAACAAAGCAAACAATTATACTTACTTAACTCTTGTAAACATCGATGCACTGATACAACACATGACATCAACCACCCTAACGTCCATCCAATTGTTCAGCGTCACCTAAAACAAACAATAATTAATTAGCAAACAATGTTATCAACGTTTATCAATTAAAAGCACAACTGGACAGATTTATCTATTCGATATTTGTCGCGGTAGGAAGTTATTATGGAGCTTTGAAAAAATTCAAAAAGGTTATAATTTTGTTATCTCAAAAATGTTCTAAACTTTGGTTCTATTCAGGTCTTTGAATTGAAGATGGCTAACTTTAACTTCTGACCACGGGAAGTGAGGATTACACTGTGCATCCCCTCGGTTGGTGCTTCCTTTTCTTTGTCTACCGCCTGCTGCTCACTAATCAAGACAAGATAGGAGAGCGATAAGCGCTATCAGTGAGTTCGTTGCAGCATGGCAGCTGGTTCGCAATTGCGAGCCGCCGGGATCCTCGGCAAAACCTTCAGATTTTAGGACGCGCGGCATTGATAAACTTTTTGTCGCGTCTGGTGTGCGATGCAAATGACTACTCGATCAGGATTTTGCTTTGACTTGGACTTTTGCGCTAGCTCGTGGCCTGGCTTCGCTGAATTGTCGCCCTGTGATGTTTTGCGGGGTAATTATTATGTAACAGATGCGTTTACACGGCAAACGAGAACGAGCTCCAGTTTATTAGCGAAGCCTTTTTAGTCCTGCTTTGACAGAGACGCTGAATTAATTGAGCAAAAAATTGAATTTCAGTGAAAATCAGTAACACAATAAAACAGCGTTACGATTCTGCATTCACAAAAATTTTTTTGACCAGTGAAAAATTACTTTGAACTATTATGAACTAGAAAATTTCCAGCGATTATAGTTTTTCGATGCTTTTAGTGATTCGGAATGATGGTGTGGAATGAAATTGTCGAAAACTTTGTAATTAACGATTGGGCACAATTTTGAAGTGAACAAATAAAAGAATGAATTGAAAATTGGAGGTTTAAAATAGTGAAACGTGAATAAATAATTTACTGGGGGATAAAGTTTGTAAGACTAAATTGTCGTTTGTGCCGAAGGCTGTGATTACGGCTGAAAGACATGGCGCGCGACTACGAATCAATAAAACCGAAGGAAGAGAATTTCGCGACGGTGGAAAACGAAATTGTCCATAGCGCTAATAGGACTGTCACGGCCAGTCGAAAACCGCAATCCGATCACACTAATGACTCCAGTCGTTGCAATTGCCGGAGTGTTATTCGCTCGCGCGATGTATTTTCTCCGACCATTCACTTTCAACTCGTTCAAAAGTAATTTCAGAAAATGAAATGCGATCGGTTTTGTTTGCTCCATTATCGCCCGATGAAGAATAACGCTTCGTCCAAAAAAATGTTGCCGCAGCTCTTTAATGCCTCTTTAAAAGAGGCGTCGATTCAATTTCGGTCGATTTCCACCACTGGGCATCAAAGAAATGCGATAAAAGTTCGCCTTTCTAGTATAGAATTCGGTATCCTCACAAAAGTACAGTCCAATCTTGATTGTGCAGATTCTTACTGTTACCATCCGTACAAGTTTGATTAATTACAGCATTGTTATTTTTTGATAAGGCCCTTACTAAAAATACAGTAACGAACTCACTGCAAAAACAGTACATGATTATTATAAATCTCACATTGATTATTATACGGGTGTTTGTTAGTCTACTCATAAAATTGCAAATCTAAAGATTGCAAGTAAACGTTTAGGAATTGGAATCCATTTCATTACCAGTGTGTTTGTTTATGCCATTTAAAGTCGAAGAATTCAGTAGAATAAACAGGATTTGTTTTACAAGTGCTGTGCAACAATTGCTCCTTGTAAAATTTTGTAAATAATATGCAACGCGCCATGATAACTATTGTTAAATAAAACAAATATATCACTTTAAAAGAACGCTCTACAAAAACTGTGCACATTTGGAAATTAAATTTAATTTCAAAAGTTTCTCTGAGATGAAACAACGGGAACTATTATCTTTTCGTTTCACATTAGAATGTTAAGAGAATCTACTGTTGGAATCCGATTGTCGCCACACAGAGAAGAGATTGTTTTGCAAACTGAATTCGCGGTAAAAGCAAACAAATGCTTTTCATGTTACGATAAATGCATGTTTTATTATTCGTACGCATTTGTCTGCTTTTTCGAGGACCTCGCATCGTCAAAGTGCGCCTGAAGATAGCAAAAGAAACAAGGAGGCAAGAGGGGGGGGGGAGAAAAAAAGACGAGAAACTGCGCTCGTCAAGTCGTAATTTTCATTGCCCAGCGCGGGGTAAAAAGTGCGAAACGAGCGCGCGGCGAACCACCGCGTCTGAGATATATTGTAATACACCAACGTTAGACCAATATCAGAAAACTGCAGCGCTCCTAAGTCATGCGTTTAAATTACCTCATTACGAGCTCGTCTCTTGTCATTATTATCGCTGAATGAGACTAAAGAGCCCTTGATTGTCATAATTATTCCTTTCATTAAAAATTTTGCACTTCTATCGAACCACCAAATGAACGATAATTGAAAATCATAGACGAGAACAAAAAAGCTCTCGAATGAATTGTAATTAAAAATTGTACGGAAAAGAGTTGTCAGTCAATGTCAGAGAATCGGAATGCCCAACCCCAGCACTCATTTCTCTTCGAGTGTGTCGTGCTAAAATATTTGCAAACAAAATCCTGGTGGCACTTCAAAAATAAACGTCTCAGGGTGAAACATTCAAAGGACGAATCCCGGAAGAGGTTTGAGCGCAACACACACATACACACATGCCTTCTTATGTTCCTCGTTTCCTCACTCGGCAGGCAAACAAAAGCTAATGCATTTCTGTCGAATAACTGTTCTTCGCCGCCAAGTCCTCGTTCCTTTTAAAGCTCTCTTTGTATCGTCGCTGCAGTACTTTGCTCCGTTTTTCCCAAGTGTAAGACACTCGCTCGATCGCGGGACGCCGTGCGCCTCTCGCTTTATCTGACAACTCGCTCACTTCACTCGCCACTTCTTTGTCTCAGCCGCAATCGCACTGCACAATGCCGCAATTTGTACTGCCACAACTGTTTCTCTTTCTCGTCCGTTGGTCTTTCTACAAAATCGGCAACATCCGATTTAAGACATCGCCCGACGTAAGAACAATAAATGCAACGGAGAAAAATATGATGTCCCGACGGACCATAAATTTCAACTTTTTGTATTAAAAACGGTTGTTGTAGTTTTTGTTTGAATGCCAATTTTGCGTTATCTCGAACGATAAATTTGATTATTGATTGTAAGCGCTCAATGGAGCATGCCAGTTTCATTAGGATAAAAAGCAGCAAAATATAAATTGGCCGGCATTTTCGCGCATAACTCTGCGCGGCTTAACAGACGAGCGCGGGTCTAATAAAAGTTGGTCAACTCTGTGGGACACGATCTATGCGCAAAGACGCTGGCCGTTCCACTTTATTAAAAAAGGAAATGACTTTAATAAACATGCTCCCGGGCTTGCCGCTTCCGACAGTCAAATTGTCAAGCTTTTTCATTTTTCCGACCGCGTGTTTAGCGTGGGTTTATAATTTTTGTCCCGAGACCTTTAGTACGGTAGCTTTTATCAAGAGCAAACGTTAAATAACTGCATGCCCGGTTTGTTTCTTCGCTTGATTAATTTTGTTTGCTTATGTTAATATGAACACTGCGAATCAACCGGCACTGCCCAAACAACTTTCTTTGTTTTAAATCAGAGAGTCAATCTTTTTCATGAAACCGCCAAGGCGATAATCACGATATTTCATGTTTAATTTCATTGGTTCATAAAGTGTAGTTGAAAAGCCGAGTGCCTCGTTCATACGAGATTAAATTTTCTAGTCCAGCGTCGCAACTTACTTTGTAAACTCGTCAACTTTATTTTTGCACAATTTCGTGCGGATGAATTGAAATTAAAAGTTTCGCCCGGTTCGCTTCATTTTTGTTCGTGTTTTCAATTTTAATTTAATCAAAGAAAATGATCGAGCAATGAACAATGATTTAGCGAAAATTCATGGAAAGCTTTAAAACCACTTCTGCGGCTCAGATCACACGGAACCATAGGCTAAATCCGACTAGCGTAGATTCCATCTGGATCTCCGAGTGCTTTAATCTGGATTAGGATTCGGATAAGGATAGCGAGATTTGAAACCGGATACTCGGCTATTTTACACGCTCAGCGACGAAAGTTGCCCCGTCCATATTTCCCATCCCCTGTCCAATCAAAGCCGAGTTTTAAATAATCATTCATAAATATCGGCGAATCTCGTTATTTATTGATCGAAGATAAAAACAAAAACAGCTTTCGCTCGTAAAGTATCGGGTTTATGCCAACGAGCGACCTTTAACCTCGCAGCGAAAATCGCGAAATTGAGAGATCCGCAGAACAGCGAGGGAAAAAAAAACATTGTCGGGCTTACTTATCCTAATTGCCAGCAATAAAGGTGGTTATCGTAGAGGGCGCCAGGGGCGTACGAAAAATAACGCGTCTTTGGATGACGGTCGCAATTACAAGCGTCGGGTATCGAGCTTTGATTTGGCGCGGTGGCGGCGTCACCGGCGCTTTTATTTCGTATCAGTGGTCGTGAGTGTAATTGAGCGCGCTGCAGAATATATTTATCTTATGTTTCATCCCGAGTTTTAATGCATTCAACGAAACTTGGCCGCGAGAGCGAGACCCGCGCGTACTTTATGCCACTTATGAAACAGCCTTTTCATAGTCGCACATAAAAAGTTGAGAAATGCGTTATATTTCGGACTATGACGTGTGTGCTTTTAATTTACGACACTCGAGCGTTTGTAATCGCTCGCAAAGTTGGTGCAAAATGATTAGCGTTATTAATCTTATTGCGATTGTAATCTTCAGTCGAGGCGAGAGATGGAACGAAAGTGTTGAAAAATTCAAGATCGCGCGATCTTGTAACTTTTAATTGTTGAGTTCTTTTTGCGCAGCGCCGTTGTATCCGGATGAATAATTCGACGATAAAATCTGTCGCAGAAAGGCGATTGCACTAATCCGGCTTTATTTTCACCGCGCAATCATTTGAAAAGGAGCGTGTTCAGCGTGAATGAGTTGCGTGTGACGTGTGCGGATGGCAAAAGTGCAATAAGATGGGTTTGCCTCGCTGCGAGAATGCTGATTACGATTATCGTCTGAGTCTGCCGCTAAAGTTATACTTTTGGCACAGCTCCTCGTTGTGGTATTTCGGTTAAGTAGGCCTTACGGTGTCCGTTGGAGGACATTACATTACCTAACGGTGGCGTTAATGGCGCAGGGCGCGCTATCGAGCCTACAGTTAACAATACTTTTTTTTTTGTTGGCAGCCCCACCTGAGCAGTTATCGTTTGGCAGCGGCGGCGCGTTTATCTTTGAGCGCAATTTCGTCCCTTTCACGTCCAAATGAACTTTGCGAAATTGTCCCCTGCGTAACTTCTTAACGAGCGGCCCCGAATCAAGGCAAATGTTACGACGCACTTGGCGAATCATTACGCTACCTGTTTATAAACGGCCGTGCAGGACAACTTTTATTGCCGATGGCGGGATGGCGTGTAAACCCGCCGCCACTTGTTCCGGCACAGATTGCGCCACACTGGGGCTACGAGCGTTAACCAGCACGGGGCTTTACGAGATGATTCATGCTGGCTCTGAATTGAGCTTTGCACAAAATTCGACGTTAAATAATAGTGCGGTTATTGGTCGGATTTTTGTTCTGGTCCGGAGGGAATCCGCTGATTGATATTGTTCAAGGTGTTTTTCGAAATAACAGTTTCGTCCGAGTGCAGACACAAATCAAACAACTCCCGGAAGAACGACGTGATCTGTTAGAATGTTCGTTGACGTCATAAGTGGCCAGGCGCATCAGACGACCTTTCTTGGCCGGGTCAACAAGCATCACTTGGCGCAAGAACCAGCCTAGTGCGACAAATTTGCCGCAGGACCTCCATCCCGACGCCCATTCATGAACAGTACGTGCAATTGTTTAAAGTACAGTGTTAACAATTACGACTATCTCTTTTTGTTTTGAAGTTTTGCATTTTTCTTGAATTTCAGTTGATGGAACAGAAATTCCTATGTTGTTAGTAGACAAACTAATGTTAAACGATTATTTTACTTTTTTTTCTTTCGAGAATTATCGGTGTAATATTTGCCGAAACTAGTTTCCGTTTAATAAGATACCGATATTCGAATCAGAATAATTTTCAGTAGTAAAGTCTGTGTTTGTTCAGACGTAAATGGATAAGGCAAAATTGTTTCGACAATAATCCTGTTCGTTTAGCAAAAGGGATTGTTGCTGATGGTGTAAAGAAAGGGTCTGAAACTGTTTATTAAATAAATTACCGGATTTGAGCAGTGAAATCGTTGCGAGTTCATTCCGAAACAATAAAATGAGGGAAAGAATAATAATTGCGATGATTGGATAATTTTATTACAAAGTTGCAAAAACACGGGGATACTTCAAATTTATGTTTCACCGACACATTTATTTTTATAACAGAGTTAGCGTTTCAATTGAATAATTGATCATCTTGAACTGATTTTAATTTGTTTATGTCGCACATTATAAACCTTTGTGCAAGATGTAACGCGACGCTCGATTCAATTATTGGAATCAGATTAAGTTTACACGTAAACAACGGAACTTCGAATAATGGTATTTTCTATCATGATATTGAATTAACGCATTTTGCAAAATGTAATCATTGAAACGATCATTGAAAGGATCAAATTTGATCTCGTTCGCGTTTTCTTGCCGTAATAAAATGTAATTATGAATAAAACAGAGAAAGGTTTTACCTGCAAGCTAGTCACAATGAACCGACAATAATCCACCTAAGACCTGCATTAAATTTTCCGTTGCACATAAACTTACTAATCGACTTTGTCCGTCAGTTTGTATCAAGACTGCATTCTTAATAACGCGATATTGCGAAAAGATCGCGATTTTCTAATCTTGATACCACACAGAAATGAGAACACATAAAAAGAATTGTACGAATAAAGAACTGCGCGAAATTTTGTCTATCTCGATTTCGTTAACTCAAGTTGGGAAATATCTTTGAAATCAATCTCGGAATTCTTGCAGTTTAGCAAAAAATTTGTTTCATAAGTCTTGTCTCGCACGAGAGGAGAATTAATTCGTTCAGTGGGGGGAAAAAACGGTAATCGAGCTGGGTGCGCGTCTTTTCTCAGGCTTATTAGAGTTGAATTACGCTTGATTTTGGCAGCTCCGTCGCAGAGACATGCAGTCGGTTCTTTTTCATCGTCGAAGAAAGGAGGATCGATAATTTCATTCGCTTAGTTATCGCAGTGAACGAGAAAAAGCCCGGAGCGCCTCGCGTCAATGTAGGACAGGTGTGATAAGGCGGAGAACACTCGTATAAATCTTGCTACGAAGAAAGAACGAGAAAAAGATTCGCGCGGATGCGTCGTCCTTACGCAAGCCTCGTGTGGGGCTTGCGCACTTCATATATCGCTGCGAGGATTCGCCTCGCAAAATGAGAAGAAGTCTTCCACTTCGCGAGACTCGCAATGCTTTCCAATACTGTTTCCGATAAGGAAAAACTACTACTGTATTTATGCTTGAACTTAAGTAAGAAGCGCGGCGAAAAATCGTAAATAATAGCGCCAGGAAGTTCGCAAGAACTCTCCCGTGAGAGTATTTGCGAGGCGCTTACACTTGCACTTGCAGATATTTGACGTCTGAATGTGTCCATTGACACTATTTGTCGCGACGGGGGACCTTTTTTATGGCATCGTTAGAACGCGATGCTTTTCAAACCCGCCGAAATCAGCTGCACTAACAATTTTTTTTCCACGCCTGGTTTGCTTTAATTGAAAAAAAAAAAACACACACACACAAAAAGATCGTACAAAATCCATACGCTCAAATGTGTCAAATCCGTTCTCCCTTTTCGAGTCTCGCATTTTTGAATTTGATAATTTCGCTTTGTTATTTCGCGGGTATTGATTTTTCGTGTGAATTGGTTTTTGAAACGAATGCTCTCGGCGAACATTTTTGAACCTTTATGAGTGAGAAAATTTATGGCCGCGCTTATTTTATATTTCATATTTATATTTTGCCCCACGATTTATTACTCAACTTTTTACGTTACCTCGACCAACGCGATTTTCCATTCTGTTACAAATAATACCTCTCGAAAAATATTTTCAATTTTCATCCCCTCAACGTTTGTGCAAAGCGCCACGAACAAATGGATAATTCTTTTTTTTTGTCACTTATTATTCGTTTAATAACTACTTGGGTGGGGAGGGGGGCGGTTCGGTCCTACGAACTCATCGCGGTAACAGAATTGAAGACACGATAAATTATTTCCACCGGGTTCCCCTCTCAAACTCCGTGGAAACTACTTAGCGCGACAAATCTTCGGTTTGACGATTAAACAGCGATATCGGGAGAAAAGTTGGCATAACAGGAGTTGCAATGTCACACGACCCATCTTCTACCGCGCCTATTCACTTCATCAACACCCGAGCTTTTGTTTCCAATGTAACGAGCCCGCTACCCAATAAATAGTCTCGAAAACTTGATTTCCCACGTAATCAATTTACTTCATTCAACAGTCATAATCCCATTAAGCACAACCCATCGTCAATTCTCAAAGCCTTCTCAGAATCCCCTCTCAATTGAAACTGCCAATTCTCCTTTCTTCTTGTGTGTGTAACTAAGGACGCCAAACGTGGGCCAATTGTAGGTTCGAAATGACGACGAAAAAAAAAGTCGCATGAACTTTATCTGGAGCACAAAATTATGTCATCAGCGGAAATCGGCTCTGATTGGCCAGCAAAACTGAAAACAATCGTTATCAGTACAAGATGAAATCGAAAACGATCGAGTTGCGTTTCATAGTGTTGTTTATCAGTTGAATGAATTAGGGAACGGACTAAATGATTTGGTGAAACTGTTTAATTCATGAACAAAAAGAGAAAAGGCGAGGGCGCGGAGTGTCTGATTACGAAAACATCTTGGTCGGGGTTGATTGTAACGGAGCGTGGGATATATGAATGGGGTCCATTTGACACTGGACCATATCCACTTAACCCTACACACGGGGTGTCGCGTTTCCGTGCAATTTATTTCCTATATTTATCGATTTTTGCAAGGCGAGCGCCGATCGGGCGGATATTGCGGGCGATGAGAGCCTCTGCGGAGAGAGAGAAGATAGTGCGTCGAAGTGGGAAGATGGGCAATGCTTGGCTCTTCGTTTGGCGATGCGCGAGGGTGGTGGCACAGATTTTCGCGCACGCGCCACCAAACGAAGAGGCCCCCGGACCGACGCCAGAAGGAGCAACGAAGAAGCAAACCCCGGCAGCCGACCAACCTCGGGGTGGCTGACATACACACACACCCTGCAGTCAGATGCGCGCACCCCCGCGTTTCCATGAACACGAAAAGCTGGATCGTTCGTTTCTTCGGGACACTGCACTCGAGTGCTTTAGTCGCATCTGAACTGTGGACCCGGCGAGCTTAGCGCTGCTCTCGCGTGCACCCGCGACCAATGACCTTGAGACAGTGCCGCGCGAGAAACAAAAACACAGTGGTGACGATCGCAACGCAATTTTTATCTTTCTTTTGTGGACCAAGTGTTGTGTTTCTTTTGGTTTGTTTTCGCCTCGACATGTGCTATTTGACTTTGCAACTTGTTACAAGTCGTTAAGGTAAGCACCATGTAATTATAATCACCAATTTTGTTAATTGCAGGGAGACAAACAAAAGTAATCCTCTCCTTGTACTTGTAAATATTTCTCTAATTTGTTTTTCTGGTCGAAGTTTAAGCACCTATTGCATCGTGGGTGTTGCCTTCGTTCTACCGATGCTAATTTGAAAATCAAGTTTGCACTTTGCGTGTGCTTGTTAGTTGCATGCGTCTGATTGGGAAACAATCAATGCTGAGTGGGGGTGAAAAGTTGATTGCAGTGGATTTGGATCGGTATAGTTTGGATGAGACTGGTATGATTCCAGCGGTTACGACGGTGTGGGAGGAAAGAGGGGGGGGGGTTCAAAAGTTAGGCTAGAGCTCATTATCCCCAAGCCGTTGGGGATGACAGGTCTTGCGAGGGTGGCGCGCTGCTGTCAAGGCTACTCAAGAACCGGCCAAGTGTGATAACGCATTTGTCATCTGCATATTTTCGTCCCGGCGAAAAGGCTGAGACTGTAATCGAAACGCCGGATCGATAGTAGCAAAGTCAAGTCCGCAGATTTAAGCGTCCAATTACTCAGGCGAAAATTCTGGCAAAAAGTGCGCCACTTCCCCCTCGGAACCATTTGTAACCGGAATTATGGGTTGAAAAATTTTTTTTCTACCTCGCCGGAAGACAAACGCGCATCCGTCGAGCGAACGCTGATTCCGCATTCGCTTTCCGGTGGATCGACAAATCCTCGGACTATTAATTGGCTGCGTATATCATTGCTTGTCGAAGCAACATAATTCACGGAAATGAGAAGTTCGTAATTGATTCCGGAGATATGGAGGTTGCGATCCGTTACACCTGAGCACGATACGTTTTTACTCGTACCTGCGATAGTTAATAGTCGTCGTCGATGGAATACAAATTTGACATCGATCTTAAATTCGAGATCGTTTGATTTGAATGAAAAAAAAAATTGTACCTTTTTCGTCAATTATATCTGATGGAGTTCTTTAGGTCGTGCATCACTGACCATGGCCTAGGTCAATACTTCAGACGATCAATATGCATGAACTTTTAAATCCAAATGTGATGCGATCAGAGAAGCTCGTTGCGGGTAATCATACTTTTAACGAGCTAATAACAGAGTTTATACGATTTTTTCCATACCGATTATAGCCGCATCTTTCGTGCGAAAGAAATGTTGCATCGTATCGATTCGCGGCAGCAACGATAACTTCAAAACGTTTCCGATTGTCTTGCGTTTGTTTGGACGGCGTTTGAATTCCTCCTTACGACAATTGCATTTCGATTCAAATATTTTATTCCAACGTTGTACCCCTGCTAAATCACATTGTCGTTTTCTCTCCGAGATTTGCTCGTTGGGAGCCGCAGCCATGCAGCGAAGCTCCACCTTGCATTTTGAGCGTAGGGACAGGCTCTGTCGAAGACAGTGAACTCATCATTAGTGAGCTTCTTAATCGAACGCTTTGTGTAAGGAGCATGTATCGCACGACATTTAATCGAATCAGAGGTTTTTCGTCCTGCGGCAACGTAGCGGTCGGGCCGAAATGCCGTCGCCCTCGAAATTTGGTCTCAAGGGTATAGCTCCCGAATCAGCGAACAAACGGTACGCCCGTATTTTCCGTCTCTCTACCTCATTTCCCGGTTGGTTGCTGCTGCTGCCGGCTTTTCATCCCTTCGCTCATTAAATCATTTGTTCTCCGCTCGGATGTCCCCCGCGCCCGTACCACCCAGCATGAACGCCGCTGTCAACCCCCGAGTGCCTCACACCCTTTTCCGTCCATCCGTTCTGCCTTCCTTCCTTTTTCATGTTAAGCATTTCTATTCCACGTCCAGTGTCACGATAACACCGACACAATTCAAAGTTCTACTTCCCACTCCCCCCCCCCCTCTGCTCCTCCTTCCCACCTCTCGTTCAACTGCATGTCGCAGTACGATTGATTCCTTTTTGATAGTACACTTATATTTGTATTAGTTGTCCTTCTAGTTTTCGACCTAAAAGTGCACAGGTCATGAAATTTAACAAATGTTTAAATAGGCCTGACTGGCGAAAATGCAGATTATTATTATTGTGATGGATTAAATGTTGCTTAAATTTGGATGGTTAGAAAAAGCTATTTCACTTTAATAATTCCAATTATTTAGCAATTTTATTCTTACTTGATTTTTTTCTTATTTTGCAGACATTTTGCCAAGTCAAAATTTTCAAAATCGAATAAACTTTCGGTGACGACAGTAATTAACAACATCAGAAACTTATAACAAGTCAATTGGAAAATTATTTGTCGATACTTTGTTTACTCATAACCTCGTTATGTCAAAGTGTCAAAGTTAAATTGCTATCGTCTCTGAAACCGCATTCAGTCTTAAAAACAATGAATTGGCAAGAATTCTAGAAAACGGAATAAATCAGGTAACAATAACTAAACATTACTCATCCGTCGGTCACCCTCGAGTAATCTCTGGGAAACTTTTTTGTACCGCCCGAATTCAAGCAACCTGAAAGTAACATTACATTTTCGTACAGCAAAAAACCTAATTCTAGAAATGATGTTGAAAAACTTACGATGAAATTTTTGTCGGAATCTCTCAGACCCAAATTGTGTACTTGAGGGTAAATGTAAAGTGGCATGATGCGAAGATGGAAGAATTTGTGCGTTTTTGTGAAACTGAAATTATGTTCAATGTTTGGAACAAAATGACGAGAGATAGTGAGAGATTAACTGCAGTTGTATGTGTGCGTTACATATGTTTAATCACATATCTCCGAAATGAATCATGTAAGATCTCAAAGTAGATTTCTCCGTGACTCGTAACAAAACACACACACGGAATATTGTACGTACAAGAAGTTACGTTAGATCTAAGGTGAAATTAAATTGTGTTCATGAATACAAAACCGGGCGATGAATCTAATCTCACTTTTGCAAAGCCAGGATATTACCTGGAGCTTTTTTATACCACGGGTTCAAATTCCTCCTCGCCTGGATTATCGTATGAATGTTTCTATAAAATAACAGATATTCCTTTTTGTAATACAAAATTTTTCCATTTCAAATTGCATTAGTTCATTTCGTTTAATTGATCGCAAGATACTTGTGTGAATATTGTTCTGACTTTCGAGCTGGCAAAAAACAAAAAATTGACAATAAATACGCATTCTTCAAAGAGGAGTTCGATTTGCGATCTGAACTGCAATTTCGAATCCCGAGTGTGTGTTACACGAAAATAAAAAAAATCGTTCTGGTTAGGGGTGGCCGTAAAAAAGTTTCAATTGACACTTTGAAAGTATGACAAATCCAGTTGACAATTGTTTCGTCGAGTTTGTGCGAAAGTTTCAAGTAACTGGTATCCGGAATAATTCAATTGAAACGAGTTCTAGTCGCGCTTTTTACTATAATTCCCGACGCTCGAATTTAATTAACGTTAATTTGGTTCGGGCAAATAGAGCGCAACGCCGGATTGAACAATTTGTGGCGAAACTTGCAACAAAATCGATAGACAAGCACGTGATCTGTGGAGCCAGACGAAAAGGACGCGCTCCATTCTTGCGACGAAATGTTGTTCAATAATTTTACATGCCGTTTCATTCAGCTCGAACGCGAGTATCTGATGAAATCTCGAAAAAAAACGCCTCGCAAACTTTTGCTCAAGAATTTTGCCAACATATCAAAGAGTATCTGAATAAAGTTTCATTCTTTGTCCGAGCTGCAAAAGTTTGCCAACGTTTTTTTTCTTCTCGGCGTTTTTTTTTCGATTTCTGTACGCAACATTGAAGGAACATCGACGAAATTTCAAAAGAAAATTATATATTGGTAAAAAACAAGTTGGTACATCTTCTCTGCGTCCGATTATTCGGTTCAGTAGGAAGTAATTCAAGTTGATGCCGTGTAATTAAGTTTGGAACGATGTTCATTAATAAAATTCGCGACCATCAAATGAAGCCGAAAAATATGCGCCTTTCGGTTGTACGTGTGTATAATAAAGCCCGGTCGGATGTAAGGTCGATAATCGATGCGGGTCTCTGTTACAAATGTTATGTCGAGCACGTGGGAATCACGATTTATGGCAGATCGATAATGTGGTTATACCAGGAACACGCACGCACACATTCGAGACTGCCTCTCTCTTTCGCTCTCTCTGCACTCTTCTTTTTTTTCACGAGAGTTTACGAGGTATTTCCCGCGATAACAAGCCGCGGTTGGCATCGACAAATTTTTGCACCAATACTCGGAGCACGCGACCTATTATTCCAGTGACAGAACAGGTTTCAAAGCGGCTCTTCTGGGACTACGATCATTTATTCAAACTCGCTGATTACGCGCTTTTCAAATATATTCGAATCAATCGTGTCTATTGTTAATTTCGAATACACAATATTTTTGAGGTTTTGCAATTTTATGCGTTGCAGCGCCAGGATAAAAAAAAATTGTCGGTTGCAATTTTCCAACACGAATGTAGAATCACAATGGAAAATTATTCCCATCTTTTGGGAGGAAACATTTCTCCTCGGGAATATTTGACAAGATTTTGTGATAAAATTACTCTGAACGACATGTTTTAACTTTTTTTTTTCAAATTCAAGTACAATCATCGGAATACATCGTATTTTCAAAAGAGAAATTTAATTAGTTTCAAATTCACAAATGTATCAAATATTTCATCTTGATTATTTGACAAGATTTTGTCATAAAATTATTATCAACAACATTTTCAACTACTTTTTCGAAAAATTCAAGTTGAATCACTGAAACATGTAATCGTACTTCCAAAAGAGGATTTAATCAGTTTCAAACTCACAAATTAATCAAACATTTACTCTGGATTATTTGACAAGATTTGTTAATAAAATTATTATCGATGTCATTTTTGAATTGTTTTTGCAAATTCATTGAAACGTGCATTTGTATTTTCAAAAGAGGATTTAATCATATTCCAGTTCACAATTTTGTTATTTTGAAGCAAGAGAATCGTTCGATTGTAACGTATAAACATAATTGCAAAACATTTCCTTTCAATTTGTATCACAATCAAATTCGATCGGATCATTTTCCGGGGCTAATAAGATTTTGCTATCGTTACACGATCAGATACAATCATTTTGGCCGGGCATTTCTCATTATCGCAGTGACCTTAATTTTAAAACTCAATTCAAAAATTGCTCGCGTAGAACCGATTTCGTGTTAAATCTGCTTTGCAAATATTATGATAGCGTCATGTATTGGGTAATTGATCTCGCCTGCGTTTCATTGCAGACGCACTATTACAATATGTATAACATCAGCAGATAGCCGACAGTGTGATTGTGCCACGCGCGCGTATAACTTTATTATCATTTGGGCTTTATCGATTGCGATGATTAATTGCTTCATTACAGGGAATCTTACTTCATTAGATGTATCGCGATGGAAATTCATTTTGCATAATGAATGTGCCCGTCGATTAGAAGCGCATTTCGATTGCATACGCTTGTATTAAAAATCAATCACAAATCGAGTAATCAAGCTTTCAGCTCGCGCCATTTTGATATTCAATATCAAACAGATGCAATTAACTTTTTTCTCTTACTATAGCAAAAGCTTTCACAGACTATTCATAAACGTTACGGATAATATCGGAAATCGGCCGGTGTCGACAACGTTGAACAAAATTAGTGATTCATAAGTTCTGAATAATCCATTTTCCGCAATTAGATTTACATTTTGCCGTTCAAGATGTGTGTCGTCCTTTTGAAACTGCAACGATATAGAACATTAATTCGAGACGAATTTTCTTTACGGAATATATATAGGCGCGCATCGTTGGCGCGTCTGTTTTCGCTCCTGAAAATTTGGGAAGGTGGAAATTTATATTTTGCACGCGCGTGAGAGAAAAGCTGCTGAAGACTTATGCGATTACTTCCCGAAATATGATATTTCATTTAGGAATTATCCCGATGGTAGGTAAACCTACTAATTCGCAAATTTTGTCGTGTCTCCGTGCTAAATTATGGTCGTAATTACAGGATCCAGGATTCTGTAAATTATGTAGTTGTGAATCATTAAAAGCGTGCTCGCCGTAACGCACGAGGGCGAAAAAATAAAAATTAAAGGTGCGAGGCAGTATGTTTGTTACAAAACAAGCGAATAAAACACTCTCGTTCCTTTTATCGTATGTATTAATTATTGCCGAATTTGTCCGCGGCAAATTTGCTTTATCGGTCTCGGCACTCAACTTTTAATCAGTTCCGACACATTTTTTAACGCACTCTCATCTCCCGCCACGCTGAAATGTTCATCCGCTTGAATAAATTATCGGACGGATTTAAATTTGAAAATGATTTGAAAACTTTTTAATTTGTTCATGAAATTCACTCTGCTGCTTCGTCCGGCCCCCCCTCTCCCCGCGATAATTACGTTTTCCAGGCAAGTTGTAAACTTTAATACTCTTAGAGAATTGAATAATCATATACGACGTTTTATCTTGACGTTCCTTTTTTTTCGTTCTTCCTATACAAAATGTTTCGGGACAAAATTAAACAGGTCGCTATCGCCGGATATTCTTAATCTCAAGTCGGTTTATTCTCGAGGGTGTCATTGCGCGAGTATTACGATAAAAATGAACGGCCAAGCGTACCAGTGACGTTGCACACGCCGCGACTACTAATGGCGCGCACTTTTCTAATTAAACGAACGCGAAGACACTGGAGTGCTACTGTTCGAGATTATGTAAAGAAAAAAGGAACAGAGCAAAAAGCAAATGGAAAAAAAAACGAACATCTAGTCCCGAGATTTGGCCGACACAATTTCGCAATTAATATTTGTTATTGCCTACCCCGAATAATGAACTTCTCCCACTTTTATTAAAGTTCGTGAACGAGAGAGAGAAAAAAAAGGTGCATTTTCATTCCTCGTTCCACTTATAAAATTAATTTTCCTTTCAAACCTGAGAAGGAAGCAAACAAAACGAACGAACGATAACAAGCTGTTTTTGCGAAATCGTTGCGAAATAGAATTCAAAGTTGTCCGCGCGACTTTAGTAATGAATCAGAGTGGAGACAGGTTTTGATTGTCTCAGATATTGTTTGTCGATGGCCAACTTTTTGCGCGGCACAAATTGAATCGCACAATCCGCCTTGACGTGAAATGAGTTATCTCGTTGTCAGATAAAAATGTGCACACGACGATCCGCGGCTATTTGCCTCTCGCGCAGCTTTTTTCGTCCCTCGTTGTAATGATGGGATGATCCTTCATGGCTCAAATAAACGAACGTAAGTTGTTCGTTTGTCGCTATTTGCTGGCAAAGATTAAACGGGCGAGATTTTTCAAACCGTTTTTTTTCTCCTTCGACTCTTGTTAATTTTAACAAGGATTTTTCTTTGTGGAATTTGTCGGAAGGGTACTAATACTACTTTGTTCATGTTTGCTTGTTTTTTTTCTTCATCGAGAAAAAAAAACAAACGAGGCGGAAAATAAAAATAAAATAATAAAAAAAAAGCGTATAAGTGTGTATATTTTTTATCGTCCTAGCTGGAGGGAAGATGCAGTTTTTTATTACGCAATTTAGTGGACCAAATATTTTATGGAGAGATAACGTTTTATATCGGTAGGATTGGAGGTTCGAGGGTTGGGAAGCGAAAAGGTAAAAGTTGTGCGGCACTTTTTGAGAATTAGGCTGTGCAAATAAAACTGAAACACTTTCGGTCCGGATCGTTCACTTTTGATGGCGTGTCGAATTTCTCACGTTCATATCATCACTATTCACGAAAAAAAAGGATGACAAGAAATGGATACGTATCATACGTAAAAGCTCGGCTCTTTTCAAAGTATAACCAGGTCTGAAACCAAGACGTGGAGGGAAAGAGCGAAAACGGAAGGCGGAGAAAAGAACGCTGTGAGAAATCTGAACCCCAGGCCATTATTCGCTGAAATATATATATATAAAGTGTCACAAGACGCAGTTGACGGACTGAAACATTTTCATCAAGAAAATCAGCGACGATATGAAATTACGCCCGGCAGTGAAAAATAAATAAAACGTGTCCCGACAAATTTTTTAAAACCGCCATCAACTTTTCCGTCATTCTTTTCCTTTCACGTTTTGTTTGCGTTTACCATTTTTTTCTCCGCTCGTAATTTCTGGTTACCTTCCACATTTGTTTATTTTACCCAAAACTATTATTTACTTTTTTTTCAACTTAGCCACTTTGGTTTTTTTCCACAGCTTCGTTTGTCTGATTTCAACCTTCTTTCGTATCTTCATTATTTCTCGGTTAGCATAGTTTTTGTCCGTGCCTTGCGAGATAGGTTGAGAAAACCACGACATAAAATTGCAGTCGGCAATTGGATGTGTGTGGTTTTTTTTCTGTTCAAATCCATCTTTCCGCGATACTTCATTTTAAATTCATAATTCATGAAATAAATTGGGCGCATTCGGGTGCATAAATTTTGTAACACGCCGTGCATTCGCGTAACAAAGTATTGGGTTTTTTAATTAAAAATTATGAACGCCGCGTAATGCATTTTACGACCGCGACTCTTTCGTACCCTTTTCATCCCCGCGTCCAATAAAACTAAGTGTTGTTCAAATCGTGCAATGTAAATGAAAAATGTACCTTTTTTCCGATCAAATTTTACGTTAAAACAAATAAATGACTGTCGAAGTCGATAGACTGGCGATTGAGATGTTAAAAAATTACTTACCTTTCGAGGGTAAACACAGTTGATTTTAACACAAATCCCTCTGTCCTATAAGCGGAAACAATTTTTATGACGAGTAAGCCGAGCTCAAACGAACGGTTAATATCGAGAGAAATATAACTCGCGCGATCAGGAAAATTTATATTCGAAATTTATTTCACGAGATTTCCCGTTAGATTTTTCGCGAATTGACTTGCCATCTGAAGCGGCGTTCTCCTTCGCTTTTCGATTAAAACGAGAGAATTGACCGTCGTCTGTAAGAGACGATCCCGATTTCAATTCGAGGCATTTTATTCTGAAAACACGCGGAATAACATCTTCCAACTCGATTGATCTCGGGAGGTTTTTTTTTATTTCCCCCCGGCATCGAGATAGGATTGGGGATGAAAAAGTGTGACTCCTTTGATGGAAACAATTTATTCATTACTTTTATGCGCTGGTTCGTTTTTTTTCTTTCTTTTTCGAGTCAAATATAAGTTGCCAGGTCGTAGAGAACGTGTTGGAATAATGGAGAATAATTTTCGACACCGTGTATATTACGCCGCAGCAACGGCACGTGTTCGGTCGTTTCTGGCTATGCTGTGCCAACCCTCGAAGCCAGACTCCTCTTCCATTAACTCGTTTCGCTGGCGCAAGCTATCCTAGCCTGGTCGTTAAAGGTCCGTTACCAGTTCAAGATAGACGTAACTTCTCAACATGATGACACGCGTGTACCACTCGCAGACATTACGACCGTATTACATACTCTAAAACCCAAATTCTGCTGCGTTTACACTATGCCCATATACCTATAGCTTTATCCTCACTAATACATAAATAACGTCCAAAATGTTTGTTTGTTTGTTCTGATTTAGTACTCTCACGATAAGAACAAAAACAGAGGCAAAAAAGCAAACAACACGGAAGAAAACTAAAACTTTCTATTGATTTTTTCCGGTTTAGTTATTTTATTTACTAGATCTATCTATCTATCCTTCTATCTATCTATTGTATTTATTTTAAAAATAGTTTTTTTTCGATAGATGATCAAACGATTTTTGGGCACTTTAAAACGCTGATCTCTTTTGTTCGGCCAATTTGCTTTTGATTCTAAAAAATTGTCTATGAAATACCAGTAGCAAGCGTTTATTCAAGAGTGGAGCAGTGGCGCTGATTAATAACCCGTTTAAGCACCCTCGATTGGTCCCTTGGTTATTGTTCAGCCACAGTCAAAGTCAGAGCGAACTTTTATTAGATAGCTCGGCGTCCGGCAAGCGCTCTTTTTTTGCATGGCGCAAAGCGGTGATATCAAAACGTTCTTCATTTATTTTTCAAATCCACCCGGCATTAATTGTTGACACACTTTTGTCATAATTCCGTTAATTATAGCCAAGTTAAGCGTCGAAACGTGGCTTACTGTACCGAGAGAAAAATTAAATTTTGCAAGGTCGACGGCAATAAAGCTTTCAAGATGCGATTTCACGGTTGGTCTAATGCGCAGGGCACATCAATATGCGACAGGGCACGCCCGTTTAATCGTGTGCGTCGTATAGAAGCAGCTTAAGCGTGTCCGACTTGGAGTTAATGAAACGCCGCTTAATTCGAGTCGATCGCCAAAGGAATATACTAACTTTGAGCCGACTTTACGGTTATTACAAGTTCGAGTTAACAGCGGCTAAGCGTTGGGTCAGCGTTGGGTCAACGTTGGCAGGTTTGAGTTTGCATAAAAGTGTCGGAACTGTCGCAGCGGCAAAATGACAAAACTTGTAGAGACATTAGTCTTGGACTGTAACGATTGGTTGAAGCGCGTTCGAGCAACTTATGATCTGTCACTCGGCGTAACAAAGAGGAAACCCCGAAAGCCACGCAATCCCAGTCATCGTTATCTTTTGGTGCAATGGGACGTTCGGGACTCGAGCGAAAAATCTATCACACTCTCTCGCACGAGATTTTTAACCAACGGAGTGACGCGCGCCACTCGATGTCCGATCGTAGCCGAACCTCTATCCCTAGGGGTTTCGCCTATATAACCGAATGTACACTTCATCATTTATCACCCCTGCCTATCTACGAGCCCCGTGCTTTTTCAAATTTACTTCCGCGTTCATTGCGCCTTGTTTTTTATGGTCTATTGAAGCCTATCTGACTAACGAATTAGTCGCTTTTAAATGTCGCAAAATTAACTAATCAACTCGATTTTCATTCATTTCTTCGTTCCTTTTTTTTCGAAAGATATGAAAATGCTCGTACTTTGCAATATCGAAAACAATATTGAAAAGTTGAGATCGAAATAAATATATTGGGGCGGCTTTTGTTTTCGTTGAGTTCTTATTGAAAATCGAATTAAGAAGTACTTTAAAAGTCACGGTCGAATTACGACTAGCTTTTTATTCGACAAGAAGTTTTTTTTTTCATCCGAACGAAATTATCAGAACTTTCATTGTTGCCTCAAAGAAACATGTTGCGAAGAATTTTTACACCGATATCCGATCAAAACATCAGTTTTTCTTACCCTCTCTTTCTTTCTTCTGGAACCCGAATTTCCAGAGATGGAAATCACGAAATCGACAACCAACCGATAACGAGTAATCCAGCGAAATATCTGATACTCTTGTTGAGAAAGCTGAATTGTATTTCTGCGAGCGTTTGAAGTAAGATTGATTTTGCAAATCCGTATTTTGACACTTTGATTTACTCGAGGCAACGATTTTTCGCGGTGAATAAAATGCCGAAAAAAGGTCGTCTACGAGGTCTGACGAGAGGAAAAAATAAATAGAGAAAAAAATGAACAAATCAAGTAAATAAAGAAATTGAAAAAATATCCACGAAGAAAATCTTGCCGGGGACCAGACGCGATTTACATGTTAGACATAGAACTTGTCGCAGTGCCCAGCGCGACGTAGCCGGATAAAGAAAACCCGTTTCAATTTCCCTAATGCTGGAACCGGCTCACATTCGCATTTCTTCGCCCCGGCTTTTTGTCGTTTTATTGGCGCCTCATCCGTCCATTCACCCCCCCCCTTTCGTCCCCCCACCACCACGTCTTTTTTACGTTGCCCTTTGCCGACGATGTGAGTGCCCCCTGCGTTTGACGAAATCGTCAGCCAATAAAAATAAATATCGAATAAAATCGATGCCGAGGACATATTCAAATGAGAGGCGTAAGTCGGTAAAAGACGTCTCGACGTTATTGCGACGAAACACATCTAATGCTGCGAGAAAAATACCACTTGTTCACTTGACATGCAAAACAGTGGTAAAATATGATTTCGTTTTTTTTCCTCTTTTTTCGGAAATTGCCTTTCATTTCTGTGAGATAATTTAATTTAAAATTGACTGTTTCACGAGAAAGAAAAAATGTTCTTTCACAAGACTCGCAGTAGCTTTATTTACTTTACCAACATACGAAGAAAATGTAGTTTGAAAAGGGCGTGCGCCAAAGTTGATATCCTTTTTTGCAATAAAATGGTAATTACATGTGGATTTTATGTAAATCTTATACTAACTTTGTAGAAAACTTTTTTGTATGAAAGATAATATAGCTTTTCAGTTTGTCAATGTGAATGGAGTATTTTAGAGTGAAAACAAATATGAGTCGGACTATTCCATTTGTGATAAAGTGATTTTCTTAGTCAATAGTGAAAATGTAAATAAGACTAGGACCGAACAAGAAACCGACCTTTCGATAAATCAAACCGGGTAATCCTAATAGTCTTTAATACCGGCTTCGTCGGAAGGATAGCAAGACGTTAGCATAGGAGTCAGAAATAATGAATGGAATATATCATTCTGGACGTGAGATGGAAATCCTTTGTTTTCAATTTCGATTCTTTCAGTTAATTTTTTAGTTCTTTTTCAAAGCAAAATATTTTGAGGAGAAATAAATTTCGTTGATTTATAAACGAGCTCAAATCAATTGAATGAGCATTGCGGATCCGTGTACACTTCAATAATGTAGTCTTGTAGAACAAACAATAGCGAAAGAGGTCACGTTCGTGCAGACAATAGGTTAATTTTGTTGATAATAAATTGAATCGACGTTGAAACAAAATGTTCACAATTTATTACCTGCGAGTTGGCTTGCAAATCCATGGATGATAAAGCGTATCAAAACTTGAAGTGCAATTTTCTCTTCACAACAAAAGTTAGGTCGCGGCAAAAACCACGTTTTATTAGACGTCGAGGCAAACTTTTCAAATCACGGGGTTTCCCATGCCTCACCATTCATTTATCACGTCCACTCTAATTTGCAAGGAATTTTGATTTCATCCAACGTCTAATGCACCGAACTGCGAGGCAAACAACTTTCCATTCAATTAGTTCGAGTAACTAGAAATGAACGAAAAAAAATGGAAATCAAGATGCACGTTAAAATTTTAATTCAAAAACGCAGCTAGCGATGAAACAAAATTCAAATCTGCGATATGAATTGAGAGGTTGTCGGCGTTTTTGCAGGGTAATCATATTTATAGCTAATCGAACTAAAATGAGAAAAGTTTGGTTTTCATCTATCTCTCTTTTTTTTTGTTCGCCCGAGTATTTGTGACCAGTCACGCACGTGAACCAATTTGAAAATTAAAGTGCGCTGATATTTCGTTCTGGCTGTGTGTGTTTTGTATTTTTGCACGTCCCGTTTATCCCCGTAATTTTCGAGGAAGCCCTCTGTCCTCTGTTCTGTTCTGCTTCGCTTTCGATTTTGACCATAGCCAGCGATGCGAAGCGTTTGATATTCCGCTTCACGGATTTCCACGGAAGGGAATGCCACTAAACTGAACCGCGCACGGACACTTTCCAGTTTACATTCGAGTTCACATTTTTTAGCCCACCACTATGTGAGACGACATCATCTTTTCTATAATTTTCAAATTGTATTCAATTGTTCTCAACAATGTTACAAAATTAGACAGCAGACTACGCAGACCTAGGTTCCAATCCTGGGAAATTCCAAATTTAAAAACAAAGTTTCAAACGAGAGACGTGTTAAAAACAAATTATCGTTTAGTCCACTCTAAATTCACTGCAGAAAATTGTTGAAAGTACTTTTAGAAACTTTGTTGTAGTTCGCTGAAGTGTTTTTTGTAGAGAATGTAAATCTCAAGTGGAAAAAAGTAATAAATGTTATCGCTAATAATTGCATTAGGTGGCAAATGAAGGCACGATGCACGATATTTACACGAAGTGATAATTTCGCGGCCAATTTTCTCGGCAAAGTCTTGTCGACGTTGTTTGTGAAACATGCACACATAACGAAGAGTTGTAGTCAGTGCCGTGTGTCCCGGGCTCAATTTTTATTCCACTGCCGGTGTCGGATATTGCGGTAAGTGGCGCACTGAAATGTGAAATATGCTTCTTCGAGAGCGCTAGAAATTCCGCGACTAGATAAACAGCCCGTGCAAAAATTGCTAATGCAATTCAGCGCGACGTAGCTCGAAAGAAATTTGTCACTCATTTTGCGTCCGATCCGAACGAATTTATTAGCGAGCATTTAATCCTACCTATTTTCAAGTGAAACAACAAGTTTTAATTGTTTGCGTTTAATTAGTTGATACGAATTATTGTGGAGTGCAAGCACTTTCCTTTATCTTTTTAATTAGAAAGTACCGTTCTCGAGATGGTTAGTGATTAAATTAGAAGTTGAACAAAATTACTTTTTTAAATTAACGAAATAATGAACGGTTGGTTTTTTAATGTTATTGATTTCGCTTCTGCCCAAATCGTTCAATAATTACAGAAATTATCTCACGCTTTTTCAAATTTTCCAATTGTAAAATGAAAAAAATAATAGAACCGTCTCAAATTTCTCTTATTTCTCTTATTTAATATTTTCTGAAGAAATATTTTCGTTCGATTTGAAATAATACTTTATCCACGAATTCCGTATTTATGACTGCGGCTAATATATGTATCGGTATTGTTCTAAGTTGAATTCAACGTAAAATTCTACTGAATTTTACATTTTTGAAAAGTATATCATAAGAAATGGATCTTGTGCGGTTCACACACCATTACAAAATTTATATATGTCGAAGCTTTAAACTTGCTCATGCAATTTTCTGCTGAAGATAAGCAGCACGTTTTGGATCTCGACGCTCACCGCTCTCGAGACTCACTCCATGGGACAAAATGAAACTCTCGTGCTATGGCGGCGCGTCCTCGTCCGACTATTGCGCGACGTTTTCTACTTACACTGGGATGCTCGATACTGGCGATGTGCACGCGAAAAATGAAACGTCAACGAATTCTGTCGTATTCTGCTTCGTAACATTTGTTTCTACTTTATTTTTATGTTTCTCGTCCGTCTCCGGCCTTGTTCTGCAACGTTTTATGCGGTGTAACACTTTTACGTGATATTCTTTTTATATTTCAGAATATCTCCGACGTCGTCTATGTAATCAAGTTTTTTTTCCCGATCCGTCTTATTTACATCGAAAACTTGGGATTGCATGCAAATCATAATTCCAAATCTTTCTTTTCATTAATCGTTATTCTAGCATGTAACTGTAAACTTGATAATTGGAACCTAATTAAATTTTTCGTCGAAGGCAGAAAATTCAAACGTCACGTGACCGACGCGGTTCAAAACTTTCACATTTGCATTACAGCTTGGAAAAAAAACATTTGTTTAATCTTCTCAGCGTTTATAGAAAAAGAACGAACACGAGAGGGAAAATTGGATTTTCGCATTTCAACAAGCTCGAGTGTATTTTAACGAAATTGTTTCGTGTACAAATGCAATAATGACAGCCGAGTATACGAGAAGGAGGTATAAAAATTAAGTCTTACAAATATCCGGCTCGCTTTGCGCAACTAATGGAGCCGTCTTAATTTGTCTTCTTTTTTTGGAGCATTCTCGATTTGAAACGCGTAAGTGAGTCTGAGAACTAGTCAGAGGAAATGAAGGAAACGCGGCGGGAAGTGATCGAGTATTCGGTTTGAATGGTCGATTTTTTCGCAAATTGAACTTGCAAATCAGTCAAAGCGATCAATCATTGGATCGCATTCGTAAGTCGGAACATTGTTCAAACAAATCAAGAACAAACAAGGTACGCTTTTTTTTCTTTCGTGTCGTTTTTTTTCGGATGTACGGCTTTCGACAAAGTTTCTCACGTGATTTTTATAGTTTGAGATAAAACAGGGTTAAGTTACAAATGTTGCGAGTTACATTCGCAGAGTTGGTGAAACAAGTTAGCTCGCATTTGGAATGAGAAGGCGGAAGGCATCTCTTCGTGCCAAGAATATAAACAATGCGTTTTAATTAAAGCAGCGCCAGCCTAAACGAACTCGCGATCATAGCCGGCGGCCATGGAATTTGAGTTGACTTTGGAGTTGCGCGAGTAAGCTGCCGTCGTCTCGCGAAATATTTACCAATGCCAGTGACCAGACGTGCTTCGTAGTACATACGTAATACTTTAGTACAACATCGGCGTGACTAAGTGTGTTCATTTTCGGCCACGCTAGCTTCCGAACGTCTTATAATGAAATATTTCTCTCAATTCTCTTCATTTACTGTCCTTTCTATTTTTTCGCCTTTTTTTATTTCATTTTCACTGTCCGATAATTACATCAGCAAAAGCTTTTGATTTATTTGTTTGATCGAAATCTATTCGCGCGGAAATGAAAACATCGGTAATTCTAAATACCGGCGATCAATATGTCCCATAATTCATTTTCATCAGTTAAAAACGTTTGCATTGCAAAAACTTTTGATTTGAATTGGCGTGAACCAATTCGAACGAATTTACACACTGTCAATGTTCAAACTCCAAATAATAATTTGGGACGTATCTACAAAACAACATTTGCACATCAGTTTGTAGTTGGTAGATGGTCAGATACACTACGGCGTACATTTGCGTAGATAGTGTTTTAGCATTGATAACAGAATTAGTGTTCGAACTGATTTTAATACATCCAAAAATAATCATGCAAAATGTGATATTTCGGTAGTAAACAATTCGTCCGTTTTTGAAAATACATCTAAAAAGATTTTCTTCATAACTTCGTTCATACTGTCAATTCTTTTGGAAAAAATTCAATACGACTTTTGGCTGGCAGCCATAAAGGTAGATCAATAGGATTGTCATTTTTTTCAAACTACAAACCAACTTGTTTCATTTCTACGAGGCCAGATTATTTCAATTTTTGGAAAACGGAAACAACTTGATGACGAGGTTCAATCTGGCTTTTTTGCTTTTTGATGTCGGCACAATAATCGTTTACATAATGATATTGTTCGAACCAATGAGACCTCAGTACCCAAAGCTCCAAAGCCAATGAATTTCTCGCTCGAAGTTTAGGGTTTGATTTGATTATATCTACAATCCATTCGGGAATAGTAAATTTTGATGTTATTGAACAAACTATCTAATAATAACTTGGAAAGTATGGCGTCGATAAATTCGTTCCGCTATTCATAAGCTCGACTGTGAAATGTAAAAATAGAATTAATATTTTGAAAGTAAAATATTGAGCTGTGCAAAAAGCAGACACGTTCAAGTGAAAGTGTGGAAAGTTTAATTGTTGAAACCGTAATATTTTCAGTCCGGAGCAGTTGGCGATTGTACTTCACTATAAATGAACAGTAATGTCTGTTCCATACAACTTAAAAAAAATAAATAAAAAGTTGCAAGTTACACAGACCCGAAGAGGAAAAGTTCGCAACATGACGGTGACAATGCTCATAACTCTCGTCAGAGAAGTTGTCGAACTTTGTTTTTATTTTATATCACAACTTACATGACCGTACGACTCAAATTCACTGACCAATTCAAAAGTTTTCCAATTCAAATACAATTGGATAATTCAGTCGTCAATTAAATCATGAATGAATTATAATTGTAAGCACTCCGACAAAAAAGTAGCATTGTTAATGGACACGGAATCTGGCGAAAAAGTTCTGCTTTACGTCCATTCAGAGGAACTTTTTAGGATGCTTTTTCGAGTTCCTGAAATACTTCATTTTAATAACATGCAAGTTTCCAGCATCGTCTCAGACACGCTGCGCAACTTAAATTTATAATACAGCTCACGACAGCTAGAACTGTTTCCCAAATTAAAATCTCTAATTTAAATCCAATCTCTAATTGGAAGACTAATAAAGCACAATTTGTGAATCTCGTAACTTGTGCGTTACAGTCACGAAACAGGAAAAATATAAAAAGACGTTCGATTATTTATGAATGTTCAAGTACTACATCAGACTGGAAAAAAAAGTCTGCACAGTAGGTTTCCTGTTATAAAACCAGTTTGATCCTAGGCCCTTCGAAACTTGGCAAGGAACATTGCAACTGCTATCTACGTCATCGCACTGATGTAATCACATTTCGGCTATTTATTACGATTCCGCGAAATCGTAAGTTGGGATTTGCGTGTCTGGCAATCAATCGGCATAAACTTGTGGCCCTCTCTCCTGACGAGGTGAAGTTGTTTCTTAAATATGGAACCGTCGATCGTGTGGATAATGCGCCTCTGACTTATTTGTTCGCAAATCATGTCGAAAAATGATTGTTTTGTCTTTTATTGTACCCTTATTGTTTTGATAACCCAGTATAATTCATTTTATGTTCATGATTTATTACATTTTCGTTGATCTAGATATTTTTTAGCAGTTTTTTCAACCTGTACAATATCGACAAAAATGGAACAAAGAGATTAACAATTTTAATTTACATGTAGCAGAAAAAACGACGCGAAATATTTTTAACATTTCAAAATGAAACTGTGACAATTCTATGACAAAGTTCGAGTAGAGCTTTTCATCGATGAATATTGCAAAAATGCGCATCAACTCTTTTTTTTCGTGGGTCCGTAAATCGTGGGTTATATGAGAAAACGCTCATTTTTATTGTACGAAAATTTGTAAATTCGGCATCTACTTGGGGAATAAAGAAAAAAAGTATGAAATGTATTGGGATCAAATATGTGGCATAATGCATTAAAATATAGAATGGCACACGTGACGAAAGTTCCGAAGTGGGCGTTTAATCCGTAAACGCGTTGGGTGTATCGAATAGCGCGCGTGACCAAAATGACGACAACATTCGGGACCGTCTATTACGAGTTATAAGACTAAAAGGAGACGCGCATCTACTTCGAAAATGCCTCGGCACTGCTTCTTTTCACAAGTTAAAATTTGAACTGTCCAAAGGATGCGCGTGACTAGATTATCCAATAGGCCGGCGCACGTTGTGTCCATCGTGTCAGCCGTGCTGCATTGCATATTGTATCCTCCGCGTTTTGACCTATGCACTATTTTCTATTTTCAAGACGCAATTCACGCTTCAGTGAGTCGTCAATCTTTTCCCTTCACAGAAATTAGATTCCATTGAATCTGTTCGGTCAATTTCAAAGGTTTCGTCATTTCTCGGAACCTTTATTCTCCCATTTTTATAAAACTGATATTGCGTTTGTTTTTCTGTTCATCTGTCTGTTTGAACTTCAATGCCAACGATTGAAACTCTCTTCAAATATAAAAATTATTTCATGACAAATATGAGTTTTTTTTAATTACCATTTTCTCATCTTATAATGTGATCAAACGGTCGTAGAAAAGGCTTGTTTTGCCTCTTAATAACGCCTGAAATGAGAATTTCATTTCGCTAAGTAGCCTCTGGGTTAATGTACAAATACCACAAACAAAAAATGCCGTATGATTTCATTTTCATAATTCAGTTGGTTATTATAATCACTGAATCAATAACCGAACGATTGTTTTAATTAATTTCAGAAAGCATTATTTCAAGTTTGAAAAGCAATATTGAAAAGATAAAAAGTCATTGGGTCAATAAAGACCGCCTGTATGAGCGTTCTAATGAAAATAGTTCTAAAACGTTATCAAAACAAATGTAACAACTGTTTATAAATCGTTCCGTTATTTTATTTTAAACTCATATTTGCTCCCTCGCAGTGGAATTGTGCAATCGATTGAAGGGAAGACTATACCGCTACTAAAATGGAACAAAAAATTGAATGCAAACAATTGTTATCTCAATAATGCCGTGTGCTTTTGTCAATTTGAGATTGGCATACACAGTGAAATTCTCATAGAATGTTATCAGAAAATTTTTTTTTTCAGTCAGTCTTTTTAATTAACAAAGGTTTTGCGCACGCGCGCACCACTTGTATCTTAAATAATTGGACTCCAGTGAGACGCTCGTCTATATTGCTTTTGCAACAAGTTTGGATCTGAAATCATTTGTATGTAAATTGTAGTGCGATGAAATAAATACAATTACTTTTATGAGTCTTCCGTGAAACTCGATAGAATAATAACAGTTTGTAGGAGCGCGATAAACATGGTTGTTTCATTGAGCTCATTTTAATTCGTCGACTGTGATTGTTTGTTGTTGCAAGTCAGATTTTCATGTCAAATCTTGTGCGAGCATAGAATTTCAGAGACGTTAAAGTTGTAAGGTAGTATTTTTTTGGAGATTTTTTTTTCATCATGATTTCTTGCGCTTGAGGCAAAGTAGTTTGGACTGTTGGTCAAAAAAAGGACTGAGTTTGAAAGCTTTCGCGATAGAAGCAGTATTATACATACCGGAAGTTTGTCGTGTTGTTACGACGTAGGATTTGTCTTTTCAATGTGATATAGTTATAATATGATTATAATTTTGAGAACTAGGCCAAGCGGATAATAATATTTGCTGAGAACGTATGTCACTGCAGGAGAATCGCGACTTTGTTTGCGACTGATACTTAAACAAGATTTTTTTTCAATGAAATTACCTTAACTTTTTTTAGCTTTGACGGATCAAGCAGTCCGTTCCATCTTCGTAACTGTCAATAGAAATTTACTCCACTGTATATGAAGATACCGTCGATCTTTAACTTTTTGCTAAACTAAATGCAAAAAGGAGATAGCGTTAAAAAAGAAAATTGATGTTTTAGAGTTTATCGTGAAAAATCGTCAAGACCCTCTAAATTTCGTTACAAAACGGATTGGAAAAAAGATCAAATCGAGGGTTTGATGTTACAAGACAAATTGTTAATGTCGTTGAAAATAGTTTGAAGCATCAACGTCTTGTAAAGTCTCAGAAGTCTAACTTGTCAGACTCGCTTTGAACGTTATAAAACTGAAATTTTCGAATCTCTTTTGACGTACAAAACAGATGACTTCTGATTGAAAATCGTGTTTGACAAAGTGCACACGTTTGATGCAAACTTCTCATCACTAAATACTCGTCCAAAGAAGAAATACATCGCTCTTCTTTTTGTTTGCCTCATTATTGAATTTGTATTCCGATTATGAACTTGCAGCAGCGAGGAGAATTCTGAAAACGCAATTATACAAGCAGCTCATTTTTGCACAATAATGGTAAATCGGATCGCTAGTAAAACAAGAAGTTGAAAACAAAAGGCAGCCCAACTTTCGCATTGAATTCTAACTTGTGTACACAAAAAGAGGTCCTTCCCTCGTGCGTTTAATCGTACATGTGTTACGTGCATTTTCGTGGATTAATATTCGCACAGTTTTCTGGGTCTTGCGACTGTCTGTGTGTCTGGCCGCTGTGCACCGCTCAACAAACCGCGCGCACACGCGTGCAACCAACAGCCTACAAACACACGGACGTGCAAAAACATTTTGAACGTGTGCGAGATTGCGTGGTTGCGTGGTGACAGCTCAAGGGTGGATTTGCGGCCAAATACAACGCGTGCTTATGCGAACGTAAATCCGAGAAGACCTCTCTCTCTCTCGCGACATTTCTATGCTCGGCTCGTCGGCCGCGAAAAGTAATGGCGTTAGCTTTCGCTGTTAAACGTGGCTCGAACAATAGACAAAGACAGACGGACCAGGGAGGGCCGCTTTAAGCCATTCGACTCGTTGTCGCATATTTACGATGCGGCGCTCGCTCTATTCTTATGGCGCCGGAATAATTAAATTTCGCACTGCTGTAACTGCAGATACAACGCTTCTGATTGGGTCACTTCAATCTTAACGACTCGAGCAACGTATGCATCGATGCCTGTTTCAGAAGTTCCATAAACAAGTCATTCTATTCAGAAAACAAAAAATACTCAAAAACCACTAATTGCGAACAATAAATTTTGCATTTAGTTTCGGGATAGTTTTACATTCGGTTCGATTCTTAATCTTAAGCAACATTTTTCAATAACAAGTCGCCAGAGTTTGTACCTGATTTGTGGTATGTTTTATAAAATTAAAAAAAAACGACAACGAACGACTGGCCAAGACTTGGTAAATTGTTCATCCTTGGAATTTAATATCAGTGCCTTTAATATCCGTTAAGCTTTTACCTATTGCAAAGACAAATTTTTTTATACCTGGGCAGTATTATCAGGTTTATTGAAGTTTTTTATATCATTACTTTTTAATACTTTGATAGTAAATATTCAATTCGATCCTTTGACGAGCACAAGTAAATGCATTTTAAAACATTCTGAAATTCAGTTCTGTATTCGACCGAAAGAAATTTCATTTTGTTCACGTAAATAAATGAACATTTCTGTGACGTATGTGAGCGCAATTTTTTTTCACAACGCAAACAAAAAGATTAATCATTCACAATCAAGTTGAATAATTGTTATGCAAAAGTTTTTCAAACACAATCAAAAGTTCAACCACCGATAAAGATAATTCTGGTCGGGTGCACGGAGCTTTGCAATGAGGTCGAAAAATAATATAAAAAGTGACGGAAAGATGTTGGGAAAACTAAGCAGGAAATTGCGTATTGGTTAGGAGAGACGGAAAATGCAATAAATGAACGAACGGGTTGCGCGCTGGCGGAGAGAATCTCCTGGGTAGACGGGGTTAATTAACAAAATCCACGTGGGACAAGTCTTCCTTGTCCAAGCTATCGTTCCGTGTCGTGATAGCGGATCGACGTGGCGTTGAGTATACGTCAGTGGGGTGCACACACGCCCGCGCTTAATCACGTATGCATAGACACACGTATCGCACACTGCGCACAATTTCTGCAGAAATACGGCTGCGAATGATCTCTGTAAATAACTCGAGACAATGGCTCGGTGCAGTTTACCGGATACAAGCCGCAGACAAAGAGAGGACGGACACTTATTTTGCACCTTTCGTTTGACCCGAATAATCGCGCTACTGTCTGCTATCGAACACAATCCCGAAACCCTTTGGGCATTCAAGAAGAAATACGCTTTCATCGGCCAGCACAATCGACCATTTGAGACGCTTCACTAGCGCTTAATTGATTTTTCTTTGATTTCAATTCGCTAATCCTTAACAATAAAACGACTTACGATCATCCAGGTAAAGAGGTGTTTGCAAAATTAGGCCTCAATTTGGTCTGGGTTTCTTTATACTGTCCAATTTATGAATGAATCTCGCGAGGAAAGAGCATAAACGATGCTAAAGTTAATCAACTTGTGAATGAGAAACGAAATTTATTCCCTAATCTACTAGTTAAAAACACGTGACTTCATTTGTTTTGTTTGTTTGTTTCTTCGAAAATAATGAAACGAGCGCTTTTGTCATTGAAATAGGTGACGAGCACCAACTGTTTTGTCTGGAAGATAAACGTTGAGCAATTAAACGCACACAGTTGAGCGAGACAGGGACGTAACATCGAATCATACGTGTTGAACCTTGTCAGTCGAGGTGTCGCAGCGTCAAGGGACGAAATCCCGATGACGTCTGGGTGCAAATTTACAGTGCCGGTTTTTTTCATCTGGCATTGCGCCACTCTGTCACGAGCAAAACACTTCGTCAAGGACAAAGAAAGCAGCCAAATTGCATTATCGAAGATAGATTCGCGTCAATAAGCCATCGATTTCGCGTTAGCGAAATTCAAATTTTTTTGCGCGCTGGAAAAATTAAAGTCGGCGAAATTTATCACTCGGTGTTTTTGTTTTGGGATCAATGTTGCCGGATTGACAATCCCAAATGCGAAATTGATCGGTCGAGATTAAAAGAAACGAGGAGGTTGTTTTCGAAGCGCCGTAAGGGCAGAGAAAAAAAGCGTCGGATCATTGATCAAAGATAATTACAAGGAGCGAGGGACGAAGAAATGCACGAGTGCAATTGTAAATGCAAAATTCGCGAAACGATAGTTATTAAACCGAACTAAAGCGGAATTCAGATGAGATCGTTTTGCTCATGTCAGTGCAAAAGTACTTAACAGAGCAGACTTACAAATTAAAACACAGAGACGCTCGCGCGATACGGAGAAAAGGGCGAAACTGCGGGGTCGGAAAAGGGTCGCGCCACTGGCTGCGAGTCGAGGGAAATTAAGCAATTAGTAACTTTGCACCGCAGGCGCTCTCAACGAGATTTGATTATGTTTTCGGTTTTAAACTCTCCGGAACGACATCGCTGTCTTCCGCCTTGCTAAAAAGCGTCGCCTCTCACTCTCTGTACGTTCTTGCACTCAAGCGCCACTTCTGCACCCGCCCAAGCTTTCAACCGAGTTGCTACATTCGTGAGCTAAGGATGACTTTCTTACGACAAGCTCTCTCCTCGGATGTATTATTTCTCGCCACTTTGTCCACTGACCAAAAATGGATACACTTTGCCCAACTTCTAAGATGAGTGTCTTCTATTAAAGAACGTAGTTTTGTTTCGTCCAAAGATGAATTAAAACACGGTCAAGCACTATAACTCTTTTCTTCCCTTAAAAGGGTTAATTCTGAGAACAAAATCGTTAAACTTGAAAATAAATAAAAAACTTTTCCCAATTTTTTTAACTCTAACTCTTCTTTACCTCGACAGGGTTAATTTGGATAGAATCGTTTTTCGAATATTTGACCTACTTTTTCACACGTGTAACTACATCGGTCGCAATATATCGTTCCTCAAGAGTTATCGACCTACTGGACACCGCGTGAATCCTGTGGGCAGCAACGATTCCTCTATTAGGCGCGCTACAATCTTCTCGCTGCTGTGAGTCCTGTAAAAGATGGCTCACTTGATCATGATAAATCGATTCGTCCTTCCTCTTTCAACGATTTAACAAATCGAGCCTTCTTGGATCCAGCGTGACCATCTTTGCAATTGCACGTTCGCTTTGACCGGACGAGCAAAAAGAAAAGAAACAGGAAACTGAAAACTCCGACAACGGCGGATTTTTGCAACTCACTTTATCACACAGGCGGAGAAGGACGCGGAGAAGTCGCTGAGATTTAACGGTTTGCCTGACATCGTTTGTTACGTTGATTCAGACATCAAACGCGTCATGACACTGCCTCAGTGTGCCATTGTTCCGGACAAATGTACAAAGACGAAGACAATTTTCGCGCAACATTTTCTCAACATCGTGTTCTCTGTTGTCGAGTTTCAAGAGAAAGTTCCCAGGATTGTGTCACTCGAAATAATGTACTTTGAAAAAAAAAGAACCATTATGTACTAATCCCGATTTAAATCTCCTATTAATTTCGGTTAAGGACTAAGGTGAAGTTGTAATTTAAACATGTGTGTTTAGGAGAAAAAAAAAATAATCAAATCTTTCAAATTCAGTGGAATAAGTTGGACAAGAAAATAATGCTAAATTGTTGATTAGGTTGAACAAGATATTTAAATGCAAAAACACTTTTGAGGTCGAATAGAGGATCACTGATGAAATTTAAAATGCAAAAGGTGAAAACGAAAATACGTGTAAGCTTCGCTTGTTAATAAAAAAATGTTAGACATCTCACTCGCCCAGGCTTCATCTGCTTTACACGGCGAGGCAAATTCCCGCGTGCACATCTTACGAAAGTGGCGAGGCGATATTATCCTGCGCTGTTTTCGAGTGCCGATGCTCACGAACCCGAGTGGCTACGACGTTCCATAATATGATTAGTTCGGATAACAACCAGGCTAAACCGTGAGTAATGGGAAAACGCTGAAAACAAAGTCAAAAGATTGAAAGCCCTATCTGTAATGTAACTCGGTTTACAAAAAAAAGGAAAACAAAAAGAAAAAAACATAATTCCTTAACCAAATTCAAAAATAATATACTCAAAGTATAAAAACTGTTTTGTCACAACAAAATATAAACTTTTCAAAGTTCTTTCACTGATCTGAATTTCGCTCTTCAAAATTGGAAGCTTGCCACTCGATTTTGTTTATTCAAATAACTTTGAATTAATCATCTCGGTATTCTATATTGTTATGTAAAACTGGAACAAAATGACGCGCCGCCAGAATCGAACGAAATACTTTTTTTTGTTTATTCGGCCAGTAAACAAAGCACAGCAGGCGCTTTGTGCGTCTCGTATACATGGATTACTGCAAGCATTATTGCGTGGCCAACAAAGCCGCGTGACCGCGGAAGTCCAGTCGTAGATTTAGCAGCAGCTTTGCATTCGTTTTGCGCAACCTTTATTTCGGCGGCTATTTCGTGCCAGCGACTCGACCCGTTCTTCTGTCAGGCCGTCGGCGTTATCGCCTCGAGATTGGAACGAGCTTCATCCTGGCTCCCATAATCGCGTCCAGATAAAACATCAAGCCGGGCCGAGTTATTAGCTGTGTCACCCGGTGACACCCTTTTTTTCGACTCAAATTCGCCATTGTTCGACTTTACAGCTTATCAAATTTAATGAAAAAATTAACTCGCACGATAACGCGCGACACTTTGCTGACGCGCAACTTCTCAGGTAATGGAGTTCTATCATTACGACGCTGGTGTAAAATGTTTTGTTGGTGCTTTTTATCACGTTTGGAAAAAGAAGCAAAAGTGGAATCGTAGAAATGGACTAATTTCAGTTAGAAAGTCATATCGTCGGGTTGAAACACAACTCAGCGTAGTAACAAATTTGGTCGAATTTAAGTCGCGTGAAAGGTAAAAGAAAATTCTAATATCTGTCACAGTACGTTACTGCGAACATAAACGCGCTGACACTATTATCACGGTACGAAACATATTACACTTTTTATAATGTCGTACAAATATCTCAACCATGAATTTCTGCTTTGTGTAACTTTTTATCAGCGAACAAGTTCAAATTAAATGATTGTATGGAAGTTTTATGATAAAAAATTATGAATTAAGATTGACTATTGAGACACATAACGATGCTGACGATCGATTTCCATTTAAAATTTCGAATGAACAATTGCGCTGTGCAAAATAAAAAGATCGAACTTGCCTTTTTCGCAGCCTATTCCGGCGGGGTGTCGTCCCTAATCGGCACACACCCTCGCCTTAAATTATTGTCATGTGAAAAAGAGAACGTGTCGTGAAGAGAGGGTCGTCGTTTCACAAAAACAGAACGCCCAATGAAAAGAGTGCGCTATCTGCAGAATATGGAACCACGTCATGAAACATACACGACGACTGTCGGTCATAAATATTCACGTACGGTTTTGGTGTCGGGTCGAAAGCACAAATCTTGTTGTGGACTGTTGACACTACGCCATTATATGAAATTAGGTATCTAGTAACAGTGTGTATGATGTTTCCAAACTGTTCAAGTAGAACAATTTTGATGACAAATTTTATATCGTAAATAATAACGTTCTTTTAACTTTTAGAGCTTTACTATTATTTGTCATTGAAAAATGTTCAATTCAATTTTGTCAAAGTGATTCATCAAAGTCACTTTTTTTCGTTAAAATTAAATGTTTCAAAATATTTTTCTAAACACACTTGAATCAATATTTTTATCATTTTGTTTATTTGACGTTACAAATCAACGATAACTTTTGATCATTTTCCCATCATAAAATTGATCAAAGTCTTTTTTACCAGAGGTATAAAAAAATCGATGCACAAATTCTCGACTGAATGCTTCGGTACCGTCGAGTCAATAGTTCAGAAAATGCTTTACATTTGAAAGGCATTACTTTGTCTCATAAAATTGTTGCCAATTGAATATAAAAAAATCTGGAATATGTAATGTTTAGTTGGTAACAGATAATATAAACGAGGAACATACTGGGTGACCCGGCGTGAAGCCGCATTCAATCGAGCGAGTACACATTGAGCATACGTCAAACGTCACTGCAAGTCAAAGGGGAATACGGAAGATGAAGCTCTGGTTACAGCAATTTCATTCATAGCCTGTGAGTTTTCGTCACAGAATTACTCAAGTGCGAACTCGAAGTATGTGTCGTGATGAACTCACAGTTGCATAGTCACTTTTCAGTCTTTTTTCCTCTCACATGTGAATATTGTTTTTTTCTGTCTTTTTCTCTTTATGATTAACATCCGACATTTGAAACAGTCAATAACTGAGCTCCCAACTTAATTTCACATCTGCTCGAAGTCGCGCACGACCGAAAAGTTCAATTAACTTTTCCACCTATGCCGCGATTAACGATTTCAGTTCCAACATTTAATCTCCCGAGTTACTTCAGTTGCAAACATTTCTTGTTTATCGATCGATATGAAACGTGCATTTCTAAGACAATCTGTTCCTAATCCTCGCGCCAAAAAAGTTCATTTTCAAACTTTTGTAATTAAGACGTCCTGTCCCTCTCTTCAGACTCAGACTTTAATGATCAATGAGAAGTAATTAATAAACGTCAAATGTAGTAAAAGGAAATTGTAGTTCAAGTCAATAACGTAGATTTATAACTTCTTTATGATTCGTTCAGCGACTCTATTCAAATTTATTCCAAAAAACTTCTCTCTGTCAAATTTCTTGTCACATTCAATTTGAATAAAATTGTTCTACCAATTCAACTTTTTGTATTCCAGATGACATAGTTTTCACTAAAATTATTTATCGAGCCCACGAGTTGTAAAAAAATTGTAAAAAATCAAAATTGTAAACAACCTTCAGTTTGTTTAGCAATGTTTGCACAGTTGATGATTACACAAACGTTATCCTAGACCAGACTCATCCATTTTACGATTTACGTATACCACAGGCATGAAGCATGATTTACAGGCACATCATAATCGAGAGAAATCGACGATTTATCGTGAATTATTGAAACTCGTGAGGTGAGATTTGCGGCGAAACGTTACCGCTACTTCCTGTTCCTTTTCATGTCTCACGGGAAGGTCGTTACTCGCTTCTCCTCAGCTCAGCGTATCCCATAAAACATTTCTTAGCCGCAACTTCTTTCCGCGATCTTTATCATAACTCTGACAAGCAGTATGAAACCGTCATCAATCATCGCGCGACAAATGTTCGTCTTCGTAAACCTAAATTACGCACTTAGCCAATTTTGCTCCTCTGAATCGACGAATAATTTTTAAACGTCAATTACCCATTCCGAAAGTGATTTTTCACTCGCGTTATTGCTTTTTTTTATAACCAAATTTTATTTCTCGAAAATTGAAAAAAGATTAGTCGTCACGTGTGATTCTAATCGCGTCGTTCATTTTTTGCTCGGCAAAAATGCATTAGCCTTTAGTACCGTTTATTTTTCATTTGTTCCGCACGAATATTTTCGATTTGCACTTGTGTTGCGAGCACTTGACCTTTTTTCACGGATAATGTGCAGTTTTGGTTCCCGAGCGTTCATTTGTCGATAACGAGCTGGCGCGCCAAGCAATTACAGAATTTTCAGCTGATCTGCTCGATTAACGATACTGGCTTATAAACTTTGGCTCAAATTAACATACTCATCTGGCTAATTCGAAGTTAGTCCCCGCTGTTGATTTTATTATCATACGTTGGTTCGAACGTGGTTGTCATTTGTTTAAATAAGCACTGTTGCACTTATGAAGATGTCTGCGTTTTTCTGCCCCTCCGGCTTCGCCGCCGGTGATAATCACAAGACTTGGTAATTGATTGCTGGATAAAGCAGCTTGTTACAATGGATGAGAAATGTTATGTTAATGACTTTGAAACAGAAGTTTGAATTGTTATAATGAAAGTGATCTGGTAATGCCATTAGGCTTGATTGCAAAAATATCTTGTCAGACATTTCAGACAGTATTTTAAACGTAAGGAAAAAACTTTTCATCGACAAAATTGTTATCAGCGCAGATGGTTTTGATGATAATGGCAAACACTTTTTGGACTGAAACTCAATCAAGGCGGCCACCAACGTCAATGAACAAATTGCGTTGTCGTACATAACAGTAGCGTCGCGTTTTCGATAATCGGTGTGCCATTGGTAAAAAAAATGAGTAACATGAACCATCAGGATTGGCGAGCAATTTCGCGCCTCGATGCACAACCGACTACCGAAACGACCACTTGTCCGAAACTGTTACCTATGCGCAACTCAACGTGTACATTATGTGCATATCATGCGTGTGTGAACAACTACATACGGAGATACCACATTTCAAAATTTAAATACTAATACAATAACCTACCTCTACAATATGAATGATGTTAATTTCGTTTAACTTTTACATCTAAAATGTGAAATAATTCGTTTAATTTCTTTGTATTAATTCGCAAAAAAGGGTTAGTTTTTTGAGTAGTGTTTTATTTGAATAGGGAGAAGAGTAATTGGTGTTTCACAAAGCGTAGCCAAAATATAAACTCATAGTTAGCTCAAACCGACCCCAAAATCCAATGATGACTATTGCGTCAAAATGTGTATCACTCTGAGAGGAATACTAAATCGATAGGCGCACACACGAATGGACGTGCGAAAGAATAATGGAGATTAGGCTATCCCTGGGAAACCCAACAGAATTACAAGCGTGTGCTTAATGGTTGTTTTACCTTTGCCGTCTATTGGCTAGTGTGATATTCGGATAAAACTTGTGCATAATCCAACCTTTCATGTAAATATCAAACGGGTTGAGCAATTTTCCACTTTTGATAACGCAATATGTGCTGGCAAATGAAATGTGTCAGACTTGAAAAAAAAAAGTTATTAAACGAAAAATCTTTTTCGCTCCCTTTTCGCTTCAACTGAAAGTGTATATTATTCGAATAATTCAATGACTTGACAAATCAATTCGATTGAAATAATCGGCGTGAATTTGATACGCGCGTGTGAACTTTTGAGCGCCCGCGTATGCCAACTAACTCGTCGTGACGATCTGCCACTTTGATTAATAGCTCATGTACGCGCTGATAAATGGTGTCACTTTTGAAATTCACAGCGACTGATATTTTCCGGCTGCGAAATGCGGTAATTTATTCTAAAACTGTTCGGCCGAAACGAAATTTTTCACCAACGTTCACGAAAAAAAAACGCGTCTCGTTTTTATCACATTATTGAAAACTGAAAACAACCGGCTTAAAGTTGCTATTTGCCTTTTCAATTTCCGTCTACAATTGAAAGACAATTTGGTCTCGGAATCGTATCGGCGAACAATTTTATATTCCCATTTGAATCATAAATCCGATCTCGCAGATACAATTTCGCTGTTTATATTTTGATCTTGAAACAATTCGCGTCGACAAATTTATACGCCAGTTTTCATCTTACTGATGAGCACATGTGCGCGAATCCGATTTCAACGACGCATAATTCGTCGAGCGTTTGTTGGGTCGCTCTTTTTGCGCTGTGCGCGATGCTAGGCGCGCTTCCTTTACAATGTCTGCCATCCATCACTCGAATTCAATTAATCCGAATTTCGTGGCTTCCAAATTTCTCACCAGATGTCTCTGATGGCTTGCCACACTAAATATAGTTGCTGCAGATCGTTGCTTGTTGCCGGTTAACACACGATCAAATTGCAACACATGCACTGCATACGTGTGTGCCACTGTCACGGTATTAGTTAGCATGTAAATACTGCAATTGCAGATTCCTTGTCCGTGCTGTGCTCAGCAACCGTATATTATGCATCGTACACGTACGCTGCAGTGACGCTTATCTGTGTTAAATGTATGTGTTACGAATGATCGTAACTCAATCTACTTTACTGTTTGGACAATAAAAAAATTTATCACCCTCTTACGACTTTTATGGAACAACGTCCAGATTGGCAAAGCCCACATCTCGGCCCCGGTACCTTTTCCTGGACATTGCATTTTCATTCCAACAACGAATCGTCCTTATCAAATCCTTAACAAAGTTTTCATCAAGTTAATCCAACTGATAGAATGAACGATTTGAAGAAAACATGTTTTTGATGTAAAGTCTGACTAATCATTGACTCGAACTACTGTCGCGAACAATCTTTCTCGTACAGAGTTAATCTTCTTTTTATTGAAAGGAAGCCCGCTCGTAGCTCCTCATGGAAAATGGATTTGGGCAGCGTTTGCTGTAATGCGTTATTTTACGGCTGTAAAATTTGAGGAAATTTCAGCGTCACCAATTTCCCATAAGAATTGAGCGGGGTCTTCTGATGGATCTAAAGCGCAGCCGAGTAAGAGGCAAAACGACGCTCAGGTTTGACACAATCTATTCAAAGAATAACGCAAGTTGGAGCGAGGCATCGATTTATCGGGCAATATCGTTCCACGTAATGATGGATTTGGGATCAAACTTTACAATCGAGCGATGTCGTTCGACGCACTTGTGGCCGCTAAAGTGCTCACCCCAATTGGCCATTACATCACCCGATTGCAATGGCGGCTCGGCAACGATCATGGTATACAGTCCAATTGGCTGTATCAGCGAGCTTTAGCTGGCGGCTTATCTATGCGAGCCCCACCTTCAGAATGCCCGTTATCGATTGCTCGTAATTCGTAATTCGTTACCGCATTACTGGCGCACAGCTTCTCTGAGAAAAGCCGGGAACAAATCGGCGTTCTGGACGTCGTCCCGCAACGCAAATTGGCACGGCCTTCTGACGTACCATTCTGCCCATTAACTTCTCAATTGATTGAGCCTTCTGTAATTGTTATGCAACATTTTATCCCAGCATGTAATATGGGTTACTGGAATGATTTTGTATTCAAGTTTCCCGCTTTAAGAATTAGTCTCTCTTCTTACGACTTTAAATTTTATTACCAAGTTGTAAAAAAAACGAGTTAAAAAACGGAAAGTTACATTAATTTGAGAAAATTCATGAACTGAATCATACAGTTTGATCACTTTGTATGGAACATGAAAAGACTTTCAATGGTAATTTAAAGACATGAATTAAACATCTAAGGCTTGATTCTTGACTTTCTATCAATTAGGCAAGACAGGACTGATAGTTTTGAGAAAATACGACGTTTTTCTGGTACTGTCGTGTTTCAAAGCCTTATTTCATTCACGTTGAAATTATCTTGTTCGACCACCATTTGCCGTTGTTAAATAACAATTAATTTAAAACGAAATCCTTTTTTTTTCTGTTACAGGTCACAATACGACTGGTGTCAGGCGTTATCAGAACGAATGTCAGCGGTGACGGAAAAATCCTTGTAATTCAATTACGGAAACGTCTTCCACGTTTAACTCAAAACTATAACGTCAGTGATTGTCATCTGCAATTATGAATGTATAGGAAAAAAAAAAACAAAGTCCTTAACTACTTCGTCGATCTTAAATTACAGTGACTAAAATTACACTGCCACTATCTTTGACATCCTTTGTAAACATAAGACTTGATTAACATACCTTCGCTTGTCCAACGGTAAATAATTAAGCTACGAATAGAATACGAGATGTCTGTTTGCTGTTCCATCCTGATTTCGTCTTATCCTTTTTTTGTGTTGCTATCAAAACTGCAGGTACAAATTGCAAAGATTGTAAATAAAAAATGAAAGACAAAGGAAAGACGTAGCGCAATATTGTAACATTTGTTTTTTATACAATATTAAATATTGTCGTTTCAGAAGGGGGAAAAAGATAAAGTGACATTGATGACATCGGAATGCTGAAGGAGAATGGAACAATGCAGAAGCGTTTTTCTCGCTTCGAAACCAATTTATTTGAGCTTATCACCTTATCGCAAACGCGTATAGCCGGCTAGCTGTTTAACCCACCCTACGGAACATAACCATAAAATATAGAATCACCTGCACCCTCGGTGAATTGTCGGCCAACCAAATCTCTCGCTCACACTCTTACTCACTAACTCACTCATTCTTTCTCTCATGCACTTACTCACTAACTCAGTGTTTCACTCAAGCACTCTATCATGAAGTAATGATGTTTTAGTGATAATGTTAAACTGATAGACAGCATCCAGCCACTTTGCGAACGATGTTAGCGTATTAAAAGCAACGCCGTAACGAGACGGACATTTTGCACAATCAAAAGCAAGCGGCGCGTCAAAATCATGTATAGGCATTGAATTCAGTAACACGCACATTACAGATAGCACGCATACACAATCGTCCTCTCCGATGCACTGTTAATTTGCCATGCGCAACAATGAATATACTCATATTCCAAAACACACACTGACCGTGCATTATCTGTCATCCGACGGAATTTACAGAGCAATTATTCTGCGTGCCTTTTTTCAGCCGTTTGATCGGCCGGATATTCAACATTTTTTTTTAAATTGAATTAACACTAGGAGGGCCGAAATTGCGAACTAACAGTGGAGAACCGAGTGGATACATTTGTTCGCATTTTTAATGAATGTTCGTGCAAATGAAGCAACACTTTAACAGTAAATCTTTGAATCGAAAACATAAATCTTTTACCTGAATTGCGTTGTTGTGACGTATTTTCGAATAACTTGTAATAGTATTTAGAAAAGTATTTTACCTTCTTTGAAATAAAATACAATCGATTGAGTTTGTTACAATGATTTTTACTTCGAACATTAATTTTCTCCAGTCAATATCAAAGAAAGAGACTATTGCTAAAATATATTAAATGAGCTCGAAACGAACGCTGTACTTGGTTTCGTTGAAGTCTGGAAAATTTAAAGGTGCGTTATCGTGCTTCCTTGAATCCAAGCTGTTTTCTTGATAAATAATTGTTGTGCAACGTCGTTATGTAACATTAAACCTTTTAATAATAATGATTATAAATCAGAGAAAGCCGTTTACAAGTTTTGCACGCCGAAATGATTTTCATTTCATTTTGTTCGGCGTGAAATCTGAACGACAAAAGCTTCACAATTTCGTAATAATTCATAAATTAGACAATAATATTCATTGCACGTTTGTAAGCTTGAAGTAAAACTTTTCCGTCGAATGCACTGGTATTTCCATTCTGTTGAATTTTAATGCAAATTTTTTTCAGGATGGAAATGTAGAGCGTCGAAAATCGGCCGAGAACCGTCCGTTGTCTCAGGCTATGATTGTCCAAACGCAATTCTTGTCACTGAAATCGATATCAAGAATTGTGTGGGGACATCAGCGCTAGGGACTTGACCCGCCAGAAGTTCTTAGTCAGGATGTTTGATAAGGACACTTTTTGCGCACATTACCAGCTGGGTGTAATGTCAGCGACTTTCTTTTGAAACGTTGTTACGTTATTGTAACCGAAAGAAGTCATAAAGTGGCACAAATCATGGCCCCGAGACGACTAACAAGGAAAATGTGCCCGTCGAAAGAAACGATAATGCATTCTGGACATAAACTAGCGCTCTCAAATTTGCTTGTGAAAGCAAAGTCCAAATAATATCTCACGGCTAAAACTTTGCCGGTGCGGCCAACTGCGAGTCATTTTATCTGATTTTCTTGGAAAATATAATTAGAGGCGGCCAACGTACAAAATTACAACGTCCGCAGCGTAAAATGACAAGAGAGATTAAACATTTTGAATGGCAAACGTTACAAAGAGTGCATTAAAAATCGCTATTGTAACGTTATAAAATTCGGTTGTTCTTTTGTAGTACGAAATTGGACAAAACGAGATGTGCAAAATGTATATCGTTTAAAGCGCTACAGAAGCCGTCAGAACAGTTGTTAGAAATTGTGTTGAAACATCATTGTTTGAAACGTTATATATTCTGGAGTGCGCGGAAACAGTTGTTACTGAAAATTAAATTTATTTATTTAAAAATGAGGCCAGACACTTCACTGGATGAGAACGTGTTCAAACACAAAGTGACAGTAATTGAAACAACAGAGTGAATAATAGTCGAAGGAGAGCAGCCTAAAAACGAGAGACGTTCTTCGTTCTTCGAATTAAAATCGATAATTTATTCACCCTTCAATCGAAAAGAATGACCTCAATTTTAACGATCGATAACACTATGTTACAACATTTTGATTTCAAATATGTCTAAAAATTTATTACGCTATTTTCCATTCCTGGCGGTTTGAATAGTACTGAAAATCTGTAATCTCGTACAACAACTTTCTGATATTTTTCATTCAAACTGTTCTTTGAGCAGTTTTATTAGTTTAACATTTTTTAAACAGTATTTTCTTTAAATTAATTTACACATTCTGTTTTCATGTTGAATTGTGGAATTGAATAAGTTTATGTTTCCAGACTTGATTTTAGGTCAAGATTTTGTAATAGAAAGGAGACAAAACAAGATGAAGCTTCACTGAGAGACAACGCAATCCAGTTCAACCTTCCCAGAGGACCGGTAGCCCAACCGCTGGTGAATTATAAGTCCCTGCAGTTGAATGAGTTAGTGGAAAATGTACTCAGATTAAAACTGAAGTAATTTTATTTCACTTCATACAAATAACACCTTCTTACAATTTCTTTACATTATTCGAAAATTGAAAAAAAGACTCTGTTATTGAAATCTCATTATCTTATTAGTATTAAACTGACAACAATTTAATAAATACTGGGCAAAATAAAACCGTGCCTTAATAGTTCTATTACAAAATTTCACTTAATTTTAATTTGTAAAGGTGAAGAAACCGGGGAGTAAAGTTATTAGAAAAAATTTTCAACTTGAATTGTATTCCGACTGAGCTACCTTTCAACAATGACTATTTGTTGCCAGATTATTTTATGAGCTTGTCTGACTTTAGCTTTGGAGGCATCTTTAGATAAATCCAATCCATCAACTTGATAGGCTAGACAACGAAGGACATTCCGACGTACAGTCCTGCGTCCGGAATTCTCAATCTGCAATCTGCTACCGCTCCGTCGTCAGTCATTCGCCCTTCATCGTAATCACAGAACACCAACGGATTAGCTACCGAATCGCACAACACAGCCGCTGTCCATCAATTTGTTGTTAATGCGTCATGTTGCTTAGCTGGAAGATGCTGATTTAACATCTCAGCTGATTGAAATTGTTGTTATGTACACTGGCTTTGGAGCTGTTGGGTCAGCTGCGCTCAAGACATACACAAACATTTTTTGCTCGTTTGATCTGGATCATTGATAATGTTAATCTATTTGTGGCTATGTAATCAACTCAAATCTCATATACAATATTTAAAATGCTACAAAATCAACGAACTTATAAATGATATGAATTCTTAACATTTCAAACTATTCGTTTTACGATTATTTCTATTGATTCATACTTTTTGTACAAAATATTGAAAAACATGTTATTGGTAAGTAGAAATCAACCGATAACGGTTCATGTCAAATGGAACGGCAACAAAAATTGGAGTTTGATTGTACATACTATTTTGGTGTTTCAGCGCAGCTGAGCTGTTTGCTCTGTAATGAATAACGTTACCTGTAATTACAAAGCAAATCAATTGATATTTTGATTGGAATTCTGATTACTGTAATTATAAATTGATATTTACTAAGTCCCTGATTGCGATATTGACTATTTCTACAAGTGTTTTCATAGTTTAAAAATTTGCATTTATATGTAATTTCATTAGAAGTAAAGACAAATAAGTACCTAATTTGATCATGTTATCATATCATCTCGAATCCTATTAACCTCCATGTAATGTTGAAATAAATAAAATATTATCGTTTGGTTGTACTTTGTATTCTTCCTGACCCTAAAACAAATTTACTTAATAAACCATTCTTATGTAAAACATTTGAAATAAATTTTAAATAATAAGTACGTACTAATAGTTCCCAATCTGAATCATTGATGAGTACTAAAATTCCTGGTCGACTGTTAAGAATAAAAAATATGATTAATAACAAAATTAGGAATCATTTGTTTTATTGAAAATTGAATGATAAAAAGATTACTCACACTGAATCTCCTTGCATAAACAATTCTTCTCTTTCTGTCAACAAGTTGTCACGGATCCAAAATATCAACTTTTTTAAATTCCCTGCCAGAAGTACGTTCGATTAATATAAATGTTTCAAAAAATTTCTCTGAAAGTGTACAGTAACTAGTTTACTAACGAATGATAAAAGTTCTTACAATCCGCTTGATCTGCATTTGGCAATTTGATCTCGTGCTTCTTCTTTTTATCGAATAAAAGTTCTGCTCCGCCACTAAAAATAACAATTAATACAAATTACTAAACATCAAATTTAAATTATTTATAGTTTTTCAATATAAAACACTTGCAAACATGATTTATCATTTGAGTTTTGAGGTTACATGAATTGCAATTTGTTTGCAAATTTTTACCCAAATTCAATGGTGACCGGTAGTATATCTGCACCTGACGTAGTCATTTTGGGTCAATGAATAATGAGATCAAGTGGTATTTTTGACAGATCACAATCAATCTTATGAAAGAGAGAAATGCCGGTATATATATTGCTGACAGAAGCGCTCCAGACCACTTTAGACGGAAGCTGAAAATGTGATTGTAAACAGTCGATAGTGGCGCCATTCAATGTATGAAATCATTCACAATAATTATTATTATAACGCAAGGTGTTATTCTCCCCACCCCTTTTTATAATTAAGAGGTCAGCAATTTCAAACGCTTATAATAATTAACCCTTTGCTCCCTCCTCCTTGCAATAAAACAATAATGGATATATTTTTCAAGATTATTTATTAAATAAAATAACGTACAAGCCTTATAATTTATTTAAAAAAATAAGATAGTACAATTTTCTATAATTTTTATCAATTGATAGTGAAAATATCTTTTTCCTCATCAGTTTGTTTATGTAAAACTAGTAGTGATAATGTTTGATAGATATAAAATTTGAAAAATTATGCATTGCAAAGCAATAAAGATACTCATAAATTGTTTTTTAAATAGTTTACATAATGCACGTTTTATCAGAGAAAAGTAGTAAAGAGCTTTTTGATTAATGTCAAGTAATTTTATATAACGTTAAAATAAAAATTAGTTCACTCGTGCTATATTAGGCCAACGTTAAACATTGTCAGAATTGTTTAAAATTAACGATTCAAAATTTGTTTATTTCACTTAAAATTTGTGTTAACAAAATCAAAATAGGACTTAAAGTATTGGAACATCAGGTTTTGCGCATGACCACGTGAATTATTTTGCACGTTTTGCACCAGATAAGGGGTAGGAACACGTAACCTAGCTGAAATACACTGTGCAAAAATCAGCGAAAGAGAGAAAGAAAGAAAACGTATAACAATGAAATAAGAATGTCTGACATTGAGATTTTGTCTTTGACAAAAGAGCTTCCGGAATTTGCGCAAGTGTTGAACGCATTTTGATTATCGCAGCGGCCTGACTTTTGTTTATCTACAACTGACTTTGGACCATTACCAATTCATTCTCTAGCACCTGCCTGAAGATTATATGCTCTAGAACATTTTTCAACAATTTTTATCAATCATTTTTCCTTTAAGTTTATAGCTTAAAAATAGTTTTTTATCGTAACTTCAGAATGTAAAGAAGTCAAGTTTACAAATTTGCACCAATCTCCTTAGTTTAGAAATTATAGAGATAGAATAGCTTTTTGGTGCATGCAATTTCTTGTATACCTTTAGAATAAACAATATTGTAGATTTACATTACTTATAACTGATTAAATTGCTTCCATAAAATCTTCAATAAGAGTATAATTATTATATCAGAGAAAATATATCAATACGTTAAAAACACGTCAAAACTGAAATACAAACTTTAAACGTATACATTTTCATTAACAAAATGATTCTTCAATGTTACTGTATTGAAAAATATTCAATTAATTTTTCTATATTTTTTTATACATTATATATCATTTCCTTGGTCAAATATCACGTAATATTTGATATGACCTAATAAAAACACATCCTAGAGCATTTAAAACTGATTTAAGCCTAAATTTTTGGAGATTCCTTAGAACAATTTCTTCACTGGGTACGAAAATATTTCTATCTGCAAATCTTATCTTTTTTTTCTAGTACATTCCAAGTTATTTGAAAGTATTTTATGATCGAATTTATAATTTTAATGAAATATTTATTATTCCTCCAGAATTAAAAGAAAACGAACGAAATTAAAAACTGCCTTGACTAGGTACGGTTTTTTTCTGTCCCTCTTGGGGAGTTTGTTATTGGCTTCAGCCTTTCCACGTTTTGGTGGAGCCAAAGGTGATAAACAAAACCGTTTTATATTAAAATATTGTAGTTTCAAACACATTAAATTCTGTATATTTCAGGAGCGATAAATGGAAACTTGGTCATGTGGTATTTTGCCATCCCATTAACGTATTTAGAAGCTGGACTATGTTGCAGTGCAACTCAGTTTATGGATGCCTTCACCAATTGTTACGTACTTTGCTTTACCATTTTTTTCATGTACATCGTAACACCTTTATCTGCACTGTCCGTCACTTTTTTACTCAGCTATTTCAATATCAATATCTGGCTCCTCAAAGGAATGGAGGTAATTGTCAGTTTAGATATTCAGACAAAATTCAAACATAACAATATAGACGATTTAAAATGGCTCATTTTTAATAGAAGAGTTTTTATAAATTGCCAAACAGGTTAACAGAGGAAAAACTATATAAGTATAGTTGAAAACAAATAATTTCTCTTGTAAATTAATTATTGATGATGAAATTTGTTTGTAGGTATTATATTGTATGCCACCACCATTCAACACTAGTTTAGTCTTAAGCCGATTGGTCCAAGCTGATTTTCCAACGAGTATTGTAACGACCTTAGTCTGCCACTTTAGTGGTCTTTTGGTATCTCCAGTATTATTACACATAATGGTAAAGATTCTAAATCAAAAATTTTCTAAAGTAAAATGATATCAATTTTATGAAAATTAATGTGCAGATAGGAGCCTCAACGCCACCTCTCGTTGAGGTCAATTTGAAAGAGATCCTCTACAGCACAATTTTACCCCTCGGGATAGGACTCGGTTTAAAGTCATCATTTTGGATAGACAGTTGTAAATTTGGCCATGAAACTAGATGGATTTCCCAGAGTCTGCTAGTGCTGACCTTGTACCACTGGTTTTGTGATGCAATCTCAGCCGACATATCCTTTGTCGAGGCCTTAGACGTACTCGTTTGTGTCTTAATAGGTAAAAATAAGAACGAAATTTCACTACTTTTAATATGAAACAAAAATATAATAATCTAATAACAAAGAAATAATGACTTAACAATCAAAAACAAAAAAGTAAAAAAAAAGATAAATTTCAGAATAGCAAAAATGTTTATTTGACAAAAGATTACAAAATCTTAAAATGCGATTCAAAAACGTTCGTTTGTCTTCGTTTGCTGCATTGAAACAAAAATTATAACAAAAAAAAATAGAAATGTAAAGAACAAAACTGCTTTTTAAATACTAATGATTCTTTATACTCTGTCTATAAGTTATATCGATCAATAATACAAGATATGAAAGTTGAGAAAAGAAAGAACAGCATGATGTTTTTTCATTACATGAATCTTTTGTATTAATTTTATCGCATCGAACAAAATTTTTGATGCGCTCATGCTAAATCACACAAATATTGTTACCTTGAAAAATACATGTATGAAATTTTACATAAATATTACATCCGAAATGTACATTTACAATTATCTACACATCGAATTTCGCAATGCTTCTCCCTTGTATCTTTACATATGCACTCGAGTATTGCAGCAAACATTTGCAAGGAAAGAAAAATTTATTCATTTTTTTTGAAAATCACATGAAATTCTCCTCCGTCAGACACAGGAAACGCTACTTTTGTCGTACATAAGCGTATGTAATCACAATCAAAGTTCGATTCCGGATTTACAATTACCTAACGTTTCTTAATTAAAAAACAAGTAATTTTTTTCTTCGTTTAAAAGATCCTAATAAAAGCATCAGTTCGAATGAATATCCATTCAAACTAAAATCGCATAAAACAACAAAAGAAGAAAATAAAGTAACTAATAAAAAATAAAGTATAAACGTCTGGACAAAAGTAAGTCTGCTGTTTCCATAAAAATAGCATCGAGATTTTTCTGTTTTTTTTTCAGCGTGCCTGAATCAGTTGTTAGTTACATGGTTATGCTGGGCGTTGGGTTCGCGTTGGCTCACGCGCGAGGTGCTGCTCTCGGCGCTTTTCACGAGCACCCAAAAGTCAGTGAGTTTCGGAGGCTGGCTCCTACGAGGAGTTTATCGAGGACCAATTAACAGCCCGATGTTCAACCTACCGCTGGTGGTATTGCCAATAACTCAGATCATCTTGGGTAGTCTGCTGGCCAGCTACCTCGCACCGAAACACAACACGCAACAAAATAACAGCTCTGTTCAAAAATAATTGTAAAAATAAAAAAATCTTGAAATACAACATAATGCGAACAATCGAAATAAGCTTTAATTCAACTGTCTGTGCGTGTTAATGGTAGTTCATTGCGTGTGATTCGATAATGAATTCATAACATATCGCTGGAAATAATAATTTCATCTGATTCCCATAGAAAACATAACATTTCTTTTATTCTACAAAATAATGGGATAAATCAACTTTTATCTCATCACCAGCTTTCCATCGCGTTCTTGCATCATATTCATTTTCGTTCTTCAATCCTCTCAGACTTCTTTTTATGTTGTGTGTGTTTTTTGTTCTAATATTTCTTTTACTTGATTGTTTTATAAATCTCGCGGCGTTTTTAACCACAATTATTTTCGTCGGGTGGTTTTTAATTTTTAATTTTTGAAATTTTATAATCTTTTTTGTTAATCTTAATAATACAAGAACAAACGGTGTACAACGCTCATCGCCTTAATTTCGACATCACCGTAAAAGTGTTTGCGAATGCTTGACTTAGCCTGCTATCGTCGCCAACTTCTTGACTCGCCATCTTCGTCTTCCTCTTCTTCGTTTTCATCTAGCAACAACTCTTCTGCAGCTCCCTGAAACAAACAATATTTTTCAGACATTAGTTCACATTAAAAAATAGATTTCATGTTTCAATCAAACAGAATTATCAGATCAAAAATTAAAGATTTTATTTAGTTTTCTTACCTCCAAATCAATTTCCTCCTCTGTTGATGACTGAACTTGATCGTTTCTAGTTAATGACGAGACAGTATTCGGATTATTAGCAGCACCTCCACGGTGTAAATGATGACTTGAGACCCATGTTACAGACAGCAAACGATCTTGGAAAGTGCGACCCTTCATTAGTGCCACTTCAGCTTCTTTGCGAGATTTAAAATTTATTACAATTGATGGCGTTGCGTCGTCTACTATCTGGTTTACTATTTCTCCAAATTGCTGTAACATTTGAAATTATTCAGTTAGTTTTGTTTTATCCGATTCTTATGTTGTAAGTGCATGTAATTTGTAACAATTTGTACCTGAAAATGTGCCAAAACCTCGGCTTTCTCTTCGGTTTCGTATCCAGAGACTAAAAGACTAGTGGGTCTGTGATCCACTGTAACGTGTGCAAAACTGGCCCGGCCTCCACGGGTCCTGTAGTTCACCACACGTTTTACCGTGCGTGTTACACGCGGACGAGCAGGGACCGAGGTTGTATTCAAACCCAAAGCTGCTGCCTGACTTCGCAATTCATTCAATCGTTTTGAAAGTTCACCAACATCTTGGCCCTCTTGCTGAGCAGTCATCAAATCTAATTCAGCATCCAATATTTCTTTTTGCGCTTGTTCTCGTGACTTCACCTATAATTCAATCAAAACCAATTTAATCAACGATAATAGACGAAAGAACAATTTAGAAATTGAACATTTCGGATCAAACTTGGTAATGGATTCAAAAAACAAACCTTAGTTTTTGGAGCAACAGCCTGACCATTGCTCGCAATATCCTTCTTCAAATTATCAATGGACTGCTGAATAGTTTTGATCGTCAGCATAATCGTGTCCTTCTGTTCCGGATTCTTTTCTGCTCGCTCAATCAGGGACTTCATCTCCATCAGCTGTTTGTCGAGGAGCTCCTGTTTCAGCTTACGCAAATTAGCCGTCAGCTTAATCGCCTCCTTTCGCTTCTCCTCCTGGCGCTTTTTCAAAGCTAGCATCTCCTGCGTTTTCTTGGCGATCGACACTTTCTCTTCGCGCGGACCCGCAGGCGCTCCAGCCAACTTGGCCGGTGAGATCGGCAGCAACGGTTGCGCGGCAAGTGGCTGCTGTTGCTGCTGCTGTTGAACCGTCACCTCTTCAGGATGACGCCTCGTTGGAACATACTCCGGGTCGTCCACTTTAGTCTGCGCCGGCGTACCTAGTCGGTCCTTAATCGAGAGTCGCGCCGCTACAAAATACACTAGATTTAATTACGTAGCGCTTTTTTTAAAACTAAATTTCACCACCTAAAAAATAGAATTCCACAATTTTCAATTTTTCAAAACAAGATTACTCACTATCTTTGACAGGTGGGACATTTTCGCTGCTACCAGTACCGTTATTGGTACCATTATTGTGCCAGAAAACTTTGATGAACCGGTTATTGAGTACCGCCTCAGTGCTCCTGTACGCAGCCTTGGCTTCAGATGGCATTTGGAAAGTGACCAAAGCGGCCTCGGGGTCGCCGCCAAAGTTCACCTGGATGTTGACAATTTTGCCGAACTTGCAGAAGTGGTTGTTCAGCTGTGTGATGTTGTTGAGGATTCGCGGGACCTTTTTCAGTTCCAACGAACAGTTTGCAGGATTGTGCATGACTCTTTGCTTTGGTCCCAGACGATTGAAATCGAACGTCTGTTTGCGCTTGAGAGGATTGGAGGGTGGTACCTGCTGCTGCACCATGTCTACTGAGTTCGGATGAGGTGTCACTGGAACGCTGATCAGCTCGCGTTGACCGCGCCCGTACATCGTAGGTCCCGGATGACGACCCCAGGTCATTCTTGGATCCATGCTCGGAGCGTCTGGATTGTACTCTGTCCGGTAAAGAATTTCTATTAATTTCATTTAGAGGTTGAATTTCAAGGAGTTGCTTGATTTTTGAATTTTGATATTTACCCATATTAGAGTGATGTTGGTTTCTAAGATGAGGTGGTGGTAAACTTGCGAGGGGTAAATGCGGCGGGGGAGCGTTGCCGTTTGGACCCAAAGGTGGTTCTGATACTGCTGCAACTGGTACAGACGTAGGGGCTTGTGGTCCAAAGTTCAAAACTCGACTTAGAGCAACTTCCTCGAGGACCACTGGATCGGTGCCGTGATCGTAGGGACACAAGTCGCCTCGCATGCAGTAGCCTTTTTCTAAAATGGAATTGTTCATTAAGAGTTGATTGCACTTCAAAAATTTAAAGCTCACTCAAGATTTATTTGATCAATGATATCTTACCATCGAAATCACGACATCTACGTTTTTGAAATGCAGCTCCCTGATTGCCTTGTAAATTGGACGTGACGTTGACGACACTTTGAATCGACTGGCTGGAGGAGGAAAGACGCATGTCCACGTCGCCGTGGTTACTGTCATGCGTGGGTGTGCCAGACGGACTGTCTGGTCGGAAATCGAGCCTGTCCTTTTTACGGTCCATTGATCGTGACCGCGATCGCGATCTCAGAGGTGTTGGAGATCGATTACGGAATCGTGATCTGTGGTCCATCCCGTCTCGTACTCTGGAGCGTAACGGTGACGAACTTCGACTTCTGCTTCGCCTAGAATTGGACCAGAATTAAAGTTATAATTTAACATAGTTTTTTGCTAATTTTTTAGAAGTAAAGCAATTTCTCATTGATAACTACCTCCTTTCATGGCGCCTGCCGCTCATCGGTGGGGATTTATTTCGCCATGCCCTGCTCCTGTCTCGCTCTCTATCTCTTCGGTGTTCACGACTCCTGGATCGTCGACGATCCCGTTCCCAAGACCTTGACCTTGACCGACTTCTTGACCTCAAACGACCCCTGAAATATTATCAATCATCAAATTGTACATACAACAAATGAAAACGTAGTTTTCATTTTTAATTTCATTTTCAACTGTCAATTTTTAAGCTAAAAGAATTGAATAGGCATAAAAAAATAACAAGAAAATTGTTGTCTTACCGACTACGTGGACGTCGTTCCTTTTCCTTCTCTTCACGATCAGATTCGGACTTCCTAGGTTCTCGTTTGATCGTCACCAACGGTGCACCGTTGATTTGGACTGCAGGAGTTGGACTGGTGCTGCTCAGCGCAGCTGTCAACAGAGGAACTTCCGCGGGCTTGTCGACAGTTGTCAATGGAGCCGGGGGATTTACACCTGGCGGAGTACCACCGTCAGCTGAGACCATTTTTGGTGGTGGCAGTACGTACTCCTGCGTCTCCAAGGTATTGAAAAGAAGTTCAACAAAACTCTTAGTCTCTGAAAAAACAATCAAACATTTATTGAAGTTCATTGTTGCTCTCTCGAGTCTTCTTATTTTTTATGAGTTTATAAAAAGAATAAAAAAGTTAGACTCCAGCGATGAGCAATGATTTCTCTCACACAGAGATTGGTTCTAAATTTGTACTCACCATTTTGCAAAAATACATCCAACTGTTCTACCATTCCCTCGCGAAGCTCCTCTAACGTTTTGTCCTTCTTGACCAAAGCGTAAACATATTTGGCTAATGCTGCTGGGTCGGCGTCACATCTGTTAAAGAATCAGTTATAATTAAAATTTAAATATACACATCATTAAAAAACACGCAAATATTTTGGTTTCTAATGTTATTCTTGAATTCTAAACACCAATCTCAAAATGAAAGCTAAATGTTTCAGGTCCACTTTCAAAATTGTTTCTGTTCCATTTGCCATTTCTTACTTTAATCCACTTTAATCTTTAGTGGTGACTTATTAATCAGACCATTAACTTCTTAAAAAAAGTGAAAGGACAACAAGAAAGGGAACCAATAATGTCAGTGAACCAGAAGCAGTAAATGAAAACAAAAAATAAACACTGAAATGTACTAATCATAAATAATAACATGTTGTCCAATTTTCTTAGTTTGAAAAACCTATTGTAAACTCCTCACACTAAAATTAAGGTGACATTAATTCTCAGATACGTTGTGTCTATCAATTTTAAATTATTTCATCGAATAATCCCCGCCCCTCGTTGCTCCATACAAACTTCGAGGTTGATAATGAAAACATCATAGGATCATTCTAGTACAATCGCGATGATTATAAATATGACTATAAAAATAAAATGGAAAGCGCGACAACAATTTGGTTGCCTGCTTGAACCAGGAACTTCGCTCTGACCATCATTCTCGCGTGTTATGTAAACTAACACCATGACAATCATAGAACATCGGCACTTATCATCATCCGGTCGAGTTTTCGCACAAAAAGGAAGCGGAATAAATCGTGGGCTCGTGTTCGTGGGCTCGTTGTCGTTCGATTCGTGAGGCGTTTCCACATGGGGGAATCGAGTACGCTGTTCTCGGTCAGAAAGAAACATCGCGAAGATAATGATGTGCTGAGGAGCGCGTGTATGTGTGCGATGAGAAGGTAAAAATGCGAAACAAGCTGGCCTACTTACAGCGGCTCCAAAACGGCCGTCAGCCAGCTCTTGAACTGCTCGGGGTTGTCTATTATCATCGCAGGTATCGCGCGAAAACCCGGGGCTTGTAACGTTCACTTGATAACGTTCCCTGGCGTCGTCTCACACTGCTATCCTAAGTACTTTGCTTTTAAGTAAAAACAGTCGCCATTTGTGTAATCTCGCAAACCGCACAACACAGACTTGCAACCTCTTTCGCTTAGGGGGCCCACACGCACGGCACTACGTCATAACAAGTACTACAATTCTATGACAGAGGACGCAGCATTCGGCTGTTAAAATGCGCGGAAATTTCAAAATTGTTCATGCGAAACAAAGTTTTGCGAATATACGAACAAGAATTTTTGCAAATTTTTATTTTTCGCAATTATTTAATGGGTAATGTTTGGATGCTGGCAATAGGAAATTAAATACTAATAAACTGTGTTTAATATGATTTTGAGCCTTTTTTATTGGTGTGTATATGTTTGTAATTTTATTTTTTCAAGTAAAAAGTAATAAAAATTCTCTTTTATACAAAACTAACAAGGTAAGTTCTCAAAATGAAAAATATAATTTGTACAATTTTTTGTTACATTAAAATAATCGAAAAATACATTTTTAAAATTCAACAAGTAGTATAACATCACATTTTTGACAGAAATTTTGTACGCAAAAAGGCAGGCTTTAATATACAGTCGTTGGCCTAAAACATTCATGGTTGTTTAAACTTAAATAAAACAAGTTTGTATTCGCAGTTATATAAGATCAAAATTGTAAAAGCAAGAACTGACATAAAGATATAAACCGGTCTAAGAGTAAATAATTGATAAAAGTATCCGAAATGTCAATAGAATATAAAATGCAAGTTTCGGCAAAAACAAAAAGAAAAAGTTGCCCTGAGAGGCTCAACTTGTTAGTTAAATTCCAATCACTAACTCCATCTACCTATTAATAATAAAAAACATACAAATATAACAAGAAAAATTAATATTCTATTTATGTATTTTAATTAACATTCATTCATCCCGCTGTAAAGATTGTTGGACTGGTTTGCACTCTTTATAACTTCCATCCACCTGAAATAAAAAAAAAACATAATTTATTTTTGAAATTTGTACCATTGTATGAATATATAAAACAATTTTTAATTGTCATTACCTCCCAAACGTGTAATCGCTTTCAGCTCTAAAAAAGTATACATGACTCTTGAACTGTAACTTGAATACAAAGTCCTTATTAATACCATCCTTCTCCGACGGAGTGGAAACCGCGTAACCCAACAAAGGCAAGCTGGCAAGAGGATAATCATCCTGGTGTGACTTGTAGAAAAAAAGACAGAAATTTGTGAACACTACCCACAATTTCTGCCAGCCGTTGCTGTTCTTAAACTTGCGCAGGAGAAAACCACTAAGTTGGTTCTAAAACAATCAAAAAACATAATAACAATTTGTTTTTATGGAGTGAAAATGTTAATCAACACGCAAGATAATAGATTTTGGCCATACTTCAAATGCTCGGCGTAGATCGTTATAACTAATACTCGTATTACGATGCCAACAAACATAAACCGCCGTATTGATGCGCTGAGAAGCTTTGGCTCCTCCGCAGCTCGTTCGGTCGGCGTCGTTTCCAGCTTCAAACGAATCGTCTGCAGTATTTACATCTACGGAAAAATAAAAACATTTGAAAAAACCCATCATTAGAATGATTGCAAGCGTAGAAGATTGAGATGCGGAATAAAAATTTATCTATACTCACGACAAGATTTAAGATCCAAGTAAGGTAATTTATTATCCGTTGAATTGATTTGAACGATCGCTTGAGTCAGTTCCTCGAGCCATTTTTCATGTTCGTCCAAACTGCTTGCAGCGACTGTTAGAAGCCTATAAAAAAGTTTACAACATTTTCGTTTACAAAAACACAGTTAAAAATCGAAGTCGAACTGGTTTTGCAATATCAGTTCCTTTTAATCAGAAAAACGTCGATACTCACTGATTTTCCTGACTGTGAATATCAAATGCAAGTTCATTTTCAGTGTTTGTATAGATGGATCCTGCAATTTTCATCCCTTTCACGGGAAGTTGTCCCTGCACTCGGAAGCATTGCGTGGGTTGTTGCGAACGGTAAGCATAAAGTAGCACATCCGAGAACTGCAAAAAAGTGAATACAAACAAGTCAGATAGATAAACAAACGTAAAAGTTTCTAGAAACAACAAGCACGGATAAAAAATTCATCACCAAGAAAAACATTCGCTGCTGGAAGCCTTTTTTGCTGTATTTTTGCATGCAACCCTGACGAAGAAAACGTCGACCCTCTTGAACTAGATTTTCAAATCCACTGATGTCTCTTTGGAGCTCACATAGCTGTGCAAGATTAAGCTGCGAAAATTCAATTTTATTAAGTAGTACTTCTAGCTCGTTTTAAAACAAGGCATAGAATTATCCAATTAAGTTGTTTAAAATTCTAATTTTTCAACGTTTTAAGCTTCGAAATTCAAGTCTCAATTAGTTAATCGATTGAATTTATTACCGCTTGATTCACGATAGTCACTCCTTCTTGTAAAGTCTCGCCTAATCTTTCTTGAGCAGCTAAGCAGTCAGCAAAATCCGTATGGTCTTTTGGATAATACGCTAGCAAAGCTAGAATAATTGAAACCGTAAATAATTGCAAATTAAAAATGCTATAAAGTAGTAAAATAAAGTTAAAATTGTGGAAACATACTTTTTAAAATACTGTTGTAATGTAGAAGTCGTTGCAACGGTTTTAAAAGGAAAGACGTAAGTGGCAAATAGCAATATTTCTGGCTTTCAAAGTCCCGACAAATTTGATCAAAGTGTTTAGAGGTGCGAGTGAAATATTCCACTTTTTCCAGGGTAGGTATGAGGTTCTCCAAATACTGATCGTACAGAGGCAAAACGTTGACTAAAGTGTAGTACAGGAAGTCGCCTATGCTGTGTCGAGCGTTTCTTTCCCAACGAGCGATCCGCGCTTCTATCTCTTGTAGATACGGTGCGTGAACGTCTGCTAGGAGTTCTATGAGACTCACGATTGCTTCGCCTTCTTCGGTTGGCTCTTTTGAAATTTCATCTCGGAGCCACTAAGAATTGAAATTGAAATAAAAGTTAATAAAACACAATCCAATTTACAAGTATAAAGACAAAACAATTTCTTTTAAAAACACAACTCACCACGTTAACAACGTCTAAATCTTTTTTGTAAGTCCTCTCTGTCATCAAAAGTTCCTTTGCAATGAAGTACGCCTTGTCTGTTGGCCATTTCTAAATAACAAATTGTTGGTCAATCATTGTCTTTACATTATTGTTTGCTGTAATGAAAATCATTTGTATTGTTTGACTTACTTTATTTTCTCTGATATTCGATTCTTCAGAATCGCCTTTCCTTGGATTTTTGTCTGATTTGACTTCCTGGTGATGTTTGTCCTCGTTGGATGTACGATTGTCCTCTGCCTGCTTCTCATTAGCTCTCTTTGAAGCGAGGAAAATCGAGTACAGATTATGGTTTTCGTTGAATCCTGAATTGTTATTTTCTTTTTTGTTCTGCTCAATTGGTTGTCCATTACTCTCCCTCTGTTCAACGCCTGCAAACACACAAAAAACAATAAGCCCATTTGATTGCAAGAATTCCGGAAATTTAATAAGTTGTTCAAGAATATTTAACAAACGATGCAAAATTAAATCATATTATAAAAAATTGACAATTTCATGCTTTGTTTGAAAGATTGCAAATTATAACTTTTGCTTGTATAAATTTTAATTTAACTCTACATTGTTTCTTATTCTAGATAAAAAAAATTTTGGCATTGGAAAGGAAGGAGAGGATATGGTAAAACGTCTCGAACGTGCCAAACTAAACTGAACGTGCTGATGGTCTAAAAAAGATAGACTTTAGCAACGCAAACTGAAGAAAACTAAAAATATCCAGGAAGACAAATTAGAGGATAAATTAAACACGAAGATGAACGATACAAAATCATAGATACCACTGGTAATACCCAAAATCTTTGAAGTTTTAACTGCCTAATTGGGTGCATTCTATATTGTGTGCAATTTCGCAAAACATTCGGGTAGAACTATTTTGTAATTAGAACGATAAAACAAAGTTGCAACAAAAACTTTCAAACTAAACGACGTTGAAAGCAAAACGAAAACAAAAACAGCGAGGCCTTATTAGTTTTAATTTACTCACACATCAGTTTTATTAGACTGTTGTTATCCAGTCGACCAACAATTCCAGGCGTGCGATTTAGTTTTACACACCAGTCAAAAATAATAAAACACAACACTTCTCTTGGAAATCGTGTGCAAAGTGTTGATTTTTTTATTTCGACTTTCAGACAACTCAACCACTCAAAAAGTTTTTGAAAAATTTATTGATGATCAATTTAAAATTTTCAGAAATTTTGAGAGTGAAAAAGTCATTTGAAAGAACCTATACATATCAGAACCCAGTAACATTTTCAAAATCAAATTTTAGTGATTGGGGTAAAAACCAAAGTCAACAAAATTATTTACAGATTTAAATGCTATACTGTACTAAAAGTTGTATTCATGCATTTAGAAATAAATAAAACTGAGAAAAAAACGAATAACCTTCAGTTAAAGTCAGAATCACGTTTTAAGACTATATATAATTTATTATCATAAGTTTCAATAATTAATGTACAATAAATTTCTACATACGAATGTTTTTTTACGTCTGTTTTTGTTCTTTTCCATATTTTTAAAACAATTATTCCGGATAAAAAACGCGTTAACATATATAGATTTTTAACAATCACGATATAATTTTAATAATATAAGCATTCAAAAAATTGCACAGCACATGGTTTCAGATGAAGAACAATGAAATATTATTTCACTTCCACCCCTTCCCTATCTGTACCTACTATTATACTTTTAAATTAGGTATTGATTTATTTCATAGACACTGATTCACAGAGTAGAATCGGAGACGAAAAATGGCCAACTTACACTTTAAAGTCATTCATAGTTACAACTTATATGAACTATAATATTCATAATAAACTTTACGCATAAAATTTAATACAAAATATGACTTTATAAATACATACAACCTTTGAGAACTTTCATTTAAACTACTGTGCGATTAACAATGTCGTTGACCATTTTTAATTAATAACAAAAACAATTCAAAAACAAATAAACAAGTTGAGTAAACTTTGGTGCGGTGTATAAATCATTTTCACCCTTAAAATTACGTTTCAGTCGTATATACCTATAGACGAAAATAGGATTACCACCTCCTATTTTTATTTCAATTTAGGAAAAAACACCTAACTTTTGTAACAATCTAATATCTTTATCCTAATAGAATAATTCGTGGCTGTCATCCCTTTGACATCTGAAATCGTTCAAACTCCTATACGTTTGAACATGGAGAGAAAGTGTTCATCGTTCTCCCTGATTTAACGAGACATATTTCATTACATCTTTTAGTAAAAGAGTGTTATACTTGAAAATTGAGAAATGGTGTATGTAACAAGAAGTACAAACATGATTTTATACAAATTTTAACATTGTAATAATTTTAGTTGTAGAATTTTAGAATATTATAATCCTGGCTGTTATTGCATCCGAGTCCATAAATTTTAATAGAAAATTTTATTTATAAAAGTTTAAGTGTTACATTTTAAAAATCCGAGTTAAATTTTGTTGGCTTAATTTTGAACATTCATTTCTTAACTGTCGTCTTAATTAATATGTATAACACTTTTTTACGACATTCAATAACTTGAATTAATTTCTCTCCTTGTGACAAACAAAAGTACAAAATATAAAATACTTAGTTGCGAATTTCGGGCAAGAGATCTGTTCTTTCATTGAGGGACGATTTTGGAAGACACAATAAGCTATGGTTAAATTCATTTTGAAAAATTCTAAATGCAAATTTTTTAGAACGACTTTGGTTCGACGCAAAAATCGTTTTTACAACTTTCAAGATTACTTATGAAATTTATTGAGATCAAAATGAGAAAAGTTGTGGAAGATGTCGAACTGACTGACAAGAGGATGAAGGGCAGTGTGATAAAAAAAGATGAATCAACAATGAATAAAAAAGTACAAAAAAGTTCGGATTATGAATGGGACGTGATTAATCGGTGATCATGCCTATCATGCAGGGGACGCGAGGCTCGATGAAAATTTATAATTATGAGCGTGAAATGTCGTTACTTTTAAGAGAACCACGGTTTTTTTATTGTATTTGGTTAATATTTGGTTAATAAATATTCATCCATAGTAAACATACAGGTTTACTATAAAAGTTTGCAAATTGCTTAACTAGTTATTAGAAAATGGTTTCAGTTTATAAAAACAAGATTGTAATTGCTTATTTGTAATTAACATTTTATTGCATGCCATGAAAAATTGCATGAAAGTTCGTAAAATAGAGTACGCGAGGAAAAAGTCAAGACACACAAATATAACACGTTAATAAAATCCATTATTACTCGTCTTAACAGGGAGTAAAACCGCAGTTAGTTGAAAGAGGACAGTTTTGGCATAAAAAGTTTTTTCCTCTTAGTATAAATAGCATCTACTTTTACCCACATGTAATAAAATGTTCTTTTCTGCATTCCCTCTTATTTGGCGGAAATTTTTGGCACCATACACGATTCTATATAGATTATACACAAATTATCCATCGAGAAAAATTTTTTCTTGTGTTGGCTTGGTAGATAGTGATCAAGGCACGCTACGTAACGGTTCAACGTGAAAAGTCTGGTGGTAAGAATACACATTAAGAAAAAGTATTGGTCATTGGGTTTCTTAATTTTAAATGTCAAACAATTGATCGACGAAATTGAGTAAATAAAAAAGATTGCTCTTCAATTAGTGATGACTATTAAAAGTGTTCTAAGATTATTCCAAATCTAAAGAGAAAAACGCACTGACTTGTGTAAAATTGAAAATTAAATTAAAAAACATTGTTGAAAGTTAACAATTGGCATATTGTGATAACAGTTGATGTTGATGAAAGGATGGTGGTGCATGTGATAATTAGATAACTGCTTGCCTCTGGGTGAAAATGTTAGTGTCGAAATGTAGGACTATGTAGGAAACTCATGCCATGAGGCTTTGAATGTGGAAGAAAAACAGTCGATTTCAAATCCGGAGCATTGTTACTTCATAAATTCAATTGAAAAGTAGAAAATAATTCAACATTTTTTCTTTAGCATAGGAAATTTTCGTTTTATTCTTTGGAGTTACAATGCTCAAGATTGAAATATATTTTATAATGTGTGACAGCAAAAGATTTGCAAAAAAGTGAACTCAAAACGAAAATCTATTAATTAATGTTGCTATATAATCAGAACACATAAAGTTTCATAATCGTCCATTGCTAGATATAAAAAATATGATTTTCATTGAGACTTCATTTTCTATTTCGGTGAAATGTTATCGTACGTTAGAGAAAACTATTTGGACTGGACTTTTCAATTGAAATGACCAATTCTTTTGTCGACGTCAATTTACCAAGAAAATTCGTCTCTGCTTCTTTACTTTATAGTTGAGATTAAGTTTACGTTAATGTCTACGTAAGGTAAAATTTGAAAAATGTTTACCGTCCTTTTATCATTTGTAACGCGAACTACTAAACATTAAATTGAATTGCATTATCTCAATATTAAAAGATAAAATTGCAAATTTTTACTTTTTTATTGCACGTTAAAAATGCTAAAAGGATCTAACAATGTTTTTTCATTAAAATTTGACAAAAGTTTTCAAAGCAAAGGTTCAACACAAATGTTAATAAAAAAATCGAGCATAACTGAAACCTGTCGCAAATAGAAACAAGCAGTGTTGTTTGATAGCAACGTAAAATTTGACGACACGTCCAGAGTAGCGGTGTTGTCGATTCATCGGTATGTCATCGGTAAGAAGCGGTTTGTCAAAGTGATGGGAGTTGCATGAACCATTACGTCACGCACTCGATCACGGTTCACTCGATATGGCACATACCAAGCCGGAGAGTTCACGCCATTCGAGTAGGCCCACGGACGCTCGTTATCGCCACCTGTCAAGAATCATTGTGGTCAAAATGCTAACACCGACCCTCTTTCCAAATTTTTCCTTTGGAATTTTTCGTCCTCTGGATAATAGGCACACGAACACAACAAACAAAAACTTGGTCAAAAGACAAACCCATGGCGCAGAACAAGGGATAGAGATAAAAACATGAAGATTCGACCTTTAAACACCGCATCATTTTTTCGTTACAGTAAAAAATTGTAATAAAGGCTTTATAGTGTCTTGAAATGTTGAATTGAAGTTTCCAACTTCAACAACCGTGAAAGCTTGTACGTTATTTGAATTAAAAGTTGATGAAGTAACTCAAAACTTGAAGAAGGTTGTGGAATGTCTGGAGTACTGATTTTTCATGCGTGAGATTTACTTATTTCGTATAAATAGATACGTATCCATCTAATGCACTATGCTTGTGGTAATAATATTTACGAGATGCAATATTTAATTACAATCATTTATTGCATAGTAATTCAACGATCACAAGTAATAAATTGTCCGCGTTATGTGCTATTTGTAATGAATTATTAATATTAAATGCAATATCCATGAATATTTAGCGTTTATAATGCCTAACGATGAAAATGATTTTAGAATATGTGAGGGATATTTTTGTGAAGTCGAGTTTCATGAAACATTCAAGTGGGAATGATTTATATGAAAATAAACTCTTAAAACAAGGTTATTGTTTATATGAAATTTCAATTTTTCTTCATATTATCAGTCATGAACCTATTTAAAACCGACTCTTGATTGTGAGGAAATTGTAAATTGTTGATCTACTCGACTTTTTAAAGATTTCGAACACGACTAAAATAAATTACTTTCGACTTACGATATCTGTTTGGTTTAAAAGACTAGTTCTCCACAAAGTTCAGATACAGATCGCTTTTTCTGAGTATGTTTTTCCTTTATATATTTTTCTTACTTATTTACATATATACGGAAAATCAATGTACTATCGTGGCTCACAGAAATGATCAAACATGTTGTTGCTTTAGATATAGTTTTGTAGCAAAAGAGTAAAAAATTGTTATCGTTTGTTTACTTTCTATCCCTGTCAAAAATCCAAGTAAAACTATAACTCTAGACTAGAAATGCAACCAGTTGTCAAAGACCAATTGAGCCGTCAAGATAAATCCACTTAGAAATCGTTGTTAATATATCCTAAACATTACACTTTTTGATTTGAGTCCAGGATTCAATTTCAAGGTTTTTAATATCTGTCCTAGTTAACGATACATATAATCATACCCAAATTGATTTTATATATAATAACATTACGTACTTGATATTTTATGGTCTAATTTATTATAAACTCTCGTATTACGCGTTCTTTACAACACGTACAATAAAAAGAATTTTTTATTGACTTTTAACTAAGTTCACTTGGAGCAAACTTGTATAATTACTTAAAACTCTGTTTCGCTGCACAAAACAAGGCTCAAAATGAATAACAAAAGACCATTGAGTTATTTAAATCGATGTATCATACTTTGCAATTCCGTAATTCGCAAATAAACAAGTTAATAGCTTTTTGTTCGTAGAACTTTTTGTTACGTTTTTAATTCACGTTTTAATGAAGCTTATCTTCACTCTGTTTGTTGTTTGTCTTTACTTTAAAAATCTACTTGAGCAATTTTTTCATTAATGTGTTCTTACAACAATGAAAGACGAGATGTTGAAATTATGAAAGGAACTGTTACTCTATACATTGGTAAGAACTTATTTATGAGGGAATGATTGTCGTCTCGGTAAAAGAATAGAAGTTAGGTTGAATGAAGTTTTTTCAATTGCCCTTAGTTTTTGAGGTTAGAAAAAAACAGCGACCTTCAATAGCAAAAAATAATTTAATATTGTGGTGGTTCTCGATTTTCTGGAGGTTCATGCATCTCACACTCTTCATCTTCGACATCGTCTAAACTTGGTTCAAGCAACAATGGTGGAGGAATAGTCGAGACGTCAAAACTTGAGTCAGTGCTGGACACAATCTGGCCATCTTTGATCTCTAAATCAACAACAACTCTGTGTCGCCGTTGTTGTCTTTTTCGTCGGAAAGCCCTTTGACCTCTATCAGGAGTGTGTGCAGGACTGTCCATGCTCGAAGAAGTATCACCTTCGCTCTGTGGGCTTTTGTTTGAAGAGTATGGCATCGTTTTAGTTCTAATCTGAGTCCGAACAGGCATCGGAGGACTAGACGTGGTGGACTCTCCACTTAAACTAGTAGTAGAGTAATAAGATGATGATTTCATTCTTATTGGGACCATGACTGGTCTTTCGGTTGACTTCGTTCCTTGATCTCTTAAAGGTCGTGAAAATGGTCTTTCTGATTTCAATGTCGAACTTCCTTCCTCAGACTTCGAAAGAGTGCGATCTTCAAATGACCAATCATCATCTCCAGATCTGCTTTGCACTGAAAGTCTAGCATACCTCTCATGCATATCATCTCCACTTTCAGTTCGGCCTACTTGCATAGAAACTTGATTGCCACTTAGGTACTTCATTGCAGGTACGTTATCATATTGATCTTCATCTTCCTCCAGAATAGGTCTCGATACATCTGGAATCTCTGGGAGATCTGGTAGATCTGGGACTTCATCATAATCTCCTTCATCATCGTCGTCGTCGATTAATCGCGGAGGTGGTGGTGTATCAGGGAATCCATAGTCGTCAAGGTCTTCTCCCTCGACCAAACTTTGATTAGGATCGAAAGTGCTTGTGTAAATAGTTTCAGATTTTTCAACTTCAAGAAGATCTGGTTTCTCGATTTCAATGTCTTTATCTTCCTCTTCAGCTAAATGAATGCTAGTTTGATTTTTTAGAGTACGCAAACTGACGTTACTTTTATCAGAAGGTGTATCGCTCAAATTTTTCGATGTTGTAGAAGTTATGAATTGCTGTGGTACGACCGTTGTACTTCCTGACCAATCAGAAATCGAAGCTCCTAATTCTGTTAACGAATTGTCATCTGATTTTGTTCCGGAATATTGACAAAATTGTCGAACAGTGTTGGTAGAACTCGACCATTCTGACATGGAAAGACCCATTGATGTATCTTCACTATGTGAGGAAGACTTTGGTTTTACTGCGATTTTCACTGTACCATCAACTGTCGCAGATGCCGAACTGGGTTCCTCGAATAAGTTTGAATGAAGGTCATCATGTAAGGTTCGATTCTCCTCATCTGAATCGCTGTCTTGATCAACTCTGCCTGTTGTTGTGTCAGTGCTATCTGTGACAGTTACTCTAGCAGCTTCTTCAGGTCGAACGTCCATATAGAATGTCTCTACGTGACTGATAATAGGAGTGTTATCAAAAATAGGCGAGGACGGAGGGGAAGGCCAGTCTTCTGATGACTGCAAGGTCAACCTTGATCTTCTAGTTTTAGGAGACTTTCCATCATCAGCTCCAGCCACATCAATTGGAATATCTGGTAATTCAGACGATGTTCGTCGATCTTCTGAAACCGAGGGAAATGCAGCTCCTGATGGTGGGTCTGAAGATAGTGAAGGTTGATGGTCACTCGAGATGAGCGACTCGTCATCTAAGCTTGGAGACCTTGAACTAGGTTTAAAAGAATCGTCAAGTTCACTTTTTTCTTGCTCTGATGTCGTAGATCTTTCTGAAATACGAGACAAAGTTCGGGATAAAGAAAAGGCACCGTAACTTGCCAATATCTCCGGTCCAACAGGAAATCCAATACTGCTTTGAAATTCAGCAATGTCATCTTGGTAACAGTCAGGATGGCCCTCAGCATTGTCTCCTGAATAGATTTGTTGAGCGCTTTCATCCTGAGGAATCCAACCTTCTTCCAAACTGGAACTTCCAGAACTTTCAAGTGGGAAGGGTCGCCAAGTGGAAGTCAATTCTAATTTGGGTGCTGCACTGCTACTACTTTCTTCTTCTGCAGACCCAAAAGATCTTGCTAGTCTTATCTGAGCGATTTCTTGGGTATCGCTGATTGTTTGAATTTGACCGATTCCTAATGACCGAGCGATAGAACATGAACTTGAGTCTGGGTCATCACGGTCTGGAGTGTAAGTATTTGTTTCATCACTCTTAGATCGTTCAGCACTGAGCCTTAATTTTTTATCAACGTTCAGAAGATTGCTATCTGGCATCTCCGGAGTTGTTGGTTTAGTGGATGGTTCATCTTCAGGCAAATTTTCTACTGTATCGTAATCATCCTTTTTCATTTCCAAGTATTCTGGTGTCAATTCAACTTCAACCAGCGTCTTTTCATCAGTTTTATCACCTAAGTAGTCCGGTGAGCTGCGTTCACTATCAATTCCTTGCATTTGTACTTGAGTATCCATCGAGTCTAAGGTATCCTCACTGTTATCTTTTTTATCATCTATCTCTACATGAAATGTGTTGTCTTCTTCCTGACTGTTACTAAGTTCAATATCATTGTCTGAACATTCTTCGATTGAAATTTGGATGGGGGATTTCACCATATCTATATCGAGCTGGTTAGGGTCGATTTCATCTGAGATATAATCTTCAGACGCGTTGACTACAACGTTAGGCATTTCACTTTTTTCAGCTAGAACTTTTTTTAAAACTTCTTTTACGATCCTCGGGGTTCTATCCTCATCGTCGGCCTTAGCATCATTTTTCGGTGAACTCGTCTCAGTCTTTGATGCTTTATTTTTTATTTTTCCGTCATTTTCTGCACCAGATTCCAAGGAACTTTGATCAATGAAAGTTGCATTGGCAAACATTTTTATAATGCTAGATAATTTTGGTTCTTTTGCAGAAGCATTCGATGATTTTAACTTTACTTCTTGCTCGTACGGTATCAAATCTGGACAAACATTTTCATTATTTTCAGTCAAAGGCGATTCCAAGTATTGAGCCGAAGGTTCAGTCACAGAGAGAGAATCAGTAAAAGCTTCCGGAGCACTGATCGGATCATAATTTACCTTATTGGTTGGCGAAGTAGCTTGTTTTGCTATTTGTGAAGTCGGGTCTACGATATCTTCAGGTTCATTTAAGTCCACAGTATCATCTTTGCTGGAAAAAGCATTTACTGGAGGCAACTTGTGCAAAGAAACGACCGGGGCATCTAATGACTTTGCTCTGCGCTGAGAAGTTGGAGATTGCGTAGCTCCTTGACGTTGTAGTGCTATCATACCACTTCCTTCGGACAAACCAAGACGAGAGCGTGCAAACAAAACTGGACTCTGGCCCTGTTTTCGTAAAACAGGTGGTTCTACGAATTCTTGTCCTGCCATAGCTTTTTTTATTTCTTTACGTTCGTTTACTACTTGCTCGACAGTTTGAGCCAATTCGCTTTGCTTAGAGCTGCAAGTATCTAAAAGTGGTAAATCTTGACTCAAATCCGAAAATTTATACTTCGATTCTTTAGAAGGTATAGGTGGTAGTGGTGGATCAAACTTATTAACTTCCGATGATCTTCTTGTTTCTAGTTTATTCATTTTGGAAGTGTTTTTCTTTTTCGGTGAAGTATCTTTCTTTTCACTGGTGCTCAAACTTTTCGATATTCCTAACGTTTTCGGTCTCTGTTTATCAGTACTACTAAAACTTTTGATCATTTCATCATCAACCGATGCTGATTTTGTTTTCGATTGTTTGGTTTCATCGAATGATTTATCTAATGATATTCGGCTTATTGACTTCGATCTTCCTTTCTGTACAATACTTACTTCTGGCATGATAGTTATAGATTCATTAGAGTCAATAACAATAATTTCTTGAGGCATCTCATTTAATTTCAATTTTGATTTATCAATTTTACCTGATGGCGAGGTTCGCAATTCTTTTGAACCTGACTTTTTGAGTGGAGGTTTATCACCTTCCAAGGACTTCGATTGTTTCTGGAAATCTTTTTTACATTCTGTTTTTGATTTTTTTGTTTTCTTAGGAGATACATCTAAGAATTGTTTGTTTTCAACTTCCGGTGACAATAAAGTGTCTATGGGAGCTTTTTCTTCAGCCAGAGAGAGTGATTTGGAACGGAAAGATTCTGTATGAGGTCTAAACATAAAAGACATTTCTGGCACTTTAAGGCTGTCAAATTCTAATGCTGGTTTTATAGGAACATCGTCGAGTGGAAGATCAGCGACTGGGTCAACAAAATCGTCATATCTCGAGTCGATGACTCTTGGCCGTGACACTCTTGTGTTTGGATTTTTATTTAGTTCAGTGAATTTTGATTCGATCTTGTCTAAGATCCTTTGAGTTTTCTCTGGTATAGTGGGTTTTTCGTAACCCTTTGTTTTTAACGCAGACCTTACTGGAGATAGAACCAGTTTTGGAGAATCTGACATTTTCATTGGAATTTCGGGAAGTGGAATTTTTTCTATACTGTCTTGCTTTTCAAGTGAATCATCAGGAACGGTTAACTTTTCATTTTTTGTTTTCTCTAATTCTTGCCTTATTTCCATTTCAACGACAGCAGCAAAATTTAAGGAAGTTTTGCCTTTGTTAGTAGGACTTTTGGAGATAGGGCTTCGTGAATTGGGACTTCGTGAATTTGGGCTTCTAGAATTTGGACTCCTTGAAGTTGGACTTTTTGATGTAGGACTTCTTGAAGCAGGACTTCTTGACCTTGAGTCTGGAGACCTTTTTTTCTCGATTGCTGAAACTATCATCACGTTGGTATCACTAGGCACATTTTTCAATGCCGTTTTATCAGTTGTAATTATTGTAATGGTTTCTGGAGAGCTGAGTTTCTTATCCATACTGATAACCTTTGAAATTTTTTCAGCCAAAATTTTTGACTTGTTCAGCGGAATAGGTGATTTTGAAGGGCTTTTTATAGTTGGCGATAATTGACCCGCAAAAGTTTTATTATCAGTTGGCGACAATTTCAATGTAGGACTAAGGATAGATTTAGGTTTGTCAGACGGACTCAAAATTGATTTCGGTTTATCAGGACTTACTAAAATTCCCTTTGGTTTGTCAACGCTAGATTTGCTTACTAATCCTCCAGCTTTTATTTTAGACAGATCCAAGGCAATGTCAGCAATACTTTTAATAGGTAATTTTGGTAAGTTTTTAGCCAACATTTTCCCACTTTCCACTGTCTGAGTCTGATTTTTCTTACAACCGTCTGACTCGGATTTTTCTTCCGAAGCCGTACCATTCATAACGTGTCGTTTGTGCAACGTGTATGGAATGTCTACATTTGATTTTTGTGCCACTCCTTCTGAAAAAGCATCTTCATCACCAGAATCTGCGGGAGTGAGATCGATTGATTTTTGGTGCATTAACATATGCCGTTTATTATTTGAACTCAATCTTTGCCGAGGAGGATTAGGATCGCTTTTCGTTCTCTCAACAGTAGCGTGACTTAGTGCTTGCGCATCTTCAAAACCTAAAACTTGACTACCAACGATTTTTGGTGTGTATTCACTAAACGACGGTTCAACTGAATAATCTTTTTTGTCACTAGTCATGCTGTCTGTACGAGACTCGATTGAAAGCTTTTCTTGAAGTTCCTTTTCTCTCCGCTCTGCAAGTTTTCTAGCCTTGTTTAATGATTTCCAATCATCTCTTTCCGCCGGTTTATCTTCGGATCGACTTTTTTCGAGATACTTTCTTGATTCTTCGAACATAATCTTACTTTCATCCCTAAACTCTGAACTTCGATCTAGATACTCGTAGCTTTTACATTCTTGCAGGTCCCATTTTTTGCTAGTTTTCTTTTCATGTACGTTCCGTGCGGGCTCAGCTCTTTTCTCTCCTGATTCTGAGCGGCCGTATGTACGACTATAATAGTCAGGGAACTGGATTGCTCGAGGATCGAAGTTGAAGTATGGCTTATCTTTTGAATCTAACCTATCAGCACTTTTCCGTCTCGGCGGCTTGGGTTTATCGATAGGACTATGCTTCTGTTTGTACTCGGATTTAAAACTCTCTGTCGAATCTAATCTCTCGAAACTGTGCTGATTAAAACGGCGATTACTTTTGAAACTTCGAGAATCAAGACCTTCTAAGCTTTTTCGTAATTCTCGCAACCCCAGTTTTTCTTCTTTCGTGAATGAGTCGCCAAAACCTGCATAATCATCTCTTTCACTCGAGTCAAGTCTTTCAATGCTTCGGCGTAATTCACGCAAATCTATCACCCGTTCCGAAAACTTCGTCCCATAATAAAAGTCCCTCGAATGAGACCTTTCGCAAGACTCATATTTTTCCAATGATTTGCGATCAGTTTTCCGTATTTCTCTAGCGAATTCACGCTTTCTTTCCTCTCGGCTGTGTCTTCGTGTCTCCTTGTCTAACCACTTCTTCGAGTCACTTTTTTCTCGCGATTTACTACGACCTAAACTGCCTGTATTGATTTGTTGCTTTGGAAAGTGATCTTCAATACTCGTAACACTCTTTGCTCTGTCGGACCTTTTTCTCTCTACTGTGTCCATGATCAACTTATTACTTTCCGGACTTATATCGTCATCGATGCGTGATTTTGGTCGCATGATACCTTCCTCTCTTAACACTTCTGAATCAACGTGGGAAATTTTATGCTTTGGTTTAAAATTCTTCAACTCGTCTAACATCGTCATCTTCTGTTTTTGTACCTGTAAAATTATTGGGTCTTGTTTTTTGCTAACATCCTGTAAAATAACTTTGTTAAGTTCTGTTGAGCGAGATTCTACGTTACGTTCAAGTAAAGTTGAGGATTGTTGAATCTTAGACCCCCTAACTACGAATTCTTCTTCGCTCTTGGCACTGTATCTACGATCGCTATACTTGTTTGATTTCTTTTGGGATTTATCTTTGCTCAATTTAAGTTTGACAAATGAATCAGTTTCCGAATCCATTTGAAACATTTCTGGCTCGATACCTTCGTCGCTATTGTCAGACATAGGGTCATTATCATCGTGCGGACTCGAATATGATTCGTATTCACATTCATGCTCTCGTTCAAGCAGCTCATAAGAATCATGAGACAAATCATCATGCGACAAGTCACCTGCCGGGGTCGATTCCTCGTGACCGGATTCGGTCGACAACGAGGACGTCCCAGGATAAGAGCTACTGTATACACGCTCAGGTATAAAATCGTGATCGAGGGAGGGAATTTTAGAGCTCGCAGCACTGTAACAGCGGTTGCTCTCGTTATAGCGAGTGACGGGATTGTCAAGCTCGCTTTGGGAAGGCAAATGAATGGCTTCGTCAGCATCTTTGGTTCGCGCTTTGCCAGATTCTTCGAAACTTGAAGCGTAGAGCTCGCGACAACTTGCCGAACGCTGCCAGGGGTGTCGAGGTATGGGTCTGGGTTGAGGAAAATCAGAGGGACTGCTATTAGAGGGGCTGATACGACCTGTTGATGAAATCCGCTGTTGATTGGTAACATGCGACTGCCGTTGCGCTTGCACCTGGCTGGGGGTAGCTGACGAATGGACGTCGATAGAGGTGAGCGTCCGAAAGGACGTAACTGTGTCGTCGCGACGGTGACTCGTCCCGCCCGCCGAGGCACTCGTCGCAGTCGTCGGAGAATCCAGCGTCATTGAGCCGCATGATAGAGACAGAGCTGGAGTTGCCAGTGCTTAAACAAAAAGAACGACATACTTCAAATCACGGTGAATTTCATAAACACAACTAAGCAATAGTAGCAAAAAATTCAAGTTTCGTAACAGCAGAAAAAATCATGTGTCTTCATTGGTTATACATTATATTCTGGGTAGTTAGCCTCGAGTCCTATTTCGGCTAAGCAAAATAGTCCTTTGGGTCCTTGATCCACAAAATGAAGCTATTTCGAAATGGAATATATAACACATGAAAAAAACTCAAAATTAAAAGTCAATGAATAAAACTGAATAACAATCAGATTTCAAAGTACTTGTACTGCAGTACTTCTAATTAAAAGCACACGCCAGTACCATAGTTCAAATAAATAAAAGCATCTACAAAATCAAACTAAACTACAAATCTACAAACAGTGTGCCTGAATAACTCAAATAAATCTTTACGATTTTTAGTAGCATTAAAATCTTATTATTACTTTATCTAGAAGTTGTCATCAAAGGATCAAATTTAGTGAAGAGACAATTGCTGGTAATTACGCAAAGCAAGTTCACCAATAACTGAATACATGTGTTTTATTGGCATTTATAATTAGCGTCTGTCACTTAAAAGTGGGGTTAATTGAATAAAGAAATTTATCGTAATTGTTGGTGTCGGTCATTGTACATACCGGGATCGCCGAGGGGCAGGAGGGGGTGGGCAGAGATGCTGGAGCTGCCCATAAGGGAGCTGCTTGAAGTGGCGCCACGATAGCCTCCCCCCTCCAAGCCCTGCAATGCCCTACCACTGCTAGTCTGCCGGAACGAATTGGACCTACGAGCAAGAGAGAGTCAAGTTCAACATCAGACTTTTGCTAACTAAACAGGATTTTTGTTCATCATAACTAGACATTTCCGGTATAATTAAATCTACATTTCAATTTAGAAAAACAATGTTCTAAGAACCGTGACAAATACAAGAAGTATATCAACTATATGATTATACTAATTTAGTGATCTGATGGCAGCACACTCAGTGTTTTAACTTCAGTTCAACTCAAGAAATGCCAGTAACATGAGTTTGATCATTTTATGTATATTAAATTGTTCCTAATCTAGAAACATTTCGAGTTGCGACAAAACATTTAAACGAAGTGTTAATAACATCATTATTTAAAGGAGGGTTCAAACGTATATAATTGATTATAATTAGACGTGACTTGTATCATACGCACAGACACTTGTTATGTGAGTGGATCGGATGTGCAAATTATTCATTTCAGAGGGGATCGAAATTTCAGAACTAGAAATATAAATTCTTTCGTAAACGAAAATAAAACATCGATTTTAAAAATACCTTGAAAAACCTTGGAGGTATCGGTAAAAATTATATTGTTAGTTTTATCAGATAGCAGCCGGTGGGAAAATTATTGATCATAATTTATAAAAAGTAACGAAATAGTCTTGTAGGAAATATCCAAATTTATCAAACATGCATGGATTGTTTCCAATTAGACTTAACATTTACAATTTATCTATGCATCCAAACCTCCTTTACTAAAATTTCGAAATGGGCATGTTTTTGGTTTCATTAAAGTTTGTGACACAAACTTTTGAATGAAAGAAGATTAGAGATTACACCAAGACAAACAAATCGATCGGGTTTGTCGTGCCTGATGGTGAGCCTGACTCCTCGCCAAATTGTCCAAGCAGGCAACTCTGATAAAAGATGATAACTAATTTCTCAATGAATCTGTTACTATGATGCGATTTTTGCCCCGGCAAAAGCAAGACCGTGCCAACTCTGTTGTATGAGACTCTAAGTATGCAGATTGGTATTTAAAAAATGATTGATTCGTTCAAATAAGAATCAACTTCTCAAATCATTTTCTGTTTCTTACTTGAACGAGTCATGGAAGGAAAGTCTAAATACACAAAATAAAGAGCATGCACTATCTACAAATTTACACGCGGGATTTTGTTATGACAACAGAAGTTCTCCAAAGTTTCTTTACACTTTCACAAAATCTCACCTATGGAAAGTCTGTCGTTTGACGTAGTTGTCTCGAACAAACTCGACGATTTGTTTTTGTGTTTTTCCGCTGTACCTGTAACCAACCAGAATGCAACTTTGTAACAGATGGTAAAAAGTACTGGCCTTATTTGAGTTGTGATAAATTTGCATTGTTACCTGAACGACGATCCTCGACTAAGAACTCGAGTTTTTTGTCGTACTACTCGTTTGACGATGGTGCAACGGAAGAATCCATGATTCTCAACGCACTTCTTCCAAAAGTTTTTACATTCGTTACGACCATCGAAGAAAAATTCCACGGTGTCCTTGTAGTAACCCTAAAACGAATAGATTCGTATTTACGTTTTATATAATTTTTGAATTTATCTATCAATATTACAATTCAAACTCACATAGCCTTCTGGGTGGAGCTTGATTAAAAATCTTTTCCGTTTGAAACTGATTTTTCTAATTTTCGCCCAACTGAATGTGTTGATCTTTGTATAATGCTGATAAACGACGATCCCCATGTGAGCCACTGCTAAGTTTAATGATTCACCTTCATGGTCCTAAGAGATTAGATGAAACTTTAATTACAATGAAATTCAAATTAATTTACTGCATTCAATCTTTGCAATTGATTTTTCTCACCTTTGCCGGATGCATCTTCATGCCGTAGAGTTCACAACGTCGAGCAGTTTCGAGAAGATTTACGTCAGCTTCCGCGGGCGATTGTCCTCTGAAAAAGGATATTTAATTATAATTTTCGGTTGAGAACTATTTAGGAACAGGAGATACAACTTGACACTAACGCATGTTTTTTATGATTTTCCATTATCCTTCGCTCCAATTCGTGGTCCTGATGTGGGACAAACTTGTAAGTCGACAAGTAGGTGTGATCCGGGTAATCTTCAATAACGTAATCTCCACATTCAGCTAAAATTCATGTACATGTTATCACTAAACTATTTTATTCAATTTACGAATTTTACAAAATATAAATTAAAACTTTTGGAACTTACCCTGTACAATGTAACTAGCCATTAACGCAGCAGTATTATCATTACATTGTAAAAAACCCTGAGCCAAATCTCTCTTGATTTGCAAACAGAATAAATATCTCGTGAACTCTTCTTCAAGTTGTGCAGGATCTGGTGTATAAAATTTAACACAAAATCGTAAAAGTGGATCAATCAAGGATAATCCAACTTGCCGGCAAAGTGGTTTTTCCAGGTCAAGCCAATACTGCAAAAGAAGCGTAACAAATTATCATCCATTATCGTTTTCAGTCATCGCAGAAACTTCCTGGTTGAAAACACTTTAGTTATCAAAAGAACTTGCTTAATTGAGTATTGTATGGACGCACAAATAGATATTTGAACAAATAATTACATACTCGTCTAGCAATTGTCCATTTTAATACTGACCTTAGTTCCGTTGGGCTCTTGATATTCAAGGCCAAAATAATCAGCCTCTAAAAGATGTAATTGCTTGCAGACTTGGTCGAAAAGTACTTTGCCCAAAGCTTTGGCCTAAAAAACAGTGCTTTAAATCAATTTGCCATCTTAGATGTATCCAAAGAGTGAAAGAGAAAGTAAACGGTAGTAACTCGTTCTATTTAATAAAAATTGCTTTTTATACTTGGCATACATGTAATGAACAATAACCGATACACTTTATGCTCTAATTGATAATTTTTCATAGAACCGCGCGTGCATCAATTTCAATGTGAAAATTTTTAAAATTATTCTTGCTTAAAATTAATAAATACGTAGATTGAGCAACTGGTTGAAAATTTACAATGTCTCGATATTCGTTATTCAATTATTATTTTTTCGTTTTTTTTTAATGGTAGAAAATATACATTGTAATGATACCTGTATTTGAAACATTGTGATGGTATCATCCAGCATCTGAACTCTGATAGCCAGCATTTTTCCAGCCTTCCTTGGGGTCGTAGGTGGCGTACGACTTCCACCATCAACGCCAGCTGGTGTTGAGTGGCTGTGAGGCATCTTGGATCCCTCGTTCATGCTGAAGCTCTCTATGTCATTCATTGTACAAACATTTGTAAATATTAAATTGCGCTGCTTTCAGCTAAATTGTTCATGGCGAATGCTAAGTCGTCATCTGAAAACAATGGACATACATAATACAAAACAGAATGACATTTTAATTACTACTCTTGACAAACAATTATGAATTCAATTTTGTTTTCTGATCTTTTGCAAAAATCTTATATCAACTTTGTATTATGATTATTGCTCGCTAAAACAAAAGAAATTGTTAATTAATTGAAAAAATTATTTAAAAGCATTAAATTTTCTTTACGCTTCAGCAAAATAGTTTTCTGAAGGAAACATATACTTTATAATAAATAAATAACTCTAATGACCCTGTTATTTATAAATGAATAAATTACAACAAGTGTTCATAAAATAAACAAAAAAGGCACGTGAAATTTACATTGATTAAAGGTCCGCTGATGAGAAATAAGTCAGCGGTCTAAGCTACATCAACATTTACAAAATTTAAAAGGGCGCATAACGATATCGATTTATAACGCTTTAATACAGTCTTTTCTAGCCTTAAGTCCTCTTGAAATCCTCGAAATCGTTCTTTCACATCAGAAAAGCACACAAATCTCCAGGCGGTTTACCAACATTGATTTCGTTCATAACAAAAAATGAATAGCAAAAACGGTTGGAAGGTCGTTGTAGAAAAAAAAACTAGTTAACAATTTTAACTACGACAACGTATTGTGAGTAAGTAAATAAATAATGTTTTCTTCATTCTTACCGAAACGAATCAATATGACGTAAAAAAAGGAGATCTCATGTAAGAGAAAAAATTTGGAAAGGATGGGAAAGTTGACGGCGACGCGCTGTAAGCAAGCACGCCCCTAAATATTCATTCATTGATCAGAGCGTCGGAGTCGCTCTGAAGGAGTGTTCGTACGGTCGCGAGAATAACTGTACTTACATTGCTGTGCGTACGGTTTTGCTGTAAAATCATCCAACCAACGAGTCCTCCCTTGTACTAGAGCGTTCAGGCGTACATTACAGCACTTGTCTTGATCTCACAACACACCCACTAATAGCGAATTCACATCGCGTTATCAACTTTGACAAGTCTTATAGGTAGGATTCTGGAGACGTGCTTGATTGAATCCACACCAGAGGTCTCTAACTCCTGCGTGAAATGGAGAGAAGACAAGTTACCGATGATCACCGCTTATTATTTCCGGCGCTGATGAAATGTTCACAATTTTGAACTTTACAAAAAGAAATTCAAATCTGTAAACATTGGAAATAACAAATGTATGGTATTTTGCAGATCTACGAAAACATGCAAGCGAAATGAGTACGTTTAATTCCCAGATTTAATACACAGTACAATCAATAAAAAATACTAATAAATTAAATGTTAATAATATTTGTTATATTTTAATAAATTAGGTATCGATGGCAATAAATTCAATTTCCACTTTTCTTAATGGTCGATAAACTAAATCTGGCATCTGTCCGATATCTTTGGTTGCAATCATGGCTTTCATTCGGAAGTTTCTTAAAACGTGCATGGTGAAGATTTTCAACTCCATCATAGCAAACTTTTGACCTGAAAAATAAAAATTAAATATTTATCAAAATCAACATAATTGTTTTAAAACAGGTTTAATTCAGGATATGAGTTAAATTACCTATACAATTTCTTGGACCTCCACTAAAAGGTACATAACAGAATGGATGACGTTCCAAAATTTTTTCTGGCAAAAATCTGTCAGGATCAAATTTATGAGGATCCGGCCAGTAGTTTGGATCCATGTGGATCTCCTGAATGTATACATCCACCATGGTCCCAGTTGGAACAGTAAAATTTTCTAAAAAATAATGAAGTCATTAAATATGGCAAAGCACATTACTTTAGTTTTGATGTATATCTATTCGTTTAACTTACTGAATTTTAAATCTTCAGGCATAGCTCGAGAGATGAAATGGACGCTTGGGTATAATCGAAGTGATTCTCGAATGCAACGTTCTAGGTACGGAATTTTGTTTAAAGAATTAATATTGAACTCGCCTCCACATTCAGTCCACAAACTGTTAACTTCTTGCCTTGCCTTTTCCTGAAATGAAAATTGATTTGAAGCGGAATCTCAATTTCTACACTTTCGGTTTTGTTGTTCATTCATACATTTATTACCTGAATGTCTTCATGTTCTGCCAATAATTGTAAAATAAAAATGAGAGCCATCGCTGAAGTGTCGTGTCCCTGAAATTTTTTTATTCGCCAATGAACAAAAAACTTATTTATTTATCATCATAATATTACTCCCTTCTACCTCAAAAACAAAAGTATCAACTTCTTCAGCTATTCCTTTTTCGTCAATTAATCCATCCCAGGACGCTGCTATCAGAAGATCTAACATGGCCATTCGTTTTTTCTTGCCTGCAGTATACAAAAATGTAATTTATTTTGAGAAATACTGCTTTTAACGTTGATCAGAGAATTAAAAATAAAGGAACTATTAGACGACCTTTTATTACGTCCACATCCTCTTTCAAAAGTTCTTCCTTTGTAGTTGAGATGTCTTTAAGATATTTACCTCCAGTTTTTTGGTGATACTCTGTTCGCTCACGAATGATCTGATAAAATGTTTGAAAAAGTCAGAAATGAGGCATCAGCTTATTTTGTTATTCAAATGTTACCTTCTGTGAAAACTCGTGTAAAATTTTCACTGCTTTTCGTTGTTGCCAACCTCTCATCGTCAGGTTGTCGAAAATGAAATCAGAGTAATGCCAAGGTCGGAGTACTCTGAAAAGTCATTATAATTATACCGTCTTAACCTTAATAAAATTTAAATAGAAAAACTTGACGATTACCTGTGAACAATTTGTTCGCCGAAGAAAAATACAGCTTCTCTGTATTCTTCGACTGTTTTTTTGTCTATGACGTCTAAAGAGATTCCCATAGCAGTTTCTACAACAACAGTTTAACATGATTATCAAAACTGAAGGTATAAATTGAATTTAGTTTTTAGTATTTTTTGCATTTTTAAGATTAGTAAACTTACCACAAATCGCACTAAGACTATGGTACGTTATTATAGGAGTGATTTCAACTATTTTTTCTTCACCGCCTTCTTTTAAAGCATTGACTAGATGGTTCCCATGTTCAATAAGTACAGGAAAATACATTTGTAATACATTGAAGTGAAAAGCGTGTGTGAGAATTTTTCTGCGTGCATGCCATTTTGAACCTTTTAACATTCCAATAAGTTTTAAATCAATTCAACAAATAGTAATAAAGTACACTATTTTCCAATTACCTTTGCTTAGAAGTAGACCATCCCCTAACCAAGGTCTCAAGAACTTATATAACGAACTTTTCTCTATGTGTTTATGGCTTGTGAGAATTGTCTGCAAAGTCAATTATTACATTTAAGTTGAGTTTTGTAAAATTCCGTTTTTGGAGTAACAAATTTGACATTTTTACTTCCGCATCATCCGGGCTATAAATAACAACACCCGATAATGTTCCACCCCATAACTTTAAAGCGGGATAATAAATTTTCATGATGCTCTTCATGTGTGGTATTAAATTCTCTGCAAAATACAACGTAAATTATTCAAAGTCTGCCTTTTTTGAAAAAAGTGATTAAATAAACCTGGTTTCAAAAACGCTAGATCCAGAATATTTCCAATGATTGGTTTTTCCGGTGGTCCAGGTATTTTAGATAACATTCGACCAGTTCTCCCATACTGAATGTAAAGATGCAACGCAACCAGAAAACAAAAGAATAACACACTAATTTCAACTATCAGAAAAAACATATTTGTGTTATATATTTTACTATTTTAATTCGAATTTGTAGAAGAACTTCTACAGTGGAAGCAAATTTTGAAAGTTATAGTCAGAACAAAGTTTAACACTTCTCATCAGAAAATGTGTCGCATCACTGAGGAGAATATGTGATATCGCTTTTCATAATTACACAACGACTGATCGTATTCGTCATTAATTAGCAAAAACTACAAACTAAGTTGAATATTATTCTGATAATTCATCGGAACTATAAAAAATAATTATTTAAAAAAGATTTGTACAGTGTTTTGTAGCTTTCATTAAAGGAAAACATTGTGGTTCATTTTAAGTATTGAAGCAACGTTACATAAAGATAAAAAAGAATCAGCAGATTGCAAACGAACTTTGATTATTTTTTTGCAGACGTTTCTTACACTACGGTTGCGATTAACATTGCGTGTCAAACTTTAGATTTGAACTTTCGATTACATTTTTTATACTTGAACTACGTTGTGCCTAATGATTCCACTACTAACTTGAGTATTATTTTAAGATTTATTGAATACTATGAAATGTACAAACTAGATAACGAAAAACTAAAAATATAATTTATGTTTTTATTGGTGTAAATTTTACAGTCACTTTTTTTAAAGGTCTATACACTAAATCCACCAAACGTCCAATATCTTCGCCTTTTATTAAAGATTTTAATCTAAAATGTCGAAGGATATACATGGTGAACATCTTCATTTCCATCATTGCAAATCGTTGCCCTAAGAATACACGATATTAGACAAATTGCTTTTGAGTTTACTTCCTATTGAATCGACGGGAGTAATAAATTGTTATTTTTCATTTACCAATACAGTTTCTAGGCCCTGCACTAAATGGTATGTAAGCAAAAGGATGTCGATCAACCATGTTCTCTGGCAAAAATCTGTCAGGATCAAATTTAGTCGGCTCAGGCCAAAAATTAGGATCCCGATGAACTTCATAGATATAAACATGTAGCATTGTTCCCGCTGGGACGGTGACAGTATCTGGAAAAATTTCTTGAATATAAAGAAACGCAATATCATATGAGACAAAGTTATAGTTGAATTCTAAGTCAAGTTGATGTATTTAAAATATTATAAATTACTTAGTTTCATATTTTCAGGCGTTTCTCTAGAAACAAAATAAACACTGGGGTACAATCTTAAGGATTCTTTAATACATCTTTCTAAATATCGAAGCTTATTAAGAGTATTCATATTAAATTTGCCGTCACATGAGTTCCAAACTTCGTTTATCTCATCTCTGGCTTTTTTCTGAACGTCTTCATGCTCTGCTAACATTTGAATTATGAAAACTAGTGCCATGGCAGATGTATCGTGACCCTGAAAAATTATATTTGAAATTGATCAACTACAAGAACTCTTTCTCATTTGAGAATAATTCAACTGACTTCGAAAACGAAAGTGTCAACTTCTTCAGCAATCCCTCGTTCATCAATCAACCCCTCCCAGGATGCTGCTATCAGAAGATCTAACATTGCTAAGCGTTTCTTTTTACCTAAACATTAACAACTCTATGTGTAATTAAATACCTTAACAAACAAATTAATAAAAATATTGGAATCGATACCTTTCAGAATGTCATCATCGTCGTCTAAATATGAAGTTGCTATATTTTGTAAATACTTTCCTTCAGTTTTTCTGTGATATTCTGTACGCTCATTGATAATCTAAAAATTAAGTTTTTTTTCAAAATCGTATGAATATGTGATGACCTATAAAGTACATTACTTTTTGTGTGAAATCATGAAGGACTTTCATATATTTTTTTTGTTTCCAACCTCTCAAAGTAAAATTATCAAACAAAAAGTCTATGTAGAACCACGGTTTAAAAAATCTGCAGAAAAATCTATTATTAGTCTATTTTTTTAAGTAAAGCGTTAGCAGAAAAACGTTTTTACGCTAAATGATACAGTTTAAACATCACTGTTACCTGTACGATAGTTGTTCACCAACAAAAAATAAAGCTTCCTTGTATCTTTTAATTTCTTCGGGATCCACGTTTTTGAATGAAACCCCCATAGCAGTTTCTGTAACAAGATTTCATTTTAGTTAACAAAAAATTATATTTTTCTAAATTCAAATCTTACCACAAATTGCACTGAGTGTGTGATATGTAAAAAATGGTGCAAGATCCACCACCTTCTCTTTTCCATCGTTATTTAGAGACTGAACTACTTGTTCACTGTGCTCCTCCAAAATAGAAAAATATTTTTGCAAAACGTTGAAATGAAAAGCCGGTGTAAGAATTTTTCTCCGGTGATGCCATTTGACATCTACCACGTTACACAGACATCAGTATTTTATTCAATTTTTTTACATTTCAAACAAATTAGTTTTACCTCTGCTTAAAAGTAGTCCCTCAGCCAACCAAGGTTTAAAAAATTTGTAAATCAAACTTTTATTAATGTGTTTAGTGTTTGTTAGAAGAATCTGAAACAATTATGTTAATTTTTTTCAGGAAAAAATGGTTCCAAATTGAAAAAAAAAAAGGAGACATACTTCTGCATCTTTAGCATTGAGAATACAAGCACCAGATAAAGTTCCACCCCAGAGTTTGAAAATCGGATAATATTTTTTCACAATTGGATCAACGATTTTAAAAAAATCCTCTGCAAAAATTTTATTTTGTATGAATGCTTTCTGTTTAAATATTTTAAAAATGTGCATTACTTTGCTCATTTGATTACCTTGCCTCGATACGTGACAGTCGAACACATTTCCGAGTATTGGAAGCCCGGGAGGGCCAGGAATTTTAAACAACAAACGACCATTCTTACCACATCTAATAAAAATGTGTATTCCAATCAAGACACAAATCAAAGAAATCACAAATTCTAAAATATACATCCTCGCGAGAAATTCACAGCATTATCGCGCCTGGGAAATTTTTGTCGCTATACTCTTGCATCTATGATCGAACAAACTAGTAGATCTTTGCTTGTTCGCAACTCTGCGATAACTACTTGTTGTTATGATTTTTGAGGCCGCTAATATAACTGAGGTTTATTGAATTAATAATCACTTTTTTTAATGAAATCTCATGTTGCAATAACCTTCGAACGATAAGAATACTCGAATTTGGACTGAATACTATTCTTAATTTAGATGCAACTTTTTATCGTAAGACAAGTAACGCCAATGTTTTGAACGGAAGAAGGTTAAACAAACAAACGATTATTTTAATATTTATTATCGACAACAAAAAAGACCAATCTTTCATTCTAAATAAATTTTAACAACTATCGATTTGAAATAATGATCAGGGTTTACACAAGTCTCCGATAATTAGGTTTGGAAAAAAAGTTACACGTTAATAAGTACTACACATTTTAGCTTTATTTTATCGTATTTTTTTAATTGGCGTGAATTTTACATTTACGTTATTCATAGGTCTATACACTAAATCTACTAATCGTCCAAGGTCTTCACTTTTCATTAAAGATTTCAATTGAAAATGTCTAAGGATATACAAAGTAAACATTTTCATTTCCATCATTGCGAATCGTTGTCCTAAAAAATAAAACCAAGGTTGAAAAATACGTGTAATTTTACCTTCGGTTATATGGAAAATTGTTTCTTTTACCAATACAATTTCTGGGTCCTGCACTAAATGGTATGTATGCAAAAGGATGCCGGTCAACCATGTTTTCTGGCAAAAATCTGTCAGGATCAAATTTATTCGGTTCAGGCCAATGCTTGGGATCTCTCTGAACTTCGTAGATATCTACGTGTAGCATAGTCCCGGCAGGAACGGTGACAGTATCTGAAAAAATTGTGTTAGTATAAGAATGAATACAAACAGAAATTTATATCAGGCAATGAATATCAAATGAATTACTGAGTTTAATATCTTCAGGTATTTCTCTAGATACAAAGTGAACACTAGGGTACAATCTTAAAGATTCTTTAATACATCGTTCTAAATATGGAAGCTTATTCAGAGTATTCATATTTAATTTTCCGTTACACGAGTCCCAAATTTCATTGATTTCGTCTCTGGCTTTTTTTTGAATGTCTTGATGCTCTGCTAACAATTGAATTGTGAAAACCAGTGCCATGGACGATGTATCGTGACCCTGAAAAATGACATGTATCATTCATTAATTGTTAAATTTTGTATAAAACGATAATTTGACTTACTTCAAATACAAAGGTGTCAACTTCTTCAGCAATGCCTTGTTCATCGATCAATCCCTCCCAGGATGCTGCTATCAGAAGATCTAACATTGCCAATCGTTTCTTTTTTCCTAAACATTCACAGCTTTTTGTGTAATTAAGTACATTAGAAGAACAAATAATTAATAAGAAGTTGAAATCGATACCTTTCGAAATATCATCATCGTCGTCTAAGTATGAAGTTGCTATATTTTGTAAATACTTTCCTTCAGTTTTTCTGTGATATTCTGTACGTTCTTTAATAATCTGAAACATTTATCTTACGATAATCCCACCAACTGATGATCCTTTGCAGAAATACTATACCTTTTGTGTAAAGTTATGAAGAATTTTTAAATATTTTTTTTGTTTCCAACCTCTCCATGTAAAATTGTCGAACAGAAAGTCTATATAAAACCACGGTTTGAGAAATCTGCAGAAAAATCTTACCAGCTCAGTTTGCTGAACAAAGTAGTCTGAACGAACTGATACTATTGAAGCTTTAATATTACCTGTAAAACAGTTGTTCACCGAGAAAAAATGAAGCTTCTTTGTATTGCTCTATTTCAACTGGATCTACGTTTTTAAATGAAACCCCCATAGCGGTTTCTGTGAAACAATTTCATTTTAGTTTTAAATGTTGGAGAATTTTAGAATTTTTGTGAATTTCAATCGTAAATTTAGTCTGGTCAACTTACCGAAAATTGCACTGAGTGTGTGGTATGTAAAAAATGGTGCAAGATCGACCACCTTCTCTTTTCCATCGTCATTTAAAGACTGGACGATTTGATCACCGTGTTCGTCCAGAATAGTGAAATATTTTTGTAAAACGTTAAAATGAAAGGCTGGTGTGAGAATTTTTCGCCGATGATGCCATTTTGCATCTATCAAATTACACATGCAGGATTTCTTATTTTATTAGTAATTCATGTTCATTACGTTTAAGAAACTATATTATTACCTCTGCTTACAAGTAGTCCTTCGGCCAACCAAGGTCTTAAAAATTTGTAGATTAAACTTTTGTTGATGTGCTTATTGCTTGTTAAAAGCACCTGCAATTATTTTTGGTAAATTGTTCACAAATATTGATTGAAATTATATGAAAAAGAGAATGAAAAATACTTCTGCATCTTCAGCAGTGAGTATGCAAGCACCAGATAAGGTTCCACCCCATAGTTTAAATATTGGGTAATACTTTTTTATAATTGGATCGAGGACTGTAAAAAAATCCTCTGCAAAAATTTAAATATGACATGTATTAATTTTTTGACGTAAATGCTCTAAAAAATCGGTTTGTTCATTTGCTCACCCTGTCGCGAAGTATAAACTTCAAATACATTTCCAAATATTGGGATCCCAGTAGGGCCAGGAATTTTTAGCATTAAACGACCATTTTTACTATATCGAATATATACGTGTAATCCAATCAAGCCGAAAATCAATAAAATCAGACCTGCTAACATATACATCCTAACGAGACCTTTATTAGTATCGCGATTGATTGGAAAATTTGCAATGACAAACTAGCATGTATTATTAGACGAGTTGATCTTCGCTCACGCACAACTCATCGACAACTACTCATTATTATGAATTTCAAGAAGACTGATTAACTGAAATATATCGTAAACAATTTTTTTCGATTAACTATATCTAACGCAGTGATGAACTTTTTTTTCCCAAAAGTTCATTCAAAGTAGAACTGACTTCGTTTCCACATGCTTGTTAACATGCACTGAGATCGTGTTACACGAAAAAGTACCTGCGAGATCTTAATGCAACGGAGTAAATGTTAAATTTTGGACCAAACGAAACGATGATGTTACCTAGGGTAAAGGATAATAAAAGGTGTATTGAATTAATGATGCAAAATTTGTAAACAATTTTATTAGAAAATAACATTACATTTTTGTGAATATGATAAAATTAAAAAAAAATTATTTTGCACAGTAAATGGATTGTTCGTTATAATAATGAAATGAAAATAATTGCTCAAAGGTCGAAGTTACTAATTGACCATTTATTCAAATCTTGTAATCGGTTTAAATTTTACATGTACTTTCTTTAAAGGCCTGTTTACGATGTCCATCATTCGTCCAATATCCTGAGTTTTTATAAACGCTGTCAATTCAAAATGTCTCAAAATATACAAAGTAAAAATTTTCATTTCTATCATTGCAAACCGTTGTCCTAAAAACCCAATATTGAAAAAATCGAGTAAAAATGAAAATTATTCATACATTTCCTAATTTTTGATCAACTTAAAACATTGTGTTCTTTACCAATGCAATTTCTAGACCCTGCACTAAATGGTATATAACAAAATGGATGACGATCAGCAATTTTTTCTGGCAAAAATCTGTCGGGATCAAATTTAGTCGGCTCAGGCCAATGTTTAGGATCTCTGTGAACATCGTAAATGTGGATGTCAAGCATGGTACCTGCCGGCACAGTGTACTTTGCTGAAATAATTTAACATACCATAAGTGAGAATATTAGGAAATTGTATAAAAAAAAGTTTTCAACATAATACAAATTACTTAGTTTGATATCTTCAGGTGTTTCTCTGGAGATAAAATGGACACTAGGATAGAGTCTCAAAGATTCTTTGATGCACCGCTCTAAATACGGGAACCTATTTAAAGTGCTCATATTAAATTTGCCGTCACACGAGTCCCAAACTTCGTCAATCTCAGCTCTTGCGTTTTTCTGAATTGCAGTATGTTCGGCTAATAACTGGATCACGTAAACCAATGCCATCGATACAGTATCATGGCCCTGAAAAATTTAAAAACTTTTTAAAAAATTCCAATAGTATATAATTCAACAAGTTTTGACTGCCCATAGTCATCTAGATTGTGGATGTGTCCATCCTGCAAACAAAATTCTTACTTCAAATACAAATGTGTCAACTTCTTCAGCAATTCCATTTTCGTCGATTAACCCCTCCAAAGATGCTGCAATTAGTAGATCCAACATAGCTAACCGTTTCTTTTTACCTGCAAATAGAATACTTAACAAACTGTCAGAGAAGCAGTTACATTTATTAAAATACCTTTAGAAATGTCATCATTTTCTTCATACGACGTTGCTATATTTTTCAAATATGCCCCTTCAGTCTTTTTGTGATATTCTTTACGTTCATTGATGATCTGAAAAAATACCATGCTTAATCATCACTGATAAATAAATTATAATTTGCAATATCAAGTTACTTTGCGGGTAAAATTATGAAGAAGTTTGATGTTTTGGCTTTGCTCCCAACCTCTTGGAGTCAAGTAATCAAAAATGAAATCTATATAAAACCATGGTTTCAGAGCTCTGTAATTTTTGAAAAAATAAAACATTAGTTGCAGTAGTAATGTTATAATAGTATTAAGTAGTAATGCAATAAATAAAATACTGCATTCGAGATCAGTCAAGTAAAAATAAAAACTAAAACTTATAAATCAACACCGTAATATTAGGTAGGAATTCATGTTACCTATAAATATTTTGTTCTCCAACAAAAATAACAGCTTTTCTATATTTTTCAACTTCCTCCGAATCTATTCTCTCAAATGTGATTCCCATTGCTGTTTCTGTAAAAAAATTGTTAGTCAATAATTTGATTTGTGTTGTCATTTTTTACTATTTCATTTAACACACCACAAATTGCGCTGAGTGTGTGATATGTTAGAAATGGCACAAGTTCGACGATTTTTTCTTTTCCACTGTTGTTCAGAGATCGGACAATTTGCTCACCGTGTTCTTCCAAAACGGTAAAATATTTTTGCAAAACGTTGAAATGGAAAGCCGGTGTGAGAATTTTCCTCCTGTCATGCCATTTTGAACCTAATAAATCCATTCTTTCAACGATTTATGATTTCTATCTTGGTGGCTCTATTTTTTACCTCTGCTTAGAAGAAGTCCTTCTGCCAACCACGGTTTAAGAAATTTATAAACTATGCTTTTCTCAATGTGCTTAGTACTTGTTAGCAACACCTGGAATTGTTTCGAAAAAATTCTTGTCGATTAATAATAAGAAACTATACCCAAAATAGTCATGGATTGAAAAAAATACTTCTGCGTCTTCTGCAGTAAGAATTTTGACACTTGATAAAGTTGCGCCCCAGAACTTAACGATCGGATAATACCGTTCTAGTATTGGATCCATCATTTTGAAGTAATCTTCTATAATTGTCAGATTTCCGTTTAAAAATTATAATTTTGCAAGAGTTAATTCAAAATTAACTTTTTAAAAAGCTTACCTAGATTTGTAACATGAAGGTCCAAAACATTTCCGATAATTGGCAATCCAGGAGGGCCAGGAATTTTAAACAACAAACGACCATGGCGTCGATATCGAATATAAACATGCAACCCAACCAAAATACATAGCAATGATGCCAAAAATGCTAGAATAGACATTGTCACTTGAAGTGAAAAAATATTTCTAGTGTGTTTGATAAAATTGTGCACGATTAAGAAATGTTCGATCTTCTCTTAAAAGCAAGTCATTGAAAACTAATGACTATATCCCAGTGGTTCTTTAATTTTGCTGATGTAGCGAATCTACAATGTAATTAATGTTTTTTTCAAACTGATAATTATTCGCTGTAAGTGATTTTGTTGGAACTTTTGATGAAATATTATTCTAAATAAATTGCGAAAAACTGCCGTTATTAGTTTATGGTTGATATTTTTATTGTATAATCAATCAATAACGTACAATATTATTAACATGAAAAATTTTATTGTTCTGATGTTATGCCATGGTCGGTTTATTGCTTTTGTGACTTTCTCTAATGTCTTTTCGATAACGTCACTTTGATAATTTATTAAACTTTTTATACATTATGAGTTCTTGCAAACTGCTAAATGTCATACCAGGCCAAAATTACGCATCGACCACTCATTTAGACCTTGTTATTGGAGTAAATTTTACATGAACTTTTTTCAAAGGCCTGTACACTACGTCTACCATTCGTCCGATATCCTCAGTTTTTATTAAAGCTGTCAATTCGAAATGCCTTAGAATGTACATGGTAAATATTTTCATTTCTATCATTGCAAACCGTTGCCCTGAAAAGCCCAAAAAATTGAAGGAATAAGAAAATAAAATGTGTATGAAGATAAGACAAACACTTTGGATTTTACCAATGCAATTTCTGGGGCCTGCACTGAATGGTATATAACAGAATGGATGACGGTCACCACTTTTTTCAGGTAAAAATCTATCTGGATTAAATTTAGTCGGATCAGGCCAGTGCTTAGGATCTCGATGAACTTCGTAAATGTAGATAGTTAACATGGTACCTGCAGGCACCGTGTAATTTGCTGAAATAATTTGACATATTGTCCGTGAAAATATTACGAAAAAAAACTTTTTCGTATTTTAGAAATAGTTTTTAGCTGTGATGAAGTTACTTAGTTTAATATCTTCAGGTGTTTCTCTAGAGATTAAATGGACACTAGGATAGAGTCTCAAAGATTCTTTGATACACCGCTCTAAATACGGGAACCTATTTAAAGTGCTCATATTAAATTTGCCGTCACACGAGTCCCAAACTTCGTCAATCTCAGCTCTTGCGTTTTTCTGAATGTCGGTGTGTTCTGCTAACAACTGTATTACGTAGATCATTGCCATTGATACAGTATCGTGGCCCTGAAATTATTACATTAATGTTACTTAACTATCAACGAGATGAATTAATGTATTCGTTTGACATAAACGTTTTTACTTCAAATACAAAAGTGTCAACTTCTTCAGCGATCCCCTGTTCGTCAATCAAACCATCCCAAGACGCTGCAATCAGGAGATCCAACATAGCCAATCGTCTCTTTTTTCCTGAACATATTAAAATTCCAAATCTGAATTACAATCAATGGTTTAATGAGTTCTTAAAATTAGAAAAATACCTTTCAAAACGTCCGCATCATCGTCTTCGTAAGATGTTGCAATGTTTTTTAAATATTCGCCTTCAGTTTTTCTGTGATATTCCTTACGTTCGTTGATGATCTATAGAAATACCAAAATTATTCACTGATTTTATGATTTTCATTCCCCGTCTACTACTTACTTTGCGTGTGAAATCATGGAGAAGTTTAACGCTTTCTCTTTGCTTCCAACCTCTTGAAGTCAAGTTATCAAAAATAAAATCTGGATAAAACCACGGTTTCAGAAACCTGCAATTTAGGAAAGTAAAATAATCATGTTCAATATTAACGTGAAATTACTGTTACTTAATATCGGTATACCTATAAACGTTTTGTTCGCCAACAAATATGACAGCTTTCCTGTATTTTTCAACTTCATCTGGGTTTATTGTTTTAAATGAAATTCCCATAGCAGTTTCTGTGAAACAAACTTTGTTATTTAGTACCTTGCCCTCTACATTTTATTTTTTGGAATTATTATTTACAACTTTTTCCAACGCACCACAAATTGCGCTGAGTGTGTGATATGTTAGAAATGGCACAAGTTCGACAACTTTTTCTTTTCCACTGTTGTTTAGAGATTGAACAATCTGCTCACCATGTTCTTTCAAAACAGTGAAATATTTTTGCAACACGTTGAAATGAAAAGCTGGTGTGAGAATTTTTCGCCGGTGATGCCATTTTGAACCTAATCAATTGATTCTTTTAACGATTTACAGTTTTTCTGTCTTTAACTCTATTTTCGACTCTTACCTCTGCTTAAAAGAAGTCCTTCACCCAACCAAGGTTTTAGAAATTTGTAAATTATACTTTTCTCAATGTGCTTATTACTTGTTAGCAGCACCTAAATTAGTTGTTTGTATTAATTTCAAGAATAATTACTATAAAATGTTATATGAACGAATTGTTTGAAACAAAATTTGAAAAATACCTCTGCATCTTCGGCAGTCATTATGAGAACACTAGATAAGACTGTGCCCCATACTTTGAAAATAGGATGATATTTCTCTATTATCGGATCCAACTTCGCAAAGTAATCCTCTAAAATGGTCAGATTCAACATTGATAATGGCAAGTTACCTGAATTACCTGATACTCGATTAGTTTTTTTAAAGTGCTCACCTGGATTCGAGACGTGAACATCAAAAACATTTCCCAATATTGGGACCCCAACAGGACCAGGAATTTTGAACAACAAACGTCCAATGCGTCTATGTCGAATGTACAAATGAAAACCAACTAAAATACATATTACAAATATCACGAATTCTAAAATAGACATTGTCACGCAAAATAATCCACAAGTTCCTTGTATTTTTAATAAACTCGTTCACGATAAAATATCTTGAAGTGCAAAGTACTTCATTCAAGAGTTCTTCATCTAGAACTGCTCACGATTTTTATCTTTGGGTGTTCTAGCATAGAAGATCTTTACTACAATTAACTTTTTTCCCGAAATGATAATGTTTTTGCTGAAAGCAAGCTCGAATGTGGTCAGAATCTTTATTCAGTTATTCATTAAAGCAGTTATATTCTGTCGGACGAAAAAAGTATACTGATTCCTACATTGTAGACATTAACCGATAGCCTTCAATTACATGCGAAATATTCATTGAAGCAGTTATATCTTGTCGGACGAAAAAAGTATACTGATTCCTACATTGTAGACATTAACCGATAGCCTTCAATAACATGCGAAATCAACGTTCCTGTGAAATTCTATAGTTGTGTGTGTGTCGATTTTAGAATCACGCAAAATCGTCTGTCACTTTATTTTATAAGTGAAAAACCGATTACTTGACAGAACACAAGCAATTGCAAAACCAGTGTTTAAAAAAAATTCTTTATCATGAAGAAATAAACAATAAATTAATAAATAACCTCGTCTCTGAACACGCACACATTTACAGTACCGCTAGTTGTATTGACGGCTATCGGTTAAAATGCATTAGATATGAGAGCCGCTGAAGTTATTACTTAGTCGAACCTTGATCAGAAATTAGGTGGTACAAAAAGTAAGCTTTCTATTCTACGCTACTTTTCAACATCTAGTTTGAAAAATTGAAACGAAATGTTATTGCAATTAACTTTCATTGTTTTTTTATCTTCAAGTGCGTGTTTTCGCTATACATTTTTCGTGGAATGCAAAAAATTCGATATCTATATCATTCACGATATCTAATTATTCGCGTGCACAATTTATGAACTCGCATTAAAAACACAGTGCAAGAAATATTGGTCTCTACTTTTTTCATTTGGCTGTGAATAACTTTTGCGCAAAAACTGATCAATCCGTCGTGATCAATATTTGTCTTTTTGTATACCTGAATATTACAAAAAATGATTCTTTGAACGTTCAATCAAATGTTTTTCTAATGTGCTGTATGTTAATTTCAGGAGAGGTTACGTTTTCAATCTCTCCCACATCAACCATTTGTCATTTTCGTTGTATATTATTATTCGCGTACTTTGAATAAATATGAAAAAGTTAAATGGACCTAATAGAACGAATTTTTTTTAATTATTAGAAAAATTGGCAACAAAAAGTGTTATGTAGTGTATTGCAGTGACTTAGAAGTGCTACAATAATTTTTTTCTATCAGCTTCTCATATCCGGCGTCAATGGGCGACACAAAATTTATGACAGTAAAAAATTCCATATGAACGAATCAGTCAAGATCAGTCTAATGTAATAATTCAAAAAATTTACGAAAAACAAGATTTATTGGTGTTTAATTATAAATAGCTCATGAACAACTCTCATCACAATTTCCGGGCTACTAGAAATCTCCATTAAAAAATTTTCAATTATTTAATTTTTTTAAAACTTTTCAAAGATATCTAGAAAACTATGGTGATATAAGATGTGCCCGCAAAAAAGCTGCCCAGGTTGAAATTAAGAAAGTTGGTGACTACTATTGTGATCTTATGATTGGAGTAAACTTCACATTCACTTTTTTCAAGGGTCTGTAAACTAAATCAACCATCCGTCCGATTTCCTCAGTTTTGATTAAAGCTGTCAATTTGAAATGTCTTAGAATGTACATGGTAAACATTTTCATTTCCATCATTGCGAATCGTTGACCTAAAACCCATTTTTTGAATTTTTTCAGCTCTTCATGGTATATCAGCGGTCAAACAAAACTGTCTTTTACCAATGCAATTTCTGGGACCTGCACTAAACGGTATGTAACTAAAGGGATGACGATCAACAATTTTTTCTGGCAAAAATCTGTCGGGATCAAATTTATGTGGATCGGGCCAGTGATTAGGGTCTCTGTGAATTTCATAGATGTAGATATCAATCATGGTCCCTGCTGGCACTGTGTAATCCTCTGAAACAGCATAATTTGATTATTTATATAAGTCTTAATAAAACACAAAATTTATCAAGAAAAACCATGACATTCAATAACGTATGACATAACATTTAATAATGTATAACATAATATTTTACTTAGTTTGATATCTTCAGGTGTTTCTCGAGATACAAAATGAACACTAGGGTACAATCTTAGCGATTCTTTGATGACTCGTTCCAAATATTGAAGTCTATTGAGAATATTCATATCAAATTTGCCTCCACAAGAGTCCCAAACATCATCAATCTCAGCTCGAGCTTTTTCCTGAACTTCTTGGTGTTCTGCTAACAATTGAATTATAAAAACCAATGCCATGGCTGAAGTATCATGACCCTAGAAGTTGTATCCAAGTTTATACAAATTATTCAGGAGTTCAGTAAATGTTTGAAGTTTTAAAATACATCAAACATTACTTCAAAAACAAATGTATCGACTTCTTCAGCAATTCCTCTTTCGTCAATCAAACCTTCCCAAGATGCAGCAATCAAAAGATCCAGCATAGCCAAACGTTTCTTCTTTCCTAAGGATTTATAATGGATTCAGATTAATAATTGAACCAAAATTATGTCGAAAATGAGCATTGTAATTCAAAGAAACACCTCGCATAAACGCAGTATCGTCGTCCTCATACGAAGTCGCTATATTTTGTAAATAAACCCCTTCAGTCTTTTTGTGATATTCCATACGCTCACTGATAATCTAAAAATATTTATATTTCGTGATTTTATCGATTCATAGAAATTTTATTTTTAAGTTCATTACCTTTCGAGTGAAACCATGCAAAATTTTGAGGTGTTTCTTTTGCTCCCAACCCCTTGAAGTCAAGTAATTGAAAATCGCATCTATATAAAGCCATGGCTTTAAAACTCTGTATACAAACGGAAGTACATTTTTTTCGATAAAAATACATTGACTTGTGTATAAAGAAAATTATAATTTACCTATGTACGGCTTGTTCACCAACAGAAATCACTGCATTCCTGTAATTTTCAACTTCTACTGGATCTATTTTTCTAAATGATATTCCCATAGCAGTTTCTGCGACATAATATATAATTAGTAATTCATAATTTGCATTTTAATAAATTTTTTCTGAAATGTTTACTAACCACAAATCGCACTAAGTGTGTGATACGTTAAAAACGGTACAAGTTCGACGACTTTTGGCTTTCCATTATTATCCAATGATCGGACAATCTGCTCACCATGTTCTTCCAAGATGGTAAAATATTTCTGGAGAACGTTAAAATGAAACGCAGGTGTAAGAATTTTTCTTCTCTGATGCCATTTCGAACCTAAAATAGAATTTCAGAAATTAAATTTCTTTTCAGTATGTAAGTAAGTAAGTACACATGTGCAAAAGTGTACTTTTACCTGTACTCATGAGGAGTCCTTCGCACAACCAGGGCTTCAGGAATTTATAGATTAAGCTTTTCTCAATATGCTTTGTACTTGTCAGTAATATCTAAAATCACTTTTTATCTTAACCAAATCAATGAGCATCGGCTGTAATTATAATCTAAGTTAAACATACTTCTGCATCTTCGGGGTTGAGCACAACAACGCCGGATAAAGTTCCACCCCATACTTTAAAAATCGGATAGTATTTTTTAATTATTGGATCGATCGCTGTGAAGAAATCTTCTAAAAGTTCGAAAGTAAATTTTAATTGAATGTATATTTTGTTCAACTGCTGTGTTATCAATTATGGTGTTATTTATTTATTAACTTACCTAGTCTTGGAATATGGACGTCAAAAACATTGCCAACAATTGGGAACCCAGTTGGTCCAGGTATTTTGAACAACAATCGGCCATTGCGACCGTATCGAATATAGATGTGCAATCCAACCAAAACACAAATCAACGATATCAGTGTTTCAATAATTAACAACATCATTACATAATTCGACAATATCGCGTTCTAATGAAAAACTCTATTGATCAACTTGCATGCGACTAAACAAGTTGATCTTTACATGAAAGCAAATCATCGACAACTGCTTGTTATTATGATTTTCTTCATGTTTATTACAGCTCTATCAATTTTTTTGATAATCAATGTCTCATGAAGTTATAAGCAATTTTTTGTTAAGTGTGAGTCCATTTTAATCTGAAGTTGATACGTTTTCACGCGTTTCTAAGGTCAAGTGGGATAGAGAGTTACTTAACAAATAATGCTTTTGAGAAAAATAGTCATTAAAGATATTTTATCGATTTTATTTGACAGCTGAAAAAGACGGTGATCTGAAATATTTTCTGCTTCAGCTCTGGACCAAAATTAAGAAGATGGGGTCACTAATTTCGATCCAACGATTGGTGTAAATTTCACAATTACGTTTTTTAGGGGCCTGTAAACTAGATCTGGCATTCGTCCGATGTCTGCACTTTTAATTAAAGCTGTTAATTCAAAATGTCTGACAATACACATGGTGAACATCTTCATTTCCATCATCGCAAATCGTTGTCCTGAAAATTATGCACAACGAAAATTTGTTCAACTTCTCAGTATCGTGTGATTTTTCGAAACTTTCCAATTTACCTATACAATTTCTAGGTCCTGCACTGAATGGTATAAAACAAAACGGATGACGATCAACAATGTTATTTGGTAAAAATCGATCCGGATCAAATTTACTCGGTTCAGGCCAATGCTTAGGATCTCTGTGCACTTCGTAGATATAGATGTTAGTAATGGTGCCTGCCGGCACAGTGTACTTCTCTGAAAGAATGTTGAATCATTGTTCGTTCAACAATTTGTGAAAAGAAGATGTGATACATGTTCTTATTTGTTACTCTATTGAAATTACTTAGCTTGATATCCTCAGGTGTTTCTCGTGATATAAAGTGAACACTAGGGTATAATCTTAAGGATTCTTTAATACATCGTTCCAAGTATGAAAGTTTGTTAAGAGTACTCAAATTAAATTGGCCTCCACACGACTCCCAAATTTCATTAATCTCAGCTCGAGCTTTCTTCTGGATTTCAGTATGTTCTGCTAATAATTGAATAACAAAAACCATTGCCATTGAAACAGTATCGTGGCCCTGAAATGTTGTCATTAAATTTCAATTGCCCATTAATCAAGACAAATTAGCGTATTTTTCGACAAAAAATGAACTCACTTCAAATACAAAAGTGTCAACTTCCTCAGCAATCCCATTTTCGTCAATTAATCCCTCCCAAGAGGCAGCAATTAGGAGATCTAACATAGCTAACCGTTTCTTCTTCCCTTAATGTGTACCAAGTATGTTATTTAATAGACTTTTTGATAATGAATCTGTGTTCCTTTAAATATCGATTCGCACCTTTCAAAATGTCAGCATCGTCGTCCAAATACGAACTTGCTATATTTTTCAAGTACCTCCCTTTAGTTTCTCTGTGATATTCTGCACGTTCATGGATGATCTACAACAATTATATTATCAAAAATCATATCAATCAACTGTTTTTCAGACGCCAGATTGAAATACGTCACTTTTCGGGTGAAATTGTGGAGAATTTTGATGTACTTCCTCTGCTTCCAACCTCTTAACGTCAAGTAATTAAAAATAAAGTCCACATAGAACCATGGTTGGAAAAGCCTTCAATTTTTATCAGAAATAAATTTTAGAGTTAACACAAAATGCCATTTTTTGTCATTGACAATTAAAGTTGAATTATACCTAAAAACTGCTTGCTCACCAACGAAAATTACAGCTTTCCTATATTTTTCGACCTCTTCTGGATCTATATTTTTGAAGGAAACGCCCATAGCAGTTTCTTTAAAAAAAGTGCTGATGATTAGTTTTTCATTTCAGTTTTCTAATAAGTTCATATAAATTTTACTAACCACATATTGCACTTAACGTATGATAAGTTAAAAATGGGACAAGTTCGACCAATTTTTCATTCCCATTGTTACTCAAGGATTGAACAATCTGAGCAGCATGTTCTTCCAAAATAATGAAATACTTTTGCAAAACATTAAAATGAAATGCTGGCGTAAGGATTTTTCGTCGATGATACCACTTCGTACCTAATGAATTGACTTACTGAGTTAGCTATATTATTTTGAAGTGTCAAGTTGAATTTCTACCTTTGCTTATAAGGAGCCCTTGACCTAACCACGGTTTCACGAATTTGTACAAGAAACTTTTATTCGTGTGTTTGTTGCTTGTCAAGATTTTCTATAAAATAAACGAATCAAATAAATCTACATTTGATAAATTATTATCAAGGCAAATTACTTCTGCATCGTCAGCAGTCAGCACCGTAACACCATTGAAAATCCCACCCCATAGTTTGAAAATAGGATAATATTTTTTAACGATAGGATCAATGATCTTAAAGAAGTCATCTGAAAATTTTAATAAAAATTGTCCAATTTTTAATTATGTTTATTTGGGTGTTTATAGTTTTCATGAGTTTCTTGTACTTGCTTACCTGGTCGTGGGATATAAACATCAAAGGCGTTTCCAATTATTGGTAATCCTGGAGGTCCAGGTATTTTAAATAAAAAACGACCAGTTCGACCATATCGAATATAAATATGTAATCCAACCAGAATAGAGATTAACGTAATGACAAATTCAATCATACTTCAATTTTATTAAAATTGAAACGTTAATGATATCTCTAAACAATTATTCTATTTAAAAAAAAGTTAGTTTAAATCTGTACTAACGTCTTGTTAACCGAAGAAGAAAAAGAATATACTAAGGATACTCTGTCTGGTTTAAACGATTGTGTAAAGTCATCAAAGTAGCTACACACAAAGTGTAAATGAAAAACCAATTACTGAAAACAATAGGATGAATGACTTTTCAAATTAACAGTACTTTTACCAAAAGTACTATTTACCGATTTACAAGTCACTTGCTACATGGATATTATTATAAGAACAACGATTAAAATTGTATTAATTTTTCTCAATCTAGCCGTTTAATGATTATTGTCACAAATTTAACCAACGCTTTTTTATGTGGTATAAAAAAATATATGACAAATTTCTGATACTTGTGTTCAATCACAGTTTATTGTAATTCAGATATCATTGTATTTGTGTGAATTTTACATTGACTTTTTCTAAGGGCCTGTAAACTAAATCCACCATTCTTCCAATGTCTTCACTTTTAATTAAAGCTGTCAGTTTAAAGTGTCGCAGAATATACATGGTGAACATCTTCATCTCCATCATTGCAAATTTTTGTCCTAAGAAATGAAAAAAAAACATTTCAAGTCCTTACAATTTTGTTTTCAATGAATCATAAATAATGGATAACTTTGTATTATACCGATACAATTTCTAGGTCCTGCACTAAAAGGTACATAAGCAAACGGATGACGATCAACAATGTTCTCTGGCAAAAATCTATCAGGATTAAATTTACTCGGTTCAGGCCAATGCTTAGGATCTCTGTGAATTTCATAGATATAGATATTGATCATAGTTCCTGCCGGCACAGTGTAACTTTCTGAAACGAGTTTTGTTATTTTAACAAACAATTGATTTTAAAAAACTTGCACACAATGGAGTAACTTAAGTTATTTTATGAAGTACTTAGTTTTATGTTTTCAGGTGTTTCTCGAGATATGAAATGAACGCTAGGATATAATCTCAAAGATTCTTTGATACATCTCTCTAGATATTGCAGTCTATTGAGAATATTCATATTAAATTTGCCTTCACAAGAGTCCCAAACTTCATTAATCTCAGCTCGTGCTTTTTCCTGAACTTCTTCATGTTCCGCTAACATTTGAATTATGAAAACCAGTCCCATTGCTGAAGTATCATGACCCTGAAAATTGTATCCAAGTTTATACAAATTATTTAAGAATTAATTAAATGTTCGGAATTTTTGAAATATACAAAACATTACTTCAAAAACAAATGTATCGACTTCTTCAGCGATTCCATTTTCGTCAATTAAACCTTCCCATGATGCAGCGATTAAAAGATCTAACATTGCCAACCGTTTCTTCCTTCCTTGAAGGGTAAATTTTTATTAATAATTAAGTGAACATTTTCAATGGAACTTATAAACTGAAAACACGACCTTTTGAAAAGTCATCATCGACGTCATTTACATATGAAGTTGATACATCTTTTAAATACACTCCTTTAGTTTGTTTGTGGTATTCAGTACGCTCTTTGATGATCTGAAAAATTCATTTCTATTGTTATAATTTAATCAATTCAAATTTTCCGTTTTGAAGTTTTGAATACGTTACTCTTCGTGTAAAATTGTGAAGAATCTTGATAAATTTCCGTTGTCTCCAACCCCTTACAGTGAAATTATCAAAAACAAAATCCAACAAAAACCAGGGTCTGCGAAACCTACAATTTTTTCAAAAAATTCAGTTTTTACTAATAAGTTCCAATTATTGCACAAACAAGTTTATGCTACCTGTAAACCACTTGTTCGCCAACGTAAATAACTGCTTTCCTGTAATCATCGACCTCTTTTTGATCAATATTTTTGAAGGATATCCCCATAGCACTTTCTGCAATAAAAAGTTACAAAAATATAGATATTTTATTGTTCGATTTGTATTCTTTCATACATTTTTACTTACCGCATATTGCGCTGAGTGTGTGATGTGTAAGAAATGGAACAAGTTCAACTGTTTTTTCCGTTCCGATATTCTTCAAAGATTGGACGATTTGATCAGCGTGTTCTTCTAAGACGACGAAATATTTTTGCAGAACGTTAAAATGAAATGCTGGCGTCAATATTTTTCGTCGGTGATGCCATTTCGAACCTAAGATATCAAATTTTCAAAATATTTTATTGTTCTCATTTGTGTCAATTGAAGTCATACTTGCATACTTTTGCTTAATAGGAGTCCTTCGCCTAACCAAGGTTTTATCGATTTGTAAATCAAACTTTTGTTAATGTGCTTCGTACTTGTCAACACCACCTGAAATTATATTCAATTAACTGTAAAAATAGATAAACTTTAAATTTGCACATAAAATCAGAAAAAATACTTCTGCATCTTCAGGATTAAGTACGATAACACGAGACGAAGTTCCACACCATACTTTGAAAATAGGATAATACTTTTTTATTATCGGTTCAATAGCTGAGAAGTAATCTTCTGCAAAAGTTGAAAATGTTATCATTTTTACTTTGAAAAATACTTATCATTAATGAGTTAAGTTTATTTGCTTACCTGGCCTTTGAATGTTAATCTCAAAAAAGTTTCCAATGATTGGATACCCCGGCGGTCCAGGTATTTTAAATAAAAATCGACCATTAGGACCATATCGAATATAAATGTGCAATCCAATCAACAAACAAATGAACAATAACACAAACTCCAAAATATACATCGTCGCAACGAATGATTCAATCGAATCGTGTATTATTCAACAGTTGCATTGGTTACTTGCAAATGATAAAAAAAAAGTTGATCTTTGCATGCGACCAATTAATCGACCACTACTTTCTGATTATTATTTGCAGCGCGGTTAATACAGCTGGATTATAAATGTAATCAATTTTTCCGATATCTCATTTTAAACAATATCTCATTTTAACGTTTAAATCTTATCTGAAGACTTTTTCAGATGTCTTTGTAATGTAATATTAATAAACGCATTGTTATGACGTCTGATCACAAGACAATAATAGCAATTTTTTTCAAAAGGAAACAAAATGAAACAACTAGGAATCCGGTAAATGTAATTGTAGTTCTGCGAAATTGAATTTGGAATGAAAGTTGAAGTGAAAAAATTGGACACGATAAATTATAAACACTATAAATAATTGGCACTTCTTGAGTTAATTTATTTAATGTTTGTTTATACAATACTTGAAAATTATCTTAACGTTTTATTGCAATCGAATTTGTCAATGCGGTCTGGTGATTATTGGATTGCAGATTGAATTATCGGTGTGAACTTTACATTAACTTCCTTCAATGGTCTGTACACTAGATCCGCAAGCCGGCCGATGTCTTTACTTTTAATTAAAGTGAAGACATATAAATGGTTTACATCATTTTTTGTTTTTCTTATTTTTATTACTTTTACCTTTACTTAGAAGAAGTCCTTCTGCTAACCAAGGTTTTAAAAAGTTATACACAATGCTCTTCTCAGTGTGCTTATAACTTGTTAATACTACCTAAAGTTTTCACTGATCAAATTCATTACAGTAATTAGCTTCAAGTCGTAAATGAAAAATGGATTACCTGTGCATCTTCAGCTCTGAGTAAAGTTACAGAATACATGTTCAAACCCCAGATTTTAAAAATAGGAGAATACTTTTTCATAATCGGATCAATGTAGTTTTCAATCACGAAATCAATTTGTTAAACCATTTGTATGTCTTCCGTTGTTGTATGTTAGAATAATCAATTTCTTGTCATAAAAATCTAATGTAACCCAATGTCGTCCTCCACTCGGAAAAAATAAAATGAAATGTAGTGGAAATATGAAAATGAAAACATCAGAAAAGACAATAAATGTAAAAATAAGTTTGCCATTATTTCATTTGCATGTGTTGGAATGAACAAAACGTTGTAGTTGTATGTGTAGGCATATACAAATTTTGCACTCAAACGAACCTAGTGTTTTTTATGACAATTAATATGTGAATTAACTATTAGTTTAAAAGAATCATTCAATTTTAATTTTAATCGCATTTTTCAATCGTCAACAACTTAGATGATTAAGAGTTGCTCGGTCTTTAATCGGTCATTTATAATCACCAGTGTAATTTTTTGTTGACTGGAAAATTCTGCGCTCAATTTGTTCAGGTTCAAGACGTAATGAACGCAAATAATATCAGCAATACCAATAAAATTACCAATACATAAAAAACTAACTATATTAAACGCTTTCATTCCAAGTACAAATAGTATTATAAAAAGTGATAATTTATTTACATCACACAATTGTTCAATATTAAAAGAATATAACAGATCCTTTTCTTGTCTATGACTTCTTTTTGATTGGAATAAATTTAACAAATATCTTTTGTGTTGGTCGACAAACTAAATCCCATAGTCGAACGATGTCATTGTGTTTGATTGTTGCTTCTAATTCGAAGTTTTTCAAAATGAACATTGTAAACATTTTCAGTTCCATCATCGCAAATTTTTGTCCTGCAAAGAAATTGAAACAAATGAATAAAGTAAATTTGAAGTTTATTTTATTTTTCATTTACCTATACAGTTTCTGGGACCTCCACTAAAAGGTATATAAGAAAACGGATGACGATCGAGAATTTTTTCTGGCAAAAACCTATCCGGATCAAATTTGTCTGGTTCTGGCCAGTAATTGGGATCTCGATGAATTTCATATATAAAAACATCTACCATCGTTCCAGCTGGCACTGTGCCATTTTCTGTAATTTGTATGCAGTTATATCACTATTGAAAATTTAAGAAAAATAGTTGATTAAGAATTGAAAAATTACTTAGTTGCAAATCTTCGTGCAGTGCTCTTGAAATGAATGGAACGCTAGGGTACAACCTAAGAATAAAATTTATCAATTATATTATTGATTTATGCTGAGCATCAATTTATCTTTTATAGTACAACCTCAAGGATTCCCGAATACAACATTCCAAATAAGATAATTCATTGAGAGAACGGATATTTAATTTTCCTTCACAAGCGTCCCACACTTTGTTCACTTCTGCTCTTGCCTTTTCCTAAAATTAAACAATCAAAACCAGTGTTTGATATGAAAAAATAGAGTCTTTAAATGATTTGTAATTGATTTGTTTGATTGTAAATTCTAGACTTTTAGAAGAATTCACATTCTTGTTGTTTTTCTAATTTGTTAATAACTGCACATTTTAATTGTTCTAAAGTTGAAAACGATATGTTACAGCAATACTATAATTGCATCTTGTATCTAGTAATTTCTCTTTTTTTACGTAATTTCAATTTTTAATTCGAATTTATACCTGAACATCTTTAAATTCTGCAAGAAGTTGTAAAACGAAAAGCAGTCCCATTGCCGAAGTATCGTGACCCTGTAAAAGTTATAGTTTAGTTTAAATAAAACAAAGGAAACAAATTTTTCGATTCATACGACACCTCAAAAACAAAAGTATCCACTTCTTCAGCAATTCCTTCATCATCAATTAATCCATCCCATGACGCAGAAATGAGCAGATCAAGCATAGCCAATTTTTTCTTTTTTCCTAAAATTTTGAATAACTTTGATAATGATTTGATAGAAAAGTAGTCTAACAGTATTTTGAATTTGAATAAAATTAAACCTTTTATCATATCTTCACTGTTTTCATCTACCGACGTAAGGTCATTTAAAGTTTTGCCTGTTTTTCGATAATATTCCATTCGTTCATGGATTATCTGGAACAATAAATTGAATTTTAATTAAATAAAGAACTATGTTATAAAAATGATTCAACGAAGAAAGTTATTGCGCTTACTTTACGTGAGAAACCATGCAAGAGTTTCAGAATTCTCTTCTGTTCACGACCTCTTGCTGTGAGATGATCAAAAATGAAATCTGAGAAACACCAAGGTCGCAAAACTCTGCAAAAAATACGAAAATTAAAATTCTAATAAATTGTTGTTAAAAAATTGATCATTACCTATATATCATTGATTCGCCCATAAAGAAAACAGCTTCTCTATATTTTTCTACTATTGCTGGATCTATAGATTCTAATGAGATTCCCATAGCAGTTTCTGAGCAAAAAACGCATGTTTTACAATTAAGAAAAAGTATTGAAAAATCCGCAAAAGTTGAAAATATGCCAACCACAAATTGCGCTGAGTGTATGGTATGTGACAAAAGGAAGCAGTTCAACAGTTTCTTCTGTCATTTTGTGTAGCGACTCGACTACAAAATTGCCATGTTCTTCCAAGACGTTGAAGTACTTTTGCAAAACGTCATAATGAAAAGCTGGTGTTAAAATTCGTCTTCGATGATGCCATTTTAGTCCTGCAATATTTTTACTTTCATATAAATCGTTGAATCTATGTTTTTCCTAACTTTTACACATAAGAAAAAACCTTTGCTGATCAGAAGTCCTTCTCCAAGCCAAGGTTGGATAAATTTATAAATCGAACTTTTTTCAGTATGTTGATGGCTTGTTAAAACGACCTGGAAACCAAGTGAAAGAATGAAATTAGTCATTATTAATTTTCCATGTTTCATTCCAAGTCCAAAAAAAGTTCACCTCTGCGTCGTCCGGATTCAAAATCATTACTCCAGATAGATGAAACGCGCGTAGTCTGCATAATGGTTTGTATAATTTGCAACATTCATCCATCAGCGGAGTTAAATCCTCTGCAATAACAAACATTCTCATGTAAAAAAAAAACGTAAACAAAAAATAAAGTTTTCAATTTTGCACCTGTTTTTGAAACAAGAAATTGAAACAAGTTTCCAAAAATTGGCATCGCTGGCGGGCCTGGAAGTGCTTCGAGCATTCGTCCTTTCCTCCCATACCGCAGATAGATATGAGAAACAACAGCGACGATTGTTGTAAAAACCAGTATGTGAAATAAAATCATTGTTTTATCACTGAATTCACATAAAAAGTTTATATAATTTTTTAATTGCGACTTTAAGTTTATCTCTTTACACCTCAGCAACTCTTGCTCAACTGAGTATTGACTTTGGATTTTGCTTCAATCTCTCAGATTACAACCTTCGTTGCAAATCGTTTCTTTAATTGGAAAATTCTGATTTAACGAACAATTATCTCTTGTCAATGTTACAGTGGTTTACTCAAAATATTTTCCCCGACGAGTCAACAGCATTTCAAGATTTAATTGATATTATTATATTTGTTTCCGATGTACTCAACTAAGTTTAATCGAAGTCAACCGGATAATAAAAACAAGACCTAATTATTCATTATTCCGCTATCTGTGAACTTTGTTAAACTATGCAAATTTAATTGTCCGTAGTTAAGTTGATATGCACAGGTGAATAAATTATTGACGACAATAATTTATTAGATCGAATAAAAAATAATAAATCTAGCAAACTATATTTATTAACTCATCGTTGCTCAGTTAACAATTATTTACAGTTTTTCTTATCGCGCACTTTGTCCCTCAAAGCACAACACTGTTGTGACAACATTCACACGAGCGAACGCATTCCGATTTTAACATTAATATTCAAACGTTATACATCATCTCGTTCTATCGCTCGTTAGATCTGAATGTTTCGTTAGCGGTCAAGAACATTTATTTGCGTTGCATTCCCTTCGTTTGACACGTCAGACGGCATTTTCTTTTTCATCCAATGTCAATTCTTCCTTGTCGTCCTTTTTGACGTCCAACATCTCATTCAGTTCTGATAACAGGGGCACCATTGTAGTTTTACAGTTTTCTAAAAACAAAAAGAATCATTTTTAACAATTTCGACACTTTTGACAAAATATTAATAGCATGTAAATTGTTTTGAATGATACCTTCCGTTAGGTGCGCGGTAACGTCATCCGTGCTATCAATGATGTTTATCATCTTGCTCTTAGATAATTGTTGTAATTGTTGAACCACGGAGGTACTGACGTTGACAAAAAAAAGTTGCTTTTCATTCTCCTCGAATTTCGTCACCAGTCGCTCGATCCCCTAAATTCAATTACAAATGTATTCAAACTTCCTATAATGAATTCAACCAATTCATATAAATAATTTGCAAATTTCACCTTCACAGCAGTGTAATCAATGCCTTTGAACTTGGAACAGTCAACGACTAGTGGATTGTTATTGTTTAGTGGTTTCTTAACCACTTTGGTAAATTTTTCTGCGACAAAATCCGCTGCGGGATAGAAAAGTCCTACATCCGGAGATACGATTGTGTACTCATCGCCGGAACTTGTCTGTCGGAAAACAAAATTCGATTTGACAAAAGAAAGGATGTAGATTTGAAAAATTGATTTCAATTTGAAAGTGTTTTCGTAAACTGAACCCTCGAGAGGAGCGATAAATTTAAAATCAAAAAGTTTATTACAGTGAGAATACCTTACACTGAGATACTTTTATAGTTGGTCTGGCTGATAAATAAAGGAGATAAGATATGTTCATGAGAATTCCAATAAGCAGTCCCAATTCGATGCTAAGTAGAAGACTCGTGACAAAAGTTGTAACGAGGCAGAACGCGTCGATTTCTAAAACAATTTGTTGTTATTAAACAGCCACTTTTGATTCAAAGTTTCAACTGTTGTTTCATACTATTTCCTTTCCATAAGACGCGAACGACTTTGAAGTCAATCAAAAACATTACAGCGCAGATCAAAACGGCTGATAAAGTCGCTCGAGGGATGAAGTAGAAGTACGGCGTCAAGTAGGATAGAGCCAGCATAGCCAATGTTCCTTAAAAATGAAAACAAAATCTTGAAAATCATCGACGATGTTCGATCCAAAATGCGAATAACTTTTTCTTAATACAACTTCCTTAAAGTTTGTTTTCCCTTTTTCATATTAATTTATTTAGTTTAATCTGTTTCATTTCACCAGTGTAAAGGCCTGCCATAGGCGTTTGAATGCCACTGGCACTGCTTACAGCACTCCTTGTGAAAGCTCCTGCAGTTGGCATTGAAGACACGAAGCTTCCTAAAATATTGCACAGTCCCAAAGTTCGCATTTCCTGCGACGCATTTACTCCTGTACTTGATGCTGAAATTGTAGAATTAAAAGTACAAAATTAGTCATTCGAACATTATTTCTCACCTTTCATTCATATTTATTTCATTTATAAATACCGAATGCTTTAGCTATGGCGACATTGGCCAAGACTGCAATTATTGGAACGACAATAATGCCAGATCCCAAGTGCGTACACATGTCGACGAAATTGTAAGTCGAGTTATCAAACGTCGAACTGAAGGGCGGAGGTTTAACTTGTGGAAATCCAGACTGAACTTGGCCTAAAAATTAATCTTCTTCGTTTATAATTGTTTTAAAGATTGTTTTTCAATGCCTTTTTTTTCTTGTTTTGCGAACCTGATAAAATAAAAGGATTGCCATCTGGGCTATGAACACTCGTAGAAATTGAAAAACAAACCAAGACAATCAATGCGTTGCGACTGATTGACAGGGTCCACAGAATCTTTTTCGCTACTTTCCTTCTCTTCTCGTCTTTTACGAACGGAACGTTTAGGTACTGTAATCTCTGAAACCAAAGTAAAAGTGAAACAAAAATTGTAACTGAGAGAAAAAATGGCTGTCTTTTTAACTCACTCTAAAACACAACAAAAAAGTAATGCTTCCAATGCCGAGCAAAGCGTCGTTCAAGCGCGCACTACCAAGATTCTGGAAAAATTTGATTACGTTGTCTAGAATATTTTTCGACTTGTATTTTAAGCCCACTAATCCTTGCAGTTGCGCTATAATGATGATTACAGATGTTGCAGACGTGAAACCAGAAGTAACCGGAATAGAGATGAAATCAACTAAAAAGCCTAGAAAAACCAATTTGAGAATAATATTTTATTCTTTTTTTCTCTTTCTGTCAAATCGGTTTGAATGAAAAATGAATTAAAAGGACCTAAATTGAGCAACCCCATGAGTAGCTCCACGCATCCTGCCAAAAATGAGAGCAAGATAACAAAATCAACCGGCATGTCTCTGGTGTAATTCAGTGTCAATAAGGCCATCAGAGAGGATGGACCGATGGAAACTTCCTTCACCGTGCCGAAAATCAAATAAATAAATCCACCCAGGAATGACGAGTACAGTCCATACTGCAACAGTTTTAAAAACTTGAAAATAAAAGGACTCTGCAATGAAACCAACTTTTGTCGTAATTTTGCAGTGTACCTGAGCTGATAAACCTCCTAGGGCAGCATAAGCAATGCTTTGTGGTATCATAGTTAGTCCGATAGTGATACCAGCAATAAAATCCGAACAGAGTTGAAATTTGGTGTATTTTGGCAACCACTGCAGCACCGTGACATATTTGACTATAAATTTGGTCCATTTCTTTCGTTTCACATTTGTCTCCATAATGAGACCCTTGGAACTATTTCATTCCTCGAATTGGTATTGCTCTTAGCTTCTGTTCGAGCGGATTAGCACACGGGAGCTTGATTGGAGTCGACACGAAACTGCAGATACCAATCGCCGCTCGTAACTATCAAGACTCATCTCTTATCAGACTTCCTTATCATGCTCAAGTTGTACAAAATTTGTCAATTCAAATCGCTGAACAACTTTCTGATTGTTTGTTCGAACGAATAAGTGTGTCAGAAGCAGAGGGTTTAATCTGAACTTGATGTTATCACGTTCATCCTTGTCACTATTGACAAACTTTGGGGCTTATTTTTAGTCGACTGAAACGTGCAAAAAACAATTCTGCAATTTATCAATTTGTTTGATCTACATTTTATCTTAGATAAAACATCTTCCCGAATTATAATACTGTAGTTTTATTGTACTTTCTTGATAAGAGATTTCAGGAAACTTTTTAACACAGCTACATTCATTTTGAAAAGTCTATTTTTGCAGAAATAAATTTTAGGCATGCAAAAATTTGTTTATTTTCTGTACTTAGATCTTCAAGTTATATTTTGAAAAAACAATCAATATATCTGGTACCTTAATTTTGGTTGGTACTTCAAGTTGGAAAATTAAAAAAACTTAGGCGCGACTAACTTGTCACTTTGAGTTCACCGACGTGTTGCACGCTATAAGACGGTCGTTTCAAACTGATGCAGCAAAGAGTCAGGACATGTAATAAATTTTGATCATCGAGAACTGTCACAGATCACAGAAGACGTGTTCAGCATGTCGTGATAGCGGTAGTTTAGAAGGCCTTGCATTAAATCAGCTATTAGAACCCTTTAAAATTATTTTAGATAACAATTTAATTGCGCTCAGAATTGCATGATGGTATACAGCATTCTTCGAGGAATTATAAAATCAAATGATAAAACACCAACAAATTCCGAATCATATTTCATCACACTTTTCTTAATTCACATTACAATTTCGCAATTTACAATCTCTCATAATTTTCATTTTTTGGACAGCAACTGTTCCCACAGACATATTTTTAAGATTGTTTACAAAAGGAAGAAAGTCATATTATAATTTTTTTGTAAATTTTAATTATTTTAATTGTTACTTATTACTTATTGTTATTAATGCAATTTTTCGTTACTTAACTAGTGTTTTACATGACATTTAAACCAGGGAGGTTTAAATTTTTTAAATTGCTCCAATTTAATACTTTTCAGCAGATCACTAACGTAGATGGCGCAGCTTGTCACACCCTCCCTACCCCCTTCTGCGTTTGATGTGTCACTTTGTTTCTCGGTCGGTGTCATTCTAAACAGCCAGACGTAAACTAACGTCAAAGTTATTGTGTCAAATTTCATTGACAATGCATTTATGAATTAATAGTTTATAGTTCAGTCAAATTTGTTCTGCTTTTATTGTTGACGATTTTTAATTATTTTTATACAAAATGGTCATCTTTACATTTAAAATTTCGCTCAATTGAGCTACATTACGTTAACCTTAAAATGTCTGTGACAATAAGTGAAATTTAACTGTTGTATTTTGAAAACAAATTTGTGATTGTCATCAAAATGGATGTGCTAAATTCACTGAGAAAGTACGTCACCAAAATGACTGAAGACAGTGGACCGGGCATGAAAGTGATTTTGATGGACAAACAAACGGTTTGTACATTCTAACACTAATTCAAACAATGTCATTTTCATTCTAAGTTTTGAGATGGAATATTGATAAAATATTGAATTTTAATTGCAGACAAGTATTATCAGTATGGTTTACAGTCAGTCTGACATTTTGATGAAGGAAGTTTATTTATTCGAACGAATTGATGTGCAGCAAAGAAACGAGGGATTGAAACACATGAAGTGCATAGTTTTTATCAGGCCAACAGAAGACAACTTACATTTTTTATGCAACGAATTAAGGAATCCTCGATATGGAATTTATTACATCTGTAAATATTTCTTACTATTTCCAATGTACATATTTGCATCTATTTTTTCATGAACTCAATTCACAAATTCCTGATTGTTATTTTCAGATTTCAGCAACATCATAGCCAAGGCAGATGTGAAACTGCTTGCTGAAAGTGATGAGCAGGAACTAGTCAGAGAAGTTTACGAATATTATGCCGATTACTTGGCCATTAGTCCGCATTTATTTTCCCTTGGAATAAACAAATGTAGTCAAGGTTAACAGAAATTTTAATTTGTTTCTCTTCTCTACATTTCAATCCTGAACTAAATTCATAGGATATTATTTTTCCTAGGAAACACATGGGATCCAGAACACCTTCACAGAACAGTCCAAGGTATCACAGCAGTGTTGTTGTCCCTGAACAAGTGCCCATACATTCGTTACCAAGGAACGTCCGACATGGCAAAACGTTTAGCAGAGAAGATTCGCGAGTTACTGAACAAAGAGTCAAGTTCATTTGAGTTCCGCCAAGAAACAAATCCGATTCTTTTGATTCTCGACAGAAGAGAAGATCCAGTAACTCCTATGCTGAATCAGTGGACGTATCAAGCAATGGTTCATGAGTTATTGACGATAAACAATAACCGAGTCGATCTATCTCATGTTCCAAACATTTCTAAAGATTTGAAAGAAGTTGTTCTAAGTGCGCAGCATGATGAATTTTATGCAGATGTACGTTGTTATAATGTTTAAAGGAACTATTAGATTTGATAAGATTGTACTCGATTTTCTTAATCAATGATTTTTTTCCTTTCAGAATCTTTATAACAATTTCGGAGAAATCGGACAGACGATCCAAGATCTCATGAAGGAGTTCCAAAAGAAGGCGAAAAAGCACCAAAAAATCGAAAGCATAGCAGACATGAAAAACTTTGTCGAAGCTTATCCTCTGTTTAAAAAGATGTCTGGGACTGTGGCGAAACATATGAATGTAATCAGCGAGCTATCGAATATGATCGGAAAATATAACTTGTTGGAAGTTTCTGAACTTGAACAAGAACTTTGTTGCCACAGTGATCATTCGTCGCAGGTTAATTTCATTGCAGTTTAACAACTTTCGAAATTCTAATTACTGAATAGTTACTATCTATTTACTTCTTTTTCAGATTCAAAAAATCAGAAAACTATTGAACGATCCAAACGTTCGAAACATCGATGCAACTCGACTGGTCATGCTTTATGCCCTTCATTACGAAAAATTTTCTAATAACGATATCAATGGTTTATTAGACGTATTGAAAAAGAGAGGAGCATCAGAGAAATACATCAAAGTACATTTATTTGTTGTCAATCATCTTTTTTTACTTCATGATAACTCGAAGTATTTCGATATCATTTAATTTTTCTAATTGTTGTAGCTCATTCCACGTATACTTGAATACAGCGGTGTGACATCACGACAGAACAACTTATTTGACCGAGAAGTGGTGGCAAATATAACGAAAAAGTTGTTCAAAGGACTAAGCGGGGTTGATAACATTTATACACAGCACACGCCGTTGATGGTAGAAACACTAGAAGATTTGATGAAAGGAAAACTGAGCACTCAGACGTTTCCTTATCTTGGAAACACTGTTTTAACTAAAAAGTAAATTTCAATGAGTTAACGAAAGTTACATTTTTAACAAAAATTCTGAAACAAAATTAATGAAAATTTGTAATTCAAATTTTATACTAAATTTTAGGCCTCAGGACATAATAGTTTTTATGATTGGTGGAACAACGTACGAAGAAAGTGTGAACGTGCACAATTTAAACAAAAACAATCCAGGGGTACAAATCGTTCTTGGTGGCACGACGGTGCACAATTTTGAAAGTTTTATCGAAGAAATTCAAGCTGGATCGACTGGGATTATCTCGAGGTACAGACCAAAGCCGACGCACTGAGCAAAAAAAATTGTCAGACAAAACATAATAGATAATAAAATCAAGAAAAAGCTCGATGTTCGCCTATTCAAAATATATTTATTGCTTATTAAAAACAGAGATCAATATTTTTCATGTGAATTTATAATTTTTGTTATTCGTCATCTTCCTCTATGTAATCCAGCGCATCATCACTTAGTGCATTATCATTACTCCACACCTTGAACAAAATATAAAAATTAATTAAAATTTGATATAAAATCGTCGCATTTTTTAATTTGAATTTTGCACTTTCTCATCTTTCTTACATATCTAAAACCTTACACTCTTCATATTTTGTTTAAAAAGTGTTTTTTTTTTAATTTCTACGTATTGTTTTTACAATTTTTAGGCTGTTATCGTTCTTCTTAAGGTAAATTTGAATCACCGGCAAAAACAAGGGAACAATAAATTCAATGTACGAATATACTAAACTGTAACAATTGTTTAATCAACGTTCTCACTGTGACTAGTACATAATCGTCGTACAAATCTTGAGTCCAAACTCATTTCGATCTCACTCTTCGAATTCGTCTAAGTATAATTCTATATCGTTGTACCTGAACAATGCCGGTGGACAGTGCGTAGCCCATCATAGCGGCAGTGGCAAACAGTCCAGCAATGATCTGGTCTCTTCGTCTATTTGGAAACTCCGTGTCTTCGGTGCTCATCATCTTTTGGTTGTTTTGTTTCTCGTAGTTCTGATAGTCACTCTCAAAATATTTCTGCGTAATTTGCGTGATAAACCGAACCAGATTCGTGCAACCCTTCACGTGATTTTGCAGGACATTGTGCTGAAGTTTGAGCAACGGCGCAATGTACGAATAAACGATCGCGTCCAACGTGCTTGGACTCTCGCCAAAAAAGTATCGCGATTCTCCTAGTCTTGTGTCCAGCAGCGTTAAACATTTTTGTGCCTTACTACAAACCTGAAACCATTTTTCCCCCATCAAAATATTCATCTTATTTGATATTAACATTTTTTGTTCTATTTTTATATCCAAAAAGCTCACTCTAGTTTCCAAATCTGGTAAATTGTGACAGTCTTGAGGGTACAAACTTTCCATCAACAATTTCGCACTGTTTTCAAATTTCCCAGGGTAATAGAAGTTCAGCGGAAACGGCAGGGCTTTGGCATACCAGGGTCGTATGACTTCGTTTAAATTTCTAGGCTCCACCCACCTGTAAGTTCAAACGATGTTTCAACAATGAAATGGAATGAATTAATTGGTTGCACCATACAGCTCTAATTGAATTCAGTTACCAAATGTATTGCATCGCAGGGTAAAGATCTTTCTTTAGCATGTTTTCATATGCAACTGTGTCCGCACATTCCATCCGACTTAAACCGAAATCTAAATTGTGATTTTTACATCGGAAGTAGTCCAGGATTTCAGTGGCGTTCGATATGCTTTCGTTGGTTGTCCTTAATACGGGCAAACTTCCTGACGATGACCTGAATGGATTATTTGTAGCCACAACTTTGACTGGAATATTGCAGAATTTGGTATAAACCTAAAAAAAAGTGTTTGCAATCAGTTCGTAGACCAATGTTGACATTTTGAATTGAGATTTCAAAATAAAGTCAATTTGTGTTTTTTGGAATGAACACTAAAAACATTTCAAAATAAATAAAAAGATTGAAAATAACGGTTTTCAATTTGTTTAGATTTGTAGAATTGAAAGTTTTGTTGATAAACACATGCGAATTTATTTTGCAAATTCTATATTGATTTGGTTTTTGCTGATTTCTTACCAAAATCTGTAAACAATTGGTGTCAATTGATGGCAGGCCCCAGTCGCCTTTCCATATTTCTAACTGGTACGTCGAATTTTCGCCCATCACAGTAGCCAATATTTCACTCAATCAAATTTACAATCGGATGATTACCAATTTCAATTAAGATCATCAAGATTTTCAATCACACAGTTTCCGATAGGAGTTCAAACATAAAGGTTACAGTTTGGAATAAGTGTTGTCACGGGAAACATGTGAATTGCTGTAGTACGCGAGGAACACCGCTGCAAACTACCGGCGCTAGTAGAAAAGAAACTCCGAGTTTGAATGTCCTTTTTGCTTGTCGAATTTCCAGTTTGCAAATAAAATAATATGTAAACTGTTCAAATTCAAAATTTGACAACTGCAAATAGTAAAATTAATCGATGAATAATTCATTGCAATTAAAAATGAATGCAACAATTTATTTAATTAAAACAAATGAACAAATTAGTTTATCAGTTTGTAGGTTTCCAGACTTATGTAAAAGTTTTATTTCTAATTACAATTATTTTGATTACAAGATAAAACGAAACAATAATAAACTCTAGAAACGCAACGAAGTAACAAAATAGTCGTATTTCTTAATTAACAATAAACATTTATCAATCTAAAATGATTTGGTAAGTTCTGGATGATCTTCCAACCACTTTTCTAGTTTCGCCAGGTTTCTATCGAGCCATTTTATATTATTCTCAACGGTCTCGAGAGCGCTCAAACGGTAACTTTTTCCTGCACCAGCTTCTGGGTACTTTTCAAAAAAGATCATCATCTCATCGAGTTTGGTTTTTGATGCAAATGTTTTCGTTATACTTGGGATTAATCTTCCAAGGTACCGATCGTTCAAAGTGTACCTTTCAACCAACAGTTCCCAATTTTCGCGAACCCAATCCCACACTAACGGAGTTCCTGATGGATTCGCAGATATTAAAGACAGACAATTTAGAGCGTCTTGAGAACGGACGTAGGTTTCGTCCATTACTATGTTAATGAACCTGAAAATTGCGAAATTGAAATGAATGTTTTTGCACAAATCAAAACCATACTGTGCAAATTTAAAAAGGAAAATCAATTTTAGAAACGAGTTTCTTCCTCACTTCATAAGGACATTGGTGTTTTGAATGCCAGTCAATCCATACATGTAATCCAATTTGTCTCCTGTGTTAGTTTCATTAACGAACTTTTCAAAAAGTATATTCCATGATTCTTCGCGACCATTATAGTTCATCCCTAAAATTCAAAGAGTAATGAAATAATAAGTGCTTTCTTATTCTAAAAATATTTATTTTTTTTTATTTTTCGAGATTTACCATAATGGAACAAAAGACTTCTAATATCTGGATGGAGACGATACTCCGGATTGCGAAGCCAAACTTTGAAAATGTTCTTTGCGTCTTCCAAACATTCCGTATGGCCAACTGAGCATGCCAAACTCAGGATAATAGTTCTCAAATGACTGAAAATATTTCTACCCTCAAAAAATCTTAAAAATAGATATGCAAAACAAAACAAACTGAACTATCTTACAGTGTACCAATATCGTCAATATTATCAACCTCCCAAGTAACATCATGATACGTCGAATCGATGATATTTTTTACATAATTCTGTAAAAAAAATGTTCCAATAAGAATGAAATGATACAATGTTTATTGCGGACAAAGGAAACTTGCGCGGTAGGATGTAGAAAGTTGCGTGGATCTAAGCAGATGATCTAGTTTGACCAATGCTGATTTTGCCACTTTCCAGGCCACGTCATTCTTCTCGTTCGGCAGATAAGTGGTTATATCCATGGCTGTGCTGTAATCAAGTTGCGATGACTCAGCTAAACTGAAAGCATCTTCCAGGATGTGTGCCCTATCAGCGTCCGAAAATCTCTAGAATTTAGTCAAATTGCAGTTATGAATTCTTAGTAACATAAGAAACTGAGTGAACAAGATAAACAGTTAAGAATAACAGAACACCTTGTGATTCCAACGAAGAACGTCAACCAGGGCTTGCCATTCTTCAGCCTCATAATTAACTCGGTAGTATCCAACTTGCTCGCAGTTAATTTTGATCCATTCAACTGGTTCGTCTAGTTTGATGACCACTGAATAATAAACAAAATCGAAAATACTTTCTTGTTTAAATCGACATTAATATTTCAATTTTCCGGATCATTCTTACATTTGTCAGCTTTCGCATCGAACCAAACCAGAGTAGGTTCTACTTTTTTGCTTGTTATAAAAGTAATAGGTATCGTCCATCTATACCTAAAAAAACCGATAATTAACAAAATGATTAAAAGATAAAATTGAGTAAATTACCTGAATTCCGACTCTGAGTCTCTGTATTTTACATCAGGATTAACTAGGAACCGTTTTTGAGTCAATGTATAGGTGTTTTTATGTCTTGCAACGTTGACTACTGGAAATCCCATCTGTCTAGTCCAAGTATCCACGATGGAAGTGATGTTAATTTGATTTTGAACAGTTTTTTGGAGGATGTTCAACAAATCAGCTGTTTCAGCATTTTCGTATGCGTACGTGGACAAGTAACTTGATATCCCATTGGCGAAAATTCGCGGACCGACAAAGTTTTCCAACATTCGAATTATTGCTGCTCCTTTATCGTATGTAATGACGTCAAAGATGGCAGTGATCTCGTCAGGGCTTCTTACATTTTGCACAATCGGATGAGAACTGACTTTTTCATCGGTTTTATAAGCAACGTGCGAAAGGGAGGTCAAAAATCGGTTCATCTGAAATTATATAAATAACAATTTGAAAGTGAAAATATTTTTTGTAAACAAATGAGGAGACATTTCAAACAAGAACTATGAAAATTATGAAGCTATCGCTATAATATTTTTCTTTTAAAGATTATAACAATGTTATTTACTATATTCCATTCCGGAAAAAGTTCATTGATGCATTTGTACGCCATAAAATTAGCAAAACCTTCGTTAAGCCAAAGATCGTTCCACCATTTCATTGTAACTGCAAAGAAAATTCGAATTAAAAAAGAGAAACCGAATTCATCACTTTTTATTTGAAATTTGAAAGACAAAATCAAATATTGATTTTCAATTATTTTTTCTACGATGTCTGAAACCGGTTTTCGATTCTCATCTACATTCTCTTGGAAACAAACCGGGATTACAATTTTTCATCGCACTTCAAACCAAAACAGAATACACTGCATTAAAACCGTTAACTGAACCGGTCCGACTTTCGTTACGGTTTCAAGCTAAAGTTCAATCCAAATAATTCTGACCTGAATTTCCAAACCACATATGAGCAAACTCATGAGCAATGATCAAAGCTATATTTTCTTTTTGATTTGTGGAGCTTGTTTTTGCATCGTATAAGATTTTGCTTTCCCGGAATGTTACCAAACCCCAATTTTCCATAGCGCCAGAAATAAAATCCGGAATCGCTGCCATATCTGAAAATAATAATACAAATTTCACAATCATATACAGATTTGTTTTTGTTTTCCAATTGATAACATTTTTTTGAAAATTGTATTACCTAATTTTGGCAAGGGATAAGGAACCTTAAACAAATTCATATAGTATTCTATAACTCTAATCCCAACACTGAGAGCATATTTTCCTTTTTCTTTTTGAGATCTTGTGGTGTAAATACTTATTGGCAACCGTTTGCCATTCCAGCTTTTTGCATTTGCAGTAGTTGCCACAAAGTCACTTACGATGAAACAGGTGACATAAGTCGCCATTGGAACGCTTTTCGCAAATGTTACTGTTGATAATCCTGACGATGGTTTGTTCACTGCGACGCTCTACAAATTCAAATAAAACGTTATTGTGTTAGTTTGATATTTGATTTATTTAATTAAGACAGATATTCACTTCAACATTCATGTTTGAGAGAGCATTATAACATTCTTCAGCTGGACGGACTAAATGAATCGTGAATTCAGCTTTGAAATCCGGCTCGTCAAAACATGGAAAACACCGTCTTGCATAAGTTGGTTCAAATTTTGACGTTGCAATGAACCTGAAATTAAAAAAATTGTTAAAATGTTGTTTTGCAAAACTAAAAAGTATGCAAACAGTATGATTTACCTAGTTTCATTCTGTTCATTTTTATATTTGCTCCAATAAAATCCGACAATCTTATTTTTCAGATCGCCGTCAAACTCCATGGTCAGGTTGTAACGACCCGGATGAAGTTCAGATTTTGCCATAACAACGTGTGTCTCAATTTCATCGACATTATACGAATTTTCAATGTCAACTTGCGAGATCCGATCATCATCTATAACGTCAAGCCTTGTTGTCGTCACATTCAGACCTTTTTGGTGCAAGATAATGCTTCGTCTTCCAAGTAACACGTCAAGGGTAATAATCACTTTTCCTCGGAACGTTCCGCTTGTTAGATCCGGATGTAAAAAGAGATCGTAATGCTGCGGCTTAATTTCATTTGGAAGTCTAAACGAGTGATCATTTCGGGTCAAGTCTTTTTCAATGACGTTCCTGAGTAGACTTTTTGAACGATAATCTGAAATGAAAAAACAAAAAAGTTCTTTTGAAAGGTGCTCTCAATTGCGTTACACTCACATTGTTTAAGATGATCTATTTCATCAATCAATACTTCCGATTAGAATGGAAAACGCGTATCCGGACTTTTGCAATGTATGATTGTTTTTGCAATGTCGTCACAATGGTCGCATTTACTCACCAAACGGAGCTTTGGACACTGATGAAACGCTGTTACTGATGAGAATAATATAAGCGATTAGTAAACAGCATAGTAGACTTAGCGCTGCACAAATGCCGCATGTTATTTGCAGAAGAATAATGCCGGCTTTTGACGACGTCGTGCTGCTCTTGAGATCTCTTGTGTTGTTTACTGACATACTTGTCGTCGAACCCTTTTCTGCCTGATTATAAAAAATGTGAACAATCAAAACAAGTTTGCAAATCTAAAACAGAAGTAAACAGCAAATATTATTTTTAAAAGAGCTTTTGAATTGAACAGATTGAATTTAATTGATTTTTCGTAATTTTATTTACCTATGATGAGTTATTTCAAATTTTTGAACATGACGTTTGACAAGTTATCATTTTCATAGGCGAGACTAAAACGTCAACTGATGTTGATGGCAGCTGATTCACTGAGAGCGACCAATTTTACTGCAATGATGTTTATGAATGATTCTTGACATCTTTTCGTCTTAGAGTCATAGTAATAATAACGGTTTATGTTTTGTCTCCGTGACTTTGAACAATGAAAACTGAAATATTAGAGAAACTTAAGATGGAAAAAAAAAATTGAACACACGCGATACTTTAATGTTAGTTACTTTCTTATTTAATCGATTTGATAAATTATTTCTCAGCTCTTGATTCTAAATGAAAATATTTTCTCATAGCTGATTCGTTTTGTCTTTTTTGATTTATTTATAAGAACAACATTTATATTAGTGGCTTGATTCCCTTTCTTTCAATGTAAAAATGTTACAAGAAAAATGATAAATTTAAAATGAAACTCCACGTTCCGCCTCGAGTGTTATAATTGTTATGAATCACCTTTGTTGCATACAAAGTAACACATTGACACTTTTATTGCAGCTATGTTAGTAGGAAACTTCGAGAGTGACAGTAATTCCTTATTGCAAATTTTGAATATTTTTATGCAACATTGTTATTTAAATGTAATTAGACAACTCACATTCAAGTTCCTTTTTCGAATAGTTTTTGATACTTGCATATAAAGAAAATTTTTGTCCGATTTTACTCCATCAAATTTCTTATCACTTTCATTGCATTACGCTCCAAACTGTTTTATAAGCTACTTTGGTTGGCCGATTTTTGGCAAATTTTGAAGGCGATTTTTGTTGACCATGTCTACGAAAAGAAAAAATGTTACTAAAAATATGAATATAATAGTGAAATCAAATAGTCGAAATAAAATAAGACAAACTAAACAAAAATAAAATGAAACAATATCAACAAATTAATAATCATGTTAATAATTCATACTTATCTAAACTACTTGTTTTGTTTTTCTGAAGCTTTTTGTTTGTTTTTAGATGTAACCACTTCACTTCACTAAACAACCAAATTACAACCCGAATTTGTGTAAAGGCGAAACAAATTATTTTTATGTAACGGTTTGGTTTGTTTCATCTGTTGTCATCAACCCGAAAGTGACTTAATTGATGTAATCATAAGAAAAGTGTTATTCCAAAAACTCACCGCGATCCCACGTTGCAGATTGGCGTTTATTTGAACTGACCTTTATTCGATGATTTCCCCCGTTGCAATCTGTTTTCCCCCGATGCATCCTGTGCTGTAACGTTCTGCTGCCTGTCAGAGGGTCGTCTCGGATTCGCAGCTAAAGTTGTCATTCAATTGATCCTGGACAAGCCTTTTGTTGTTAACCTTCAAAGATTTGTAATGTTATTTCTTCACTATTTTTATTTATCGTTATGATTATCTCATAATTGTTTGTTATTGTTAATTACCACTAAATAAACATCCTAGCTTGGTGTGAGATTTTTGTGAAGTCTTGGTATCAACATGTAGCTGCACATTTGTGTCACTCGCGACCGGTCTAAACGTGTTCATTTACCAACAAAATTAATTAATAATCGCACGAACAAAAACAAACAAAAAAACAATTATGACATTGTTATTGATACATAAACAAAACGATTTTGCGAATGATAAAAACATCCCGGTTTGGGTGGCGCGAAATTTTTGCTTACCTGTGCCGCCATCTTTGTTATTGTTGAATCCGAAATCCGAAACCCATGGGCGGGAAGAGCGGGAAACAATCGCGGCACCGGACTCTGTGATGTCGCGCACCCTTCGTGCAAGTCACGACCTGTTTGGGTGCTCAAGTCTGCTTGCTCGTTGAAAATTTCTAATTAACAGGTATGGGCCACTGAAATAAAATATACAAACATTGTTGTTTTCATTGTTGTCCAATTTTTTAAAACAAAACAAAAAAAATCAATTGTCTTTCGTATTACTGTTTTTGCTACTGACCTTTGATTATTCTTTTCTTAACAATGTTGTTTGAATCTGAGCTTATTATATGGAAATAATTATATTTGGTTTGGACAAAAACATCCCTCGGTATTTCCGCAGAAACGTTCCCGCTCAAACTGCTTCAGTCGCCGATGACGCAATCTGCTACCCTCTCTGACTCGCGCGGGAGGATGCGCGATGATAGACAAGTCTGAGACTAGTAAGTTATTTTTTCTAAAATTTTCGGAAGTATATATTTAATCTGATAGAATAAATAAACTTTTTTGACTCGTGTTTAAAAAATAAATTAACAGTGTATATTGTTGTTCAAACTTTTTTGAATGATTGTCTAAGAATTTGCCCGCCAAAATGTCTTGTTGTGATACGCGGAATTTCGCGCCAATTATACAGTTAGGATATTTCATTGTGTAAACATGCAATTCCAAATGAGTTGTCGTAGTTTATTATTGGCGATAAAAGAACATTTTTTTAAGAGAAATGTCCATTAACACACGCCTTGTTCATAAATAAATCAAAGAATAGTGAAAATTAAACAACTTTTATATAAATCAGGATTTTCGAGATCATCAGCTGAAGAAGAAACTGGATTCGGCATATAACAACTTATTAAGAGTTTTTAACAAAAACATTAGTAGTGAATCCAGGATGACCTTGACGGGAAACTGAATGGGACATGAAATAGGCTAGAATGTTTATTTAGTTGTAATTATCAATGACAAACAAATATGCGATAATCATCATGACAAATATAAATAGTGTAAAGTGAAAACATTCCAACAAATTTTTGAAGGTTAACAACAAATGGCGAGTCCAAGATCAATCGGATGACGTCTTCAGCCGCGAATCCATGACGACTTTGGCAGGAAGCTGAACGTTACAACCCAGGATGCATCGAAGGAAAGTTGATTGCAACGGAGGAGATCATCGAATAAAGATCAAAGTTAACAACAAAAGGCGAGTCCAGGATCAATCGGATGACAACTTTAGCTGCGAATACGAGATGACCCTCGCAGGCAGCAGAACGTTACAGCACAGGATGCATCGGGGGAAAACAGATTGCAACGAGGGAAATCATCGAATAAAGGTCAGTTCGAATAAACGCCAATCTGCAACGTGGGATCGCGGTGAGTTTTTGGAATAACACACTTATATTTTCAATTTTGATGTCAAATGCAATTCTCAACTTTCTCAAAATTTACTTTTGCAAATATTTTGTCAAGAAGCACTAAAATTATTTTATTCTAATGAATAGAATACAAATTTTTAAACAGTTAAAAGTGAAGTGATTGAATGGAACGAATGAAAAAAGTTATGAAATTCAGACGAAGAACAAATTGATGTCAAAGATAAGTACAAGAGTCAACTCTTATTATTGAATTTCATATTTGTATGAATCCTAATTTTGTACTTAATTTTAATTGTGATTGTTGAAACAATCTTATTTTTTGTTTACAGCTGGAAACAACGACTTTTTAAAGGTTTGGTGCAAAAATTTATCAAAAAATAAACTGCAACAAAAATTACAATCGATATTTTATTCATTTATACATTTGTCTTCATAAAAAACAACTCATTTCAAAGTATATAATATTTTAAAAACTCTACGAAAATAAACAAGTAAATTGCAATTTCAGCAGAATAATTTAACACATAAATTCATTGTAGATTCATTGCACGTCATACCAATTATATATTTCTGATTTAAAAACAATTAACACGATTAAAGAGAATAACGAGATGTGTATTTTCAATACAATTTATACTTTGCATGTAAAAACTATTACATTAACAGTAAACTAATAGCCTAAAGTAACATTATCATAAAATTAGCAATACAATATCTACAATTAATAAAACACAAAAAAAAAACAAAATAATTGTTATCCGTAATCTTAAGCTAAATGCAAATTGCTTTTTAAAGCCACAAAAATTGGATACACGTCCACATGATAAAATCCATTGAACAGGTGTTTATTTGCTACACAGACTATATGAGACTTGATTCTAATTGAAAAGTGCGATCGAAAAAAGTTCATCTTAAAAAAAACTATAAACAATCGTGGGTATACGATTCGCAAAACTAATAATAAATACATACACAACCCACACTTGTGATAAAAGCATTCAGCCATGCGATTGTCAACAATGACTTTTCATAATTCAACAACATCCACTGGCAACGATATCGACAGTCAAAACTCTAGCTCCAGTCAGCTAAGATATAAGTATACAAGCCATTCGACATTTGTACATCATTTGTCAGGCCTGGTCAAGTCTTTTACTCAGGTCCTGACGATTCAAAGCAAGGATTTAAATCATCAATGAAATTTTGACAATTTTTGTTATTTAGTCGCCCTTGTTGATGATCGTTGCATCCTTGATGTCGTCCTCCTGCATGTCCCTGTCGCCCCAGCCCCAGATGGCATCGTCATGAGAATGATCATGGTTCTCGATTTTGCTTATTCTGGTACCATCGCCTGTCCTGGCTGCTCTCTTCTCGATCATCGAAACAGGAACAGTTTTAAGGTCATACGCCCAACCAATTTTCGCGAACATGTCAATGAAGGCTGTCGTGAAGTTTCCTTTGTAGTCGCCAAGTTCCGCCGCCTTGTAGTCCCAGGGGAAGATGTGGTGGTAATTGTGCCAGCCTTCACCGAACGCTCCGATAGCTATGCGAAGATTGTCAGTTGGACTGATGGAACTGCAATTCAAAGTTACGTATGATACATGTTTCTTGTACTTTTTTCTAACTTTGAACATTTTATCTGATTTAAAATTTGACTTACTTATCGTATGGTTTGGTTCCCCAGATATGCGCAGCAGAATTTACAAGCCAGGTCAGATTCAAAGCTGTGGTGTATCTGAAGATGGTGATGTACCACGAGTACATGGCTTTTTCGCCCCAGAAGTAACATGGAACCCAGGTTGGAATAAGGAAACAGAGGACAGGCATAAGAATGATGTAAAGCCTGAAAAAATACAATCAAAAATGTAATTGGAATTGTTATTCAATATTGAAAGTAAATTTTAGATTAAGATGTACCTTCGCTGCCAGACAACAACCCAATCTTTGTCCAAGTCGCTCATATCAACAGAAGCACCTTTTTTGATAACGTCCGGATGTTTGCGAACCAATAACCATCCCATGTGCGAAAAGAAGAATCCCCTCTTTGCGTTATGTGGATCCGCATCGGTGTCAGTAAACTTGTGATGAACTCTGTGGTCCCTCACCCACTCGTAAATGTGATTCTGAAAAGTCGACAAAGCATTAAATTTCGCTTACATAATTTAGTCAAATTTCAATCTTACGTCAGATGGTAACATCATGAATTTTATCTAAGAAGTAGTTTGACTAGTTTGCTCATGCATCTCACAAACTTGAGAAGACTGACTCTTACGCATAGAAATTATGCATAACACTGAATTGAATTATATCAAAATTTTTTGCTTTCATATTGGGTAATCTTACGAACCTGAAAAGCTATCGTTTGGAAGATCATCAAAATGATTCTCATTGGCCACTTGGCCTTGTACGCCCGATGGGCCCATAGTCTGTGAGCACCGGCGGTAATTCCCACGGCAGACGACATAGCAATGAAAATAGCTGCAATGACAGAAAGTATAAGTGATAACAGATGGTCCGGTCTGATCCGCACGATTAAACGTTTCTCAAACGTTTCTTTAGTTAACTGTACTAGATGATGCATTTTTTTTCTTTGATTATGATCGTTTAATTTTTTCTTAATACCATTGGACTGTTAAAAAATTGAACGCGCCGTTATTAAATGGGCATTAAGTTGTACCAATTTCTGAATTCAAATAGTTAGAAAGTCTTTCCTTTCCACTCGAAGTATCTCGAATCTCTCATGAATCTCTCACTTGTGATTGAACACCGCGCATTTGTCATTATAACTGAGTACATACAACCGCGTCCGAGATTTACGAGTAATTGTTCCACTTGGACCATATGAGTTTTCAAAACTTTTATGGCCCAAGTTTATGATTCTAGTATTTTTTTTGTTTTAATAATAATAAACTTACCCCATAAAACAGTGTAAAATCTAGCTCCAGCGAAGAATAAATAGAACCCATATACCGCTCCAATGTGAAGATACAAAAAGGCAATTACATTTCTATACACGATGTTCCACCTGTATTTAGGTTGCTGTGTACTTTTTGGCTTAGGTTTTGCAATTTTGGATTGGTCCTCGGGGTTGACATTTTGTTGCGACGCTTCTAAAAAGAGCGTCGCCGTGTTTCCAAATAAATTTGGCGCCATTTCGAATCTGAAAATGAAGTTACGAGTTGAGAAATAAATAAATAAGCGAACATAAAGCGATAGATTGAGAAATAAATAAATAATTAGCGACATTCCGAGAGCTTAGATTGAAGAAGGAAACCAAAGTTCACGGCCAACATTCCGTGACCTTCACTACCTATGGACGTTTTCTCAACATCCTACTGGGTTCGAAAGTTTGGCTTATTTCACTGATTTACTTCAAATAAATCATTCGTCTCGTTTGCTTATTCAGGAAATAACCGGAAATTAATATAATGATCAAACAGCAATGACGTAGGCATTCGAGAAATCTATTAGAATAATCGAGTGACTAGGCAGAGTGGAATTGTTGTTTCCATGTGGATTGGATAAATAGAATAAATAATGCTAATCACCGGTCAAGATTTAAGTGAAAAAAAGTCGTCGCGTCAAATATTTGCTAGCTGGTTATTGAAAAAGCCGTTCGTCTGTTATTTTCAATGTTCAACAAGATTCGCTTATTCAAATGGTTTGAAAGTTAATAACATTTATAACTTTTCATCGAGATTATATAAATGGGGGCCGAGGAATTACCAAACAAGAAAAGAACAAACAAAAATGGACCAAAACAAAAAACTAACAAAAATTGAATGTACAAAAATATGTAGGTGGCCTACATAAGTAATCGAATGAAAGCAGTTTGTTGCCCCGCTATCAATAACCTTTTTCATCTCGTCTGGTGAAGTGAAGATGAATAAAGTTTCGATCATTAACTGTAATTTCTGGTCACCTGTTTTTTTTGTTCTTTAATAATAACCGAACTTTTACCAATTTGTTAAACGTTAACCACATTCAAACAAATAACAAATTCCGCAACAATTTCATTTGTTTTTTTTTGTTTCCTTTTTTCAAAAACTGTTAATAACATAAATTTTACGTTTCTATTCAATTATATCGATTCATAGAATTCATTTTACATTCTTACAAAGGCAAATATCTACACGAGACGAAATTTCAGACACCTTAGTAATGTTATTTTTTCACTTTATATTTATATATGCAATTATGATCTCTTATGTGTTCAAGGTGATGAAATAAGAAAAGCGAGAAGAAGATCCTTTTCTTGTATTTTTAGTCTGAAAAAATAGTCTTCTATATCAATTTGTTAAAACCATCGAGGTTTATTGTTTAAACTCTTCATTTTCAGTTGGTTTCGCTCATCGATCTCATTTAATTGATGGGTATCAAAATATAATATTAGTTATCAATTTATAAGAATTGTAATTCCCCAGGTAGTTGATAATTGAACTATTTAGTTCGATTAACATTGTTCGGTAAATTACAAGATCGACTTAGAAGGTGCATTTAGACTTCAAAAGATTGTTGTTACAGACTAAAGTGTTTCATGGATAAGTGCGTTGCAAACTTCAAAGTCGCGCGCATTTATTCTTCCGATGGCTAATAGCAGAATAAAAAAAAGTTGAAAAATTAAGAAAAACTTTTGCATCCGTGCAAAAGTTATTGTGTTTTTTTTTTCATTTATTTGTTCATTACTGTTTTATGTTTTAATTATTTGTTAAAAAGTGTTAACAAAACGATTTAAATAAAACTGGTATCAATTTTTTTTAATTAAAAAACAATATGTGGATACAATCGACGAATGAATAATTCAAGAGGAAAAACAGTATGTTGGCAATAATTTTCAAATCAGACGTCTTCACGAAACGTTTTTGGTTTTTAATTAGTCAATTTGCAAAGTAAATAACGCTGCGATTGCTGTTAACGTTGTTGTAAATAATAATACTGTGTGATACAATAGGGCAATTTTAAAACACACCTTTTTTAATTTGTTTTCGATTACTTAATTAATAAAATGTGTCACGAAAGAAGTATTTTTTTAATAATGAAGTTTCAAAATTTGGGACACAAAAAATTAAGCATGAATCAACAAATTATTGACCTTTTGTTTCGTCTGTGAGGTAATTTTTAATACGAAAATTTCATGGGTACCAAGATGATAAGTAAAATCATAAAACCTTGTCTAACTTTCGTAGCTCCGGTTGCACCATTTTCAATAAATCATAAATGGTAAAAAAGGTAAAACGACAAGAAAAAACCAAAGAAGAAGAAATAACAAAGAAAAAAACACGAAATTGGTGTGAACGAATCTCGGTACTCATGCTAATTACACACGCCTTTTTGAACAGCTTTGTCATACAGTACTTTCATTTTTACAGTAAACACAATTTCCTCGTCTGCCAGAACGATGGTCAAACAACGGCGAGTGTTTAAAAAGAAATCGGTGTTGAAACAATGTTCTCGATGGGACTCAAAGCTCGTGAGATAATATTTAACACTGTTGACTCGTTTGTTATTCTAATGATTTTTCTTTTGCAATTTTTCGCACCACAACCGACGATGAGATAATTAAAAAAACTAACTAACTTCGAACTTGTATTTTTTCTTCTCTTTTTCAAAACTGAAGGACAAATAACAAGAATAGCAACAACATCGAAAGAAGAACAAAAGAAATCGCAAAATTGATTGTTTAATGAAAGTGATTGTTATAAAAAAAGCACTCATTACAAAAGCGTACGATCCGTATGATTAATGCAAGTGCGTTTAATTAAGTAGGGCAGTAACGGCGAAATTTTCCATCTCAGCGCCACGTGTAGGATGGGAGAAATAGGTCCAGAATGTGTCCACGGGTGTTTTACTTTTCTTGGACCCCTTCCACGCGGTGCTACTTAACGTGGCATAGTAGTTAGCCACGAAACAGATGTTGTTGTTTATGGTACACGTAAAGCGGTACCAGATTCACGCATCAGAGATAGAGAGAGTCTGAGATCAATCCGGCGAAAGAACTTGCTATGGAAAGAGTTGCAAACGTATTCTCTGGAAAGGAGGTCGATAGCGACATTGGGGTCACTGCCAGTACCACAGGACCACTTGTTTCACTGTCAGATTACGGAATTCGATGATGACGACGGTGATTTTTTCTCACTACCTTTCAGCGGATAATTAATTATTCCAACTTGCGGAACAGGATAACGAATATTTTAATTATTTCCTTATCGATTGAAAAAAAATTTTTTAATTACAAAAAAGAACACTTTTCGATGTCAAAATAATTGAAATTTTTGTATTCTAAGTAACGTTTGGGATAAGTGTAATTTTGAAGGGTGATAATAAGAAAAAAAAATCTTTCAACTGTTTGTCCAAATTAGAATAGTGTGACTTTTGTTTGATTATCAAAATAATGGAATCTCGCGATGTAATGTGTTTCACTGGCCTTCGGTGTCATTGTAATTGTCGCGGGTAATTACAACAATTTGAAAAACCATCAAACGTCGGTGAATCGCTGGTAAACGTCTGAGATCAATTTTGACCGCACAAAGATAGACGATCCCAAAAATTAGTGCGCCACTATTTATTGGTGCAAGACGAAATTTGAATGCAAAGAAAAGCTGATCAATTGGTTTTTTTCTTCTTTCTGTTGTTCAAAAATTATCTCGATATGTTGATTTGGTGTGAAAATAAAATTACCACTTTGACACTTGAAATTGCACTTGACTTTGAACTCACTTTTGAAATTCGATGTCACACTCTTAGTTTCTGATCGTAAAATGAATCCTTGGTGGAACGATCACCCACGAAACGTGCTCACTGATCTCCGCAGACGTTCTGAACCGTCCGTTGGTTCACCACAAAATCCCGAGATGCAAGTGTCTATGTCCTACTTATGAGTTCTTCGTTGCCCCATCAAAACCATTACCACCAATTCTATCGCTCTTTATTCACGATTGGACAGCACTGTCCGGCATCTAAGAAATCATTTTTGGCCTACGTGACACTCAAACGAGTTTTTGGGACATTCCATGCATAGAATTCAAGGGAGATTCAATAAACACGTAACAAGTGCTGAAATTTGTATAGTTGCGCCAGATGATGTCAACTTGTAACACTCAAATTTTGTCATAGATACTTTGTCTAATTTTTTGCTCAGTATGACAAATTTCATGTGAGTTTAAGTTTGTAAATAATCTTGTCTTAACCCTGAAATTGCTAGCTGTTTTTAGCATATTTTGCAATTTGACTTATCATGAGAAGTAAATTTGAAAAATGACAAATAATTTCTAATTGATATTTTTTTTAAACTTTGAAACTAGTCGATCGAAAGGGTTTTTTACGCATTCATTATTTGAATAGACAAAGGATCAACATTACGTTGGCACAAAAAAGTGTCATTGGCATTTCTGTTGTTAGTTATTGAAAGAAAGTGATGTTGAATTCTTTTCCATTTTCTTTTTTGTAAACGTTCTTTTCTAGAAGAATAAAAAATTGATTGCCAGGCTGTCTTAGGCGTAAACAAATAACGATGCCAGTTAACGATACAAATTAAAATGTTTGTTGTTTAGAGCGTTGCATAAGTAATTCTCTTTTCTTTTCATTTTCATGTTCTATGTGTGGGTCTTTGAGAATCTTTGCGGGTAATCGGTATCCTGCCGCTTCATTGTCAAAACAGATTTTGTTTATAATTTCGACCTAGTAGGGTTCAACAAAATATTATACTTTTGCAACATTTTATTTGAATAAAGTAGTTGGTGTAGAAGCGCTTACTTTTTCACGCTACGAATCTTTTTACGATTAATTTGATATTCGTCAATATGACATTTATCGAATAACATATCATTATAAATATATGAAAATTTCATTGTAAAAAATCTCGTTACCAATACCCTACCTGAATGACTCAGCTAAAGATGTGAATCTATTCTGAGTACTTGCGTTTATACAAACGTTATGCAAAGCTTGTGTAAACTTACACAAATTTTGTGTAATATTTCGCGATCCAAAATGAATGGCACAAAATAAGCCACTGTTAAATTGTCAAAAGATGTAGCAGTTTTATTTCTGTATAATACCATAAACAGTAAAAATAAATTTAAGACTATTCAAATTTGAATAATGAAACGAATGACGTTTAACGCTTCTTAAAAGTTAAAGAAGTATAAAGTTAAGATTATGTTCATAGACGCAAACCTTTTTTTGAACTAAAAACCATTAAATTTCTCTTTTCAGAACAAAAACTTTTGAAAATGTTGAGACATAGTAGTTCTGTTTACAATAAAAACTGTTCATAACAAAAAATAGCCCGAAAATTTGATTGTTTATCACTTTGTTGAATTAGAATTGGTGCATTATTGCTCATCGATTGAGTACAAATTTATTATAAAATTTTCTCAAATGCAAAACTGTGGTAATAAACAAAATTTTAATTGGTACCAAAAAAGTGCCAGACATTTCTATTTGTTTAACAGAAATTTTTTTATTGTTATTCGGGTCAAAAACAGCTTCAAACTAACATTTCATTGTTACATATATATATCACTTCAGAGCAAATCATTTATCATGAAATCATGCAAATAAAAGGGATTATTTCGCACACAAAATGAACTATCGATCAATCGTCTTCCAATGAAATCGAGAATAATCGCAAGTTTCTATCGTCAGCTAAACACCATTACCAACTTGAGCGAGCTAAACTATCATCCCTGGAACGAAAAAGGTTATGAGACTGTTATTTACAATTGAAAACTCAATGGTTAGGTTTTGATATGTCAAAATTTTCTTGTGATATAAATTGTAATTGATTACCAGCAATATCGATGGACCAACGATTTTCATTGCCTAAGAGATAACTCATGGTGGAAACTAAGCACTGGTTTCTATAGACGTTTATATTTACATTTAACATGGAAGTTGGTTATAGAAACTAAATGATGAACATTGGGGGTACGTATTAAACAAGTCAGTCCTTTTGATTTGTTTGTTTAGTCAATAAAAAAAGCTTTTTAATTAATGGAAATTTAGTCAGCATTTATTTTTGCTTAATTTCATTGTCAAACAAAAATTATTTAACATGCAGAACTTATAATTACATGACCTACATTATCTGCACATCCTTTCATAATTAACTCACTTATCAGTTACTGATCCACCCAAGAGCCAATTAATTGAAAAAAATCTTATTTCACTAGAAATTGAATTTATCCACTTTCTTTATTTTCATGAATTCATTGTTTACAACCTCTCTACAAGCAAGAAAAGACAAACGTACAGGTTTATTTTAAAACTTAGCTAATTCGTATTTCAAATTTCAGAATCAAACAAACTTTTTAAAATTTGCCAACGTTACAAAATTCGCGAATGATTTATTCTGCATCATTGCATAGAAAAACATTTTGTAATTGTACATTAAAATTACTTCTTTTCTTTTCTTTTATGAGCAATAAATTCTATTCTATTTCAAAATATCACAAATATACTAAACTTGTTGCATTTCCAGGTTCATAAATCAACAGAAAAAATGTCGAAAATCTGGAGCTACTTCCTTTGCCTGATATGGCTCGCGTTCCTGATGTCAGCAGGTCTGCTGCTCTTCACCAGCGGTTTCTTCCTGGAACGGGTATCGCGCACAGATCGCAGCCAGTGTCTCTCCTGCAACGGCGGCAACAGCTGCAACACCGATCTCTCCTCCAGCAGTCCCCAGTCATCCGCAAACCTCTGCCTGGAGCCTCGTGCCCGGATCGTCCTCCTCATCGTCGACGCCTTGAAATTCGAATTTGTCAACTGGTACGACAGCAATGCCACGCTCACTTTCCACCGAAACAAACTGCCCATAATTCACGATCTCCTACAACAAGATCCATCTCACACTCGACTGTACAAGTTCCTCGCTGATCCTCCAACCACCACAATGCAACGACTCAAAAGTCTCGCCACAGGGACCCTACCAACCTTTATCGAGGTTGGTTCAAACTTCGCCGCTGAAACTATCGAAGAAGACAACTTGGTGGACCAGAACAGTAACTCCGGAGTGGTGTTCATGGGCGACGACACCTGGACCACACTTTTTCCAAACAAGTTTCTCCGGCAGTACCCAGCGCCATCTTTCAACGTCTGGGACCTGGACACAGTCGACCGGGAGGTGAGAAAACGCATCTTCAACGAGATGAAAGAGGACGACTGGGCGCTGTTGATTGCCCATATCCTAGGAGTGGACCATTGTGGTCACAAACACGGGATCCACCATCCGGAGATGACCAGGAAGTTGAACGAGACGAATTTATTGATCAAGGACATTGTTGAAGCACTGGAGGACGATATGATGCTTATTATCGTTGGAGACCACGGGATGACGGAGTCCGGGGACCACGGTGGAGAGAGTGCAGACGAGGTCGAGGCTGCTATGTTTGTTTATTCAAAAGTCCCATTGATCCCTAGCAGTTTCGTGGAAGCTACAGATTTTGTTAACCAGGTTGACCTGGCGCCAACGATCTCTGCGATTCTTGGCACCGCTGTGCCCTTTTCCAACATCGGTACCGTCATCTTGGACGCCTTGCCCAGTTCGAACAACACTGCTGCTGATGTGCACTTCATCCTGTCTTCGATGTGGAAGAACATCATCCAAACAAAACATTACATCGACACTTACATCTCCACTGCTACGCTTTTCTCCGAGGACAACATCTATAAACTGAATTCTTACTACAATGTCCTCCAGAACCGAATAAACAAAGTTGACACCGAGAGCGGGTTCAAAGGGTTCCTGGCCGAGGCGAGAGTTTATTTCCGAGAGCTCCGCTCTATGTGCATCGAAGTCTGGGTGCAATTCAATTCAGGTCTAATGTGCAAAGGCCTGGTGCTTATGTTCTGCTCATCCTTCTTCTTCTACATGATCTTCAACGGGATCTCCGAGGCGCGACTGATCGAGATCTTTGAGTCGACATTTTTAAAATGCTCCATCTGGTGCAACTTGATAGCAGTAATTGTGATCTTGATCCTTCACTGGTCAAACCTCATAGACGGTCTTAAGGACACCGTCCTCTTTGTCACGGGCATGGTGTCTGTATGTCTACTAGCAATCCTGCTGGTCCAGAATTGGGACGTGATCTCCAGCACCTGGTACAACGCGAGCAGACACAAGAAGACCAACTACATCTCGAGGATCGCCTTTCTTCTGACAATCTGCGGCTTGTTTTCCAACAGCTACATCATCGAGGAGGACAAAATCCTGTCCTTCCTACTCATCACTTTCTTCTGCCTCTTCATGTACAACATCGACAAGTCGGTCAAACCCAACGAACCACATCCAGAACGGAAAAAGCCCTTCCCGAAACCAATCACTAAAACAAATTTCCGAATCGTTTTAGTGACAGTTGGAACTTTTGCCTGTATTGCAGTCAGATTTTCCAATTATTTTTGGCGGTGTCGAGAGGAACAACAGCGCGAATCCTGTTCGGGTTTCATCATGGGAAAGTCAGGGTCCATAGTGTCGAAGAATTTCGAACGGTCTTCGTTGATAATCTCGTTGGTTGTCCTAGCACTTTTCATAAGTATCACAAGGATGTGGCTGAGAAACTGCGGTAACTTGTCTGGATTCGCCCCAAGTGTTATGGTTGCAAGGTATTGCCCGGCGGTGATAGTGGTGTTCATGGGATGTTACTGGATACTCAAACTACCGAAGGACATCAAGGTCCGCTATGTTCTGTCCTGGCAGGTGAACGCATTGCCAAGGATCGTTTATGCACTGGTTCTGTTTTCTCTGATGGTGCTTTATTATCGGCCACTGAGTGTTTATCTGCTACCAAAAAAGAGAGAGACTATCGATGTTTATCATGGCGAAAATATTGTTCCAAGGCTTTTCAAGAAGATCAAAAACGCAATCTATAAAAGAAGGGTTGAGGAAGGCGAGGACGAGGAACTGCCCGTTGTTTATGGACTGGGAACTGTTTACAGTTCGGCGTTTATTCTCCTGGGAGTGTTTTTGGTTCTGCTCCAAGCTCTGCTTTTGGGCTACGTCCTGGCTCCGAGCTCATTTATAATGTTTTCCACTGCTGTTGCTGTGCTGATTATGTCTACCATCGAACGGTTCCAGAAGGCTAATAATCTTGGTAAGACAATTGGAATTAATTTTCTGATACTAAAAATACCAATTTTTTTGTACAAACTAGAAATGCCGAATTGCAAAAAAAGTTCCACTATCAAACTTTCAAAGACATTAACAGTTTTAGTGTCATTAGTACAACAAATTATTAAAATAATAATTTAACGTTATAATATGAATGCTCATAAATCGATTTCGATGAGAAGTAAACAACATTTTTAAATTAGAATTTTTTGTGTAATTGTCCTACTTTAACTATTGAGTTTCTTACAAAAAATTTTGAAAGAGTTTAGTTCTAATAAAAGTAATCGGCATTTCTAGTTTCAAATTACTTGTTACAAAAATCTTTTTTCTCAAATGACTTTAGTTTGCTTATGCCTCTTTAGAACTATACAATCATATAGCATACCTGTTCTTCTAAAACTACCATCTTTCGGTCAGAAACACTCCTTAGTTCAAAAACGTCTTCATAAATTAGGATAGACAATAATAAATAAACGAATAAAAACATAGCCATTTTGAGGACGAAACGATTGATCAGTATGTCTGCCCAGTTAAGCGTGTTGCGTAGGACTGAGTAGTCGCGTTATCTTCGATGCGATTAGACTAGAATCTAAAAATCTCTCTTTTGTAATATAACGATTATACTTCGAAAGATTAGGATAAATCAAACTTAAATCATCCACGTCATATCCAATAAGTCATGAAAATAAAGGTTTTTCATTGTTACTATTTGATTCTAAATAATGTATTCAAGGAACATTTTCATTAAAATATTTGTTTAATCAGTTTTTATTTTCATCAGTTGTATTAAACTTGTTTGTTGATTCTCAGATGAGCTACTTAGGATACCAAGTGCAGTACTTTTGTGCTGGTTTCTTTTGGCTGAATATTTCTTCTACTCAACTGGACATCAGGTGACGTTCCTTACGATACACTGGGACGCTGCTTTTGTTGGCATCGATGAAAGGTTTCAGCATAATTTCATACAGGCTATACTCATAGGTAATTAAAACAACAAACAAAATCAAAATGTTTTTTTCAGAATGAAACTTTTATTAAAGTGTATCAATCGAAATTACATGAATGTTTTAGGAATCAACACTTTTGGATCGTACATATTCTTCGGTGCAACTTTACCCTTGCTTGTAATAATGCCTTTCGCTTTGAACTTAATGTTTCCAAATTTAGCAAAGGCGAAATTTAAAAAGGATTACGAGATGGGAAGGGGCGAGCTCGTTTTGTTTGAGAAAAATGTACAATTCCACACAGCCACGTTCTCTGTTGCTGGAAAATATTTGCTATTTCACGGAGTGAGGGTAAGATTTGCAAAAAATACATTTCAATCAGAAAATGAATAAATAGTAAATTTGTTTATTGACTTTTGAAACATTTGCAGACATTCGCAAGTATGTTGGCAGCAACAATTCACTGTCGTCATCTGATGGTTTGGAAGATATTTGCTCCAAAGCTCATCTTTGAAGGCCTAAGTTTGTTCGTAACGTTGGGGACGGTTTTGGCGTCTTACTTGTTGCTCATTCGCATCGACAGCCAAGTTGACCGTCTCGTGTCTCACGTGAGCAAAGCCAGATGACAATAGTTATTTGATGACCACGACTCCACAGCCATGATCATGTCTGAGGAAGGGCTCACTGAAAGCGTCGAACTGGAACCGATCGAAGTCACAGAATGATGCCGCCCTATTCAAATCGGTCGTTCCGAAGACGCTCAGAATTTGCTCTCCAATTCTGACAATATGACATGAACGAAACTCACCGTGGAGTCGGTTGCTCAAAACCAGACGTGTTTTTTGCATTTTAACTTTTGACATTTGGATGAACTTTTTAACGCTTTTGTGTGTAAAAAGTGTCTGCGGTTTTGTACGTCCTAGTTTTTGTTTTTTGTAAATTTGCAGCTTTGCAAAACCGCGAACACTTTTTTGGTTGTGAGTTGTTTTTAGAGTTTTTTAGAGTCCCATTTTGTCGTACGGCTTATAGCGAAAACGCACAGTTTTACATGATTTTAAAGGATAAGTCCGTAGGTTACCAAAACTATTATCGTGATAAAGAGCTAAAAAGTCCTTGATTGACCAAAGGAAATAGTCAGAGTTCACATTGAAGTTTGTATTCTTGTTGTAATGAAATTGTAATTATTGCAAGTTAACTTCGTCAAATGATGAATGTACAATTGTCAGTCGTTGGTTCGATTGAACGTCAACGACTTTTGTAAATACGAGTTATAAAATTGTTAAAAAACCTATTTCTTGTAACTAATACAAGTAAAGTTACCATCAATTCAGCGATGTGATTGTAAAAAAACGCAACCGTAGATTGTTATACCATTGAGTTTGACATCGAAACTTCATCTTGTTACAAGCAGATTCAATTTGCCAGAAGTACTTTAATCAAATCATCCCGAAGAAACATCCAAGTTCTGTCCACAATTAATGTTATGGACCAATCAGTGTTTAGCGAATTGTAATCTCGAAATGAAAAACAAAACGAACTCCAACTAAATGGCAGAAGATTTTTTTGCAATACACTAGTGTAACTAAGAATTGAACGAGTCACTTAATTGTTAGTAGACCACTGCAATGTTAAAGTAAGCGCAACTGAGATACACTTCCAGAGCCAACTTTTTCTACCGTTTCCATAGATTTTTCATTACAAAACTCTTAAGACTTAAAATAACGAACAAACCCCTACTTACGAAAAGCACATGCTCTTGAAAAATGAGTGTCGAAGCAACCCGATTGTACGAACCGATATCTATCATAGACTAAACCTCTTCCAGTTTATCGCGACAGTTGGTCGCGAGCACGCTGACGCTATCCTGCGTGCAATACATTGCTGGTGGATGGCACTAAATAACGCACTTTATGTTGGATCGTGTAAATGTGCGATTAACTGCTCATTATTTAAGTGTCCGGTAAAATGGATCACTTAATTGTTAAAATCGGAGGATAATTAACACAGGAAAAAACCCAACAGGACGTCTCGACTAGTGAGTAATACCCCGAGTAATACTATCAGAAACCGTTTCCCTGCAACAAAATCAAGAACCGAATCTCATCATCTGTGAAGATAAACACCCCGTGGGATAAAACTAACATTTTTGTTCGGCGTCGGGCATTCGTATCTGAAAGGTAGATTAGAATTAGCTGTGCCAGGATCTGTGTGATGTAAACAAACTTATCGAAATACAAAAATTTGTAAATGAGCCGACTGGTCATTCATTTCTGAAATTTTTTTCAGATTTTTATTCTCAAAATATTTTGAACGAATATCCTCACACCAAACATTACAGATGATTCGAAGCTAAGTCAGTTCTTTTGATTTTTTTTTGTTTAATCAATAATAGAAAGTTGAGTTAGTAGAAATTTATTTGGGATTCCATTAGGGACTGTTGAATTGCCAAACAAAAATTATTACCTGGTATTCTTTATCTACACATTTTGTCATACTTATCACTGAGTTATCAGTTACTCATCAAATCTATTTATATAGATAGATATTTTGATTGTCTCTTGTCATTCATTAATAATGAAACCTTTCATTCGTAGACTATTTGTGATGGATGACCGACGTTAACAGAAAATTCACACAAATTTTAAAGGAAAATGCGTATACAATTTAATTAAAAAATTATAAAAATGTCTCAAGGTTGAAAGTGTTTTTCCTCTTGCTGTTTGGAGAGATTAACACATTATCTCGGATATTACAGCTAGGTATTTAACAAAATTTTTAAAAAGTCATAATAAAATTACTTTTCAAATTCTCACTTTTTGTTTCTTTCTTTGAAGTTAATTTTTGTTTCCTTTTTCAGCGAAAAAATTCTCTTCTATTTTTTAATATCACAAGTATAGTAAACTGTTCAAATTTCCAGGTTTATAAATCAACAGAAAAAATGTCAAAAATCTGGAGCTACTTTCTTTGCCTGATATGGCTCGCGTTCCTGATGTCAGCAGGTTTGCTGCTCTTCACCAGTGGTTTTTTCCTGGGACGGGTATCGCGCACAGATCGCAGCCAGTGCCTCTCCTGCAACGACGGCAACAGCTGCAACATCGATCTCTCCTCCAGCAGTCCCCAGTCATCCGCAAACCTCTGCCAGGGGCCCCGTGCCAGGATCGTCCTCCTCGTCGTCGACGCCTTGAAATTCGAGTTTGTCAACTGGTACGACAGCAATGCCACGCTCACTTTCCACCGAAACAAAATGCCCATAATCCACGACCTCCTACAACAAGATCCGTCTCACACTCGACTGTATAAGTTCCTCGCTGATCCTCCAACTACCACAATGCAACGACTCAAAAGTCTCGCCACAGGGACCCTACCAACTTTTATCGAGGTTGGTTCAAACTTCGCCGCTGAAACTGTCGAGGAGGACAACTGGGTGGACCAGAACAGTAACTCCGGAGTGGTGTTCATGGGCGACGACACCTGGACCAAACTTTTTCCAAACAAGTTTCTCCGACAGTACCCAATGTCATCTTTCAGCGTCTATGATCTGGACACGGTCGACCGGGAGGTGAGAAAACTCATCTTCAACGAGATGAAAGAGAACGACTGGTCGCTTTTGATTGGCCATATCTTAGGAGTGGACCATTGTGGTCACAAACACGGGATACACCATCCAGAGATGACTAGGAAGTTGGACGAGACGAATACGTTAATCAAGGACATCATCGAGGCACTGGAGGACGACATGATGCTCATCATGATCAGCGACCACGGCATGCAGGATTCCGGAGAGCATAGCGGCGAGAGTGCGGACGAGGTCGAGGCAGCTATGTTCGTCTACTCAAAAACTCCATTGATCTCTAGCGGTTTCGTAGAAGCCACAGATGTCGTCAACCAGATCGACCTGGTGCCAACTATCTCTGCTATTCTCGGCACTGCTGTGCCTTTCTCCAACATTGGCGCAGTCATTTTAGACGCCTTGCCCAGTTCGAACAACACTGCTGCTGATGTGCACTTCATCCTGTCTTCGATGTGGAAGAATATAATCCAGACAAAACATTACATCGACACTTACATCTCCACTGCCACGCTTTTCTCCGAGGACAACATCGATAAACTTAATTCTTATTACAATGTCCTCCTGGACAGAGTAAACAAAGTAGACACTGAGAGCGGGTTCAGAGAATTTCTGACTGACGCGAGGGTTTATTTCCGAGAGCTCCGCTCTATGTGCCTTGAAGTCTGGGTGCAGTTTAACTACGTTCTAATGTGCAAGGGCCTGGTGCTCATGTTCTGCTCGACCTTCTTTTTCTACATGATCTTCAACGGCATCTCCGAGGCGAGACTGATCGAGATCTTTGAATCGTCGTTCTTAAAATGCTCTAATCTGGTGCAATTTAATAGCAGTGACTGTGACCCTGGCCCTCTACTGGTTGAACCTCATTCACGGTCTCAAGGACAATGTCCTCTTCGTCACCGGCTTAGTGTCTGTATGTCTATTGGCAATCTTACTGGTGAAAAACTGGTACGTGTTCTTCTGCACTTGGTACTACGCGAGCAAACACAAGAAGACCAACTACATCTCGTGGATCGCATTTTTCGTGTCCATCTGCTGCTTGTTTTCCAACAGTTTCATTGTCGAGGAAGACAAAATCTTGTCCTACCTACTCATCACTTTATTCTGCCTCTTCATGTACAACTTCCTAAAGTCGATCACCGAACCGAGCTCTCGGATCGTTTTAGTAACAGTTGGAACTTTTGCCTGTATTGCAGTCAGGTTTTCTAGTTATTTCTGGCGGTGTCGGGAGGAACAGCAGCGTGAAACCTGTTCGGATTTCGTTGCGGGTAAATCTGGATCAATCGTGTCGAGGAATTTGGGACAATCTTCGCTGCTCTTCTCGTTAATTGTCATAGCACTTTTTTTGAGTGTTACTAGGATATGGCTAAGGAAATGCGGTAACTTGTCTGGATTCGCCCCAAGTGTTATGGTTGCAAAGTATTGTCCCGGGGTGATAGTGATGTTAATAGGTTGTTACTGGATCAACGTTCGGAACGTTTTGTTCTGGCAGATTAATGCGCTGCCGAAAGTCGTTTATGCGCTGGTCCTCTTATCTTTGACAGTGCTTTATTACCGACCACTTAGTGTTCATCTTTCACCAAAAAAGAGGGAAATCATCGATGTTCATTATGGCGAAAATATTGTTCCAAGTCTTTTCAACAAGTTCAGAAACGCAATCTATAAAAGAAGGGTTGAGGAAGGCGAGGACGAGGAACTACCCGTTGTTTATGGACTGGGAACTGTTTACAGTTCGGCGTTTATTCTCCTGGGAATGTTTTTGGTTCTGCTCCAAGCTCTGCTTTTGGGCTACGTTCTGGCTCCGAGCTCATTTATCATGTTTTCAACTGCTGTTGCTGTGCTGATTATGTCTAGTATTGAACGGTTGCAGACGGCTAATAATCTTGGTAAGACAGTCGGAATTAATTTTGGTTTTGTTTGTGATCGTTACTACATCAAATTTAGATTCCATGAATTGTATTACATTTGTTTGTTAATTTTTAGATGAGCTGCTCAGGATACCAAGTACAGTACTTTTGTGCTGGTTTCTTTTGGCTGAATATTTCTTCTATTCAACTGGACATCAGTCGACGTTCAATGCAATACACTGGGACGCTGCTTTCGTCGGCATTGATGAAGGATTTCAGAATAATTTCGTACAGGCTCTACTTATAGGTAATTGAACAAATAAAATTAAATTGTTTTTTAGATTGAAACTTTTTATTAAAATTTATCAATTTGAATTTTATCAATGTTTCAGGAATCAACACTTTTGGATCGTACATATTTTTTGGTGCGACTTTACCCTTGCTTGTAATAATGCCTATTGCCTTGAATTTCATGTTTCCGAATTTGGTAAAGACGAAATTTAAAAAGGATTACAAGATTGGAAGGGGCGAGCTCGTTTTGTTTGAGAAAAATGTACAATTCCACACAGCCACGTTCTCTGTTGCTGGAAAATATTTGCTATTTCACGGAGTGAGGGTAAGATTTGCAAAAAATAAATTTCAATCAGAAAATAAATAAATGGTAAATTTATTATTGACTTTTGAAACATTTGCAGACATTCGCAAGTATGTTGGCAGCGACACTCCTCTCTCGTCATTTGATGATTTGGAGTGTATTTGCTCCGAAGCTCATATTCGAAGGCCTAAGTTTGTTTGTTACGTTGGGGGCGGTTTTGGCTTCTTACTTATTGCTCATTCGCATCGACAGCCAAGTCAACCGCCTTGTGTCTCACTTGAGCAAATCCAGATGACAATAGTTATTTTCGATAAAGCCGAGGCGTTCGAGATGTTCACTGTGTGAAACAAACACGCCTCAAACTGTTGTAAATTGAAAAATGTTGTTTGTTATTTATTAAAAAAATTTTTGTACATGATATTGTTGAATAAAGAAACGTTTGATAAAAATCAAAAAACAGTTTTCGTAGACTAGATATCTTCCAGTTGATCGTATCAGTTGATTTCGAGCACGCTAACGCTATCCTGCGTGCAATGCATTGCTGATTAATGGCACTAAACAACGCACTTGATGCAGGATTGCGCACACGTGCGATAAACTGCTAACTATTTAATTTTCCTGTAAAGTAGAATCGTAATTGTCAAAGGTGGAATGAAAACCAGGGATTAAACGAGTTCGTCGCTGTTACAATGATCACTTTATTGTTAAAATCCGAGTATAACTAACAAAGGAAAATAACCCGACTAAACAATCTTGACTAGTGGTGATTGTGATGGTGTCTGCGACCCTGGTTCCTTGAATAATCCTCCCAGTAACCGTTTCCCTGAAACACAAACGAGAACCGATTTTTTCATCTGTAAAGAAAAAACAACTCTGTGGGATAAAATTGCGAACTAACATTTTTGTTCGGCGCCTCGGGCATTTGTATCTGAAAGGTAGATTTGAATTAGCTGTGCTAGAATCTATTAAATAATCTCGTCGAAATATACGACTTTTTAAATTAAACCAACTAATCAATCTCCCTGCGTACGATTTTTCAGGTTTTTATTAAAACAAATACTTACTAAAAGATTGATCCCTCCACCCTGGTGTCCTGGAGCAGATCCGCCACCAGCTTGAACCGACTCGATGGTACCGGGTGGCATGCTCTGGTACCCCTGGTGCATCTGCATCTCCACAGCTCTGGGCCTTTGGTCTTTTTCATCTCTACTTTCCTGGGCTCTGATCTCGTTATACAACACACCTGCAGGATCTTCTTCCACCTGTCTTTTCGCAGTCCCTGAAAGTCCGTCCTGAGGATAGGCTACCCAGAAGGATGTAGCTGTCTGAGGAATAGTCCTGGAAAACTTCGCCGAGGGGGCGTAAGGGTTGTAAAAAGACTGGTTCGGGTCCAAGTTGGAGAGTTTGCTCCGAATCGCGTCCAGAAGAGTCGTGTTCACGTTCATCCCAGGAGTTGTAATGTCGAATGGATAAGACCTAATGGAATCCAGTCTGGCGTTGATAGACTCCTGAACAGCGGTGGTTATGTTCCTCTGGAGATTTGTGAGCATGTCGAAAACCTGTCCAATCATCATCATCCTTTGCTTGAAAGGCAGGGAAGGATCCGGAGCAAACTTCGACCAGGGTCCTGCTTTGAAGGGTTTCTTTGAGGTTCCGGATGATGTTTTTTGGAAAGCTACCAGGTCGTCCAGGGTGCTCACCATATCCCCTTTCAGGTCGCTGAGTTCTGAGAGGATGGAGTCTACTATGGAGTCCTTTGCTGCGGAGATCTCAGAGATGTCGTCTAGAGACCTCGAAACTTTTTTCTAAAAGTTTCATTCATAAATTTAAAGAATAGTTTTATCATTTTTGTGTTTGAAAATGTGTAAAATTGATTTATTTACTTGAGTCATCGGATCTAGATCTAACGACCTGACGAATTTGCTCTTCTTATCACTTGCAGCAGCTGTTCGGTTGATTTTCAAACTATCGAAAAGTTTGTCGAGGAAATCCACGACTTTCGTGTTGTATTCCATGGGGTCTGGAGTTATGGAGTTGGGCAGCCAGAAGTTGGGAGGAACTATGGTGGCCTTAGTTACTGGCTCGTCATCACCGACACCTAGGGGAGGTTGGGTGCTGGTTGCAAGGGTTTTGAAGAGGTTGTCCAAGAACATTGTTTTCTTTGAGATGAACATCGAGGGGTCCACCATTGGACCGAACATTGGCATATACTGTAGAGGAGCTTTTGGAGGCACCGACGGGTCCATTGCACTCCTCACTTTCCTCTCCTCGGGCTCTTCTGAAATCGGCGCGAGACCTGGATATGGTGGAGGGGGACCCAAATTTTTAGATTTTTCTATTTGAAAATTATTGTTAATGTTAAAATCTAATTTTGTTTCTCAAAAAAAGTGTTCATTTACTTTTATTTCAACATTTTTGTTCAATTGAATCTTGTTAACATTTTATGGTACCTGGTTCATCCACACTGCGTCTTCTTCTAGCAGGAGCATCCACGGGAACAGAGTTCGCACCGAAAGAAGCTGGATTTGAGTACATATTCGGAGACATGTAAGGTGCTCCAAAATAAGTTCCATAAGCTAAGGAATTGAAAGGACTGAATGGACTAAATGGACTGAACGGACTAAACAAACTTCGTTTTTCAACTGGTTGCGTGTTTGATATAGCAGGATTGTAGCCTTCGAACATGTTGGTTAACATTTCGGTTTTCTTTTCGATCATTGTTTTGGGATCGACAAACTTAGGAAAAAAGGGAGACGACTTTGATGAAAATGGTACTTGGATCGTATCCAGTCCTGGTGCTATTGACCTTTCATAAACTGAAAAAAATGCAATTTTTTACGAAATATTAAACTTTAAACTTTCATTTTACAGTTGAATTCCGATTATAAAAATGTTGAATAAAAATTTTTTATCGAAAAAGTAGATGTGAAGTTATAAAAAATGTTTGTTGTTGAAAAAAATACCTTTTGACTTTCCGCCATATTTCATCCATGGTGCCGAGCCTGCTGGCGAGCTTGCAACTAAAACTACAATTGTAAGAAAACAACAAACTGTGCGCACTTTTCTCTCCATCTCGAAAAACACTGTGCCTCACGGAGCACTGCCGTGGTACTTTTTATACCCCACATATAATCCACAGAAACATCTGCACGTTGGATTATGAATTCAAAAAAACGTAATAAGGATCCGGATAAGACAATTCTCATTAAAATTAATCCGTGCATTTACATTTGCGAACGTCTCGTAGTGCTACCAAAATAGCTACTATACTCTTTTCATTAATTAATTATTAGTTGATGAATTAATCGAAATTTTATTATTTTCATCTTAATTGTTGAAAATAGATATGTTAACAAATAATATTCAATTTAATTTATTCAATTGATTGTCTAGTTTCAGATTTAACAATTCTTTATTTTCATTTTTCTTTGTCTTAACCGACTTCCATTTGTTTTTTAACAATTTGATATAACCTATCGAAAATTTGTTCATACTTTGTTGAACGTCAATTTTTTGAAAACAAAGAAACGTCATCGACAAGCTAAAATGAGATTTTCTTCTTGAGAAATGGATAACGTTACTAAAGAGAGTGAGTTTACATTTTATTTCAAAGTTGAAAATGAAAAAAAATCAATCTGTATTCGTTCAATTGTTTTTTATTTTCAAGTTAATTTTGTTGTTTTTTTTTCTATTTTTGATTTAGAAACTTCGTCAAACATCTACAGACCAGACGTGGAAGCTTTCACAAAACTCTGGTCCAGTCTGCGGACCTTTTTCGAAGGTACGAATGTGACAAAAACAATTGCCAGATTGTTGCACTCCTACCAGCCAGAAGATGGCATTGAAGTTTATTCGAAATTGCTGCGCACGCTATATGTCATGTTGAAGAATTTTGACGCTAAGGGATTTTGCACTTTGGCTTCAATGGTACCTCCTCCGAAAGGTGCTTCTGCGACCGATGTCGTGAAAACTTTTTACGATGCCACCGGACATTATCGACTCAATGTTCCTGTCTTGCGATTCAACAAGTAAATTCAAAATCTGAATTCATTTGTCATCTCATTTTTTAATTTTAATGTTTTAATAATATCACCAATTTTACTTTCATATTAATTATGCATCTTGATTTATCCAGAAATGCGTGTCGGAATCAAGTGAATTCTCAACTAAAACGAGCTAAGTTGAATGCTGCGACTTCGATTCAACTCAAAATACCAGTTGAGATAAAGCCAGATTCGGTTTTGAATCTAAAAAAGTATTCAAACGAAACCAATTTGCCACTGAAAAAACGAAAAGTTGTCGTTTTTGAAGAATGTCGACCCATTAAGGTTAACATGAACTTCCGAATTTGTAAAATGTTTTGAATTTTTAGTTACTGATTTGTAACTTTTTATTTCCATTGATTTAGGACGAAGATTCGAATTTAAAACCATTGTCGTCAGAAGAAATCCTTCCGAACAATCAAACCGATGCAATTCTAAAAGAGACTTTACAACCTGAAACAGAATTGCAAAAACCCATCCTGAAAGATCCACAAGGGCAAATCGAAACAATGGATGAAACAAACTTGAAAGAACAGGGAAATGATTCATCGGAAATAAAGCCAACAGAAGTAAATCATAACTTTATTTTATTTGCCAAAGACTTTTTTTATCAAGAAAAATAACAAAATCAATTATTGAAACATGAATGAAACTAGATTTATATTATTTCAAAGGATCTAAAAACCGCCGAAGAAGCAAACAAAAATTCCCCGATAAAAAATCAGGAAACTGATAAGGAATTAGTCAAATTTGCTGCGAGCTGTAAAAGTGGATCCAAGCGTCGACTTGAACTCGAGCCAGCGAGCGCAACAATCGGTTTGAAAAAACGTGACAAAATCGACGAAGAAAGCAAGAAATTTTTTCACGAGTCTGTGTTCAAGGAGATGACCGAAGACGAGCGCAAACTACAACGCGCCATTCGCAGGGATATCAGAAAGATGGACTATGTGATGAGCGACTGTGAAGAATATGAGTTGCCTGTAATTTTTGAACTTTTTTGTTCGCCTGTTTTTAGGTTATTGTTTATCATTTATAGTTCAATCATTTTTCCTTTTAGGATGATGCTCATGTCACGTTTGAGATCCAAGACAATTTGAAACACAGTCTTAAAAAATTTTTAAACCAAGTTCAAAACGGAACGACATTGCGTAAATATAAAAATATATTTTGTTTCGGGTTGCATTAATAATTTGTCTTAAGTTTTATATTCATTAAACCCAATGTTTGCAGCTGAAAAAGAATATCTCGAAAGGCCTAAAGACGAAGCGAAAAAGTACACAAAAAGTATCAATCCTTACGCATCCACAAAACGAAGCACTGATTACGATTCTGAGATGAAAAAAGTGAAAACACAAGCCTCTAGTCAGCCTAAGTACCTTGATGTTTCTCTCGGTAAATCTATCAAACGAAAGAAACCTGAACCGCCCACACGCCCACGTTCCGAAAGGGTTGCTCAGCGAAATTTGCAAAACACAAGTACCGATTCAAAGGCAGACTCAGGCTCCATCTCAAAACGAACAAGAAGCGTGAAAAAGAAAGTTTACGAGGAACAGAATATCAACTCAGAGTAAATTTTGTTGATTCAAATTGTATGCCTTTGTTTTCATTACAACAAACATTTTGAGTATTTTTACATTTTTAGGTTTGCTAACTTTGAGCCAGAGATGTCCTCAAATCTTCTGCCAATCCCCGCGATGAAAACTCCTGCTTACAAAAAGCAGTGCTATGATACTATGATGAACATCCAAACCGCCAAAAGTAAAGCAAACGTTTCAAATTATTTTTATAATTAAACATTCAAGTTCTAATTGTTTAGTTCTATTACAATTTCAAAAAACAATAGTTTTTGTACATTGTTATACTACAGTTGAATCTTGTAGTGAAAATTGTTAAATTTTTGTTTCCTAGTCGCAGTTGCTGATTCATTGGCGATTTCGTCCGTGGCTAGCTATCCAGCTTATCCGTATTACGTCAACTACTTTAATCACCAACGCCACATGATGCATCAGCCACAGTTCATGATGGATCCATATTGTCAAAACAACTGGCGATACCAGGCTTATGGACATTACAGACAGCCGCAGCCGGTTAGTACGATATAATATTCTAAAACAATCAACAAATAAAAAACTTGTTCAATTTTTAGGCTCACAGTATGCATTATGGGATGAACCTTTCAAACCAAAAGTAATCGTTTAATCAACATTGTTTGAAATTATGTCTTATCAGTATGAAAATTGAAAAATATTTTCTACAAAAAACAATCAGGTACTCCATGATTTCGGGTGGCTATTTCCAAGCGATGAACTCCGAAGTGTACTCGGACCACAAGCACCCGGCTATAAAGCAAGAAAGTTATCCTGCAGTGTGCCCATCCCAGGAGAATGTGGAAACAAAGTATAACCCGATGAATTAAGTTTTAGGTAAATTTGATTGTAGTTTTAAAACGTGTACGAACAAATTAGACGATCTATCAAGCCATAAGTGGTGATTTTATTAATTTGTATGTACATAGTCACATAAGCGGATTGAAGTGCAGTTGTATAGAACTGAACTGAAAAAAATGGAACCATCATATAGAACAGAGAAATATACATTCGTATTGTAAAACTCATTGTTTGTCGAATAATTGGATGTTACTGAAAAATTGTTATTTCAAACTGAATGTATCGCTCTGAATCGAACTGATGATTCTCGTAACATACATGGCCACCTTTTTCCAGATACAATTAATTACATTGAATATAAATATGCATAAATATTAATCGCAATGTACTTCGTTTACAAACGAATCTAAATTGTTTAGTACAAAACACTCGGTCCTACTCTTTTGGTGTACAGATCAAACGAACCGTATGGTATCAAAAATTCTGTGCTACGGGATTTTTATATTTTTTTTTTGTTTTTTTTTTTCTGTCTTTTTTTGTTGAAATCTTCAACTAATTTTACGTCCGGTTGCACAATTAAAACAGTTAAATATTCCAGAGAAACGTATGGTCGAATGAATACTAATGACCGACAGGTGACCGCTCTTTCACAAGACCACTAGCAACGAAATCACGACAGCAATCATGTCTCTAGTACGATATGTATGTACTAAAAAAATATTTCCTCTCTTTACTCAACTCGCGAGTATTTTGTGAGAGCCAACTTGAAAGTTTACAAAAAAAGGTCCAATGCAACGAACGTAATTTTCTGTTTTGTATTTCATTTCATTCATTTAATTGAATTATTTATTATATCTTTATTTCTTCTTCTTCAAAGACTATGTTTCCATGCTACGACAAATTGTGTTAAAAAACTGGTAATCAGGTTTTGATATAACGGCAGTGATGGACAAAGGTTCGTCCAAGTCAACCACAGACTATAACATTAAATAGTTTTAGAATTTGATTTAGATTGTCGTCATACAATGAGGTGAAGATTTGTTCTCTTTTTTTTTTTCAATCGCGTTGTCACTTGAATCGCATTTGATTAGTTTCAACATTTGACATGCCATTGTTCTATGGAAACATAGCGAGAAATGACAAAAGAGCTTACAAAGCTCTTATTGATGCTTGCACAATCATGTCGATGAAGCAAACGTGTATCGAAACTTGAGGAACGTATTCAATTGCTCAAGACGTCTTTGTTTAAAATAATCACAATTTTGGCAACTCAGTAATATCGCTCTTGATTTGTTACAATTGGAACAATTTTGTATAAATATAAATACAAATCATGTATAATGTATTTGTATCAATACAATAATGTATAAATTGTCTCTCATGATCAAAGCTCTTACAATTTCCATCATCTCTCCTCGTTTATAAATCTTTGCTTACATTTACTTCTCGATATCGAAAATAGCGGCCTGTTTCAGCAACCGAGCCATCGATACTTATTCTCATCGTTTTCATTTTTCTCTCCTAACGCCTCGTTACTCTGTTGTTCTTCCATAATCTATAAATATTTAGCACACGATTACTTATACGTACATACATAATTACGTCGTTGCCCAACGACATTGTCAGCAATCGACTCGCTATTTACAATTGTCCTTTGTAAATAACCAATCATCATAATACATTGTACAATACTTTCGTTTAAAATAAACCATCGCTGGTGGCTTATCGAGACACCGCTTTACAATGTTCGCCGTTTTCAAAATCTTTCTCCCACTCCAAGACTCATCTCAAAATAGAGCTGATCTGATCGGACGGCAAAGGGATGACAAAGTGGTATACGCGATATAAGCGAGGTCTTTGACAGTTAAAAAAATACATCGCCAGCTCGACAGTCAAGAACCGCACTTATTTGGTGTCGAAAAATTCTTGGCAAAATTCGAAGATCATACGAGGTCCCTTATCATTTTTCTCTTCCTTTCTAATGGCAATAGGTAATAGGTACCTACAGGACGGCACATGATCCTTCGTTCAAACAGTACTCACATCTGATTTCATACAAAAATCAGTAGTAAGAGACGTAAATTATAATTATGATTAATTATAATTTGTAATTATTATGATTAGTCTTCGAGCGAACGTAGATTTGACCCAAACAAATTGTCCATTTTCGAATAGAATTTTATGCAAAGTAACAAAAATAACAAAAATTTTGTTTCTGCGATATTCGATCATATCAAAATAGTTGTTTTCATATCTGATTTTGAATAACAAATTGAACAGATTCATTTTGCTCGACAAAACTATAAAATACAAACAGTCAAACAATCTTGATAGAATATAAATATTAATTATATCATTTTTGTTATACCTCGACTGTTCAATCAAAGATTAAACAAAGTTTCAAAAAAAGAAACAAACAAATGGCAGTTTATTCAATCATTGTTTTAAGCGAAGGGATAAGGGTCAAGAGTCTTGCTGGAGCATGGCTGAACATCGTCTGGTGGCGTACGGAACTGGGTGGACCAAGTGTTGGACTGAGTAACAGTGATTTCGAGGCTCTCCCGACGTTCCTGGCTAGTAGTCGGTTTGGCCTCCCAAGAAGACAGATCACCGTTACCAGCAGGCTCTGTGCGCTGAGTCTCCGAGGCCCAGTAATCCTCATCATTTGTCCTCTGGCTGGCCTGCTGTTTTGCGTTACTGGGCTTGCGCGGACGCTCAAGGTTCTGCAGGGGCAGCTTCCTCGGCACCTTCCTACCGGTTTTGCCTGACTCGTCGAAGCTCAGACTCGTCCCGGTCTTGCTGGTTGTGAGGCTGCCCATACTGCTCTGGCCCTCTTTTCTGCGCCTCCGCTGGCGCTTCTCGTTCTCCGTCTGCGTCTTCCTCGTGTCGGCCATGTCGTCGTAATCGTCGAGGAAGTGGTGGCGCGTCGTCGCCCAGTGGTCTTTCCTTTTTGCTCGCGGTTTATACTTGTCCTGGCCGTTTTCTGTGTTGCTGTCGCTGTCGGCTTTGCGCTTCTTTTCTTTCTTCACCACCCAGGAGGTTGGTCTTTTGGGACTTTTCTCTTTCAAGGTCACCTTGGAAGAAACAACAAATTAAGCTGTTTGACTTTTTTGCATTAGAAAGTTGTTTTATGCAATTTTTTGAATTAATAAAAACGTTGTTTACCCCTGATGAAGAGGTATCGACGGGTTTGTACAGTTGACTAGAAGCATTATCGTGACTGCTCTGGCTCTTAAACTTGGCGCTGCTCCGACTGGCAAGCCAGGACAATAAAAAGGACATGATGGCGCAGGATAAACCCAGGCCAGCCGTAGCTGAAAGTTGGGACCGAGTGCGCCGCGGAACCCAACCACCGCCATGATACTCCAAAACCGCGAAGATTAACAGCACGCTGCTGACTATGTATGAGACTCCCACGCCGGAAAACATCCAGGCGTTCTGCGTGCCAGACAAATGTTATCAATTGAACTTTGCTATTGTGTGCGCAGAGAGAAATGACATGAAAAAGGTTTCGTCCAAAAATGTGCATATACTTGTCCAAAGTTTTTCATTTATTTTTATTTTTGGAAGTTAGTTGACTTTATTTGTGTCTTTTTGGAGTACTTTCAAATGACGTCATTTCTCCCTTGGAACTAATTGGATTGATTTCGTACCAGTCTGCCCCAATTGAATGGGAAGATGTTAATAACGTGCGTTATGTCAAGAAATAGCAGCACGGCAGTCAGTAATATACAAAACACTGCCACAAAAATCATTAGCCGTAGACGCCCAACTAGAGGCAGCATAAACAGGCTGACCTTGGCAGTTCCGGAGCTGCAGAGTGTTATTAGACATGCCGTCGATGAGATCTGTAAAAAAAAGGTCTTATTATTGTTCTAAGGAAACTTTTTGAATTTATATCTTTTTTGGTTTAAGTTTTTGCTTACCAAAAGAAGGAGTCTTATAACACCGGTGGTGGTTTTGAGATGACCCTGGATGTCGCAGTAGAAGACCAGGTGGCTGGTCCGAGGCCAACCACCATTAGAGGATCCGTGACGGTGGCCACGGCCGTAGTTGCCGCGGTAGTTGGCGTGCGAGTCCCATGAGTGGACCGTCGAGTGTATCCCCGGCGAATCCAGATCTGATGATTGGGAGCTTATTTGCCCCCCTGTCCTACTGCCTGCTATTTATATGCGAGTGATCAGAGAAATAGAAAGCTCTTTATATCAACTTTTTACCACACCTTCGAAACTATTACTAGCTTACATACATTGCTATTCTATGCAAATACAACAATCTACAAGACAAAAACAATGATTACGACATTTCATAGACTAACAAAGTAATACTTTTGTTTACAAACAAAAGTACATAGACAATGGTAATAAAAGTCATTGAAATTTGATTTATTGTTGATATCGTTCTCATAAACGAACAAAGGTAACAGAAAATGACAACAATTATTGTAAAAGGTCACAAAGGTCATCTAAAACATTTTATGTTGAGCCAAAAGTCCTATTTTCAACAATTCTGCGAAAACATGCAGAGTGCAAAAAACAAAACAAAATTCGTCATTTGGATTGCGGGCGGTCCAAAGTCGTACCAATTTCGAAGTCTTGAATGTCCTCCGGTCGTGAATAAGCTGACGGCGGGGGTTCCAGGTCGCGAATTTCCTCAAGCAAAAGCACTTCTATTTCGTCGGCTGCATACAAATCCGAGACCGAGCGCAGGTGATGCCGAGACTCGCTCATCACTCAGACTGACTGAGTGTCTGGCCTTCCTTGATACTGCCTGGTCGACAGCAGCATTCGGACTTGGCCATTCGATTGCCCGGCAGCCTTACGTTGCACGGGGCTGATGACATGACGCCGCACATGTCCGCGCCATCGCAGCCTAGGTGCACATCACCCCGGGGGTTCAACTTTGTTGTGGGGATAAATCCGAGCGATGCTGAGTCGGCGGATGTAGCGATTGTTGATGCCGTTGAACTCTAGCGGAGTGCGATTGGGTAGGCATGCGATGCAACCCCTCGCCACCATGAACACACGTTTGCGTCGATGGTTGGGTTTGCAAAGGGGGTTGCGAGGGAGGATACAGTCCCACGCTCGATGCGGATCCGACTTTACGATTAACGACCTAGATAAGGGTGGCTTTTGTCGTACCTTTTAAATATGTATTTTTTTGAATTGTACATCAAACAGGAAATGTTTACGATTAATGACCTAGATAAGAGTGGCGCTTAACGTAGCGTTTATATATTTTTTAAATTGTACTTGAAAAAGATAATGTTTACCTTTTGTTATAAAGTTTTTTAAAATTATTATTATGCGTTTTAGTAGTTCATATCAGCCTATTTTTTGGCAAAATTGACAAAATGACACAAATTTTCTCGGTTAAAATTTCGTATATTCGTGTTCTATGTGTTCAAAAATAGAAGAGTTTGCAAAAAACTTTGTTTCTTTTTCGCAATGACATTTAAACTTGTTTATCAAATTTAATTTTTTATTGTTGTCCATGAACTTTGATGGAATTGATCGCGCCTTATCTATAACTAAGTCTAAGAAATATTAAAAAACGAAAACAAAAAGTTCAAACAAATTTTTAGACTCAGAAATTTGTCATTTTGTTTATGTTCGCTTATTTCGTACAACCGAAACGCTTTTCAGTGCTCTCTGCGTACAAATTTAGTTTTTTGCCAATTTTCTTCTGAATATTTGAAATTGTTTGATGGAACATTAATGTAGGCGCTGCAATCGCTTCAACTTGTCACTTTTCACATCAACGGAGAGATCACAAGGTTCAAAGTTCAATTGTCTGGTAATTATAAATTGTAATTTCAATTTTCATCTTGCGCAGTAATAATTTGTATTTGAAAACGTTCTCGGCATGAAAACTGACATTTAACAAACTTTTAACAAACTTTTATTTATTTTCAGAGTATTGGATTGGATAAATTTCGTATTTTGGGAGTAATGTCGGCGTCTGGCGGTACAGTAATAAAATACGGCCTTAGAAGGCCCTTGTCGACATACAAGCTTTTACGGTCCTTGTCTAGTAGACCATGCAAACTTTTCATTCATTCGTCTGTGCCTTCAAACTTTGCTTTGGAACGGATAACCTCAAGCAATGCATTATCATCGTGTAATTTAAAACGTTTTTCATTCACGGCTTTTTATATTTATTAGTTGAACTAAGATTATTTTCATTTTGCATAAAAAAAACAAACATGCATGTCGAAACTTTTAAATAACAGCATGTTCTTCAAACTACATATTTTACATTTTTATCTGTCATATTTTCAATAACTAATTATCATGATTTGTTTTCATGTTTTTAGATAGCTCATTTTCAACAAAACCTACCAGCGACTATGAGTCAATGGATGTTCATTATGAAGAACTGAAAAAGGCCATGAACGACAAAAAGACATTGATCATTGATGTTCGTGAAGATGATGAAGTTAAAGAAACTGGAAAATTACCTGGAAGCATACACATACCCAGTAAATTTGAAAATATTTAAATATAATAAGGCCTACAATTTTTTCCGATTGTGATTGGTTTGTTGTAACAATGTTTCATTTCAGTGAGACAAGTAGCAAAAGAATTGACCACCCTATCTCGACAAGCATTCAAAGACAAGTACAACAAAGACAAACCGTCGGTTAGTACAGAAATAATACTCTCTTGCAGATCGGGAAGAAGGAGTCAATCAGTACAGCAGGAGTTGCACAAGATGGGTTACGTCAGGTATTTCATATTATCACAATTTCACCACTAAACAAAGCAAATAGTATTTGAATAATGTTAATAATTTTCAGGGCGATGAACTTTCCTGGAGGTTGGATGGAGTGGAACAAAAGAAGCAAACGAGAACAAGAACAAGAACAATGAACAATTTTTTGACAGATGAAAAGATTTATTAAGGTGATAATAAAAAGAGACAGGTAAACATAACTTTCAAAACATGTGTTTTATTTCAAATATTTTCATATTTACATTTGTCTTAAACTTGATTCGATAAACTGTTTTGAACCCCACGATCGCGCCGCAATTTTCAATGCGGCACTATCGAATAGCCGGTGGGTGGGAAAGAAAAGCATCACTGACCTCGTGGTACACCTATTGTTGCATTCGTTTCGTGTCCCTGCGACTTCTTTCTTTTGATTGAATCTGACACGACGCCAAAAGAGCGAAAAAATCTTAACTTATAAATTCGAAAAAATGGGCTGAATTAAAATGAACGGAAAAAACATGATACAAGTGCAGACACACTGATTATAAATCTCGCATAAATGTTCTGGAAGCCACACGAATCGTTGACGTTAACAGTCATACTGTCCTTAACTTAGTCTGAACTGGCACCCTCCAAGTACAAGCAACAACGCAATCAAACGCAGAATAAATTGTAAATCAAACACATAACGTTCTCGATCAGTTATCCGCTATGGCTAAAAATCAATTAGCAAAATCATTCTCTCTTTTGATTGTAATCGACAACTGGTAAAAGAATAAAAATATGCTTTTCTTTGAAAGTTGTACATGCGCGCGTCCTGGTAACACGATCATTTGTTCGGGCTCACTTGAATCTTAATGCCTTTCTCGGGCCGAGACACAGAACTTCTTATGCCCGATCTGATACGGATCTCCTTGGGACTATCCCTGTAATCTACGTAGTTCCTCCTCTGCTTCAAACGATCCGGATAGATTTCACAATCTTCCCGAATCATATCGCTTGGGTACTCTTCTCTCACATCCCTAAAAAAGTTGTTCCAATTAAATTTTATGTTTTTCACTCTATCTTTACTTTCAATTTTAGTTTTCTTTCAAACAGATACAAACCTATAAACAATAACATCTATGATAGAGCGAGGCAACTCAGAAGCGGACACTTCTGAGGTCCATTCATTGTGGTTCCTTGACTTATACATCAACTCCTTCCAGAGATACAAATTCTTTGCGAACGTTGTACCTGAACGAACCTGAACGAACTCAAGATACTCCGTTGGGATTCCCGATTTTCTGCTAATCTGAAACCATTAAAACAAAACGTACATTATTGTATTTGAAAAATTGCAAATTTTTCAATTTAATGTCAAGTTAAGAGATGAGCCTCACGTTATATTGAAACCATTCCATCGATGGATCAACCCAAATGAGCTCAACGTCGTCATATTTTTGCTTGCTTGGGTAAAACCTCCTAACAAAAACGGGTACTGTTTTTTCATCATGGTTCCACTGGCAGTCTATCTTACTGAATGATGGATTCTGAGGAATGTCCTCAAAATTCGATTCAAGGTACATCGCGACCTCAATAGTCTTACTATCATACAAGCGTTTCAGGCGTAATAACTCGTTCGTTGGATAGCATTTCATGCCTCTCACAAGTCGCAGGAAGGCTTCAACATAAAACTCAATACATTCATTGTCAAACATAAAGATGTCGCGGTCCTCTTCTTGGTAACTATATATAAGCCAAAGTTTGCACGAGTTGTAACGATTTGGTTGCTTGGCGTTCATCAGTCGTAAAAGTTTTGTTTTCAGGTCCCATACCATATCGGACCTGAGGATGATCACTTCAAGTTTTGTGCTGTCGTAAAGTTGCTGCAATTAAATTTACATTAGATTCAATAGTAAAAAACCATCAATTTCAAACTGCATCATTTTTTAGTTGAAAACAAACCTTAACATCAAACAAGTTGTTCAGACTGATAATCTTGCATTTGACTTCTCTAAATTGCGGTTTTCTATCCAGACTCACATTGTACACTGGATATTGCGCCAAAAAAGCATCACCTGAGACTACAGATTTGACTATAAAATACTCCGATGAGATACCCATGAAGGGCTCCAAGTATTTTTGCAGTTTTCCCTCGATGTCAGAAACTTGTGCAATCCACAGCCCATACGTATCTGAAATGAAGATTCATTTATTATTTCGATTTCCAACAGTTAGTACTTTGAGAGAGAGAGAGAAAAAAATATTTACTGCATTCAAAATTTTCATCCGAGTTCACTTTGATTTTGAGACTCTGATACACTGGCAATTCAGTATCTTCATCCTCGTTGTTCTCAACTGGATCGCCAACCAACGTCCTGTCGCTATCGCTTAGACTACTGTCTTCGCTGTTGCTCTGTTCTGGTGTATTTCTATCCTCGATCTCAGATAATTGTAAAGTATTACAAGGTACATTACTGGTAATCTCGGGTTCTTTTAACGTAGATTTCGATTCCTATAAAACAAAGGTTTGCAATGAAAAAAAAACGATTTCTTTAAATGTTATTTGATTTGTTACACAAAAAGTTAAATTTTTAGTGAAATAACCTGCGGAAGATCGTTGACAACTTCAGTGTAATCGATTTCTGCATTTTTCGTTGGGGTGCTGGGTTCTTTCAGAGGTGATATATTTAAAGCATCTAACAATTCTGGACAAAACGAAACAATAAATATTAAACAAGTGACGAGAAAACATAAGAAATGTCAAACTATAATTTGATTCGTTACCTTTATCTGTAATTGGCACTTGGACTTGAATATAAATGAGTTTGCTATAAGTACGACAAAGAGCGCGAAATTTGCTAGTAGAAAAATCTGTTATCGAAGGGTTCGGATCCAGCCTGTTTCCAACATAAAAGGTCAGGTCCCACATTAATTGCGACAGCACAGTGTCGTCTTTGAGCACTTCAAAATCGTCGTTTGATTTCTTCGCAATCTCCATCTCGCTCCAATCCCAGCTGTTCTCCGAGAGTTGCATCTTTAGTTCGCCAATCGTCACGTTCTGGTTCACCTGAATGGTTTCTATTGGTCGCACGGCTATCTCCTCGTCGACGTTCAATTTCAAAATCGACAAATCATCTGTTACCAAAAAGATAAAAAACCATTATTTACATCTCAACGAGTAGTTTTATCCATCATTTTCTAGTTTCGAAATTAAAAAATGCCTAACATTTCATCGTTTCTTGCAACAGAGGTAGTTCCATGATGACCGCTGTGGTGCTCGAATCGACCAAGCTCTGGTGACACAGAGGAGTTGAGAACTTAAATTTGGTACTCCCTTGATAGTCGAACACTTTGATTAGCGATGTGTCGCCTCGGTAAAAGCCAAATTCTGTACTGGCCTGTGCCACGACGTCACCCCACGTTGTGCCCTTTCGGAATGAAACTTTTGTTCGTGCCAACATCTTCGTCTTTGGATCGACACAATACACATTCATTTGTTGGGTTATCCTGTATGAATTCGAGTTCTCTTCCTTCAACTTCGGTAACAGTTTCTGTAACAAAAAATATTGTTCAATACAAAAGTTAATAATAGAAAGAATAATGCAAGATGACATTCCTAGGCGATTTCAGTGGTGCTTATTTAGTTTTACCTTGAGATGTTCAGGAAAATCTTCCTCTTGCATCGGCACGGCGTTGATTTTAGGATCGATTTGACGATACATGAGCATGTATGCGTTTGTACTTGTGTTATATGCGCTACTATAATAAGTCGTTCTTGCGGGCCCGCCGCCGTACGTATTCTTAATATCCTTTGGCTCTATCAGCGTCACAGACTGGTCGTTGACACAGAACCATTGCTGCGTCGTGAAATCTTTGATGTACGCATAATAATGGCCACCACTTGCACTACCACTATGTATCATTATTGCAAACAGCTCATACACGTATGGACCTTTGGGTTCCGTTGCAATGCAGTTATCGTTTGTTTCGATCCCTAAAAACAACTCATTTCAAATCAACCAAAAATTCATTCATTTTGTTTTTAATTTGCGAGGTTTGCTTTTTATGAACCTTCATCATTGTTGGCCTCATCATTTTCGTGATTGTTTTCCACCGAATTTCCATCACAAGGCGGACCTTCATCAGGCAAAACTCCGTTGTCCATTTTTGTATTATTCTCCTGGCAATTGTTTTCCTGTCCGCTCAAAGTGTCTGCCAAATCGATGAACGGATTCAAGTCCAGAAACTCAGGAAACGTTACTCTACAAAATAAAGTTCGATTAATAAACGGAGGCTTTAAAACTTTGAAAAGTTTGTGAAGTGGATTTCGATTATATATGAACTGACCTGTCATTTAATTTGATCCTATGAAAACTATGACAGTCGAAGTCGAAGCGTTTCAAGTGTAAGGTCACAACGTAGGGAAACTTTTTGAACTTGAGGCCTTTGTGTGCGTCACACTTTTTGTCGCACTTCTCACAGTGATATTGATTGTTACCTTCTAGTAGTTCATATTTTACAAAAGCTTTTAAGGCGTCTTCCTACAGGAAACAAACAAGTTAAATATGAAACATTGTTTTATGATACTTTTATGGTTTGATGGTGAATTGTTTGAGGATATTTTTTTTTGCAAACTTACAATACTGTTATAGGCTACGTTACTATTGAATGGACGAACAGGCAAGGGTATATCCAAAAACGTGTCTTCCCTCGTTTTTTCAGTGTTGCATTCGAGACATTTAACATAGTCAATCATCTTGCCTGAAATTTAAATTCAAAAAGTAAGGACACGTTGAACCATTGAAAAACAAAATTGCTATTGAACCATCATACCTTCGTAAAGTTGGTTTATAAGATTAGCCTGCTCTGTGTTTTTGAACTTCTGTTCAAGCGCGTCGAACATTACTCGACACAACTCCTGGATATCGTGTTGTTGCCACGCTTCCGACGAATCCCAACCGAAACTTTTTGTCAGAGAAGTCGTTTCAACGGACATCTTCTCAGACGTCTGCAAAAGAAGATTCGAAAAATTACAATATTAGGATGAAACAAAGCATCAAAATACTACTAGAGAAAATAGAATAATCTTGCCTGTAAATTAAGAAAGAGTCTCTGCAACTGGAAAGGAATACTCATAGTCTCATCGTTATCAGGAGACTCGACGTACTCCCACTTGTATAAGGCGTTTCTGAACTCCGGCGTCATGTACAAAGCTTGTAAAAGACTATTTAAATAACACGTCATAGCTTGGTTCACCAATCCCCGAGGAACTGAAAAGCCAAAATTGTTTGTTAACGAAATCTTAACACCAAATGTATTTTTATCATTCCAAATATAAAACAAAACTTTACGCCGCTTGATGTCTTCTCCGGCATTTTCTCCGCGGGAGTTGACTTTTGTCAGGGGTTCCTTGTCATCGGAATCGATTGATGAGTCTTGTTTTTTGACACTGTAATCTGGAAATGTCGTAGAAAAAATATCCTGCAATCGGTAAAAAGCGAGTTTTGTTAATTTTACGTTCCACTTGCATTTCATTTCAGCTGTATACATAAGAAAAATGAGTAAAAACAAGCAACCTTTTTATTCGTGTAATCGGCTATATCAACGTGACTCTGAATATCGACATCGTTCATCGTGTCCTTATCATCGTTTGTGCAGTTTGTGTCCTTATGGATATCCGAAATGGTTTTATCACTAATCTTGTGACACAATGGATGCTGATTGGTATCTGTACCGTTGCTTTTGGATTCCGAATGTTCGTCGTCTGGAACTTCCTCTGAAAACATACAATTTATCATTGCATCAATGCAAAATCAGTTTGTTCTTTAAAACAATTTTTAATTCGTTTGATTTACTTACGAAGGTAGAAGCTGAAGTCACAGCCATTTGTGTTATTGAAATGAAATTTTTCCTTCAGAGTTTGTAATTCTATATTCCAGTCAACATTAGAGAGATCCTGAATAGTTTCGGGTGACATCTGATATCATAATAAGATTCAGTTTAAAAAACTAACGAAGCACATTTTAAATAAAATTAGATACATGTTATATTAGTTACTTCGTAGTCAAGATCAGGATAATCATCAACCAAGCAAATGTTGATCTTAAAATTTTGTAGGGACGTTGAACCGAGACTGGACCAGTTCTTCATCCGCATCCGCAACATTGCGTCCAACTTTTTGATTGTGACATCTCGATTGAGTACCAATGTTTCTTTGATCTTCTTTTCGCCGATGATGAACAGTGCTTCGAATTTGTCTAGAGTCATTTTGCACACCATTATGCTAAAATTGAAACATTCTCATATTAGACAATCATTTCTTATTCCAAATTTAAACTAAGAAAAAACAACAACATTACCAAAAATGGTTTAAGGAAAAATCGTTATTGATTTCGAAGAAAAATCAAAAATAAAAGTAATATCAATTTGACGTTGAAAAATCGATGATCGCGTTAGTTGCGCCGCGGAACAAGTAGTTTGTACAAGCTGAGGGCTATATATAGCAGCGGCCTAAACCACAGCAGCACCAGGGAAATAGTTTTTGGAATGGTACCGTGCAAGTACGACGAAATGCAATGTTCAAATAAAAAAATAACGATTGTAAGAACAAGACAAACATGAGTTTTTCGTTTTGAACAAGAAACAACAATCTGATTATAAATACTAAATTATTGCAACAATATTAGAATCGAGAAACGGCGGCACACAATTGACACATATACGAGCAAGTGAAACTTGCTTTTGGCTCGCGACGAAAGCGCTGCCAAAAATAGAACCGATGACTGATTATGTCTATTATAAGACTAGACTTTTAAATTTACAAAAGGTTCAATGAATCGAGCCCATTTTTCCGCCCTATACGAATCACCACGAATTGTCCCTTACCTGCACTTTATCTCTTCTCTGTCTTCTGCAATTTGAGTATAAAATCCTTCCTCTGACTCATTCAAACGCTCCGACCTACCAACAGATCACAAAATTCAACTTAGATTCTTACTCTCTCACTTTTGCAAACACAACATTTTCTTTCAATTGAAAATCATCACATTGCAGGTTTGCAAAAAAATAAAAAAGAGAGAGACAAAAAATAGAGTGGGAAAGATGAATAAGATGATAACAATGACCGGCGGGTGGGTCGAGTTGTGTTTAAAACTGGTATGTGTTTTGGAAGGCGATGAAAATGAGAGAACAAATGTTTGTTTTCGGAGGAATCCAAAATTGGAGCTTAAAATTGCGTCGCAAAAAGGCTCGAAAATGGCGCACACCGACCTGGCGTTGCTGACAAAATGCGGTGTTGCAATAATAGCATCCGATTGACGTTCGAATACATGCAACAAGCAACGCGGAACAAGTTACGCACTTTACGCAGAGCACTTGGCCCGAGCACCCACACTTTCAGTCGTTCGAATCGCCGATCACTGACATGTGTGCGCGCTGCGTTTACGCCATTTTTCCCAGTTGCGCCTCTTCGTTTGCGAGAGAGAGAGATGCAATGTCTGGATGATCTAACCTCAAACTCGGCAAGCCCTTAAAATGCCGCAGCGCCTTCTGTCGTCATTTTGCAATGCGAGAAACATAAACAACCGATGTTTATATTCTTATTTGGTCTTTTAGAAATTTTTTGACGCACGTTTATTGATTCTTGTTATTGAATTTTGAAATAGACACTTCATACTTTTTGCTTGATAATAAAATGCTTGTTCGAATCAAAAGGTACGTTGGATATGAGTGTTGATCAATTTTGCAAAAAGATTTTGTGTTGAGGTTACATTTTTGAAAATTGTTTGTTTTTGTAGGGATGATGAAGTTGACGAGTGGGCAATTATTGAGCTCCAGGGTTCCTTAGAGGAAAATGAAACTGAAGAAGATAACAAGTATGTAGGGGAGGTGTTTTATTTGAAGGATAATACCCCGGTGATGATAATTGGAAACCACGTTTTGCATGGGAAAGAAGTGGTGATGGAGAAACCGATGGGAATTTTGCTGAAACAACAATCTGAAGAGGAGGGCAAGAGCAATATAGAGTATAAGTTCCAAGCGATTGTTAAGAAGAAGTTATTTTTTAAAACCCGGCCGACTAACTTGGCTGCTCGAGTTTAGTGAAATTTAGAAATGTATTTTGTATAAATAAAGGTGAATATTTATTTTTATTTTATTGTTTATTTCATAGTTTATTTTAAATTATTATTATGAAGTGAAAAAACATTGGTTGTATTAACTAAAATTTATTACAAAAACAACCGTTATTAATTTTTACATTACAAAGTCAGTTTCGAAACAATAATCATCAGATTCTTCCTTGCCGTTTTGTGTTGGTTTGGCCAATACTTTGGGCTCAGCTGTAAATAAAACAAAAAGTATGTATCTTTGTTATATTTATACTTGAAAATCTAGAGAAAATTGAATCAAATGGACAACTCACCTTTTTTCATTCGTTTAGCGTTAGGCTTGACCGTCTGTTCTTCAGTTTCTTTTCGTTTTGTTTTCTCTTGTGTTTTAGCCTTTTGGACTTTTTGAACATTTTTCTTTTTCGCAGGTTTGTTTTCAGTCAAAATAGAAGCAGTAACAGGTTTTCCACTTTTGTAAGCAACAGACTCAACATTTGTTTCGGTTTTTGTTGCTGAAAGACTGTCCAGAATGTCTTTTTCTGATGACAAAAGTTCTTCCATCTCAAAATGTTTGTCTCCTTCGTTAACTTTTTGAGCTGGTGATTTTTTTGTAGGAACTAACGAGTGATGCCTATGAAAAACAATTTTCAGTCATCAAATTCATTTTTTATGAATTAATTTTTATTTTCTTGTGATTTCAGATAGTGATTAATTTCTCACCTGATCTTTCCTGAATTCCAGTCACTCAAAACGATTCTAGCTGCACCTGCAATATCCGGGTCGCCACCTTTCTTGAATCTGCCACACCTCCTTGCCAACTTTTCGAAAAATTCTTCATTAGTGTTGAAATCAAAAACATCATAGATCTCAGTTAGACGATCGTTCCAACAGATTTCAAGATCTCAGTAACTGGATTGAAGAAGTCTTTGATGATTTCAGGTTTGACAACATTTTTTAAAACTGTCTCAGAACTAAACTTGTCATTTTTTAAGTCATCAAATGGGATTCCCGGAGAATCCAACAGTTGAATCTTCGGATTCACTTGAACAAGCTGAGCAGCTTTTGTAACACCTAAAATATCACATTTTTATTTAACGTTGATAAAGGAAACAGGAAAAATAAACAACAGTCTTGAAAAATACTGATTCATACCTGGAGCAATTCCAGTCTCACAAATTTTGCTATTTTTGAAAGAGTTGACAACACTGGACTTGCCAACGTTTGGCAGACCAACCACGCTCACAGTGATGCTCTTTTTAACTTGTCTATTTTTGCAATAATTACTCAACATGGTGAGTAACAGATCTTTTCCGACTGCCTCTTCGCTGACTTTGTCTTCCTTTTCTTTATTTAGTTTGTTTTTCTTCTTAGATCGCGTTTTTGGTTGCTCTTTGAATGTCAAAGATCTAAACGCTACAGTGGGATAACTTTGACGCAAATATTTCAACCACTTTTCCAAATTTTCTCTGGGAATTAGATCTGCCTTGTTCAAAACCAGAATCAGACTTTGATTCTTTTTCATTGCAGTTTCCTCAACCTGATGAAAATTTACACAGTCAGATTCTAATTCAAAAAGACGTTTATAGTTTTTTTATTTATTGTATCAATTACCTCTTGACATCTAGTTCCAAGCGGATCCCGAGCATCCAAGACTTGTAAGACAACATCAGCTGATTCTAACACACGTTTACAGTCCAACGGACTGGGTTTGTTGAATACTTGTGTCGAACTTTCAATAATCCCTCGAGCATCTTTACTTTCAGACGCTTTTGGTAACAATTTTACCTCATCCCCTGTTTTTGATTCGTTTTTTTGTTCAACTGCTCCGTTTTCCTTCATTGCTTTTTTTCTCTCCTTCATTTCTTCGCGACGTTTCTGTTTCTCTTCTTCTTTTTGTTTTATTTGCTCATCTCTTTCTTGAAGGACCGTTGCTTTAAACGGACATTCATTTGGAACATGAATTACTTTCGGCTTTCCTAAAATTATAATTCAAGTTTATTTTTACTGTCTGTTCAATCTATTTTCAACATTTTTCCCTAAAAACTTACTTTTTGAACTCAACTTAGCTTCCTTCCTCTTTTTACGATTATGTTCCCGAACTTTTTTCTCAATTTTGTATCGTCTTCGAGCTTGCATACGCTTGCTCTGTTTTTCTAGAAACAAAATCGAAATTAATATTTTTGTTTAGTACGCAAACTAATAACATATATTAAAAAATCAATTCCTAAAGTGCATATCAACATAACCTCAAATCATAAACAATTCACTATTTACTAACGGAAGAAATTGAAAATAAATGTTTTAAATAACTAAAATTAATCATAAAATTTGAAATTATACTTACTTAAACAAAATTTCGCCATTGTGAAGGTAGACAACAATCAAAAAGTCTTTAAAAACCAATAACAGTCCGACAGAAATGACAATCTTCTAATTCCAAATCAAAAACACGTGTAAAAGGAAGTCGTTGGTAATACAGAAATGTGTGTCGGTAAATTTACCGACAGTTGACGAGTCATGCCCGCCGCAAGATGTCGCATCGGTTGAGTTTATTTCTGACACGGTTTTTCGCGTTCGTCGGCTGGTAGTTGGCGTTTTCTCATCGCAGACAGTCACAGAGCTGCAAATCGAACGAAATAGCAACGCCACTGGTACCAGCAACGGCATCAAGTATACCCGGGAAACCTAGTGGGTTCGTACGTGTTGGCGGGTCGGCGGTGTCGCGTAAGTTAGACGAGGACGCAGATAGGCGCGACACGCAGCAAGGACGCACGCCAGACAGAGACAGCCGCAAAGACGATAGAGAAGAAGCAAGAGGGTGGGCGACAACCTGGGAACTTTGCACGCACGAACTGCGTTGCATCGCGGCCAAATTTCTTTCACCCAATAATCTCGTGTCGATCGCGAACGTGCGAGCTGATCAACCGTGTGTCTCAAAATACCCGCAACCATTTGTTTATTAACGATCGGACAGTTTTTGCATTTTTTATAGACTTTTTTTATCACCAAACCATCCGAGGTGCTCGAACATTTGCAACGAGAAATGAATTGATCGCCTCACAGTTACAAATGACGGTGAACTCCGAATCTATAGGTGCTCATTGAAAGGTAACTCTTCCTTCTTTGTTGTTATTTTGTCCCATTTGTTGTTATTGTTGATGACATTCGTAAAGTGTCATGTATGTCTGATTTATTGCAAACAGTCTATTTTAAGTTTTCAAACCGTTATAGTAAACAATTGTATTTTATTAGAATTATGATTCATTGTTTATCATTATGACAAACAATTATTGTAATTGTTTTTGGAACAGAAATTCCTTGCTTTGTGATTCACGTTTACCCTTTAATTTTTCGAATTACCAACGCTGCAAATTCAATTTGTATCATATTTGCAAAAAGTGATATTTCTCTTGCGGACAAGGTATAATCATAATCTAATTTTTGCTCGGGACATAATGAAAAATTGCAATTTCGTTGTGAATCCGTGTCTAAAAATAACAATTCGTATAAATCAATTATTTGCTTTGCTTGTAACAAAAAAATGTTATCTTAAGGTGAAGAAAAAATTGTTATCACGAATCTTATCATTAAAAGTTTATCTAGTTGACGAATCTGTTTTGTTTTTTTCCTTTTCAGTGCGATGCATCGGAGGTTTGGGCATAGCAATTATGATGGCAAGATCGCAGGCTTGTACGATCTCGAGGAGACGTTGGGGTCCGGTCACTTTGCCGTTGTCAAATTGGCACGCCACGTCTTCACCGGGGAGAAAGTCGCCGTTAAGGTGATCGACAAAAGCAAACTCGATGAAATTTCTCGAGCTCATCTGTTTCAAGAGGTACATTAGAAATCTTCAAAAAGAACAAAACAATGCAAAAAAGAAAGAAAAAAGGGCAAAGACAATAAGACACTCTTCGTATTAAGTTTCAAGTGTCAATATTACAAAGCTCCGTTTGATTGTTCGACTTTTTATTCTTTTCCTTTTTTCTCTTTTTTTTAACTGATCTTCTTACATCCGGCAACAAAGTTAAGTTTCAAATCTGATTAGGATTTCAGAAGAAGGCTTTTTTGAATGAATGAATATTCACAACTCGATTGTTTATCATGAGTCGTGTGCGTGATTTCATTACATACTGTATCTCTCAATTAGCTTTAGGCTAAAAATCATGACCTTGTCGTTAAGCCGCAGCTCAGTTGTAAAGTGGTTTAGACGCAAAAAATTGGTTTAACGTTAATTGGATTAAGTGCAGTACGTCAACAATTATTGTAAGAGATTAAATTAGTTAATTGAAAAAGAAAACTTTTAATTTTAGGTGAGATGCATGAAGCTAGTGCAACACCCGAACGTCGTCAGGTTATACGAGGTGATCGACACTCAAACCAAACTGTACCTGATACTCGAACTGGGCGACGGCGGAGATCTCTACGACTATATTATGCGTCACGATCGAGGTCTTACCGAACAGCTTGCACGAACGTACTTTCGTCAGATTGTCAAGGCGATATCCTATTGTCACCGGCTGCACGTAGTGCACCGAGATCTCAAGCCCGAGAACGTAGTGTTTTTTGAAAAACTCGGACTGGTCAAACTCACAGACTTTGGTTTTAGCAATCGATTTTGTCCTGGACAAAAATTAGAAACTTCTTGCGGCTCGCTCGCCTATTCCGCCCCGGAAATCCTGCTTGGAGATAGTTACGATGCACCTGCTGTCGGTAAGGACCATCGATTATGTTATTCATTTATAAATAAACAACAAAAGACCTACGTTTCCTCTGACGTCGTTTTCACAATATTGATAATCTTCGACTCTTATTGGATTGAAAACTTCTAAGAAGCATTTTCAAATGCAACTGTAATTCTCTATATTCTCGATTGTCTATAACTATATCTTGTTTAAAATAAGATCACGTCAGCTTGTCGTCATCGGATAGCATTTGTTTGATTGTATTTTATGATTATTTATTTACAGATGTCTGGTCCCTTGGTGTAATATTATACATGTTGGTGTGTGGCCACGCTCCGTTCCAAGAAGCAAATGATAGCGAAACGCTGACCATGATTATGGACTGTAAATATTCGATACCCTCATACGTGTCGGATGAATGTAAGCAATTAATAGCGCGGATGTTGGTTCGAGAACCCGAACGTCGAGCTACTCTAGACGAGATAGCAGAAGATCCATGGCTTCTTGTTGGTTCGGAGATGGATCCAGTGGTCGAAACTTTACCATTGGTTTCGAGGCATCAAGTCTCCGAAGAACATCATTCTCTCATAATAACAAAAATGGTTAATGGCAACATTGCTACGAAAGAAGAAATCCTCGAGTAAGAAAAATTGAATTAAATATGTTGTTGTTAAAACTGCTCGTCAAAATCGATTGATTGATTTTTGTTTTCGTTGCAGAGCATTAGACAAGAACGAGTATAACCACATCACAGCGACTTATTTTTTATTGGCTGAACGAAAGCTCCGAGCATCGAAGCAAGAACCGATTAAAGGAGATATAAATCATTCCGCGAGGCAAGTCAACACATTGTCGTCTAACGATAATTGTGTGGATAAAAAAACCATCGGCATCAACAACGCGCTCCTTACTGTGCCCCGAATACCCGAAGTAGGACAGGTTCGTTGTAGTGATTCAATTTTCTTTAATTGTACTTTGTTTAAATTTGATGCGACAAATGATTTAATCAACTAACTTAGAAACTTTTTCAGAATACTAGAACACGAAAATGCAGCATCGTCCAAGAAGAGGAGGACGAAGATGATGTTTCCTCGGGTAAAGATGAACGAGGAAGCAACTCGGCTCTCAACGCTTTTAACCGTCGAGGTTCCAGGTCCGAGGGGAAACTGTCGCACGTTTTGCAAGAGAGACTATCACATCTTCCTGAGAAACAACTCGTTACCACCAAAGCGCCACTAGCTCGTCATGAGGCAAACGAACCAGTTACTCATCATGACAAAGATAACAAAACCGGTCTGTAAAATTGATTGTTTTATTGTTACGGTTTTCTGTTTTGGAAATTATTGATTCGTGAAATTGTATCTAATTTCTACTTTTAGAATTGATTAACAAACAACATATTCAAGAAACAAAGACTGCAAATACGGAAGGAAAATCGAGTTTAGATTGGAATAGCACACAGCCGTCGACTGTAGGGCAGAACAAACGTCAGTCAGGCAACGCGACATTCCTTACCGAATCATCTACTGCGCCGACACCACTGCGTACCACTAATGTTACCACTACGAAGGACCTTTTAATACCTAAATATAAAACTATGCCACCGCCAAGTATGATTATTTTTTATTTTCGTTTGAATAGAAAACTGTTTTGACTTGTTATGAATGAATATTGGCAGATGTTAAATGTGTATGTGCGTTTTCAGGTAACACAAATGGTAGCCAAAAGAAAACTAGCTCGCCTCCACAACTTACGTTAAACGAAATTCTAGAAGATTGTGACGCTTCAGCCACTGACCCGTCACTTGAATCCACTTCTGGTCATGTAGTTAAGTCACAAGTTGTTATTAGGAGGACAGGGTAATTATAATAAAATTTGATTTTTAATTTCCTTAGTCATTTCATGTTTTAATTTCATTGATACATCTTCGAATTCACTTTTAAGGTACGAACAAAGACGTAGCAAATTTCATAAAACACGTACAACATCGTGCTCGAGTTCAGATGCAAGTGACGATGACAGTGAGAATCGAAAAAAGCGCGCGCATAAAATTGGTAGCGCTGGGAAGCCTCTTCCAAGAAGACGCGACAGTCATGATGATTCTAGCGATTCTCAGGTTTGTTTATTTTACTGACAAAAAAGTAATCCCCCCTCTATAGAAAAAAGTTCGCTGTTGCCATGTCGTCAGTCAGTTAAACTTCATAAACAATCAATATAATTATAACAATTTTTATTATTTATGCAAACATAGTTTCTTAAGCTCTTAAGTCTGTTTAATTCAATGAAAAACGATAAAATGACACGGCGGGTGACAGATTAAGTCGGTGCACGCATGTTGTAATATGAGGTCTTTTTTGATATTTGAGTATAACTGTCGGATTTTTTTGATAACATCAATAGAAAACTGATGAAATGAAGAATATATGAAAATTTCCAAGTGAAAAAATTTGTTTTTATACTAGTTTTAGAGCAAAAACTGTCGCCCGTGCATTCAGTGCACGACGCGAGCGCCGGAAGGTTAACGCATAGCCGTCTGAAATTGAGTTCTTGTTAAACTTTATCCGAAACATCAACTGTGGGTGCAAATTTCAATCTGAAATTTCGCGCTCGTTTCATTTTCAGTGTGAAATAATCCATTTTTTTTCATTTAGGATCCTAGTGGAACGAGTGGTGGGGGTGGAAACGGTACCCAGCATAATTTTGGCCAAAAAGACTCGCAAGCGAATGACAATACGAGAGAAAAAAGCAGTGGTGGTAGTAACAGTACCGGTGGCGAGGGCAAAAGCAAAGACAATGGCGGTGGCGGAAACGAGGCTGAAAATATTGCCTACGGCCGACGTCACCGAGCCGGTAGGCGGCGAACTGGAGAAACGCGGCTTCGAGAGAGTCAGTCGCTCAACCGGATCACGGAGGTGCAAGAAGCAGAGCCGCACGCTGCTCGAGCCGCTGTGACAGCTACGCCGAGTGTTCCTTTGACTTCAACTAAGACGGAAAACACGATTACGCCAAAGAGCCGAGGTCTTGGTGCGAGGCTGCTGCAGGGTTGGTCCAAGTCGGCGATCCTGGCCACCGTGAAATCAAGTAAGTGGTTGACAATGTTTGGTTTGAGTGCGTGTACGTGTTTGGCATCTTTCCGATTGAGTTTGCAAGACAAGAGAGCGAACGAGCTGCTTTCCACTTGAAACCTAACGATGACGATGAAACGTATTTTCAGATAACCACAAAATAAAATCGATCATGAAAACGTAATCTTTTTTGCTATTGTTAAATAATACGGTGAAACCAGATGGCGTTTAGTGGGGCGACCTTATTTGCGCAGACCAGAGATGAAAGAGAGAAAGATACGGCGCTTCACGCGTATTGTTTATGTACGTTACTGTCTGCACGTCAAACTCGATATTTTGTACTAATGCAACCTTGTAAAACTGCATGACAATCGTGATGTCACCAACGACCACACGTCTTGCTGACAAGACCCCGTTGTTATTATTCTTTTTTTTTTATTTAAAGGTTACCTAATTTTTTATTATTTGGTTTACGCCTTTTTCTTTGTGTCTTAACGTCTGTCCCTTTATCTTTTCACGCTCAAGCATTACTTGGATGTGCATTCTGTGTGTGGATGAATAATGTAGCTTGTAAGTATATGTTCAAATTTTCTGTTCCTCCCTAAAATTTGCTCGCGCAAACTAATTGCGCAAATACGGTTAGAGCGCCATCCACTAACTGTCTCGAGACTGTCTCTTTGTCAACATTTGTGTCAGTTTTTAGTGTTCCTCAGGCATGAGTGGCAATTTCGCCCACCAAATTGTTGTCTCCTAAGTCTTCTGGTTTTGTTGCTTCTTCAAGTTTTATTTTTATTTCTTTGTGTTCTTTTGCTTTTTTTATACTTGGGAATTTCAGTTGTTTCTTTTCTGCTTATTCTCTGCTTATTATAATTCACCCTAATTGGTAAGACTTCAGTCAGATTATGAGTGTTTTTGAACACTTCATTTAGCATTTCACTCCATAAGGTCGATTCGTTCACTCAGGTGTGGTCATGTGGGTTTAAAGTTGTGATTTGTGATGCGACATTAGACATTACAGTAAAAACCATCATTTTCAATTGGAATGACAAAATTCATAAAATCTATCACTAAGTTTCGTATGCATCAAAGCATGATTCAGTCCAAAAACTGGAATATATTCATATATTATGGAATAAATAGATATAAAATTATTCATTAAAAGGAACTAAAGCCAGAGTAAAAGTTGTACCAGTGTGAATGTTAGTGAGTTAAAAAATGAAGACTAAAATAAGAACTCAATTAATGCAGGTGAAAAAGATGCGCCGACGGTGGACGAGTCAAAGGTGCATCGAGGCGACTGCAAGAGCAGCCGGAAAATGCGCCTTCTAAGTCGTTACTTTGCGGTGCACAAAAAGCTGTGTGTGCCTCTGCCCGGGTTCTTCGGCAAGGGACGACTTTACAAGGCGCGCTCCTGCGGTAACATCGTCAAGGAGCGCACCTCGCCCAAATGCGTGCTCCACTGCGAGGACAAATGGCGAGAGCAACGTCGTCGCCACTGGTCGCACCATCCCGCCGACATTAACCAGAACCTGGGGCCCGACGTCGGCTTGTCGAACATCTGTCACGTCCACCTTGGCACAGCTTCCAAATGCTCCGGCCTTTGCTGATCGCTCTACCTTTCCCTCGCAACTGACATCCTCTGATCAAAACGATTGTCCCAACTGACTGTTGTCGGTTGAGTAATATAAAATCCCCTCCCCTTCACCTCGACCCTTACGATCCTGTCCTGATCCCCTTGGTCGTCGTAATGTGTATCCACTTCTTCCATTTCCACTTTGACTTTCTAACGTTCAATACAAGAAGCGTGAAAAACAATACTTTGTGACGAGTTTTGCAGCCTTGAGTTTGCACGTGCAATGCAACATTCCTGACTCAACTGGGTCGGGAGTTTCTGTAGTTTTAGATAGCTCAGCGCAATTTAACGGCCAACGTGGACTTGTGCGATATTGTATAATATATTTATTACGTATGGTATTACTAAATCGAATTGATCATTGTTTACCGAACACTGTACATAATAAAAAAATCGTTGATATTTAATAATGATGATAAACAAACAAAAGTTAAGCGCGACCGTTTAGCGGACTTGTAAAGAAGAATAGTAGTTTGTATTCTTTCTCGATGCCAAAAACGGTTCGAGCTTTTATATTCGTCAACGAAAGGGTACAAATTTGTTTTAGTTTCACTAAGCAAGTGTAACTCGCTTAGCAACCACTTTTGGTTTAGCATTTTTCCTCCCTCTTTATTTCACGATGGAACACTGTATTTATTTATTTTCTATTTCGCGTTAGTTGTTACTTTCAACTGGATTGATCGGAGTAACGGTCGAGTGAAACTCGTGTGCGACACGCGCAAATCGTTATGAAATTGTACCGAAGGCTCAAACGTGATTCATTTGCGAACGTATGATGATGGGTAATTATTTGTGATCATACAGTCAGCTGGAGTGCACAATTAGTTGATTCTATTTTTATAGTTCACAAAAAGACTTGATTCTAAACTCGATTGATGCATTTTGAAAACGAACGAAACAAAAAGCAAAGACAAAAAATGTCAAAAACGAATCCTAAGTTAATCACTGTGTTTCAACTTGATTGTGTCGTGATGCGTGTTTTTTATATTGTCTATAATAATACCAGGTGTATCGTTTCACTCATCATTTTTCATCGAGTTGCGGCAAGACTCGTCACAATTAATCCGTATCTCCCAAACAAATACATACCTATGTGTAGCACATTGAGACGTCGTTTGTCTTGCAATCGGAGGCAAATAAAAAAAACAAGTCGCGTCAATCGGTTCAGACTTATTACATAAATAAATAAGAAGAAAAAAAAAACAAACATTAAACGCAGTATTGGCCGTAGTTTTGATCTAGTCTTGAGAACAAACCTCTATACAGAGTTACAAAGTTATTGATTATCATTATCAACTTATTATTATTATATTATTGCTACCGTCATATTATATTCTATTATATATTATTATATAACGAATGGATATATTTTATACGACGAGATGTGTCACGCACAAATTATGTTACGTTATTATATTTAAAGAAAAAGAAACAACATCGATCTGTGGCACCTCTTGCGAGTTGAGACGTCATTTTTAGGAAATCATCTCCCATTGGACGTCGATAATGATCATTTTTTATCGGCATTATTACTATTATTATTATTATTATCATAATAATTATTATTATTATTATTACAATTATTATTATCGTTGTAGGGTTGGAAGTATGAGGAAAAATAATGTTGTTTAAGGTGCTATTTTGCAGTCCCCAATTTTTGGCTGTTTATCGTTGTAATAGTTGAAACGAAAGAACACATCTAAGTCACAACAAGAATTGTTTCTTCCTTGTTTTTTTCACGAAAAGGAAAGACAAAAAAAACGAAAAAAGATAGAGGAGCAAATCAAATTTTTTAACGAATTAAAGAAGACTTGAAAAGTTGAATGATGGGTATTGATTTAGGCCTTCCAATGATCCCGAAAAACGAGTCAGTGTTTTTGACAATATGTTTCTTCTTTGTTATATTTTGGTGAATATAAAATACATCTCTTTGGGAATGCTTATAAAAATCGATTAGATACATTATGGTACAAAAGTAACTAGAAAGTAGCTTATAAATAGAATATATACACGGACATATATTTGATTTGATTATGATTCGATAGAAGATTCAAAAAGAAGTCGATTCATCAACGAGCATCTTTTTTACAATTTACGAAGGCCTCTTGGAGGTAGTTCGGCGGCATTTCAATTTTTGTTGGACTTTCATTTGAAATGGAAAATGGTCGATCAAAATCAAGCGTATTTAAATGACTGATTTTGGTGAGACGGATTTGGATACGCGTTGAATTGTTGCATAGGACGGTCGGCGTGTTGTCGTTCATCGGCTAGCTGCAGTGCTTTTTTACTGTTCTCAACGAATTCCTGCAAACGATTAAAAAATGAATTGTAAATTTGTTACAAAAAGTGCGATTGTTCTAGACAATGATAGATTTCATACCATGAGTCCCTTGCTCATGTAATAAGGCCTTGAGATGCCGTCATTGGTGGCACAGTCTTCGCAGAAACAAATGAAAATGGTATCAATTATCATCTGAAATGAGACAGAATAAAACGTGAGCATTCAATCAAAACGTAGGCTTAACTCTAAAATTTTGTATTGTAAGAATGAATGAATGTAAATGACCTCGTAAATTGATATGAAGCAGTTGGCTATTAAGAACGCGAAAATGCCACCAACGGTAATTGGCAGCCAAGGATGCTGCACACCGCTCTTCTTTTGGATTAGGAAAATTCCGCAAAGCACTGTCAAAGCTACGACCAGAACTTTGCCTAAGAATAATACAAAATCGCCGACGCTGTTAATAGCCGCGACTCGCAATACGTTGTTCGATAACGCTTGGAATGCCTTTTTGCCGCCGGTGCAAAAACTACAACCGTAGATTGCTGCAAAGTCAGATTAAACGTCAAACAACTTGTTACAATTAAAATGTACAGTTTTTTTTCAAATGTTTCTTGTCGGGGTTTTTTATTGATTAATATTTCAATACCTGTTTCGATGTAAGCATTCCGTCCAATAAAACGTATGAAATTTTCAAAACATTTCAAACAACATTGGCAACAGCAGAGCAGAGCTTTAAATACAGCGTTGTCCGACTTGTTTAAATATTTTTGAGCAGTTGCTAATAAGGCGCGAACCAGTCTTATAATTCCTATGATTAGGGATCCAAGAGCAACTGTACCAAGATGATAAGCTACCACGTTCCATGCACTTTTCGTCACGGCCAGGTGCAAACGTCTTTTATCTCTATAAAATTAAAAGTCGCATTAAAATTAACATAAAACGTTTAACTGTTTGGAGATTGTTATAAAGATTGAAAACAACCTTGTAAAGAACCAGCGAGCAACTGCTCCAGCCACAACCATGTGCTGACAGCCGAGATAAAATTCGCTCAACACGAAGAACATAAAAATCGTGTACCAACGGGCAATCTGTTGATCATAATAATGTTTAATTGTCAAATATTTATATCGTGAAACATAAAAATTGTTAAATTTATAACTATTCAAATTTTATCTTACATGCAAAAGAGTGTCCTTTTTGTAGATGAGATGTGGTCTCCCATTGCGACGAGTTTTTTCGTAAAGATCTCCGGCACTCTCGGTCCATAACAAAAAATATGCGAAGGCAACGCAAGTTAACCCAACAAATAAATACGTCTGAAAAGTAAATTAGGATTCGATTAATTTGATAACATTTTCACGATTTGATTTTGTATATTGATGGGATTTCAGTTCTTACATAAATCGGTTGTAACAACAAAGCAGGCATTGAAGCAACTGCTTTCCCAGCTTCTCTGAACAGTTGAATGACTAGTGCGATTCTCTTTCTCATAACTAAAACGACCAGGACGATGATAACCTGTAACAAAATAAAAATGTTTCATACCTGCAGGTACATTTTGGGATATTTTTTTGCAAAAGGATGTATTACCGTTACGATTGTTAAAGTGATTGCATAAGCGAGGAAAGACTGAATGCTAGAATCATCTTCATGTATTTCTCCTCGTTTGATTGCTTGTTTTTCGTCGTACCAAAGGTACCTAGAATGAATTTAAAAGTATAAGTTAGTTAATTTAAATGTACGATTTGATGATTTTTGGGTATAAAACAGTTTAGGGCATAGTTACCAAAGATAGCACGAACCAGCAATCGACACAAGGACAGTCAAGGAAAGCACGACGTACACAATGATGCTTACAAGAAACCGAAAGGCAATCAGCAGTACTAACGAAATAGCTGCAATCAATTGTTGATATTATTTTTAGCTTCTTTTATAATTCAGGGATTCGATGTAATTTAATGATTAGAATTTTTATTGTCTTATTACCCAGGGCTATCAGAAACAGATAAATTAACTCGCGCCATACCACTGTTAGGTCCTGTGTAACTTCCTGAAAACGAATCAAAATTTAGTTGATGAATTCTAATATGATAGATTTTGGTTTGAAATTAAATTTGGCTGAATCTTACACGGAAGAAATCTGGGAGTCCCAACTTTTTCATAACTTCATTTGTCGTTTCTGATACTTTTTTGGGTATACAGCGGTTTAAAAATATTATGCTGAAAATATGAAAAAATCAATATAAAAATTGCAAGAATTAATGATGTTAGACAAAATGAAGACTTACTAGTCGTTGTTTGAAGTACAACTGGCGACACATTCTCTCGATTTCCATCCAGTTGCATCGTACTGTGTCAACAAGTATCTATAATATTTTGAATTAAATTATCAATTGATATAAAAGTTAACTTTTGCGTTCATTCACATTAGATATCAAACTTACGGTTTTGACGTCATATCTGCGCCTTTGCAATATTTTGGATTAGTTTCTTTGGCAGTTACTCTTCCGCAAACGTTAGCACAGTCATCGTACCCGTTTACTATTCGAAACATGTCACCTTTTTTGTAAGAAACAATTACAAAAAATGCCTGTGATAAAAAAAGTTTTTTAGTTACTTTGATCATTGATATTATCTTTAATTAAATTTGTGTTACTTACTAAGCCGCATAATAAACCTATAAGTATAATTAAAGCAACGATATCGGTGCAAGATCGATGTTTCCTAAAAATCGGCACTTCGGGGGAAGACTGAAACGACTGTGGGTGCTTAAAATAAAAAAATAATTAATGTTTCTAACTTTTTGTATTAAACAAAATAATACATTTTATTTTCTATAATTAATACTCACAACTTGCTGAACTTTTGAACTTGGCCCATCATCTGAACTGCAACAGGACCCCATCGCAATACTGTCAATATCGAACTCAGTTCTCAAAATTTATTTGTTCTTTTCTCGTGTTTGTACAAACATTTAAACTGCACATCAGTCGCTATAGCCGCTGCCGATGCCTGCACAAACCAATTTTCCCATGAATGAGTCATTTATTATGAAATGAACGTTCAATTCAAACGTTTTATCGGTTTATTAACATTTTTATTGCGGCGGTTGCAAAAGTTTCAAAAGGTCGTTCAATTGTTTCGGTGCCATCAGATGTTCTATAAGGTGTACGATGTGTGGTTGGTTGAAAACAATTTGAATAACTTATATTCATAACGCGTGCACCGCATGAAACATTGTTTCTGTGCGAGTATACACGTTGAATGCAAACAGTTATTCTTCGATTGTGAGTAAACATGAAGTCGCACTGAATCAGCACACGACCTGCGTTGCTTCTTCTTTTGTTTCCAAAACTCGGTATTGCATAACTTGTTTATTTTTATTCTATGTAAATTTAAACTATCGCTTTCTTGATATTTTTCATAAAAAAATTTGATTTTTTCTTTTTTTATTGAAGAAAAACTGACACGAGAATGTGCGAAACGATTACATTCATAGCGAATCTTTCGAAGCTGACCTACTTTTCGTGAAATTGTTTATGTGCTTTGAACAAAGTTGCAAACTGTCTCTGTTGAATTTGTCTTTCCACTTACAATGAAATGACTTAGAAAGTGCAACCATTTAGCTAATGTAAATTGGTTGTTTGTTATTTTTTTTCAATCGTTCAAAACATATTGCAGCGAGTTTATCATTTTAAAAGGTGTGTATTTTGCGGGATGCGCGATAAGGAATGTTTCATCAATCGATATTTAATTTTGCAAAAGCTCTCAATCTCTCATGGTTGTAACAATTTTTTGCATGACGAGCGGTGCTCTAAAAACTCTATGAATCAATAAGAATAATGTTTTTTCGCCATGCATAAGTGATCGTACTGTCACTCATTCGTGTATCCGGGACAAACTAAGATTCATCAAAATTCGACCCAGATTCTTTCAAAATAAATAAATAAACTAATTACTTGAACCAGATTAAAGAATAAAAATGTTTTTAATGAACTTGAAACTTTCAATTAATAATTTTGTTGATAGAAAACATTGTTTTTGCAAAAAGATTTGTATTTTTTTGTCAAAGTAACAGTCAGATTGATAACTTTCTCGGAAACTCTAAGATTAATGTTTAATGAAGTCGCGTGTGTGCACTTCGTCGCGCACGATTGAGTTTGGGACAAGTTATTTTTTCCCGAGAGCAGATGAGCCGGACATTTGCGACACGCGAATATATACCAGCGTCATGCAATTGCGGCCCAAGCAGAAAAACAACACGAGTTCAATTGGGTGCAGCACCATATGACCAAATCGCATCGCGTGTTTAGTCGGGAATTGATCCCCCATTGCATTTTTAATAACGTCACCTATCCTGCGATTTAAATCTCGTCAACTGTGCTTTTTTCACTGAAAAAGACAAATAAACCCAAAGAGTTGTCAATAGTGCAAATTATCATTCGATTTAGTCGTACAAAATTATAATTTTGTATACAAACAACAATTAGCACGACTCACCACAATCGCATTTTCAAATTTTAGTTTGCAAATAAAAGAAAACTTTCACTGGGTTTCTATAATTTCTATCGTTTTTTTTTTTTTTTTTTTTTGAAAGAAGATGTCAATAAGCGTCGTTTTAAATCTTAGCAACGAGATTGGTTTGGTTGGTTATTCATCGCTGTAATCAAAATGCGTTTCCATGCAAACACGTTGCTGCTCCCCATTGATCTCTTGAACTTGGCTAGAATATTGCAGTTCTCTCCCTGACCATGTCTCATAAACGTTAGCTTGCTTTGATTTTTTATTTCAATTCGATTAGTTTATTAAGTTACAATTTTAAAAAATTGAAAAACATTTGCAAAGCAGATTTGAAAAAATGTTTTTTTTTTTCAAGTTATGCCTAACGTGGAAATTCAATGTTATATAATTTTTCACTGTTTTATGCAGTTGTATTTTTGTAGAGAATATCAAATGCAGTTATATATAGTTATTCGAAGTGTGACTAAAATTTGACTTACTATATATAAACAGATTTATTTATATAATTCATCTTGAACTTGAAGGGCTTGCAATCGTAAGTTTAACTTCACTCGACCAGAGCCTATCAAAACAGATAACAACGCGATGAAAGAAGAAAAAAGTGTCAGTTTAAATCTGTATCGAGTCGTTGGTTGCGCGCACAAGTACCAATTTCGACTTGGCAAAACAAAAGTCACTTGCTTCGAAGCTATTTATACGCGTACGTCGAGAATTTTTTGAAATCAAATTTATCTGCAAATTTTGAACATGCTGCGTCTATATTTAATGGATGTATATTTATTGACTTCACTTCAAACCCACCGCAAAGAGCAGTCTTGACGTTGTGTCAGTACCGAGTAGCAAAAGCTCGAAACATTCATTCCATCGCAGACAGAAGAAAAAACAGGAAAAATTTATCTGGCAAATCAAAAATTATATAATCCCCTCGTAAGATATTGTTGGAACAATTAAAATAACAACGATAATTGAATCTCGATAAAAAAAACATATAACATGAATCTTGCAAAAAATCTCTTAGTCCAAACTTGGTGTGAATTAAAAGTATTACTCTGTGCATTACCCTCGGTTGGATAATCACTGTTTAATCAAGATTAGATATAGATAAGCGCGAAAAAAAAATTGTTTCCTTGAACAAATCGGAAGGAAACGCGAAATATGAATGCGTTTATTCTGAACGAAAGAGTGAACAAAGTTGCGACTGTTTAGTCTTGGGCATGAAAGCTCCATTGGAGATTCGGATCGTGACTCAAAGCGCATTGTTTTTAAAAGCAATGCAATGTGCATCGCAACAGACGATGAAAGTGTGCGGGCGCGGTAAATTTTTCTCAGTCGCCGCTCTGCAAGAACGGCTCGGTTTAAGTGCAATCAAACTTACGCGTCCGTTCTCGACTCTTTCATTAACACTTAATTTGACGCACTCAATGCCAGCTACTCGTTTCGACAAAACTCCGGATACAATTTCAATTATTCAACCAATCATAATTTTTGACTCGCTCAGACGCGTTACTTATTAGACTGCAAAAAGACCTAATGACATATTGGGATTGCGCGATAAAACAACTTTGTAATACAATAAGTGCAATCAGTGAACTGAAAGAGGACACAAAGTTAGTCTTTATTTATAGAAGCTGATTAATAAAACCAAATATATCATCTTCTCGATGAAAAAAAAATCCCCGTTCTAGAATGAAAGACAATAGTATTTTTTTCATCGTTGTTAATTTGATATCGTTTACCAGCACAATACGACTTTGAGTCCAGTCATAAATAAATCATACATTCAGTTTTTACAAAATCGTATCTAATACTTTATCAAGTAAAATATAAATCAATCACTATTAAGTTTGAAATTGAAAATTGGTATTTTAAAAGACTACTTGGGACTAGAATTTTCGCATTGATAAAGCATTTGAATAAACAGATGGATAATTTTTGAGTTGTAAGAAGAAAGGAAGGATGTGATAGTAGAATGATATTTCTGTACCTTACTGACAGTGTATCCTTGAAGCGTTAACGAGACATTAGCGATCCTGCAACTGGTCCGCGAGAGCGTAACGGTATCGCCGCTGACGAAGCGGCGAGACTAACAAACAAAACAGAGTTAGACTTGCTCGCGAGAGGAGAGTGACCGTCGAGTCTCCCACCTGTTTCGTAGGATCTTGACCTCCTGATGGCTCCAAGATCTTTATTGTGTTCATGCGTACATGACAAAGAAACACATCGATCGTATTCCTAAACTGCACAATTTACGACTGTATCAGAATTTTTGAAGTCTTTTGTTTATATCATCCCCTCCCTCCCCCTCAGTTCTTGATGAGTCACACCTTTCCCATCTTTGTTATCACAAATTAATTAAGTCATCTGTGATTTCCCCTAGTATGACGATAAAAAACTCATTTAAAGAATGAAATTAAAAACTTGACAGTAATTTTGATGCATTATGTTTTAACAGAAAATTTGGTGTATCGTGCAATTTAAGTTTCAAAGAACTGTTAAAAGTTGAAAGCGAAGTTGAAAGAAAGAACTTGCGAAAGATTTAGCATTCGATTTTATTTTACCTGTGGTTTATGCATAAACGTTTGCAATGTCTGCAGTTTTAAATTTAAAGTTACAATGCTGTGACAAAAGAAATTCCCCTTCGTGTATTCATGCTATACCTGAATCGATGAAAAAAAATTGAGATGGAGAAAAAAGTGTCTCGAGAAAAAAAAAATGTTCTTGTGCAGCCTGCATTATTGTAGGTTGGCGAAAACCGGTCCTGTGATTATATTATGATAACAAATCACGTATTTGGCCTACTATAATCATTGCTCCTGATAGTTTTTAACTGATAACACTCGGTGCTATTTGTGCGACTTTGTGTTGAAAAAATTATTTCTATTTCATCATACGTAAAAATTGTCGGTGCTGTTCGTTACAGATTCAATTGATTTTCGTAAATTTTTTACAGCAAAGTTTTTCGACGCGTTTGAAGTTAGACAAACTTGTTGAATGTTTTACCAGTTCAGGTTGCTTGCTCTTCAGACTTTCGAAGTTAATTTCAAAAAAGAAAAGAAGGGACAGTGAAAAAAAAAATGATTAAGAATGTAAAGTGATTCGTAAACATATTTTTAAAATATAATCCGGATTTAGTAACAGTTTTTTTCATTCAAAAACTTTTTTTTAGACTTCAGTTCCAAAAATTGTTATCAATTGATAACGTATTATAAATAGTACATTATTTCATGGCTCATTACTTTCTAACTGTCAATAAGAAACCGTATGAAAAAAATTAAGCTGAAATTAAATCGAAAATCAAAGATTGGCAGAAAAAATACAATAATCAGATTAGAAACAAATAAAAAAATCACAGATTAAAGGTCGCAAAAACAGATAAACTGTACAATTTCATTTAGTATTAATTAATTTATTATATCAAATGAATGTAACCACCATTCGTACAAATTATATTTACAAAAAACCGTTGACGATGTTCAAATTTCTGGTGCGATTCAATTTGACAACCATCGATTACTAAAATAATATCACAAATGCATTTGCGCTTTTGATTTTTAGATTACGTCAACAATGTACAAGAAAATGAGTTTTACTTATTTACGAATCGAGAAAGAAGAGCAGTTAGGTAAAGATAATTTTTTACAATTTTTTTTGAGACTCAAGTTCGAGTTCAGGGAAAAGGTTGATTAACAACTGATCCAGCAAAACATAAGCCAGGTGTTTGTTCAGAGATGGGTTCTGAAGAGGGTCGAGTAACGAGTCCATAAGTTTGCACCACTGCGAGTAAGCTCCGACAAACCACCATGGTAGGATGGAATGCAACCCACTCCTAGCCCTGCTGTACCTTTCGAATCCTGATAATGTAACACCACTGGACTCTTTTTTCGGATCGAAAATCACTGACTGTAATAGCTTCACCACTAAAGCCGCTCGTCCTCCACTTAAAAGTTTGACCAACACATTGTGCAATTGTTTGTTGATCACAGGATCTAGTTTTTGGTGCAGCAATGAAGCTATCAACCAAACCACTTTGGATTTTGTCGGTGAGACGTTCAGTAGACTATCAACTGCAATCAAAATTTCGTAAAATCAATATTAAGTAATTAATAACGTCAACAATGATTAATTTATATCTGAAAATGGATAATTACCAGCTTCAGCTACACAAAAACAAGCTCCTTTTACATGCTGTCTTTTAGATGTGACGTAGGGAAAATCTTTAATGTGGGGGTCGAGGTTAAGATTGTTTCCAAAAGGACTACTGGGCGCACACAAATCTCGTCCCTTTCTCGTTACGTCCGTCGGTTTCTGATCGCTAAACATCTCCACACCCACATCAGTGTGATCACTCTTGTTGTACGTCGACTTAAAAAAGACCTGCATGAATCGGTCCAAATTCTGACCTCTTTCCTTTCGCAGTTTGTGTGTCATGCTTTGGTATATCACACCCAGATCAGTTGCACTGTAAGCCGAGATGTAAGGTTTCAAATTAGGAGCCGTGAGAAACGTTTGCAAAAGTTCGCTACTTCTTAGAGTTGGCTTGGACAGTAATTTCTGCAAAAATTCCTGGTAGATTTGACAGTTTGCCATAGGGTGTTGGTTTTTTCTCGTTGGCAGGGGCGAGTCGTTGAGCTCGCGATCGCCGTGGAATTCTGCAAGTCGCGTTCGGAGAGCATAGAAATCTTGGTCCCTTCGTAACACCTTCCATGATTTGTCTTCTGCGACGCTGTCCACCGCGATCATGTACATGGGCTGCGTCCCGGCTCCGTCCACATGCGGAATCGTCACTCGCCAGGTTGTAAGATCACAACCTGATTTCTCATCTGATATTACTTCTTCCGCCTGATGGTAGATGGGATTTTGCATGTCGAATGTCGTGCCTTCTACAGCTTGGGCTCGAAGCACTCCTTTCATCTTGCCTAACTGAGTTGACAGTTTCGAACTTATGCCTGACCCTGAACTGCAAAAATTCACTCGGTTATTGAAAAGTTTCTACTAACTTTCAATCAGTTTTTTGTTCTTGTTGTCTTTTTTCGGAATTGTACCTGTTTTGTCTGTACGATGTTATTGAGGAAGGAACATTCTCAGGCTCGCCGCAAATTTGCTTGTAAAGCTAAGAATCAAAGATAAAATAGTTTAGTGGAAATGAAAAGACTTGTATCAGTATATTTGGCGGAAATTTCCAAGTAACTTTGGTTGCATACTTCGTAACAGTGATGAAACGACGATACGCAAGTGCTTTCCAAAAGTGCATGGGCTTCTTCGTGTGCATTATAAAGTGGCCGTGATGTTCTTAGTTCTTGAATTTTTTTAGGCCCGCCTTCGAGTACTGAAATAAACAATTATTGCAATTAATCACTGAGAAAAATAAAACGCAATATTTTCAATAAAAATAGGTAAAAAGTATTCTTGTAGTACTTTGTTGCATTCCTTCGGACACGTGAAGAGGAAGGTGTACATAATCTGGACTCTCTGGATCGAGATAAGAATCGTACATACTCTGGGCGTCGGTGTACAATAGTTTTTCAGCGTCTGGAGTCATGTCTGGGTTCATAATTCGTTTGATCAAATCATCTGAAATCAAATGAATAAAATATTGTTGAGGCATTGACTTAAAACATTTGAAGTTGCAAATATTTGTGCCAGGGTAATCGTCAGTACCAATGTCTAAAAAGAATTGCAAAAGATTAACTGGCCCGGACTCTTTGATGTGCTGCATAAAGATATACAGCAGTTGGGGGTTGTTCAAAATGTCGTCCAAATTAGGCTTAAGAGTGTCGGCAGTTTCTGGCTTGGGTACTGGCTTGGCAATCCATGAATGCAACAGTGGGACCGAGTAGGTGTTGGTAGCTTCCGAAAATTCTCCCTCGTAATGAGTGGACAGAATGATCAAAGTGTTGATGTTCTCGGGGTCGGCTAATGCATCTATGGCTGGCAGTAACACCCAGTTGGCCAAGATTTCGCGAAGTATCACCTAAAAATCACCGAAAAATTTAATTTCACCAGTTAACATTAATTTCTACTGTAAATTTTACTTGAACATACTCGATTGTTGGTTGAAATATTAGTTGTGGGCAAGACAAGAGGTGTAAGGGCGGTGGCAATTCCTCGTAAATAATTGAGTTCAGCCTCTCGCGAATAACTGGCCACGTGAACTTTCGAACCCAAATAATCAGCCACATAATCCTGAGGGTTCGCGCCAAACATCTTAGCTCGTTTTGACAATTCCTGCCAATCCTCAGCGTGTTGCAACGCCACCGGGATCAAATTATTAAAAATAATCTGCGAGATGTCTGCACAAAACAGTCGGGCCGTGATGTTCCTTGTTGCTGTGGCAATTGCAAACCTCAGTTCTTGGACGAAAGCTCTGTTGTTTGACAGTGTCGAATACCATGTACATACATAAGTCTCTAACAATTTTTCATATAACTGAAAAATCAAAAAATGTTGAAACATTTTGTGTTGAACAATTTTGAAAAGTTTCGTTCTCAATTCTTATGTTGTATTTCTTTTACTTACATGCTCTAAGGCTTCGTTCAAGTCTTTAGGAACTTTCACCCAGTTGTTTTGGACTGTTTTCTTGTGTCTCTCGCATGAATCATTGCCACAAACCTGGCAAGACTTTTTCTTCTGTTCGGTCGAGTATGCATTTTTTGGCAATATTGCAAAATTCGTTTTTACATATCGGATACAATCCACTCCCCATATTGTACCGACCAGGTACATGCAACTAATTGCAATGGCACATGTTACGCTACAAAAAAAACAACATCAATAAATATTTATTTCCACTTGTTTTTATTTACTTCATAAAACGTAATTTGACTTGTAAAATTTGACAGATTTGTCATTTCTGTCTTCCTAATGTCAAGTATGTAAACAATGGTTCCTTTTTCACTTCATTTTTTAACGTGAAATTTTAGTATTGTATTTTTTACCTGTCGAAAATGACAGCAATAATTGCAAGGGCAAAGGCTATAGACGCCAAAAGTAATTCCACCCTGTCATTTAAGAACAAAATCATTTTTGCCAATTCCATTTAACGCATCCTTTTAAAAGCGTATGACGCATCATCAAATTGTTAACAATATCTCTCTTGAAGTCTTCATCTTGTTTCAAAATAGATGATCTCTGAAACGAGAAATAAATTAAAAAATTACAGAGCTGAAAATCAATAATAAATTTATCTCGTCAACTTGTTTATTAATGACGCGTCAAAGTCCGTAATTGATTTTACTTCGAAACATAGTTGACTCACCGTACAGTATTGAAAACAGTCGAAACCATACGACGCATCGTCACTTGACTTGGTTTTGGACAGACAAATCTTTGAAAATCGTCCCCTCGCTAAAACCATCACAACAAATAAATGTCATGCTGCTGTCGCGCGGTTCTGCATCGAGTAACAAAATTGACAATAGAAACTGGAGCTGCGGAGCCACCTAAACTTCCCCGACTACTGCGACCTCTGTCGTTTTTTTCTCCCTCATCTTATTTTGTTATAACAAAGTAGATTATCTTATCTCACGGGATATGCAAATAACGGAGAAAGTATTTTTCACTCTCCAGAAAAACAAATACAACAAAAACAAATAAAATTTACAACTGAAATAATCAAAGATTGCATTCAATTTAATTTTTTATAATAATAATTTTGTAAAAATCAAAAAACAAATTCAGCATTTGTAAAATTTTTGTTTTTGAATGTTTATCAATAAAATTTGATAAATGACGTGACAAAAGTTTTAAGGTCAATAATTGACCTTGAAAGTACGTTACTGAACTGTCACTTTAGTAGCATCAGGTAGCTCAGTAGTCATTTTGTGTTTGTATATCGCTACATCTCAAGCGTACTTGCGGACAGAGATTTGAACTTTATCGACAAAGTACCATACGGAAAACAATTTCGAATTGATATTATCATTCATTAGTGAACAAACTTTTTATAAAAATGACGACACAGCCGCCTTTCAACGGCAAAGTATTTTTGATCGTAACCGGCGCCAGCAAAGGCATCGGCCGGCAAATTGTTTTCGACTTCTCAAACCTTCTGGAGGAAGGTTCTCGAGTACTTTTACTGGCCCGAAATGAAAAAGCACTCGAGGAAGTGTCTCATGAGATTCCTAAACATGTGACAGTGGCTTATGAAAATGTGGATCTTGCCTGTGCTTCATTCGAACAACTTACTAGTAAGTATGGATTTTTATTTAATCACATTGAATCACAGATGTTTATAATTGTTTTTAATTTTTAAAAAATTACAATTTATTGTGCAAACTCATACTTAGGATTGCAAAATCTTGCGATTAGATTAATATTTTGCAACCAAATTCTACAGTGTACGAAAAATGTCTAGATTTCTGATGATTTTAAGAGAACGAAAAATCTATTAAATGTAAATTCAAGAGTATTATTAACATCAATTTTATCCTGTTTTCAAGTTTTTATTTTTAGATTCTTTAATGTAAAGATTAATAGAACTAAATTATTCATTGCGGTAATTATAAATCAAATCAAGGACAATTAGGAAGCCTTGTTTTCTTTTTTTAAGCACTTTTTTGTATTGCACAATTGTATTTGATTAAAAACAATTTAGAACGTTGAAAAATGTGCTGTTACTCGTAGAAATCGTGAAAAATTCTCTGGGCGAGGACGGGATCTCAGGATATGATCACGCTGTGATTGTGCACAATGCCGGGTCCGTCGGGGACATTAGCGAGGAGGCAAAAAACGTCACCGACATGGACAAGTTGCGCAAATACTTCGATCTCAATGTTTTCTCGCCGGCTATTTTGAACAACGTTTTTATGAAACTCCTGGAGACTCATAAAAATGTCGACAAACTTGTCATCAATATCACGTCCCTGTGCGCCATCAAACCTATGAAATCTGTCGTTTATTACAGTTGCGGCAAAGCTGCCCGAGAGATGTTTTTCAAGGTAAAAAACGTAACTCATAAATCTGCAATTGACATTATTTTTCACAAATTGTAATGTTAGTAATATGTATTTTATCGAATAAATGTTTTGTTGTAGGCTTTTGCTTTGGAAAATCCAGATGTAAAAGTTTTGAATTACGCTCCTGGACCGGTACAAACGGACATGTTACAAACAATTTGCGACGATGCCGGTGATGCTGAAGTTCGAGAACAATTTCAGCATATGCAGGAGCACAAGCAAGTTCTCACCCCCGAGCAAACCGTCGAGCGTTTGATTCGCATCTTGACTGAAAACAAGTTTAAATCTGGTGACCACGTTGATTACTTCGACGAGTGATTTTCATTAGTGAACGACACGAATCTTAAATTATATTATTTTTTACAAACGTTGCACACTTTCATTCCATTGTATCAATAACGAATAAACTAATTTTCACTAAAACACTTGTTCTTTTTCATTATAGTCATCATTGTATAAGTTACATTCTGTTCTTGAAGCTGCGATAGAAAAATAAAGTTTCGTTTGTTGGCTGAGAAATATATAGTTGCGGTGTAGGAATTAAATATGTGACCGAAGTTATAACAATATACAAAATTCGTATGTACAAAAAAGTAAAACATAGTCAAAAGTTAGACGAAGTATTTCTGATAGACGTGCTCGATTAGTTGGCGCGATTGATTGTAAAATAGTTGGGCCTTTGCTTTTAGTAAAGGTGGTACTTGAAGTTCCAGTTTTAAGGGCTGAATTGGTAGACCAGTTTTCTCCTTGATGAAGGTGAAAATTTCAATGGCGTTTGGCAGGAATGGAATCACCATTAAGGATAATACACACAGCATAAACGTGTAGTAAAAGGCACTTAATATCATGTTTAGAAAACCACCTGAAGTGAATAAAAAAGTTAGCATTTCTTTTCGTAAAAATAGCAAAAGAAACAAATGACAAAGTAGGTTTGATCATACCTTGTTCAACTTGTGGGCTTTCCAATTTATCTGCACGTTTTGGAGACTCCAAATCTTGCTTGTCCTTCGATTGTTTTCCATTCGAACTGTTGTTCTTTTCTTTGTCTGCTTTTTTCTTCTTCTTTTTCTGCTCAGATTCTTTTTTTGTCTCTGCAATCTGCTCATTTTCGCTCGTCTCTTTTCTTAATTTTTCGGCGGCGTCAAACGTTTGTTTAACTTTTGACAGGTAGCTGACAACATTCCTCGCACAATTTTGACAGTCCTTCTCAGTGACACAGGGACCGGCTACAGAGGCTACTGCGGTGGTTAACGGGTTCTCTTTCAGATCAAGCCACCGCAGACTTTTTAAATTTCCTAAACTCAATGGCAATCTGCTGATCTAAAATGCAAATCAGTTAATAGCCGTACACAAAATAGCAAAGTTGTTCTTTTCTTGTGTCATTACCTGATTTTTATAAAGATCCAAATGCTTCAATTGCGTTAGTTCACCAAAATTCTCTGGAAGCTCTTTCAAGCTGTTTTTGCTCAAATCCAGTTTGATAATTTGTGTCAAAGTGACAAAATTTCTCTGTAATCAACCCAAAGTTTATAATTAAAAAATGCATACAGTTAGATGGCATCGAACAGTTTTATTCAAATGTTTTGAGTAAATGAAATTATGATTTGTAATAAACAATAAATAAAGAATAAATTTTAGTGAAAACGTACCGGCAATGATACCAGATCATTGTTTGATAAATCAACAATTGCCGCTCGTCTCAATACAGACTGAAAAATAAATAATTTGATTAGAGATTCACAGAGTCGCATAACCTTATCGCTTCGGGATACAATATTGTTTATCTTCTGACTTACGATTTCCTTCACCGGAACTTCTTTCAATTCACAGCAACTCAAGTCCAATGTATCATGCAAAAGCTTGTCCTTGACGACGATTTTTTTGGTCATTTTTGAAAATTAGAGATTGACACTTCACGAAATAAAAAATGTTATATTTAATCAATTTTAAATGGGAGTAGAATTGTTGACGTTGCTTATTCAGAATACCGTCTTGTTGGCAAACACTTGTATTTACGCAGTCGTACCAACTGTTTAATCAATGATAGATCAAACTATGACTTCACTTTTGAAACAACTATTTTATGTTCTTTTTATAAAGTTTTAGCATAAATATGTAAAATGGTCTATCAATTGTTTGTTTTTTAATATAAAATAGTAGCAAAAATGTTACACTTTACTTAGCCCTTTAAACTGTTAGTAGTACCAACATATTAAAAGTTTGACAGATCACACATGTCCCGTTTCGTCAACCTAACCTCGAAACATTTATGAATTATTTTTAAATTGTTATAAACAAGTGTTCGAATTGACGATCTTGTATAAAAAGAGAATTGTAGCAAATTGTTGTTAACTAAGCAGGATGAGTGAAGGGAATTGTCATTTTTTTGTTGAACGAAAAAAACGATACTGTCGTATGACAGTTAAAAGTGGAAACAAATATTGCGGCGAGCATTTGAGAAGTGACGTCAATTATTATAAAAGTATTTTGGGTATTGAAAGAGTTCCTTGTCCCCTCGATCCAACTCAGTAAGTGTAAAATTAAATTAAGTTCAAAAACAAGTTATAAAGTTAAAAAACATATACTTCGAACGTTTATTATCAACAAAGTTATTTTCAGCTCATGCTACAAATCAAAACTACCTATGCACTTAAAAAAGTGCAATGCAAGAAAAAATGCAGAACCAAAACCATATATTGTCAAAAACTATAATGCTGGAGATTCAGGTGTTTCAATTTTTCAAACTCCTCTTTCTCAAATCGATCAAGAATTGATTGATCGTGTTATTGAAAAAATCAATAAAGCATATGGTTCGTACAAATACGATTAATGAAGTATATTAGAGTATAAAACTGCATGTTAAAATTTATATTTTCATCTTTGATTGGAAAATTTTTTTTCAAACAGAACACTTACCATCAATAGCTGAAGAAATTTTATCCCACGGGATATTAGAAGACGAATTAAAAATATCAGAATATGGGAACACGACAAGAAAACACTTGTTACAAACATCATCATTATTGGAACATTTAAATCGAGCAGGACTAGTCTCCAATGGTACTTGTTTTATTGATTTTGGAGCCGGTAAAGGTATGCAAATGAAATTCGCCATTCGAAATAACACAAGAATAATCTTTTATCACTGTCTCTACAAGAAACAAATTTACAACAGGAAAACTAACTTACTGGTTAGCGAAAGCAATCAAAGAGCAAAAAGAATCTTCGATTTTACTGATCGATCGCTCTTCACTGAGGCACCAGTGGGATAACAAACTAAAAAATGAAGATTACGCTATAAACGTGCATCGTATTCGCGCGGATATTGCGGATTTAAAACTGACCGAGCTTGAACAGTTGTCAAATAAGAGCAAAATTGTCGCTGTGGCGAAACATTTGTGTGGTATAGCCACGGGTAATGAAACTTTTTTATTCGTCTCCTTTTTCATACAGTTTACATAATAAGTACAATAAAAGTTGATTTAATTTTGTCGTAGATTTAGCACTTCAGTGTCTCGCAAACGCTATACGAGATGCAAACCAGCAAATTATACAGGGTCTTGTGATTGCCTTCTGTTGTCATCATCGTTGCGATTACAATTCTTATGTCGGGAAAGATTTTCTTGCAAGAAATGGTTTCACCGTCGAGGAGTTTCCAATCTTATGTAGCATTGCCACTTGGGCAACTTGCGGTTTCGACAAGCAAAACAACAAACCAGGGTAATAAACTGCGTACACGATATTTAATACATTTCAGATCCCGAAAATCGCTTGTGATAATGTATGTCCATTTTGTTTCGCAGCAACGATGAACTTAATCGAACAAAAGAATGCATCGGACGGAAAGTGAAAAATCTTCTGAATTGGGGCCGGGTAGAATTTTTACGCGCGATAAATTTTGATTGCCGATTAGTTCAGTATGTTCGTCCGGACGTTTCGTTGGAAAACACGTGTATAGTAGCCGTAAGAAACAACGACTAAGTGCGAAGGGTCGTAAGACGTAAAAAAAAACAATGTTAAGGTATAGCTACGGTTTGATGTAAGTGAAAAATAGTGGTCATGTATAAATCAGATTAAAAAATGAAGCATGCATTTTGATGCACTGTGAAAATAAATCACTGGCTCATTTTATTCATGATTATTACAAAACATAAGGTCCCTCGTTGTAATCCAATAGTATGGCGGTTGTGCACGCACAATGCCTAGATCCCTTATCGTTGCTTGTTCATGGAAAGTCAAGTTATGAAAGTCGTTCGGGCTTTTATCTTCCAGGCTCACGTGAAATTATAATAAGCATTTAACCTACCTACCTATGGTACACTAAACAACACTTCAAGAAATTGATGTTTTTACAACAAAATATGCAAAATCCTAACATGTTAAATTTTTTTGCAACTTTACAAACTTTGCCGTTAAAAATGATACTTTATCCATGAGATTTTGTAAAAAGTTTTTATCGTATTCTTTGACTAGTTGAAAAAAATATAGGTCGAACCTATAAAACTATAAGTGAGACAACATGATGGCGCAATTTTTGGCCCCTCAATTTTGCAGCTTGTTGTGAAGGATTGCAGCTAATTCGTTTCCTTTTTGCACGATTTGCTCCTCGAAGCCATACTTTTCCATAGTTTCCTGACACCGTTTGTACCAACTCGCGACGTTATCGAATCGATTAATGTCAAAACCCAGGGCCTGCGATGTAAAATGTCAAATTATTACACTCTCATCAGGAAAAGATAGAAACCCCAATTACAGTTATTTATTGCAGACAATGTCTTTCTGCTGACGTACAAATCTGATATGCACTATCGACGTTTCTTGTGTTCTTTTTCTTTTTCAAAAATCGTCATTTAAACGAGTGCTTACAAGGAAAAGAAAAAATAAAAAGTCAAGAAATAATTAAAGAATAGACAATAAAAACTAGACAATAAAAAATGTCTCCGAAGCTCTTGTTGGCTTTTGTTTTTCTCTTTTGGAGACGTGTATTATTCAGCGACGCAAAAACGGTATTCGAGCTTTTATGTATGTATGCAACTTATTTAAATATGCAAAGACACGTTAAACTGAGCTCAAGACACCCAGTTGCAGTTAGTACTATTTGCAATTGGCGCTCGACGTTCCGTTTGATGAATTATCAAAGATTGTTTTGCCTGGGCTCTCAAGAAACGTTACGAGCATATGTTAAATCGTTTAGTTTCAATTAACTTGGTGCAGACCAATTAATTTGATAGTAACTGCATTGCTTACGTTTGTTTGAGCCACCGTTGTAACCGTAGTAAAATCAGCGATTGTTAAATTGTCTCCAGCGACGAACTCCGAATTTTCCAAGTACTTGTCAAACACCCCGTAGCTGTTCTCCAACTCGACCATGCGATCTGGATTCGGTTCGGTCGCGTCGCCAAATAACATGGGAAACTGTAATTTTAATTTCGCTATTGTTACTTTCTTCGAATGCAAGGCCTAGACACATGAATGTTTTAATCATGTAAACAGTTTGATCGTACGTAGACCGCTATCATTCTGCTGTAAAGACTGTCAAGGTCGAAGTATAACCTTTGGTCTACTACTGCTTTCAATTTCGGTTCTTTCGGATACAGACTGTCGTTCCTTGCGTACTTTCGTACCAGGTACGCCATTATCGCCCGACTAGAAATTAAATTTTAGATGAAAAATTTAATTTTTGAAAGTGGTCTTTTTGTTTTTTCTAGTTTTTTTTGTGTTCATACCTTTCCCAAAGGATGAAACCTTGATCGTTAATAGTAGGAATGATATGTTGAGGATTCATCTGGAAATTTAAACATAAAAATAAATGTCCCATTTTGCAAACTCGCAACTTGTTTCACAGTGTAGTTGGTATGTAATTTTTCTGTTTAATACCTTTAAGAAATCCGGCTTCATATGTTCTCCAGCAAGAACGTTAAGGACGATCAAATTAAAATGCACCCCAATCGCTTTCGCTAAAACCATTAAACTTCGACACGGCGGACTCAACGGGAAGTAATAAAAATCAATCGCCATTCTTATATTGTTTTCCGATGACGTGTCTCTGCGAAACCATTTCTACTGATTAAAATACCGGTTTATCATGAAATAATTAGTGAAATCGTATCAAAAAGGGACATTCGTGCTCAGAAGAGGGGGGTGAGGATTTAATTGAATAACCAAGAGGCTCTCTATGATGAATTTGTCGCGCGATACATGCAGCCGCCAGTTTAGTAATATCAAAAGCATATCAGTAATTAACTTCTATATATTCAAATGCAATACCGATTACGATATCACTAATACCACGATAGGAGTGACTATTTGATATATGTATCAAGATAACGTTACCTGTAAAATAATAACATGTGTTGTGTAATAGCTATAATTGCCGGCGTCGTATATAATTAAAACAAAATTACTCACAATTAATGAGTTACTTTGATGTGCATTAAAATGGTATAAAACTTGGGCTGATATCAACCTTGTTGACAACATTGTTATCGTGCTTTAAAGTGACGTTAGTTATTTTCGAGAAATGAAATGTTAAGTATGAATTTAAAATGAAACTAGAATTGTGCGTGTGCGAGTGTGCGAATTTTGACTGGCGTACCCAATTAGTATGAGGACAGTTGCAGTATGAGGGAACGGCGTTGTGAGGCAACAAGCTCGTTTGATGAACTAACTGTTGATTTGAACAACAACATCAACATTATCGACTCTGTAAGAATACAAGTTTAATAGGTTACTATAGCGATGGATACAAACAACAGTCATTCATATAGATGCGACCATTTATTATTTATATAAAAGCGAAAACAAAGGAGACGGTCGTGAATTATTCATACGAAATCATGGGAGTTTCAAAAAATAACCAACTTTTCTGCTACTTTTTCATTACTCAAATGAAGATTTATTGTATCAACTTTTGTTATAATAAATTAATTTGAGAAAACTTATGATACATAAAATCTATAAAATATGAGAATTTGGTCAATAATTATTTCCTACTATTTTAGACAAGGATATAAAATTACATCTCGTAATTGAAAATTTAACTTCATTTCCTATAAATCAATATCATAGAACATTCAAAAACAAATTCTGATTTTGGTCGATATTCAAAAATCTGTCGTCATTTATTTTTATATACTTATTATTAATATACGTATATACAAATTAATAATTAACAAATGCTAAGATGCAAAGTATCTATGGAACAGAAACAAGAATAACCACAATAAAAGCTCTTTCGTTTGATTGGTTCGGTTATTTTTGTTTTTGCTTTTCAGTTCGAATCGCGTATGGTAAAATTGTTATAAATAGTTGAAACAATTCAAATGATGTATACAAAATCAGATCATCTAACAAAATTATAAAATGTGGGTCGACGTTTTTTTAGCAGTGATATCGCTTTTTTTAATTTGTTGAAAATAAGCACTTGATATTCATTCCGTCAGTCATTCAAGCAATCGAGGATTTGTTGGCAAATATATACAAACGATAAATAAAAAAAATGAAAGTTGACATTCGATGAAAATCAACTAAAACGCATCCGTTCACGTATACACACAAATATGCAAATCCCCTCTGATCCGAGAAATACTTTCAATAACAATGAAATCGCGTTTCATAATTTTCTATTCCGTCTGATTTGTGCTGTCTCTTTATTAATCCTAAAATTTGTTTACTCAACAATTTCTCTTCCTACCTTAATTCTTTTTTTGGAACTCACAAATCATGAACTGGTGAGTGCTAAATAAACTGCAGTGGGAAAGTTACGAGAGACACAGGGTTGATGTTTATTTTTTTGTTACTCGTGGCTTTCTTCTTTTGTTGAAAATAGTTTCATTATGGAGAAAACAAAAAAAATCGTGTTTTTATAAAAGTTGTACAAAATAGATAATAACCGAGTTCAAAGACAGTATTAGCTTTGGCGTCGCGCCAAAAAGCTCTATATTTGTATTTATTTGAAACCGAAGTTCAACGTTCTATTTCAATTACGCACATTTTTACAAACATACATCAGCTGTGACACCATATTACATTTCAAATATACCTTTACACCAACTTGTTTTTATTTTTTTTTTGTTTTTTTTTTTTTTTATAAAGGGATATTACGACTTGTATAGTCAAATTTATCATATATTATTACACAAACTTGCATCCACATCAAGTTTTATCATCAAAAATGTGTTCAGATCATTGCCTTCTTTGTTACAATTACGCTTTATTCTCGGTTCGCATGGCAGTAATTCATTTGGAATTTGAAAATGTTGAATTCGACAAAAAGTCAATCTTTTATATTGCCTTGTTTGTTATTTTTTGTTTGTTTCAAGTGCCTCGCAATTGTATAGTTTCGAAAGCTCGACTGCACATTTCACCGCGCGCAAGTCAAATACTTTTGCGTTATTTCGAATGGCGAACGATATATTATAGTTGTATATTCCGCGGCAATAAAATTTTCTTTGCGTCGGGAATAGCGGGCCGTCGCGGCCCGTTGGCATGTTATCATATTTATAGTCCTATATTCATTTAAAAAGTAATATGAACACAAACAAGTGTGACAATTTTGCGTAAAATGCAACGCACAATACGTTGTTGACGTATTTATGATCTGACAATTTGTTTTTGTTTTTTTCATGTTTTTTCGAATATTGAAAAGTTTTGCGATTATGAAAACAAAGTATCTGACAAATGGCCGTCGTAAATTAGTCCAAACGTGGCGCACAATGTGTATGCCGTAACACACATGACATACAATCAGCAGCTTAAAAATAAGTAGTAGATGTCAACGTATAGGCATACCTTCGAATTTTTTTATTTTTTTGTACAAAATTATGTTCAGTGATGTTCTAGGTGTTGCAAGTAACAATATCAATTAAATTAACTATAAATGGGGGAGGGGGGAAGAAGTTGTAATGACAAATTGAAGGAAAAGTGACAAATAAATCCACATAGATTGTTGTTATAATTAATTGATACGTTGATGAGTATACATTGGTAATCGTATACCGGCAGTTTTTATGGTTGAGTTGTAAAGTTGGACCTCGACTCGGCCCTACCGAGTGATTAGTATTTGGATGAGCAGCAGTGCCGCGAGAAGGAAGAGCGTGGGTGTGTGCACCTGACTCGACGGAAGGGCGCTCGCAGCCAAAGCAAACGCGTACGAAGAAAAGCATTCGTTGAACGAGACCTGGTTGAGACGGGTCACCGCGCAGTAATGGTGCAGGGCACAGGCTCCGTTTAACGCGCCTCCACAGCCCCAGATCTGTTCCACCTCGCGCGGTAAAGCCACTGTGTTAGCTGCATAATATCTGAAACACAATTCTTCTTTTTTTATCTCTATCTCTATGCTCTCTTCTTTTCTATTCAATTTGTCCTTCCTTTTTTCACTCCACTTTCGTCTCAAAGAATATGATAAAAATTGTAAGATTTTGTGTCTCTTTTTATCTAACTAAGTAAACAAATGCAATACGTGGTGTAAAAGTTGAACGAAAAATGCATTTGAAATTTATATTTGAGATAAAAAAAGGAGTATTATACGTTGTCATTCAAATCGTAAAACTCGAGTGAAACTTGAAGTCACCTTTTTTGCGGACCAGTTTTGAAATTCGCTGCTCTGTTGAGTTCATTATATGCTTGAGCTTGAATATACAGTATAAACACGACGGGACGCGAACAAAAGTGCTTGCTGTTCGAGCGGAAAAAGTTGTGTAACGCTTCTTTCCCTAATGTCAACAGTGCGAAGATTGACTTTCATTTCCATCGCTGATCATCGCCGCGTTGCAGTCAAATCGGTGCTTATCGCAGTTGCTCCATTTATCATCCGACTACGCTCAACTTTATTTTTTAATGATGTAAATAAGCTGTGTTGAGATACGACTTGACTCGAGGTGTCATTGAATTTGATTAATTTGCATCACAGAAAGGCCGAAAATGTTCGCACACCCTTTGCACTCGAGATTAACGCAATAATTACGGTCAAGACAAAATGCACGAAAATTGTTTGACGTGATACGACCCGAACCTTTGTAAATCTTATAACGACAATTTGATAAACGCTATTTTCACGCTCGACATAATTCGCATCACACGGCACGTGAATAATTTGTTTTCCACTTTTGATTAAACATGGAAATTGAGCGATAAACTTTTTCCTTTCAGCCGAAAAACAGATTTACCGGTTTCTAAAAGTTGTGAGCACATCAGCCGGATGTAGTATAACACCCCTAACGAAATTCAACTCAACTATTGGTATTCTCGCGTGCGTTTTCCGCCAAAGGATTTAGCGACACCGATAATTCCGCCACCTTTCACTTTGTACATTTGTTGTGTGCAATCTTCGGGAACTTTTCGTCGAGTTCGCAAATTCAAAGGATCCGCGTTACCCGGTGTCATATAATAAAAGCGTTTTCAAATTCATAGCAAAGCAAAATGCACCGAAATGAATAATGCGTTAAGTTTTATGGGACGTCGTAAAAAGTGTATTACATTTTAACCGGTAATGAAACGAGTGTTTGAGTTATGCTCTTATTATTTAATGTGTCTCGGTATCTATACCGCCAGAGGTATTCCTGTTATTACGACGTTTTGTACATTAGCTATTGATTAAGAGCACGTTGTAAAAGTTAACGGCAACCCTCGCGACTGCGATAACGCAATTTCGTAATCACGAGGATTCTTACCTGACCAGTGCGTAGTCGTTCGACTGAGTGAAACGGTCCGCGAGGTCGTGTAGAGTCAGCGCCGAGATCTCCTTCAGATTGTAATAGTCCTTCAATGTGTATTCAATTTTCCAACTCGCCTGACCTGCACTGTTCGCCTCCGGAAGATCCAAATATAGTTGCGTGTAATCCAGTAGCTGCAACATTTAGAATACGTTATTCCACACTGATCGACCGATTATTTGTGGAACTTAATAAGGATGCAATTCATCCGGACTATAATTTCCAATGAAACTCTGAATAGATTTTAATATTCAGATTCAGTCCTTTATTTTAAAATTGTACTGATTTATTGAATTTCGAAGTTTGTTTGAATGTCAAAATGTTGTCTTTTCGGTTGAATGTAACTTTTACACTAAAAACTGAGCGAGAGTTTTTACGTTGGTTAGGGTTAATACTGCACTGGCATATTTGCACACCAATTAAGTCATCCTAGATGAATAAATACTATGGCGACAGCTTGTTTATTCGGCTCTTGGATAAATATTGATGACGATCTCGTTTACGAGAGCTTTCATGATTAATAAATGACTGAATCGATTATCGGATTGAGAGATCGGGTTCAGGTTCACACGGGTCGATACCTTTCCAGTTTCTGTGTCGAATTCATAAAGCCGTAAGCCGGGGTTGTTTGGACCGCCAGATCTATAGGGTGTCACGCTTGGCGCTACCATCAACCAGGACACTGGAACACCTGTAAATTAGACACAAACCAATCAATTCTTCATCTAATTATTTAGTTAGAATGCAAAAACAGAAGTGAGAAATTATGCAACGTGATTTTTGCAGACAATGAAAGAATTAAAAGAGATCAAAATGTACTTCACTCATTTTTAATGGTTGAAAAAAGATAATGTTAGATTAGAGTTTTTTATTAGCGATTTTAATTGTTATTCGTACCAAACGAGTTTTTTTTAATGAAAAGTTGAATAAAATAGCAACATGAATTTCGAATTGAATACCGTATTTTGACGTGAATTGAAATTTAAATAGCGTGAAAATAAGAGCAATTACAAATTGAACTGTAAAAAATTATGAGTATTGATTTTCTCATTTTACCATCTACTTTGTGTAACAAATTAGGTACAACAAGATACAACTTTGTTGGAATAAGTAATAATAACTCAAAACTGGCACAGTCTTCAAAACATTACAGAATATTTATAACTTTTCGATCGGAAAATGTTTAAAAAATTAAGATTGATTTGTTTTAAAAACACAAAACTTCTTTGCATGTTGATTGTGACAATTGGACAGGTTCATTGTTAAACCTGTCAATGGTTCTATTGTTAAAAGAGTGAGAACATTGATGATAAAAATGTTTCATTTGAATTCGACGAAATGTGTCAGTGGAACATCGTACCGTTATCATTGTAAATGACGCGGAAAGTGTCCGAGTGCCAGTGGCCGAAAAATTGTCCCCCGATGATGTCGGCCTGCTGTTGCACGAGTTTTATGTATTTCGCATTATGTTTATCAATAAAACCTGTTGCTGGGGCCTCTCGCTCGTCCACGCCAGGTGGTGTGTGACCCACAATGTACACCTAATGATAAATCATGGTGCTTTATTTTCCATCGCTGATTTCGTCCGATAACGTGCAATTAAGTCGCTTTAAATATACAATACACCGCGCGTCAACGCAATAATATTTCTGACTCGAGAGCAAACATTGCGATTACGCATTCCGTTTATTGCACTGCGACACGCAACAAGACGTATCGTAACACCGCGACACAAATTCGTAGACAAAACTTTTGTTTAATTATAAAACCAGATACGGACAGATAGGCGGTAATTAGATTTTTTTTGCTTTTCATTCATTCATTACAAAGCTGTTACTTACGGTCTGTTTCTTGACTCGCGCGGTGGATAATTCTTTCTCGAACCAGGCCCACTGCCCCAGCGGGTCGTCAGAATTTTCAAACTCCCGGCTGCTTGCACGTTGCGGCACGCGATTGCTGCTTATTGTTGGATCAATGTTCATCCAAAGATTCGTGTTCAGTATTATTATGCGATAATTTTTTTTCGTTTGCTCTATCGTGTAATAGCCGGCTGCAAAAGTAACCACGAAGTATTATGCATCGTTTGTCAGTGCCAATTGTTCATTATTTGCAATACCATTTCTTTTGATTACGGTTTTTTTTTACTTTCATTTTGCATGTTTAACAAGTTTGACGTTGCTTTTCATCGGTTCGTTTACGTAAGTAAATAAAATTCTAAAATTGAATTCCACTATTCAAATTTAAAGTCGTAATTTCTTGTCGACGTACGTTTGAAAATAAATTTAGTGAACATTGAACTGCTTTGGGATTGAATAAACCTAGCTCATGAAAGGTAAATTAAAATTTTGCTTTTTCGTCAATGAATTCAATAGTTTGTTGACCAGGTGGAGGTTGAACATTTTTATATAATAGACAGATTTGGATCGTACTTTTTTTGAATGTCGCGAGTGCTTCCTCTGGTAACCAGTGTTTCCACAGCGACGCGAGTTGAGTGAAATTCAAGCTGATATCCTCGTGACCCAATCCCGGCAAGATGAATGGCCCGGTGAATGTTTGTGAAAGAAGATCTGTTAAATTCTTCAAACACTGTAAACGCAGTTCGTCGCTCATTTCTGCACCGTGCGACAGCGCGTCCCTGAAAATCAGAAGGCAAATTTTTTTTTCTCATTTCATTTTTGATTCAATCATTTGTCTCAACCGGTCTAGTTGACATTTTGATTCGAAAATTGTCAGCAATTTGGTCTGACCAAACGCTGATCGAACCACTGGAATTTTGTAGAAATTTGATCAGTATTACGAAATTGCCGAGATGTGCGACCTTAAAAGAGTGTTTTCACCTATCGAGGACGATTGAATTATGCTGAAATTCAAGGAGAGCTGGCTTTTTGCTCGCGCCGCAAAAAAATATTGTTTTCAATGCACTTGCGATGCATTAGATTTTATATAGATATTCATGTCGACTCTCAAAGAGAGTGTAACGTAATGCCTTCGATATTTGTATTCTTCGCGGGTCCGACGACGAATCATTTACACTTACCCTGTCCACAAGACAAATTCAATTCCATCGGCATGATTGCCATGAGAATGTTTTGCTCTCATAGCGGACGCAGCCGATTCAATCAATGCCCAGGGCGAGTCGCAGCTGTAGTTTCCAAACGTCCCGGCCAGTCTCTTATCCAGGCGAATGTGCCCACTGTCCATGTTGTGTCTCATATTGCCGCACACTGAAAACCATGTTAGACTAATGTACCAATGTTTTGCATAAAAAATCAAAAAGTTCATACATTCAAACAAATTTTTATTATTTTCTTTTGTCTCGTTTTTGACGTGTGTTCTTAGTGAAGCAACAATTTTGAAAACAACAAACGAACAATTTTTTTTGACAATCACATGTTTCCGAATTGTATTTTTCCCTTTCGGTGTTTCTAAACAGTTTATTTTGTGTCATCAGTGCGATTTCAATGTCGAAATTGGATTCGAACCAAATCATCAGCAAGCTTTTTTCTCTGGGTTTTGTTCTTTCACTGGAAATTTGGTGTAATCTCATACGGACTAAAATAGTTCTGCTTTTATTCAACTTTCAGAGATACACAATTGGGTTTGCGAATATTTATATCAACTTGGTGTTACCGTATTTCAGACTTTATAGAATTCACGTCAATGACTAAAAATTATAAATAACCGGACGATTGAAAATGCGGTACCGAAAACAACGACAGGACAAATTTGGCGCGAATGAAAAATGACATCGGTTTTGTTAAAGCTCGAGGTCGGGTCGAATTTTTCTCACTCTGTTATCGAGTTGATGTCATAATATTAGCGTTTTTGGTCGGCTGGTCAACCCAACCGAGAGCCGTCGGATAAATTATATACTGTTGCAATATCAACTAGGTTTTGGTATCTACCGTAGAGTCAAATTCAAGCGGTTTTATCATTAACTAGAAAGCATGTTATCAGTTTAAATTCACTTGTTCTACCCTTCCTTTGAAACATTCAAATAAAATGACATTGAATTGTTGCGCCTTTTTTACGATCTCAAGTTATTTTATTAAACAGTTTATCTTATGAATTTGATTCTTGGAATTCTTGAAATGTCGCAGCATTCAAAGTTGTTCTCCTGACTCGAAGAAAGCTGAGATATTTTCATTCGCAATGGAATAAATATCAAACATTTTCAAAACATTTAATTGAAAGATCTGTGAAATTGAAATTTCCTCTTTAATTTGACATGTGAGACTCGGAATAACGTGAGGTACCTTTGTTTATCGTAAAATTGAAAGATAACGTTCAGAATGATCACAGAATGGATAGAGTAAATGAATTTTGATTACTAAATCAACAGTGAATTGTAATTTGACGACAAATCAACACGATTTGATGTTACAAAAAAGACGCTAATTACCGCGCCTCTTTACGTGTAAATACGAATTTTCAATCACATCAGCGAATTGCATCATTTATAGACGTCATTTATAAACGTCAACAAATTTTCCAACTTGTGATGATCATCATTTATTACTGCGCTACTCACCGAACGCCAGAAAATTTATTTACGTCAAAAATATTACCGTATCATAACGCTCCACGATTCGAGCCCCTTCGGTGTTTCAAATCGTCCGAATAAATCTAACTTTATTGGAATTATCATGTATTGTTTGATTATAAATATTGAATTGTCGGAAGCTGAAATTGACAATCGCACACTTACTGATGGTTCATGAATAATCTAATTACTGTAAATGGACAAATATTTCAAATAATGCTCCGAATTGTCATTCTGACATTTCATTAATATTGACGAAAATTCGGCTAATTGATAATTTAAATCGAGCGGAATTATGATTTCGGTTTGTAATATCTGTCGTTTAAGCGCGGCTTTAAAAAATGGCCTTGATTAAAAAACGTAGCAGCGCCGGGAACAGCACGAATTTATTGTAATTTGATATTATTTCTCATCGGTGTTCGGGAAAGTTTCGAAGCTCGCAGCCACGCACCGTCCGCGTAATGCAAAAGTTTTAATATGCGGAGTTACGCGTAATCAACTGGAAATAATTGACTGAATAATTAATGATCGGGTCTCTCCCGCTGGCAAAGAGTGCTTTGATTGTCAGCGTGCACGCGGATGAAATAGTTGCTCTATTTTGCGGCCGTGTCGCACAAATGTCGCCTCAGTGTTCGCATTTTGAATTCACGTCTGTTCTAATAAATGATTAATTATAAAAATGTACATCGCATTTTCTCCGAATCATGAATTATTCAACGTTATCATTTTCTCCAAAAACGTAATCACCTTTCTTTTGTTCGTATTCCCGTGTCAAAATGTCATTCCGTTTGCAAACATAATTATATGTTAAAGATGTAACGATCGGACGAAAAAACTATTGAATTTATATCTTACAAATCTAACGATCAAGTTGAAAAGGAAACTCGATATTTTTTCATGGATGCCAAAATATATCACCAAGTTCGTTTTATTTGTTGTTTTTTATACTTAAATGACAAGTGATTTAGTACGAAAACATTTTGTCGACTGTAAATCATTCGTTCATGAAACTTGCTTGTCTTTCTGATAAACAATTGAGTCTTCTCACTGTTTTTTTTCTTTTTTGTTTTGTTAGCCAACGAATAAATCCTGCAGGCAAATCCTGGCGGTAAAGACTCCTGGGAGTGGCAAATTCAAGTCAAATGAAATACTGACAACAGTGCCATCTAGATTCCGAAAACACGACCGATTTATATATAAACAGTCAATATTATATGTTTTTTGTTGTTTTTCATTTCTTTCATTTTTGTTTTGTTGGTCCGAAGTTGGTCTTTCGGGACATGTCTCTTTCTCGATGGGAAATGTATACGGTGCGTTATTGCTCCAGTTGAGTCATTGAGTTTATTTGCTGACACTTTTCAAAGTGACACTTTAAATTATTGAAGTGGTTTGGAATTAAATTTTGCTATGTAAAGAGCATTCTCATGTAAAGTGGATACATTTGTCTACGCGTTTATTTGTGCGGTAACAAATTAGGTTGCTCATTGGAGTAATTTTTCAACTAAATTAAAATGTTTATGTACCGTCACAATCACAAACTACCCAGTTTGTTTCAAAAGTATCTCGTACTATCTTTCGATTTGATCAGTCAAGATTTTATATGGAAAAAAAAGTCGACCATTTTTTTTCTTCCAGCGCTCTGAAATCTTAAATCAACTGTTCAAAAAGTTTTTCCACAAACTGCGAACAAAATTTGAAGTTACAATTAGTTAAAAATATATCAAGAAGTTTAGTTCGCCGTTGGGAACCAACCCGGGTAATTTGATAAAAATTGATTACTATTTTATTCACGATGATCTCGGTGTTCATGATCTTAAGATAAACATTCTAATACTACGTTAAACTAGATCATCGCTAACGTGATTACAACTTTACCTTTGTCTTACTTATAGTTTACAAGAGTCTCGGATACCTGATATTTTGATACAATTAATTAAAACTTATTTCGCATAAATGAAATCTTCACCGAGCCACAACGAACCGCATCAGTTTAGATGCTCGAAATTCAAAAATTTTATCAGTCGATTGAAACGGCTCTTATTTACTACATTTCCAAGTTAACTTATCTCACACTGTTTAAAAACGCTTTCGAACATTATTGCAATACGGGGGTGTCGCTGCTCCGGTTTAGTCCGCTCTCGTTGCGCGAACATGCATGTTTTGGAAAAAAGCAAGAAACCTATCTTCGTTCCTTGAAAACAAATTTCTTTTTGCACCTTTTTCTCGCGTATTACTCGATGCATGCCCGCATCAAATTGAAAACGGTTGTAAGCCACTGATGGCGCTGTTGCCTTTAGACATACATGTCCTCGTGACGGATTTTTTCAAGGTCCCACATTCAAAAGTTCCACATTCAACTTTTTATATAGCCCCCGAGCATGAAATTATCCTTACTCATGCATCTCAAAACCGTGTCATTCAATTTTCTATTTATCGCGCCGTTGATTTTCTTCGCACGTTTTATCAGTGTATTTAATTTTCCGTTAATGATTGATGGCGCCAACAGTTTTTTTGCAGGGAATATGTTTTTTAAAAAATTGGAGTGTTAGCGAATCAAAAAGTCGGTCGTTATTATTATCTACAGCTCGTTCAGTTGATGAGAGCTTTATCGAACTCTCACCTTTTCATTTCGACACGTCAATCATGAAATTTTGATACTAAAAAAAAAATACTCGGGACGTGAAATAGAAATGGATCCAGAGCATTTAAACATCGCGTCAACAAATTGTGCAAATTGAAAACTATCGATTCATGAAAATATGCGCATTGACATTATACTATCTTTCGTTCCCTCGGGTCTCATTCTTATGTCCGTTCGTAAAAATAAATGTAACTTTCCAGTGCCGAATGATGAAGTTCAAAAAATCATAAAATCAATATTTATTTCCCGAATTTTCTATCAAGTTTGAAAAAGAAGTTTTCTAGATTAACTCTATTATCAATTACAATTGCGATTGAGGGCTGGGAAAATTTGTGCGGTCAGTGAATTGTCCATCACAAATGCACTATGTCTGAGACAAATACGGCGTACGTACGAAATTGGTGCATTATCTATATGCATGCAAGTCGTTTGCAGTCAATGAACTACATATTAACGCCGAATATATCAAGATCAATATTACAATATGCGCCATCTGATATAAGCTGTAAGACGCATCTCATCGACAATTTCCAACGTATTAAATGTACTCGGGTTTCAAGTGAGTTTACGCAAAAGAGGATCTATTATATTAAGAAGAATTAATCGAACAGATTTTTTTTAGCAGCAAAAAAGTAAATATAAAAGTGGGCTTCACTTTGTTCACTTTATTTGAAATTTAAAAGTGTTTTTTGCTAACAAAAGGAATTAATAATTTTTCGCAACCTTTTCATCTTTTCAAATGCAAAGTGAAATCTTTTTGTAGGTTACTTGCAAATTAAAAGTGATATTATATCATAACTTGGAATTGAATAACGTAATTAATTCATGTAATCAACAATTACGATATTGTTATAACTTTCCGAACTAATATGTTGTTGTTAATTATTATATTTGCTATCAACACAAGTTATTACCGCACTACATCGAGTATGCACAAATTCCGGTTTATGATTATTATTTTTTTTTGAAAGTTAATGTAATTGGATTATTCAACGTTAATTTATTTCATCCAACGATGAATTCTCGTTAGCGAAATATGCAAGCGGAGCTTGTGTTTTTTGTCTCGCTTTCTTTAAGCATATTCATTCAGGTCCCGTAAACTCATTAGCTCGGTGTGCACTGATGTTATTGCAGTTTCATCTTCTTTGAGCAATTCTTTACTTACTGTTGTCAGAATTCTCGTAGGCCATGTACTTGGGGTCGTAATGCAGATCGCTGATGTGCCAAAAGTAACCTGAAAATATGAAAAAACGATTTTCTATTAATAAAATGAATCAATGTTTTCAAACAAAATCATTTTCTGTTTTTAGACAATTTTAAATCTCATGTCTTTAAGGGATTATCTAATTTCACTGCAGTCGATCGTATCTACTAATTGAAATCAGTTGAAAATCATTTGTAACCATTTCGAATACGATATTACGTATACGCACGCAATGAACATACGATATCTACAGGGACGTTTCTAGAACGTTCATTTTTGAGTTAGTATAGTAAAAATTATTACTCCTGCTTTTAAACTAGAACTTGAGATTGAAAAAAAAATCAAAGAAATGATAAAATATATATCAAATGTCCTGCAAATAGATGGGGAGGGATATATTAGTTTGGGATTAGCTCATAAGTTGCATTTTGAATGAATTTAAGTTAAGTTAAGCTTGATCAACAGTGCGGAGTTTGACCCAGTTGATTTTTATTGAAAATATGATCCTATCAGCAACTTTGGTCAAATCGGTTTTAGTTACAATTTAGCTCCGATTATAGACTATGTACATCTTGTCTTCTGATTGCTGGTTAAATTTAATTTTAATCGAGTTTTTATTACACTAATTTAGAAACAAATGTTTACCCAGTGAAATCCAATTACGAAAATGACACGTGGCAACTCATCGGTCATGTTCATTCAACTATCAGAGATTCAACTGATAATTGTCAATCTCATCAAAGTTCGGTTTCTTCATCAAACACCAAACTTATGTATCTCTAATAAATTTAATGACGGCAAACGACGAGTAGGTTGAAACTCGCTGATTTCAAGGTCGTGACTCAATAAAACTAAAACTAATACAGATGGCTCTGAGCAAAAAAGCAATTCAAATTAACGCTCCACTGAGTACCAATATTCATTTCGAAATTCATGTTTGAACATCGCGACTTCAACGGCGCAAGTATGAATTGCATTAATAATGTTTATGCTTGTTATATATAGACAGTCGAATTTCAAATCTAGGATACTGAATTTTTGATGCGAAATAGCAGGTTAATTTAATACAGACTGACATTTAGCTACTTTATCATTACATTATGCCTAACATTTATGATATCGAAACGAGCTCGCTCAAGAATAATTTATTTCTAGCAAAATCGATTTCATATAGAAACAGAATTTTGAAACTATCAGTTCAATCGTAGTTAACAATAATTCACGTGAAACTGCAGGTTACGAACGAAATTTTTTCATTCAAAACTACGAATTTCTTATCATACGAAACTTATATTTACATCAACGAGAACAAAAAAGTGGAATTTTTATTTATAAATTTGCCGACACCGTTCCGGCGTTATTTTCTATCAGTCCCAAGAGTGCATTTACGTAACAACAATAATTTTAAATCATGCAAATTTTCTTACTTCGTTATAGCTGAACGCAAAAAAAAACTTTTATCACAATGCAAAACGTTTATTTATCTTTTTGACTTGTATTTTTCCCACTCAACCAACATCGTGTTAAAATCTTTTTATACGTATTTGTTCATTTCATCATAACGTTTATTGTGTAAAAACAACGGTGTCAAACTTTTCTCAGCACAAACTTTTATTGATAGCGAACTGAAGACCAACTTTAAATAGGAAAGTACATTTTAATTGTAACGATATAAGTTGCAGGAATTACCAAGTTTTTTTCTCGGTGTGTGTAACTTTTGACGTTTTTTCACAAACATGTTATTCTTGAAAGTAAGAAAAAATTATGTTTAAGAATAAATCAAACGCACAAAGTAACAGCGCAATAAAAAATAAAAGCAAATGAAGCAAATGAATTGTTCATTTTTCATTCATTAAAAAAAATTTCCTGCACATAGCGGCAGGAAAATCTGCTGTTTTATACACGACACAACATAACGCTTGGCTCGACGCAAGAAACATAAAAAAGGATACATAAAAAGAGGAAAATAAAAATTCAGTTTACAGTCGGAATTTCCTTTTGAAAAATACCCTGTGACGATCCGCCTTCCTGGTCGTTTTTTTTTTCACACTGTGAAACACCTTTCTGAGCGAAAGGAAAACGTTCACCCCCTCGGGGACGAGCAAAAGTCGTCGCGCTTTAATTTGAAAATCACGATTTTTCGCAACGATGAAAAGAAAACAAAAATACGAAGAAACGGAATTAGCCGGGACAGAAAAAGAGAACGAAGAAAGAGCGCGATTGCGGTGTAACGGCGTGTGTCGCGCCTTTGGGACAGGTTTTACAAATTTTTCGTCAATTGTCATGCAAATAATTCGCTTTTCACAATTTCGCACAATGCTTTAATTTATCATGCCGTTTCGTGTTTATTCATTTCGAAGCGTATTTTTTCAACGCCCGCGTCGAACGCATTCCGTTGGTAAACAAATAACACAACCCGCTCGTTTTGATTTCCTTTTTTTTTCTCGGCCCCTCCCTCGATATTTAGTAGTTGGGAACAAAAACAATGATTATCTCGATACATCATTAACACGACGATAATTAATTCTATTTTGTTCCGATTATCGATCGGTTTTGTTAAATTAACGATGGTCATTTAAAATCAATGTACCGTTGTAAGGACCGCAAAACTGGGTGAAAAATTGGATGCAACGGATGAACACCGATGTACTTTGCGTTAACTATTTTTAGATTAACGAATGTTTATTTGTTCGCGGACGAATGTTCTATTAGTTCGTTAGTCAACGGTAATGGGAGCAGCGATTTATAAATGCAAACAAAATAAACAGAGCTGACAGCGAAGGAAATGTTTTATACTTGGTATAATCAGTGAGTTGAAGTTATTGCAGAAACATTATTGCAAGGGGGTGATTAACTGGATCGTGAATTACATTCCAGATCAAACATGTTCTGCCATTTCATCAAATGTCATGAAAATATAATTACACCATCCGAGAGTACGAGCGTTTTTTCATCTTCATTTATTATTCCGAGTTCAATAAAAGTATCACTCGTTTCATATTGTTTCAAGCTCCACCTGCTTTTATGATATGAATTAATACTCGTTATCTATAGACGTCATACATTTACATCTGATCAATTTATCATTAAACGTGGAGTAACAATTTCTGCAAGTTTGTTTAGAAACGTTCTTGTTTGATTTGACTTGAACAGTTGTGGAAAGTTCGATGAGTCAAGATGAAAAATTAATTGATTATTGATAATGAAAAAGTTGAAAAACCACTTGGGACTTCAACTTTTACGATTCAATTTTCTCGATGGAAGACATTAGGTCGTTTCCAAAGTGATGCTCAATTAATTTTATTACCGGAGATCCAGGGTTGAAATCACGTTTAGAAAACAATGTCAGTTAACTCGTAAATTACCGGCAATAGCTAAGTACAAAAGGTTATCTCGCTAAAGACGTGTGACTTATCGCACTTGACGAGAGAGAACGAGAGAACGGGGAACGAAATTTTTTCTCATCTTGTACCCCCTGCAGTCGTATTTCTTGTGGGCTATCAAGTTGGGAAAGTTGATCGCGGGCCATTTGTTGAACCGAGCGATCAGACTGTCATTATACGGATTACAAAGTTTTGTGCATCGGCGCGATGTTTAGGACGATATCATTTTATTTTGGATATTTTATTTGGTGCGCGAGCTTTTTGGCTGCGCGCGAACATATAAGACGCGAAACTGAAACTGTAGCCGCAAAAGTCTTGAAACACGATAAATCAATGTTTGCAGTGGGCGAAGCTATATATGTGTATATAAGAAAACAAAAAGGACGGGAGGGCGTGTGCAGAAAAAAAAAGGACGGAAGACTCGATCACACAATGGCTTTGACAGATAACTTTGAGACGGGAAAACGCCAATAGAAGTAGACGGAGATAAAAGAAGAATACGAATAATAGGACGCGAATAAAAAGCCATTATAAAAGACGTGTGAAACAACACGTAAGTCCATAAAGGTGCGCATCAAATGGCATTGGTGCCGTCGATCAAAGTCCTATCTATAAAAAAGTATAGGTTATCTGTCTCTCTCCAACTTTTTATTATATTTTTCTTAAAATATAATTGATGGCGAAGTAATCATTTTTCCTCGCTATTCTTTTAGTAGGATTACACATTTTTTATCCCCGCACATTTACCAAAAAATAGTACACTGAATTATAAACAATTTTTCTGCAGTTAAAATTCCGCTTGGATTTAGCGCAAACACCTTCGTTCAAATTAATCTCTTAGAATTTAAATTTTTAAACCGGAAACATCGCTCAAAAAACTGTTGTTTATTTTCGCGGGTTTGAACTTGGCTTTGCAGGGTGATAATCTCTTATCGCATCCGGTGCTAAGAGTGAATCTAAGTACTAATACTTTTGAAGTAAAAAATTACCCATAGTCACATAGTAAGGCAGTATTCAAAGTTACCATAAAGTTACTGTTTGTTTAGTCGAAGATACAAACTTTACTAACTATCGAAATTGTGAAGTATAATTCCTGTAATATTTAGGTATCACGTTACAAAGTTTGAAATGAAAAACGAATCATTGAACATCCATCATTTCGCTCAATGAATCGCGAGACAATTATTAAATCGTTTTCAATTAAGTTGATGGCAAGTCGGTATACAGAGCGTCACTGATGCGGTCACAGCTAATCGTTCAAAAAGACAGGCTGCTTTTTTTTCGTCGCTTCTGTATATTTAATTTGCCAAATCGATCTGAAATGAAATTTTTGCCCGCGCTTTCAGAGGCGAATTTCATAGCGCCGCGCTCGAATATTTCACGACAAATAAATGATGTCGATTTCGGTGGGACAGAGTTTTGTCGGTGTTTTCCAGCCGCTGTTTTTTCTTTCGTTTTTATTAGTAAAACCCGTCACGTCCACGGGTTTCAACATTTCTGATGAATTTATCCGAGGCAAAAATCTAGACCTTTGATTCAAATTTCAGTTTTGCATCGACTGATAAAAATTGATGGAAACATAGAATTTCATAGGGTCGAAATCAGGGGCACAATTTTGATCGCTGCAATCTCGCGTTGCGATTCGGATGATGAATAATTGAAAGCGATGCTTTTTTATTTTAAGAAAGTCGGGCGTAATGGCAATATAGATATGATATTTCTGTTTTCTTTTATCGTGTGTATTTTTATTATTATTTTGTTTTCGAGAGAGAGATTTGTTCGTGCAAGTATCATTAAATAAACTGACATAAGGGCTTGCAGAGGGCAAATAAAAAGGAGCGCAATGGAAAAAATTCGATCGCTCCACTAATACTATTATAGCCGTCCATGCAAAATTGATGCGTTACCTGGAAAACAGATTTATCCAATAAAGAATATTTTCGAGAGCCTCCGCTTTGTTACAATCGTTGTTATGACAAGTACACGATCGATTTTTACCGATTCGGCTACCGCGCACTTTATCAATCGCGCTCTTTGTTGTGTTCAAAAAGTCCTGATTATTCATTTAACAAACGCTGATTTTGCGAAATTTTTCACCTCATTGAAAAAACAGTTCATTTGAATAATTTTTTTTCTCCCGACTGTTCATTAACATCGCGAATACTTTTTATCAAACGAACATAAAAAAATAAGAGAAAAAGAGATTTAACAATTTCGAAATCAAAAAGCTCGCAACTGGGATTACAACGGAAATTTAAATTGCTTCGAATTCAATAACGCTTTTTTATTTCTAAAATTCGTCATAATTTATTGCGCGCTGTGTAATAAGCCATAAACTTTTGCAAAATCTGCATGAATAATATGAAACGAAAGTTCGCATGTGTCGCCTTTATGATATTTCATTCCATAAATCTTGGTCAAGCAAGTGATTGTGGGCAAATGTGATTCGGCGGGGTACAAAAGAATGCATCGTTCTTGCAGCGATTCAAAAGTAAGAGAGGAAGCAATAGAGGGAGAATTGGGCTTGACGTGAATTGCATCAGAAACGGTCAAACGCATGGCAGTTGAAAATCTCGCAATCAGAATCTTGGGCTGGTTATAATGTTAACAAAACTATGCACAACTTATCCAATTCCGGTCAACAAGAGCGCTAAACTATTCTCAATTTTGCAACAACTCTCGCGTTCGTAGCGTGTTCAAGATAGTCCTTTTATTTTCTTTCGCATCTCTTTACGCGAAACAGAAATTTATCCTAACTGAAATTCTGTTTGCCCCACGATGCCCAACAAGAATGAACCTGACACATGTTAACGTGTACATATTAATCTGTCGTTTTATTATCAACTTCCCAGCGGAAGCAAAAACTTTGATCTGTCGGGTTTAATAAAACTGTCGACATCAGAAAACTAATTCTCATTTAAAAATATTATTACGACATTTTAAATCATTGTCTCATCCTTTTGTTGCTTTGAATCTTACCTATTTTTCCGTGCACCGTGCATAACCATGACAGTAGTATCAAATAGTCACGGACCATTTTCTGAGCAGTGCAGCTGAAACAGAAAACAAATAGTTAATTAAAATTTTCCACTTGACTTTGTACGATCAATTTTTATTATTTTTATTCCAACTTCGTTTCATTATATTATGATTAGTCAAAAGGTTTTTTTCATTCGCTTATTAAAATATGTTTGCAATGAAAAATCAGAACAGAAATAATTCCATGCAGACTTTTCCACATCTTTTGAGTCAATTATTTCTTTTTTCCTCTTTTTATCTCGTCTCTTTGTAAAATACAAAACGATGTTCTTCTTTCAACAAAAAAAATCAGAGGAGAAAAAAGAAATTTTGCAGTGAAAACACCTTGATAAAGGTATATCATTTACAGTGAACGGAATCAGCTTGAATGAGAGTTGCCGTGATTAGGCTACACTCGAAATATGATCCGCGTCTGAAGCACTTCATTACAATACGAACCGGGCTTATCAAAATCGATGCCGACTGTCGTTGCCAATGAATACGACTTGTAAATACAATTGTAATTCGGTTTCCCCTATTCAACTCAATTCTAATTCGTTTTTTTTTCTTTTCTATTGAAATTTTCGTCGCAATTGACAGAGGAGAAATTTCCATTGCATAATTCATTATAATAATTCGCGACAAAATTGAGCCGCTGCAAAATATATGGATGAAAAATATAAAGCCTTCGTGTTTAAGTATTCGTTTTGATAATAACGACTGTGTCAAGGCACAATTTGCGAGCGCGAATGAAGCAGTGGCGGATATAGCTATAGCGACGTGTATGGTTTATCTGAGCGTTTAAAATGAACCGTGTCCGTCTTATTGATTGGAAAAATGTCTCTTGAATTTACACATAACACGTTCCACAGGTGTCCCATCTGTTCCGACAGTTTTTTAATGGCTCAAACTTTTCGTTAAGAATGCAATTATCTGCTTCGGGGGCACATCGAGCAAGTTTTTTTTTCTCCTCCGTTGTGTGTAGATGTTTCTAGTCGCGCGGCGTCTTTCGCTGGATAATTAAGCTCTCTTTCAGTTTTTGGCCCGCTTTTATTTTGTACTCCGTGTTAGAACAAAGTTAATTAACTCGCGGTGTGCGCGAAAGCCCTGATGACGAAATTTTCTAAACGCAATTTTTCGAGGTCGAGAGAAAAAAGCGGCGATTCTTTTGACGTTATACTTTCGAGCTGTATCTCGGTGCATCGGAGCCTTCTATGCAATTCATAGAGTCAAAAAGCGTTATTATTGATTTTGACAAAAAATTCATGCCTCGTGAATTTTTTTCGTCCGTCGTTTAAACTCGGGTTCTCAATAATTGTGATTTTATTTCTGAGTTCGACGAGAAAGATCAGTGGAGGCGCATTTTTTTCCTTTCAAAGTGTACGAATTTATAAATTCGCTTTTTTTCTTTCGGTTAATTTCGTTCAAAGGTTAGTGCAATTTGTTAATCATACATGCAGATGTTTATCCTGAATTTTTGACAAAATGTACGCCCATCGTGGAATCAATTTTTGTCATTGCAGATATATAACATTTGCGAACAAAGTTGACACAAAAGTCGCTTGAATTTTCAACATTTTTGTTTACGCATTTGGATGACCCTTTGCGAGCTAAAAAAAAGTTGGTCGCGAACGCTGTACCGAGTTAATATGCTTTTAAGCAAGTTCCTTTATCGAGGACGCAAGCAATTTCGTTAAGGAAATATAAGAAACGGTCGCTCTAAGTAATTGCACTCTGACGAAACAAGAAAGGTTAATTATATGCTCTCGCGATCAACGTGATTATTGAGACTTTCAAATTCAAACGTCGGACTTGCAGTAAAATACTTGACTCTGTCTTGGTGCTCATTTCGAGATGCGTTTTCGCTATGGCATTGATATCGCGCAATTTTAGTCTGCTAAAACAATTGCACTAACACAAATGTACAGACTTTACGCAGGTTGAAACAGTATTTACTGTTACAAACGTGGAACATATATTTATTATTTAATTACCAAGACAATAGAAAACTCAGTCACCATATTATACGTGTTCCATACGTTTCCCACTTTATTTTAATAATTTGAAATAAAATGAAATTTTATTTATTACTCATTCGAACTGTTTAAATGAATTCTAACTCTCATTCGAGTTAATAACAAAAATATTTGTTCATTCACTGATCAGTCAATCTGTCATGAACAAATTTTTCCGCGATCTACTGGATTTTCGGTTAAACAAAAGTTTAAAAACATTTTTTCTGTGTACCTGTGTGTGTTTTCACTTGTATGTGATAAAATTTATAGATGTGTAATCTAGGTACACTTGTCAATAAAGAATGTTTTTGCAAACCGCAGACTCGTGCCGTCGCCAAGTGCATTACAGTGTTTTTTAATTGAAAAATACCGAACTTTGAAGTTATCTGCGGTGGACCCACCGTTTGTCGAGTTCGCTTCAATACAAACTTTGATTCCAGAGATACATCATGTTTGTTTCAAAGTAACGTCCATATGACGACCTATATCGATGTTTCACATATTCCTCCAGAGCTCTTTCATGTTTTTCGCAATATGCGAAACTATGTTTTCTTTTTGACTGTAATATGCTAATTTTAGTAGTTGCCTCACACGAAATTGCAATTATATGCCATGTAATTATTCCGAAAAACAATGTTGTTTTCGTTTTTCAAGATTGATCGATTTTTGTGTATATCAAGAGGTGCCGTTATACACTATACGTTCGCTGTATTTGTGCTAACCATTTTTTTTATCACAAAATTAACAAGCGAGGACAAGAATTTATTTTTCGTGCGGAGAAAAAAAGTTGTTATCGGAAAAGAATAAATTTTGCTTTGCAGCTGAAAACAAAATGATTATTCAAATCAAGCGACGCAGCGGTGTTCTACAATTTCATTGTGTAAAAAAAAGTTGCTTCGCGAATATACATTTGATCGGTTGTATTTACATCATCTCGTTCGTCTAATACACCGCCGACTATACGTGAATTTATTTTATTTTAAAATCGAATCAATGCCTGTGTTTCAACAATGGAATACAGATTGGCCTTTTTCGATAGTTTATGCCCGAATAACACGTGCCCTGTTCGACATTCATTTTGTTTCGTGTGTTTACATAGAAACAGCTCTTGTCAAAGTTCGCATTACTATGTATGAAAGCGTTTACTATTTCAGGCAACGAAATCACGCCGAGAAAAACCACTGGTACGTAAAATACGCCATAGATAGTGTATGGATAGTACCTTTCATCGCGGCGGCTTCGACGCTTAAACTCGCCCGAATTAAACAAAAAATGCTCACCTCAACATTAGCATGAACTGAATTCTTCTATAACATTCCCTTACGTAATTCTTTCTTTCAATTTTTTCTTCAATTTCATTATTTATACCTCAGTGAACAAAATGCAATCAAACTTTTGAAACAATTCTCTCGTATTATTTATTTATATATTTAATCAAAAAAGATCATACAATATGCATATTCAGATATAATTAACTGCCAATGTATAATTTTTTTAGTAAAGTAAAGTAGTTGATAAGGATAATTAAATTTTAGTTTCATTAAACATAAAAGTTTGTACATTTATGTAGTATATTATTCATAAGCGAGACTGAACGAAAGAATTTTTGAAAAATTCCTTCCTGACATCTGCGCCCATTTGGCCATTATATTCGCTTACCCAAACCACAGCGAGAAAAGTTTGGAGATAAGTTTCCCATAAATTATCATCAAGTCGCAGAGAGTACATTATCTACCACTTTTCTATTTTGAAATGTAAATTCATGATTTTTGATGTAAACATCCCACGCCCCAGGTGGTAATTATTTTACAAAATTTATGCGTTGTGATACATTTTGGCGTTATTTATTATTTATTGTGTTTTTGGCGGATTCGTTGTATCTAAGTATAACAAATCTCCTTGAGATATTTCTAAATGATGTAAAATAAATGCTCCTGGTATGATCGCAGTTGAGCGTGCATGTAACACAATAACGAGCTGCCTCCCGCTATAATATATTTTGCGATGAATTTTTTTCGATTTGCCCATGTGATGGAACTGATTTTTTTCTTTATTATGATTCGCCCGTGGAAAATGTTATTACATTTATAACATTTTCAAATGAATCGCGATCCAATTGCAGAAACACTCTTTATTGCGCTTTCGCAAACAATATCTCGGGTTCGTCCCCCAAGTTTCAAGCGATTCATATCTCTTACAGACAAATTTCAACAAAAGATATGCCGATGCTTGTCAAAACTCCGATTAGTTCATGAATTATTGTCCGAACTAATTACGCCAGAATACGTTTGAATTTCAAACTTACGCGATTGTACTTCGATTGTAAAAAACAGTCGCTTTTTTTTCAGAAGTACTTTTTTGTTTCAGTGAAATATCTAGAGTATATAGGAAAACTGTATAATCGAAAAAAAGATATAAAGGGTCTAGATACTGGGATCGGTCGATTTGACATACGAATGTTCAGTAATATATATATAAATTACAATAAAGTGAGACATGAATATTATTATAGCAAAAACGAACTGAGTCGAGCTGACACACGAAATCGGGGATGTAGGACATTACAGTTTTGTTATACGCTCGCGAGCAACAGACGTTCATGCCACACGACTCGATTTTAAGCTCGCGATTGATTTGTCGTTGTTAAAGAAATTTACTTGTCAAACAAAATAAACTGCGGTTGTCTCATTTTTTTGAATTACACACTATTAAGTTAGCTAACAAAACAGGTTATGTGCAAAACAAACTTTGTCTTTCGTTGCACTCGAGTTTCTGTTATAAATTTTTTGTTTCACTTATTGGGATTCCAGTGTGAAATGTATAGAAACAATGTGTGGTTTGTAACAAAATACGTTTGTTTGTTTTGACGAACCGGTGGTTGTTGAGTTGAAAAGAATATTATTACCAATTCAAGCAAAAGCTTTAGAAAATAAAAAACAATCGAGAAATGGAAGCGTAATCATTATTGTTATTATAAGCGACGTTCGTGGTGGAAAAAAATTGTTGACATTTTGGCTTTGAGCGACGGCGCAACTGCATCAAGCCGTGTGTATATTAGTTGAGCGCAGACGTGTTCGTTTCTTCCATTTATATGCAGCAGCCCGACATTTGTTCGATTTCAGTGGCGTGCACGCGAACACGCGCCCCATCAAAGCAACGTGTCATACATACGATTTTTTTTCTTAACCAACCCGTCGCTGCCATCATCAATTCAAAGCCAGGCCAAGATATGAAAATCGCGCGAGCTATAACAAAATTCATCAGTTCATCCTTTTTCTTTCATTTGTCATGCTAAATTTTCATACGTAACGGTCGTTCCCCTACCGCTATCAACAAATTAAAAACTAAAACTAATTATTAACTATGCTTTTCATTTTCGTATTTTAGTAGATCGGTAGGTTCTTTGATTATTACTTATTTTTCATTTACAAAGGTCCTCAAAAGACTTCAACATTTTTCAAAGTCTTTTTGAAGTCTCGCTGATGTCATCACAAGAATTTCGATTATTGAATTCTAATAAAACGTGTTGGAATAAAAGTATTCCAAGTATTACAAGTTTCATCCAAGTCCTGAAATTTAATATGTCGTACCTAGGAAGGCAGTGAGCAACCCTTAAGTATATTTAGGCATAAAATGGCATCGAATTGGTACGGAAATGAACATTGTCGATAATGCAGTTATTTGAAATTAATGAATTGAAATAGCAAAGCACTTAATGTACAATGTTTAATCAGCTTATATTGTAATATTTGCAGCTGCATCTGAGAATTAAAACCAAATTTACTTCCGGTGCATTAGTCTGATAAAATGCAAAATATTTTTATACAATTTAACCGATCGACAAATCCTTAGTGCTTTATTTTAGGATTACATGTAAGTCATATTCAATATCTAATTTTAAGCATCCATTTGTTGTTTACTTGAAGTTAAAATCATATCCGAAACTCAAGTCGATATTTTGCATTAATCATTTGATAGACAACTTCATTAAAAATTTCTAATTTTTGCATGTCAGAGATGATATTAAATATAAAAATGGTTTGTTTATAACCAAAGCAGAAGCATCCTTTGATAACGTTCTCCAAACGGACAAACGTAATGTAAATAAACGACGACCTCACTAACTGACCCGAAATTTATATTTACCTCGAAATAAAATAATCATCTGAAATTCGCTTCACGTTTTAAATATAATTACTCGCGGTTATAATTTGGTATCGCGGCGAGCCCAAGGCGGCGAAATTGGTTCAATTAAAAAAAAATTAAGAAACCAAGCTTGAAATTGAACAATATAAAATAATTAATTCTTTTCTACATTGCGCGGTGGAATTAACAAAACTCGATCCCCCGGCAAAGTCTCATGTTTTTTTTTCTATCTCGTGTCCACCTTGAGTCGGAGTCTCGTAAAGGAATTATAAATGCATTGGCATGCATGTTGTTGCGCGCAATTTTGTAAGTGAAATTTGTTCATTCATTTGGAATTAAGATTAATTGGACGGAATAAACTTAAATGCGTGTTTTTTGCCCTGCATGCCAATTATATATATTTTCACCTCCTCGCAATCTTGCAGTCTATTATAAATGCGCGAGTGTCGCGGCGAAAGCTATATAGATATGATATCGAGACGACAAAGGCGATTTGTATCGGCGTGCTGGTAATCCTGAGCACTAATTTGGATCGCGCTAAATACCGTCTGCAATTTAACACTTGAAATTTAGATGTTATATGCGCGCGACGATGATATAGAAGTGTAATTGTCCCCGCTATTACGCGCCACTGTATTTAATAGGGGGAGGGATTATGGAAATGGATATTATCCTTTGCACGGCACTGCAAAACTTTTACGAAATAATGTTCGAGTGCGAATAATGTTTGTTCTCATTATATCCGCGCGGCCTGACGACCTTTAATACCGCCACGTGTGTGCTTTTTGGTTCTTTTTTTTTCAATTTTTGCCCCCTCCCGTTCAGATTGTTTAATTGCAATTAGCTTCAATGCTTAATGACTCTATTACCTTTGTTAATACCTCCTTTTAATTATAAACGCTCGAAATTGCTTCGCAATCGAATAATTTGGACTCTTTAGACATATTTAATTGTCCTGATTTCAAATCTGCATGTTCTGGTATTTTTAATTATAAAAAAGTAACGATATTTGTTAGTTCTTTTGTTGAAAACAATTTAATTCTTCGAATTGGATGAATTATAAAGTCCAAACGATATACAAAGTATCCAAAAAGATGAATCATCGCGATGACACGCGTTTGTGGGGATTAAATAAAGCTTGCGGCAATTAAGCCGTCAAGTTATTTGGCCTGTAATTAAAATGATCGATAAAGCGCGTATAAACGTTGGAGCTTAATTTGTACTTTTCAAATGGGACGAAGATTATTCAGTGAAATAAGTATCTGGTTGATTAAGTGGCCGACGCGGTGCCTTATCTCGCAACGACTTCATTTCGGTTGAAAATCCTCGAAAACGCTCTGAAAATTACACCAAGAGCACAAATATATTCGATCCGATTTATTTTACATTGTTTTGTTTAAACCAACTTGACGTCGCAATTTCATAATTCACCGATGCCAATTGCAAACGGAATGTGCATCAAGCATTTGATGTCATACAGTCAAACGGAATGAGCAATCAACTCGTATTCCAGTCAAAGCATTGCGATAGACTCGAAATTTGCTAAATACTTTTTTTGCAAATACTATGTTCAACAAGTCCGACACGCCTAAACGATTTTTAACCTACATCGAATACTGCATTTAACCAAAACGCAACTTAGTTTGCTGTTAAATGGAGTTTTTAGGTTTTTTACTGTTCTGCTGATATCTATTGGTTGTTTTTTTTCAATTTTTGATAGGATCAAATGTTTTTAGGATCAGATTTTGTTTTAACGGTAAAACAAAATAATTATTTTTCAATCTTGTCAGCAATAAATGCTATTTTAACTCTGGGAATTAATCAACGGAACGATACGGAATGTTATCAGTAGACCTCGAGATAAAAACAAACGGGAAAATGTTTTTAATTCATATTTTGTTTATTTTGTTAAATATCACGTTAAAATGATAAATAAAACCGGGGAATTCACGAAAATTTATGAGCTAATTGTTTACTTTACTTATTTACTTTGATCTCTACATGTGATTTTGGAAAATACCGTGCATTAAATTCAATTGTTTTTTCAATAAATGTGAGATCTCATTGATACATTAGAATTAATTATTTTGAAATTTAATGTAAATTTCATTTCTTCGTAAAGCAATTAAATGATTTAATTATTAGAGGTAAAACTTGAACAATAAAACATTTAACTTCCTTTTTTTTTACATAAAGCGGAAGAAAAATTGGACGAATGAATAAAATATTGACAAACTACATTCGTATCTGTTTTTATGTCAAGTTTTATTCATAAGTAATTTCGTCAAAAACTGAATGGAAGTATTTTTGGCTCGAAAGGACATTTTCACAGAGTGGATGAAAATAGTTTCTGTTGAAAAAAATATAAAAAAGGCTGTTTATAAAAAAAATCGAAAAATAAAAATAAAATTTGTCCTCAATTACGGATGAACGCTTCACACTTTTCTATAATTTTTTTGTTATTCTTATACTCGTTTATTGATACTAATATTGTTTCATTGATTTTTAAGAGTAGTTAGTATAAAACGTGAAAAAGCGTTTTGTAAATAAATTCTTTTTATAATCTTCAATCTTTTCATGGAAAATTGTTCGTATTTTTTAAATCAAATTTAGAAGATTGAAATTTGTCATATTAGCGCCGATGTTTAAAATTAAAGTTAAAAGCATTCAAAACCATCGGCACATAGGAAGTTACAAACATGATTTATAAACGTGAATGGTAGTTGAAAATTGAACGTGAAATGTCTAATCACGTGCCGTTTATACGACTACCTACAATTTGTACAAGCATGTCTCTACGTTCAGGAAAATAAACGAATCGAAGCATTTTTGATAAAAATCATTTGTTTGTTTAACAACAACTGAACTCTAAAACTCATTTTCAAATATGATCCGTGTATTGTCATCAGAATTACACATGTCTGCCAATTTTCACTGAAAAATGGCAGTCAAATTAACGTTTATTATCCAGTAAATTATTCTAGCTCGTAAAGTGCTATATCAATCGATGGGTATATCCGGACATCCGACCTTTGAATCCAAAAAACGAGAATTAAAAACATGGCATTTATTAAGAACTCAAAAGCTTTTATAAAATATTTCACAGCTATCAGATGGCAAAATGTGGCCAAACGGTTAAGATATAAAAATGGGTGATTAATTGGATGACACTTGAGTCGCAAGCGACGTATAATGTTGAATTTGTAAAATTCGTCGGGACAAATTGCAGCCAGTCTGCGATCAGATTTGCGCTCTCAAAAGGACGCTTCATAAAATATTATTTTCCTTACGTCACGATTTAGCAGCGAACGAATCGCACCGTCATTTCATTCCTCCTGGATACTTTTGATAATATTTCCGAGCAATTTTTTCCCTCGCGTTTGATGCCAACCTTTCATTTTCCGACCGTTTTTTTGTCCTTGTTATTAATGAAAAAGAAATGTTGCAAAATAAAACAAAAAACAGAATAATCAAACACTTTCCGCTACGCGTAAATATTTCAAAACTTTGTTCTCGAGGTCAGCCGTTTTCACATGAGGAAAATAGTTGAGCTTTTTTTGCCTTTCTGTTTTCATCATCTGCAGTTAAAACATTCTGATTTCACGAGATGAGTAAAAATCTTGCAACGAAGAAATAAAGCAACAAAAGTCAGAGAAAAAAGAGTCGTCGATAATAAATAGAGATATCAAAAATATAAGCTGCAACACATCGAATGTCGGATTACGACAAAATTTATTCGTTCTCGATTTCGCAAAATTTCAACGTTATTATCGGCGGAAATGAAAGGAAGATAAAGACGGGCAAAAACAAGGTTAAACGAGAACTTGCGAGGATGCCGAAAATTTCAGATATATTTCAGAGTTTGAACAAGCGAAACCACGTATTTCTTCTTATCTGCGCGAATAAAGGTTTTAAGGGTACGCGCGCGGAGCGAAATCAGGCTTGCGAGTTCGACACGGAGGGTGGTTTCATATTACGTGACCTCTGATCATTCAACTCCAATCGCTAGGCAAAAATAACTAGTTTTTACGAAAAACTAACTCATCATTAAGTCAACATCTTGGCATACTTTCTTTTCGCAAATGAGCCTGTCATGCATGCACTTAATTAATTCCGCGGTCACCGAACAAACATTTTATCCTCCTCATTTTTTCAGACCGAACGACAAAAAAGGGAAACAAAACGCGAACGAATTCGTGCCGATAAATAAATGCAGCGTGTATATAAGTAAATGGCTGCCAAAAGCGAGCTCTAATCAGCCTCGCTTGTAAAGACTGCAGATTTTTATCATCCGATCGCTTTTGTACGCTGCTTATCGTTTTTGGCAAGTGTATCTTTAATGAAAGAGGAAAGGCAGCGCCCGTTTTTTCTCGCCATCGTATACATTGTGCAGTTGGCACGACTACATTATGTACTTCCTTTTTATCCCCTGAAATTCGGGATAGCTTCTAAGATTACGTTGCCGGTCAAAACAAGTGATTTTTTAAGCCGTAAACTTTACGAGCTGGCTCCGAGACCGTGCGACTACGTTTTTCAGTGATACAACCAAACATTCGGTCGGGCGTCTCCCAAGCGTGCACTATAAAGTGTTTAGTTGACGACAAAACGTCAGTGCAAAGTTGATAATAATTGAATTCCGACGATATGATGCGGCCGTAACGTCGTTCCATCCGACACACTGCAACCATCATGTTTCGTTTATTCTATTACTGATATATTCTATCTCTACATGTATATTGATGGACTTTAATCTAAAACGTTTAATTACGTTATATTATATAAATCGGAACCCAAGGAAGAAAAATGAGTTATTGTCCATGCAGAAATACTACTACTTACAATAAATAAACAATATTGACCAGAGAAAGGTTGCACATTCATAACAGTTTTAAATTGGCAAAAAAATAGTGTCTCTTCTGACTGCAAATGAGTGCAACTTTGTATACACATTGTTCAGTTCAGAATAAATTTCGGTTGTACTTGAACGTTTTTAAAATAAGTTCGAAAATCGTGCTTAAAATTAGTCCACGACTGTTTGAATAAAACAGATACTTGTTATTGCTTCACAGACTTTGATTCGATCAAGGAGATGAGCGCGGCGTTTTAGTTGAAAAGTACAATACAGAGTTTCCGATTTGCGCCGGTCGATTTTAATGAAGTCGCGTGTTATCCTGTGAGTGTGTGGCAAAAAGCTGATGGTTGCTTCATTCAATTAAAATTTTGTTACAAAGTTCGGACACGGGAGAGCTTATCGAACCAATCGTGTCGTCATATAAGGTTACGGCAATTCGATCGTATAATGCGCCAATGATAATGGCGCGCCGATCTAAAACAAGCCCGTGGATTAATTCTAATAAACGAGAAACGGACTCGAAAAATGGACTTACTTTTGAATTACAAGCAAATTGCTACGACGAGAAATTACACCTTGTGTTCAGCTACTGGATACGTATTTATAAATGAAATCTGATCGCCAACGCTGTTCTAAGAATAATGGATTTACTTAGAGCGACAAAATACACGATGTGAATGAACGAGATCAAATAAATATTGCGCTAAGTCTATGAGTTTGTTTTTTTTATTTCCTTCTAATATCGTACTGGTCGTGTATCTTGATGAACAACTATAGTCCTTGAGAATCAAATAAGAGAACCGGATTTGATATTTGGTACACGTGCATATATATTTTGTGCGCTTTGAAAATCGAATACTCTCTCTGTAGAACAAAAAATGTCACGATCAATATGGCACGAAACAAATAACAAACGCAAAAAAGTTGAAAATAAACGAAAAAATTCGTCACGGCAGTCGTGAACAAATTGTTGATATATAATTATCGGAAGTTTGATTTAATTTTGATGGCGTAGTTTTACAGTCTGGCTCGTCAACTTGGCGCACAATTATTCAGCCGATCGATTATTTATCACGGGTATTATAATTAATTGCGCCTACAATTTCGCGCAAAATTTTCTAGATGTTCAATTATTATTTGCATACAGATTACACTTGAGCTATAAAATCATCAATCGCACCATCGGCACTCGAATCGCGTTCAAATGAACGACCGATTTGAAACATCGGCAAAAAATTGGAAACAAAACAGAGGGTAAAAATAACGCAAAAAAATAGAGCGCACACGAATTGAATGATAAATCAAGATGAATTTGCTATAAGAGTTAACGTTGCACTTGAATGGCGAAAATAAGTTCAAATTTCCGCACCGATGATTAGCAATCATTTGCACACGGCCTGAAGATATAGCCTGGCAATATCAGCTGCATGTATATATATGTATTTCGCGCTTTAGGTAGGGATTCCTATAAATTAATTTGCAGGGCGTTATTTCATAAGATAAACGAATTGATATTGAGTTTCGTGGCCGCGGATATCGCTTGAAATATCAGATCAGAATTAAAGTGTGCGATCAAACGTTTAATAGATTAAATTTTCTCGTAACTACTGAACCACGCTATGTTCTTTTCTCTCTTTGTTAGTTGTTGTTTTTTGTTTCAAATCCAAATTTTTTTCTCGTGTTTCATTTTGAATTTTCAATGTTTTACGTATTGATAAAATTAGCCCAACATGATTTATCTCCGGACATTCATTTTTTAAATCTTTTAATTAAACATTACAGAGATATTTTACTTCGTTATTGAATATTCGAGCGTATTTAATTGAAACGGGTAAAACATATTTTAATAAAAAGCCGCGGACGCGAAACAGTTGAAAAAGAAATGTGAAAAGAGTTTCACGGAATCGCATGAAATGAAGCAGTTTTTAAAAACATAAAATTATACATCATCAGAATCAAAATATTTCAAGTCAAACAGAAACAAACGTGAAGCATCGAATATAAATAGTGCAGTCACACATGTGACAAAATTTATAAATTGAGTAATTACGGAATTGGGTAGAACAAAGCTTGATAAATAAGAGACAAAGTGAATAATATTTGCGAACCAAGCAGAAAAACACGCTGAGCCGGTTGGCAAACAGAAAATAATGAATAGAAAAAGCACGATATGAAAAGCGGCGTCGAATTACATCACCCTGATTCGCGAATATTTAGTGTGCGCCAACTGAAAACAACATTTTCGAGGACAAAATCAATATTTTATATCTCATTCCTGCCCGTCTCGGTTTGATTTAATAATGAAAATATTGATCTAAATTAAATTAACAATGTCGCCGGTCACCTTTTGGCGGTTATGCAAATGCATCGGTAACGCGATTCCACTCCAGTGTGCTTTTTCCGACAAATGCGCGCGCTAGATCGCGTACACGTCTTTAATCAAACTTAATCCGAAGTGAAAATCTTTGGCGACGCCGAGTCATCGACAACTCGTCGAAAACTCATTTACTTGTTTGGCTTTGATCACGCGAAACTCCACCAGACGAATAAACCTCCTCCGGGCTGAAAAGACAACTCGATTCATTGCGAAATGCATGTTATTATTTCAAGATCACATGTTATCTACATAATTGCCCGCTCGCCATCAGTCACACCCCTTTTTAACTCTTCAAACACGTGCTCTCGATACCAACTCTTGATTATCGTCGATAGCAAAACATAATTATATTATCAATACGCTTATATAATCGCTTCACTTAAACTCGCCCAGTTTTTTATTGAAAAAAAGTGATAAATTATCGAGTTCGCTACAGAAAATGCGTTTCCAAGTTATTTGCAAAGTAGCGTTCCTTAAACGTGCCCATCGTAGATATTCTGAATCAGGTGTAAATGCAACACTTTTTTTTGCTCCATCCCGGATGATAATAATTTCATGAGAAAATATACAACCGGTTGGGATTGCGTATAAAACATTTTTCGCAACGTTTTCAGCAACTCGATGAACCAAGAATGGTGCCAAAAAATTATAGAATCACACACTTTGCATGGATTATTATCGTTTGATACGAAATTACAATTGCAAACAGGTTTCATTCGAACGCCAGGCTTTATTTTTTAATTTCAAAGTCGGTTTAAAATCAGACCGAGGGTGTAGTACATACGAACAATTCAAAATTAATCCCTCTAAGCTCGCGTTTCTAAGTATTCGTTAGAAATTAATTCGATCTGATTGGATATTGCTCGCGACATAAACCCGAACAAATAAAACAAGTGCATCTTGTTTTCAAACCTTTTTCTTTGTTTTCTTTTCTTTGTTCCAAAGCAGCGAGTTTGATTCGAAAAGCCGTCACGTAGTCTCAAAATCTATTTGCCAGCTATGTTATTACCGACAAATAATATAATAATCCCTTTTGAGAAGCGAGTGGAATTTCGTACCAAGGACGCTTTAATCAGCGACAGATAAAAATTCGCCTAATGGAGTGATTGTGGAACATAAAAATGCGTGAATCGTACCGTAACACGCGAGGCCAAAAAGAAATTCACACACGAAAAAAAAAAGAAGCACGAAGCACCGAGCCCGTCGTAATTTTGATCGCAAAGAGGGCGATATTCTAATTAGGAACATCGCCGCGCTGACACTTATTGGGTTCATTTAATTTCGCTTATTTGCATTACATATCTGCCGGACGCTCCTCTCTCTTCGTGCATTATTATGCCCGGCTAATAATAGAGGCTATCAAATTGTAAATGTAAATTGACGTCAAGTGTTGTTTTCCTCGAGACACTTTTTTCTCCTCGTTGAAAAACCTTTTCATCGTCGTACAAAAGTGAGAGAGAAAAAACAAAGACAGAGGAGTTAGAAAAAAAAGTAACTTTCCGCGGACGGTCAAATTTGCATCCGCAATGGCCTCGCACACTGGGGGAAACGAGTTGTGATACATTTTGCATGCTGAAAGCAAATCTGAGGACGCGTACCTATTGAATGGGAGATAGGCGGTGGTGGCTGGAGCAGTGGAGCATGTCCTTGAGTGGCTCGCCGGGCAGCACGACGAGCGAGTTGTACGAGCGCGTTTAGAGCATGGCGCTGGAGGGTCACTGCACGAGTTTGTTCAACTGTACGACACGGCGTTGGGCGCGGAGTGCTGTCGTCGCTAAACACGGGGATACTGAAGCCGGAGCTGGCGACGAGGCGCCGGCGCGGGGTACCCTCGGTGTGCAGAAGGGTGGTTCCTCTGGCGCACGCGCGCTCGATAGCAGCCGCGGTGCCTCGCCGGCGTCTACGTCGACTATCCACTCGCAAAAGGTGACAAACCAATCATCCTCTTCATTTATTGCCCTCTTAGCTGATGCGCTCTCAATTATTATAATTGATCAATATTTTTAACCCCTTCACTGCCATCTCTCTTTGCTTTCTTTTTCTTCTTTCTCTGTCTCGTTTCTTCTTCTTTTTGTACGTCACTTTTTTTGTACACTATTCCCATTTCACACAGAACACACGCGACGAAACTTTTCGGTGGTTTCAATTCGAATAGAACGAACATATTCCCTTTATGCCCTCATGTTTCCGCACTAATGTGACAGTTTAATTCGCACAAATTTTCACATCTGATGCGCGCCAGCGTTTACTCGCCGGCTCTTTAGTTTTTTCCTTTTTTTTTTTTACATCTTCACGTGATTAAATTTTTTTTATCCTCTCTCTCTCTTGCTCTTTGAGATCCACATTTCATGGCTTGTTGATTCAATAAATTTATCCGGGCGTGCTTGAAATGTAACAAAAACTCAAATACATCGTGCTCGAAGCGAAATTGTTTTAACCGAGTGATTATTAGATGTGATAACCGTCCAATTGACGGCATTTGCGACCGTACACCTCGCGCTGGTTATTTATTTGGACATGTTTATAATCATCAATCGAGAGCCAATTTAACGCAAACTCAAACAACGTTTTGCAACGCGTCGCTATATACGTGATGTATTTAGAATTGATGAATATAATGTATACGTATTTGCAGACGAATCGGTTTGCGGATTTACAATATAATAATCATTATAACGATTATCGAGCGGCTGAGTAACTTTGGCTGTACACGTTGACTCGGCACCTAATCAGAACTCAACTGACAATTAGCCAAAGTTCTTTGCGAGTGCAAAGTTGACCGAACACTGAAAGCAATACGGAACCGAGTTTCTCGATCCGAGAATCAGTCGTGAATACGACTTTTTCGTCGAATCACAGACTTGAAAGAAAAATTGTTCAACTTTTGTGTCCTCGTTTGTTTTTTGCCTATGAACAAAAAGATAAACAATATTCAGATAAACTTGAGAACGGTTATTTTATGTGTCATAAACGGAATGGCCCGAGTTGAAAACTTATAAAAAAAAAAGGCGACGAGATTTTATATGAAAACTCGTTAACTTTTGTTTCGGCATTCAATGCCAAAACGTGACTTTGTTTTTACGATTTTACAGAATGTACGAATGGCGAACTTATGAAATTGATGGTTGGATATTTTGCGGCGGGGAAAGAAAGAAAAAAGTTTATTGCGCTGCGAATTGAAGTCGCATGAATGTTTTACAATATGAAAAACCGTAGAACGCGTTATCTGAAGGCGGAGGAGGCGCATCGGGGGTGGGTGCAGTGTGTGTAAGCTTGTTGCACAGCGGCACTAGAGTGGCTCATAATGTTGCACGGAATGTCTTACAAATATCTTTTTAATAATTCTTCACGATGGAAATACCGTGTCAAGCCGGTGCGAATCATAATCAGCCGCGGTCTCACGGGGCGACCACTTAGGCGCTCAAATTAAACTTTCAGCGCTGATCGAATTTGCGAGAAAAAGGGTCTCCCTTATTCTTTGCCAAGTTGAATTCTTCTTTAATTAAATGGACGATTTCATTTCGCGTTCGGTCTGTTTAACTTGCGCGAGAGAATGAAAAAAAAATCAAGTTACTAATAAAATTACTACACTTTATGAAAGAGACTCAGGACGCAGTTGGATCGCGATTTAGCATGACGATTTGAGTTTGCATGAAATCGTTATTTTATTTATTCATTCCGCTTTTTTGTCGTCAATTTTTTTGATTTCCCGTGATACTTGATTAAACCAAACATCGGGACAAAAGTTTGTTCCATTGAGGCATAAAACAAACGGAAAAGCTGAAGCGACGAAAAGTTGACCGCGACTTCCCACTCTTGGTTTAGCAATTAACGACTTGTCACTTGTGCCGAGCGGCTGACGAGACAATTTGATCAAACTTTTAAAGAGCGACTGCTGCGATTTTAAAAGAAACAATTCACAGCAATTTGTCAAGGATCAAATAATGACGACGCCAGTGGAAGAAAACTTTTAAACTTGATCTCGATGTTGAATGGATAATGAAAAACGTTTTCGAGCGATCGATGAAAATAAAAAAAGAAGGAATGAAAAAAAAAGAAGAAACAGCCGTTAATTGGACAAGACTCTAATGACGACGACAGCCGCGCGCCAGCTGGGATACATTGTCTATGAAGAAAAATGTCCTCGAAGAATCGACGTTTATTCACCGCGTCACAATTCAACACGAGAGGCGAACTAGCTCTGAATTATCCATTTTGGCGTGCACACGCGACTCATCGGCTTCTCGTATACTGTTACTCTCGCAACCAAACGAACGGGCCAATTTCGTTCAATCTTAATATCACACGCTCGATAAATTCATCGTCGAGTTAGAAAACAAAATCACTCTTGTTTCGAAAATAATCGGTTTGTTAACGCGACCCACTTTAGCCTCGCGATCTTTTAATTAAATTTTCGCGCTGCTTCCGCATATCAAACCAAGCTCGTGAAACAATCAATTACTTATCATCATCAGCCAGTGCGCCAGCTGAATCTCTCTTCGTAAATGTAAATAAAACCACTCCGCAATTTGCATACCACTGCACTGTCTCGTGCGTTGTGTAACACAATAGAGAACAATTTCGATACAACAATTTGTAGCAACATTTTCCGATACTGCGTCAATTCAATAACCCCTTAATTTTGAAATACCACCTGTCTTTTGGTTCGCTTGGGCGTTTTTTTTTTGCAAAACCAGCAGGTACCCATGCGTTTCCATCGGAACGTCCTTAATATCCTGCATCGCATTTTTCATTTTCATTTTGCTCCGAGGCAAATCATTTCCACCACTTATGTTCGTATTTAGTTGCAGTTTTATTAGTATTTCTTTTGTGCGGCAGCAAAATGTTGTGTCTTATTTTTTGAGATGTTTATGTTGCAGTTGTATTGGAAAGTACAAACTAAATTAGTGGGTAACAATAATATGTTAGATATAAGAGCAATGTCTCCATGTAAGCTATATAAGATCAACAAAATCGAAACAAATTGAAAAATGGATTTGACGACCTAGTGGTTGGATCAACAAGAAAACAATAGGCATTACTTTTTCATTATGCTCAAACGTCCAACACGACTCGAGCGTCCTAAACAAACACTTGTGCAGGCACCGCGGACTGATTGGTCAATATTATAAATTTATTTATATTATAGAACAAACTCGGTCTCACTTATGCCTTGTACATAAATACCACTGACAGCGTTTTAGATAAGCCGCGTGAAAATTGAATTCGAGATGAACGTGCGTCAACATACTTATATTATTCTCCTTTTTCAACAAAGCGAAATGAGAGCGACGAGCATCCGACTTTTCCGCTCGAATGCAAATAATTACACACGAAAGTTCATTAAAAGAAAGTCAGGCGTCATTAAAACATCCGAGCAGGGTGTAAAATGATAAATAAAGCGCCATCGGAGCCAAATGAAAGAAACATTTTAAAAGGAAAACATCGCCGGCGCGCAGCTGCAACCGTCAAGTCATTTGGAGATAACAATCTGCAAAATCATAGAAGAAGAAACGACTCATTGCTTATGATAGAAAAATAGACACGAGAGTGTTTGTCTTTATTTATAGCGCTCGCGATAAAGTGAGTCTTTTTTGTTTGCTGCCCATCAAGAGCAATTTTTGTTTGCCTTATTCACTCCCATCGGCTACATTAATTTTCATGCCGCGGAACTTTTGTGACTTTGTCATTGAACTTGGGTTTATACCTTTTACTCGGGCTTTTATTCAAAAAGCGACCGACCGAGCGACGATGATTTATTTGTTTGTTTTCCATCGGAATTCTATTAGAATAAATCGAAATATACGCCGGGGCAGTGGACTCTCGCGCTGATGACAAATCCAGCCACTTGGGAAATTTCATTCAAGTATATATGGGATTCGCCGTGGAGACAGATCGATGTCGGCCAACTTTGTCCAACTCTCCTAGAATTTATTCAATTAAATATATAATGTAGCACGACGACAACACGTACATACACCGTGTGTATGTATTTTTTTACGCTCACCGCGAAACGAGGGTGCGAGCCACGACGAAATGAAAAAACACAACTGTTTGCATAGGGCTGTGTAATGTTACGATGGAATAGTGCAGATTAAAAGCGCGATATTTTTTACCGCGGCATTGTCACTCGGCCATTCCCAGCAGGATCAATAAGCAGAATATTCGAAATTGAGTTTTTTTTGCCCTCTTCCGCAGCCAGCGAGTAAATATGATTTGGTCTTATGGGATCTTCATTATTATGTCAAAGCCATTTTTGTGTTTGCTGTTTTCTCTTGCCTTTTCCTTTTCATCTTTTTTTTTACCTCCGACATAAGTGCACTGTTGAGAAACCAACTAATTGAATCCATCAGTTGAAATTGAGATGCAACTTTTTCAAAAAAAAAGAACACAACTCGAAAGAAAATTAAAACTTTAAAACCTTTTTTAATTGTTTTTATAAGCTGGTAAGTATATGAAATTGCAATTGTTTTTTTCTGTCTGGTCAATGACGAGAGCACGGTTGTCTTTATTTATGATTTCGAATAGCTCGACAAATTTCATTATAAGACTAGACACTCTGCTGGCCACAACGTTAGCGTCAGATTTATTATTATCAAATATACGTAATTCGATATCTAATTCCTCGTGATCGCTCATGTTCGTTTTTCATTGCTTCGTTTAACAATTGTGATAACGTGAAAGTAATTAAATAACACACAACATCATATTATGTTTACCCATAGGATTCTCTTCAATCCCAATTATGATTTATGTTTGAATCTTTATAAATTATAAGTTAACAGAATCGATTCATTAACGTTTCGCTTATTCCAATAATATACAATATTTTTATGTAAATTTAATGAAAATATTCCACGAGTTGGATCTTTGATCAGCAAACATATGTTCCATCACGGCGGTGTACTGTGACAAAGTCATATTTTCATTTGTATACGCAAATAATAAAAGTAATTACTCAATTTTCCGTCAAATCACTTATCCAAATCGATTAATAATTTCTATGATAAAATCCGGTGTTTAAAAAGTGCGGTGTTATACTCGTATTTTTATATTCATTTTTCTGTCCTCTTTTTTTGGAAGCTCTGATTTGTTTTAGCGTTTATGTGCAATCAGCATTAAATGTATAATGTCCACGAGATAAGAAAGTCAACACTTTTATCTTTCATTCCAGACTTTTAAAAAGCTCACCGCATCTCCAGCAATGTTGTTTTTATTTCATTTTTTCCTGGTTTTTTATTGAAGAACCTGTTGGTGTTTATTGTAATTGAAATGATTAAAAATGCAGTACCTAGCTTTAATTATGAAAATTTATTCAACCTTTTTGAATAAATTGAATGAATAAATGAATAGAAAAACTGGCAAAATAAGCGCGAATAAATAATGATGTTGAAATTAAAAATAGAAATAAAATTTGAGAGCTTCCTGTTACTGGTTTAGATGAGAAGAAAAAAAGGTTTCGCGAAAAGAGTGAAAAGCTACTGGGCGAATTAAATCGAAGGATCGGAGCGTGTTTTGCAACACGAAAGCATTCAAATTCGGTTTCGAGGAAGACGTCAGCAATACGGTCAACATTAGCATACAAATTTGCGCTGCTCCATCATATAACTGAGCCAGACTCCCAGTTCCGTTCGCTCATTTCCTGAAAACCATCAGTTCTATAAATTCTATAGGAAACAGTGCAATTCAAAAACATTGATTCAAACTCGCTGTTCGTCAAGAATACGTTTAACCGAATTATTATAAACGTCCATAACAACTTGAATCTCCAACTGTTTTACTTTATCCATCATTTATTGTTGATTGTTTTCATCCTTCGAGTACAAAGTTGACAGACTATAACAAAAGGGTTTTAATAAACCTGAGTCTACTTTTCACACAATCTGTATAAAAACTACTTCTATTGATGACACAGTGCTTTTTCTTTTATTTATAATTACATTTTCAAATAATTGCAATTTAATTTTTGCCTGAGTTAGTCCAATTGAAACTGTACAATTACGGAATAATTAATTAATCACTTGTTAATCACAAATGTCAAATTTCATTATTGACTCTATCATTGTTTATTTCATTTGATTGTTTAGCTCATCCCGTTATCAACTGGATTCAATTGTTTATTGCATTTTATTGTTTATAGTGCTTAATTGTTCCCTTTGATTGCATTTCATTGTTCACTTTCAATCTGTATAAGTTTTGCGACATTAATAGCAGGGAAATGTTTGTACAGAAGTGTAACGTTTAATGAGGCTAGTTTGTTTCGTCGAATCGAATGTTATTTGAATAGCGTTATCAGTATTGTATCAAAAAAAATGCTCCAGGTGAGGCTCGAACTCACAACCCCGGCATTGCTCACGTAAACTGTCGTATAAGTACCGTGCGCTAACCAATTGCGCCACTGGAGCGGTTGGGAATAAGGCCAAAAATAACGTCCAAGAAACGAGCCGGCGCGAGGCCACATTATCGCACTTTTCTGATAACATAATTACACTCAATGCGTTCAAAAATGTTCACTTTGGCCCATTCAATTCGTTTGTAGTCAATTTTAGCCCGTTTTACTGTTTCTTCGTCTGCATTTTCGAGATACAATTGTATTCGCGTGTTAAACAACATCAAAGATTGTAGAAACAAAAGTTTAAACCAATTTCAAACCAATTAATGTACATTTTTGCCTTTGTTTTCGTTTGAACGATCTGTTTTTTGACATTTGCAAAAAAGTAAGACCATAAATAAACCACCGTATCGACGGCCGATAACGTAGTTACAATTGCTGTCACAAAATACACATCTGTGAAATTATACTTGTTTGTCTACGTCAACGTGTTTTCGATTAGTCCAAAACGATGTGTCAATAAATTGTGGTGACTGTTGACAGCGCGATTTTTCACTCTATTTAATTAAAAAAGTTTGTCCCTATTGCACTGACAAATCGGTCTAAGCAGAACATGCAAAATTCCAAGCCTCGAACGTCAACAAGGTAATGTGACACTATGTCAATTTTTGCTCATACTACCTGTATTTTTGCAAGTGATATTTACTTTAGATATCGCCTTTCTTTGATTACTTTTCGGTTCTGTTAAGTAGCATTTTTTGGATAAAAATGACAAATCAATACATTTATTGTTATTTTTTGCAATACTCAAAATCTCGCCCCTCCCATTTGCTAACATTCTTTTGCAAATAAACTTTTTTGCTTGTTATTATATAAAGTTGATTACAATTGTTATGTAAGCTAATAGTAAGTTAACAATAAATGTTACCTAACCTCTCTTTTCTGTTTGATTTGTTTATTGGGCCCGCTTTATTTTTTTGGGATAAGGCAAAAAAGTTGTCTCGTACATCTTAATTAAACTGTTCATAAATTATTTTCATCGTTTCCCAAACAAAGTCTAAATCCCTTAAATAGTTTTTAAAAAATTTGTGCAAAAATGCATATTGTTTTAATTGACAATTGTTAATAAATAAGAAAAATAAAAACCAACAATAACAAAACTGATTGAAAAATGTGACATCTTTGGCAGGGAGTCAAAGTACATGCAATAAAACGAAACCAAAAGTAATTTATGAGAGTGTGGAAAATATTGACACAATGACTTGAAGACCTGGACCAACAGAAGTAGGTCCAATGACAATGCTAAACTGGTACATTGCATCAGTTGCAAATTCAGCTCGTGTACCATCAATAAAAATAATTACAATAGTTTGCCTCTTTTATGGCCAACGGTTGGAGTCATAACAATTTCTGAAATTCTGCATCAAGTTTTACCGTATATCACTTGACGTGCTCTCCGAGATATGCATCTACATATTGTATGACGATGACTCGCTCAACTTTTATTATTGTTCTCTTCATATCTTCATTTGATTTGCCGTACTCTGACCTGTTGTTCAATTTGTTTTTTATCTATAACATATTCAATTGGTTTTTTCATCTATATTATATTCTACATAAACAAAAATACAACAATATAAAAATTTGTGTAACAATAAACTTTTTTTTTTTTGAGTTAAAGTTTTGAGGAAAACGCAAGGGCCAGATTATTGATCATAGTTGTGGTAGTAACATCAGATTTGCCTCTAAGGGAGCGATGAACGATAAACAAAGAATTTAATAATATGACAAAAGCTGGCGCACTTTGGCCCATATCAAGTGCAATTTATTTATTTTTCGTAAAATCGTGGTTTGCGGCTGTATAATATGCAATTAATTTAAATCATACTTTTGTAAACCACAAAAATTGTCACTTATAAAATATTCATATTGATAAAAACAACGTTTATATATCATAAAAATATTCCTATTGTAATAAGACTGAAATGGTTTTTTTGATTTTATCACTTCTAATATTTAGACCATAAAAACTGTTTTAAAAATGAACGACTTTAACTTTTATTTGATATTTTATTTTCAGTTTTCAGATGTGAACAAGGATGAGTTGGTTTGATGCATCAGGTATCAAGAACCTAGCAAAGTCAGCTCTAAAAGAGGCGCAAAAAACGATAGACAAAGCACTGGACATCAAGGATGACGACAGAGAGAGGCCAATGGCCGTGGAAGCTGACTCGGTCGACTTTTTCAGCAGCTGGGGTCTCAAGCCAGAAGACGAAAAGGAAGAAAAAAATGAAACATCAGCCGAAGAACAGCCATCAGACCAGCAGACAAGTGTCTGGGGTAGTTTCACTGGTTCGTTTTTTGAACCTCCCAAGAATCAGGTGAAACAAATAAGATCCTTGGAAGAAACCCACGAAGATTCAGTTGTAGCCCGCACTCATATCAGCGGCTCATCTTCCGCGCCAGAAAATATTGCCAGGGTCTTAGAATCAACGCCAGAAGAAACATCCAAGGAAGAAGAACCTAGAAAAAGAAAGAACAAAGAAGAAATAACCGAGCGAAGATGGAGCCTTAGAGAAGGTGTGAAGGAACAGAAGAAAACTGAACGAAGTTCTGAAAGTGTTGAGGTGCTAGGTGATTCAAGCGAGACGATAACGACAGATTCCATCGAAATTTCTAGGAGCAGTTCATCTTCAGTGATGTGCCTCAAGGTGAACCAATCAGAGTCCGTGGAAATTCTTCCGGGAAGCTCATTGACTTCGCCAAGTTCGGTTGAGATCTTGGGCGACTGGAAAAGTGATGGCAGTCCATACCTTTCGCCTACGAGTGAACAGCAGAGTTCCAAACATTTTGAAGCAACCCGAACTGGAGATGAGGAAACGGAAGATATTTCTGTGTACGAGTCTCCTAGCGAGGAAGCTAAAACGCCTAGTGGATTTGAAGTTTCTCAACCTGCTCGTGGATTTGAACGAGAGACTACCGAGCTCAATGTTGCTAGTAGTCCTAGGAAGGAATGTCAGGACGTCGATGAGTCTGAGGAAGTTAGTTTGGCTGAGGACTCTTATACCTCTGTTTCGGAAACTACTGTTATGACGATTTTTGAAAATAGGGTAGCTGTCAAAATAAATTGTTCTGCTTCGTTGATTTATTTAATACTACACTGATTAATTTTGAATTTGTGTGTTGTTTTAGGACCAGCAAGATTTGATTAAATCGAGCTTGAAACTCTCCGAGAGCGAATCCCAAACTTTGCAGTCGTCAGATTACTCGTTGAGTATGAGCTCGGATTCCTTCAAGGACCGTCCAAACATTCTTCTTTCGGTCGAGCCCTCAACGTCATTGCGCAAGGTCGAGTCAAAAAAAGGCAACGATGGTGAAACGATAAAGGGTCCTTCGGTGGTTGAACCGGCTGACAAGGGCGAAACGAACGAGGCTGTCGCTGAACAGTATCTGATGTCAACGGACTCAAGTTGCGAGGGCACGTTGATTGAAAGCAGCTCCGAAGACAACGCCACGACGACGGCAATTTCCACTTCCGCGCAGTCTAAAGTCCCTGAGGCGCCCCTCACGGCTAGCTCATATGTGAAGTGCATGCTCGCCGATGCCATGTCGGATAAAAGCGAGGTCAGCGAAACGGGAGAGAAGTCCGTCGTAGAAGTCGTTAGAGAAAATTCGCCCATCTCTTCTGAGAGGTGAGAGTAAAACAACAGAATTTGTTAATTTCAGTTTAATGGAAAATACAATTTTAACTTTTTACAGCCGGTCAGATCTGGTGAAAATCGGTTCGGATCAAACCAGCGGTCACACAAGTGGAGACGAGTTAGAAACAACAACTTCTAGTGATATAGAAATTATATCAAGGTACAGGTAAATACCGAGTTCATTTATTTTCGATGGAATGAGAAAAACGGGTTTTTTTTGGTAGTATGTATTGTTTGATCGGATTGTAAAAACTGTTGTATTTTTTTTATAGCCCAAACGGAGATTCTAGCTCGACGGCTTCTCGTCAGAGTCCAGCGAAAGTTCAGTTCAGCAGAAGTAGTGATTTGTTAACCAGGACTCTGAAAACTCGTGGCCATTCAAGAGAATTGAGCGAGATTAGTGTTGGTTCCGACGACGCGAATTACGAAATCGACAAACTGTTGAAACGAATACAAGAGATGACGGAAATCTTGGAGGCACGAGAATCAAAACTTATCGAAGTGAGCCGGATGAACATGGAATTGCACGAACAGAACAATGGTTTAAAAAAGTTGGTCTTTACATTGTTACCTTCTGCTTTTTTTCGAACTAGCATTTCATTTTTTGTCTTAAGAATATTACTACGCTACAACTGTTCAACATTTCAGACAACTGGATAACGCGGAGAAACATTTTGAACGTAATCAAGATTTGAGTCAAATCACCGACGAGTATACGCAAAGACTTTCAGCACTTGAGAGCAAGTTTCAGCAGGCGATCAGAGAAAGAGATACGCTTAGGAAAACGGTGGAACAACTTAAACAAGAAACCGCGTCTAAAATGTCTTCTGTTGATATTTCAACAATGAACGCTGAAAAGGACGAAACGATTCGCGAGCTGCGCGAGGAGGGAGAAAAGCTTAGCAAACAACAACTGCAACATAGCAACATAATTAAAAAACTCAGAATCAAGGAGAAAGATAACGACGTTGTAATCAAAAATCAAAAGTAAGTTTGATTTTTACGATATTTTTGTTTTCATTTTTAAATCAAATTATAACTTTTTCTCTGTGGACAGAGATACACTAGACGAATTAAACTTGGAACTTGATCGATTGAAACGCTCTTTAAATGCCAAAGAGGAAGTCGAGAGAAGTCAAATAGAAGCAGTTCACACTTTAACAGCTAAAACAAAGAAACAAGAGAAGGAGATTTTGAGCCTGCAAGAAAATTTGGACATGGCGATAAACAAGATGGATGCGTACAAAAAAAGTTTTGAAGCTGCAAAAACGTGAGTACTTTGGCAATCTGATTATTTATAAAAATATTTGAACAACATTTCATGAACCAATTGATGAATTTTTCTCTCAGAGAATTGTCAGAAATGACAGGAAACTTGCGAATGGCGAAAGAAGAGTTGAAAAAAGCTGTTGAGAACGCAGGTCAATCATGTCAATTATCAGCACAAGTGGACGATCTGAAGATGAAATTAAGACAGGCTGAGGAGAATTGTATCAGGTAATTATTTTTTGCGAACGATGAAAAAGGTGCTGTGCAAATACAAATAACAATACTACGATATAATAATCTCGTCTAATGATTGTCTGACAGGAAGGAGGAATGTTTGAAGCAAGAAAATGCGCAATTACTGTTGCGCCTCGAGGCAGCAGAAGCAAGGAATGAAGAGTTATCTGAATCCGCATCAACCGCGACGAAGCCTTTGCTACGTCAGTTGGAACAACTGCAGGCTAATCTGTCGCATAAAAGTAACAGTTTCATAAAACAAGAAAGAATATTGTCCGATAAAATAATTGAGTTACAATCCAAACTCGAGAGCTTTGTACAAAGCAATCAAACTTTAAAGGAAGACAATTTGGCGCTGAAAAGAAAGGTTTCGTCTATAGAATCGAAACTCAATGCGAAAAAGCAAGAATGCGATAAACTAACACAAATCAACGATGAGTTGAAAGGTGTAAACGAAAGTCTGTCAGAGGAGAATAAAAAGTTTGTACAGAACATTCAACAACAAATTATAAATAAAGAGGAAAGGAGATTTTGAGTAAAAGTTGATTAATGTTTTGTTGCAGATACGACGAAACGGTGAAAGCACTTGAGAAGTCACATTCGAGCCAAGTTACAGAACTGAAGCGTACAATAAACGCACTGGAAAACAAGTTGGCGATAGAAAAAGCTGCAACCGACGCAGAAAAGAGAAAGAATCATGCAATCGTTGAGTCGCAGCAACAGCAACAGATGCTGCAACAGCAGCAGAGCGTCGACGACGAATCAAGACTGAGTCCGTTTTTAAGTGTTGAAAGAGAGTCCGTAGGAAGTTCGGACAGTATCATTTGGCCGGCCGTAAGTTCTTGCCCGAACCCCGTGGTTCAAACTACACGACCAATATATGCAATGACAAATTTTCTTTGCAGTTCAACGATCCGATGTTCGAAAGCAGTTCTGGACGATTTCCAAATGTCTACGATAGTTTGAGGTCAGGAAACACTACGTCAATCATTGAAAATTTACAAGCTCAACTTAAACAAAAAGAAGGTAAATTTATGACTGAAATAATTGACTAATCGATATTTATTTTGTCATGGATCCAGTTTTAATGACTTAAGTTTCACTATCATTTAAAACTAGGTGAAGTGCAACAGCTCCAGTGGGAATTATCGAGGCGCAACACCGAGAGAGACGTTTTAAACGGCGAATTGTCATCCTTATCTCAGAAAGTGGAAACGCTAAATGCGAAAATTGTGGAGATGGAAGCACTCAATGAAAACCTCAACGACATCCAAACGAAGTACGACGCTTTGCTTCAAATGTACGGGGAAAAGGTTGAGGAGAATCAAGAATTACGATTGGATCTTCAAGACATTAAGGAAATGTACAAAAGCCAGATCGATCAACTACTCAAAAGGGACTAAAACCAAAGTGCTATGGATTATTATCTAACCATACGAAACTTGGTAATGACTTGGCAAACTTCGCATTAATTTCGATACTAGTCTTATACAAATCAACCGCCAATGAATAATTATTATTATTATTGATATACAAACATTCCAACAGCGCGTAAACTGTAGCGTTTGTCTGTTGATTCATAATCAAGTATAGAGCCTTGATGATTTTCAAAGTAATATTCTTAGTAAACGTTTCTTAATTTTCACGTGGTTTTTGTTGATTTGTCTTCGTTGTAAATATCAAACATTATCGGAAAAATTGTAGACGCCACTTTTTCTGTTCCCGTCAGCATTTTTGATTGAAAACATTGTGAAAGTCTGGTGTTTGAATTAAGAACACGCTTGAAATAATTTTTGACGGACGGCGAATCAAAAATATTATTTTTATTGAGTTTTCATTGTTTCTAAATGGATACGATCGAGTGCGTGCATTGACTCTATTTGATTTTTGTTAGACTGTTTGAGCTGCCTTTTATCTCCACGGTGTTAATAAAAACTGTCGATTTTAATAAACTCAAACTATTCGATAGAAGAGTTTTAATAGTTTAAATCGAAACGATCAATTTTAAATCAAATATACAACAATCAGTGAAATCTAGCGAAAGAGAATTATGTGATTTTATCATTTGAAACGTTTTTTGTATAATTTTTATAATACGTTATTAAATTTTCTTACTTGGTATAATGGTTCATTGTACATAATTTCATAAAGCAGCATATAATGCTAGTTGGGGATGTAAGGAACCTGTAAATATCGATTGTTATATAATATATAAATTGTGAAGATTTACCTTTAGAAATAATAAACTGATGAGCATCTGACTGTGTGCGATTTTAAATTTCTTTCCCAGGGAATGTCATTATTTAATCAGTTTTTTAACTGACGTTTTCATAGAAAACTAAAGTTGTGAATAATGAAGGCAAATCGGAATATCAATAATCGTGTTGGTTTTCAATTAAATGTATTTGAACCCAATTAGTGATTATTATTGCGTAATACATTTTTCATAGTCATTCAGAATGTAAATGTTTGCTATATTATCAACTACGAACTTAAAACAGAACGAAACATTGAATGTTATAATTTTTTTATTAAATGTTTTGTTGACTGAATTGATATATTTCACCGAGTAGCACAATAAATTTTTCCCGGATATTAAACATCACATTATTTAAAGATATTAACGACGTGACAAAAATAATTAACAATTTTTCACAGCAATTTGGGTGTTTCGTGTCGAGATTGAATCCTTAATTTCATTTTTGTGATTATGACCAAATTGATTGACTTTATTTTTGAGTTTATGAACTTATTTTTTGTTTGTGTAAATGTGAAAACAATCATTTTAATTCAGTTGCTAATTTACTGCATAATAAAAAAATAAATTGACAGACATATAAAACTCACAATCATAATCAGCAAGTAAAACCAAATTAAATTCGAAAAAAGCACGATTGCACCTGTGAAAAAAGTACCAGCAATTTCGAAGACACTTGATAAACCAAAACTGAATGATAAATGAACCGTGGATAACATGACCATCATCATATAGTAAAAATCAAATTAAGATGTAATTTTATTTATATGTATGTCTTGAGAAACAATGTACATATCATTAAACTGCAGTCAAGCTGTTCATTTACCAATGTATCCTTTGCGTTTTTAATACATATTCTTTGATCACATTTCAAAATTAATTTCATAGAAAATTATATAAATCACACAGAAACCACATTTGAGTAAATTTGCATCAACCATCCACTTATCACAGCGATATCTACATTAAATTTCAAGACATTTGATTACAACGACTATTTTTTCACGTACGATTTGTTTAACTGACAAACAATATGAATCTTTACATCGTCCTTGGAGAAACGTCCCTCGCAAGACCCGTTGATTCTGGTGTTCCCTGCCTCCAGTAGATTAACACAAATCCGTTTTTATATAAAAGTCGTATGAAAAAAGAAAGAGAATGAAAAAAAAAGTTTGTCGAAAGATGTTAAAATCCAGTGCCTGTGTTCGCTGAATCACGTACTAGTTGACAGACTGTGTGTCTTCGCTCACGATGTGAGCAGCTCGAATTTGTTTTGAACTACTTAGTACTACAGCAGTGAGGCCGCAAAGACTTAGGATCTTGCCGTTTATTTTCTCCCACAAAATGGACCTGTCATCCCAAAGACAGGCTGATTGAATGTAATAGCTGCGCGAACATTGTTATTCAAGCCCGACAGCTGGAGATGAATGTGCTCGCACGTGCGAAGAGAGTTTTGAGAGACAAGACATCATCTGTCTCAAGTCAAGTTGTCACCAGCAGCGCGCGCGGCGCTGGTCCTTGTAAATCGTTCAGACCCATGGCGTCCAGCCCTCGTACAAGAGCGCCAAGTTGTCCAAATTGAGCGCCTCGCGTATCACAAAGTCCACTTGTTCGGCCGTCGTGGACTTGTGCTGGCCGTTCGGGTCACGTCCGTCCAACTTGATTCGCACGCGACGCCACACGTTCAGCGCGTATGCGTTGCGTTCCTGTACAGCTGTAACAACAAACATTTATTTTAAACATTGCACTTTGTAGACATTTTGTTCTCCATTCCAAGTATTTTTTTTCTACAAATCAATAAATTAACTCAGTTCTATCATTATGAAAATTCGAACCTTTGCCAGTAGTCTGGTCCTTTCGTTTCTTAGGACTGTTCATCTCTGCCTCTAATTGTTTCAACTGTTTCTTCTTCCTGGACAGTAACTTTTCTTCCTTCTCGACTCCATTATTGTGACTGGGGTTCGCAAAATTGAGAAGTTGCTCATACAAGGGCGGTAGCAGATCTATTGCACCGTCCAAGTCAGCTACGAACATGAATGCTTGGTTCGTCGTCAAACCCTCGCACTGCAACTCCTTTACTGACGTGGAAATATTTTCCGTTATCGCTCGGTAATTGCTCAAAAAGTCCTGCAGCCCTGGCAACGCTTGTTTCTGCTTTGCCATCACTCGTAAAAGCGTCCTGACGTCTGTCATCAACTTGTGATGCTCCGTCATGATGTTCTGTAAGACAAAATAAATTTATTTTTGACAAATCTGTTTTGTTTAATTTTGTATGTTTGACTTTATAAGAATTTCATATTCGTTTTCGTACCTGCAATCTTGCAAGTTCCTCCTTCATAGCTTTTTGAGCCTCGGCAAGACCTAAACAATTATCTTGTACAACTTTCTGAGCTACAACAATAGCATCCGTTATAATTTTCTCAGCCTGACGAAGCCAATTTGCATCAACAGTCACAACGTTCAGCATAGATTCGTTATTTGTTTGCACCAACTCCACCAGTTTCTCTTCGACAGGACTCACGCCGACTGTCATGCTGTTGGTCAACAGACAAATCTCTTGCCAGTGTTTGACAAGTTTGATCAAATTTGCGTCGCTGTTCAAACTCTCCGATGTTCGAGTTCGAAGTGCTTCATAGTGCAAGATCGAACTGCAGGCACTAATTACTACACTCGCCAGGTTGTTTTGACGAGTGAGTTTTTCACACGAAGAAACCACTGCGTTGTCGAAGGCAGACATCACTTCGCCTAGTGCTGGGTTTGCTCCAGAAGCCCATTTTAAACGCTGTGCAACCGATGTTACAAGATTTTGTTGTTGTTCGCGCGATTCGATAACTCGTGACTGTAAAGTCGTTAGGGCTGCCGTGTTTTTACGTAACTCCAGCATGAAAGTTGGTAAATCTGAAAAGAAAATAATTACGATGAACAATAATTATATGAACAATTTTTTTGATTTCTTTAAATTCAATAAGAATTACTAACGTAGAGGATTCATTGGGGTACAGTTATTTCTCATCAAAACAAAAGTATCCTCGTGCAACCAAAGATGAGCTGTGATTTGTAACTGCAATCTTTGCACACTAGCTCGAGCAATCTCTCCAGCCTGCTGAGTCAATCTAGCTTTCAGCTTGGCTCTAAAAGTAGCATCCAAAGTTTCCATCAAACTATTCGCCTGTGTGAAAACAAACCCTCCCAAATTTTCTCTCTGGATGCTTGTCTCAAACAACCGACGACACAGGTCTTCGATCGAGACCTTGCTCTCTGCTCCGACCTCTTGCTGTTCTACTTCCATCTTAATATCAAATCCCATTCGCTCCAGCAGGAAACATAAAGTGATCGCTAGAGTCTGCGTCGTCAATCCAAAAACTTGTCCTCGAACGAAATCCGCAGTGTAGACTTTGATGCTTTTATTGATGTTGTCGTCATCGTAGACATTCGCATTTATAGTCACGTCGCCCTTGAAGGCAAGTGCTAGATTTCTGCAGGTAACAAAAAAGTCTTGCATGGTGAGTAAACGTTTGACCAGAAATATGTCCTCGAGTATTCGTCGGGTGGTTTCGTTTGACAGTGATGTTGTTTGAGTCTCTTTTGCTTCGCGGATCTGGTCGACTTTTTTCCAACTCGGTGGAATTTCGATAGAGTTTAGAGCGGAAATCAGACTGTTAGTTTCCATTTGTACTTTTTCAAAAAGACCGTTGAAGCCCATCAGAAGCATCTGACCTGGTGTTAAAGTTTCTTCCTGAAGATGATCCTGAAAAATGAGATTTTTCGTTTAGAAACTGAATGAGAAATTGTTTATCCTTGTTTTAAGCTGAACAACGTCATATGATAGAGAGAATTGAAAGAATTAAGTTTACCTGAGTGTCAGTTCGCGTAGCCATGAGGTCTTCAAATTTAACTCTGACATTATCAACAATCCTTTGAATGACCTCATGAGGACTGTCCATCTCCATGATTGTACACCTCAGATGAATCTCTAGCTGCGACAAAATAACACTCAGAGGCATCCCAGCTGACAGAATAATTTCATCCAATTCATCGATCATTCTCATCACAGTAGGTTCTTCAGTTATAATAGTTTTCGTCGCTTCCGGAAGGATGACCGTATGGAAATTATAATTCAGTTCCTGAAGACTCTTATAGATCCCTTCGGTACTTCTCAAACACTCGAACAAGTGTTTGATGACATTATCATTTGACTCTGCTTGACTATTTTGTGGAATTACAGATAGCAGTTCTCCAATAAACGACGAAATCAACCACATCTCGTCCAGATACCAAACGCCCTCCATCGTTGTGAGGTTTGCCAGACACTCGACCGCACACTGCGAAGATCCCTCCAAACACAATAATTTTCTGTTTATCACACAAAGCAAACTGATGGCAACGCACTCGATCGCCCTCTCTGAATTTCCCTGTTCTCTCCTAACAAACGATTCGATGTTCGCTTTAGCGTCATTGTACGCCTGTTCCAAGCTCGGAATACTCTCTGGTAACCGTTCGATGACCATCCGCTCATAAGTCTTTTTCAGTCGTTCATTCGCAACGTTTAAGACAAGTTGCATCTGATATGAAAAGTCTAAGATGTTTTGTTGCTGCGACTGGTTGTGCAGAGCCACGTTGGATGTTTCAAGCTGGACGAGCACTTGGTTGCACGTGTCCACAGTGTTGGAGGCCAAAAGTTGGCTCACCCAGGACTGGTAAAGCACAGATCGGTGTTGACTAGCAACCATGCTAGTTGGATAAAGACTACAGATCGCAGAGTACTGACTTAGAAGGTCCAGACAACTTCGAATAAGCATCGATTCCTGAACAGCAAGCTGTGTAAGCTCAGTTTCCGATTGCTCGCACTGGACGATCATTGGACTTTGACCAGCGTTTTGTAAAAACTCTTTAACAAGCTCGAAAACGTGGTGCTCGTCTTGTGAATTTGAACTTTGCGCGTTAAGTTCCCCTAGCCATTGGGACAGTTGTGTTCCTTTAACTGCATTCAATGCGATCTAAAATGTAAAAAAAGTGCAAAATTATAAGATTTTGTTTGGTTGTTGTTGTTTTGAATAATTACAGATAAAGTAGTGAACAAATTGCTTTTAGTCAGAGTTCGGATACAAGCGCAATTAAGTATATCAAAACTTGACGTCGTGACTTGGCGGAGGATTGCGAATAATATTCTCTATTCATGAGCAAACTACAAACTACACTCACATTATGCATACTGATGTGTTTTTGACATTCCTCCATTTTATCACGAAGAGCCTGCTTTGCCTTCTCACGAGCTTCCTTAGCTCTCTTGTACGTGCCGTAGCGTTTAATAACGCTGTACAGCGTATGATTTCTCCCCATTGTCATTGCTTCCTTCAGTAGCGTCAACTGTTGACGTCTTTCTTGTACGACATTTTGACACTGTTGCGACAGGTTAGTGGCTTCCATCCACTGGCTCAGATGATGTCGCAACAGGGGAATACTCTCAACCAACTCGTCCCTGTAAAATCAATTCAGTTACTAATTACTTCATTCCAACAAAACAAAATACAACAAAATCCAACGACTAGATTGATCCAAATTCAATCGGGCGTTAATTTTTGAAAATGGGAAAATGACTAATCAAGTGATTCAACATTATTGACACATAGGAGAGAAAAAAAGTAGGTGATAGTCTGTATTGATTTTAATATCAATATTTGAGCGCTGATATCAAACAAGATAAGCGATTAATTGCGCTCATTACCTGTTAGCCAGCCACTCGGCTCTCATCTCCTTCATCCTGACATTGAACATTGCTCGGGTAGTTTCTAATTCGAGGCGTTTTCGTCCGATGCCGCTGTACCTTGCCTTGGATTGACAAGCACCGTAAGTCGCGATACTGCAATCGGCATCTGCCTTCCAGTCGACTAGGGGATCGTACACAAATGCCTCGAGCAAAGTTAACAAAGTTTCGCGACCGCGTCTCATCACTCGCAAAGTGTGCTCGCAAGCCAGCCTGAATATTCCCTGTAACAGAATTAGTTGCAAATTGTAATATCACTTATGACAAATTTTCGAACTTATAATCTGTTTGGAAACTTGGTCAATTTTGTTCGGTGCTTTTTTATCTTGTTTTGTTTCATTAGAACTAATGGTTTGATTTGATGCTAAATTGATGTCCGATTGTTAGTAAGTGACAGGTGGTTGGGATAGAGCGCAATGAGAATTTGTGGATTCTCACGCACAACTTGAGAGCCAGTTGGCGAGGTGAAATTAGCTGAATTATTAGAATTGCTCTCTCGGCTCGGCTACGGCAAACAGTTGATGTGCTTAATTACGAAAACTTTGTGCAAAGTCGATGGGCAATTGCACGATTAATTAAACATCATCGGATACATCCGGATTGTCGAGTTATAATCAAAATCAAATTCCGATATCAAGACTCGTCAAACCCGCAACCAATTAACAGCAATTGTGTTTGAAAACCATAAATATATAATTATGCTTGTTTCAGATTTGAACGTGACGAAAGTAGAGAAGTGAAAAATGGAACAACAAGGAGAATTGTGTCTCTGCTTCATCCTAATTCAAAGTTTTCTCTGTTTAATAATCGTCTGTGGAAACGTCCTGACATTTCTGGCGATCAAACTAACACGTCGACTGCGAGCTATTGTATCCAGCTATTTCATCCTCAGTCTTGCGATCTCCGATTTCATGGTAGGGCTAACTTTGACTTACAGGTTGGCCTTTTACATAGCCGAATTTTCGCAACAGCACGAGATCTGGTGTCTTTTGAAGTTCACATTGAGCAGCTTTACTTGTTGCTCAAGCGTTTGCAATGTAGCGGCGATTGCTATTGATCGATATTTGGCGATCGTTCACCCGCTTAAATACACCAAGTTTATGACCATAAAAACAGCCTGTGCGATTATTGTGGCCTGCTGGACGTTTGCCTTGACACTTTCCGTGGTGCCACTTTTTTGGAACAATTACGAATTGTGGATGGACTGTGAGATTGAAAATGTGATACCAAGGTGAATAGTAGGATTGATCCTTAAGTGAACAGTTAAAATTTAATCAATCCTGTTGAAAGTTAATTTTGGTATTGATAAAAAAGTTTAGTAGATCTACTTAAACTTTAGCAAGTGGAAACAACATTTTATACGGACTTAGCAAATGTTTCAAATTAGTTACACAAAATCGAAAAGAAAGTAATCAAAAATGTTGTTAAAAAATAATTTGAGTAATCCAAGTAACTAAAACAAACAGAATTATCATTCATGTGATATAATTAAAGACAACGGAAATATTGCAGATTGTATGCTCTATCGGTATTGACACCTACTATGCTGTTTATGTTGCTGATCATCACTTTGACATATTGGAAGATTGGTAACGAAGCGAAAATTAGCGTTCAAAAATTGCGGTTGCATAATATGGACATCAGATTGAATAATGATAAAAAAAGCGTTCAAGTAAGTTAGACACTTTGCAACTTTTGAATTATACACTGGAAAAAACTTACATTGCCTATTGTAATTTGGTATCTGTTTTTTTTTCAATTTTCAAAATAATTTCTTGAAAGCTGTAATTAAGAGCAACAATAACGAATCAATTTGAATTGTCGACAGGTAGTTCTATTGATACTGATTTGCTTTTCGATATGCTGGCTGCCATTTACCGTGGTGGCTTTCATGCGAATTTATCATTGGAACACGCATTCGTCGTCGCTCTGGTACGAGGCGACGTTTTCTTTTGTGCTGGCAAACAGCGGCATAAACCCATTGATTTACGCATGGAAGAATACGAAATTTCGCCGGGCGTTTCACCGGCTTTTACACTGTCAACTGCCCGACAAATTCAGCTACCTGAACAGCTCGAGAAATTACGTCCAACGAAAGAACGTCAATGCAACGACAACATCGACCAACAACAACAGCTCGACAAATGTTTTGTGGAGCGACAATGGTCTGCTTGAAAGCATCAGTGATTTGTATCGTTCGTCCTCGGGCAATAAAGTCGTTTGAAATGACAAACGATGCGATTGATTAAATGCCATTCAGAAAGCTCACCTCCACGCCGGTAACTCCCAACGCCGTCACAATGTTTGGCGTCATCCTGAAAGGCACTTTTTCCGGCACCCGCAATGTTTTGCCCTTTTCAAAGCACACGTTGTAATCGATGTGCACAACCTCGCCGGTGTTAAGGTCCACGAGCACATTGTCCAAGTGGCGATCTCCCAATCCTATGATGTAGCCAATGATCGACATCACAGCTACGGAATACGAGTAATTTTTCGTCGCTTGCCACCACGTACCGGAGTTTATGCTGTTGCACCATATCTCTCTGAAACAAAAACAAAATCCAATAAAAATTTGCTCCTAAACTCACTTCATTATTTATTGTCAAAAAAACCCAAACTAACTTTGCCAACAGATCTTTCGGAGTCTCAGTCATAAGTTCTTTGAGCACCTGTTTCAAAACCGAGACCGGCCACTCTTTTCTGTTCTCCACAGAGATGTCCCGTTCCTTCAGAAGCGGAGTGAGTTTACTGTAAAACAATTCTGAAGGCCTTAGAACTGCACCGCTACTGACATTGTTATTCTTGTTCGCTGTCATGGCACTGTCTCTCTGTTGCCACTTTTTGTAAAGTGCAAAAAGCGGAGTTACTCCATCCACCCACTGAATAAGTCCGGATCTTGGTCCTAGTGGGATTACAGAATAATGTCTCGCTCTATAAACCCTCTGTTTTGTATCATTACTACTCTTTGACATCATCGTGTTGCAGATACTCAAAAACTGCATAATCCTTTCGTCCAGATGTAAATCCTCCAGACCCTTGAACAGGTAAGTGTACACATTCCCATCTGAGCCGTGGAACATGAGTTTTTTCGGTTTGGTTTTCGTGGGCAAAATCTGAACGTTGTCGTCGACGCACCTTATCGTGACCATTACATTATTAAGTGGATTCACGCCAGGCATTGCGATGCAGGTGTTTCTCATGGTTGCCAGCACAGGACTGATGTCGGACATGTGCAACGAATGCGCTCCCTTCTTATGAACGCGCTGGGCAAGTTTCAACTCCAACTGTTTCAGAGACTGCGCTGCAACCTGTGGTTTTGACGGGGTTTTCGGGTTTTTCAGGTACCCGATAACTTCCTCAATGTACGGGCCGAATTTCTCCTGGAACAAACGCTCGTGGGGAGTTTCAGCCACTACAGATGTAGTCGCTGTCATGAGATCTTCAAGGACAACGATAATAGGCTTCATTAGGATCTTGTGTTTTTCTACAATTAAATTCGATTTCTCTTCGACAGACAACCAGGTGTTGTCTTGCACTTTTTGAATTTCAAGTTCCAGCTGCTCAAAACGTTTTGTGAACTCGGAATGGTGATGACAGAGAGTTGTTAACCAAAGTTCGTCCCAGAGAAGTGTGATACGTCGCAGTTCTGTTACGAGGATTTTCACTTGGTTTACAGAATCAGGTATGCTATTTGAAAGGCAGTCTGTTAAACGACTGCAACAGATGTCGAGGAATTTAGCGTTTTTCTGTTTGTTCTGGTTGGCTTCTTCTTCTTCCTCCGCTTCGGTATCGCTCTGGAAAACAAAAATAATATAAAACACTGCTAATTCTGTTGGATTTGAATTTAAATTTCAGTTTGAAAAAATACCAACCGAATTATCACTTTCTTCCTTGACGTAACTATTTAAATTCTGCGGCGTCACAGCTCCCACGACGGAAGGAAACGTGATAAGGTAAGGTGAATTATCGGCAATTCTGCACAACAGTTCTGAAACTCGAGTTCTGACATAAGCTTCTGGATGGCTCAGTCTGGAGAACAACTGGGGAATGATTTCCTTCCAAGGTGCAGTGGGAGTTGTTGCCAGGCCAGTTTCTAAAACGTTCTGCAGTTCCATTGCGTGCTTCACGATTAATCTCAGGAGTCTTAACGTTGCAGTGATCGTGATACAGTCGTTGACATCTTTTTTTGCTAGTTGCAAGTACTGGAAGTACGCATTTGCCGATAGTTCGTAGTACGAGTAGATTCGTTTTTGTGCCTGTCGCCAAATCTCCACTAGTAAGCTGAGATGTTGGTTGCTCGCGTTCCTCAGAACCGCAATGTTTCTTAGTTGGTTCTCGATCATTTCCGAGGTATTGATGTCATTAACATCGATATCTCCTTCATCTTCCACAATGTTTCGGTTTTGTTCCAAAATGGAGAGGATCGCAGTGAGGTCTGATTCTGTAACGTCCTTTGGCAAGAGGGACCGGATGTTAGCCTTGTCCGTGTCGGTCAATTGGCCGCTGAAATTTTAATCAAACCACAAGTTGATCAATAAAAGTCAACACAGAAAAATTGGAAAGACAACAAATTGAAAGTAAAAGTAATACCTGTGCGAATTATCAACAATTTTTCTCCCACATTTATAGCACCAAGCAGCAAAACTGGCCCAAGCAAGAGGCAAATCAGGACACTGTTGAACTCCCATCTGCGTCAGTTTTCCAATCACCATGTCGCAATGGGGAATCAGTTCTGTTGTCTTTCCAAAAAGTTTTGCAATAACTCCATCGTTGTGCTGGGACTCAAATCGTAAAAGTTGTTGAAGCTGGGCATTGTCCTGGATCTTCGTCTCCTGTTGAGGCTGCTGTTGAAGCCACTTACACAACATTAGTAGCATCTTAGTTCCGGTCTCTCGCAGATCAGTATCCGCTTGAGTACTCCCAACAATCGTCTGAGCCACTCCCAACGCCGTGACACTGCACACTCGAACTGCATCCTCGGTCTTTTCCATACTACAAAGCAGCTTGCTCGTTTCCTTGAACGCCTTCATGCTGTTCTTCGACCACTTGTCACTGATCGGGTGGTTGAGAATGTTTTGTACAATATCATCAAAACTCTGGTTGTCTCGAACCGTAAACAGGTCTTGTTCCTGAGTGAAATATCTGGTGATCTGACGTTTAGCAAGAGAATAGTTTCCTTCCTTGCGAGCACTTCTAGCCACGTGGAGTCTTAGACTAGCAACCTCAGCTGAATTCGGATCGTCATTTAGTTTAGCAAACAGTTCAGACCACCAGAGAATTTTACTGAGAGTTCGTGTGCCCAGGCCGTTCATCTTGTCGACATGGTAGATATCGAATACTTGTTTGCTGTGCTGATTTTTGCCAGCCAGGTAGTTGGTCAACCCAGCAGAAGCGTATTGTAAAAGAACAGCATCGGTCAGGTACTCAGATGGAACATTCCGAAGCGCCTCTTGCAAAGTTTTGGAAACAACCTGTTGGCACTGAATGATCTTCTTCTCAGCCAACGATTCGTTTCTTGTTTCTTCATTGCTCATTCTCAGAGCCACGTTGGTGAGGGAATTTGAACACTCGACCAAACTTCTCCTCGAGCTCCAGTTGATCTTGGATTTATCATCAAGTAAACTCCAGTCTGACAATTCGACCAGTGATAGATTTTCGCCTTGTTCAAGCTTGTGTAAACTCTGAGCTTGTTGAACGTTGATATCTTGGAAGATTTGTTTTGTTAACAAGGAGTATTTTTCCTGATCCAAATATGTTTTCTCCTCGTTCTTCCAGCTTGCTAGATGTTTCCAGTCGATTACTGCTTCGTAACATCTACTTATGTGAGCTATACAGAATGTCAACACCTGCAAAAGAACGAACAATCATAAATTAAAATTTTCATTTAATGAACTAATCAGATATCTCTTTATTACTTCATTGTCGTACCTGAGAATTGGCAGCTTCGTTCTTCAACAAACTCTCAGTCAGACTATCTTCTCGGAAGTAATCTAACAAGATTTGTTTGTAACTCTCCGCTGCAAGTTCGTACCTTCCAGCTGCTTCTTCAATTGCAGCTTTCAACCAGGGAAACTTTCTGTCTTTCTCTTTTGTATAGATATACAATCCCTGAAGAGCCTCTGCCTCGCCAAGTCGCACCATTGCTTGTGTCGTGCACAAAACTGCTCTCTCAAACTCAACACCGTGTGTGTTATCAGCTTTGTCCAAATCTTCAATTAGTCTCTGGCCATTCCTCAAAACATTCGTCGACAATCCAGCATGCAACGAAACAACACAAAGCGCCAATCTGATTCGATTCAACCATTCTCTACAAGTTGACCTGTTTGTGTGAAAGAACGTTCGAACAGGTTTCGGAAGCGGTTGCAGAGCCACCGCACAACCTTCTGCTGCGTTATGAATCACCTTTTCAAGATGCTCCAAAAATTCAACCAGCAATCTTACTCTTGTGTGTTCGTTCAAAATATTCTGCAAGTTGATTTTTTTTCCTTTCTCTTTGTAGTCGCCGTAGGAAATTTCTCTCGCCAGGTTTTTTAAAGCTCCCTCGATGGTAGTGAAGGTTTCCTGTGGTTTTCCCAGCGCGGTACGCAGTTTGTTTTGGACGCAATGTTGGGCGGCCTCCAGTCCAGCCCAGAACATTAAAAATGAGCCGTTTGCCAAGCCTTGGTTGAACATTCGGATGGAATTTTCGTTCTCGAAATTCATCAGCTTGGAGTTGAGTTTGACTAGGTCGGACGGGTTAACTGAAGAATAGGACTTGTACAGGTTTGGCCGCCAACACAAAGTGAAAAGTTCACCTAGTCGACTTTCGTCCAAGTTGAAGTCTTGTAGGATGAAATGCATGTAGGTCTTGAAGTGGTGAGACTGCATTTCGCCGTTGTTGTTTTTCATGTAGAGCCTTTGGCCTAGAGTTACTGATTCAACTGAATAGCTTTGGATCTCCAGTTGTTTCTGAAACAATCAAATTATTTTATTTAGAGTAAATGTACCAGTGAATGTACCAAAGGAATTTTTCAAGTTATTTAAAAATTTTTTTCTTACTTGGGACTTCGAGATGAGATATTTTTGATTCAGTTTCGGCACAACAATATTAACAGGAATTTTTCCTATGAGTTTTGCATAACTTTCTCGAACTTTGGGATCAGTAGAGGTAACGTGTAAAATAACAAGATCGATGATTTGCTTGTATAAATCTTGTGTCCAGTCCGCATCCTTAGGACTGAGCAACAGTTGAAAATTGTTACAAACTGACAGAGAAATGTCACGATCAGTCGTTGCTCCTCGAGACAGCAGATTTTCAATGATCCTCTGATATTTTTCGGTTTCTATCAGAACACTTAGAGACTGGTCTGCTTGGCTTGATATCTCCTGAAGCCAGTTTAGCGCTAACAGTACAGCCTGATCGTTGGATATGCTTTCCAGAATGTTAGCTATTACATCGAGGATTATCGACAGGTGTCCGCTTGTTGGAGAAACAGACGGGACGTCAAGTGTCCCTGGAAAAATATCCATTGAATGTACCATATTCGGATTCAGAATCAAAGATGAACTTTGAATAAAGTGGCTGTATCTGTAAAGTTAAAGAAAATCATTAGAAAATGAAATTAAACAGCAAATGAGATAAAGAGATAACTTTTATTGTTGTTTTCGATTGTTTACCTTGAACAGTGCGCATAAAGCAAATACAAAATGTTGTACTGCAACAGGGGACTTGTGGCAGCAAGTTCGTTATTGTATGGTTTGAGTTTGACTGCTAACAGTTCGAAGATGCTCGGTTTCAAAGCCCACATACCAATTATCGAATTACTAGCGTTAGCTGAAAACAATGTAATCAAAATTAAATGGAAATGTTTTAATGTTTAAAAATTAAACATGAAACATACAAAGTCTATGATATAAAAAGAAGATATAGAAAAACTAACCAATATCCGACAGAGCCCTGAGCAAAAAACTAACAACAACTTCCGCATGTTTCTGATTGTAAGTCAAGTGTTTAAGTGGATTGACAGCAACGAGATCTTCAACATCTTCAACAACGAGTCTGTAAGCGATTTCAAGCTCGGCCAACACGTATCGATACGTCTCCTGTAAGAGCGGTATATTTTTCAAGCTCAGCAAACTCTGGTAGACTTCTAGCGTCGCGTTCTGAACACGCAACGAGTTGCGAAATCTCAGTTGAAACAACACCGAGTGCTCGCCAAGTAGTTTGTGAACAAGTTCAAGGGGCAGATTGGCCGAAACTTCCTGTATGACTTTGGAAATAAAGTTGAGCGTTGACACGATGGTGTTGTCCCAGTAGACCTGTATTCTCTCAAGTTGAAGATCAATGAACTTGTACAATAAATCATGGCTCTTGGTCAGTCTGCTTTTTAAATAAGTCAGCAGAAGAAACGCACACTCATTCGCCACAATCACTAGCTCTTCTTTCTCCTCTGACAAACTGATGATACGATAATAATTGTTCCGTTTGCTCTCATCGAGATGCAGTGAATTGAAAAGCTGCTCCAACATCAGTTCAACGTCTTCCTTTGAAGCATCTTTCCCTTCTTCCTTGTTCAACAAATTTACAATCTCCGTTACATTTTCATCCTTAACGTTGGTTTTGTCCAACCTCTGAAGAAGATTGTCCATCTTGACTGTCTGACTGTCACTCCAGTTCAGACTACTTTTCAAGTTGTTCTGCCAGAGAAGCTGGGCATGGTTTGCGATCGTTTCGTTATTTTGGTCGTTGGGATGAACGATCTCCAGTACTCTGACAACAGACTTCAGCATCGTAGAAAGACAGTCAGCAAGGAAAGACCATTGAATGGCAGCGTTGGTGTTTGGGTCTAGATGATGAGCTACGCTTTTAGCTACTGTGTTGAAAACGCCGATCAGAGACGTGAGCTTACAGATGCACTGACGCGCGTCCTGGGGTGTTAGATTGAGACTCGCAGATTCGTGGACATTAACTGGGGAACTGCAGTCTGCTGTGTCGTCTCCAGGGGAACTGCGGCCGGAAGGTGGAGGCATACTCATCTCCTCGTCGTAGCCCTCCATGTCCTCGACGAACTGGCCTAGTAAAGTCAAAGTGAAGTCGAGATCTTCAATCCAAAAATTTCGCAACTTTTGGAGGCTTTCACTTGCATATGTGACGATGGGTTTTTGCTGGGTTGAATCGATGTGCCATCCAACCAGGATGTCTACAGTGTCGCGGAAATGCTTAGTTAGGGTTTTCGGATAGGCCTCGATTATTACTAACATACAGTCTACTGTCGCTCGCAGCAAGTCTGGACGGTCGACGTTTTCCAGACATGATTGTAGTTCGGACATTATCATCTGAATAATGGGTTTAATTATATGTTTTGCTTGTAATTAATTTTATGAATATGAATTGAAATGAGTTGTTTACCATGGCACAATCTTGTAAATTTGACGATTCGGTGTTCATGTTCAGAGTGTCTCCAAAACTCTTCATCAGCAGATACTTGACGTCTTCTTTCCTTTCACTTGAGTATTTGTTGAAGATCCAATCAACGTACCTTGCAAAAAACATTATTATTGTGATTCAAGTTATACTTAGTTTGAGAAGAATTATTGTGTAATTACTTTTTAAAATCATTGTCAATGACAACGAATCCAACTCGAGACAAACATTTGGCGACCTGTTGCTTAGCATCCGAACTAGGCGCTGAGTGTAAAGCTTCCAAAATGTTGTCGCAGAAGAACTCGAGAAAACGTCGGATATACTTTTTGTTCTCTGCTGCAAGAATGCCTTCTTGCAGTTGTCTGCATGTTCCCATAAAATGATCATAATTTTCTTCCCGGCACAGTCGCCGTAACAGTTTAGATATCCTTGTATCATCTGAAATGTTCATTTTGACGTTGACAAGATTTTACTGCAAATTTAAATTTATGCACTTCTGTATCGTAAAAGATTAATTGTTGAATAAAATTACCACTTAATCGTTTGTCCTCGTAATATTTTGAATTTTCATGATTCTTCATCGATTCGTTCTTTTCGAGTGGAAACAACTTGGATCTTGATGGATGGTGGTAGGATTCTGAATTAGAATCCCTATCGTTGGATGATTTCTTGAACGGTCTCCCCCGAGCGCCTCCGCGCCCACGCTGTTCCACGCTGCCGCTGCCTCGTGCCATTCGAAAATCATTTCTGGACTCACCTCCAGCTCTGTTTTTTGAATTCAATTTTAATGATCGCATCTTCTAAACACATCGATTTATAACCAAATTAATTCGAGCAGTCTCATTTTTGTAACACTCAACATAAAAAACGGACCAGACGATACAATATTATAAATGTGATTTACATCTTCATTTCTAAAATTTTATTCATTACTCACTGAGCTCATAATTTTTCCATTCAATTTTTTATGAATTCAAACGCATTGAAATTTCATTCAACTCGTTGAATTTTGTCGGCTGCTCGAACTAGAAAACTATATCAACTAATTATTCATCTGCATAACTAAACAAAATACAAAAAAATCAAATAATAGATTCATAATTTGATCGTAATCATAACTCAATAGATAACAAATTTAGACAATGAAAAATTGTTTTTATGACATTAACAATTGCCACATGACATTTGACCTCAACTTCTTTTTCTTTTTTTAAACAGAAACCAACGAAAACCAGTTTTTTATCGTATCAGTTATAGGCAGATGTTAAAAATAAATAAATGCAAGAATCAAACAGCTGATATGAATACCTCGACTTGAATCTGGAAAAATTATCGGTTGACGCGCTGTTTCGCTGACAAATCACCAGTGTTCCTCTCGGGATATGATAGTTGTTGGATGGATTGTAACCTGAAATTATGTCTTCCTGATCCTTGGACGAGTCTCTGTTTTTAGTTGTTACAATCTGTTCTTGGACTTCGGAATGTTTGTAGCTTTTTACTTTGGTGCTACTATTATTATTAGAGTTCCCACAGTTATTCATTACATCACTGGATTAGTGGTCGTCATGACCTCACCATATCTGATATTCAATTTTTATAGATTCCAATGAACGTTCACTGAAAAATAAAAGTTTTAATAATTTCTTATTTGCTAAAAAAAGTGTTATGATTTTTTAATTACACGTAGTATTTTTAACAGTTATCAGTAGATTAAAATATAGTTGATCAATTTTCACGTTAATTTGCTTGAAAAAAAAAAAATTTTTTTTTGTTGCACAAAACACTTGTTTTATTTAGTGCTCTAAATACTAAATTTGGACCAAAAAACCAATTGAAGGTTTTCTGCCAGTTGTTTATTGTAAGAAATAACAACACACCCTACATTTGCGACCACTCAAAATAATATCACCGATCCAAAAATAGTGCGAAACAAAGTGCCATATGACAAATGAACGACTAATGTTTAAAATTTAGTCATTACTGACTATACCAGCATTTTAAGTGCGATGGACACTTCATTTTGTCATAGATTATTACTAACGCAAAAACTTTTACAAAAGTAAACAATGGAGTAAAAAATTGATCTTCAATTTTGAAAAACAAACAAACAAACAACCAAATAAAGAATCGGTTCGCGGGATGAAAATGTGACATCGATTGTTGTAACATTACAGGAGTGATGAATGGTTTGTGTAACGTGTGGAAATTAATTACATCTCGCAAACTCCATGAATGTACGAAATTGAGGCTCGAGGACCAGTCGATTTAGCCGCGATTTTGGCCTAAGTACCTGGACAGCGTGCTGTTTTCCTATCAATCGCATTCCATTTTTCGGTATCCAAATGACAAGCGTGGCTCCCTGGAATCACCGGATTACCGTCTCATTGCAAAAAAGCCCGATTTTTCATCCACTTTTGCACAAAATTTTCAAGTAAAATAACGTTTTATGGATATTCACACGCCTTCGAACGTAAACATCGTTCACACGTCTCCGTACGTCTCATTTCCGAATTAGCATCCTTTTCTAGCCCATACTTTTACTTGGTTCTATCTTCCTCCTAATCCATGTAGTTTAGTTTCGGAACACCGCTAAAAGCTACACACCAAAACTCGACGACGGGACGAAAAACGTGTGGTTCGGATTTAATAAATGATTGTCAATTTTAATTGAAAGGTTAGATTTGTTTTTCAAACAAACAAGCATGCAAACAATTAATGTCAAATAGATTTCTTCCGAATGCCATGCCGTTTAAACGTTTTCAATTACTGTTCTGAATGAATATTTGTCTGTCTCAATGCTTATTATGACAGAACATAACCTAACCGTGTAAACATTGAGATAACAACGTACAAGACATTGAACGAATTATGTAGATGTGAACAGTGTTTCATTGTAACATTAAAATTTTGCCAGGATAGACTATTTGATTAACATTTTTGATTATGTTTCACAGTGAATTATTAAAACCGGAGCCAGAACGAGTACTCTTTTGAAGATGGCTGATGAAGATGTGAACGGCGATTCCGACGAGGTACAACAGGAAAAATCACAGAAAAAAATAGCCAAATACGACAGCGGAGCTGCCGATTTAGAAAAAGTTACAGATTATGCCGAAGAAAAAGAGATTACTTCTTCAGAGGATATATCATCGGTAAGTTTGTAACAATTTCAATGTAAGCAATCAATGAAAATGTTTCCAATGAATCAATTAAATTTGACAATTTATTTTTTTAGGCACTCAGTTTAATTGGAGATAAACGAGACAAAGAAGCCGCAGAAAAGAAGGCAAAAGAGAAAGAACTTTTAAAAGTTTCCATCAAGAAGGAAGACGTTGATTTAATTGTAAGAAACTTTTGCATCATACAAGAACTCAACAAAATTCATAACTAATAATGTTTTTCTAACGAGCAATTTCAATTTCAGATGAAAGAGATGGAAATATCGCGAAATATAGCCGAACAAACTCTTAGGGAGCACAGGGGCAACGTTGTCGAGGCACTTATTAATTTAACGAATTGATTGTACAGTTCTAAAATCCGCCAATTTTGTTACTGTGTGATTTCTGTAATGATATTTATTACGAATACAATTAAGACGTCGTCAACCGATTGTAAGGCTAATTATTTTTTTAAATGCATTTTCCCCACAACAATAGGATATTTAAGCCGTTGAGTGCAGGCGTGCTTGTTTGTACAAATGATAAATCACTCAATGCGAACGACTCGATGTTCATTCAAATGCTTAGAAGAAAAATACCAATTTAGATAAGAGACGTATCATTATCAAGGTATTCGATGCTTTATCGAAGCGATATTGGTTCAACGTCGCTTAGTACTTCCAAAATAGTGAAGCCGTACACGCCTCTCTGTCGTTCGCACAAATTCTGTTGCCGCTCACTTGTTTACCATGAACGTCTTAATTCAATCTTCTTTGATTTTATCTCTGTTTCATTTGTCTCGACAAGGTTCGTGCAAATATTAATTTCTTTTCAACACAAAAAAGTTGTTTGTCATTAAATGTTTATGGACAAAATTAAATTTAAATTAATAATTCCAGAAAAGTTGAAACTAACAGCGATGAAAGGATCGGCTGTCGCGAATACTTTCAATTGTAGCAGTTATCCTGTTTCGTTAGCTTTCAGCTGTGATTGTCTCGAGTATTTAGGTAAAGTGCAATAACAATGTTTTATTAAATAAGACAGGAGTTAATCGAAGAATCAAATGATTAAACATTTTGAACACGGTAAAAGATCTCAGATTGGAGATAATTTTAAACATATCTTAAGTTTCGAGCCTGAATTTCTAATTATTGTAAAATCACAACGTATGATTCAAAAACAATATCAATTTATGACGAAAATTGTTTAATTATTGCTTTAAATATATTTTTTCAATTAGATACCAAAGATTAAGCGATAAAAGTATAATATTGATTTTGATTGATTAGTAGAACCGAAATCTTTTTATAGTTTGTTCGTTCTTGAATTTGAATTTAAAAATCGGTTTAGTGATCGAACATTATATTTGTGAACGTCCAGTGATAGAGAGACATTAAATATTATTCGAGTAGTAGGGATGTTATTTTAATGGCAAAAGTAATTAAAAAAACGATAAGCGTATATCAGTCGTCACAAAATCGTCGTTGTTAATGGACGTGTTTCTTTGATTCTTTGATGTCACTCACAACGCAACATGAAACGTATTTCGTTGATATGAGAATCATGTAAGTACAAAACGTGGAGACGAATCCTTAAAATCAATATAAAATAAACTTAAAAGAAATAAAAAGAATCGAAAAAAATTGTACTGACCTTGAATAAATTAGAAAAAAACTTAATGAAAATTAACTAAATAAATTATATACGTAGATAGGGAGTGTATACTATGTTGTACGTTTGAAAATGGACAATGTTGTTATCCACATAAATGTAATTCTTGTTTGTAAGTATACATTGGAACTCAGTTTAACAACTATTCACAGTAGACTCTCGTGTGTTTTAAGATCACGCTGAAACAAATCAAAAAAATAGTGAATAGCGAAAAGTTTATGGGCCAAATCTGTTCAAGTGCTTGAAAGTACTTAAAATTTATGAGAGTTTACTTGATCTCACAATTTTAAAGTGATTTTTGGTGCTTTACAGGGATGACCCCTGGGGATACGTGACTCTCATGCAAATCACCATCTCTCTTGCGATTTTCGTACTGATTGGATTTGGCGCTGTTACAATATTCAAACTCTTCAACAAATACTCGTAAATATTCACAATTTTTTATTATCTAAATAAATCTATTCTGACAACTTGTGACATACCGACTTTTTTTAGCAACATCAGAGCTATGGCTCGCGGGCGTTCTTCCACCAGCTCTGTACTACGATGTCCTTGTCGTGGGCCTTGTTGTTGTTCATGTATAGTCCAAAATATTAATAGGTCCAGACCCCCACGTTACTCCGAAGTTGAAGCACCCCCAGTATATAATGCAATCTCAACTGCTCCAGTGAGTAGCCTCTTTTTAATTTTTTAACATTTATTTCTTTCAAAAAATACATGTTTTCGTTCATTTTTCAGCAACCTACTTCACTCGACTCACCTCCGTCTTATTCAGCCAGAATCCGCGACAATTCAACGATTCTACAATTCGAATCGTTGTACTCAAATGCAAATCACGTGCCTACTCATCAGCAGAACGAAAACGTTCCAGTAATAAGCCATATCTGATTGCAAACAATTTGACATGAACAATCCAGTTTTGATTTCAGTAACAAAGTAGACATACTCTATTTTTGATTTATGTTTTACCAATTACATAAATATATATTTGATACTCGTATTGTTACTCAATATACATATTCACAAGCATCTCAAAAAGCACATACTCGTTCTTAATTTTGGTCTCCAAATGTTGACACATGTAATACTATACTGTAAATGCCTAGAATTAAAGAGACTTTGATAATATTTATTATAAACAAATGAGGGATCCCGGATATAAATAACCGTAACATCATTCAGATATTAATTATAATTATTGCACTGGTTTATCGGCTGTTAACATCAAGAAGGTTGACGTCTTATGCAATTGGAGAATTTTATCTAATCAATGCATCATTTTCATGCAGATTCATATCCTGGGCATAAGTACCTTTTCATTTGAAAGTTCATTAAAATTTCCATTGTTGAAAGGTCTCCAAGATTTCTTACCCTTATCTCTGAGAATTTCATTTCGTTGATTTTATCCTGATTTTGCACTTTGGTTCTTTTCCTCGACTTGAAAACAGTTTTCATAGTTTTTTGAAACAAATGGCTTGCACAACTTAGAAAAAGTTAGTTTTGGGAAAAGGTAAATGAACAAGTCTTGGCTTTATAATGAAAATGTAATTTATTTGATGTGGTGCAATGACTTAAAATAAATGAAAAAAAATGAAAGTTTGTAAGAGCTGGTATCGATGATTGGTAACGTTGCCGCGCGGCTCATCTATAAGAGGGGTTTCATATTCGACACAAAAACGTGCTTCAATAATTCGACATGAACCTTTTTTTTTTCTCAATGCATGCATTGCAAGCCCCGGCATTCGACAATCGGGTGGACCGCGCGGCAACCGTACAGATTTTGTAATGATGAGGTAACACTTGTCTTACTTGTACTTAGTTTATCAAATTATCCAGTCATACGCTCGCATATTCTTGCTGCAGATCGGTGTCGCGTATATCATATTCAGTTTGTCATGACCAAACTGCCATTCGAATATTTATAGCGTTTAGGAAAAAACACGTCGGACAATAGAAAATGATTTACTCGTTTTTTGTTTGTTTTTTGTTTTCATTTTTGTTTAAACTAATATCGTTCAAACAGTCCCGGCGCCCTTTACTAGTCACGAACGCAAAAACATGTTTTGTTCGGCACGGCAAAACAAATCAAATTGGACACATCATTCATTTTGTCGCCGATGTTTCGAAGCCAGGTCGCAATCATCGCGGTGCTTTACAATTATACAATCGTTCAAACACATTTGAATACCAGAAGATTGTACAAAACGCGCCAGGCTCACATTTGTAGAATATTCTTGTCGGGGATGTCAAAAAACGCGGAATGACGATGTCGGATATGTCATTGGGAGGAGGGGACGAATCATCACTTTTTTTTATTCACTCAAACTTTTTTTTTCTTTATTCAATTTATTTATTGTTTAAACCAGTTTTTGTTTCATTGATTGATTTCCGGCAACAAAAGAGCGCGAGACTGCGCGAGACGAAAGTCGGCACCGTGACGCCACGCGTTCGGGAGCAGAGAGATTACAATGGACTTATCACAGAACATGTATGGCATTAATATTCGTCATCGTCTTCATTTATGCATTAGTTTGTAAACCTAGGTATGTAACCTGTTTTGTTTGTCTTCAACGTTTTTTCTTTTAACTCATCTTTTATCATTTCGTCTCACCCCTAACTGCATCGATCAGCAATAGAAAAAAAAGTAGTACATCGCTCGCCAAATCGTTTATTTTTGTTTGTTGATCTGAGTTGATTTTCATTTAGACATTAAACGCTCGGTACAACTAGGTTTGGAGGTTCGGGAAGCCAGTACATTACTAAACAATCATCTTATTGTTTTCTCAATTATTTTGTCGCCTTTGGTTGTCCATAACTCAATCTCGATCGCGACTCCCGACGAGGATTTATTCACAAACAAATGATTAATACCCTTACTTATAATTGACTAATATTAACTATACAATTCTCACGTAGTTCAGCGTCGCGCAATTATGGACAACCCAATTGTTTTGTCTTACTTTTTTTTGTATTTCGAACTTTACAAACCCCGCAGCTTGTTATCGTTCAAAAATCGCAGTAAATTGCGTGCGAAAGAATCAAAATAAAAATTGACAATAACAAACGAAGAAGAGGGTAACTGTGCCGGAGATGAACGCAAAGTCACGGTAATAATCAAATCAAAGAGAAACGAAAAATCATACAATGCCGAGATAAAGAAAACGTCTGTAAAAGTATAAGGGCGGGGGGACACGGATATATAAAAATACAGAGGCACAGTATACGAGTGGCGTTAATTGATCGTAATCAATAGTATAAACTCTAAATTATAATTAATAATTAATTAATAATAATAGTACACAGAGATAGAGATCATAAAAAACACTAACTAGAATTCGATTCCAACTTGGAAGAGTTTTTTTGTATCTTTCATACATTAGAAACAATGTAAATACCGCAGCAAAAGGTCTAAAATAATGCAAATAAAAAAGTACGAAACGAAAAAAACAAGAATAATATTGCCAAAATCAAGGGAGGAGAAAAAAAAACGTCAAAGGTGTAATTGGACAGAATTGAACTTTGTTTTCGCGTTTGATTTTCATTGTTGAAAAAAGAGGAACAAACGAGAGCAAAATAAAATATAGTGCTTATTAAAATTCGTCTGGGTCGACGGCTATCACAACTTGTGTTTGCCAGTCCTCTGCCAGGGTTCCGCACCATCCACGCTGCTGTGCTCAGGTCTCCGCAGAGGACGATGAACGTGTGTTTGTTATTTGCTAGCGTCAATCGACACATACGCGTACACAATGAACACAAAAGTCTGGCGAGTGCACCGTCTCATTCAACTTATACTTGGTTGCATTTACCGACTGGCCGTAATTCAACATTCGCAATCATTATGCGCGACACTTTCAAGCCAGATTGTGGGCGTTGCTTTCGACTTGTTTTGTTTTCTTTCTTCTTTTCATTCTACGCCATGCCCTATTCTTTTGCACACCGTCAGACACACAATCACACATCTCATCATGCTTACGTATTCTTTCTCTCTCACACACTCTCTCTCGCCTCGCTTTTCTTATCTAACGCGCGATCTCTTCTTCCTCTTCTTTTTATCCTTTTGTTTTTTGTTTCTTAATCTAATGTATCATTTTATCATTGTTGAGTGAGCCGGTGGCTCGGCCCACTAGGAAACATTGATTTAGCACTACTTGATCACTGTACACAAAGTCAGGAGGAGTGTAAGAGGGGTGGGGGCGATGTGGTGGTCGTTCCCGATGTCAGCGGCAATTGCTTTCAGCTCTGTTTAACCCGCTTCCTCGGAGGCCCGATCGGTGGCATCTGCTGCGTTGCTAACGCGCGAAATGCCTCCGCTATTAGGTGCGGATGCGACGATACCATCGCCTTAAACCCCGTCGTGTCCATCACATCTGTCGCGTGCCTAAAATTCAACAAACACCAAATTAATAACAATGCCATCTTGCAAATCCCAATTAAAAGTCAATTTCAAAGTTCAAAATAAAAAATTGTATATTATTTTTTTATCTATAACAATTAAAATTTATGTTAGCGAAAAAAGAAGACATTATTCGAGTTGGACTGGCTAAATATAAGATTACGTTTGTGGCCTTGGTTTATTATACTTTTTAATGCCAAATGACGTTACATAATGGACATTTTCAAGTACAACACACACACGCGCGCGATAAGTAAATTTTTGTGCATAAAAAATGTGATTTTATTGAGAATCGAAAAAACGGCAAAAGGAAAAAAAAGTTATCAAGTTCTTTTCAATGCCTACTTGTGCTTTAAATAGAATGGAATTTGTTACTTGAGATATGAAATTTGCATTGTGTAAGATTGGTGGTCGTGAATACCTACGTGTTAATAAAGTCTATGGCTTGCGCCTTGAGTTGGTCGGCGCTGTGAAGATCGGCGAGAATAAGGATGTCTGCCGCATTATCTATGGCTAGGCTCGTGCACAGGGCTTCCTCGCACATAACCTTGAGCCTCTCAAGTGCGTACTTGTCCGCCGCTGCAAGCAGGTCGTCCGCCATTTTTTCAAGATTCGCCGCTTTCCCGGTGTAAATAAACCGCAGCATTTCTCTTAGGACCTCGTGATCAACATCGGTGATGTCGACTCGATTCTGCTTTCTCTCTTCCATCTCGTGCGCAAACATAGCGTCGAACACGGGACTCCTCGCTGTCAAAACAAATCAATTCTCATAATCTTTTTCTTGTCAATATTTTTTTCCTTACAACTAGATGTACTTCATTTTCAAGTGGTATTTCTCAAAGCTTCATAGGATAGAAATTTACAACTCGAGAAAACGTTTGTACAGACGAACTCAGACGAAAGATTAAAGTGAAAATTGTGTTTGGTTTTTGAAAGAACATTCTGATGGATAAGTAGTAAAGGAAATTTACCTGCAAGGATGGCTTTGTGCGCCTGAAATTCCCTTCCGCAGACCGCGAGGGTGACGTCGCTAAATTTTTGGTTTTCAAATAGCAGCCCGAGGTCGTCGGGCAACCGACACTCTGGAACTTTGAACTGTACCGTATTACTCTGGCCAGAGATATTCACACTGTCTGCGACCACGCTCACCTAAAAAACACAAATAAATTTATTAATTATTTATCTCAAATTCAAGGGTAGTAATAGAACTTATTGTAACCAATCAAGTTCTTTTGTTTCAATTTTTCACGTTTGATATTTATAATTTCAAACAAAACAGAAAGAATACATTTCTAAACACAGATGTTTAGGTAACAAAACGAAAGGTTTCACAATTACCTCACAAAATATCGTGAGTTTGTCATCTGGCAAAAGTCCGTTGGCTTCGTCGAGGAGAAAGTCTCTTCGGATGAATTTTTTGAAACCCCAATCTTTTCCTTGCACAAACCTATACGCTCTCTGACTTTCTGCAATTCAAAAACGAAAATGACATATTAAATATGAAGCCCAAAATGGTTCTAATTTTTCATGAAATCTGTTTCAATTGAATCAAAATCTTACCCATTGCTTTGGTTTCTTCCCGTTTGGCATTAAGAATAGAAAATTTGAACTTTGCTCTGACTTCAGATTTGTTGCATGATACAAGAAGAAGGTATAGAGACAAGTAGTCTTTACTCTCCTCGTCGAGCCCTTTAGGATTTACTCGTAGGCACCTAAAAATCACAATGAAAATAAATATACGTTCATAAACTTAAATCGTCAAAACTTTTGACTAATATTTTACCGCAAAAGAAGCACAAAATAAGACGAGATTATCTCGGTGGAAATCAACAAAAAATTACTATTTCTTTAACTTTTATATTTTCTTCTAATGGAAATGATAATAAATGTTGCACAAATAAACGACACGAATTCATCGACAAGTTCCAAGTTATAAATATGACGAAAGTTAATGAATGCTTTATGACCACATTTATAAAATATGCTTACAAGCAATAGGCTTGTTACATCTCGTGGCAATACAAAATGAATGACATATCATCAACTCGCAAGGTCGTCCATTCAAAACAAAATCCTTATCTTTGACTTAACAAATTTCAATAAAAAAGCAATGCAAGATTATGAAACGAACACTTTGAATTAAATCTTTGAATTGTTTTAAAAAGAATTCGATTGATAAATAATCAGTTCAGTTTTTATAAGTTAACATTTTATATTAATAACGTTGAATTATTAATTTCAATTATTGCTATGAGTAACGTACCACTTGAGTTTATCGTTGGCTCCAGCTGAAAAAGTGGATGATTTAAGGACCTCGCCCATCTCCTCGCGACAAAAACTAAAGTTGTTTATCGTCCACATGTAGCTGAATTTCACGACCTTCACCTGAAAGCACAAAAAACAAACGTATTACTAAACTGCGATCAAACAAAAAAGAAAAGTAAGAAAGACAGAAATCAACTTTTGACAAATGAGTCAAAGAAACAAGCAGACTGTGCATGGTCCAAATTCAGACTTGTTTTTACAACTGTACTCCAATTTTCTTTCTTTAATGTGTTCGTGTAAACCAAAATTGATCTTAATTTTGATGTGAATGAATTAATATTGAAACATTTTTCGATTTTGTTTCAAAGAGAGGTTAAGCCGATCGGAGACCAACACTTGTTCTAGGCCTGATACAAAGAAAACACATGGAGATTAAAAGCATTAAGGAAAGTGCCTCTGAAGAGTGCGCGCTTCTGCGTACAAAGCAATCTCTGTTTCTGTCACGGTCGGCTTTTGGAATGTGAGGTACCGTTTGAAGAGTTGTGCAAAAAGGATAAAATCGACAAGTGCCGAGAAAGACAAAAAAACATTTTTTGTTCTGCCAACAGAAAAAAAGAGCCTCGGCGTGTTGTGAGATGAAAAAAAAGCATCGGCCAGCAAGAGCAACGAGGATGAAAGAGAAGCGACAAAGAGGAGCGAGGAAATTGATTGTTTTAAAATTCGTAAAACTGAAAAAAAAAGATAAAAAATGATGAGTTTTTGGAAACTGATCATATAAAGAAGGGACACAAATGAAAAACTGTTCAAAAAGTTTAAATTTGAAACATAGAATCGAAAACTGTTTGTCGCGTTATTCATTCCCCCTGAGACTAAATTTTGTGGATAAAAAGCCGTTATTCGAGGTGAATCTGTGAGGGATCTCGTTTGAAAAAGTTCAATTCGGAATGGGAAACTTATTGTTGTATTGGGATTTGAGCATTTTCTCATCGGCCAGCTGTAAGTTTCGAGAGAAACAGAGAGTCTTTAAAATGAGAGAGAGAACAACGTGAGACAGAGAGGTGTATGTGGAACGACATAGAGAGAGACAAGGAGAGAGAGAGAGAGGAGTCGAATGGAGTGGGGGAGGGAAGACGAGGTCGAGCCCCTGGGAAGTCAACGATCTCCGGTGTCTCCTCTTGGACGACCTTGACGAACCAACTTAAACACCAAATCTATTCATCTATAATTTTTTTGGAACTTCAGTAAGCAGAATTCATTAACTTTCAAGCTCCCTTTACATCAAAACCAGATGTACAAATTAGGTAAAAAAAGCAACCCAGAAAAAAAAAGATTTTAAAATGGAAACGAATTTCAAAAATTAAAGTAGTTTCCATGAACAAAACGATATCACCATCACAATTGAATTTCTCGTCGCCTAAGGATGGCGAGAAATAAAAAGAATGTCGGTCGATTCGAGAAAGTGTAATAGTCCTGAGAGAAATTCGCATCACGAGTGGATAATGCGCTGAACGAGCGTCGTCGTGCGAAACGTCTTCTATACAGCCGCCAAGTGAAAGTGCTGTAATTTGCTATTAACGAATTGCACCTTTCGCGATGACGACACCGCGTTTCCTTTTCCGTCGCCGAAAAATGAGCAGCGCTTGCAATGCACTCGCGCCTTGCGAACCTAAGGTCAACATTCGCCGAGCAGCAGCGGGTATACGTGTGCGAGTTCAACGCACGCAGTCAACGTGTAACAGTCGCTACATTATACATTTTTTGCATGTTATATCAATTACACATAATGCAACACTCCAATTTTTTTTTCATTCAAATTATTCCAACCATCTCATTTCTTTCAACTTTTTTCTTGCTCATTTTTCAACTTAGATCACTCAAACAAAACATTGAGCACTGAAAAAGTTGAATACTTGTGAAATAAGAAATGAGGGTGTAAAGTAATATCAGTCCGAAAAGCTCCTCTTACATAAAAGTTAACAAAACAACGAAACCTCACATCTGAATTCTTAATTAAATAACCTTCCGCAGGGGCGTTTTGTTTGTGAAATCATGTAATTTGCAAAAAAAGGAAGAAAGGGAAAAAACAATTAAAACAAACGAGTTTCGCCATTGCATCAGGTTTGGCGTCCGCGGAAAAAGGAATCAGCTCGGGCGTGCATTCTGATTGTGAGTTGCGGGCGGGCCGCTGCTGCCGCGGCGACGTGCGGGGTCTACGCTCCGGTCGACGCCCCGCGAGTCATTCAACTCGCGCGCGTATTACCGGCGCTCGCGTCACCGATCGACCTTGAAACATCTGCCCCGTCTACGGGCCCTGTCTCGGACCCACTTACACTTCCGCGATAAACTACAATATTATGTCATCCGCCATTTCATTAACTCTCAATCTTCCTTCCTTTTTTTTCATCTTCAACATTCAACTCCCACAAAATAAACCAAACTAAAAACATCATTTCCAAAAACAGTTGTCACATTGAATCTGGTAGCAAAAGATAGAAGCTTATTGGAACTAGGTATATTTTAGTTAGTCCTTTTCTAAAATTTTTTGATTGACTAATTTTTGTGTCCCGAAGGATAGTGAAAAAAAAAAATTGAGCAACGCAAGTGCTAAGTGTGCCGTCGTAGAGAAATATAAGAATAACGCTTTGTCCTCGATATGGAGTAGATCGGCGGAAACCGATTGAGCTGTTTCCATAACAACGCGCGTCCTCGATTCTCTCCCTAAAAGCGAATGCTCGCTCTATATCTTTGGGCATCCCGAGAGCGCGCGTCTGGGCGACGACCTATTGATTTCTTAATTTGAGAGACTACACACTAGTCCGCCATGAAATTTGCCCGAACGAGCGCGATCACGAACGGGATGTGCGCTCGATCATAAAAATAACAACTGGAACACAAGACTTTCAACCGCGACGACAGATCATCGCAGAATTAGCGACACACGTTACATGACTCGGCGTACTCTCCACGTTATTCAATCCTCATTATTATGTTTAGCTAACGACCAACTTTAATCTATTTATTTTATGGAAGAGCCGTCAATGATGTTATGCTTCATGAAAACATTAGCAATGGCAGAGAGAAAGAGAGAGAAACAGAATGAACGCGATATCTAGTTGCAGGTCATTCACTTGGCGAGGGGACGAGCGATAAAAATAGATTCGGAGCGGCGTCCCTCTCGCTCTCAAATTGTCATTGACGAAAAGTGTGAGTTGGCGATTTTGATGAACGATTGTTTGATTGGGTCGACTGCGAGATGGAAAAAAAGCGAGGAAGAAAGATTGGATCCGTTTGAGCCCAACAGGTGAAACATATCTGTTACAGTGGGCCGCGAGCAGGTCCACTTATCCGCGTATTGATTTCACGTCAGTCGCTCTCCGGCGGTCTCTCTCCTCGGGCCGCACGTTTCGCCATCCACGCGCCACGAATGATGAATCGCATCGTAAAAGTTGCAATCATCGAGACCAATTTTCAAAAGATACAGAACTTCAGGAATCACGTCTGACATACTTTCGACAGAACCAATTCTCACAGTTTTAGACAAATTTATTCAGACATTGTTCGAGATTCTGTAAATAACAGAAGTAGGTTTTAGATGATTTTTAATAATCGAATTGTTACGATCTACACCTACAAAAAAAAATTTTTTTTGATATGTATAAAATTAGTGGTTTCTGTTTCAAAAATAAGTCTTTTTTTTTATTTGCCTGTGTTGAAATGAGCGTAAAGTTGTAGTTTTTATAAAGTCTGTTTTGAACTAGTTTTTTCGAACTATTTACTTTTTAAATAAGAACAATTAAAGCAAACAGAAAAATAAACTTCAATTGTTGTCATTAAAACAAAAAAGACATTTCCAACTGTTTTATTCTTAGATAAATCTGTCTTATTTTCAAGTGAATAAAGATGCGGTAGCGTAGAAAGTGGCTTTCTTTCGTAAGTAGATTACATGCATCTCAAATTATCTCAGCGACATGACTCATTTTTCTCTCGTTCTTTCAAAGCTCACATTTGTCATTCGTTTTCAAATTCATCGTTTTACATTTTCAAAAACCTTTGAACGTAATATTTCAGAATTGTGAAATCGTTCCAATTTTAATTTGTTTCAATCTAAATTTGTTCCAATTTGAACGTAACCCAAATCGAATTTCAACTTTTCATAATGAACAAAAAAGAAAAAGTTGTAACACGACATATGAAGAATAATTGGAGGGAAAAAATTGTTTTGAATCATACCTGTGTATAACACCAATTTTCGGCAACGGGTGTGTTGACTTCGGGTGGCGGAGGACTGGGTACGCGGCTCACCGCCATATTACTGCTGCTGTGCAAATTCGAGCTGACCCGTGACGTCTGAGGCGCACAGTCGCTCACCGCAAGTCTGCAACGAATAAAAAAACACGCCTGATTAGAAACATTTTCCATCGCAGTTTCAACACACTCAGACGCGACAAAACAAAATAACACGCTTTCGCGCAATTTTCATTATCATATTCCCATCGATACCGAGGTTTACTTTCACTCACTCGACTTGCTCATTTTGTTCCCTCCTCTCTTATATAACGCGACAATATCTTTCATTACCTAAACTCTCTCGTTTATTTACTTTCTTTCTTTTTAATACTTCGACGTTATTGGTTTCAACTAGCTTTTTTTTTGTTTATCTATATATTTTTAATCGAAGTCAAAATAATCAATACAAAATAAATACATTTAGACTTGTGTTTATCAACTTGATTATTATTGTTGTTTGAAAGTTTTTACATATTTTCTTTTTTTTAGATAGTTGAGATAAAATGTATACAAAAAATGAAAAAAAATAAAGAGTATAGAAAGAAGAAAAAATGTAAACGCAAGTGGGGGAAATGAAAAGGGTATGCAGGGCACGCGATGGCAAAAAGCATTGCGCGGAAGAAACTATACTGGCTTGTCGAGGAGGCAATGCGAGTGCAATAGCCCCGCAGGTTCATCGGACCTGCACGTCGCATCTCATCTTAGGTCAACCTTCCTAGAGACACCCCCAAGATCTTGCAAAACTAGCCAATTTCGAGACATTCAATCTTTTCACTTTCCATTTGAATAATATAAACGCTTACTAAACTCAAAGTTGAATGTTATTCAACTTGTTAATTATCACACTTTTTAACTTTCTGTTGTTTTTGTATTCAAATCAATAAATAAACTATTTTGAAAACAACCAACCACTCACAAACTGACAGCTCTTCAAGCGCGATAACAATTTTGTTCAAACTTTTCAACCTTCGTTCGAAACATGCAAATAACCGAACAATCAGAAAAGAGTACGACTACATAACACTTGATAATTTTTCTAATCTGTTCCAAATGGAGAAAATAGAAATTTAGACCGGGTCAATACGACTGTAAATTTTCTATCGCTTACTAACCTATTTTATTTCAAATCTCATCGATTCAAAACTATAACCTTGCGATTGACAAAGAGTCGAGTTCCAAAACACGACTGTCACTGACATCATTTTCCATCGTCTCATTTCAAAATGGAATTTTCGAATTAAAATAACAAATCCGATCTGACCGAATGAGAGAAAATGAAAATTGGAAACAAAAATTTTGTCGCTGCAGTTGCGCACAGAGTCAAATGTGTCAGCATTAAGTGAGTCAAGGTAGACACAAAGGTAAATATGAATATTCGTGTTTGAATAAAATTACATAATTTTCTATTTGACCAATGACGATGATACTGATTTCAAATTACCACGTCGAACTCGATTCTCTCATAATTATTCATTTTCAATTTGATTCAAATTTCGACAGCTCATATCTACTATCAAAAAGTAAAGTCGACTTTTATCGACAAATTATCAGCTTGATAACTTCAAATCGTCATTTAAAATAACTAACGCAAGTTGTAATAAATGAAACGCCTTTAAATGAAAGTCGAGCGTTTAAATTTAATTTAATCAGTTTCTGTTTCAATTTACATTCGAGGTTGGTTGAAAAGTCAACGAATTCTTTTATTTTCTAGGAGGTCGCACTGTCCAAGCAAAATGATTTCGTGAGGATCAGCAGTGAGGTGACGATTCTCTCACGACTTGCGTCCCACATCGATACCAATCTGACCTTAATAATAATTCTAATGCGATCCATACGTAACGCCATGGCCGAAGTCATTCCAATCGATCGGCCACTAAGCACGAATTGGCCTTTTCTCACATGCACCATTCGACACAAGACAACCTCCGTTCGACAGATAAATCCAATTGGTACATACACAAACTCACTCAACAAAAAGTCGAGCGAGAAAAACAAAACCATTAATAAATTGATAGGGTAAAAAAGTGTCATTTATCCATAGGTCGTAAAAACGTCGAAAAAAGTAAACGAGCATTGTCAGGGCGTTTGTTATAGTTTTACGATTATGTCACCAGATAGGAAACAAGGTTGAGGCTGCGAGTGTGACGTTTTTCCCCCTCCATTATTTTTGAACGCTTTGTCGCTCTCAGATTGGCTGTTACTGTGCGAATTCGCAAAATAACTCCCTCAGTTGATGAATGTAATCGATAACATTGATATGCAATCGGTCGAATAATCGCAAAATTTACTGTCGCAAACTCGAAACGACCTTGAAAGAAAAAATACCTTTCACCATTTTAATTGAATCAGTTCTTTTTTAATTTATTGAACTGTTTTGAAAAAATAATTATCCAAATGCTTTCTGAGTGCATGTTAAGACTTTGAAAGTGTAGAAAAAGGTTGCAAAACAGCAAGTATCTACGTTATGGCAAAATGTGGGAGGAAAAGTCAACGAGTGAAAGTTTGTAACGATCAATGAATGCGGCAATGACGATGGATGTCTAGCTCGAGTACTTTTTTTACTCTGCGAAACGACGTCGTTTCAATCAGTCTCAGCTCAATATATTAGTTGGAAATATAATCAATTACGTTATAATCAATCACTCCATTAGATTAATTGATTTGCATGTCATCGCGAGTAAAGTTGAAATGTTGATACTATTGAATTTCGCATCAGTCACTTGACTTTCTTCATTATCGTGATGTACCAGTCGAGTTAACGCAAAAAGGTTATTTTCTATACACAAATGTCAAATAAAGATATCATTATTTGCAAATATTCATTGTTCAATCATTTTTGCAAAAACCGAAATAAAACTGAACTCCACGTATGTATAAAGGGTTAAATGAAAAACCATCAGTTGCTTATTAAATGCTCCAATAAAATAAAAGTGCTTTTGCAAAACAAGAACCGACTCGAGCGTAAACGATGAAAAAACACGACACAAAAAGAAGTAACGGATAAAAAAGCGCGATGAATTGTTTATGAAGCCATTATATATCATCGACGGTCGGGCGGTTTTTTTTCGCGTCGCACTGCGGTGTCCTTCCGGTCCGGCCGGCGCTCTAATGTCGCGCGCAAGGATAATTAAAATTCAGCTCGCACAGCGGAATGAATAACAGCGTGTGCGTGTTGCTCGACATAAAACTCGTGATTGGTGACGGCCCCCACAGGGGGTTTATAATTTTTATCATTTCGCTACTGCTATTATTATGACTCCAATGATTTCAATAAAGAGAAGAGAAAAAAAGACGGAAGAGATTGGAGCTTGCTTTTCACTCGACTTCCTCGTTTTCACCTGGTCTACTTTCCCCTTTCTCAGGTGCAACCTGTCCGCCCGCACTCGACTAACAATATCGCGAAATTTCTCATAATTACATTTAATTTATCTATTCAGGATCAATCGTGTGCAATTGGCATTGTTGTCAGCTAACATATTCTGCGTTTTATTCCGTGTTTATCGACGGGCATCATTGTACATACACTTCTCTCGTTATGAAATATCTCGTCGTTGCGTAATTGTTTGGCGATGCTTCATAATCACAGGTATCAACCCGTTTTATACTTCAGCGGCTTCGTAGAAAAATGTATTTTTTTCGTCTCGTTTTGTTATCGCTTGTTTTGTCAATTCATGTTGCTTTTCTTTGGTTGGTCGAAAAGTTTGGATTCGAAACGGTTGCACTTTTTTGTTTGTCTTGAGTTCAACTCGGGATGCAAAGTTTATTTTGCTTGTCAGTTGTGTGATCTTTGAATTTATACTTGACTTGAGCAACCAGGCAATGTCACGACTCGTTAAGTTTGGCCGAAACCAGATATTTCTGGCATTGAAAAATCCTTCGCCAGCGCTAATGAATGTCTGCTTGCTTGTAATAGATCATAAATTAGATCAAATCGAATTTTCGAGTTTACACCTCGTTGTGTATTGGAAATAAACGGTGACAATCTCGATATTGAATATTTTTCAGGCATTTTATCGCGTTACTTCAAATGCACAATCATGAAAAGTTGTGAAAAATCTAACGTTATAATAAAAGTATCCGGAAATGATTACATCTCAGCACAAAACAAAAACAGTAACTATTCTATTTCTATTTCAACCATCTAAACGTTGTAAATGTTATTCTATTACGTTTATAAATCCCGTTGTAGATTTTTATTTTTGTTCTTCCGCATTTCACATGTTGTATAAGTTTGATTTCATATGAAAAGTGAGTTTCTTCTCTCGATGTGCAAAATACGCTTTTCAATCTCGTTACATTAAAAATGAAATGACACAAATTCATTTTGCATTCAATTTTGTTTTCTCCAATTATTTTTCTTTTGCCAACTTCATTTTATTCCTGAATTAAAATTATCAATCCAACAAAACACTTGAAAAATTGTATATTTCAATAAAAAATTTGCACAAATAACAATGAAACCAAAAGTAATAAACTGTAATGGAACAAAACATTTCCAGTTGTATTCATTTTCGTTACAAAAATTATATCTCTCGAATAAAAATAAAAACTTAAAACTCAAAGTGATAAAACGTAATTGAATCGCACATCTGAACCATTTCATCATGAGCAGTAAAATGAAACGCAGTAACTGTTATCGTAATGTTACAGTTTTCGTCTGATAAAAGATGATTTGAGTGTAAGGCAAGTGCCTAAAAGCTTTGAGTGAGCGCGAGACTTTGAATGAATCAAAAAGCCGAGTAGGAAAGGCCGCGTGAATGGATCTAGCGTTGAGATTGCTAATGTCGCGATGTTACTTTTCTTTCCTTGCATGACAGCCAGGCGGTCAGGGTCACCGAGGCGCTCATGACGCTATAGTCACAGGCATTTACGTACATGAAAAAAAAACGCCCCTCTCTCATTTTTATCAAACACATTTTTGCACACTGACGATTGCCCGTCGAATTCTGAATCTGTTATTGCTACACGCGCACTTCTAAACAACCGTTTGCGTCATTACCGGGCTATTTGCGGATTCAATAACACTTCTCGCCTTTTTTTTTTCAACAACAAATCTCGTTTCAGTTACGCTTTTAAAATCAAACTATTTTTCAATCAAATTGTTTCGGTTATAAATAAACTGAAAATGAGAGTTTAATTTGAACTGAAATAGTTTCATTTTCAATTTTGAATTGTGATAAAGGACTGAAAAGATTGGAACAGATTGAGGAATCGAAAATGAATAATTTAGTTATTTTTTTTGTATTCAAGTATGCAATGAGTTCTGAAGCCCTGAACGTTGAAAATTGTTGGCGAGCAAATCGTGTGGGGGAAGAGTAAATTATAAAATATGACGAATGGCTGAGAGCGATAGCGGACATCGGGTTTCGGGACAGTGAGCAGAAAGGTGGGGACTGGCAGAGTCAAGGCTAGTGGCTACACGCACATCAGAGGCCTGATAAGACCAAAACAAAGGCCAACCAATCAACTGTGCTTCTCAACTCGACAAATTCAATGCGAAATTCTTAAATGCAAAAGTCATTGAAAAATGCTCAAGTTCGGTCGCTCTTTTTCTCTCTTCTTTATTTTTCACAGATAAGATAACTTAACGTTAACAGAAGTTTGCAACAATGTTGCCCAAGGTGTGAAGACAAATGTAACGATAAGAGCGGATAAACAACAAGTAGCCGACAAATGTAAAGTCGTTTCAGGAATTCCAGGTCTCTTTCCGGTTCTTTTTCTCGGTCCATAATTTCCAGGCTCCAAACATATTTTGGGACGAAAAAAATCTCGAGTCATCATTACCGAGGTACTCAAAGTCGAAATTTAAAAAATTTCAAGGAAAAGTATACACATGTAGAAAAGACAGAGGGAAAGTAGTTTGTGAGATTCGAGGATGAGAAAGTGGAAAGTATTTCAACTTGGCTTTTTTCCAAGCGATTTCGGCAAGATCGATGATTTTCGACAGTATTTTTGTTTCCCTCCGTCTGACTTTGATTCTAGTTTGTTTAAACAAGTTTGAGTCGACTGTTTTAGTAGAACAATTTGTTATCCTGTGTCGAGGACAAAGGCAATATTTTGAAGCGTTGAGAAAGAGAGATAGAGTAAGACCAAAGGTGGAGGAGGGAGTTTTATTCGTTGCCCGACCTTAGTAAGCTAGAGAGGACGACCTTCTCGCGCCCACTGTTCAAAACCGAGCGCTTTGTTCGTTTTTAAATTTTGGTTCTAAAACTCGAATCAGAAAGAAAAAAAGTAATTGGAAAGACATTTACATTTTCACTCATCACAATTCAATTACATTTTTTTCTTTAACAAAAAAACCTACAATTGATGAACGAACAGAGCGAAAAAATTAAAGAAAAGAAGATTAACCAGAGTTTGTCGAGGGAAAAAATGAAAATTCAATTGAAATCGGATGATGTTGTAGATTGATCGAGAGTCGGTTGGGTTGAAGAGAGGAGGACGAAATGCGAAGGCGGTGCGGTTGTGAATAGGTTGTTGATATAGAGGACGAGTATAGACGAGAGTTGAAGTAGAGAAACGAGATGTGCGTCGAAGGAAAACGACTAGGTTCGGCATGGGTTAATAAGACTCTCGGGCCATGGGACGGGGCCTCGCAAATTGGCCGTGAGGCTCAAGGTCGTCCGGTATCCTACGTATGCAAGGGGCACTGGCCCTAAGAATACCCTCCGCGACAATTCCCATCCATCAAACAGCAGATACAAAATATCATCGAACCAAATATTTTGCCGTTTAATTTCACTGCGAATCACTTTACTCAAACAAAAACGACAACCAAGGATGTTAACACAAACAAAACTTGGAACTTGGACTTGGTTCGAAATTCATCTTTTTTCCTCTCCAGTTTTTGCAAAAATTGTCTAGGCGAAAAATGAAGCAAGAAAAGGAACGAGTTGGTGCGACAAAGACACAAAAGTATAGCTGCCATCCAGTTGTCCTCGCTCCTAGCTCGCTCATAATCGACCCAGCCAGACAAAGAACAAACTCTCTGCCGTCTCGTTGTACGCGCATTTATCATGATTATTCATTCGTTTATTAGGAGCGACGATTTTGAGTTGTTTTTTTTTTCGAACGCGCCCTTTTTCTGTACGATTTTTTGTTTTCGTCACTGACAGCCCTGTACCCTTGAAACGAAGGCTGCCGTAAAGCGAGGACGAGCAACCTTCCTTTCTTCCTTCCTTCCTCCTATTCCTCCTTGCTTACTCGATGCTCGCTTGCCTACGCCTCAACCGGTACAATGGTGCGCCGCGAGCCTTCTTCTCTACCATTTTTTTTTGTTCCTGTGCTGGCTGCGTGCAGGGTTTCATCAAAAGGGGGGAAAAAGTGAGAACCCAGCCACATTGTTGCCATCAGCACTTTGAAAAATGAACCCCTAAGGAACCATTCTCACATTTTTGCAACGAAAATTGGTTTGACAAGTTGAGTTTAATAATAAAAAAATGTCAACAACATAAAAAAAGGTAGCGATAAGGAAAATGGTTTAAAATTGATAATTAATTGTTGAACGTTTAATTTTAACTTGTGACTTGGACGGTAAGTAACGACAACTTAAATGGTAATAAATTTAATGGCTGTCTAAATAGTAGATTAAAGATAAAGACGTTCAAACATTTTATTTGATTTAGATGTCAAAATGTTTGGGGGACTTTTTCCGTGTTTTTTTATTTATTTATTTTTTTTTTTTTGAGAAGATTTAGAACGACAGGATTCATCATGTTTAATCAAATACACGAAATTGCAATTGCAACTGACAGAAAAATGTTCGGAGCAGATTCGTTGGTAGTGCAGCCGAGTACACTTTTGTGCAGCTGCCCGCAAGTGGCCAGTGCTTGCGCACATTCATCGACCTTTGTAGAATCGAAAAACTCAGTTTAATCTCCTGGGTCTGTACCCATGAATAGTTATTATTTATCGACCTTCCTGAATGCCAGATGTGTTGAAAATAACAATGTTAAAATAACAATCAAACTTCCAGAACAACCTTAAACATTGTTGCAAAAAAAACCAACAATAAAAACTGAATCCAAATGAAAGTTTAAACGAAGAGAAAGAGAAAAAAAAGTAAAACGATCAAGTTTGTCAACTGCCGGTTTTAATCTGGTACGAAGTGAAAAAAGCGTAGGCCTGACATACACAACGTGGAATTGAATTAGACCTGTCAAGTAACGAGCACAATGATCTCGATTTATGAATCACATGAGTGAGTCATGAATTTGATAAGACTGGAACCTTTTTTTTCGTCCTCCCAGGGGTGTACTGGGGAGTCCTACAAACGTAATAAAAACACATTCCATCTATCTCATCCGGACAAATTACCAGCAACAAAACAACCGACCACCTTCTCCAAAACAGTCGATCAATTTCCCAGACAATTTATAAAAAAAAAAAAGTTTCCATCCTACCAATCAATCTCCCAACGTTGCCATTAAAATGAAATCCCTTCAGCAGAATCAGAAACCGGCTGCTCAAATCTAGAAGCAACATTCGCTAAGTGTTCCAAAGTTGAGATGTAAATGCGTGAACTCAATCTACATTTGAAGCATTAATCAGAAACCGCTTTTATAAATAGAAAGATATATCAAAAGAAGTAACTCAAGGAACGACTTTGAAAGATATTTATCGGTTATTACAAAACACAAAAGTCTTGTTCGCTCGCTGCTCCAAAAGTTTGTCTGACTTAAACAAACGAGTGCTCCCTTTATTAACTTTGTATCCCCTTTTATTTTCGGGCTATGAAACCGAGTGAGTTGACAGTTTGTGTCAACATTGTTTTCGCCTTGACACGTTGATCCACATACGACTACGATGATGATAATGATTATTTGTTGTCGGTTGAAAATTATTGATGGATGGAGGAAAAGTGAGTGAGAGAGAGAGAGAAAAAAAACGAAAGAAAGAAATAGCGCGAGATACGAAGAAAAAAGGTGGTGTTGGAGTGTGTGTGTGTGTGCACGAGGCTGGCCTCGGTGCGGCCACAGGGTCGGGGGTAGTGCGTTCGGTTCGTTCATGGCCGTCTTTGTGTTACTCACCGCGCCAGCGCCATCCTGTCATAAGGCAATCCGACACAGGGCGCCGACAGCGTATCCAGACTTGCTTGTTGCGGCTTAATATTACTTGTAAAACTCGTAAAACCCACTGGACACATGCGCACGTATTTTAGCACGATGTGGACACTCGTACGGGCCTATCATGTCGCATAGTCACTTCACACATGGCGTCCGCGTTGCGCGCGTCTTCGGTCTCACTCCTCTGGCTCTGCTGCGATCTTTTTTTCTTTCGTTTACTCCGGCCGAACTATATTTGTGCACTGCCCATCCAGAAGCTTAATCCGGATGTCAACTCACACACACACGCGCAACCACTATCATGTGCAAAATATGTATATCCTCGTACAATTCATCGAGATTCGTTCAACAACACAAATCTTGTTACACGCGGCCAACAAATTAGCGCACATGTATTTGATATTTTTGTTTGCTCGTCGCCTTCTTTCTGTTGTTTATTCGTGACTCAACATCCCAAAGTTGAACCGTCAAGTCGGTCGGGGGCGGTTCGAAGCTGCACTGTTATTCTCGCGCAAAACTCGCCCGATTCAGCACGGTGCACGCGTGAGGAGGGACGTTGTCAGGCCAACACGAATCCGGCTCACTCCAAGCTTGTGCTCGGCGCTGGCTCGACTACACTGCGCGGACCAACAGGCACTGAGGTCGCACCAACTCCCACCACCTTCTCAGCACACGCGCATACCCAGAGTGGGGCGCCCCGACCCGACCAGGAGCGAACCCTTCGCTCTCATCTGAACCGACTATTTTTTATAACTCCCCCCCCCCTTCCAACCAACTATGCGAACAGTATTTTGATTTGATTTTTGTTTTGTTTGTGCTTTTAGAATAAACGAATAACGATGAGAGCTTCGAATGAGTGGGGATGAGTTTTAGAGCAGTGGTTTTTTGGGATGCTCCGACCTTTGACCTTGCACGCCGATGAAGGATGAAAATTGCGGAAAAGCGAGCGCACGGGCAGTTGGAAAATGCGTTGACATTGGCGAGGAGCGCGCGGATCCGCTACTGTCGCGAGTGTTCCGGATGGAATCGTGGGTTTCCGCGTGGCTTCGGCCTCTGATATCTAAGCTCGTCGAAACGCAAGGTTGTTTCGGTCCAATGTCAACCGTGTATCGATGGGAGAGGAGCAACCGCGAAGACGGACTCTTTTAATTCGATAAATGTCACGAGCATCAGCTTAATTATTGACACGAGTTTCGTACAAGTTTCATTCCACAGGGTCTTTGTTTCGGACTTTAATGAAGAATTAGTTTCTTATAATTACACACTGCGGAAATAAAATTTTAATGAGCCTGATTATAAAAAAGTGCAATTTAAATTTCAAATTTCTACATTATCAACTATAATCTTCATGACCATGTTTTAATTACTACGATTTCATATGTTCAATATTTTGAAATTGCGGACATTTTCGGCTCAGTGGTTAAGAAAGATCTTCATCTTAAGAGTCACGGGTTCGAATCTCGATAATGAAAATGTTTACTCTTCTTTGTTTGTTTTTATAACCCTTGTTAACATGATTTCTGCATGAAATGTGACTTGAATTTCTGTTCGGAAACGAATAATGACATACCGTGTTTTTATTTGAGGAGATTAAAAATTTCGTACGAAACAAAGTGCACGGATTGGCTTTCTTTTGAAACCTTTCCACCCTTGCGTCGAGCGTGATTCCGGTGTGTCGTCATGGTTCCATTAATATACGAGCCGAAAACGGCCCCGTCCCTTTTTTTCTCTTTGCGTGTGTTTAAATGACCGAAAAGTTTTGTGGCCCTGATGATAAATAATTATTCTGGGGAATTATAACTCGCCCTACTTGCCACGAGCAACTTTCCATTTGTACGTCTGGTTTGGTTTATGTGAAAAGGCAATTAGCGCGTTTGACTGATTTTGATTTTGAAAAAAGGACTGAAGACAAAATGGCTGGGCCGAGATTTCTTTTCTTCCTTTTTTTTTCTTTTCGGATATTTGAGAATCTAACGAGCGCGCCAACAAAGACAGCGGGAGAGCGCATGGCCGAGGGCAAAGGGTCCCCTTGACCTGTTTCAAAAATGGCCCTGAACGTCTCCACGGCGAGCTTGACGAGCAGGCGAGGCCTCGAACAAAGTTTGTCCACTTGCTGCTAAGCGCGTTCTTCTCGTATCTTTTCCGTAATCAATATAATTTATTGACGAGCTCCGTTTGAACGGAAAGCTGATTGAAACGCGAGCGAGGCCGCGCGAGGCGGAAGTCAACTCTCAAGATCCTCAACCGTTTCAACCAATCCAAAATATGATCCAAAAACCAACTCGAAAATTGTTTAACATTTCACTCTTCCGTTTACTGATTTATCAACTGGCAATTTCACAATGAATATTTTTTCAAGAGTAGATAAAAAAGGCTTCATTCTGTGGACCGAATATTGAAAAAGTTTGTTAGTGTTCCAATGGGTAGAGGCACGGATATTGTAATAAGGAAAAACCAAAAGTTGATTTTTAATGAAAATGTTTCCAAGTTTAGAAGAAAGGCGTGGCGCGAGTGAACTCGTGTCCAAAGTTAGAGGACATTCCTAAATAGCATAGCTTGAAAATATGTATGCCAGTTGCCAGCAATGAGACTCAGTTTCGACGTCACAATATGAGCGCGTCCTTCCGTCTTCGTTTGGAACCGTCCTTGTTTCATATAGCGTAGACCCACACACGTCACTCGGTGGCATTTATCAAACACGCGAGTTATTGTTAACAATCACTTGCTTATCAATCAATTTCTCGCATTGGCACACAAATTCAGTTTTTTTTCTCGTAATTTAATATTCATTCATTTTTCAATTTCCAACAATGTCATACGTTATTTTATAATACTCGTTTCATATCAATTTCTTTCAATATCAAAGTTTCTTTTTTTTTTTACCCGAGGCAAGACCATTTTATTAGCAGAACGCCGGTGTGCCATCACCGAATTTTTTACCTCCTTTTTTTCAAGTCAGTTGTGCAAATTCGTTAGGGTACACAAGAAGCACAACTTTCACCCGATGTTTCGTTAGTTTTTTGTAGGCTCTCGAACGAAATATACTTGATACAGGTCACGTAACTTTCTCGTCCACGCGGTGACACGAGCCACGTACCTGGACGGAATTAATTTGTACCGCTTATGTCAGAATTAGAATCCTGTCTTAGAATCCACATTTGCTCCATCCATCGGCTTATCTCATCTTCATATCAAATTTCACGACTGGTCTAATCCTTGCGCGAATCTTTTACTTTTCCTTCTGCTGTCAAATTAATCAACGCCAATAGAAGCGTCGTCACAAGATCATGAATAAACATCCGAGATTGACTGTACACAAAACGTAAACGTTTCTGTATCTCAGTTGTCCCCCATTTGGTATGTAAAATTTCGGAGGACGAATACAACTACAAACGGAATCAACAAAGAAGCGAACGATTTCGAAATGTGGATGCCCCTTTTTGCTGTACGCCGGTGTGACCCGCGACGAGCTGCGAAACTGGGCTGCAGCGCTCTGAAAACGTCATTTTTCGTCCTCGACACTTCACCTCTTTCTTCTGATGCCTGTGAAATGTTGTTGCACTTCTCAGTGGGGCAATTTTAATACCAGATAGATTTTCCGTTCTATCCATTGTCTATTCGTTCAAAAATAAACACAAAGCTATATTTTTATTAACATAGTCTATCTATACTGGTCGTTTTCTAAAAAAAAAAAAAAGAGTCAAGTTTTTTCAACGTGACCTGAAACACGATAAACGGATCCAGGACAGATTTTTTATTTACTATTTAGGCTGACGATTACGCGTCAATTATTGCCGGTGCGAGAGTGGAGTTTCGTAATGACGTTTGAAAGTAATTTGCGTGGCAACCCGATTACGTCTCTCTCTCTCCTGGCAAACAAGGGTAATTCTCAGTTAACCTTAAAATTCGAACGGCAAACACTTTTTAACGAGAGTTCAAGCCGGGGAGAAAGGTTTTCGAAAAGTCACACTCCGCCGCTTGGAAGTGTCGAACGAGTTCACGCTCTCGTTTCCGGATCGTGTGACGAAATTCGAAAGGCATGCAAAAGATAAGCTTCTCATTGTCTGCATACTGGCCTGCCTTAATTTGTATCATGCCGCATTCTTGTTCCACGCAGCTTTATCTTGCATTTTGCATAAAAATCAAAAACTCAAATTAGCATAAAGAAAATTCGCCCTGCTTCTCTTCTATCAAATCCATGCAATCCTTTTTTCTCCGTTTCATATCAGTTTTATGACCCATATAATTCATTTACATACGTCCTATATTCCTTCGATACATAATTTTGAATATGACTCAATTGATTCATACATGGCTTCATTTATGGAAGTAGTTTTCTACTGGAGAACATCTCGTGTACACTGTTCCAGCCTTATATAACAAAAGCCAACGATGTAACTAGGAAACCTAGTGAGAAATCTGGTAGTGCTTAGTAGTGCCTGAGCAAAATTGTCATACGGGCGTTCGTTAAATGATATTGTGCAAGTCAATCAGACAGAACTCGTTTGAGGGAAAAGTTATCGCGAGCGAGCTTAGAGGAATGTTGATTTGGAGAGAGTGATTATTTGTTTGGACGCGAGCTGGAGATAGTTATGAAGGAAAATTAGGTTGAGAGAACGTTTTAGAGAATTCCGAAAGTTGGAAACTGTCCCAGTGCGCGCATGGCCCCATTGGTCAAAGTTGACTGTGTGTCTTTGTTGCGCGTTTCACTTTGCCTCAAATATCGGCGTCGATTGCAATTTCGTTTTTCGCAACAGTTTCAACATCTTATTTGGTATGGCCTAAAATCAGCCAGAGAGCCAGGAGGAACAAGAAGGAAAAAATAAATGTGCGATTTCTTGCAACTCTAATTGGACTATGAAAAAATTGAGTGAAAAGTTTGTTAATGAGGTTCGATTCAGTAAAAGTTACCAGGAGAAATTGATGCTCTCAAATGTTGAATCGAATACAACAAAAATGCAAATAATAAATAGTTCAGCGATGAGAATCAAAGTCCCTGGACTTTTTTTTTAGTTTCAATGTTGCTCGTTTAAGTAGTTTGAGAATTATTGAGATACCAAATTTTGGCCAGTTTCGAGTGACAACCTAGATTGAAAGCTCTAGTCTTTCCGTTGAAGAGTTATAAAAAGACTGTTTATCAGGGCGCGAGCAGATGGCCTCAATTATCGCCTTTTCGATCTTAAAGTCAATACTTGATCCGTCTTATCGAAACGAAATTCGGGGCCATTTTTTTGTTCACGGATCTTGATTGCAGACGCTTTATCGTGCTCGAAAAATCAGCATCATTATATCTTTGACACGCACGCTGTACAAATATATCGGCAAACAAAATGTGCATGTGTTTCAACCGCCATGGCGAGCTTATTTATTGCCACTCAAAGTCTCAGCTCGACTATTCAATTAAAACTTAACCCCTATCAAAATAATTCAACTCCAAATTTCTTGACGTTTTTTTTTGAAAGTGAAAAAAAAATAATGTCAGTTAATTGAAAGAAAAACGACGAGTTGATCTGAAGGTAATTGTCAGACAAGGAGGGACAGAGTGCGAGCGAGATGACACGCGACAAGGATGGGGCGCGAAGGTGCGAGAGAGAGAAGGAGAGTTCAGGCGAGGTCAGGTCATGGGGGACGCGAGCGGCCATTCGTTCGGTCGATAGAACGGAATAGTTACGTATAGCTTTGGCTCTTCTATTCCGCGCCGGTACAGCGTACATGATGGACACATGCGTATGCTCTTGAGTTTGCGAATAATTCATCTCCTCCCGTTCGTGACAGAATAAACACTGATTTGCATTGGTGCCGGTTATACCGAACTTTGTCATCAGTGCACGCCCACTTTTTTCCGACCATTTATTTATTCACTATTTCACTTTTCATCGTCAACAAAAAAGCGCCTTCCATTCAGTTCCCCCCATCGCCAATTTTCGTTTCAAATTTCGGACGCGACTTTTTCGTTTCTTGTTACCGTGCTATGGAACGTCCTGAATTTCACATTAGTCAATCTTGATTCTGAATTTGACTCGAACCTTGGAAACTAGTTTTGAATCTCTTAAGTGACGACGTTAAAAACTCAACTCCAAAAAGCAGACTGCTAATTTTTAAACTCTTTTTTTTTTTAAAGAACTGTTTCACATTGTTTTAAATTTTGTAAGTCGGATTTCTGGTAAAGTGAAACCGAGGATAAAAAAAAGAGAGATGATGCTCGGATTACGTATTGCGGTGGAACTGGAAGCTCCATTGTGAGAGGAAACGCGGGCGGCGGAAAAGGTGGCATCCGAAACAGGAAAACGTGGACGAGCTGTGGTCAGAGTGTTATCTGAGAGGATTTGACGGGGCATCGGCGAGGCATGTCCTGCGATCATTCTGATGTTTGCCTTCTGCCTTGACCGAGTTGGGCATGACCGTGTCGTATCTCCATCTTGACTTTGACTTCATTGCCGCGAATTGCGCCCGCACAATAAATTCAATTCCAATTTGCGCGCGGCCAAAATTCCCACGGACGACCCACAAATCTACATTTATTAATCGCGACTTATCCTACGCGTGAAATTCTGGTTTGGACGACGGCCAACTAATGATACTGTTTCAGCGCTGCTAATTTGTCGGATCGATTTCTGTGGACAAAAATCATCTCAAACAAATGAATTTTGTCAATCAAAAAGCAATGTTTAAGATTTTAGTTCTGAAAAAGAGAAATGTTCCTTTTTACACAATGTCAGGGTAAAAAGATATAAATAAAAAGACCAATTTGGCGTCTGGACATTTTTGAATGGAAGTAACGGTAATGTGTAATAAGAAAAGACTAATTGTAGATGCATGTACTTAAGAATAACTACAAGCGGAAGTGGGTTTTAAGGAGCGAATAAGGCTACACACTTGTATTGAAAAGATGACGTCTTGAGAATGAATGTGAGGCTTTATTTTGGAGCCGGTCGACTTTGAAGGGGGACGAATTGGTGGATTCAAAATCAGACTGAGCATTATGTGAAAATAGGTTGAGCGAATGACTCGGCGAATGAGTTCGTTTAGATTCATTTTTACAGCTTTTTCAGTTTACTAAGCGACTGGAAATGTTGAGTCGGAGGAAACCAAAATAATTCAAACAGAAGCTTATAACAAAATGATGAAAAAACCACAACCATTACCTCTTCATTAAAAAACAAAGATGAAGAATCGAAAAATTCATTTGAATTTTTTTCAAACCACCCAGTAGATAGATGACTAAGATATATACGCAACCGTAACAGCGAACACAACCCCACGTTGTATAACCATATAATTTAGCGAACCCCAACCCGACAAACAGCCCAGACTTGACTGCACACTCCTTCATAATTCTGCGAGCAAGATTTAACGATTTGGAAATGACACCTTCGCAGAAAGAGCGTGTACTTTTAATTCCCATCAGCATCCTCTCTTTTGGTCTCGTCTCTTATTCATCTCACTATTTTTGTCAAATTGAACCAACGAACCCAATTCTTCACGTGTATGCGAAATGCCTGTTGAAATCAGGTCTCCGGCAAAACTCGACGATCAAGAACCGAAATATTGAATAGAGCAAAATAAACTTGCATTTGACTTTTCAACTGATATGGATCAAGAGGAGTCGTGTTATATCTCTGAAAAGATTGATTGAATTTCACTGGTGTGGAACGAACTTGATATTTGAGCATAAAAAGTGGCACCAGTTTCTGTTTGCTTTTTCTAAAATCATTTTTAATCTTCTTTCTTCCTATTGTTTAAAAATTAAAAAAAAAGTACAAATGTTTATTTATGTGATTCAACAGGATTGGATTTTGAAAAACTGATCGAGTTTAATTGCAAGTAAACAGAAGAACCAAAACTGATGTAAAGACTTACTTAGAGAAACAGTACGGCTTTTTACGCGTGGCAGGGAAATGATGTAAAGAACGTTTGTATAGTTTTAACGGCCATGGCCTTGGTGCTCTTCGAGCCGCAAGCCTCAAGAGACGTCGTTCGTGCAAAGCTCGCCAGCGCAAGGATCGATTACAATTAAAATCGACCAGACATCAAGGTCGGTGAACTATGTCCACGCTTTATATTTCTCATTACCTGCGAAGTCCGTTGCGTTCATCATCCACATCTACCAAATCATGGGATACTTATGAAGTGAATGTCATTTTTAAAATTTTGATGAATGAGTGCACAGATTTGCAAAGATAACATTTCACACGACTAACAAATTTGAGTTTAAGGTTATTCATGCTGGTTTAATTATTCGATAATGATCAGCTATGGAACCTAATGACAAGGTTGAGAAATAAGCGTTTTGAAATTAGGCTTCGACGTGTGTGATCCACCGCCCAAACTACTTTCCATATCAAATTTGAACTCGAAGGATAAACCTAATCCTTAACTTTCGAACGTTCACTTTTAAAATTGACTCCTAACTTTAGTCCTATAATTTCGAAGTGTCTTGAATGATGTTGTTTTGAAATTGTATTTCAACTTTTATTTTATGATTTTGAAAAAAAAATGTGGATTTTTAGCACAGTTACACAGAGGCAAAACGCGTTCGACCAGCCGCTTGCTTTCGTCTTACATATTCCACATGGATACCAGCTAACAGTCCGGCTTAATATAACCCTCCTATTTTTATTTGCAAATTTTTTACGCCACCACCTCTTTCAATTACTGTTACCACTTATCGTATTTTTATTTCTGATATTTTTCGAACGAATTTTGTCTATCGCGCGAAATAAAAGAGTGACAAACATAAAATACAGATCATAAAATACAGCCGATCATAAAATACACCAAATCCAAAATAAAATTGAAAACAGCGTGAAAAAGATTCCAATATAAATAACAAATATTAGCCAACTGTTGAGCTTATCGCACGCTACAAAATTAAGATCAATCTAGACACATAATAAGTTTTAATAAAATATAAAAAATCTGTTAAACTATGATTAGCAAAATTAAATTCTATCTTTTGACATTAGATAAAAGTGTGGAATTTATAAACGTTGTTTACAAAATTTGCAAAAATTTTTGTCAATCGCAAAAAATTGGAAATTAAAACGGATCAATTGAAAGTGAACATAATAATAAAGTGGTGTTTAGTAAAAAAAAGTGGGTTGAGTTGGAAGCCGATGGGTGGACTCTGTTTAGGAAAGGGAGGCGAGCCGGAAACGTTGGAGGTCGTTGGGGTTACGTCGTGGGCTTGGCTCTTAGACGCGGTGAGAGGTGCGAGTGGCACGCACAAGGCGTCCTCGGCGCTCGTTTCACTCGTCCTAGGCGACCTCACTGACTAAAATAAGCGGCAGCGTTTGGACGGTCGTGCGCATGCACATGTACCCACGCTATTGTACGATTGATTGCTTTTGTAGTTGCGCTTTACTTGCGTAACCATCACCACGAGCAGAACCTTCTTTTTTTCATTTTCGTCCACAATTTTCCACCCTCGTGCAACTTCTCTCCACCAGACGTTCAAATATAAATACCGCTTTCACGTTCCTCTTAATTTTATATCGCACATTCCGTAACAATGCAAAATTTGCGTCCGTCATATAAAGTCATACAACTTTTTTTACTAATTTTAAAAAATTAAATCAACAAAATGTGAAACAGGAATTGAAAAAATTTTAGTGCAAAAAAATGGCTGATGATTATTGAGTGTGAGTAATAATAAGGCACGATAAAAGAAACGATGAATTCTAAACACGTTTGGCGTATCATCGGCATTAATCATTGTTTATCAGTCCACTTTGTGCTGGCCTTATTATCATTAGCCAAAATAACTACAGTATTTTTGCACGCGGCAAGGATCAATCGCTTTTACGTAAACGCGAGGACGAGTGCTGATGTCATTATCGCGCACTTACAATAGCCACTTCGTCCTCATCGGTTTGTTTTTATAATTCGACTGTCATTGCGTTTGCGAACGGTGCAGACGAGCGCTCCGTCAGCTGCCACGTGCGATAAATAATAATTTTCAGCTACTGTGAGGAAATTGACCAGAATAAAACTAACAATACAGACAACAACTGAAACACTTGATTCCCAGTTCTAATACAAAACGGAAAACGATTCAAAGTTGAAAAAAAATCTAGATTTGGATTGGTAATTAAAAGTTGTTTTTTTCGTCATTTTCAAGATTGCTCCTCTTTTGCTGGACATGACATGACTTCTTGGCTTACACGAGCAATAAACAATCTTAGAACGTAACACACGTGAAGGACAAGCGGCTACACGTGCAAGCTCTCCAGTATACAAAACAGTATAATACCTCGGAACAAAGTACAAAGCGGAACTGATTTCAAAGTGTATACGTAACGAGCGGTGAATTATTATGCTTAGAAAATGAAAACGAAAAATTAATCATTTGATTGATGTAACAATTTTTTTCGACAACAAGAAAATGTTTTGAGGTGAAAAGAAATTGTAAACAAAGTTGAGATTGATTTATGAACGAGGGAGGTGTGACTTTGTTTTATTGACTAGGAATAATTTGACTTCGAAAATCACTTGTTTATTGATCAAAATACAACTTGGCAATCAGAACTTTGATGTGCAAACACGTGCCTGCGAGTCGCAACAACGTGCCGGTATTTATTGCGCGCGAGAAAAAAAAATACAACTTTCTATTAGCCGCGTGGTAATTAGCGCTTATTTGCGCGGATTGACTAGATTTGAGCGACACACGTGCTCTTACTTTTTTAATCACTTCATTTTATCTGTATCGTCAATACTTTATTTAAGCCTTTCATCTATGTTTTCTTGTTTTTTTGTTTCTATTTATAAATTTCCAAAAGTCATCATGCTAAATTTTGTCTATAAACACTTTCCACATTTGTAAACTTTTAATTTTATTCCAGCAAAAGAAGTTTTCTTTCGGAATGAAAAGCAACGTTTCTGAATCTAGAAATTTTTGAAATTGGATTCGAAAAACTCACCGATTATTTTGATTCCGACTTCCATCCTGCTAATCGTCATCTGTTCAAAGTTTTTCCTCGACAAATGTTTGAACTGCATCTGAAACAATCGAAATAAAGTTAGAATGATTCAACAGCTGATAATTTATTGACAATTAAATTACCAGGCAGTAAACGAAGTTTAATAAATGTTTCACTTGAAATTGATTTGTGAAATGAGTTAAACAAGCTTGGATTTCGATTTTTAAAGTGTGTGTGTGCAGTTAAAAAGAAATAAAGCAATTCATCGTAAGAAGCGATATTCAACTTTCCTTTCAACTGTGTTTTACACTCTCTGTTTTCTAAACGTGGGTGGAACAATGGACACGGAAGTTTGTACAAACGTATTCAGCTTATCGTATGTTATTATTTATTAGTGACATAATTTCGTCTTATGGGAGCTGCTCTTTATTTACAATCAATAAATTTATACCCATCCAAAACAAACAAATCAACAAAAGTAAACCAACAATAAACTTAAATTGAGAAAACAAACAAATAAACAAAAAACAACAACAAACAAATATTTGTTTTACACAGTTCACATTTCAATGTACTACCTGGTGGCAGTAGATGTAGTGTGTAGTGGTTTCGACACACTAAAAATTTAAACCAAAATCAGTTTTGATTAACTCGACTTGACGAATAATTACGTACATCTAACTTTCGATTTCGAGTAAGTGGATCATATTGAGGAAAATAGAAAGCAACAGCACGACGAAAAATTCAATAGAAACTCCCGGCCTGAAGGTAAAAAAAGAAAACACGTAAAAAATATTTTTCATCTGTACCTATTGTTTTGAGTCACTTTTTTTTTGATTTCAAAAAACTCCATCAAAAATGTTGAAAAAATTTCAAACCTCAATGATATAAGTTAATGACGTTTACAATACGAAGGTGTAAGAAAAGAAGAAAAGAAGGGAAACACTAAATGTAAATAATTGTCGGCGTTAAACGTTCGCACGATTGTTTTGTTATGAGGGCCATTGTGCAGGTTCGGTTGGCTCATAAAACTGGCCAACTTTCATTGGTTTGGTTTTCTAAAGCGATTTAGAATGGCGAAAACAATGGGGGCGAAGAGCAGCGTCGCTGAGGCTGATGCAGGAAAGTGAATCCGGTCTTTGCTGGTGAAAATTGAAAACCGCGAGCCCCGCGCGAGTGAAAATGCGACTCGACCAGCTCAGCGGACTGTGGAAAAGGAGCAATTTGAAAGTGCGGCCACGCGCTCTCGAACAACTCATTAATTTTCACCGGGCGAGCAACGAAAGTGTTGCTCAAAACGGAGAAGCCGCCGCCGACGTTCAAAATGAATCCGCAAATGTGGAGCGCGACACTCAGCTGCCGATATAGAGACGCGTTCGGATTTCTCCAAATCAGCCTAGGGTCAACTTTTCATAGAAAGTTTTGTGATTCGCTGCTTAACGAAATCGGGTCATGTGTTATTTTGCCACTCATTTCTTTATCTTCTTTTCAAACATATTTTATTTATAAATGTCAATCGGACTGATTTCAAAAATTATTTTTAAAGTTGAACCTTGAACAATTGAATATGTAATATTCGGAATTTTAAAATTCAAAAGCAGTTTATTCTTTTTTTTTTATTCCACTTTTACATGCTTTCATAAAATTTAACCTTATAATGAAATTTGATAAAAAAGTGAGGTGTGACAAGTTACCCTGATGTCACAATTACCCTACTTGACCCAGCATGTTTTATCGCATTTATCTAAGAACAACAATTGATAACGATTGATGTTTATCTGATGATCATGTCTTCTCTGGATGTTTTCATTTTTTCATTTCCGCAACAGACATCCAGCAACAGATCACATTATTTACTTTCTCTTCACTTTCGTTCAGTATAGACCACTGTACCATTTTTGTACAGATGATCCAATCCGAATTTTCAACAAATATGTCACACCCTCACAAAGACCAGCTTTTCGTTTTCATTCTTTCTTGAGAGGTCGCTGAGTTGTTTTGTCAATAAAAACCAAATGTCATTCGATTGAAAAAAAAACCAACACAAATTAAAAAACGAGAAAAAAACGAATTGCAAGGTGATATTGACTCGATCATTAATATTCACAGCTGACTCAAACTCATTTGACTAATTAGCAGACCGACCAAACTTGTTTCTTGCGTTGTAATCGTCAAGACCATCATATCATCCCAAGATGACAATCGACCGAGCGTTATGTATCTCAATCAAACAACAATCCCATTATCTTTTATTTGGTTTCCTCTCTGATGGACAAAACCTTGAAAGATCATGCAAAGGATAGAAAGTACGGAGAAAGTCAATGAAGAAGGTACACGCCAGCGCAAGAAATCTTTGTCATATGGTTTTTCAGATGAAACGTATTTGCGTACGGATCTGGCTGCGAGTGAACGATAAGTCAGCCTCGACGGCAAAAAGCTGACTTGAGGCAAATAAAAGTGTATCGAAGGCGACTGCCGAGGAGAAATTTTTTGACATTGAGGGTATACTTACGACTTGTCAGGTCGTTTCAATTAGTACGAACGAAAAACAAAACAAAAACTCAAGACAAAAAATAACGGAAAAAAGCAAACAAACTAATTAATCGAATCGATGCTACAAACTGATAATAAGTTTGAACTTGTATAAAAATTGAATCAGAACGAAAATAAAGGGTTGCTTTATCTTAAAAAAGTTGGATTTGAAAATAGGATAAGCAGAGGCAGCTCTTAGATTAGATATAGGATTAATAATAAAATGAGCAATCGGTTTGAACAGCAACCGGATGATGGGTCGATCTCGCGGAGGGCGGGGAAGCGATTTGGACATCCACGGCCCTGAGCCACTTGCGACAGTAGGTCAGCTCTTCGCCTCGTTTTCGAGCCTCCATTATGCCACTCGCCTCTCCAGAAGAGCGCTCACAATTTTACTCCACATTCGTCGTTAGGCTTATTTTCACCTCGCAATCTTTTTATTTAGTAACAAATAAATAAACATTGCACTAACAGTCATTTATAGAAGGAATCCTCTGGAACACTTGTAAACACTTTGAGAAAACTTGAATTCCAACTGATGTGTGCTGGTAAGTTTTCGGGTCCTGGCTGGTACAATGCGAGTGAAATATGCGTGGATGTCCTAGAGAAAACGCGTGCGATACAAAAGGCCAAGTGTGGTAGAAAGCTTTCATGAAGAGAAAGTGTCGAAGACAATCCCTTATTCAACTGTTTTTATTCCGATCAAATCAGATAAAATTAAACAAACCAATTTTTATGCTCCAAAAATAACTATTTCATCAGAACCACTTTATCATCGACGATTTGAAAGAAATTCAACAGTTTGATTGTTTCTACATAAAATGTTTGTTGTTTTGATAAGAATTCCATTGTCCAAACTTTTTCAAGAAATGCGATTTTGATGGCAATGCTAGACCCACTTTAACATTATCGCGCCTTTGACATGTGCTTATAAGAAATGCAAAGTTAATTTGAAATGTGAAAAGAACGACAGACGAATAATATTGACACAAAGTTGGAAGTCTATTTGGAATAAACGTAGGAAATACCGTACTGCCAATCGAGGGAAAAAAGGAATTTGTTGGGTGTTTGCATGTGTGCGCGTGCATTTAGGATTCCACGTGGGTGGCGAATAAGAGAAATCAAAAGAAACGAGGACCCTCCGAAATCGAGACGAGGGTGAGGGCCCTCGTCTGCTCGCCATAGGTATACACATCCTCGTATTTACTCATTTCAGCCTGTCTCTCAAGTACACTGCCAATTCGTATCTCTCAAGATAATTGCGGATCTGTTGTCAATAAACGTCGCTAATTTTGCGAGACAAAAACATCCAATTTTTTGTCAAAACGAATTGAAGTAGGATTTGGAATTTCGGAAATTGTTATTCCAAGTTAGGTAGTGCCGGCGAGAGTAAGGAAAGTGTAAAAAAAGGTAATGAAAGAGTACGGATATCGCAGAATGTTCACGTAATATTGCAGGCGTTTTTAGATCGATCCTGGAGGTTGTATGGGGCTGCTGAATAGGGAGACCCTCGAGGCAGGCGCTGGCGTTGCGTTTCGATGGGGAATAATAACGAGGGACGCGCAAAACGAATATTCCCAACGAGGGTTCAAACCCGAGCTCGAGTCTAAGGCTGCGTCTTTGCAGCTCCTGCTTTTGGTCAATGAGGCCCACCCTGTTCGATTTTCACCCTAAGCTCCTTTTACCATGTCTACCTATTTTGCCTTTTACTTTGCACGAAATTTCTTTTTTCTCTCTTTTAACAATTATCTTTCTTTTTACTTGATATCATGAATTTAACAGTCCTTTCTAGATGATTTTCATGAAACATTTTCTAGATCAATTTGTTTCTCTTGAAAATTGAATTTCTTGAAGAAATAATGTCATATAGTATAGTCGTTCAGTAATGAAGTGATTAAGTGTTACTATTATTTTCTACTATCACTTTCGAAAAGATTTAGAAATGTTTTTCACCGAGTGCAATAAAACATTGAAATCGAGCAGTGAAATTAATCTGTTAGGAGCGAATTAAATAGAAGACAAGACATTGTCAAGAACGCGGATTTCTTTTCTCGTTTTCGCATGCTTACTCACGGTTAAAGTGAAATGTTGTCGAGAAATTGAACGGTCTTTTGGGACCAGTTCACTTTTTTTGTCAACAAGCACTGACAATAATTCAATAAACTTGCTTCCAAAGAAAAATCACTTTCAAAGTTTTATTTAAATATTATTTTCCGTTGATATTTATCATTTGAATTTAGTACTGGAACATTTGGAATGTTGAAAAATGGTTAAAGAAGGTAAAAGGAAAAAGGGAGATAGAAAAAGAGCAGCTGGGCAAAAAGAGGGATTCCGGTTAATAAGTGTTTGGCACATCTGAAGAGCGACAATAGGCCTGGGCGAAGGTGGGGCATCCATTGTGACAGCTTGTATCGCAATTATCCACGCCGGCCACGTAGATAGAGGATATGCCGAGTGACCGAACAATTTAAATTCCGTCTGTTTATGAAACACGATTAATCGGGCTTCATTGTTTCAATGCGGAGTTGGCTGGGAAATTGGTGACTTTCCTTAAACGGATGGCGAAATGAGCGAGACAAAGCCAATACGGTTTGTGCAGTGTCGCCGCTTGTTCGACAAAGCCTCAACACAATTTGACCTCGTGCCGCACAAGTGTTGTAATACCATTTCAATAGTCGTTAGGTGTGCAAAGAGAAAGTTGTGCCCGCTTTAAAAAAAAGGGATGCCATTATTTCGTCGATAAACATTGTAGCATTTCGCGAGGCGTGGGAACTGGTTTTGAATTTGGGCGACGAATGTTGACGAAGAATCTACATTCGAGACCATGATGCTGGATGAAAGTCTTATCCGGCAAAACATTCGAGAATCTGGATCGAAAACAATTTGTAATTGAAATTAATATTCAAGTGGAAAGCATCGCACAATGGAGTGTTCTCAGATTTACATCGGACTGTTCGCGCGTACATTTTCCAGATCGGTTGGCTCGGCGATCATATTTTGCATTGAAATGAGCGTTGAATTTCAGACAAGACGGCAGCGATTCGTTATTGGATTTGTAAAAGTGTATTGGAACATAATGTCGATTGAATCGAATAGTTTCAATATTAATTTCAGATACCATTTGCAATAAAATAGGAATGACAGATCTCCGATGGGCCGTGTCAAACATCTCAAACGTGCAATCAATTTTCCCCCTACCTTTTATCTATCTTTTTGTACTGTATCTCTTTTACGATTTTTAATTCACTTTTTAAATTAACATTTTCGCTACAAAGTTTTCAAAAGATAACCCAAATTTCGCAAACTTATTTTCAGAGTTATTTCTCTTCAAAACTAGCCAAAAATTGTTAAAAAAATCGATGAATTGTAAAAAACTTATTTTTATATTCATACCTTTTTTGAATCAACATTTTGCAATAACATCCTAAAATCGCATCTCATGGAACATAAGTAGATCTTGAAAGAAGAAGCTAAAAGCCAAGTTTGGGTACACTGAAAAGCGGTTAAATATTGTATAGAAGGGAATTTCGACGAATTTGTGAAAACGCGCCGGGTATAGAGGATTTGCGCGAGAGAGAATTTGAGGTTATATCTACAGTGAATAGCGATAGCATCGCACAGATAAGCGTATGTTCGGGTGGATCGTAGTTATTTAGGCTCCGTATAAATATAGTCTCCGGCGTTTGCAAAGTACACCGAATATTACGCGTAGCGCCGACCGCGGCCTGATAGTGCCATCAGCCTTTCTCCGCTGCAGGAGCATCCGTGCGCTAACGAGCCATATACGCGAGTTATAATGGATTTGATCGATTAATTTCGCAGGGCTCGAGAGGGTCCGACGCAATTTCGCCTGCATATTCTCCCTGTTCCATCGGAATTCGCCTCGTAATAACGTGTTCAAAAGCATATCAAACTAAAACAAAATACTAAAATACCACACGACTTGGAACAAAGCAACTTTGATTATAAATTTTCCCTCGAAAAAAGTTGATTGGAAATAAGTTATGCGATTTTTTCTGGTTAGATTCCAATCTTTTCGATGGAGGCTATACATAACTTTTCCAACTTCTGATAGTGATTCGGTACTTTTTGCAAATTTCGACCGACCTATATTTTCTCACTCTTGATGCTTTGGTAAACATTGTTCATTCGAATTCTAGGATACGCCATAAAGGACACTGTTGTTAAACCTGATTTGCATTGCAATGTCGCGCATCGCTCCGTCGAATTTAAGGCCATCAATATTTTTGCATCTTATTAAAATCATCTTTTCTGTTTTGATCAGCACAGAGCCAAACAAACTTTGAATAAGTGCGAACGAAAATAAAACAGTGTGTAAACTTCAGCATGATTTTAAAATGGTGAGAAATGATGAATCTATTGAACAATGATTGTAACATTTGTTAGACCCGTGTAAGCTGCAGAAACGAGTTTATACGAGGGCATCGGATTTAGTATAGCTGTCGTGAGAGTGGAGCAACCTCGCGTTGGTGCAGCCTCCTCGAACGTGCTGCAAGTTTTGGAAAGCGTATTTTTCGTGACTCCCGCGCAGACCTATAACTCTTTTCTCTGCGCGTTTAAGTAGAACAATCATTGCGCCAGCTAACAGCCAAATAATGATGCCTGTGAAATTATACCCTGTCGTTATTAATCATTCGGGTTTCACATTCGATCAGGCAAAATTGCACAATTTTTTTCCTTCAAATTCATCCTCACGAGAATTCTTCGAAGCAAAACATTTTTTCAAGAGATAATTCAGAAACTGAACTACGATCGATCGTTTTGTAACTAATTGGTAACAATGTTTACTGCGTTACGTCTATTTGTGAACACTCTAATCAGATAATTCGATTCTTTTTTTTTTCATTGAGATTACATCAAAAGTGAGCATTTAACGTTATGCTCTGCCTCGTGTCGTTTGGTAACCTACATTATTTAATTGACCTCTATTAATAAGAAGGTGATGTAATCTCACGTGTACACATATTGTTATTGTCAACGCGGCAATGGCAAAGAACTCGCGTGCAAAAAAACTTTGCACTCATTGAAAAAAAAGACACGAACTCCCGTTCCGCAACGTGAGGTTTTTGCGTTGACAAAAAAATAATAAGATAATAGGATAGAAACAAGAAGCCTGAAAAAGATTAACTTGACACGTGTACGATCATCGACGTTTTTTTTTCGTCAAGAAAAATAATCGCAGATAACTTTCCATGACTCAATTAAAAGATTTTGCAAATTTGCAAACTGCCAAAAGTCGCAAAAAAGAATGATTAACAGTTATGATGCTTAAAATACTCACATAATGATACGAAGTCTTTCATTTTCCAATCTGAAACAGAAAAAAAACTTGTTTCAAATTCTGACAAATGAACCGTGATAATTGATCCTGGAATTATTAATAATTTAGAACTTAAGCTTTAGTTTTGTTTGTTTTCATTATTTAGTTTATAATTTCAAGTTTGACCTTTTTTCCTAGTTTACACTGAAATTGACACCTGAAAAACTCCAAACGATATCTGCAATTTGGCAGTTCAGTGACAGAAAATAATTTCGTCCGTTTCTTTTGTATACTCGGATGATTCTGATCAGCGCGCGGTTGCTCTTGCCAACATGAATTCTTGACCTCAAAAGTGCACAGTGGATTAATTGGATTAATGTGTGCTGACCTCAAAAAATTAATTAATGATTTACTCGTTGGAATTGAGTTTTACGTCGGCGAGTCGCGACTGATTATTATTGATGCCCTCGTCGCATTAGGGCCGCAATAAAAAGCACAACGAAACGAAAAAAGAAGGATGTTCTGCGTAGACTAGATCGTTCAAGTCCTTCTTCTGCGAACCTATCAAACGCATGCGAATATTAAAATGTTTCCAGGAAACGTTCACAACGCACTGATCTTGCCGGCTTTCAACATCATGAATATATCTTCTTGACGATTAAACAGACGTCTTAAATGAAGGCTTTTGAGGGCGCTTCTTCTGATCAATTTATGTCCTATTGTTTCAGCTCAACAATTTTGATTGTACATTTCAATTTATTCCGATTTTTAAATTTCGATGAAAGTCGAACAATTTTCAGTCAAAAAAAAGGAATACAAAAATTTGTAACAGAGTTTGAATAGAAGTTCAGTGTGAAAAGTTGACAGAAAAAAAGTTCTAGTTTACAATAATTTTGGTTTGTGGAACGTGGTCTCTCGTCACGAGGACAGGGACGGGCTACTTACTATACACGTTATAAGATGAGAGCGACGGACGCTTAGCCTAGATCGTCGCTCATCGTCTTTGTACGAGATCCTTCGTTCGTATCGTAGGAGTAGCCGGAAAAATTCCTCCTCTCATGTCCGAATCTCGGTCACCGCTCCAAAACGAGCTTGCTCCAATCACTTTTGTGTACGATAAATAACACATTGTGTGTTCTTAGGCAATTTTTTCACTTAACTGTGTCGCATTACGTAATTCTAATCTATGCACCCTTTTTTCACCTTTGATAAAAAATATCATACATTTATTTCAATTAACTAAACGTTTAATTGCAACTTTTGCGAAATTTTTTATTGAACTTAGATACATTTCTATACAAAAAATTGTTTGAAAAAAAAATCTTTTCGGTTTTGAACAAATGTTTTGAATATTGTTTGAAAATAATCGTCGAATGTTTGTTCAATGTGTACGTATTTATTCGCTTAAAAGACGCGTTCCGGATCAATTTATCTTTTTCTACCTGAGACGTATCTTTTTTCCGTTTCAACAATTACAACAAGTCAACTGTATAATATAATTAATCGACATCTTGTATAAACGGATAAACTGCAAGGCTGTTACAGTCGCGAGCACGCGAATAAAACATTCAGGAAAAAGCAGAGAGTAAGAAAAAGGGATAATTAATATTATGTCAATTACATGAAGAAACGATACAAAACGGAGACGACGAAAAAAAAGGATTGCAACGTTAATTAAAAGTGACAGGGGGAGGCAAAAATTGGCGTGCCTTTTGGCGCAGTGCACACAAAAGTACTTTCACCTCATCTTTTCAACGAGCGTTCCTTTTTCTTTGCCATATGGTATATTTTATTTCGCACGCGACAACGACCTCGCGCTCATAAACCACCGAGCGCCGGCACATTGCAAACAATCTCATTAATGCTGATAAATGCGCGCTAAGGAAACCGAACGACTTGTTTTGTTTAATCGTTCGCCATCGTGCAAATTATAGATCCCGAATTCGCTCATTAGTCACCCGATTAGTGTTTTTTAATTAGCCTCGTTCGACCGTTTTATTAACCCTGCTGTACGTTCAATTGTCATGCTTTATTTTCTATCGCTCTATTGCGTGAACACCCCCTCTCATCTTTCAGAACGAATTTTCAACGACAGTATCGCATTCAACCAATTTTAAAATTTTTTTTTTCAATCCACGTATTTTATACTTGTTTTTGATTTTATTTAATTTAATCTCCTGTCACAGCGCTTTAATCGATGAAAGCCGAACTTTCCCTGACAATAAAAAAGCACGATTAATGTCACTTTCCATTTTAAAGCACGATTAAAATCTGCATCGAAAACGCATTTCCGTAAACGATATTCCGTCAACTGGTGCACGAACGTATAATCAAATGGAAGGTGTGAAATCAGTTTTTACTTGTCGAACAAAAAATTGGCTTGAGATTTATTGTCAATTGGTTTCAGGCATGTAATTTTTGTCAGTCCAGATTTCTACTTTCCTCAAGTGGCCACGAAAAGAAAGTTGAGAGACAGCTTGATCTTTGACCCACGGTGCCAAAAGCATGATTCGCGTGTCAACCGCAAGAGGGACGTGATGCGCACAAAGACAGTTGTGCCCGGTGATGTTATATAGGTAACGCGCGTGAAAGGTTCGCGGCTCGCCTCGGCAATTGCAAAATAAGTGGACCGAGACGGAGTCTGACGCTTAGGTCTCTTTTGTGCAATTCGACTGAAGACAAATTAACAAACAAACTTGTAATCTAATATTCATTCGCATTTCGTCATACACGTCGTGTTAACAGTCCTAATAACAGTTTATAATAATTTTGTTTTACACAACTTTGTGTTACGAAGTTTGGGCATTTTTTTGCAAAATCGCTTCTATTTTCGAATTCCCTAGTTAATGTAACATTTCTAATAATGAGAAGTTACCGAACGTAACAGTTTAACAGTTCGGTTATTCAACGAAAATGATTATGGCATGTGCGTAATCACTGTGTATTGTAAAAGTAACAAAATGGTTTATCGGCGAGCCGAACGCAATCGCGGTTCATGCTTGTGTAAAGAGAAAAGGTCGTTTTGAAATTGGTACATGAGCCGCGAGGCAAGTTTAAAAGTGAAACCGTTGGTTCGTCACAGCGTTGAGAACTAAAAGTGATTTGGAGTGAGAGCACAGCGACAGATCGGGCATTAGAAACGAAGTGATAAATTTTACTGATACAAACGATAAACACACGACTTCCTATTTGTCAGCGTTCCATTTCCTTCTTTTTGTATGTTTAATCTCCACATTCGAAACAAGAGCGGAAAGAAAGTTGCCTGCAACTTCGATTCTATTAAAAGTTAATCAATTGAAAATTAAACGAATCGATGAAAGTTTAAAAAAAACCAATACCCCGATTAAAAAGTAGTTCTTTATTTGAACCGTTCAATTAAAAATCTAAAAATATATTTTCTTTTCATAATTAGGTTTGATTGGAGGAAAATTAATCATGGATGAGAAATCGATTTTTCGGTTGGTAATTGGAACGAGGATTCGTATTGGAATCAGCGCATTTGTAGAAAATTTGCGTCTCGCTTATGTACGCGGCGGATAAAATGGCAGCGCCTTTTGCGTGGGAGTTGAATGTGCTTTAGAAAGTACTTCTTGAGGCAGCGATCATTTCCGCGCTCTGCCATTTGCATGCGATGTGAAATTTTCTCATTTTTGACGTTACGCAAAAACCTCGAATCAAACGATTATCCACGTGTGGCCGTTAAATTGCGCAAAATTAATTGAAAACCGTTTCATTAAACTGTAATCTGAATTGAACAAAAATTCATCGTTAATAAATTGCTCCGATCGGGGTGCAAAAATGCAAATGCACATGCGGAAGTTCTCGTGATTACATCTGCTCAAAATTACACGTTCGAACAAAAACAAAGCAGACGATCCGTCAGAAAAATCGTCGATTAATCAAGATGTTCAGCACTTTTTGACACGCGTTTTTACTATCACTGGACAATGTTGCGTTACGAAATGGGATCGTCCGCTTGGTGCCCTTAATTAGTGCGATGAACACTCGTTGCTTTGTGCGCCAGTTTCTTTATTAATACCCTCGTTATTTTAACTCCTGCTCGACTGAAAAAATGTCATCTCAAGTGGCCATTAGTTCCACATACCATTTTTTTCTCACAAAAAAGTTCCAAAAAAACTCATTCAAAGGACGATTGAAGTTGACCGATCGAAACATACCTGATTACAAGGTTTTTCAAAACGATCGACTAATTGGCAAAGAAGCCATGTCCTTAATTTGTCGGATGAAATTATAAAATGATTATGAAATTTGACGGTAATCCGTTGATGCGCAACGAAGAAAAAAAAACGTGCACGATTGCTCGCCGTGACCCGATGACCGAGTGGTTGAAAATCAGTTGAATGCGAGTTTTGTCGGAATCAATGGCGATGGGCTGGTTGATTATAGAGATAAGGTGCGAGAGCGAGATGAACGAGGAGGATGATGACTAAGTAGTAGTGGGTGGAGCGCAAGGCGCGCGTCTAGCAAGCCTCGGGGGGGCAGGTAGACGCGTGCCACTTAAGCCCGCGAGAAACGCGGTCATAGCCTCGGCACGTCGCCGCTTAATGTTCATCTATACGAGCACAAAGTTGAACAAACTGTTTGAATGCACATTTCTTTGCTCGCATCAAGAGTCCAGTCGACCGCGTGGGCTGCCGTCGCTCCAACGCCCACTCAAAAAACCGGATTCGCACCTTATAGATCGTATAATGAATATCATAACATATAAGAGCAACAATCTTGAAACTCATTTGTTAAACTTCAACTGTCTCAGTAACAGAATCAGAAAAAATCATTTTCGTAACTAGTTTTTGTGTGAAATAAAAACGGAAAGATGAAATAGACAAAAATGTGATCGTTAGAAATTTGCATTGAATTCAAAGTGGCTTGAAAAGTCACATTTCATTATACCCATTTTCACCTTTTGACTTGCAACTGAAAACGAGCCCACAGCAAATGACTTTTGCAATGTTTGAAAATTATCGTTTGCGAAACTGCACGTTTGACTTATTTCAATAAACATTTCGAAAAATATCGCCTTGAACTGAATCTACATGCACACGTTAAAACGATTGGCAAAATTTACAAATTTCCTCTAGACTTATAACTACCGTTGCAAAATTAATCGGAACCAGCAAATTACAAGTCTTTTTCTCGCGAAAAATAAAAAAATGCTAAATAGTAGTGGTTCGGGGCAATTGCGATTCAAAAGCGGGGTACAGTGTTGGAGCGCGATTTGATGAGGCGTCGGCGTAATCGCGATAGAAGATTTGCCCCCGAAACCCTCATACCTTGATGCCGCGGAGATAGCTCCTTTTCCGCGGTTTTCTCTAATTGAACTAGTTTTCGAGATGAGGTTTTCAGTACTCGGCGGCCCCTACGATCGCGCCGCGCTCTATGCGCTGCCTGCCACTATCAACCGGCGTTTAAATTTATTCACCCGACTTTTGTCTTCGGTTCTGATTTACCGCTTGCGTTCAATCGCAAAGGAAACTTGAGCGTCGCGTTGATATAAATTTTATGCCCCGCAAATTCACGCCGGGGAAAGTCGACTCGTCTCATTTCACTCAAACCTTCTTTGTCTTTTTTTTTCTCGTCCTCTCTTTATTTCAAATCAATAAAACACTCGACTTGAGAGATCAATTGTTGAAATTTTCAAACCGTTTTCCAACCTTGTCAAGCTCCGATCGCTAATCTGCGAAGATAAATTCAGCGATTCTGTTTTATCAATAAAATATAGATCGCATGTGCGGGACGTGCACGCAATAGACGTCAAGAACAGTGTTATCAAATATTTATCAAAACAATGTTGAATATGCATGCGCGTATAAAAATGCGATTTTTCGTGCGAGAGCAGAATAACCGAAAGCAAAATATCTACGATCGATTCTGATATTGGAAGAGCAACTGAAAAGAAATTAATATTTGTGAGAGCAAAAGAACGATTTTTTTTGCACAAACGAGGCAATATGTACTTTGAAATCGATATCCCCGTATCGCTGTTCAAACAAATTGATGTCATCAAAAAAAATGCAATTTTCCAGTCACCTCGAACGACAAAAGATATTCGGAAGATGAAATGGCACTGGCGCAGGTTTCTTTCGGTCGAGTTTGAGAACGTTGGTTTGTGCAAAAAAACGCCGCCCTACATTTGCCAATGACCGGCGCCAATCTTCATCGGCCATGGTTATATTTAGTCGATATTTCATAAAGTTTGCAAAATTGAAGCCGGTCAGCCTGATTATCGCACGTGGTAACTCGGCTTTTGTAATCACTTAAACACACGTGACGCCCTTGAGACAACGACGATAATGAAACCGTTCTCGACATACATTTCGCAAAATTACAATTCATCATTTAAACAGGTTTTTTTTCTCAAGACTCGCGTCGATGGAGCAAACGTTCATAGTCTAATTTTCACTCCCTCGTTGAGGAGCCCTTTTAATCGAACCCCTCGGGTTTCTTGCCATTTGGTAGCAGGAGCAACCCTCTATCAAACATCATCTTATACACGCAGCGTACTTCTAGTACCTACCAATATGACGATGAGAGCCAGTCTGTATTACATATTAAACCGTAACTGATGGCTATGCAGTTATGAAAAATAAATAAACCACAACTATTATGACTTGGGGTTGGGGATGAAGAGAGGTGTTCTGTAACTGCAACGTTAAAAGTTGCAGCGTTTCAACTTTGTAATTTCGCAAACATAAACCAACTTATATTGTTAATTTCAAGTTATTTTATGATGTTCTGCAAAGTCGCTTTGAATTATCAAACAATCATAATAGTAGGTCACGAAAATTTAATAAAAAACTTATTAACAATCAATATAAAAATGTTTGTTTATTATTTCATAAAGTTCGACCGAAGCGATTTTCATTTGCGATCGCAAGAAACCTAATCATCTGAACTGTAAAATTTGTTTTGCTTGTTCAAGTACAGTAAGGGTGTTACAGTTAAAAAATGCTTGGCACACACGTGTGCAAACGATTATCATCATTTTCGCGGGGCGCTTGGCCGAGAAACGATTGCACAGTTAGGCGTGCTGGTCGGCGAAAAATGAGCCGCATCGGTGCATCGGTAGGTGAAGTAGGTAAATAGCCTACCGTTGACCCGTCACCTGCGCGTTCTCGTTCTATCGAGAGCACCGAGCGGTGGGAGAAAACAGCACGGAACCAAACTCCGTAACCTCTCTCGCGTTACAAATAATTTGCTTCGCGCGTGTCTGTGTGAGAGCGCGCGCAACCGCTCGCACACACGTCTCTCTGCTACAATGCGCTTTCTTCGCCCCCTCGCACTAACAACAATCTATACCAATTATCCTTACTAGTCTGATGTAACCTGTGTAATTAATCACCTTCCATTTCCCCTCTCCCTCTCTTAATTAACATGATATTATTTTAATAAAAACAACATGGTTGTAGTAATCTCAAATTTAGTGAACACAAAATTGAAAGCTTGGTATTCGTTCCGGTTCGTTTTTAATGAGACCTTAAACTTTTCTCGGCAGAGGAATTGCGGGTGTTATCGGATTTCGATATCTCGACGAGTTGTGTGTTGTACTCGCGAAAGCGAATTTCAAGTTACGATTATTGAGTCTGGTCGCTCGGGGGGACTTCGGTGCGTTGGGTACTTGTACCGACAAGACTTGCGCACCCGAAATAACATTGAGCGCGCGAATGTTATACTTCGTCTCTCCTTGCTTTTTTATTTCATCTCTCTTGCTGATTTCACATGCTCTCAAACTTTCCGAATGATTTGTTCGGTATTTCAATCTCCTCTCCGAAAGTCTCGTACTACTTTGCGTATGTACGACACGGCACAAAATAAAGGCAGTTCATTTCTGTACTTCCATAATGTCTGATCCTTTTTGTGCCTTCAACTGACACGTAACATTTACTAATTTGCAAAAATTTTGATCGTGGAGTTTTTTGTAACATTTTTAAAATATTTTATCAGAACAAGATTGAAACATTATTACTTGACTCGACCGTAAAAGTGAACATAAAGCTCTATGTGGAATGTTAGGAAGACTCAACTAGAAATAGAATAGTTGGAATGATAAATGTTTACGATACAACTATAAATTTGCTGCTCTGACATTTTATATTCCACATGGTCAAGTTAACTGTAAGCTCGAAAGTGGTGGGATTATAGCGTGTTAATAGATTTGTCATTCGAAAACGTAATTATCGGTAAACGGCGTCTTTGGTTCATCCCGAGAAGCAAGAAGCACAGATCCCACACAGCGAGTAATCTAATCAGGATATCGCAGAAGTTACAACACTTGTGAGATTTTAGTTCTGTAATCGCAGCCAAGCGTAAGGTCGCGCGTTTGTCGGCAAAACTTTAATATGCAAATTATATAGGGGGAGTCGGCTTTTTTTTACTGTATACAGACATTTAAACGATTATGTAATTATAACCAATTACATTCAATTTAATTCATAAGTACACACTTATAAGATAAAATTACGAGTGAAATTGAAATTAATTTTTATGAGAATCTTATTCGACCCAAGAAAGGTCTATGTAAAGTTCCCGTTTTGAAACTTACTTGATAAACCCTTATTGGAAAAGGTTGTTCATTGTATTATTCCAACACTTTTTCACTATTTCCCCTTGTTAGAGAACTTATAAGGCGTTTGTTAGGCTTGAATGAAAAATCCAAAAAGAGAATTGAAGAAAAATGTTTTCCAAATAAAATATTTTGAACCAACAAGCTTTTGTTAGTTGGATTAAATCGGTGTGAAGATTTTTAATTCATATTCGTTAGCTTGCATTAAATAACAAAATTATGAAAAAAATGTAAAGAGTATTAAATTTGAATCAACACTAGAACGTGTACTAAGAAGCACACATTTCCTGCGATTAAAACAAATGACCTTTTTCTGCACAAAGCGTTTGAGTTGGCGGCCCCGCGCATCCTATCTTGTTCTTTTTTTTTATCCTCGTTTGATAAAACAGCATAAAATAAAGCAGGCAAACAAGCTGCACGACTACTCGCGCGAGCGTGTAAACGCAAAAATTGGGAACAGTAAATTATTTTGTTAACCCACAAAGCGCGCGGCGGCGCTGAAATTGTGCAAGCCAACACTGCATCAGTGTTGCGATTGCGTAACGCGATTGGTGCGCGCTTGACTAAATAACTGCCTCGTTTTGTTGGAGCGTTGTTTGCACAAACGCGTCTATTATTTGTTCCGATGCTCGTTGACGTTACACCATTAATCGCGATATTAATAGCGTCGTGTGTGCACTGGCGCATTATTAGGGTCGAAGCCGACGAGGCCACACCTGAATCCTCGACATACCGGCACAATGCGAGCGCGCCATGCACGCACGTCATTATCATTTTATCGTCAATCATACGCACTAACGCCAGACGTTTACTTTACCAAAATCAATGCTCCGAATCCAGTTGCCCTCTGGCGAAATCACGTTCACTATTTCATAGCGATGAATTCCATATTTCAGTCGTCGCATTCAAAACATTGTTCAACACTTTTCTATCTTGTTCGCAGTTTGTTAAAACTTAATTTGTCGCGCTTATCTTGTAAGATTCACACTGTGATGTACAGTGTGAGTAAATTGATAAAACTTGAAACGATTTGTTTTGTGAACTTTTCTGAGGTGAATTTTTGGCGACTGAAATTGTTGTATAGACTGAACAGACAAAAAGGGGTTAAGTCTTTTGTTATAGGTATATTAGTCAAAGTCTCAAATGGGGTCGGCCGGTTCATTCGCGCAACTGCAACGAAACGAAAGTCGAATTTTTAACGGAACACTGTATACTTGTACAAGCAACAGCCCAGATGTTCTCCGACCGCATGCTTTTACCCCTAATCTGATAAACTCAAAAAGTTTATACGTTAAAACGTCGGGAACAAATTGTTTTAAATAAACATGTAAATTTGTGTTTTCAAGTGAAATAAATTGTGTTACTCTTTCCTCGACATTACGTTACAAATAACGGTAAATGTGATTGAATAAAAAAAGTCGCAAATTTTGCGTTCCAACGCGAACGGAAAATTGTGTTAATTTTTCAAAATTGTGAATCGCGAATTTTCGCGTACTTTTCTCATAAGTTGATAATCAGTTTGGAATGCAAAAAAGAGATAATCGCAGAGGCGGAAAGAAACGTTCGTTTGATCTCCTCTGGCTGGAATATTAAAAATATCCGTGATTTACGCGCGAGCACACGGCAGCGTACACGGTTATCCTTTTATGTAACGCATAGATCGTGCGGCTCGCGTCTGCGGATTGTATATACACGAGACACGGTCTGGAATATAAATGGACTTACGCCGCGGAGTTGATAGCGCAAAGCAAAAGAAAACGAAAGCAGAGCCGCGTGTGCGCCCGCCAACGAATGAGCGGCTTTTTTTTCTTACTCTCTCGCTTCCAACGCGGCGATTCAGCGACGGACTGGTTTATTTGATAACGCGCCGCGAGCAACCTGACGAATAATCTCACGAGGAAGTGCTCGCAAATCATTATACACTTTGCCAATTACAATTTTTACATTTCGTTTCTCGCTTTCTAACAGTTTCAATCCCAGTACTCCAGAAGGCAAACATAAAATGTCTGCTACCATTCTATATATGGTAGAATGTATATTGCATTTGACGAAATATGTATCGGTTCTGTGAATTGAAGTTTTCATAAAAATGTTCGATTCCTTTTTATACGATTTTCAGCAGTGCACACTAAAGCGACGTTTTAGAGATCAAAAATTAGATTGACACATTAGCCTAAATGATTGAAATTTGTACGTTGGCTAAAATTCAAATACGTAATGCAATTAAACCATTTGCAATCGGGGTGCAGAGGCTAATCAAATTGTTTTTACGACCACTTTCGAGACAGCATTCAATGCTCATTACAACTTGTGATTACGCGAAAGAAAGTCCACACTTCATTTGCCTTTTTCTTCGGTTCAATTGAAATTGAAACGTTTTTCAGAGAATAACGACAGTTACGTCGCTCAGTTTGGCTGTCAATTGCGATGAAAGTATATTAATAAAAGCGAAAAAGGAAAAAAGCAAGAGAAACCGATAACGATTTGGAAATAAAAAGTTGGTTTCATCTGTGCCACCGCCTACGTGTATTCGAAATTAGCACACCGAACAAAGTGTACCTGCGAGCAACACGACCGCGAGGTTTCATTGCGCGGGCTTTATAAAACGAGGGGAAAAAAAAGCAGAAGTTTTAAATTGAATAAATCGTTGGGGAATGTGAAAAATGTGTGATCTGGAATGATAAATGCTGAAACACGTTTTGATTGTGAATTTGCGCATGGCCGAGGAGAGGATAAGTGCGCGCGCGATCCAGAGACAAAGGAAGGAGAACAGCACGACTGAAAGCGCGCTCCGTGGAATCAGAGTCGAGCCGGAGCAATTGGGTTATCATCGGTTACGGCGCGCCGAGGCTTTCTAGCTTTCTACGCTTATGCCAAGGATGTCCACATTACAAGGAAGCCCCCTCCCCCTCGTTCTGCGCCACTCTCCGCATATTAGTCCGGCCGTTATCGTCCTCGAGAAATCCTCCTCCACCTTTTTCCTCTATATACTCTTAACCTTTCACACACGCCAGCACACTGCCTCTTCGCCAAAATGTCATTGTGTGATCTTTCATGCAAAACCAACAGCACCGATCTCCAACGCGCGCCCAGCAGCCGTTCCATTTACAATCTTCATCCCACAGCTTATTTGTTTACAATTTTTTTGTACCTTTTAATATTTTATTTTTCAACTATGTTCAAACTGATGGAAATGTTCGATCTGAAAAAGCTCTAGCAATGCTGACCCATAAAAAGAGGAAAAGCGCAAATCAAATTTGACTGACAAAAGAGTCGTGACGTACGAGACAACGAGTTTGAGCAATTCGCCACTCGCGTCGGGTCATGACTTTCTTTTAATCATTACCATGCAAATGCCGAGTACGCTTTTGCAATCGTAAAACTCGACAGGCGAGTAAAAAATGAAAACTCTCTCGCGCGCACGCGGCAAGACTTTCCCTCGTTCATTTTTCGCGCCGAGTTTCGTTTTAAAGCCGCGCTTTTTTCGCTTATCCCTTGATATGGTGCGCTTTTGAGAGACGCCAGCGACCTCGATGCAAGCGAGAGAGTAGTTCACGTGTACTTTCCCTCGCAAAGAAAGCACCTCCTCTTTTTTTTTCTTGCTCCTCGTTCGGCACCCTAAAGATTCGACGAATGCTTGCAAATGGCAGTGAAACGAATTGCAAAATTTCCCAAACGCTTTGAATTGGCGTGCTCGGATATAAAATTTGCGAATAAGTAGACGTACGTACGGATTTTCGGTAGTTCAGATTGAGTAAAAAATTGTTCCGTTTTTGACATTCGTTTTGGGAACTGCGAACTTTTTACATTTGTGAAACATTTTTTTTTGCCACCGGATTTGTTAATTACTTACAGCCATGAACTAAAAAAACAATCCAATTTCTTTTTAATATATTTGGTTTCGTAATTCGCAAACTTAGTTTATTGCAGAAGTTAGTTTTGTTGCGAAAAGTCGAATCTAAATGATAGTCAAGATTCTAGATTTGTTTATCGAGTATAATAAATTTTCGAAATTGTCATTAAAAAACCAAAATGTCAATTAAACAGGATGAAAATTGTGTTCTATAGGCTTCAAACTTTTGAAATCTTAAAACCGTGTTATTTTAATTCAAACTATAAAAGTTTTTTTTTTAGAAAGGAAATGATTCTTGTTTAAAAAAAAAGTAGATAGAGGGCAAATCTGGTCCACCTGATTTAGTACCGGCGGTTGGGTATTTAGCCGGTGAAACTCCGGCTGCCGTTGGCAGTATTGAACGGGGTGAATGCTCTTGCGCAATGCACGTGGGCCGCGATACCGATCGCGCTACACTAGCCAACCCCGTGCGTCTGGGTGCGCTAAGCGTTCGCCCCCTACAAACGCATTCGTTTGTCTTATTGCAGCGTTAATCATTCAATATACGCTCATTTCCTTCGTACCATCAAGATAAATGCCATCCGAGCCGAAATATGAGATACTCTTCTGAAAATTCAATTACGTTATTTCAATTACCACAATTTTGATAAGAAATTTGACTTTGATAATTATAACATTTGCAAATATCCTTCAAAAGACAATTAGAATCTGAAATTTTTGCAAAAAGTGTGAAAGGTTCGCGGATTTCAATTTAGAAAGGAAGCATTTCACGGTTTATGTAATGGAATGAACAAATAAGTGATGTTTCGGATCATGAAATATGAATTTATCAATGAAGCATTGCGTGTAGGAACAGTGCGATAGAATCAAACGCTGCGAAATGTTAGTTAACAATTTATTTTAGTCTGACGAATAAAATCGAATTCAATTCGCTCGACTAAATGCACTCTCGGTAACAGGTTAAAACATTTTATACCTTCCAACCATGTTCATGACATTTTACGCCGCATCAAATGCAGAGATGGAATTTAAACAACGAAAATTGTTCGCTCAAAAAGTATCACTTGTCTCTCGACGTTGCTATTTCGAAATACTAATCAAATTATTCCTAATTACTCCAACTCAATTAAAACTTCTTCTTTCCATTGATCCGAAAACGAGTAAAAAATGTTCCAATTATGTAAATGTGATTAAAATTAACTACACTTTTTTTGTTCTTTCGATTGACAATTTGTCATAATAATTTGTCATAATCATATGATTAATCTGCACCTGCACCGGCTGAAACATCATCATCGCCTTTTTGTGACGCTCGGAATTGACTCGAGGTTCGAATAATTAAAACGCGACCTTTGATCTCAACAATGCCATCTCATCGTCAATCATTCGCCCGTTTATTATTGGCATTGACGATCGTCATGCGCGTCGACTTGTTTTCGACTCAATTTGAACTTGAATTTTGATCGAAATTTTAATTGTTCGCTCATTACATCACAGTCCTCTGAATTACATTCGACTTAACCAAACTGATTTTCTGCTTAGATTAACTTAATCTCTTCAAATGGGCTTACACTTGAACCTGCGAATTCAATCTAATTACCAAACACATACACGAAAATGCTTTGAGTTAAATTGTCCAAACATGCAAAACACGTCGCACTGTTTTGTCTTTAAAATTGAATCTTGCATGCAACTTTTGTCGAAAAGAACAAAACACCAGAGACAGAGAGAAACTTTATGAAACGCGCTCAAGTGCTTTTGAGATCTGAATTATACAGCGATGGGATTGTTGCCGCTCTGCCCTCTAAGCTAACCGCGTTCTGTGAAACCTTTGATCGTTTATTAATTCAGAACACGAAGATTAACCAAACAATGTTTGGATTAATGATTTTGTAATTACAATTTGAAAGGTTTTTTGTCTAGGATATTTAAAATTACGACGAATGTTATCTATCTTTGTTTTCGCGTTGATTTCGGAAAACAGCAACAAATTTGCGAGGTAAAAATTAGATGAGGTGCCTGCTCATCGATGAGGAAAAGGACGATAATGTACATCGACGATGACGTTTTGTACGCGACGCTTATCTCCACGCTCGAGAGCGCTTGCTCGTCGCAAATTTTGCCTAAGGGGCACAACCTTCCAATGCACAGCAATCTTTCATAATGCGCACGCTGTCATTAAATTATCATCAATTATATCATTATTTATTAATCATTATTCAATGAACTCAAAACATTCATAAAATTTAACTGGTGTTATTAAGGTGATTGTGTCAGTTAATAAAAATAAGTCGACGTTGCACACAATTTCGACAATATGAAATTCTACATCTTTGAAATTGCATCATTTGACAATAAGTTTTCGTTATTTAATATCTCAGTGGGTAAACCCACAACTATGTTGAAACAATCAACTCGAATGAAACGCAAAATAATGTTCACAAAGACAAATTTTTGGACTTTTTTGAAAGACAAGTAGATTTTGAATGAAATATCTTGTCTTAGAAGGGCTAGGAGAGAAAATGGAAAAAAATCCTGAAGATTTCCGCGAGTCCTTGGAGTTGTCAGGAAATCGGTGTTTTCCTTCAGGCGATTTTTGTATTCGATACTTTCACTAATGGAAACGAGACACGCGAGAGAAACCGCGCTTAATATCATTTTCCCACGAATTCTAAGCTGATTGCCTGTAGCCCGAGTGATGGTAGCGATTGAGCTCTCGTGACTTATTGTCCTTTCAATTAGCAATGTGCAAAAAGCGAGCGCCGTCAGTGTCGCGATCACGTCACGCTATTAGTGACGAATATTTTCCGCTACAACTTTTCATTCACTCTAATTCTCACTCGAAATCTCACATTTGCCTCTATTTTCATAATGAACATATTTGTTTACAACATTTCTGACCGAATTACACCTTACTTCGTCATTAATTATTTTTAGCATCAAAATGTGTCTACCAGACTGAAACTTGAGTTGAGAATTTAAAACCTTTTCGCAGGAGATGAAGTTTCAGCAAAAACGAAACTCGAACCGCTGCTGATTCAGATTCGTCGAGGTCCCGCGAGGTCTCGTTATGAAAGGTTGGAAAAATAAACGGTAACGATGAAACGGGGGTATTTTTAATTGTCTGCTTGTTTTTTTTTGTTTTTTTATTTTCTAAGATGTCAGGGATGATGTAGTAGATGATTTACATAAAGGCAAATTATGCAAACGATGAATTTCGCGAGTTAAAAAGAAAGCCATCGGAGCGGCAGGTTTTATTCATTGCCACACGACGCAATGATTAATTTATGACGTTAATAAACCGCGAGATACAAAAATCGTAGCCCGGTTTCGTGTAAACTTTCACTTAACCGCCCGTATTCACGTTTTATAAGGCGCGCCAAACAACTAATATAGATTAAATTATCCCTCCATTACATGCCCATCAACTCAAAATGCCAGGCTTAATTCAGTTAAAAGTGTATTCATAATCTTTTATTTGGTAAACAACTTTTCGTTGAACTCTTCACAAGATCGATCTTAATCCAATCCTTTGATTTGAACTTTCAATTACTTTTCAGCCGCGAATTCTTGTAGAAATTAAAAAATTGATCGAACATTTTGTCTCGAGATTGAAAAATGATTGATGTTGCAAACACAAACGAGGCGCAAAAGTTTTTAACAGACGATTTTTCCGACCTTTTTGTTCTTCTCCTCGAGGGGCATAACAATTATCAAGTTTTTTTTCACAATTTGCCATATATTAATACAACGCTCAAGTCTCAGCTTCCTTAACACCCATTTCTCTTTGAAACCTTTCATTACTCAACCTAATTCTGTCATTTCTTATTTAGGAATGAAAATTTATGACTTCACCTCGTCTTAAAAATGATTCTTCAAACATACTTTGCAAGTTGCATTCGCGGTAAATGATAATATTTGTTAAAAAATTGATTTTTCACATTCAAAGTGTTTTTTCAAAGAAGAGGGTTTTTTAAATGATTGTTACTATTGCGTTTGCTTTTTTCAAGCAAAAATGTGACAAGAATAAATGAAGGGCGATTTGAATGTTTGTTGTTTGGATGTGAGAATGACAAGATAGAAGTAAGAATGAAAACGTATGGGGTAATCGTGGATTCGTGACGTTACCAAGCCGACGACGGGGAGTGCGCGTTTTCGCACGAAAGATAAGGAACCAGGTTAACAGAATGCCGTTAGCTTGTTTCACAATGGATTATAATGACCGCGGAGAGTTGACGAGGACGATCGCAGAAATACCCACAGAGATAAATAACACAACAAAAAACCTAAAAAATTTCGGGGTTGATTAAATCCTTTCTACTTTGAATTATTCTAAATACAGTTTTTTTTTCTATTTATATTGAAGCTCAAACAAACATTTGATGTGTTTTTAGATGATACAAAATCCAAACACGAAAGGGTTTATGAAACAAAACTATGAAACTCGATTACTGATGTTTTTCACACACGTTTTCTTGATATCCTTATACTTTCTCCTTTTGCAGCTTTTCGACAAGATTTCACATAGAAAGTGACAAAACTGAGAACACCCATTTCCATCTTAAAAAAAAATACAACCGAATTGGATTACAGCAAATAAATGTGGAATCGAGGAGACTGTCGAAAACGAAGAAACGTTTGCGAATTGTTTGGGAATTGCGTCACGAGTATGTGTTCTAATGACGCAATTTAGCCGGAGCGGCGGAGAGAAATTGGCGCAGGAGAGAGGTGGTTCGAAGGCTCTCTCGAGTCAAAAGTTGGTCCGGGGGTCGATTTCGCCTCGGCGGCAAAATTTCTCTCACGCGAATCCGCACGGCGAGATTGTCTCTCGCGGCCTGACGATGCTCGCAGTTGTGAAACGTATAGAGTTTGCGCCACTTTCACTATCGCAGCCGCGTTTCATAACTGTTATTATCGAGGACATACGTAGGCCGCGCGAAACAGAGCCGTGCGTGCGTCTGGCGCGACAATTTGTGCACACGCAATTGGCATCAATCTTTATTTTTACATCGTAATCATATAAACCTATAAAAATCTAACCATCCCAGCGGTATATCGAGTCAGGGCTAATCTGTCGTGATTGTTCGCAGTTTCCTTGAACGCGCCTAGCAGACACGTTCGGTTTCAATGCGACCGCAAAACAATTAGCCCATCAAGGCGAGAGCGCCGTCCATTAATCTTGATTTCATATGCAGATTCTGACATTTATTTTTATTTACAAATACAATTGACACACTTTGACAACGTCGAATGACATTTGTCGCGAGACATACACCGTGTCACTCCATTGCACAAAATTCTCTTTTGTTACTGAGCGACGTGTTGCTCTGTGGCATGATTGCTTGCTCGCGGACTTGTGTTCCTCCGAAACATCAAAAATCGTTTGGATATTTTGCCGCGTTCGAGTTCGAGAGTTTAGAAAGTGCGGTCGAATATTTTCGCTCTCGTGCAAAAGAGCCTCTAATGTCGGTTCGAGTTAGATTGGAAATAACGCAATCATTAGAACGATTCTTTTTGGAGATCGTAACTCAACGAGTTCAAAAGGGAGAAGTTAAAAAGTAGTGCGAGAGAAAGACAAGTTTCACGTGTTTACGAAATTCTTGCTTTTTTTCTTCTTTTCTAAAAAAAATTGAAAAGTAAACGTTTTAATCTTTTTCAAATTAATTAAAATAAATTCTAAAAAAATCATTGTTCAAAACATTAATATAAATAATTAAGAATGCAAAAGTTTGAATTTCGTAGCAGATACAATATTGTTTAAAATTTCATTTCATACTCTGTCAAGTGTAAACACAAGAGTGACGAAAGACATCTGGTCAGGGTTTAAAGAAAGGCTTGTCGTTGCACGATCATCTCATAAATAACTCTGGCAAATATGAAAGAAAGAAGGAGAGAAAACGAGAAGAGGATAGGTGGTTTATGCAATCCGGAAGGGATCGCGGAGCAGTGCGCTTTCATTTGTTCAAGGATGAGAGAAGAGTCGGTGTGATTTTCCGCGTGCGCCGACTACGTCGCGCTTGAAATTCCGTCGCGGCGCATATATTTGCAGCGACGAATTTCGGCGCGACGAGTTGCCAAGTTTGAGATATTTCGAGAACGCGCGACACCCTACCCGACGACGCCATCCTGAACAGACACAAACAAACCACGTTCCCAAATTCGCAATCCCATGTATCAATTTCGTTGACGCGAGAAAACTCGACGAAACGCCACTTTCTAATTCTGCGCAGATCCCTCGCAATCAGATCCAACGTCCGCATTTGATTTGTATAATTTATGAATCGGGGGCCTCCTCATACGCCAGCCATTGTTTTAATCATCCAAATAACAATTCGTTTTACATCCGCGCGCCGAGATCGACCGTGCTAACGGCTCTACGACCTCCATTTGGACAAAAAAAAAGCGCAAACGAGAACCATCTATATCGCTCCGAACGGCGCATCGCTTGTCCGCAATTTTTACACTTCAATTTCTACATATCGGTTCAAATCAGATTCATAATTTTTCAGTTAATATTTAATAGCGAGGAAAAAAAAAACGACGACTGAAAAGTAGAGTTGATTGTGATTCAAGGTGTCGAAAACCCTGACAATTTAGTAATGACCTGGATTTTTGTTTGAATTGGTTCCTTTTGAGAGAGACAACGGAACATGGACAAAAAGCTGACATTGCACGCTAGAGTGACGTTTTTGTCAAGGTCAACAGCCCGGCCCGAGAACCCTTCTTGTTCTACAATTTGCAGCATTTTTCATCTATTCAGATGTGAAAATTCATTTTTGTACGGTCGCAGAGACAATGGCGGAAAATGTTTCAGTGCACACAATCACGTACAGCCTTAATGAGGGAATAAAAATGGTAAACGCGTTAAATATTGATATTGTAACCTCAGCCGAGTTGACAAGGCTAGTTTTAATTGTCTCGACAAATCTCAGCCTTCGGTTCGTTTAGTTCCTATGATAATGCGGCCGAATCATTATTACTCTTATCAGTTATTGAAATTAACATTTCAATTCATTTGTGAAACCAAGTTTGTCATTTCGAACAGTCGCAATATTAACTTGAATTTTTGCGAGAAGAAAAAACAAAAGACAATTCGATAACCGTTGCTTATCTCGATTGACTCTGTTTTTTTTTAAACAATGTTATATCGTAAAACCAATACATTCAAGGAAGGATTATTCAAATAATTTCATTACCACGAACCGTCGTGAAACTCGTTGTAACGTTTCAATTTTTATTGGCAACGTTGCGAATTGGCGTTGTTTTGAATGAAATCTCATCAACAAAAGTCCAACACTTTGAACGGTTGCATCATTTTGGTTGCAACTAAACAAACGAAAAAAAAAACGGAAAACATTAAACAAAGCGTATAATCAATTTGCAAAGTACAAGTCCGTCGAACGTTTGATTAAATAGTTGAACTGAGTATAATTTGGTCACGCTCCAGAATTCAAGTAGGTAACGCAGTGTGTATATCCATATTTATCAAACTCGTACGTGCCGATTTCATAAGCACTGCACACGCCCGGGCTTGATTCACAAAATCGTTAAACTCTACAAACTTGACAATAATTTAGACTGCGGTTCGAATTACGATACAAACTCGTGTGTTACAGTTTGAAAGTTACATAAAAGAGGGTCAAAGTTGTGCTTTTTTGTTGATAAATAAATTTTCGACACTTGGAAATTGTCACGAGCATTTAGAAATGTTTGAATGTTGTGACGAATGGCTGTAGCGCGTATTAGTAATTGGATCCTTTAAAATGTGTTACAAGAACGCTCGCGAATGAGTAGTCAGCGGTTGAAAAGTAAGACAAGGATTCGAGAGGAAGACTTGACTCGTGTAAACTCAGCAGTAGAACGCATATATGAAATCAATACTCGCGCAGATCTAAATTTCAGTATCGGCACGTGTGCAGTACAAAATGTTTAACTTTTCTCTCCAAAACAAACAACAATGGATGTGGTTTGTTTGATTGCAATAGTTTTCTTGTTTCGTTTTTTTTTATTTCTTTGTCACTCGATTGCATTTTGACGTCGCGATTTGATAGACACGTTATCGCGGTTTCCAATCTCTCTTGGCAAATATAGTATCGAAAGTATAAGCTGCAGCGCTGCACCGATCGGTTTAGTTTTATACTAGTTACAATTGAAAGTTTAATACTTTCGATTTCTGCGACGTCAAACACGTGGGTGTTTGTTGCTAAACGTAAAAAAGCGCTTTTTATTCAGAAGAAAAACATTGGTGTACAATTGTTATAAACGAAATTGTTGGAATGATTTGATAACATTTATTACGTTTGCGTGGAGGAGTTAATATCTATATCTTAGAGCGCAATCGGTTTGGATAGTCGTAACATTTATTGTATATCCTTTACTTTCGCGATTTAAAAGCAGCCAATTAGAGGACGGCGCATTCTTGAGTGCACATTCACTTAGCGAATCAAGTCGTTGAGAAAGGGACGGCGAGATAGCATTTGCATGTCGTCGTGTGTCGCTGACATTTGACACGCTCTAACGGTGAACGGGACTGACCTCCAACGGACAACGCGAAAAACTACGACAACCCGCTCGCATTTCGTAACATTCCTCACTCATTTAAACTCACATTCTCACTCAGATTTATTACTTGTTTTGTTTTACAACGCGCAAATTAAATGCATAAACAGAGCTTCCTAGCATAACATTAAAGCCATCATCATTTTCGACCAAAAAATTTGTCAGGATGTGGCTACTGTTTTTTAAACATTTTCGAGACAAAACTTTAAATAAACATGGAATTTTTTGAAAATTGTTATCTGATTTTGATTTGTTCTTCGACACCAGCAGAGCCATCTGACTCAAGCTGAAGATACTCAGTTTTACAAACTTCAGATACGACAGAGAATAAACATTTTTTGTGAATGATTAATTAATGAAAACAATAATTAATTGAAAGCATTTTATCAAAAACTAATGAAAGAGAAAAAAAGGATTGTTAGAACGTGACATTATGATTCTCTTTTGCAGTCTAATGATTATTCAAATCAGTGTGACTGTCGTACATATGACGTTTGTTCAACGAGCACGTGCCAGACTATAAATCGTGATAAATATGCTAATACCGTGGCATATAGCACAACAGCGCTCGTGGCGCCGACACATTTCTGCGTTACAAAATGTCCCTATCCGCGATAAATAATTTTGCAAGATTAATCACCAGACGGCTTTCATAAATTTGACTTTTCACACTCTCCTTCTAAACTGGTTACAATTTTACAAAACCATTGCTTTTCCCGTTCTTTTTTTTTGCTTTTTTCTTTGCTTTAACAAAAAGCCATGTAATGTTTTAGCCCTAATGGATGTCCTGTTCGACAATTTCTCAACTTGATTTTAAAGTGTAGAGAACGTAACGGTATGCGAGTGGATAAAGTCTAGAACCTTGTAAATCCAATAACTTTAGCTGTCATTATCTCAAGACTAACTGGGCATGAGTTGAAAAATGCTGGTTTGTTTATAAAAGGTTCCCTCAACAGTCTAGAATCGTGCTAAGCAACTCGCAACTTCGTCAAACTCAGTATTTGCATTTCACCTAAAAAATGAAACTTTTTAATTACTAAGTTCACTTGATACCTCTTCTGGTCATATTTTTTTGTTGGACTTGCTTACCGGTTGATTTTGAGCAAAAGTTCATATTCTTGCTCAGACGAGGCTAAGATTTCCAGAATATTATGTAAAGAAACTTCAGTAACAATACACACTAGCTTAGAAGGACATGAAAAACGATATTTCAGAATTGTTACGCACATCCGCGAATCGTAAATCTGACCATGACAAATTGCATTTTTTCCATGACTCAATACAGTTTGATAAAATGGAATTTCCAATTTAGTTCGATTGTTTGATTTTTTCTTTTTTGTTGTTCAACAATAACAGTATCAATTGAGTAGATAAAGAAATAACAAAAGCTTCAAATGATACCAATAACGCAGTATAACGTAGTCAGCAATCTTGGTTTTAAAAACACCTACTCACTGAAAGAATGTTCTCAGAATCATATTTTGCATTCTTCGTATAAAACGCAAACATTCAAGTCAAACAATGAAAACAAAGTAGAATTAAGGCAACAACATTAACACAACAGTAGAATAAAAAACGATTTTAAAAAATGATTATTAAAAACTCACCCTCAGAAAGTCAAGGATTATCAGCCAACATTTTAACACGTTCAGCAGAGAAGATTCTTCCACACAGAACTTTCCACAACGCCATGAAAAATTGAACCTGAAAAAAATGAAAACAAAACAATTGATCGGTATGTAAACAAAGGTATGTAAACAAACATCTGCCACTGAAGCATGCAAACCTGAGTTGAAGGTCAAGCTTGACCGTTCAAGGTCGACTGAACATTTGTCAACAAACAGTCAACGACACGAAACAATGGAAACGACCGCGTTGTTTGTTGGGCGATGAAACTAAAAAATGTGTTGGCTTTTTTCAAAAAAAGCGACAAGCGAGTGAGGTTATGATTGGGTCGAAGCGCCGCTAAAGCTTAGCTGGGCAAGTTCGGAAGCTCGATGATATTTTTTTCTCGTGTACGAACAAGGCCGTTCAACTCACAGGTCGTCACAGGTCGGTCAAATCTGGCGATAACCTTGGCACGAACGAGATCACGACTTGCCGGACAAGTCTGGACGTATTGTCGAACAAATCAGCGTCGTTAATTAGCGGACACGACACGTGTCATTGCGATCAATTTTCGCACACTAAAGTAAACACTCGGTTGTTCCGTTTTTGCGCGACGACAAACAAAACGATTGTTGATAGCGAACGCACGGCTGGCCTCACCGGATGCTTGACATCGTGTTCACGCACTGGGACTATCACCCCCGCCCCCTCGCGCGATGATCGCAGTTCAATTATTCATGAATGCTCAGTTCGGATTCGCAAAATTGTTAATTAATCACGCCTGTCATTGCAATTTGAAGCCGGCCTTCAACGCGAGTTTTGCGCAGTTTGCTGCACTGATTCTCGCGACACGTTTTACCGCCATTTTACCAGGCGAGTGTTGTAGGTAGCGCCACCGATTGGGACTACTTTTTTTTGCCAACGATTTTTGAACTTAAAACATTTTTTGATTATTTAAAGATAGTTGAATTGATTGAACAATGTAAATATTGAAAATTTATCTGTTTATTTTGTTCATTTATGAACTATTATCATTAAAATACATTTTACGCGCCAAATTCAAAATTTGAAAATCGATTTGGGTATAATATTACAAAATAAAACAAATGCATTTTGTTACGAATTGGAAAATGTATTTTATAAGTATAAAAAATAGAAATGTAGCGAACTTAAGACGGAAAAATAAATTTTTGACGCATCATTTTGCTCCTTCATCCAAAAACTGCTGCAAAACGTCTTTTTGAAGAGGTATTTTCAGGTACTCTGTTCCATCGGCGCTGCGCGATTGTTTGATCAAATTATGGTCGATAAATTCGACCAACTGAGCTCGAAGAGTTGCATCTGACGTGACCAAAAATTTTTCTTTGGTATCGTTATACAGTCGTTTGAATGACATGCCTAAAAAGACCACAGAAATCCAAAGTTACGAAACAAATGCAATACACTATAATTTCTAAATCAAATCAAAAACTGAAAACAAAATATTTGCCTTGATAATGTGATGTGAATCCATGCTCCATCTGGTACTGAAGTAGCACATTGAAAATTTCTTTTGCCCTGTCAGTCAACGATGCAAAAACACTTTGCAGCGAGGACAAAGCCAGCACACCGCTGTGTTGTACAAGTAACGAACTTTCGTACGAAGTTTCTTCCTGGTACGGCAAAAATGTTGTTGCATCCCACCAGTAAAAATTGAATCGGTAACGTTTCACGTTATCCCAAACTGCAAACAACAAGTTAACAATTTGAACTAAAATTACAATAACAAAGTAGATATTTTGATACAATTCGGGTTAATAATTTTGAATTACGTATTGGAGCATCGTTGTGATCGACAGAGGCAACCATGTGAACATTTGGGATCGCTGCGAGTCGCGAAAGAAAATCTTGAGCTTTGTCAGTCCGCAAAGTTGGTCCATCAATGTTGTGAATGAACAAGAAAAGTCGATCATTTGGATTACTTTTCATTGTCTCTTCAATGATCTTGAACGATTCGTTTACATCGGTTAAAGGGTTCATTTCTAACAGGTCAACAATTACTGCATCTGCTATCTGAAATTTCATTAGAATCATTTGATTTAAATGCTATTATAACTTGAAATATGTTGATTTGAAATAATTTCTCACTTCTTTTAGAGTCAAACTTGGAAAAAATCCGTTGATAATCACACCAGGATGTTCAGACACGGTTGTTCGATAGTTGTTTATTATTTTGCGTTTTGAACCAAGTCCATAAAGAAGAATGTTGAAACCCTCTCTAAAACAAAAATGCGTTATCAGATTGAACTAGAAATGTTTTGTGTTTTGAAATGAATAAAATAATACATAACTTACTCCAATATAAAATCCCACAATGGAAACGCATTATAACAAGTTTCGCAAAGTCTTTCGATGGCATCTTTGTGTTCCTCGGACACATGATCTTGTTTTGCTAACAACTTTTTCACTTGTTCTGGTTTGAGCATTGAGTGTTTCAATCTTCCTAGTGTCTTGTTAGACGTTTTCATGGATCTTTGTTTGTCAAAATATTCCTCTGATTTGAAATGCTACAAATCAAATAATTTATAATAACTTTTGATATTTAAAATCAGACGTTAAACAATCATCCCTTCTAAATAAATGCAAATCTTACGAATTCACTACAAGCATGTGGCTCAAAAGTTTCACCGGCCCGAAGAACTCGTTGTTGAAAAGGAGCTTCTGAAGGAACTTCTTCTTCATCTTCATCCAGCTCGATTTTCTCTGCAGACACATCACTTTTGTCTGAGTTCTCTTCGTCCTCGCTTTCGTCTGATTCCAAATCTTCATCATCGTTTTCAGGGTCGTATTCATCTTCGCTCCTACTTTCTTCATCAGAATCTTCAGACAACTCCTGACTAGGCTTGCTCTTTTTGGTCTGTAAAAATATTTATTAATACAATCGTCAAAAAAAACACATTAGTGAACCTGTGACGAATTGCAGTAACCAGTTAAAAAGATAGAAATCTACATAAAAAAATGGATTTGGTTAGTTGGTGCGTGCGAGAAACAACGTTTTCTCATTGGTTAGTTCATCTCACAACATTTTCGATTAAACCCACTTCGTTTAAGACTACAACCTGGCTTTCCATCTTGAATATCCAACTTATTTAACACAATCCTTAATTCTTTCAGATTGTTTTTATTCGTACTTGACTTTGCTTGTTTCAGTTCGTTGGCCTGAGCGACTTTTTTCTGCATATTGTTTTTACTCTTTGTATCACGATTGTACAGCTTTCTTCCACCTGTGTCTGTTGCATCGAACAATTCTAAAAGAACAAACTGCTGCAATGTTTTTGTTCATTTATTTATTGTTGTAATGAAAACTAGACTGTTTTACCTGTTGGTTTCCTAGTGTCTTGAGTAATACTATTAAGTTCATCTTCCAAATCCTTCATAGTCTGAAATGCTACAAAATTACACGTTATTTTCATTTTCTACCAAAAAATAATCACACCAAAAAAATTGAAAAAAGCTTACCATTGTATGCATCGTTCCACATTTTCTTGTCTTCCTTTGTTTTTTCCTTTGTTTTGAGTCTCGAACTATGTCTCACATTATGGGCCATTTTTTCAATTTTCAAATAAACAAGTATCAACAACGAAATGTTCACTTTTCAACGCAGTAATTGTTACTGTTTTTAAATCACACTGTAAACAGCTGACACAGTAAGAAGGGCGCGTAAACACTATGGCCGCCTGGTGGAAGTTTTAAGCAACCAGAGAGACGCGCAAAACGCGATTCAAACCTGGGCATGAGGTCAAAGCGGTCAAAATCATATTGAGTACTGATAACCGAAATTTGTTGATTGGCATCAATGTACCATCAGATCTTAAAGTACAGGAAATCATCAAGGCAGTTTTTTTATTCGTTGACAATTCTTTGTTCGAAAATGAACATGAAATTGATTGAAATAATGACTTTATGTTGGAATTTTATGTTATGTATTAATAAAAAAAACCATCAATAATTATTATTGAATTAGATTTATGACGATTTGGGTTTTTTCTGGGAAAGAAGATTTTTCCCAGAAGCATTTTTGAACACTTAGGGATTAAGATAAGCGAAGCTTGTTTGTTTAGGAATAGCAGGGATTACCTGGTGGGCGGAGCCAGGGTGTCTCTCAGTGTCTCTCGAGTCCTTTGTCTTGGCTCACGAGTGAGACAGCCTCTGCTACACCCCACCAGTTCGTTCTGAACTGGTGGGGTGAAGGTAGTTTACCTCACGAGTGGGGAAATAGCCCATTTTTCCTATCGAGTTAGGCAAAAACGTGTTTTAAGACTCTAACAAAAGGAGGGGTAGTTTCTAAGTCTTGTTTTGACCAAAAATTGCTCGACGACACTCCTGGAGGGAGGCAGGTAGTGCTCACTCAGCTCACTCTCGTCCGAGACACTCGAAGAGAAAGATCTTCTTTGTTCCCAATTTGTTCCTTTATTCGCGACGAAGTTTTTGAAGAAAAAAAGTTGAAGTGATTGTATTGCAAGTTCAAATTATCAGACTCAATTTCCGATTGTTTTTGAGAGTGACCTCTTTATTTGTACTCATCTCGGAAATTCATCAACATCGCGAAAGAAGTTCAAAGAGTTTCTGCCTTCAAGGACTTAAAAAAACGTTACGCGATCATCACACACCAAAACTCATCAGGACGCAGCGATGGCTCGACGCGAATTCGTCCAATGGGGAGCAAATCTGTTCAAGAAGAACATCAACATCGACCGGGCAGAACCAGGTTTCAAACCCGATCATGTGGTATGTATAGAATAAATTCTTCTATTTCAACTTTATTTGAAGCAGAAAGCAGAAATGATCTGAATTGATTGAATTGATTTTTCACTTTTTATCTGTCTAAATGTGTACTGGATATTTGTGAAACAATACGTTTTAGACAAAATAACACTCAAAACGATCAAAGTTTATCTCTCAAAGTATCATATTTTTCATGCGGCCTATAGAAAACAAAGGAATTGAACAAAAGTAAAAGAATTGAAACCAAGTGAAAGCGAAAATTCTAGAATTCGATTTTACAATTATAAAACCTGCGTTTCTGCTTAAAGTTTATAATTTTTTTTTTTTTTTTTTTATTGTAAACAAAAATAAAATTAATTCATGAATTTAACGGATTGAACAGGCTGCAGAGGTGAAGAAGGACGACAAGATTCTGTTGAAACCGCCAGTTATGATCGAGTCAAAGGGTCAATCGGAACCTGGCAGCCATTGTGAATCCGACAACAAATTCAGTGCCTTGGACGTTTTCCTTCAAAACAATCCCCAACGAAACGTAATCCGCGAACAGAAGCTCACTGAGATGGCTATGAAGAAGATGCAGAAGACTCAGACCAGGAAAAAGAATAAAAAAGCAGAAGCTCTAGACGATGATGAATTCGCCGAAAAGTTGAGCGCTCTGAAGATTGATTTAAACAGTAACATTGAGTACAACAGAGACAGGTTCGATTCCGGCGTGAACTCATGCAAATCTTCGTCAACTTCCGAAACAACCTCTGAACCTGCGACGTCACCAACTTATTACAGTTTGTTTGACGAGTTTACTTTTATACGTCGTGCAAACGTTGGATCATGCCAGGAATCTTATCAGTATGCTGGAAACCCTAGGGACAATTTTTGTTCGAACTCTAAAAACTGCTCGTGTTTTGCGATGAAGAAGTACGACGAGGATAGAGCTCAATTTGATCAACATGACTATGCTCAAGGTACAAAAAAACAAAAACAAAAAATTGTTGTAAAACTACTAAGTTGTAAACGTATTCAGTTTTATTAATTTAATTTGTTTTATCTTGCAGCTTATGGCCACAACTTGCAGTATGAACTAAACCAAGACCAGCCAACATCGAAGGACTACCAGCTTTTCAGTGACTACAACAATGATTCTTCTCCGTTCACGTACTCAAATGGAAACAGCGTCTTCCAATTCTCTCAGGCACCAGAAGAGCACCAGTCTCCATCATCTAGTTTTGCTCCAAAACTGAACGAATTTCCGGATTTGGAAAAAATCTTCGTCTCCCAGGCCAGTAACGATTGCGACAGTGAAATTCACCAGTCTCCAACTGCAAGTTTTGCCCCAAAGCTGAACGAATTTTCGGGTTGGGAAAAATTCTTCGCCTCTTCAGCCAGTAACGATCGCGACAATGAAATTTACCAGTCTCCAACTGCAAGTGTCCCAAAGCTGAACGAATTTTCAGGTTGGGAAAAACTCTTCGCCTCTTCAGCCAGTAACGATCGCGACAGCGAAATTCACCAGTTTCCAACTGCAAGTTTTGCCCCGAAACTGAACGGATTTTCGGGTTGGGAAAAGTTCTTCGCCTCTTCAGCCTGTAACGATCGCGACAATGAAATTAAAACGCCGCCTTATTTCAAGCCTTTGAACATCGACTGCGAGAGCTACGATGAAATTCCTTACATTGGTAAGACAATCTCGACATTGATCACGAGCAAACCGTGCCAGAAAAACGAAAGTTACTCTGTCAATAAACAAATCCCGTCTGTGCAACCTATTGGTTATCCACGCCGCAAAACTCAAAAGTTGAGTTCGCCCATCGGGACTGGCAGGAACACTCAGAATGTATCTGACCAAATCCCTGCAGGGGCTAGACCGATCCTTCGCAAACGCGTTTAGGTGATTTCATTGTCACCTTTTCTGTTTTTTATTATTTATTTTCTGTTTTTATTTTTATCGCGTCTATTTTTTACTTTTTTACCGAGAAAATTTATGAAGTTATAAAAAACCCCCAAAATTTCAGTTAACATCAGATGATATTATGAAATTTTAAGGGCGTTAAACTCTATTTTATTGCAAAAATATTTAATATAATTTATTATATTTTATTATTATAATTTATTATATAACAATTTAATTTATTAAGTTATATATTTAAGTATTTTTTCTATTGATGAGCTATTCTCACTCCGAATTATGAGCTGATTCGATTCGCTAGTACTTGACCACATTTTTTAGCATCATACATTTCAATACATCATGACTTTTGATTGAGGAAGAAACAACGTGCTTTTACAATATTTTACTAAAAAATCTTTAGCGTACTTGTCCCAGCTTTTCAGTTTAACTGAAATACCTTCAGCAAATTAGGACATTTACCTGATTTTATGCAAAAAACTAATTATTCGAGTACAATATGAAATGTGCTAGAAAAGTTTAAAGCTTCTCTATGACTATTTTTTCATTGCCTTTTACTTTTTGATAACCGTTAGTTTATACACATTCTTTTTATCAACTTATATTAGCATGCAAAAATGTTCATAGCCATTTTGTTTATAAACATTTAGTTTATAGATGTTTTTTATAAACATTCATTTGTATGTCGCCATTTTTATGAATATCAATAGTGTTGTTTTAATCAACGATTGTGTATTGTTATAGCAATTTTCATACATGAAATTTACCAGTTAAATTAAATTACGACAGCATTTCAATGAACGATTGTTTTTTTAAATCAATCTCAACCAAATGTACGAGGCTACGAATAAAATAAGTGTAGAAATAAGTGTACACTAAGTAAGAGTACGAATAAAAGTATATTTGATATTATTGCACTTTTTACTTCGTTTCATGAACCAATTTCCAAATTACTCAATTGAATTTTATCGAATTACTTTGTTACTATTTTATATAAATAAAATCACTAATTAATTGTTTAGACATTTGGAATGTCAATATGGTTTTTTGAACGAGCAGTGGTTTGCGTCGGAACGCTTTTATTTCTGCGTCCGCCGCCAGAGAGCGTACGAGTCAGAAAAGCAGAAAAAGTGTCCGCAAAGCATGGCACTCTTCTTAACCCCTTGTACAATTAAAAGGTCTTGAACTGGTTTTTTATCAACTGTTTAGATAAAAAACAAAAAATCTCACGTGAGCAACGAAGTTTGAAAAGAAAAATTAGGAATCATGTCGTGGCTTTTGGGCTCGCGGTATAACAAACCACAGCAACCACAAACTTTTTCGGACTTAATTAATTTGCCACCGGCTTCTGGAGGCGGAGGCGATGACGATGGTCCTAAGGATGACAAAAAACAAAGGTCCTCGATGGAGTACAGGTTTGATTCGAGTGCTCTTGAAAGAGCTGCTGCTGCTGCCAAGGAACTCGAAAAATCAGGTAACATTTCGTCCGTTCAATTTAATTTTCATTTCATTCAAACTATTTTGCAAATACCGAGGCAAATACGATGTCCAATTTTCTCAAAAAACATTAGAAATCTGACAATAAACTAAAAATAACATTTACGTTTCAATTAAACACATATTTTGTAATTTATTTAATTCAAATCACTTAGAAATGATTGCAAAAGTTTTCCCAGAGTTACGTAACATTTTAAATAGTAACTGCAGACTTCTTAAATGTATTCACGATTTTCAGCTCATGCAAAAGAGTCCCTGGAACTTCTTCAAAGGCAAGAAGCAACAAAACAAATGGAACTTCAAGCAGAGATGAAGAAAATCGAGGCAAACATCGAACAAATGAAAAGCGAGAGAAACAGAGTGGATGCAGAGGAACGTCGGCGGATGATGCAGGAGGAGACGAAGCAACACCAGGCTCGGGCTCAGTACCAAGACCAGCTGGCACGAAAACGATACGATGATCAGTTAGCTCAGCAGCACCGGATGAACGAAGAGAATTTGCGTCGTCAAGAGGAATCGGTTGCCAAACAGGAGGCAATGCGAAAAGCAACGATCGAGCACCAGATTGAAATGGAGAACAAAAATTTTGAGAAGAGAATGGAGATGGAGATGCGAGCCAAGGCGAAACTCAAGAGGGAAAACTTCGACCTGACTTTGGAGAAACTGAAATTGAAGGCTCAAGAGAATCGAGCAACTACTTTGGAGTCTATAAAGTAATTCACAACTTTATGAAATTGAGTTTTGCCCATTCAAAATTAAAACACCATTTTAGCAAATGAAAAAAAGAAGAAAAAATATTAATAGTTTTTCACTCAATCAATTTCAATGTTTCTTAAATTTTAATGTTAATAATTGTTTTCCCCCTTGTAATTTAATCAACTTCGTGTTTCAGGCTTTACGGTCTAGGCGCAAGTACCTTCCTGGAAAGTCCTCCAAAAATAGCAGCAGCAGTTGCAGGTTTATCTCTACTTGCCGTAGGCATCTACGCTGCCAAAGGTGGCATGGGAATAATGGCTCGACAACTAGAGGCTCGTCTCTCAAAACCGACTCTAGTTCGTGAAACATCGCGAATCTCAGCCTTAGACGTTGTGAAACACCCGATCCAATCGGTTCAAAAACTAATCGAACTCCGAAGACTGTCAAAAAGTGAAGACGCTCTGAAAGGTATCGTTCTCTCATCCGAGATTGAGGCGATGATGAGGGACGTTGCAATAGCAACCAAAAACACCAAACGCAACAAAGGCGTCTTTCCCAACTTGCTCATGTACGGTCCTCCTGGAACTGGCAAAACAATGTTCTCCAGAATGCTCGCCCAGCATTCTGGCTTGGATTACGCGATTGTCAGCGGCGGAGATTTTGCTCCGCTTGGAAAAGATGGTGTTACGGAAATCCATAAGATTTTCGACTGGGCCAGTACTTCTCGAAAAGGATTACTTCTGTTCATCGACGAGGCGGAATCTTTTTTGAGGCACAGAAACCAACCAGGGAGCAGTACCAATTCGGAATCGATCTCAATGGACCAGCGAATGATGCTAAGTGCCTTTTTGGAGAAAACTGGTACCCCAAATCGCAAATTCATGTTGGTACTTGCCAGTAACGAGCCGCAAGATTTCGACGCTGCGCTCATGGACAGGATTGATATGAATATCAATTTCGCTTTGCCTGGATTGGAAGAAAGAAGGAGAATGATCTATGATTACTTTATTAAGTATATTCTCGAACCAGCTACTCGAGGAAACAAGAGGTTTAAGGTTGACCAGTTTTCGATTGAGTATACAGAATTTTGCTCAAAAGTTGCGGAGCTGACTGTGGGCTTTTCTGGCAGACAACTTGAGAAATTGGTTTTGGCTTGGCAGAGAGCAATTTTCGCCTCCGAAAACGGTGTTTTGACAGAGGAGATGGCTATGAAGGAGTGCTTAAGAGCTATTACTGAACATCAGAAAAAGGTAATGGAAACATTGTTTTTTTTTTCAGCAATATCGTTAGATTAGATAAAAAAAATTGGATAACGATAAAATAATTTGTTTTTTGTTGTATTTTCTAGATGAAAATGATGCAACAAGCAGTAACAAGTGCCAAAACAAATTCAACATACCAGTCAAATGATGTTCTGCTTGGAAAAACTATCCTCGCCATTAACAACTCCAAACAAACAAAACTCGAACCAGAATCTGCACAGTGAAACTGAAAACAGAAGAAAAGGATTTCCTGAAACTTTGTGCCTTTAGTTGTGATGATGTATTTATGTGCATCAAAATTTGCGGTGTACATATGTATGATGTAATTGTGTACATAATTGTGGAATAGGTATGACAGTGTTTACAATTGAATTTTTGTTTGCTCTGGTTATGAATTTAGACTGCGAGTTTATGGATGGTGGTTAATTTTTACAAGTGTTTGTAAAAAATCTAAAAGATTATAAATCTAAGTTCTAGTTTACAGTTCCTCGACGTTACTTTTTTCTAAAGTTACTATTAATGTTTCTATAATTTTATGAATTGCCGGTTTTTCAATAAAAATGTATATATTTAAAAAAATGATTCATTTTGTAGTTTCAAACAACTTATAACGACTTCAGATAAAGTTATTTTTAAAATTCTTTGTTATTTTTTCGAAATTTGTTTGCTTTAAAATTTGGTAAAAGATGAAAATATTCCAATGGCATTACAGCAGTTTATGAAAAAAAATCGTAATACTTTTACAGTGGTGAAAGTAATTTGACCATGATATGGGTAGTGGTTTTGTAACCAATTTATGTATTTTCACATTGAGCACGCCGTGTTATATGAAACAAATTGTCTGAATCCCCAACGGTCAGGAAAATTAATTTGATAAATTTATATTAATTCGTTTCCGTTTCTATTAGAGAAATTCACGTTTTCTGTTTACTTTTGGGCGAGAATCCGAAAAGTAATCAAACAAGCAAAGAGAAATCAACATTTTATAAAACTCAAAGTGAAATTAAAATAACATTACATTTTCATCCGTACAAGAACTTTACGAATTGAGGTATATTTTTATACTCTTGGGATTTAATAGCCACTTTTGCAAAATTTTTAATACGATTATTCAACGTTTAGAAACTCCTTCCTCATTGCATAACTGTTCAATATCTTGACTAAATTATAACAATTGCGTGCCGAGTTTTTTTTTTCGAGCATCAAAAATTACATCAGCTGATGCGACAATCACTATAATTATCATATTCATCAATAACAATTGCTATAAATGGCATACGAGTATGAAAGAAATAATTTTAAAAAACGTTTTTGTTCAATTGTATAAAAAGTTTTCCAGAAGACTATGAAATGACAAAAAATTTAATTTATTTTCGAGCCGAATGAAATGAAATAATGGAATAAAACTAAATGGAATGATGATAGAATGAAAAAGGCGCGCTATCGTTGGATCCCCACCAAAAACGTCGTGAGTCGTAACGCGAGTGACGCGCAGGATGGGAAAAGGGGTCTTTCGGCTCGCTGATTAGAGCGAAACCGTGAGCAGTTGCTCACGGATCGACGTTTCCGACGGCCGAAGCGCCATGCGCGTCGTTTGCGAACAGACAAACATGTGACGCGGACGTTTGGCTTGCACATCGTGATAAAAACAGACTTGATCGCCCTGCAAAACTAAACAATGGAGGATTACAAATTTCTCTTTAAAGTCGTGCTTGTGGGCAACGCTGGTGTCGGCAAGACCTGTCTCGTACGCAGATTCACTCAGGTGAGACTATATACACTGCTTCCTCTTTTCAGCAGATTATTTTATACACAAAAACTGTTGCCTTCCATTATCACCTCATCTAAACATTCTCTAGTCCAGTTAACATACTTGTGTTTGCTTCAGTATAGATTTTCAGTACCTTTCTACCATGTTTGTTTACATTATTGTTTACTGTTAGTTTTTCGTGTTTGCAGTAATTGATTGTTGTTTTTTGGAAGAGAGAGGATAATGGTTTGACTGACAGCCCCCTATGAAAGTGTGAATTTCTAATCAACCTGTCAATATGTTCTAAAATAATTACACACCTGATTTACTGTTATCTCGGTACTCATGTTCATTACTCAATGTTTCTTATGTATTATGAATAATATACAAACGTTGCCACTGTTTCCTGTTATAGTTATTATATTTTGTTTCTTACTTGTTGATGTCATTTTTCATTTTATTATTGTTTGGCAATTTGGTTTGACAAATAACAAATTGCCCACAATGATGCGAACTATTTTGTTTCTCGCAATGATAAGTGGATAAAGAACGGATGTTATTGATCATCAGTTGTGTCTCAACAGTTGATATTGAAAGTGATACTTGAAAGCCTCATTTCGCGTTGCTATTTTTTTTTTCATTTCTCGTTTCCGGTTATGACCCTCGTTACGTGCGAGCACTTGCATTTTTTAGTACCATAAAATATGGGGAATTATTATTCCTGTGTGAATTTATTTTTCAGGGACTGTTTCCTCCAGGTCAAGGAGCAACGATTGGAGTTGATTTCATGATTAAGACTGTCGAGATAGAAAATGAAAAAGTTAAGGTAAAAACTAAAGTGATGAATGTAAGGTACAATACTTAACGAAACAGTTGTACGATTTGGAATGTTTTAAATATGATAAATATTTGATCGAATTTCGAATAGGGTGACGCGAGGGTTGTTTTCCTAAACAAGGGTGTGTCAAATAGATATTTATGACAGGCAATTTGTAAAGTGTTTATTTTTTTCTAATGTTTTATTTGTTCTGATTTTTCGATGAGATGATTTGGTAAGCAGGGGAAAATAATGAATGATTGAAAACCAATTAAAACTAAATGAAGAACGACAACTGCCAAGCCATTCGAAATCGAAATCAACGGTATCAATGAAACAATGACAATTTCTCTTTTGTGTTTATTCTGACTTTCATTTTCCGCGCAGTTTCATTTTTTATGACTTTTGGCTTCTTCGATTGTTCTTTTTTTCTTTTAGAAGAATACCTTTGACAAAAAACGATAAAATGCAAATAAAATTCATACAATTCAGAAAGAGAAAAGTTAACTCAACAATATAGTTTTGAAATTGAATGGTTAGTTCGTTGACATATCTTTCCATTTATCAATCAGAAAATATTATCTTAAGTAAATGTTAACGTTTAAAGTTTTAATGAAACATTTTAAAGTGTTTTGTTTTTTGTTATGTTATCAATAAAGTATCATTTTTCATCATGCGGATGAAATTGTGAATACTCTTATTTTCGAAAAATCCATTTTTGGAAAGTTAAAATTAACAATTCCGTTTTATTAATGTTTAATCACTTTAATTACTGAAATTAATCAATCTTTTGTTAAATTTGTAAAATGAATAAAGCCGGAGGCAAAATTGGTTGTACTATCAGTATTAACGGGATTGTAATTACAGCTACAGATCTGGGATACCGCTGGGCAGGAAAGATTTCGATCCATCACTCAAAGTTATTACCGATCTGCACACGCATTAATATTGGTGTACGATATTTCTTGCCAGCCAACATTCGACTGTCTACCTGACTGGCTTAGAGAAATAGAGGAATATGCTAGCAATAAAGTTTTAAGGATATTAGTCGGCAAGTTTGCTTTTAAATGAAAAACAAAACAAAACGTGATTCACAAAACTGTAATATTAACGTCTAAAAATATTGTTTTCTCAACAGGTAACAAAATAGACAGGGAAGATAGAGAAATACCAACAACAGTTGGCGAGGATTTTGCACAACGACATGGAATGTATTTCCTCGAGACATCGGCTAAGGAAGCGGAGAATGTTGAAAGATTATTTATGGAAATAGCAGCCGAACTGATGGAGGTAAGTTGCAAAATATTTCATATTGTTACTCCAATTGTATGACGTTTTATTGATCCTTGAATTTTGCATTGAAGCAAGCACGTAGCAAAGAACTGCCCCGGTATGAAACAAATACGACTACGATAAACGGAAAAACAACGTCGATAGGAGACAACTCGAATTGCGGTTGCAGTCGCTTCACTTAAAACAACCAACCAGTCAATTGTTTATGTCTTCAAACTCTAATTCCCTTGGTGGGATCGTGTTACAAAGTTCGCCAGCGAGACTGATTGTCATTTTATATTTTAGTCGCCAAAGTGTACTTGCTTTTTATCTATTTTTTGTTATTTTTGTACTAACTCTGAGTTGTACGTTATGCTAAAACATTCATTTTTATCGCTCCGGGACATTCACGATTTGTACGATTGTTCTTTTGCATCGGCAAAATTTACATCCGTATACCAAATAATACCGTTAGAGCAAATCAAGAGCGTGCGAATCCCGAGATTGTAATGCTTCTTAATTTGAGATTAGGATGAACAACGAAATAACGAAAGATTTTTAGATTTCATTGTTTCCAATGTCAAATTAAGAACAGTTCTTATTTTACATCGCAACTTTTGAATCACTCCAAAGTTCATTTCAGTTTCGTAATTTATTTTTACTTTTGTAACATGTTTGTTACGAAAAGCAACTTTTTTAAAAAACAAAAAACGTCTTACAAGTCTTCAAAACGTGAAAGATTGTGAAACATGTAATGTGACTCAAAAAATGCACGTCGTAATCAAATGAGCTCAAGGAATAAACTTGAAACTTGCGTTAATTATTTTATCTGAAATTGTTACGCCTCTATTGGTAAGACAACGGTCTAGTCTGTAACGAATGATTCGGATGAAAAATGGTGTTATAAAAATCCAAGAGCCATTTACTGTTTCAAGGCCTACTTTGTAACGCGGATGTCGACGATCAATTATCAAGCAACGTTTTGTTTCAAGCAATATCGTAAGTTCGATTGCGTATCGTTTGCTTGTTAAACAATTTCATAGCATAGATCTAATATTACGTTTATTTATTTTCACGTCCGTCCAACATTAATTAACGTTAACGTTTTGCGTTGATTTTATTTCATTGTTGCGCATCGACTTTTGTTAAATGAATTTTCTCGAATTCGTTGTCTTAAATTGATTGTACATTTTTGAATGTTTGACTACGCACTTTTTAAAGGTTGTTTAAAAATTGCGAAACAATGTTGGAAGTCATCACTCAGACTCAATTATTATCATTTGTCATTTAAGGTGTTAGTTATTTGACAAAATCGACTTCGAGTGTTTATTCAGCTAATGCTAAAGTTGCCTGTACCAATATAACAAACGTCATACCGAAACAATGTTACTACGTACTAAAATTGAGATTGTGACAATTAGCTGTGTAAACATTGCACCTCAAATCACGAGCAACTGTGCAAAATCAGTTTCTCTGTTTTACACTCGACAGTGTTTATTGATGCTGCTCGTCATTCTTATATCAAACTTGAAATTTTGTAAATACAAAACATAAATTGTAGACACACACATTTACACTGATTTTTAAAAATAATAATAACAATAAAAAAGAAAACAATTTTATTTGCGTGCCACATAAATTTCAATCAAATTACATCTTCGAACCAACAAAAAAAATGTTACGCAACAACTTGAGGTAGGATGAATCGATTTCCATTGAGGTCGAAAACTCTTTTCATCATTTCCGTAGCGTCGTTGACTTCCTTACAAGGCAGTTTGACGTGTTTCATCAGCGCTTGTAACATACTGGACAAATTTTTTAGGATCATCGGTTTGTCATGGATCGTTCCTGACATTGCACTGCTAATGTACGACGCGTAATTGCGCGTGGCTTTGTCCAACTCGCCCTTCACCTTGTTGCATTTTATAGTCACCTTATAAGACTGAATTTCGCGATACAAAGGCCAGTTCTCCTCACACGCTGTACATTTACAGTCAAAATAAAATTGCTGAGCTAAAACTTGTTGTCTGAGAATCTTTGGCATTACGGCATAGTGGATTCCGTAATTATCGAATATCTGAAATGAACAAACAATTGGTTCAGTTTTTGTTTGAGCGTTCTTCTGTATTGATCGTGGTTCTATCAATACCTGTTCGCCTTTTTTGATAGGGTAGAGAGCATAAAGTAACTGGTATCCTTTTCGACAAGACCTGGTGACGTTTGCGTCACACGTATGATTTGCTAAACTTAAAAACGGCATTACAGCTGATCCTCGTTCACGAGTCTCTAAGTTATTCTCTTCAGCATACTAAAAATGATGAAAAGATTAATATTTTTAAAATGAATTTAAGAATACGTTGTTTAGATTGATTTATTACATTATTCTTACACTATGGATATTGCTGGGTATGATTTGTTGGTGTCTTAAAATCAAACCTCCCACGAAAGTAACTTTCTTATTGTTTCGAAGGTCGTTCCAATCATCAGTCAATTTTTGCCCAAAAAAGTCAGTCTCTGTTGCTAATAAATAAACTAGTACTGAAGCATATGTTGATCTATCAAAAAGATCTGCAGGTGGTCGTTTTTCAGTATTGGTTGCTAAACTATAAACACTCCTGTACTTGTTACTGTAAAACTTTCCATCTTTTGAAAAACCTTTAACTCGTAAATCTGCAAAAAAGTTACAATAAAATAAAATTTGTTCAAAACTTTCAATTTAGTTGCAGCTTCAAAGTGCAATTGAGCTATAATTCAAAGTTGCAATTTAATTTTTTTACCTGAACATTGTTCAACGTCTGCAATTTCATTAACAAGATTTTCCAGTCCATTTAATTCTCTAACAGCAAGAATAGCAAGTCTGAGACTTAAAATTCCTAAATTTTCCATATCCTCCATACCATCCAACCCGAACAGTCTCGTCAAAATGTTGCACTCAACGTCATGAAAATCTTTCCATGCCTTTTGTTTACATTTCTCCGAGCAGAACATAGCATGAACACAATAATCACAAGAAATGCCATTCCAAATGTACTCAAGACACTGCCAGCAGTGAGAATATTTATTACTCACACTCAGGGCAAGACAGTAAGGAGTTTCTTTTGCAATAATTTCACCTGGCCTGATATCTCTGGTGGCTACAACATGCCTCCCAAAAGTATCGTTATATCTCACATCCAAGGCATCTGAGCAAGCATCAATTTCACCGTTCGGTCTATCGTAAATAAACTCGGCAAAAATTGCATCCAAACTTTTTTCATCTTCTTTTATTTCCTCCTGTCTGTGCTGACAGATGAGCTCGAGTTTTTGTCTCATCTTTTCTTTTTCTTTCAACTGACTTTTTTCTATCCATTCAAGAGTTTCCTCGTGAGCTATTAGAACTTTCGGGCTGTTTAATTTGACAAAACACTCGGTCTTTCTTAAAAGTATCTTGAGTTTCAGATGGTTGGGATAGTTCAAACAGAGGCATTTTTCAATATCTTGTATGCAATGCTCGTATTTGCCTAAACGAAACAGAACGGCGGATCTGTTAGCATAAGCCAAAGCCAGTTCGTCCGAATTTTTGGGAGCAAATGCGACACTTTTTGAGTACAACTTGCAAGCCTCGGTAAAATGTTCACTGCTGTTATTTCGAACAAATATATCGTTTCCTTTGTCTCGCCATTTTTTTGACTCTGAGGTGCTTTTCTGGTTGCTAATTTTTGGTATCGTGATTTTGTAGATGGAACACATCTCCATAGCCAAAATAACACGTTCTTCATCCATAGAAAATTTTTGGAACTGCAAGGACATGTTAACAGCTTTTCCATCTTGCATAATACCTTTTTTCAATTTGTCTATTATGGTTTTCATTTTGGTAGTAAATTTGTTTATTATATCTGCAAAAGACAATTTGGATTTCAACATTTGTTTTAACATTTTATTAATCAACATTTGTTGTATGAAAAAAGTAAAAATGCAAACTTACAATTAGGAATAAAAGATAATCCAGTTTAAATAGGGAAACAGGTAAGTGCAATTTTAAGCAACATTTTAGTATTCTGTTATGCACTGAAGAATGATTACAGAGATGATTGGAGTATGCGCCGGCACAGTTTACAGTACGTGTTATTAGGCGAATCATAGCTTCGGTTATCTGCAGAAACTAAATAAGGTTGATCAAAATATCAATATTAGTTCTCATGGCATCAAGGTTAAACAAATTACTAATTAATTTAATAACTCATTGCCGAAAAATTGAACAGGCGGTTAAAATAAAGTTTAAACGGTTAGTTGAATATATATGTTATATCCTTACAAAACCTTACTTAGAATTATTAATTTTATAAAATAATTACCTTTGATCCTTTTTGAGAAAACCGTACTTTAGTTTTATGTTTATTTTTATATTTACTTCTTCTCGGGGGTAAAAATAGAGCCCTTTTCCAGTGTCAATTTAATAAAGTGGAAACATTATAAAAGAAATTGTTCCCAAATAGTTCGACAGGTCTACAACTACAAAGCGCCTAAAACTAACTATATATAGTTGTATAGCTATACACAAAAGATGGCGGTAAATGTATTTTTACAAATTTTTGAGTGTTGAAGTGGATCTTTTTCTAATATAGACATGTTATTTTGAGTTATATCGGTGATCCTCAAAATCTGATTTTACGAATATGAGACTAAAAGCTTTCAAGAATCATGTCATAAATTAATTTTTAGGCCTAAATAATAAATTACAACTATGTTTATAACGTTAAGTTGACAACGGTTTTAGGTAGTTTTCAATCGCGGTTCTGACACCGTTCTGTAACTTTGCGCAATAGCTCGCAACTGACAAAACTGACAAAACTGGTCAAAACTAATACAAAAATTTGCCTTATCTACAATCCATCTTGCGTTACCAAATACACTTTCACTTGTTCATATCACGTCAGTCTATGCCACTCTAGGGAGAAGTTCTGTCAAAAACAATCAGTCAGATTCAAATGGTAATTTTTTAGTAAATCACTTTTGCTCGTTGCAATAACCTTCGTGAAAAAATTGACAGCTTCATAGCTTGCTATCACCATCATTTTTGCAGGACAAATCATTGAACCTCCAAAATTGTCACGAGAAGTACCACGTGACGTGAAATAATTAGTGAGTTGTTTTTCTCGGCGCATGCTGCGCTGCTGAGATTGTACTTGAATTCAGTAGGCGATGGCGTGAAAACTTGCTATGCGAGCCTTATTGGAAATAGTTGGCCATCTATTACAGGCTAATTTTCATAGTTTCGACACTAATTTTGGAGTTGAGTTATTACGTTCGCTTGACCTCTCATGATAAATAAATCTGTCCAGCCATCAGGTAAAATTTTCAATCCCAAATGCATACCATCTGACAAAAAATCATATCCAATATGTTACTGCTAAATTTTTCGCAACTGTCATTACGCTCACTCGCTTTTGTTTCGTTGCCAACAATATTCAATCAACAATCGAATGTCAGTTATTACAAAAAATGTATACCAAAACATTCAAGCTAACCTTAAATCTCTGTCTCTTTCAGGTTAAACGTCCAGATCGTGATGTGCTACTATTGATGGAACAGTTCTGTCAAAAACATTGAATACTGTTAATGAAATAATTTTTCGAAATACAAAAAGCAACGACAAAAGAAGAAATAAAGATGGCTCAGGAATCGGAATACGCTACGTTGAACGCAAACGCGCCGAATACTTGCATAGTTTGTTACAAAAATGTCGATATTTTTAGTATCGGGATGTGCGAACATCCAGTTTGTTTCGAATGCAGTACCAGGATGCGAGTGCTATGCCAGCAGAACGAGTGCCCTATCTGTCGCCAGGACTTGCCCAAGGTCGTTTTCACCAGGGAAATCAAACCGTTTCGTCATCTTCGAAAAGGACACCTGTTCGATTCAAAATATAATATATACTTCGAGGATGAAAACGTCATGGAAAAATTCAATGCATTGCTTGCTCACACTTGTAATATTTGCAAAAATAATGAAGATTTCGGCAACTTTACCGGACTTAAAAACCATATGAGATCCAAGCATGAGTTGCATTATTGTGATCTTTGTGTGGAAAATTTAAGAGTAAGTCCAATCTCATATTCTCAAGTTCAATACAGATTTGAATTGTTTCACACTAAAACTCCCAAGACAATGAAAATTTCACATTTTAACATTAGAACTACTAGTCAATTTAAATAAACACTGATCTGTTCAAAAACTTATTATTAATTGTTACGTTTATTCTTTGGCTTAAACGCTTTATTAGAGTCATAAAACCTAATTGACTTGAAATCTTTTATTCATTTGGCGTTGAATCGAATGAAAAGAATCTGATAAAATTGAATTACAAATAGTAAGCAAAATGTAGAACAGTAATTTGTTTTTATTAAACATTATAACACATTATATAACCGTTTTTATCAAATATGTTTGTAATTTTTAATGCTCAAGTAACATTTAATTGCAATTCCTATCTCAAAGATAACTCACAAAAAGATGTTTGAAACATGTTTCTATTATTACTAATGAAAAATCAAAGAAACAGAGATGAAAAATGTGTCCCCTTGTTAGTTATAGAATACAAGATTTTCTCTTAGTTCCGATATAAATATTTTCTTAAACAAATTTAATTTGCAGATATTTTCTCGCGAAAGACGTTGCTACTCTCGTCATGATCTAGCCCGTCATCGTCGAGAAGGTGACACGGACGACAAAAGTCACAAGGGTCATCCACTTTGTAAATTCTGCGACACACGTTACATGGACAACGACGAGCTGTACCGTCACCTGCGTCGCGACCATTTGTACTGCCACTTCTGCGACGCGGACGGGGTCCACCAGTACTACTTCTCCTACCCGGACCTAAGGGACCATTTTCGCGACGAACACTACCTCTGCGAGGAAGGCGCCTGTGTCGGCGAACAATTCACCAGCGTTTTCCGATCCGACATAGATCTAAAAGCGCACAAAGCAAACGTCCACTTACGTCAGTTAGGCAAAGCAGCGGCTAAACAAGCGAGGACATTAGAACTCGAATTTACTCTCTCGCCTAGAGATAACAGGGGTCCGAGGAGAAACGATCGTGGACCAGGCAGGAGTTATCACAATCAAGAATTAGTGGAATATCCAGCGCCGGAACCGCCCGCTGAAGTCACTTTTGCTAAGCAGCCACAAGTCGATGTTCAAAGCACGGAACAGTTTCCCACCTTGGGCAACACTGCTCCGATCATTCCTGTGATCTCGCATAAAACCAGAGGGAATTTGACCATAAGAAGCAGACTCGGTCAGCCGATGATCACGGACGAGGATTTTCCAGCTCTGGCAGGACCGGAGGCGCCTTCTTGTAGCGGCATGTCTAACACGCTCAACGTCAGTGTGTCCCAAGCACAACCTAATTCTGGACCCAGTAACGTTTCGATTCACGTCAACCACAAGTCAAACGGAACAGTCACGACGAGAGTTTCTGGCAATAACATCAGGATCCGTCCCACGAGGGCTGATTTCCCGGCATTGGGCAGTTCTGAGCCTTTGACAATGGCTCCTAATGTCGGACAATGGACAAAGGTGACTGCGAAAATCAAACCCAAAGAGATTGAGCACAGGACGAGAAACTCTGCCATGATCTCAACGCCTTCAATCCAGTCCGGATCGGACTTCCCGTGCCTGAAGCCAAAATCTAACAGAAGTTCAGTGTCCATAGTACCGTCGCAGAGCAATTTTACAACGAACGGCAACGACTCGACCAAAGGCAAAACGAAAAAGAAGAAAAATACCAAGAGTGGAAATGTCGAGGCTAAAAAGATTGAAGTGACAAAAAGTCAGGAAGCGAGTGACTCGAAAAAGAACGACAAGAAAAAGACCAAGAGTGTAGGGGAGAACCCCGAGGTGACTTTGGCAAACTCGAACAACGTGCAAAGAAAACGGTCTGAGATTAAGATTGAAGGATTGGCTTCGACGAACAACAACGTAGTTATGCGCAGCGAAGACTTTCCTGCCCTGGGCAATTCCAAGGCTTCTCCTCCAGGACTAACTAAACCGCCGCCAGGATTTGGAACACCACCTGGGTTCTCGTCGAAACAACTGAACGACAACCGACTGACCTTCACCAACAGCTCTGGCGAGAGCTATGCCATCGTACCAAACGAGTCTCAATCGCGCCAGCACGTTTATACGCCCCCGACAGATTTCCAACGACGAAACAAAAACCTCGTGGCCAGCGTGAATGAAGCTCTTGATAATGAAGAATCAATCAAGGATTTTCGGTACCTGAGTGGACTGTTTCGTCAGGGCGTTTGCGATCCGCAGGAATTTTACATAAGGTGTAGAACAAGCATGGGAATTTCCACGTTTGAAAAAATATTTCCGGAATTGTTGTTACTTTTGCCGGACATAGAGAAGCAGAGGGAACTTTTTAGTATCCACAAAACGGAGTCGAGTGGGAAAGCACGTGGTCTTGAGGAGTGCACCACCTGCGGCCAGATTGTGCGCAGCTCCGAGCTCAAGTCACACAAATCCTGCCATGATTTGGAGAAACATTTTCCGGCTTTGGACATCGGCGCCCAGAGCAACAGTTGGGCCAGAAAATGATGCGATGATTGTGAATGAAAATTACATTTTGTTATCGATTGTATTATTGGTTGCTGGGAACCCGACGTTTTGTATGCAATTGTAACGATGTAAAGTAGAGCGAATCAAATTAGACATTCGACCTTGAACAAGGTTCTTGGCAAACCCCTGCCCGACGTCAGTTTCTGTAGAAAATGTTGTCTACAATGTCAAGTAGTTTGAAAAATAAATTCATTAACAGGCCTCAATACTTTTTTCTTTACTTATTGTAATTTTTATTTAATTGATGGTTTCGTTAGAGACAAACGACGTTTGTAGTTAAGAATTGGATTGTGACATTGTTATTTTTATGATCCTACTAATATAAAGAAATAAAAAAAAATGTTTGTTCAAATGGAAATTTTAGTTTTATTCAATGAAAAATCAATCATAATCTATACTTGTTAGTTTTTATTTGTATACCTTTTTTCTGTCGGTCCTCAAAATTTCAAGATTGAGCCAGGTGACCGATGATTACGCTAAGACTCGAGGATCTCATCACCGTCTCATTCAGCGCACTTTTCATGGAAAAGACACCAATAAATTTATGTTTAAGTATAATAGCAAGTCCATTGTTTGAATTAACCCGTAAAATGTTCGTTTTCAAAACAAGAGCCGGTCCAAAAAATTTGAAGATTAAGCCATCAGGAGAGATTAAAAATTCCACAAAATGTTGCACGTCAAATGAAATATATGATACTTGGGACAACATTTGGTTGGAAAAAGTAATGGACCAGAATTAATACAGTCGTAAATATTACAAGTTGGTCGCTGCAAACAAATCCGGTCGTTACGCGATAAGACCCAAAACAATACACCCTCCTAAACAAACAAGGCCCTAAACTTAAGACTTTTTTCTCTGAAACTGATGGAAAAATCCCTGCAAAATCCCATAGAATAGATGACAAACACGAGTTGTCTTAACGATGAGTCATAAAGATAAAACAAAACGAAACTTGTCATTTATCGTATTATAATTTATATATATAGAGATCAGCGTTTATACTAAACGCTGATCTCTTAATTGTCTGATGGTTTTTGATAAAAAAATATTACAAAAAATTGAATCGATCTGATTTCCAGAAAGGGACATAAAACTGGAAGATCTTCAAAGTTTACGCTCACTAATGGGCCTTAACGCTAAAGGACCCTTCGATGGTTTCCGAAAAAGGCTAATCCGCCCATTGTTTTACTTTTTTCGAGCGTAGTTAATCGCTCCCTTTCAAACGATGGCCAAAATTACCACTGTCTTAATCCTCCAGAAAATTATCTATTATTCTCACTAAATACCTGATATCGTCACAAAAGAAGCAAAAATTTGAACATTATCTGAAATTACAAATCAGATAAACATCCTGTTTGGCCCAAAAATATTTCTGTTTCCCGCTTTTTGTTCAAGTTTTACTGCATTAGTCACTTTTTTCCAACTTTTTTCAAATTTACCCCAAGCAAATTAAAGTGCCCGTAAAATATACATTCCGTTTCAAATGATGAAATTCTCTGATGTCAATCGAGTACTTTTGAGTCATCGCATTATCCCATCTTAAATGGCAAATATTAGAAGGCACCAATTTTGAATTTTTCAGAATTTTTCTAATCCTGTCGCATAACCATAGAACAATTGTTAGAACTTGCTGGAAATGTAATGTAATTCAATTGTGATATTTTATTGTCCGGCATTCTGATGTCTGAATGGACCTCAAGCCTACCAGCAAGCATAGCCACATCTGCATCAAGACCTATACTACCAGTAATTACAACAGGTGTCCGCTTATACCTCCCAGCAAAGCCTAATGAGAAGGGAAAACATTGAATTGACAGAGTATTTCCCATCAATTATTGTTTTCGTTTCCAGAAGAATACCATAATTAAGTGTGAACATACGATCCAAACAATCCACTCACTCGTCTCTTTTCTTCACACCTTCTAACGAATCCATATATCATAAATCAATCTGCTTGTATCAAATTGATGCAAAAGGCGTGTTTGACATTCAAAAGACATGTCCTCGGAAAAGTCAAACATCTTTTCGAAACAAAATAGTGGCTCGTTGAAAAAGTGCAAGATGTTGAGAAATTTTGTTAATTGAGAAAGTTTGAAAACAAATCGTATCTTCGATAGTACACCCACTGAGATACCTCTTTCTTCACGAAGGCTCTGAGATACTAAGTCCTTCTAATCAAACTGCCTCCAAATTTGACAATCTAATTTTATCAAGATGTGCTTTGAATCGAATTATCAAAGTTCAATTTTTGTTAATGTTTAGATTTTTTATCAATATTACATACTAATGTTCTGTGATACACACGAAAGCATATCGCATGCACGAGTCATAAATTCCTCTGTGGATGGAGCGCACTCAGGTATAAGAAGAGGATTTTTTCCGAAACAATAGCGAGTTCCGACCAATGAGGTATGTCTTTCGGTGACCACCATCCTGGCTGCAGCTGTCCTATACGCTCATCCCACATACCTGGACCAGAAGATGGCTCAGGTATAATCCCCCCCTCTGATTTAGGACTCAGCGGATGCCGCTCGTGCAGCGCTGCAAGCTGCAAAGATATCAGTCAGTTCTCGAGAAGACGCAGTTCGTTTAGGAAGTTCGAATCGATTGTCAAGTGCTTCGGAGTTGAGTTGCGTGTTTTGTTGTTGTGGACACTGTTGTTTTAAAACATCATTTGGATTTATCAGTGCAAACATGTGTGGCTCCATCATACAGATCTTCCGCCGTTCCAGTACCAAGAAATACGTTAAGGTTGGTTGGTTACGTCTGTGTATTGCGTTTGCCGAAAATGTTCTAAGCGTCCTTGGGAGACGAGATTAATGTTCAGGTTCAAATCTACCTTCCAAGCTAAAATTTCTCATACCTTTCAACTAAAAAATTCATTCACTAAACTATTTCGTATTGTTTATAAATTTGTTTTTCTAGATACTTGCTAGAAAAATGTTTTTATTATCAAAATGTCGAATGTTTTCACTCGGCAATTCTGAAAATGATTGAATATTTGTTAACATTTTACTTTTATCTTTTAAACGTGATCGAAAGTTTTTGTAAAATGAATAATCCGGCAAAATTTTGTTCAGAAAACTTCAAATCGTTGCTCGGTAAATGAGATTATTTTTGAGCTACGGCCCATGTCAGGCTTCAAATCTACCTCTAAAGCAAAAGTTTTATACCTCTTATTACATTCTTACACTTATTTGGATGTAATTTACAACCCAATAATCTACTATCCCAAGAGCGGACCTAGACAAAATTTTTAGGGAGCCATTTAGATGTACCCTCCGTAATTTTTTAAAAATAATTTGCTTGTTATTTATTTTTTTAACTTAATTTTAATTAAGTTTTTAATCCTGTCTGTGCAGTTAATTGAGGAGCCTACTTCGGAAACCAAAACCAAGACAGTCGCTGGGATATTAAGGATGAGACGGTTTTGGAAACGCGCCAAACCAGAAGCCAGCAGCGCGTCTGTAGAAGTTGACTCAGTCGAGGAGAAGCAAGACAATCAGCCCTTGGACGACAGGTAAAAATTGTCAAGTCTAGAGTACCCACAGTAAAAAAAATTTCGTAATCTAATTTCATTAATAAATGTTTATTAGAGTATTGTTTTTAAAAAACAAAAGTCACGTTTTAAGTCAGAATTACAGTTTATCTATTTATCATTTATTTGTTTTTTAATTAATTGATTGATTTTAACATTGCAGCACGCCGAACCGCAGAATATTTGGAGTTGATTTGCCTCAACTGGACAAAAACGGTCTTCCCGAGCCAGTGCTGGCGATGATGCAATGTCTGTCCTCTGATGAAGGTCTCTCCACCGAAGGCATCTTCCGCAAGAACGCCAAACAGACAACCGTTCAGGAGCTAAGGGAGCAGATCGAGTCAACTGGTGACACCAACTGCCTCAAGGATGCTCCAATCTTAGCCGTCGGCGCTTTGCTCAAGGACTTTCTTCGCTCTCTGCCAGATCCACTTCTGACTTCGCGCTTGTACCCACTTTGGAAACAAATAAATCTTGACTCTGACACTCAAACGATCAAAAAGTAAGTTCATCAACATTAAAAAATCTGTTTTTCGTTTTCATTTCATTATCATGAAAATGTTGCTAATGTTAACATTGTTCTTTGATTGTAGTATTTTGGACCAATTACCGAGAGCCAACTACATACTACTGAGTCATCTGGTCTGTCTCCTGCACCACATTGCGAAGCCATCAAACGACAACAAAATGAACGCAAACAACCTCGGCATTTGTGTTGGACAAAACTTGCTGAGATCAAACAGTCCCAGTGTGGAAGAAGGCAAATTTATTCCAACCATAACGGAAAAACTAATTCTGGATTGCGAGGAGCTCTTCGGCGAAGGTGTCACTCAACTCCTTGGAGAGATGGGCAGCCGGCTTTCTTTGAACTCAGACAGTGGGCTTTCCTCGGATAGTGTAGACCTGGTCGAGGCACCAGGTCAGCTTCAGACATCGCTCTCATTGGACTCAGGTTTGGCCTTATCCGACTGCCAGTTGTTCATCCCAGAAGAAGAGGTTGAAATCCTGGACTACTCATCTCACAACTTCAAAAGACAAGATTGGTTGAGGACAGCGGTCAAACGAATACCCAGAAAATTTGGCGAGGAACAGCAGCAAAAGGACATTTTTGATCTTCCTTCACCATACCGGCCGTTACCGCAGTCCCAGGAAACTATATCCAACCTGCACTTTTCCCCTTACGTTTACGTTTCCGAACCCATCTTTGTTTAGCGGGGAAAAATGCCAACCCGATGTAGTTATAATAATTGTAAAATTTATAATTGTATAAAGTGTTTGTCGATTACTCGATACTAATGTTTATGTAATTAGTAAGAGGACGAAAAAGTGATCGTAATGTAAAGAAACCTATTTTTTTATTACCAATTTTATAAAATTAGAATGTATATTTTTTAATTGTATATAGTACTACTAATCAAATGTATATATTTCGAATTTTATATAATATTTATATAAATTTAATATTTAATTTTTATATTTTATAATCATACTTTTTTATAACTTAAACCAAAACAAATAAAATGATTAAAAATGAAAACCAAAGAGATTTGTACCACGAGACAAAAGTGTATCACGTTTACATAATTGAATCTCTCATTTTCGTCAAGTCGACCGCAAATTCTTAACAAATCTAACAAATTGAAAAACAATTTGAAAAATGGTAGAAGCTTCTCAACATAAAAATACAAACGGAAATGGTAAATTGAACAATATAATGATAACATCTGCAGGAAAGGTTTTCTCAGAAATAAACAAGTCATTTGTTTTTATATAAGTAGAAAATATGTTATAATCATTTTTGCTTAACATGTCGTATATGTACACAGTGTGATAAAAGTATAACCAGTTCTTATAATTTGCACTCACAAAAATCCTAACATAATAAGCAATGAAGATTCGTCCTGGCGAATCACATCAGTCCACGTCAAAATACGCCTCTTCATCAAATCCTCCTGTTTCTTACAAACTAATTCAGTATTACAATGATCGCGATTCTGACTAAAATGAATAAATAAATATTTACAATGGCTAGATGAAAAGTAAACTTTAATGGTACTCAAACTGTAATGATAAAAAAACCAAATGACAAAATCAAAAAAAAAATTCATCTTATCGCGACCTTTAGCCATGACATCACATGACTTCCATGCTGTTCTGCGTGTTTTCAGTGAAGCCCATGGAAGAGGAGGGAACATCCTGGGTGTTGTTATCCTCCATAGTGGTTTGTGCCTCCATACTCTCAGGAATGGCCGTACTGATGCTGTCGTCCCAGTTGATTTTAAATCTCGTAACTCGTGGCTTGTCGCCCAAAATGTTTCTTTGCACCTTATCGAATTGTGGCTGAGGTGGTGGGTTCTCACGCAACTCCGGATCTGTGTATTCGTTGTTGATGAAGTATCCCACTCGAACAAACTCCTGAGCTCGGTAGGAACATGTTAATAAAACTACTGTTACACCTAGAGCGTCGTTGACAGGGATCTGACTAACATCTGGTGGGTCTGCCTGTAATGCAAAATAATTATAAATATTGACAGTTTTTTCCCAACTTGTTTACTTTTTTTAGTTGTAAGTTCAAAATATTGATTATGAAGAAAATAAACAGTTACCTGAAAGACAAACATGTGCCTGCCCTCGGGAATCGGGCCAACATAAATGGTGTCTAAAACTTGGTCGAATTCCTCGCTCTCCGCACTCCCCACGTAGATCATTTTCCACTCCAGATCTGCGGGGACAAATATTAAAGTCAGTTTTTTGATGTAAAAAACAAAAAGAATGTTGACGTTTTTTTGTCTTGCAAATTGCAAAAATAAAACAAAACGTTCTAGAATAATAATAACCTCGTTAACTTGGAACGTGGAAAAACGCGCGAAAACCGTTCGTATAACCAAAAAATGTAATTACCTTCTTTGAGCTCCTCGATGCATTCAAAAGTGACTTCGAATTGAAACGGATTCAAAAAGGGCGATGGGTTGTCCAACACCGCGACGTTTGCTATTTGCACTTTGGCCATTGTTGCTTTGCTGCTTTTTTTTGCGACCGCGACTTTGGGTTTTGCCGTTTGCAACTTGACTTTAAGGAGTTTGCGCTGTTCTTCTTGGCGGATAAACAATGTATTCGCGCTTCGAACGGAGCATCAACTAAGTTTGGCGGCAACGCACGATAGACGACGAATTCGATGGCTGGCTTTGATTGCGCTCTTTTATCTCTCAGCGACTGTTCACTAGCGACATCTAAGTTTGCTTGCGCACGTGTCCACCATTGCTTTTGTAAAAGTGGACCAAATGGAAAAACCGAAATTTGTTTTTTAATAATTCCGGGTTTGCTTTGAAATGACGTGGGATTTTGAAGAACCGATTGAGATTTCTGTACCTTTTTAATGGTCCTTGAAACCGTTTTATTCGCAAGTGACATTTTTTTCAAGGTATGTAACCTGTGCAAAACAATCAAATAATCCCATAAATTGATTTTTGCATGAGTGAAAAATGTTGATTTCAACATAGTAAAATAGTGTTGTAAATTTTGTCATTGTAAAATCATCAACAAAATAACCGTGAATTATTGTTTACATTCATAATTACCAACATAACCTAAAAAATTATTTCATAAATTTAATGATTTTGACATTATTATAACTTTTTAGATCAACATTTGAATAAAACTATAATATTAAAATATTTTTTGTTTACCCGAATAAAAAGTAACGTTTTTTATTTTCAGGTCTGTTTAAAAATCGCAAAATCATGTTTGCGAAACATAACAAATTAATCACACCTTCGATCCAGGACAAATATATGATGTTAAAACTGCAGAAAAATAAAATCTTTCGTTCAACGAAGCTGACTAATTACGTCTTTGAACAATTTGGCCAACCAAAATCGTACAGCTGCTATGTGGAGATTCGGAAAGTTATCGAAAGTGAGATTACATCTGATGGAGAAACCGATCAAGAAACTGAGCACGAAGAATTTAAAGCCATGGTCAAGAACGTGTCCAAAAAGCTGAACCACTTGAAAAGCCATAACAGAAGGTCGGGAAGTAATAAAACCAACAACGTCAGCACCAACGCCTCCGGGTCTTGGCAAGTAGGATTCGGTGATCGTTCTGCTGATAAGAACGCAGTCGATACCGATTCTGAAGCCGAATCCTTCGAAATTGACATTGAAAATAACGACAAGAACTCTTCAAACAGCAAAAAGAAAACGACCAAGAAAAAAACTCCAGCCAAAAAAACTCCAGTCTCAAAGAAAATTTCTCCACGCACAACAAGATCATCGGGTAAGAGAACTTCTAATCAAATCGCAGGGAAGAAGAAAAAGGTAACAAATAGGAAAAAACTGGAAGAAGATTTTTCAGCGGATGCTTCCGACACCGAGGAAGAAGAGCCAAAAAGAAGAAAGGCGAGCAGATCTGGTAACAATTTTCTTAAAAATATTTTACCAACTCCACGTTCAAATGAGCCAGAAAAAATCCAAACTCAATTTCTTCAGGACACCCCACCAACGTCTCAACACGATCAAGAATCTGAAACTCCAGAGGCGGCGAAGGCAAAGCAGATGACGTTGCACAAGTTTTTCAAAACTCAAAACAAATCGAATTTGACAACTGAGCAGTTAAAAACTCCAAAAAAATCACCAAGAGTCGCGTCACAAAGTGCTCAAAACAGTTCGTCTTCAGTTATAAGAAAAGGAATGGTTGATCTGAGTCCAAAAGGTAAAAACTTGGTGTCACCACTAAAGATCGATGCCCTTAAGAAGAACCTGATGCACGAGATCGATGAGATGAGTAACAGTCAGTTGTCCGAGATGCTGAACAGTCAGATTTTCGACGAGATTATCCACGACAACACAGTCGGAATGTTCACCAGTTTGCAAGACTGCAGCCAGCCGATTGCTCAGAGCACCGCGATCAACAACACCGCTTTAGTTGCTTCCAGTCAGGTATCCGAGATTGAACAGAGTTTTGAAATGAAAAACGTCGTTAACTCAACGCCTATGAACAGTGCTGGGAAAAATAATCGTTTTGAGAAAACTGCATTGCCCGCGATAACTGAAACAGTAGAGAAGGAGGAGGAAAGTTTGAACGATTCTTTTTCGCAAGTCCCATCATCGCAGGTGTCTCCAGCTAAACCTAGGAACCTTCCTAAAGTCATTCAGAGCACGTTGGTTACTACGAAATACATCATCAGGGATCAGAAAAAAGAAATAGAAGAACCGGAAGTACCTGACGAAGAACCGGAAGTATCTGAGAAAGAACCAGAAGAATCCTATGAAGAACTGCAAGATGACATTGAAAGGGAAGAGGAAAACATGGAAATGGAAGTGGATCCATTGGGAGACGTGAATAATGAAGAGAATCTATCAGAAAAAGAAGAGATTGAATGTGAAAAAGAGGAGCAAAATGTGAGCATGGAAGTGGATCCGTTGGGTGACGTAGGTCCTGGCGACGATGCTAGTAGCACGTCGTTTGAAACAGCTAGGGACATCGTCAATCCTGTTGGGTTCATCAAAATTAATGTCAGCCATCAGGAAGATGAAATTCAAACTGAACACCAGGAGTCGAACGACACCGAGAGCAAGTATGAGACTAACAAATCCGAGTCTGATTCCGAGGGCCATCATTCAATCAAGTCTTCGGCAAGTGAGATTGCCAATGGTTTTGCCGAGTTGTCACAGTATCCCAAGTGGAAGAGAACGAGTGACATCTATACTGATTCTGAGGAAGAGAGTAAAAAACCAGACGATCCTTCGATGAATAAATTGCAGATTTCCGAAACGACGGAACATAATGCTAATTCAACAGGCAGTTCTGGAGGTCGAGTGGCGAACGATTTGACTCAGATGGACGACAACGAGTTGGACAATAAGGAGGCAAGTGACAAAATTAGCAACGTTTCCAGACTGAATTTGCTAGCGGAGAGTGAAAGCAGCGATGATGAAGCGCAGGGATCGAACTTCAGGACGGAAAATGTGGACAAGAAGTTGGAAATCGTAAATAATATCGTTGAAAAGGAGGAAATTGAGAAGATCAGCAGTGTTTCTAGACTGAATTTGTTAGAGGAAAGTGAAGGCAGCCTTGAAAAGGAGGAAATCGAAAAGATCAGCAGTGTTTCCAGGCTGAATTTGTTAGAGGAAAGTGAAAGCAGCGATGATGAAATACCAGGATCAAAGCTCAATTCGGAAAAAGTGAACAAAAAGTCAGAAACTGGAAATACAAACGTTGAAAAGATTGCAGAACTAAAGAAAAGGAAGAAGCCAGAATCAAGAGAAAGAGAAAGTGACGAGGAGAGACGGTCTCCAAGTCAAGAAAATTTTCAAAGTCAAACATCAGTTGCCAAAGAAAAAGATGAAAAAGATGAAGATAAAGAATTGGACCAGAAAGAAGCCACCGAACAGATACAGAGTATTCGAAGGTTGGACTTGTTAGCAGACAGCGATAGCAGCAACGACGAAAATACAGGCTACTACGTCAGGGTTAGGAGTTCTAGCTTAAATTCTGAAGACGTTTCGAATTCTGAAAATAAAAAAGAAGAAAAGAAGAAATTAAAAGTCAAAAAGAAAGAGAAGAAAAGAGCAACTGAAGATTCCCCAGTAAAAAACAGCGATGTAGAGAATAAAAAGAAAAAGAAAGAAAAAGGAAGCAAATCTGAACCGGTTATCAGTCAGGAAGAGATGGAAATTAAAGTAGAAAAGGAAACTGCAGTGACGAATGAAGAGGACGATGAAAATGTGAACGAGGAAACCGTCAACAGGCTCAACGCGATTTGCCGACTGAACCTGACCTATGAGAGTGAATCAGATAGCGAAAACGAGCAGACTTTCTCAGCTGACACAGCTTATAGAGTTCAAAAAATTAAAAGCGATGCGATAAACGTCGAAGAGGGAGACGAAAGTTCAGAAGAAAGGGAGAAGGATGAAAAGTTGCAAATGAAGTCTGAGGTTCGAATTGCGACACTGAATGAGACTCCGACAAAGATAGAAATTGGCAAAGTTGTGGAGAAAAAAAGAAAGCTCGAGAAAAAGAAAAATGAAAAGGAACTTTCGAGAAAAACAGACGAAACAGTAAAAGATCCCAATTGGAGTGCTGCAAGTGACGAAACCGAGGATGATGATTTGGATACGTCGAGGAAGAAACGCGTCAACTTGTTGGTTCCCGAAGAAAAGGATAATCTGAAAGCTGTGAGACGAAGCGTCCAAAATCTAAACTCGAGTCTGATAGCAAATGGTACTTTAGCGAACTCTAGAACGGAAGAAGCTTTCGAAGGAACGCCTGTGGCCAGTGTAAGTTTTTCAATTTTTTTTTTTTTTTAATAAAAAAGGTAGTTGATTTGTATGACATTCAATTTTGTTCGCAGGTATCAGATTTAATCAAAGTGGAAAAATTGGTTGAGGAGAAGAGAGACTGTACATTTTCTCTGAACGATCTGGGATCGGACGATGAACTTTATGTGTTTACTTTGCCGACGAAGGTAACAATTACGTTCATCATTAAAAAATAATTTTTAATGTTATTTTAATTTATCTTTAACTGGTTTATTATTTATAGATTTTGAAGCAAAATTTGAAAGGAACGAAATTGAACGTTAATAGAAATGTTATGAGTGTTGGATCTGAAAAATACAGAGTCCAACAAAAACATCCAAGGGAAGTTGCGTGTATGACTCAAGTTGTGGATGAAAAAGGCAACAAAAATTATAAAACAGGTATTAACAGACTTTTTCAATCACAAAAGTAATTGAAAACAATTCAATTTGAAAATTTATTCAAACCACTTTTTCATTTGTTTGTTCGTTTGTTTTCAGTTACAATCAGGCCCTCAGGAAAGGTTACGGTTTTACATCAGGTGAAATCGACATCGAGATCGGGTGAATCATCAAAAAGTTCAAGCAGAAGTTCGTCGGTTATGAGTAGAGCTTCGGACTCAAAACCAACTAAACGGAAAATAAAAACTGAAGGCGATACGTTAAGTGCGAAAAAAAGAAAAGTTGACGAAAGTAGGTCTGCTTCTCAGGGTCTAAGTGATTTTTCAGAATAGATTTATTTACGAGACTGGATTTATTTAGGATTTTGTTATTTCTTTTTATTTGATTAACAAATATTATCTTTAAGTATTTGATTGTATTTCTTTTTGCATGGACAAAAGCATGACATATGTGAAAACTCGAGATTTACGTGCTGTTAAATCTGCAACAATCACGTCATTCAAGACGATATAATTACAAGTTAAAGAACTCCGATTCACTGTACAGAAATTATTTTTTGTAAGATAAGATGAAAATGTCATTAACTTTTATAAGCGAATTTTGAGACAAATTAAATTTGTACAAACGAAAGAAAATATTGTAAACTAAGCTCTGCAAACAAATCGTGTATTTTGCTGAATAAATTTCGTAAACGCATAACACTTGTAATGTTCTTCAGTTATGTTGTGCAAAACTGAAAATTTAAATGCGATACACGGGAATTCCCAGAATACCATAAGGGAATTTCGCCTTTTCAAACGATAAGAAAGAACACCCCTTTCTGAAATAAAATTCTTATTAAATCGCAATTGTTATTCGTTCTGTTGCATTTAAAATCATTCGTGACAGTTTGTAAAACTTTTGCAAGTGTCGTTTCATTAAAAGAAACAAATATAAAAAATAATTCAGTTGTTGAATTTGTATATAAATGTAACATTCTTATCATATTTCACATTTGTATATTTGTCAAAAGTTCCAGCAGTACGCGCTGCAATCGTGTCTGACAGTTGCTGACAGTTGTGTGTTGTGTGTCACCTGACGTATAAGCAAGTGTTGCCATCGAGTAAAAAGTAAATAAATGCCATCATTAATCAAGTAAACAAAGAATCTAGCTGTCCTATGAGACGATTTAGAATAAACAAATTGTGTTAAATACTCGTGAAAACACGTCAATTCAATTGATTACCATTTTTTCGACATATTGTATTGTACAAAGTAAGGTTATTTTCGTGGATCTGAAGTGTTGAATTCAATGTCAGATTGAAATTTGACGCACTGCTTTATTGGCCCTCCTATAGTTTTGTACTTTTTACCATCTTTTTCTTTCTAAACCATCATTAATGTTATCGTTGTCGCGAATTCAGACGATGCTGATAATGATATTAATGCTTGATTAAAATTTGCAAAGTTTGCTAAAATCAAAATAATAACTTTCATAATCAAGAAACTTGATTAATAACTTGATTCTTTTGTGATTACCTATTAAAGAAACGACTTAAAATTTTTTTCGATACTTTTTGATTTAATTTTATGTAACAACTGACAAAATTAACAAGCCGACATTTTGATATTATGTGTAGTATTGATTTTTTATTTAAATGTTGATAGTATAATAGTAATAATATGAGCATGCAAGCTACTAAGAAGTCTTATCTTCATCATTAAAAGTTACTGAATTTCGCTTTCACGTTAAAAATACCATTCATATTTTTTATCTTCCGCCTACTTAAAAACCACGTTACTTTGATAAGTGGAAACATTAGACCAATTAGTCCTTCATTAAATTCTCAAATTGCTAAATTTATGATGAAATAGAACAATTTTTTGGAGTTCTTCTTATCGATGAATAAATGTACAGTCTTAATTTTTAACAAAACTGTGCGAAACACAAAGTGTGCGTTTATTTTAGAATACTTTTCATAAAAGTCACCCGAAACATTACACACCGCCTATAAAAACCGTGTGCTTAAATTGGTGAAATTTCGGTGAAACTGAGGGGGAACATTTGCAGTGTGAAACTCAAAGTTTGTGTTCATTTTTGTGTTAGTTTACTACTAGTTAACAGCTTATTCATTTTTCAGATAAGACGTCAACATGCCTTCCGTCGTTTATGTTGACAGAGAACGGATTTACGATCAGGATAAAGAAGAGACCGGTTCGATAGAAGATGACTTTGCCTTCAGAAACAATGTCGCTGATGCAGATCTCAAAATCCGAATGGGTGAATACATATTCAACTTGTCTAATATAACAAATAAAAAAACTCATTCAAAATCAATTTGTGGAAAACCTCATTTTGTACTTTGCAATTTCAGCTTTTATCAGAAAAGTGTACGCACTTTTGAGTATGCAACTTCTCATCACAGTCTCATTCAGTGCAGTTTTCATGCTAGTGGAACCAATACAAAAGTTTCTCGTAGAGAAGTAAGCCTTTTTGAGCAGTTTTCTTTATTATCTTCTTATAGTTGAAAAGGTGAAACTAATAATGCTGTTTTAATTTCAGCGTTTATATATTTTTCTTTTGTCTTCTTGGAACGCTCATCATGCTTATCCCTCTGCATATTAAAAGAAGAGATCATCCCACGAATCTGATTTTGCTGATAGCCTTTGTAAGTATAAACAAGTTTCAAAAACGTACCTTCAAAACTTAATTACAAATCTAACGTAAAATTTTATTTTCAGACTATTTTCCAATCAATTACTGTAGGATTTGCAGTTTCTCTCTATGATACTACATTGGTTCTCGAAGCCTTGGGTATAACTTTTGCAGCTGTTGTAGCTCTGACAACCTACACCTTTCAGTCCAAACGAGATTTCACCAGCATGTATGGATGGTATGAACAATTTAGAAAACTATGCAACTAATTTTTACACTGATTTGTCGTCTTTTTTTAATTTGTAATTTCTTTCTAGGTTGTTCTTTGGTATCATAATCTTGATGACTGCCGGAATAATGCAAATGTTTGTAAACAACAGCGTGTTAGAGTTAATCATAGGAGTCGCTGGAGCAATTATCTTTTCTCTTTACATCGTTGTTGACACGCACATTTTGTTATCAAAATTATCCGCCGAAGAATACATTTACGCAACCATCAATCTGTATCTCGACATCATCAACTTGTTCCTGTACATCTTGCGCATCCTAGAACTGATGAAAAAATAAGACTCAGATGACGAAGTAAAAAATTAACATGAATGGATATATTGACAAACTAGAGCTTTTCGACTCAGCGCAAAATAATTATTGAGTCAATTCTCATCGTATTGATAAGATGGCGCATTCATCTTTAAAAAGTGTACTTTTTATATTTGTTGTACAATACAAATTTTTTCATCAACCCATAGATGATAATAGTGTGTTAAATATTATATGAATATGTTATAGAGGTATATACATATAATAAGGTTGCTTTTCCTAAGTATTGACATGATCTTCTGTAATGTTTGAATTTATGAATAAAATTTTCCATACATTTTGTAATCGTTGTAACGTTCATTAAAAAACAACAATAAAAAAAGAGTTGATAAATTCAGGTTTTAGTATAATGGCAAGTCTACTTTGTTCAAAATGTAATGTCGCTATGGTACCTGTCAAACTCTCAATTTCCTAAGTACCCCATCATAAAAAGATTAGAGAATAAGAGGATTAAAAATTAGTCTACAAAAGCAACATAACGAGAAAAACGTCTAGGTCTTAAATAATACAGTCATAAATTATATTGCAAGTTGATCCCTGCTCAACAAATCCGCTCGTTACGCGATAAGACCCAAAACAATACACCCTCCAAAACAAAGAGTGTCCTAAACTTAAGTCTTTTTATCTGAAGCTGCAAGGGGAATTTTTATGACCCAGAAACAATAGCAAGTTTCGACCGGTTCCGACCAATAAGTTTCGGGGTGACTCAACACCCTCCCACTCTGGCTGCGACTATCCTATACGCCCACCCCCCATACCTGAACCGAAAGATGAGTTCGTTCCAGACTCCGGTATACAAATTTTCCCCCCACATTTTTTTATTTTTTATTCCAGACCCGTGCAGACCCGGCAGCCGGCAGCCCAGCAGAGTGCAAGTTGGTGCAAGTGCAGACGTGCAGACGCAGTTTGTTGATAATTGTTGGTTAAGTACATATTTTTTTCAGTTTCACGACGATTTACACTTATTTCATGTAGAAAATTATTTAGGAAATAGCGGGGCAAAAACGAACAATTCGGTTTATTTAGTTAATCATCATAAACAGAAACTATAAAGTTTACTTTTTTGAAATTTTTGAACAAACATCAAAAGTGCATGATTATTTCTTACATTGCGTAGATAAAAAAGTATTTTTTATCAATGCAGTAATATTTTTCGTTAAACTTTGAAGGGTTTCATTCTTGCCCCGTTTCGTTCATTTTTGTCTCGCTTCACCCTATGTCAAAAAGAATCAGTTTACTTAATCTTCGTTACTTTTTCGTCGATTTAAAATAATAATACCATTTATAATAAGGGATTATTCATAAACAATGTTGTTTCATTTTCATTTCATCATTTTGTAAAATTAGCGCGGCGTCGTGCCCGTACGGTGCTGCCGCCTAACAACTCCTAGCGTAAACTCCATTCATGGCGCTCCCTGGCGGTATTAACTCAAACTAAATTTGAAAATAGTGTCATTTTACATAAAATGACGTAAATAATAGCTCTAATTGACTTAAAAAATTTAAATAATAGAAAATTTTTCAAATTTAACTGAAATTAACTTATAAAAAGCTCAAAAACTGACAAATTTTTATGTCGATTTTTGAGCTGAAATTAGCTGAGTTTTCCTGCTCCTGAGAATTAACGTTTCTTAAGGCGCCCGGATAGCTCAGTCGGTAGAGCATCAGACTTTTAATCTGAGGGTCCAGGGTTCGAGTCCCTGTTCGGGCGTTTATTTTTGTTTTTGCCAGGAAAATATATTGTTTAAACTTTTATTTGTTTGCTGTCGTCCTACTAGAAAATTTTCAAATTTTTGCTGAATGCACGTGAAGTAGCTGTCAGTTACTGTCTTTAATACGTAGTCAAGAGTTATAACTCTTATTTTATATAAATTTGAACTTAAATTTAACGTAATAATGTTTTTAACGCAAAAAAAACATTTTGCAAAAATGTTTCTCATCTTAGATTCTGAGTTGTACCCCCTCTTAAAGGCTGAGCCAATCAAATTCGAGCTCAAATCAAACAACCAATGAGAATGATGCGTAACAAAACAAACAATGAGTTCTGTCTTCGTAATTTGACGTTCAGAAGTGTTAGCAATCTTGAATTTAAAATACCCTTAAAAGATTCAGGTTGCACAATTTGCAGAACGCTTTTTCTCTTAATTCTAAACTTACCTACTGCTTGTTGAAATGGCTGATGACGGGAAATATGAACCTGGAATAAAAAAAGCGAAAACATTTGAGAAAAGTCCAACAAACGCCACAGATCTTCTAATAGCAAAATCTTACGAGCTGAAAGAGTAAGTTTCGTAATTTTACTTTTATTTCATACTGTAATAATAAAAAACGAAAAACCTCATTGCTTGATTCATAAATTATGATTTTCATTAGGTACGAGACAAAATTCATGAAGCTGAAGAAACAGCTGGAAAAGGAAATCAGAGAGAACAAAGAGGCTTCAAAGAATGTTCTTATTTTTCGTGAAAAAAAAAGGCAAAACAATAATATGATTGATTTCTCTTGAATCAGATGATATAACAGTTGGTTGATTATACACTTTCGTGTTTACTTGTAGGCATCCGTACTCCAGAACAGAAAGCCTCATAATGATTTATTATTTAATTTTCACGAACACCGTGAGAGAAGGGAAAAAAGGGGTAAATGGGGCTAAAGGACTTGAGATCTGGAAAAAATTCGAGAATCAAAACGTAAGTATACAAATAAACTTCAAACTGAAATATACTTTTATGAAAAATCATTTCTTTTATCAACACTTAAGCATTTTTAATTTTAGCATCTGCCAGGAAAAACTGCGAGTTCATTATGGGACCAATTTATAAGCAACATTTTGCCTGGGATAGAAGAATATGGTCTGCCCAAAAAAATTGAATCGCAATTTCAATCTTTGAGACTCAAGCAAAAGAAAACCAAGGAAAAGTCAAGCGAAAAGTGTGATACCAAACGTAAATATTACTAAACTTAAAACAAATATTATATACTTAAAGAAAATACAGCAATCATAATTATTTATAACTCATCATTTTTTGCAGAACTGAAGCTGTCTTTTCAATCTAAATAGAAGGTCGATAAAGCGAACTCCGGACTTTCCTACTGAAAAAAGACATGCTGAAAGCTGAAAGCGCCCAGCGGCCGAGTGTCTTAAAATGTGCTCATGTGTTCATGTAAAAACGTGACAAGTTATTGTGTGATTTTTCTTGTTTAAATTTAAATAGTTTAGTTATTTAAAGCGATTGTTCATACTATTTGTATGAGAAACTTTGTACGACGAGTAACTATTGTCACTGCTAAGATAGAAGACGACGTAAGTGAGGTTATATACGCACATGTCTGTTGTGCTCATGTTTACTTTTTTTACTTCACAATCGTTCAACAATAATTGACAGTTGGCATTATTTTGCTACAATCGCCGCAATCATTAATGACAATCGAAACAAAAACGTTAATTTGTTTGTTATCATTTGATTAGAGTTTGATCAGCTTTCAATTCGAGTTTGAAAGTTATTCGGACATTTGTATTTTGCTTTTGATTAATGCATCAATTATATTTAAATTAAACTGTGATTTTCAATACAAAAACTTGTATTTTTCATGTGAAGATTCCTTAAACAGAATTTTTTTTTCTTAAAGTTGAGCATCGAAAATGACTTCCCTTGCCGAGCAGCTGAACCGGCTGAAGGCGCCGCAAACAAACGTTCTTTTACAAGACAAAAAGAAACCGAGTTTATTATTCGATCCAAAGGAAGCGGCGAGTCATGATAGACTATCCGTTCTCAGTCTTGGTAAGATACAATTTTATAATCAAAAAAATGAAAACAAATTCATTTCGTTCATTTGACAGGATATTTTATATGATTTGTATTCTTGTTCTTTGTAGGAAGACAAGGTCTAAGCGAGCTTATAGAATTAAACAAAAGGTTTAGCAAATTTGAAGACTCGCTCTTTGCCGACAGTTCAGTAAACTTGGAGCGATCCGTACGAAGTGAGAAGGAGAACAAAAAGTTAGATGAATCAATATCAGAGTTCCTTGTTTTGGTATCTCCTTACCTATTAATCAACTCGACACAAAAAGCCCTGGAGTGGCTCATCCGTAGATTTCGAATTCACGAATATAATAAAGATGCTTTTTTGCTGCTTATCCTGCCTTATCATGAAAGCCGAATTTTCATCAGGTACCTCTTTTGTAAACTTAATTGAACAAATCAGATGAAAACTTAAATTTAATTAATAATCGAACCTCAACAAAAATAAATTATTTTTATCTTTCAGAGCTCTTCAACTGACAAACGTAAGCCTCCCAGGAGACAAATGGCACTGGTTGCAACCTCTTCAAAAACGCGGCCAACCCCTAGGTTTGCTAGTTCTGCTAAAACACCTTTGCTCAGACGCAAGTCTTTTGAAAGCCATCGCCTCGTACGTAGTTTTCGCCACACAAACCTACTCGACCGAAGCCACTTGTCTCACAACTCTCCACTCATTCTACACTCAATCTTTCGTCGGCTGGTTGGCTCAATCTCGAAACGTCACAGAACCCCAGATCAACTACATCCTCCCAGCCCTAACCACTGGACTGTCTTCAGAAATTCCCAACTTCAGTGCCGGAAGTTACATGATCCTCGCGCAACTCGTACGAAAGATCCAACTGGTTGAGAAAGATGCTAACATCATCCTGTTGAGGATCGTTAAAAAACCAGTTTTGAAAACCGAGGCGGCAATGATGGCAGTTTTTATGTACGACAACCCGTTTCATCCCGTCGAAACCATGTCTGACAAACTGATGGCACTGCTGGTGCGAAGTTCCTGGCTGATCGAAAGTTTGAAGAAACTAAAGGAGATGGACGCCAAGATGGACAAATTTCTGGCAACATTTTTGGTCAAGATGTTGAAGTTCATCGTCACCATCAATCAACAAATGGATACTGGCGAGAAAAAAGTCAAAGTTGATTTGGACGAGTTGGAGGAAACTGTGAAGACAATTACTGACGAACTAAAACTGAACCCGGTGGTTGTGAGTGCGATCCTAGGAGTGGCTTTGGAGACCGACCTGACAGGCTGTTGAAAGTCGACCATTTTTTGCCGACCTGTTTTCTGTACTTGAACGAAGGTATCCTGAGACTTTTGACGGATACTTGAAAAAACTTATGGAATCGGTAGAGAAGGGAGAAGCGAAGACGGATTTTCGCAGAGCCTTGAAGTTCCTGACCACTTGGCACGAGACATCGCGGGATTCTAAGAATTCCCTGGACGTGATTAGCAGACTCAACCACGTCTCGCTGGAACAGAGGATTGCAGGATTACAAGCTCTTGCCAATCCAAAATTAGTGATTAATGACAGTCTGAGATCTTCGATTGTAACCGCTGTTCTTGCACGTTTTGACGATAACGAGCCTCAGGTTGTGAATGCTCTTTTGGCCATCCCTGTGAAGACTCTGGAAAAACTCTTGAGTACAGAACTGGTTGACAAACTTCTGATTTTGATCTCCACTTGTCATACGAAAAAACGTAAATTCTTGGCTGGACCTGCGTTGAATATCTTATTGAACGTGCATAGGGACGAGGACGATTTGGTCGTTTTTCTATCTGCCTTGCCTTTTTTGTTTCCCTGTAGTGATGACGAAGTTGGTGTTGCTATGCAGGTAATTTGATTTTCAAAAACCAACAAAATCGAAAAATAAAAATACAACAACAAAGGATTAATTGTAACATTTTCTTCTTAGGTCCTACAATCGAACTACGCAAAAACGAACGCCTACATGAAGACTCTGCATGCGGACTTGAAAAAAATCAAAGACCAGAACGCAGAGAATATTCGTTCATCAGCCTTCCACCACCTGCTGAACCGGTCGCTTCTTCCTGAAACAAACGCAATTCTATCAGTAATCGAAAAGCTAACCGCAGGTGACGCAGCGTCGATTTTCTTCAACATGATGATCCTAGGCTCAATCTGCCGAGTCCAAATTGGACATTTACAAATAAACGACGCTCGCAGATCCATCGAGCTCATTCACAAAATGATGTCCTTCCCCAGGATAGAGATCCTACCAGACGTAACGCAGATAAACAGTCAGACACTGTTCGATGCTCTAAAATTGACTGAACTGGACGTTCTTCCTCTGCAAGCTTCAACGTACGTGCTGGAAATGGTTCACAGACGAGTGAACATCAGCAGCAACTTGACTATTGATTTCGAGAGACAACCTGAGCGGAGCAATCTGATCCTGAGACTGATAGAGATTTATTTATCCGGACTGAGTAGGTTAAGATGGAAGAAACATTATGAGTGGTGTCTGAAGATATTTTTTCAACGCCACTTTGCCTCGGCCAAAGACATGCTCCAGTTCTTCAGTCGGATCTTCGTCAAACCTGTTAAAGTCTTCACTTCGTTTCACTGTTTGCACATCGTGAAAAATTTGCTGGAGACTTGCAAGTCTGTCAGTTGGATTTTCGAGGTACAATTTTAAATTCAAAAAATGGATACAAAGACTTGTATTTTTCATTCTTTTTTGAAGATTGTTTAACTTTTGTTTATTTTGCTTTGTTTAAGGATAAAGTTTTTGTTCCCCATCTTCTCCTGGCTCTTTCCTCAGACAATTCAAAGTGCCGAAAAGTGGCTTTTGGGATTCTCAAAAAACTGGTACAAACTTTCAATCTCAGCGCTGGAGGGTTCCATGCACTTTTGCAAGAGCTCGCGAAACGAGAAACGGAAATCCTTTCAGACGCTGACCAGCTGTCTTTGATCCTTTATATGCTGCTGTCTCCGGATCCTGATGTCAGTCACCAGCACCAATTTGAGCTGAGAGAAAAACTGAAGTGCTCCAGAGAACTGCTGTTTGAGGTCATCCAAGACGATTCTACTCCGACTGCTGTTGTTTCGCAGCTGCTGCAACTTTTAATACACGTCAACTCTGTTGACATTTTGAACCGGCTTGTCCCACTTGGAACGAAGTATTTACAGTCACACGATAACGAGTTTGCTAGAAATGCGTTGAAGCATATTTTGTCGAGGTTCAACAGCTGCACTGTTGAGGCTTTGAAAAAGAAGGAGATTTGGGATTTGTTCGATAGCAGCATTTCTAATCATGTGATCCTTGACGATGTAGAAAAAGTACTGACGACTCCAAGCATAATTGGTATGTGAAATCAAATTCAATATCCTCATTTTTTCAATTTGACCACAGTTGTTTTAATTTTGAATGTTTTAATTTTCAGTGCTGAAACAGATTGATGAAACGTTCTACACCCGTCTCAACCAGCACTGTCCAGAGACCGCGAAAAACGTGCTAGGAAAGCTTGTAGATATAGTGACGTACTGCAACGTAAGCACTGTCGTAACCACAGCGAGCCGAGTAGTGCGAAGGATCCGAATCGATGCTCAGATGATAGTCGACGAACTGAAAAAAATGATTGGAACGACTACTCAAATGCAAGAAAAGTCTAGGCTTTCAGATAAGTCAAACAGGGGCAAAAGGAGGAGTCAGTACGTTCCAACAAGTCCAGAAGTGGTTAACACCAACGAGTGGAGACGCGGACAAACCATCCTGGAGTTCGTGCAGGATTCCAACAATGTTGACAATGAACGTTTACTTGTTCCCGTTCTTTTGGATCTGCTCAAGATGTGTCTGACTTTTGAGGAGCAAAACCCTCTTGAGTATACTAATCAGCTGGTTTTGTCCACTCTATACCATCTCGCTAAGAAAAACGTTAAAGATCTTATGACTGGAGCTCCTCTTCATATTGGTCTTATAGGTAAAATTAAACAAAAAGTTACAGTTTAAAAGTTCATCTCTTTACATAACTTTTGTAACGTAATTTTGATTTTTCCACAGCTCAATGCATAAGAACTTCACACAATCCTCAAACTCACCACCATGCTTTGCTGCTCCTTGTCGAATTATTCAAAGTAGCAGACATCCAGGGAGCTCTTCACCAGGTGATGCAAATCTTCACCTTCATGGGCAACTCGGTCCTACGCCAAGACGACGCCTATTCAATCCAGATCATCTCAAAAACCATCGAGACCATCGTACCAATCATCAACGCCTCCAACAACGAAAAACACGCCTGTGAACTGCTTCGAATCTTCGTCACCTCGTTGCCAGACATCCCAGAACACAGAAGACAACCCCTGTTCTCCAAACTGCTCCAATTGATGCAAAATCACTTGCACCTCTTCTACCTTCTGTCTTTGGACAGTCATATAAAGAAAACTCCACAAGCGAGTCAGGAACAGAAAAACAATTTGAAAGCGTCTGAAAAACTAGCATTCGCTCTTCAGATGGCACAGGAATTCGAACCAAAGCAGATCGTTGATGTTTGTGTAAAACTTTTGATGTTCATGCAGGAGTTGCCTGTTTCACTTGGTGAGTTGAGTTTTTGTAAATGTTAAAAAAAAACATTTGTTTAAGAAGAGGTTTTGAATTTGTTCATTTTAATTACAGACGTGGACGACGAGAAGAAACAGAATTTCCCTTACAACCATATTTTCAACCTGAAAAACTGCACACTACGTGATTTGAGGTACATAAAATACATGACAATCCAGTTCTTCACAGCTCTCCTCTCAACGCCAGAGTTTATAAACAAAGTAGCAAGATTGTCTAACAACGAGTCGCTGGAAATCAAATCCGCTTACGATCAGCTTATAGTTAGAATTATTGTTCTGATTGGAAACACTTCGAAGCTGATCCAGCCAAACAATGCGGCCTCGAAGTACTGGCCGGTGATGTTGAAACACGAGTACGAGGCCTTGGATTGTATCAACAATCTCCTGCCAAATGTCATGTTCCTTGAAACTGTCAAACGATTGATTAATCACGACATAGTCATGGTACGAAGGAAGGCTTTGGAACTGTTGAATGCTCGACTGCACCAGAAAATGTTCTCCGAGGAGGAACATGAAGAGCTTCTGAAACTGATTGATCCGTTGATGGACATTGTCGGCACGGAAATAACTGCTAATAATCAAGATCTGGAAATCATCCAGCAACATGCTCTGCTTGGACTGAAATTCTTGGCGAAACTGTTGGCGGTTAATCAACAGAATGCTTTCATCCCTGTAAGTTTTCAAAAATTAAGATTGGATTTGACATTTAGATTGTTTTTCTGAGATTAAAAATTGGAATTAATTTTTGTTCAAGGTTTTGGAAAGGGCCACCAAGTTACTACAAACTCGAGAAGGTCCTGTTCTGGCCAACGCTGCTCTTTGTGTAGCTGAGCTTTGCAGTTCCATCGGTCCTTACGCTGTTCAGTCATTAAACAAATTCTTCCCAGAACTATTGCGATTGCTGGACAGTCAGTGCTGTCAAGAAGTTCCGGACATTACTGTAATCAGTATTGTCAGCGCTCTGCAAAAGATTATCGAGTCTGTTGGCAAGTTCATTTCAAAGGATGATTTGCAGCAACTTCTAATCAAGATTTGCAAGCTGAGCTCGTTTTATGCTGAATCTGAACACCCGAAGGTAAACAAAATTAAAGTCAAAAACTTGAAAACATGAAAAAATAGAAATAAATACAATTTAGACTCAAGGAAATGGAATTTAAATGTTCAAATTTTTGTTTTATGTTATTTTAGGTCGAGATGATTATGGTTCGAGTAAAAGGAACCGTACAAAAACTTGCATCAACAACTCCACTCAGAATTCTGTTGCCTGCAATTAGAAGAACATACGACATCATTGTAAAAAACAAGGACGTCAGATTCATCAGTCCCCTGATGGGAATTTTGTCAGAGTCTTTCCACACAATCCAAAGTTCAGATCTGAATACCCTAGTTTTCAATTCAAAAGAACAAGACCTCACTTCGTTCTTCTTAAACGTATTCGAGTTCAGGGAACAAGTTACTAAAGATGATGATCAAATAACATTAGCAGACATCGTTTCCGTAGAAGAAAGTGCGAGCAAGGCTCTTGTTTCTTTGGTCTTGAAACTCAGTGAGACGACCTTTAGACCTCTTTATTACAAATTCTACGATTGGGCTGCGAGGAATCCCAATAAGAAGAATAGAAATATCACTTTTTACAGGTAATTATTTTAGTTAAACTATGAACAAAACAAAAAATGTAATTTCAAAATTGGAGGATTTAATTTTCAAATTAAAAATATGAAATTCTAATTTTGCAGACTATCAGCAAACATCGCGGATTGTCTGAAGTCGCTGTTCGTTCTGTTTGCCGGTCATTTCATAAAACATGCAGCGGACCTGCTAGCGGCAAACAATACCGTGAAGTCTGAAATGATAGAGAACGACGAACCGGAATGCGACGACTCGTACAGGATTGAGTTGACGGAAGCTATTCTGTTAACTCTGACACGAACGTTCGAGCACGACGCGCACGATTTTGTAAATCAGGAGAGATTTGACTTGCTGATGATCCATCTGGTCGATCAGCTTGAAAACACTCTAGGCAGCGTCGAGGATTATGAAAGGAGGACACGCGATCTGGTCGTGCCTTGTATTGCGGCCTTTGCCAACGCCATTTCGGACGACTCGTTACATTATAAATTAGTTTATCATGTTATTTTGAAATCACATCATGAGAAAGTTCATGTTCGGATTGCTGTACTCAATACTTTGGTAAGACATTTTTTCTATACTTTTGTTTAAGTTTTCTTCACGTCTTTTCAATACAAATAAAATTAACATCTTCGTTTTGTTTATTTCAGGTTGAAATAGCCCGCAAACTCGGCAAAGATTTCATGCCACTTTTGTTAGAGATAATACCAATGTTAAGTGAGATGCAAGAAGACGAGGAGATGGAAAAGAGCGTGCACAGCGCGATGTGGGCCCTTGAGGACATTTTGGAGCAACCCCTGCATAAATATCTGTAAATTTAAAACCCCGCTAGAATTCTTGTAAAAATGTAAATAGCTCTTTTACATGATGTTTTGTAATCTACAAGCCAACGAATCCTTGTACACAACTTTTATCAGTCATATATTTTGAAGAATATAAACACATTTTTATTCACAAGAACGTCTTTGGTATCACTTGGTCGGATGAATGGGAATGGATGAATGAACGCCGATCGATTATCGAAAAAGGATAAAACGATAGCATTGAGAACGACACTTGTTACTGCAGTAGAGGTTTTATTATTACTTTGTCGTTTAAGATACAAAAACGCTGTTTCGTTGAAGGGTAATTGTGCCGCAAAGATTGTCACGCTAACGTCACAGCCGAGTGGTCCTGTTATAGCAGCTGAAACAAAGACGATACACAAAAAACGTGTGCTCCAATTCGCAATCGTTGAACCATCCTTACAAATAATACAAAACAGTTCCTTTTTTTTCTATTCATTGAGTTTGACTTGAGGGAATAATTACCTCTCAAGAAGTCGCTGCTTCAATTCGGGTGGATAAGCAACGTAAATGTATGGATCGGGCTCCTCGTACTCCACCGGGGTATCGACATCCCGCTTGTACCGCCGGTCGTCCTGATAACGCGGGTCTGGATTATGCACATGTTTCGAATGACGATCGATGCCGTGATTGAAATCCACATTTCGTGCCTCGCTTTCAAGTCGACCATCATCAGCACTGTAGAAAATGCAATATCATGTTTATTGATTTTTATTATTTTTAAAAACTGTTTATTTATTGTAACAAAAAAATTAAACTAAAGAAACATTATTATTATAATTTAACGATGGTTGACGTACTTGAAAACTATCCATACGACATAATAGCAGCCGTACAAACTGGCAGAAAGCAATGTAAGAAACGTGATCAGAAGGTACCATGGAATGTACCGATGTCCTCGTCTAGAATCTTCCCAGTAACGTTCGCAACTTAGGTGCCAACATATTGCTCGGTTTAGTTCACCTGAAAATAAATAATCAATTTTAATATCTAAATTTTGCATGTTACATTCTTTTTCATTTATTTGTTTATTATTCAATTGACATTTACTCTCAGCATCTTGAAATTCTCTCAAAGAAAGATTGGAAAGCAATCCAGCAATGCAGTCACGAACCAAAATCTGCAAGAAAGTATTCGAACCATCAGAAACGTGAATTTAACAGTTGCAAAGTTTTGTTTAGAGAAAAAAATCGTACTTCGCATTGAACTTTCAATTTGTGCAACTCCTCAGGCTTGCAATTGGATTTGAGCCATTTGAGTTCCTCCTTACGTCTGCATCGGTTCTTATTGGCCGCAGACGGCAGGGAGGATTCGTAATTGTGAGCGCTTTCTTCGTCCTCTTCCTTGGTCTCCTCAGTGTCGTCCTCTTCGTCGTCTTCACTTTTGTCGCAGGCTCTGCTTTTATTATCAGGACCGTCTATTTCCATGCGGTGCCTGAACTTCGTCGAGGACGAAGCAAAAGTGGAGCCTGACGACGCAGCGGACGACGATGACGATGACCTCTGACAGTATTTGTGCAGACTACCGCCGAAAGTGGTTCGAGTCGGCGTTTGTTGCGACTTCTTACACTTTAACCTGTTTTACGGTTTATTTTAATTAAAACTTCAATATTTTCGTTTTCCTAATTACCAACAACATTAACAGAGTTTAAATAATACTAATCAATTAATAATTTTTAAAATTGTAAAAAAATATCAAAGACAAAAATCATTTATTTATGAAGTAATTTTGAATACTGAAGTTTGGATTGAAAGAAGATTTTTTGTTGATATTTTTGTCACCTAACAAGATCACGTGATTCGCAGGGTGTGACTGAGGATTTATACTGATTGGTATCTTTCCAAACTTGAAGATCCGTGTTGGTCGAAACAGAGCCGTCGACTTCGTAACTGTCAAAGTCTCTGTAACCCAGCACGTCACAGCGCATTATATCGCAGTAATCAGCAAAGCATACTGCATCTTCTGCCTAAAATTAACAATATTTAATTATAAAACATTCTTTACACAATAATTTTACAACATTATTTCCATGAAACTACCAAAGAAAAACAGAATACACATGTTCCTTCAATAGCATAAACTTTTCAAAAGTCAATTTAAATGTAATTTGCTTTTGTAAAAAAAAGTTTATATTTATAATTTAAAAATGAATTTAGTTTCTTTAATAGTTTTATTTTTTATTTCGTTTAAACAAAACGGAAATCCGGTATTACTGTGTTGACAAAACTTCTGTGTCTGTTGTCAAAGTGCAAGTCCAAGTGTTTCTCCGTGTAGAAGGACTTGCCGCAAAGGCCACAGGTCCATTGGGACGACCTGTGCTGATGTTTGGCCGACTCTTGAGGGTAAAATATGTCGCGGCTCGCGTGAAACGGACATTCTAGTGGCAACTCTACATGGTACTTTTTCAAAATAGGGATCCACCTCTGCAATCAATCAAAAATAAATTAAAAAATCCTCATCAACAATACATTCAAAAAATCAATATTAACAAACTGTTACCTTCTGTACAATCTTTCTCACAATTGAGGCACGATCTCGTGGGCATGATATTTTAAAGACACTCGGTCCCGGCCAGGGTATCACAGTTAGAATCAACAACACCAAAATCTGCAAGAGAAACAACAAAAGTTACCAAATCCAATCAAATGAAAAATAGAACCAAATGAAAAATCAACGAAAAGGGAAAACAGACTAGAAAATAATGTTGTAAATAATAAACGAGTTTGTACAGTCCAAGTCCAGATCCCTTGTTTACGTTTTCGCAAAAACCAGAAGGGCGAAGGATCGAAAGTACCGGAAGATCCAAAACCAAGTATGCAATGTTCAAAAATTACCTCGTAGTACAAAGGTTGGGTCTTCATTCATAGCCCAATGATTTGTGCGATTTCCTACGAGTTATCCCGATGGATTATCGCTTCGCCGATGTCAGCAACAATGGAGTCTCCCTTGAACTGCGTCGGAGCAGAGAAATGGGGTGGCTTGTCGATGACGATGCGCAATCGCAAATTGTGCATTCGATGTCACACGCACCGCTCTTTCCTCACATGCGACTTTCACAGAAACCTACTCTCATTTGAAATTTCAATTCATTTTGAAATTCAACCTTGTTTATATACAACCAACAATCCTTATTGATTTTCTTTCAATTTACATCCACTCTCTGTCATTTCCAATAACAAAAATAAAATATGTTTACTTACCTCCGAAAAAACAAAGTATGAACAAACAACAAAATCACTCTTGTTTTAATCTCAGCACTATTGTAAACAACCGGAAAATCTAATTTGGTAATCCAAGTTGAAGATGGGATTAAAAAACAGAAACTTTGTTTGGGAATAGTGGACCACTCCCAAAAATTGATTAACAAATCAAGCGGCGTTCATCCCCCTGTGAAATCTTTAACGAAGGTAAACAAGAAAAAGTAAGGGGACTCAAAGCAAAGTTTCGGTCGGTCCGAAATTCGAACTGGAAGAGGGAAAATTGAGTGGGGTAAGTGGGGGGTGCGAAAGAGGGCGTAAGCCATAGGGGTAGGTGGATGGAACGTAAAGTAGCGCCGCGAGTTGATGACGCGGGATCGGGAGGGGTTGTAACTACGTGCTGCAGCAGCGTCACCTGCGCTAGTTGGTCGAGCACCCTCGGGGCTAGTGGAACGCGTACAGTCGATCCGCGAATTCTGGCTTGGTTCTCGGTGCCTTTCGAAGCCTCTGGCGTACGACTTGAACCCGCGACGCTGACCAGGTAAAACAAACACCGAACAAAGATCCAAATAAACAGTCCCCGCGTGCCCCAAACGGCTCGACTTTTTGAATGCAAGGCGTGCACACATGAGGGGTGCGATGATGTTTCCTCGATACGCCAAGGGATACATTAACGCGTTGGATCGATTGCACTTCTCGAGCACGCTGCGCCAATCGAAAGAATAGGAACGAGGCCCGGACATCTTTGGCAGAAGAGCGACGCTGACAACAAATAAGGAGGAAGATTCGAAGAAAAACAAAATAAAACTTTTAACCAGAGACAAGATTGTCGCAGCGATTGAGTTTGCGACTCAACAAAATGGCGTGCAAATAAACAACTCAAGTTTGATATCGATCAAGTTTTTTTTCTCGTCGGCCCAGAACCTGATAGACGTTCTTGTTCGCGACGTCGTCGCCGCGTGGCCCGAAAAACAAATTCCCAATGGCGGCGCTGGCAGAATGAGACCGAGTTGGTCGCGGTTGGTGTGCTCGCGGGTTGTGATTTGCAAGTGAGTGGGCGACACAAGACCTCCCCTCTGCCAGCTTTTCACGTGCACGTTTCTGCAAAGCAGCAGTCCTATTTTGACACCTTGTTAACAGGTGTACATTTTTGGACACTTTGTCGCACTCAATTAGTGGCCTCAGATGAACAGATGGAGGTGTAGCCAAAACACGTGCCTCACTCATGACTTATTTTTTCTCTACAATATTGCACAAGAGTTGTAACTTTTTTTTCAGTTGAGTAATCTAGATTAGAATGATCACTTTGGGAGATGTTCGTTGCACAGAATTGCTTTTTTCTTCTAAGATGTCGGATGGTGCAATACCGCACATCAGGTTGTAGTGACAAAATCAATCGATTAGTTTTTTGCAAAATTGATTGCGTTATCATCCCAAACAACAACTAGAAGTTACTTTTTCAATTCGGTTTGTTCGATCTAAAACGAAATATGAAAAACGTCGAGAAAAGGTCACAATGTTATGATGTGGCAAAGAAGTAAAGTTTAAAAATGTTTTGTTATGTAACAAATAGTTGATTTGTGTAAACTGAATTTTGTTGAACTAATTAGACAAATTGGAAGTTATTACTGCTTTGAATATGTTGAAACTTTGAAGTTGAAATTTCATGTTTTTAACTTAATAAGTTCGAGTTGGAGTTTGAAAGTAAGTCAAAACTTTCACTGAAAACGATCAATTAAAAGTCGACAATTTTTTATTTTGATAAAAAATGTTGAGGTTGTTTAAAAAAAGTTTTTGAAGGGGGTTTCAACTTAAAATCGGCCGAACTCAAAAGCGAGTAAATTATAGTAATGTTCGAGCACTGTTTACAGTGCGACAAAATATATCAACAACCGTCCTAACAAAATAACAACAACGACTTGCTGTAAACAGAAGATGTAATTGTTTGTTTGTTACCGCATCACGTCAATCAATTTTAATTGAAATTGTGTTTCATTCGCGCATTGCCCTCTAATTTTCTTCGTTCTGGCAGAGACAGTTTCTAGTAACAATCCACCTCGTATAGTCAGACCATACGAAATTAATTCACATTTCCAATTAAACACAAACGTTATTTGTTTATAACATCTAGTTTGTTTCTCATCAATTTCCTCTAACATTTCTCGATCAAAATTTTATTATTGAAAAACAATTTGAAACAAATTATGAACAAAAAATATCTGCAATTGAAAACTAACTCATAAAATCAAATATTAAAAAGTTGGTATTACAATTAAAGGAATTTTTTTTCAGTTTGGCCGATAGCGAAAAACAGGTCAAAAGGTGACGTTTTAGTCATTAATCTTGTATTTTTGTTGATAAACTTTGAAAAAAAGAAACTATTTTAAAATTTCGCAGACATTAAAAAAGCGGATGGAAAAGGTGGCTTTTTTGGCTAATAATATTGTATTCTCATTTGACAGTTGGTCGTGGTGTTTAAATCAATAATCACTAAGGAATCGAATTTCACGTGGAATGACGTACGTAGGTTCTCGTGTTTGTCGAACGAAATGCATCAGAGTTCCTGTAAAATCATCGGAGCTCTATTTTAAACTCGCACGAGGCAAAGTATGGGGCATTGCAAACGTTGAAACCCAATGCCCCCAAGGCCATAAAGAAAACCGTGTCGGCCAATTTGTCGCTAAACTGATTTCGTGGGTTTGATTTCGGTTCCAAATTCGTCCGAGCACCGCAAATAATATTACTAATTAACAAAGCTTCCGTTAACCAAATATCGATCAAGCCACCCGAATGTATGATATTTCATCCCCGGCCAGATCGAAGCCCAAGTGATACCAAAATAAATTCGACACTTTTTCTTTTCATTCAAAAGTAATTCCAAAAATACATGAACTAACACTCCCAAAGCACCAATTTTTTTCACCAAAAACCTACTTTTCATTTTGCCATAAGTTGTTATTTTCTCAAAATTATAGTTAACTGGTTATTGCAAATTGCCAGAGATATAAAAAAAGGGAGAAGTAAATAAAGAAAGAGGAAAATTTGTTTGCACTTGCAAGTCGAGTTTACTTTTTTCCAACACCATTGAAAACTTTTTTTCCCAAGCACTTTCCGGCAACTGAAGTGCCTCTTTTGCATAATTGCTGTAAACATTATTTTCCCGTGTACAAAATTTTTGATAAGTTTTGTTGGTATTTCTGAACGAAATGCTTTCGAGGAGAAATGTTAAAAAAACGAAATAAAATGAAAAGCTTACGAGGCAACGCAATTATGAATGTTTTTCGGAGTTGCGAATGAGCGTTAGGTTGTTGTTTGTTTGTGTGATGTTGTTGAAAAGTTTGAAGACGAAAATATTCAGGTTAACGATTCTGTGTTGAGCTTGTTGAAGGTACGTCGATTTAAAATAGAAACACGTGACATTTTGTGTCAAACCAGCGATGAATCGAGTGAAAGGTTTATGTAATCAATTCGAAGCTGTTTAAGGAATGAGTTGGCATCGATGAATTATGGACGTTTTTCAACTTGAGCTGGATGAATAGAAATGAAAAGGAAATTAAAAAAATGATGTCCAATCAAATTAATCGATTCTTAGTTCCTATCAATTTTTATTAAGACCAATGAAAAGTTAACTCGGTGGACACCGTTTTCGTGCCAACTTTTAAAATGTTTCAACTTTTCAATTTGATTAGAAAAAGCGTTATAAAAATGTTAATCTCAGTCAAATTAGAATTGTTGCCAATTTGAAATTCAAATTCCAAAAGTCAATTTTTCTTTAAAAAATGCAATGAATTTTTTTATCGGTTCGATCGAACCACCTTGGAGGTATTTGAAAGAATCATAAAAACATTTTCTTTTAAATGTTACAAGATTCGAACATTTTCGTTCGATTTATGTCACATTATAGATTTTCCCTTCCTCAAATAAGAGTGTATTTCTCATATGAATATCTTTTTTCGCGTTCCCTGAAGTTGACTGTCAGTTACTTTCATTGGCCGATTACACGGAATAAATAATACGCCATCGCAACTCTCGCTATTTACTCTCAGCGAGAAATATAATATAGGCAAAACCTCTTTCTGTCCGATTATAATAATTCGCTGCTCGCAGCGCAGATGTATTTCTGCTCATTGTGAAATTAGCGATGAAATAACGTCCGTGTGGGTGCATTTTTATACCAGCTAAAGTTGAGTTTGACAATTATAATAAAACGAAGCTTCAGAGACGTTTTCTACCCTTTAATAACTGCTTTTGAAATTAAAATAAGAAGCAAACAACGACCACAGAACATGCAAGACAATTATTATTATTTTTTAACGACAAAAAAATTCCACTTTTCAATAGAGACGGGAATAAAGTCGAACGTCGTCATTAGCAAGCCGATAATTGGTGTAAATGCAAATTACAAAACTGTGATTAATCAATTAATCGATCAGTTAAAAACAAAAATAAACATTTCGATTTTTGCATCACACTTTTTTTCTTGTTCAATTTCCTTATTCCAATCAAATGTAATTTGTCAGCAAGAATGTTTATTCCCGTTTGACGAGAAATTATACCGCTTGTTATGAACGAGCGAAAAAATATCATTTTTTGACATTTACATTCCAAACTGGCAAGCTCGAAAGAACGGAAGGGAAGGAGTTTAATGCCGCGTTCTCAGCCCCAATTGAGGATTGTGAATTTGCAATTTAAGAAAGGTAGCGTTTATTTACATGCAAGATAAAACGCCGGTAGACAACAATTTGAAATTCGGGTCAAGAGGAATTGCAAAGTCGTTTCGAACGGTTAAGCCGGTGAAATAATGAAGCCTGCAGCATCATTTTTAGTACAAATAAAAACAACGACAATGAAACGACTATCCTCAAAACAGAGAAACTAAAAAAAACTAAAAACCAACTTTAAACAAATCTAAAAAGTTCACTAAAACTTTGTGTAGACTAAGTGACGTATCTTATCAAAGACAGAAAGGAGGAAGGAAGAAAGAGAGAGAGGGAAAAGTAAAGAAAGAGAAGGTTTCATTTCTGGTTGTTGTCTCAGTGCTGGTTTGGTGCCAATAACAATTGCAGCGGGCGTTAAATCGCAAACTCGCATGTGACATTCGATATTGAGTGGCGATGAGTGCGAGCCACTCAAAACGTACTGATTGTATCGCTGGTGCCAGTGACCCCCTATTGATTACGCGCTCTCACTCTACCGTAGACCAGATCCTCTCCCCTCCCCCAAAGCCCTTTCCTCCCTCGCTTCTCGCAACCCTCAAACCGGAATTCTCACCCTTCAGCGCATTTGTGTACTGGCTCTCTGTTCGAGAGTAGCCCAACACCATACTGTCCCTGCCAAGAAAGCTTCCAAATAAATTTCACAAATTACTGCATTTCCATCTTCTAATTTTTCCTCTCTACTTGTTCTTATCAATTTCATAAAGCATGTTTCATAAACTTGATTTTAACTCTGTATTTTTAATTAAAAAAAAAGTACCATTAAAATTAATTACAGGTTTTGAAATAAAGAGGAATGATTTTTATTCAAAATAAGGAACAATTTTGAGATGTAAGAGGCAGATATTTTTTTTAATTAAGCATCTCGGGTGAGATTTGAATGAACAGCGAGTGAGAAAACTACTTTTTTCACTCAGCAAGTCACATTAAGTGCGTAATCATTTACTCGTCCAGGAAGCAGACGATTACGCCATTAATTTTGCATACTTCTAATTAGAGGCGAGATGAATTTCTTTCGATTTGCACCGCATTTCTGAGATGAGAAAATAAATGCAGATCTTGAACGCGTAAACGTTGAGCGATTCTAAATTGTCTCTCGTGTCATTTTTTTTCTTTTCCACAATATTTAACTTTCAGCGAGTGTTACAAATTAGACATAAAAAAACGAAATTGCATTAATTTTACTCAACGAAAAAAAAAAAAAAAAGGAATATTGAATGGACGGATGAACAAATTCATCACTGTTTGGTTTGTTAATTAAACGGTTTGTTAGAAACGTTCGTTGGGGAAAGTTTTTTGAGTTTACCTTAATTGCCAGTTTGTGCAAAAAAAATCCGTGCTCCTACGGCGAAGTTTAGCTTGGGTCTCGCAACTAACATGCTATTCATCTGTAATCGACAGTTCCTGAATACATTAATCCTTCGGTTCCCTCGTGAATCAGCAACGCGTCTAGAAACATAAAAATTTAAAGCTCAATTAGTTTTGGAAATCCTGTAAAAAACATTTATCAAAATCATTCTCATGAAACTTTTATTCGTTTTAGGAAGTTGCTAAATGTTAGTTTTTGTTGAACAAAAAATTGTTCTTCAACTCCAACAACCTTTCTGTGTAATAATAAATTGTTGAATGAAAATGCTCGTGTGAATACCGTTGCTTTTCATGTTACAATAGCTGAAAGCATATTAAATACCTATATAACACTTCCGGGCTGCGTATTTCGCATTCACAAAACTGAGCGGAATTTTACAATCTGACCAATAGGCTCGGGGCGCTCGTGCAAATGTATTTCCATTCATCGCACCGAGTTATGACGAAATAGAGCTTCCCAATCGATTAATTTCTTTTAAATTAATCTCCATTTTATTACAGCGAAATGATATTACAGTTATCCATCGCGAATTCGCAATGTAACTTCAATTAACGTTGAAAACAATCAAAACTCATGCATTAATTAAATTACAAAATCCCTCTCTTTTTTCGTTAATTAAATACCAGTGTTTGTATTCAGTTTACGTTTCTGAAAATTTCAAACAATTTATTATTTAACGCTCAGTCAAATAAAATTTATTTGAATACAAAATAAAAACTTATTTTAATAAACAATATGAATGTTGTGAAATAAATAAAAAACTTATTATTTTCATAATAATACTGAGAAAGAGTGACTGTAACTACAATAATAATTGTAGTCTTTGTTTGAATCTTCTTTAACCACTGACCCATCGTTCTTAGACTCCACACTCTGGTTCTTGTGAACAACACAAAATGTGGAGGAGCTACTTCTAACACGTTGACATTACGAGGTGCAATTTTACAAGCCAGTGTGCACAGCGCATTGTCAGGCCTATCTCGTGTTGAAACAGAACAGTCGTAATGGTGTCTTGCGGTTCTCGTGAAACATTACTCCAGCACGAACTGAAATATCTCACTCACTTTTTCAAACATTCCATCTCACAAACCAAAAATTTATTCACAACCCATATCCATTTTTAAACAACAATATTTCAACAAACACATTTGTTCAACAATAATTTTGCAACAAAACTTAGATTTAAAATTATGATAAACAATATTTTAGTAATTCAAAATTTGATAATAAAAATATCGCAAAAACATGTTGGAAGGGAAAATTTTTAATCGAATTGTGGTATGTTTGATGTCGTTGCAGATAAAATAATGGAAAGGTTGTATGAAGGTTCGAACGTGTCAGGGCGATGACAAGTCTGATATTGGAGAACGCGGACTTGAACCGACTTTTTCCGAAATGCCGGCCTAGGGGTGGAACGGTGCCGCCGCCCTTGTCGCCCTCGTCACCCACATTGTCCTCGTCGCCTTTTGATCTGTCGCCACCGGCACAGCAGACAGGATACCAACCCGGCCAGCCGCATGATTATCTCAGACACCTTCATAACGTTGCCAGCGGCGCCGTCATCGACACGACCGATTTGCCAGTCCCCGATATGATCGACCTTGAGCGCGACACCACCGACAGGCAAGTTCGAAGGTCCTGCCCATACCCCTCTCACCCCAGATCATTGTTAATAATTAAAAAACATTCAAAATGGAATTTTTAATGGAAAATAAATGTTTTCTCTCACAAAATGAAATTTAGTTTAATTAAAAATAAAATTTCATTCAAATCTGAAAGTGTTGAGTAAGTTTGAACAATTTAACGACATAAAAAATGCGATTTTTATCATAAAACAGCAGAGAACAAAATTTGTACAAAGATTTCGTACAAATATTTCAACCTATCATTTTAATTGCATTTATGATTTTTCCGGTAAATAAACCTGACCCTCGATAACCCTCTATAAATTTTTTTATCAAATGAGGAAAAAAAGCGTTATTGTAAGAATCTGAAGAGGATGTTGAAATGAAAAGGGACGAGGAACAGCAAACTCGAAGGGGTTGAAAGGAGGCATAAAAAGGGCACAGGGAAATCGCATTGTTGCCATTCATCGGTATCATGAATGAGTTTTCAAAATAATGGCCTCATTATAATCCACTAAGACACGATGGCCAATAAATTCACACGTCCTAGCTGGAATCTGAATATTGATCTGCGTTTTCGCGTTAATTTCTCAGCTTTTGTCTATCGGGCCATCGGTTTAATAACGGGCCTTTTATTTTGAACCGCGATATTTATACGATTTCGCAATCCCAAAACCTCCTCGGCGAAAGATCCTTCGCACGCAATCAGCATCAACATTTGCATTCAAACATGCACATCCGCGTCGGTTATTTATACACCGATTCAACGAGGCTTTTATGGGCAGCCAAAAATCGGCAAATGCAAGCGACAACGGATTGTACATCTGTCTGTTAAAAATGCTTTATAGCTCGTTTCAAAATTGGTTCAAATTTAGTTTATCGCGCCAACGCAATTGGCTTTTATTATCTTATTAACATTGAGTTATTTGGCTCCGAGCAAAAACGTACCAAAAATTGGAAAAAAAAATGAAAATTGACAATCCGCATTAATCAAACGAAACATTCAATTACTGATGGTGTTTTTGTGAAAAAAAAGAGGTGGAAAAACTGGTTTTATTGAGATGAGCAAAAAGGGGTCGACGTTCTTTATGTCGGTGACATATTCGTTGAGTCATTTTTCATGCGCGAAAATAAAATGAAAAACATTGAAAAAGTGCTCATTAACCGACTGAAAACAAACACCAAACATCTCATCTGTTTCTGGCAGGCTTGATGGTTATCGAAAAATTTAAAGCTTCCTTTTCAGCGTGTCAACAATTTTAACAACTTTTTTTACGAAAAATGAACAGTCGCCACTTTAATAGAGCAATTTTTCAATCCCAACATGTTCTTTCTACCGTTGAACAAAAAGCTGAATTAACACACGCGCGAAATCTCTCTCATCTGAATAATCAACTTTTGATATGAATCCTTTTTGTTTCTTTTGCAAGATTTTTTCGGGGTTGGCTTCACTATTTTCAAGTCCGCGCAGACAAAAGGATCCTCTTGATCGGATCATTTGGCACGCCGTGGACTTAACGTAAATTAAATTGACTCGGTGGATCGTAACTGCGAGCGCCAATAACAGGCTCGTTGAAAAAATATGAGATGAAAGCGGAGAGGCACGAGCTCGCCCATTTGTTATGGTAGATTTAATTAAAATACTTATACGTCGCGATGCCGTCAGCGTGCGCAAAATTATGATCCTGGTTCCTCTTCCAAATCTTAATCGTTTGTTTACTCAGAAATCGCGTTAAATTGTGATAAAGTATCTCGTACAGAATTCTAGAATTCGATTCAAAAGTCTAGAATTCGATTGGCTTGTAATATTTGAATTTTGATTGTTCAAAGTTTCTTTTCTTAACTTAACTAAACATGTAAACAATCTTTGTTTACATCTACCAATACGTCATACATCCTTTGCAAAGAAACCGTTGTTCAAAGTTGTTGTGGAACTAATTTTTGTTTACATCTTCTGTAAAAAAAACCGCGAAAACAAACTTTTGTTTAATCGTGTGCTCGTACTTAATCATCTGATTAGAATATAAACGAACTGTTGTTTACAACTTTGGTTTGATGTAACTGAGTTGAAAGATGTAAATAAAGCTTTGCTTCGTCTCTCGAAAGTCAATTGTCCTCAGTGGTTTAAATAATACAACAAGAGCCGGACCAGCTGATAAAGTGAAGAACCTTCAAAGTTTGAAACGAAAATGGAAATTGGATTGAGCACTTGGCTCGCTCTTTTTTTCTTCCGCTTCTTCTCATTCTTATTCCCACACTTTGAGCGATTCGAGTTGAATCTAATGGCTATCAATTATGTAATAGTCAAGTATGTGTAAGATGAATCGATTAGGAGGTATAATTGTACGGATGCAGACTGAAACGCCGGTCTCAGAAGCGATCGATGCGGTTGCGAGGGCCGCTTTAATTGTTTGTGTTTCTGTGCAAAAAGAAATCAACGAGCTTGATTATGATCCCCTTTCGGGTTTTCATTCTTGTTTATCCATCGATTCTCAACAAAAGCCAATCAAATTCGTAATTTCAATTTAAATTCTCCCCCGTTCTTGTTTTTATGTTTCGCAATTTTTTGTGTTTTAGCGAACAAAATTAGATCCAGATTGTGCAGGCTAAATTCAGAGCTCAAACACCTCGCTAAAGAATGATAACCCAATTCAACATAAAAATCCGACGAAAAAAGGTTTGCAGTACCTACATTTACCAAGGATTTGCGTGTTTTAGAGAAAAAAAATCGTCCAAACAATTACACGGCATTTTTAGCGCCAAACAAGTCGCGTTAATGCAATTGTATAATTGGCACATGCAGTTTCCACGAACCTCTATTTTCCATTAAAAATTTCTAAGTTAATTGTTCAAACCATTTTGTGTTCCATTAAGGAAATGAAAAATTAGTGAAACCAACTTTTTCGAGTTGTTTTTGTTTTGTTTTTGTATTAAGATGTATTGTAATTAGGAGCAGTTGAATGATTGTGAGAAAAGTGGAGTATCGTAGCTTTGTTATGAGTACGAAGTTGGATTCGTAGGTGTAGGAAACGAGCGAATGGCAGGAAAAAATCAGGTTCGCTGTCCCGTAGGACGGCGAGCATGGTGCCCGGGTTCGGAAGCAGCGAGGGTCCCCTGTCAGTGGCGACCAAAGTTTCGTCCTCCTCGAGCTCGTCCTCGGCCTCTGGACACAGCGAGGAGCACCACAATTATGGCAGTCTACCCGGAAGCGACCATCAAACTCACTCGCAGCAGGACGACAGTGGCCCAGAGGAGTCTCCTGTTTACATCCTAACTTCCGCCAAGGGTGACCGTAGTTACAAACTCCGAGACTCCAGGTTCGTACAAACGTAACAATCCTTACTCGTTTCTAATTCTTGTGTTTCTATTTTTATTCTACTTGCAACTTTAACAAATCTTCTGTTTACAATTTTTGAATACAAACATTTGTTTACACCATTTATAAACAAAACAAAGTGATTGACGTGTAAACAAACAACTTAGTTTTCATCTTTTGTTTTAGCAATTTTTGTACAAAAACTGTTGTTTATGTCTTTGCAAACAAAATTTTATGTAAATGTATTACTTTTTTGTACAATCACATTTGATGTCAACAAACAAATATTTATTATACAAAGTTGTCAAATAATTGAAAAACAGGAGTTTGGTTGAACGAAAAAAATGGGGTTTCAGTTTTCAATTGACACGAAAAGTTCGAAAGTCTGGTTTAAAAAATTTGCATAAACAAAACGAGACTTTGCAACTGACACATTACTCTGACATTTGACAAGCAGCGCCACCAACAGCGACAGTGTCAAATTGCATCTCCCAAAGCTGGTAACGGGCGTGAGCTTCAAATCGCTCTTCGGGAAACACCACACGGAATAATTATCATTCCGTCGATTTATTATGAACGCTTTTATTTATCGCTGTCGTTCTCGAGCACGTTCGCCCTATCAAAATTAATTGGCCCCGTCGCGTCGCGTTACTCGAACAGCTGCACCCAACTTTTTTTTCGCGCAAACAACAACACACACGCGCGCACACTCTTTTGTTTATGTTTATTCTTCAGCAGACGAGGTACGTTCAATCAGGTCCAATTCAGGAGAGAACGAAATTTTCCACTTGTCAATCTAAAGATTCATGGTTTTTTCCGTCCCGTTTGTTTACTTCATTTATTTTTGTTTAGTTCTTTCACCAGTTTGCGCACCAACGGCAAGTTGATTCACGAGCTAGTAAATACGTCACGGTTATGCTAATTGTTTTGACAATTTGCATGTTGAGTTGCACAATGAAGGAGATCAAATATAATAAGTTCGCGAATTCGGGGCGCGAAAATTGCCAACTGTGATGAAGACACTGGTAGGTGACACTTTTTTAGGTTAGGTTCTTGTCATTTGACAGGTCTCTTGTTAGTAAACGAGACGATTCTCGTGATCCTGGGAGATCGATTTTTTGTTCCTTTTTTTTTGTTGTTTTGTTCTATTCTTTATGGTTGCTGTTGCAGAATAATAGAGATCGCGGGCGGAAGGGAGGTGTTCTCGCAAAGCAGGGGCAAAGTCGCTGCCAGGAAGCCACGCTTTCTTGCGGCTTCAAACTCTGTCACCAACGACGAACAGACGGACAACAAATTGTCCGTGAAGAAAACTAACAAGTCGCCGAGCAGGCAAGGTGTTTGGGAATTGAGGAGTCGGTGAGTCGTAAACAAATGTTGTCTACTTGCTTCTTATATCTACAATTCATGCACCCAAATGTTCACTCTGCTGATTTCATTTGTTTACACTTCTTTGCAACAAATTTGTAATTGCATCAACAACATTCAATTATTTTTTCTCGTTTCCCGGTTGTCATAATAATTGAAAGTTTTGTTTGTAAACAGTAACTCGTGTCGATGTTACTTTGACACAAAACGTTTCGCGTCTTTTCACAACATTTGAAAATCAAATTTGTTGTAAAAAGTAGTCAGTGCCAAATGTCAAACCTTTGTTTACTGATTGAAATGTTTCAAAATGGCTGACAGTCTGATTTATGCAAAAATATTGTGTAATTTAATTGAGTAAAAAAGAAACAAGGTTACTCTGAAAGTCTGTTATATAATTTCATTTCAATTCATTCAGTTTTTAACATACGCTAAAACTTGTACCCGATTGATAATGCATTTTTTATAACTTTTGTTATTGTGTTAATTTGTAGTGTCTAAAAATAGTTGCAAGTAAGTGACGTTTGTTGATCGGTTTCAGTTGCGGTGAAAACAGGAGACAGCGTATCAACCGCGAAGTGACCGAGACGGTGTTCTCGTCGGAGGTGCATTCTGTGCGTCGAAATCCAACCAAGTCGATCCTGGACTACAATTCGCCGAAGAGAAACCGGACCAACCGGATCATCAACTACGATACGATCTTGAATAGCAATAACGTAGAGTATAATGTACCGAAAAGTATTAGCGATTTGGATTATGGGTTGGCAAAGAACTGTGTAGATTATCAGTCGAATCACACGACACCCGCGCGTAGCATGGCCATTGTGAGCGACGGCGAGGTCGTGGTCTTTGATGATATCGACGATAACTGGCAAAATCTCCGGCTCGACTTGAACACCACGAACGCCGCTACGCAACTCATCGACCCAGCCACGAATTTGGATTTGGACTCGGAAGAGTCCCATCGGGGCAGGATGCCGCCCGAACCACCCAGTTCCAGTGTTGGAAGCAGTCCAAGCCCCACGACTACCAACTTCCATCCAAATTCCACAGACTTTTTAAAGGTATAAATCAAACGAACGTGTGATCCAGATAAATTACAACATTCAAGAAATATCTCTCGGGCGAATTTCCAGCTTTTTGTTAATTAAACATAATTTATTGTTATTTAGCTGGTTTCATTGTCTGGTTTGTTAAAATTCTGAATGGCCGTCATATCGAGAGAACAATCTCATTGCTTGAATTAATTTCTCGTTTGAGAAAGAAGGTAAAATTGACAGAACGTAAAGAGAACACAAGAGATGATTCATTTTTGAAATTTAGATTTTGACGACAATGGATGTAACAAAAACCTCGCAGACAAAATTCGAACAAAGCCTCTGTTGTTTCATTTCGGTACACAGAAAAAGTTTAATAACAAAAAAAAAAGGAAGACGTTGATAATGCAGTAATTACCTCATTTTATCCGTGGCATCGGATTTTCTTAATTATAATATTCGACGATATTGTATTAATCTTTTGCAAAGGCCTTTGTTGTTGGTAAAATTTAAATGATCTCCCGAGGGTGTAATTTGTTTGTCTGGGCGAATTAATTTGGTTAAAAACTCATTACGTGACTAATTTTTGTGTCGGCTGTGATATGCAAAGGTTAATGCGAATTTGTTCCAGGTCGTGACGCCAGCGAGCGATTGCGACGCGGATTCTCTAACATCGGAGCTCAATCACAAAGTAACCCGGGTGATTGGCGAGTTACCTATCGCCCAATATTCGGAGAGCCCGAGACGGTACGGCGTGCGTGAGAACTCGCGATTACCAAGTCTGCTCTCATCGCCCTCGATGTACATGACACCAAGACCTGGATTTCCGCAAAGAATACTGCCAACTACTTCCAATCAAAAAGAAGTACGAACATTTTTTCGTTCTGTCTTTAATCCTTTCTTAATATTTATTATAAAATATTTGTTCAATTAATATCGTTTGAAAAACACGCAATAAAAAGTTGAAGTACAAAAAGTTTGAAAAAAAGGAATGATTTATAATTGAATTTTCCATTTGGTTATTTCAGAAAGAAGAGCACTGCACGGAGATCGTAGTAGAACCCCCTGTGATAGACACGAACATTAGCTTAGCGGAAGAGCAGCAAGAATCGGTGATTGTGAACGACGTGGATCCGTCAGCTGAAACGAACGATGACAACTGTTTAAAACAGCCTGTCATTTCGAACGACAATCTCAGCAGCTTAGTATCACCCGGGGGTAGCACTTTTGACTATCTGTACGAGTTTTCTGAGACGCGCAAAGTTTTGGAGGAATTTTTCAAATGCCCGCCACCCACTGAGGAAAAGGACAACACGGAATTTCCTTTTCAAGTACGGTTTCCGTCCCAATCTAAAATTTTGACAATTTCTTTCACTCAAGACTTTGATTTCGGCTGACTAAGTTGATTGTTCCTTTTGTTTCGCAGGATTTGGATTATGAATTACGCAGACAAAGCGGCAGTGCCTATGTCGGTCAACGGCTAGCCAGTGGACCACAAACGGAAGAAGTCATGGTGCATGAATCTCCGAAAAAACAAAAATCCGAGTACCCTCAAACGGTAAAATTTGTTCTAACAAAAAAAGAAAACAGTTTGTTTGCTTTTTGCAAAAAATCGAACCAGTAGTGTAACTAGTGAGACTATACAATATTTATCACTGCGTCGGATGTTGTTCGATCAAACAAAAACGATGCGTCGGTGTTTATTAAAGTTTGGCGAGGTTGTAAAGTTGTTTATGGTATTTATTTTGCACACATCGAGACTCTACGAGCGGTGTTCTTTATTGCTATAAATAAATGTTTATTTATAGACACGCGATTCGCCAATTTAGCAGCCAGCGTGTTCCCAGTTGCCAGTGCATTCGGATGAAAATTAAATGCACTTTAGAGAACAATTGATCAACAGTTCGAAAAATAATCCTACGATTTGATTATTAATTAAATAAGTGCGGAAATAAACGGCGGTTTAAAATAGTGCAACTCGACAGCTTGCAAACGACAGAACAGAATCCAATCATAAATCTGCATTGTAAAAATTAGGTAAACGAGAGAGCAAAAAATGTTCTATATTAAAAGCATCGGTTATTCGGTTGCAGTATTTCATCTAAAAAATAAATTTCCCGTCAAGTATTCAGCTTGATGTGAAATGTACGAGCAAGTTTGTTCATCGAGAAGTTTGCACATGAAAATATGTAAATGGAAAACAAGTATTCATAATAATGATAACAAAAAATGCTACACGCGCGCATACAACGTGCGGGATAATAATTTAACTGAATAAATAAGCTCGATTTTCAAACGATTTTCCGACCGTATAATATCCCGTCCAATGTTTACTACCGCGTTGCATTGAATATTTAAAATCTATCAAACAATGTATTACACATTCAATAAACTTTGACGTTCGAAAACTGCACGTTTTATCACGCGCAACTTTTATCCCCAAATAATTCACTTCATTGAATCATAAACGAAACCCCCTAAAAACTCGAACTAACAAAAAACTAAATATCAAATATATTCCCTTTATTTTCAGACGGAACTCGAGAGTAATTTCCTCGACCTCTCATTGGGAACGGGTAGCAGTGAGGATCTTGGAGAAACCGAAGTGGGCCTGCAGGTCGGTCACTCTCGCAATTTCACCTACAGTCCAGAAACCACGGACTGCGACAGCAACTGCGGCGACCTGGACAGCGAAATTTCCCTTACGATGGACAACGAGCTGCTTCCAGCAAGAGGTCTTTTGGGTTCCGTGGGTGATTTTGGCAACAATTCCGATTCGTTTGGAGTTTATACAAGCATGCCAGTGCTGGAGGACGGTCTTTCGAGTGGCCACGCAAGTGACACCGACAACAACAATCCTACGGTGATGCTGATGAAACGACAGATCAACGAGATCGAAAAGGAGATCATCCAGCGAACGAGGAACGATCTCCTTGGAGACGCGAGTAACGGCGACGCAAGTCACGACGTGAGTTTGAATGTGACTAAGGAGCTGCTGCACAGTCTCAAGGGTAGTTCGCCGGATCTTTTTATTACGAACAAGGATAACGGGGTTTTTGAACCGGGCGAACTGCAGTTGGACGGACTCGATCCGCTGGGAACTCCGCCACCACCTGCGCCTCAGAGTCGGCAGAGCATCGGGCTAGAGATGGGCGGCGAGGTTGAGGCGGCAATTAAAGATATCAGAATGGCTTTGCAGCGCACGAAAACTTTGCCGGCGAAATCGCCCTCTGAGGATCCCTTGGAACCGAGCGTCAGTCCGATCTGGATACCGAGGTACAGACAAGGTTGAAGATTTTAGTATTCCAACAATCATGTTCGGTGAAATTGTAGTTGGGCGAGTGGCGATTTTTATAAAAAGATTGATTGGGAAATTGTTGGTTCGATCAAGTTGTGTTGCACTCATGGCTAATTGATTTTCATTATTTGATATCTCGTGAGCAGCTAAGTGAGAGGATGTATACACTTAAGTGGATGGAGCTAGCGCATGTTCCATTTTATTCCTAGTACTCTCGACTTGGCGATAGAATAGAAGCTTTTGCGCTATATATCTTTGAATTGCTACCCACAATGAGATACCAAAGTATTGTACTCGCCGGCTCTGTTCTACGATCGTGAAAACACTAAATAAACTTATAATAACACGCTCAAATAACTCTCTTAGACAAGACGGAATTTTTAATTACGAAAGTTGGCCATTTTTGTTTGACGTTTTTATGGCAGGTTGTTCATATTTAATTTTAACTTCAACTTTTTTTATTTTAACTTAATAATAATATAAAACAAAATTACGTCTAAAAATAGTCAAGATTTTCACTATCGATCCTAGAATCTCAACGTTTGACTCTGTTTGGTGAATTCTCGTCGTGTTTCTTTGCTGGTTTTGTTTATTGCGAAGTTTCATCAAGGTAGGCAGATTTAATACCCCAAAGTCATACAAAATTCATCGTCAGATTCATTAAATTTGAGGAGTCTAATGGATTCCCCGCTACATTATTGAGACGCGTGAAAAACTCTCGTCTTGTCTCAGTAAACAAACATCAAGATTTCATTGCCTCTTAAAAGTTTCATGCTTTTTTTTTCGTACTTTGTTCATCTATTTTTGTTCTCTGCACTTTTTATCATTCTTCGTTTTCCCTTAATTGAAATCCCGCCTCGTATCGGAAACTCATTGAATGATATCTGAACATAATTATTGGAATACGCTGATCGATTAACTCTTTACTGTATATACTATAGTGCAACGAAATTGTTCAAAATCGAGTTAACTTTGTAACACAAAAAAACAAATTTAAAAAAAAACAAGCAGACAAAAGAGGAACTCTTGAAGTTTGCGAAACAAAAATACAGTAAGGAGTTAAAGTGACATAAAAAGCTATGAGTGCATCTAACTAAAGTATAGTTTGTTGGATGGCAGGAGGAGAGTTTGTACTGAGAGCAACAGCGAGGATTCCGAAGCCAGGAGAGGCGCTGAGGAGATGGAGCTCGAAGTTGAAGAAAATGCTGACGAGGAAGAAGCGGACACTGATTTGGAAACTGATCGATTGTTAGGACAACAGAGGACAGATGACCAAGGATTCTATGATGACAAAGTATGAAACAGCATGTCATTTCTAGATACTTAGAAAAACAAACAAACAAAATAACAAACCTAAACAGAAACTAAATGAACTTTATAAAATTTTAATTAGAATTGTAAATATTATTTAAAAATATAGATTATTTCTTATTATTTATAACAAATTAATTTGAACTTTTCTGCAAAATTTGCCAGATTTGCTGTTAGTACAAGCTTTGAAAATGATTTTTAAACATTCAAAATTGTATTAATGTGATTGTAAATCAGCGATAGGTTTATGGACATTTGGTTTCAAAGCACTGGTTGAAGGTGTATTCTTGTTCTAACCTTATTTTTTCCTTGCACTAACGATTGATTGGTTTTTGTGTGACAAAATAACAATAAAGAAAAGAAAAATAAGAAGCAACTAATAGAAAGGCGGCTTGTGTCTAACGCTGTTATGATTGGTGTTGTTATTGGCAGGGGTGGCGGAAGCCAAAGAGCCGGACATTGTTATCGACAATGAACGCTAAAATCACAACTCCAAAGCAAACCCCGCCTAAGAGCCTTGACGTAACTCCTCTAGAGCCGCTGGCCAGCGCGGAACCCGTGCCCTCGACATCCACCTCAGTATCCCCGCCACCCGTATCGGTCATTCGTTCGCCCCCCATTGAAACCACGACTCCCACAAAACCCTCCACGAGTCCCCAGAAGACCCCTAACAAAAATTCACCCTCGCCTCCTCCGAGTCTCAAGGAGTCCAGCGGTAAAATTAAAAAGGTGCTTCCCCGTTAATTCTTTCTCTTCCTCTCTCTTTCTAATCATTTTTTCAAAATTTCTCATCCAAGTTCCTAGAACTTGGAGAACTTAACATCTTTGTATACTTTTGACTGGCTCTGCTTCCATATTTTTTTGAAAAGAAAAGGGAACAAGAAAAGAAGTTGCATTCTAAACTGTATGTTTTGGTAACTTTGAAGGCGAAAACTGTATAGTATGTCGGGGGCAACTGTTTGTGTTGCGACGTAGACTCGCAAAGGGAATACGAAAACGGATCCTGCCGCGTTTGAGTGTCTGTGCTTTCAGAGGAGAAAGACACCCCCCGGAACTTTTGGGGAGGACAATTTTCAATTGCGACAAACGTTTGTTATTTTTCGTTTAATTTCTTTGTTTTTTTTTCTGAATTTTCGGAGCCTTATTAGAATGATGTGTTAACGCGATGTAATTAAAACTTTTAAAAAGTTGTTTGAGCAAACCAAACTTGAGGCTTGGGCGAGAGTTTCACGTGTGTAAAACGAAGGAGTGTTTAGCAGTCGTAACAGCTAGTCGAGAAACAAAAGTAGAACTCGCGCTAGAAATTAATCTACAAAGTGTTGCCTGCGAGTTGAGAATGTTGAAATAAATATGCGAATGAACATTTTGGGAATTTTAATTATTCACTGAAGACACAAATAACGGTGCGAATTATTATACATCCGCAGAGCTCGATTTATACACATAAGCCGGGAAACCTTTTAGCTCGCTCGATAAAACCCGGCGACTTTTGTATTCGAATCTCGTTTTGATTTGCTGCCAGCTTTCCCTTTATTCTTGCTTTAACTTTTGATTGATCCGGGCGTACAGGCGTTGCAAATTGGTGTAATGTCAGACGACACGTCTGGAATAAACGATGCCCAATTAGAGATAAACCAAAAAGTTGACAAAACATACTTGCAATGAATTGTCATTATTCTTTTCTTGTTCTGTCTCTTGTTGTGAAATCATGCAAATGTTTTTTTTTCTCGTTCGCTGTTTGTAATTTCAAGATTGAAAAGAGAATAAAAAAGTGTAACAAATGGAAGCTAAGTTCATTCGTCCACTGTCGCTTTCGGCTTGTAGAGCTGTAGAGCATCTGTGTAGTGGGTGTCTGCGATGCCAAAGAGACATCACTGAACTAAACCGCATGTTTATTCAGTGCAGCGAGATTTATTTTCTCGAATTGTTTGCAGATTTTGACTTGCGTTTGTTTCCTCCTTTTTTTTCGTATAGTTATACAAGATACGTTTGGCCGACATTGCATGGCTATTAGATTCGCAATTTCAACTCCAGGATGTGTCCCATTTTTTGACAAATAAAACGCAAAACAAGATAAAACTGTCTACAAAAAATGTAACACTTTTAAAACAGAAAAGAAACGTTAAATTATTGCTAACTCAACATTTTCTTTTTAATTTAGAGCAGTTTAATTTTTAGACTGTACATGAAACTGCAAAATGTTTGTTCGAATAAGTCAGAGTTGCTGACGAAGCTGAAAATCAATTTTCCTGGTCGCGACTCAATGATTTATTTAACTTTTAACTTCTGGAAACAAAAAACTGCTGTGCAATCTAAACTTGGACCCGGCTCGCCGCGAATTGTTATTCATATAATTTCGCGATTTTTGTTATATGAAGAAAAAAATGGAATGTTGAATTCAAGGATCATGAATATGTATGTTTTTTATACTTGTACATTGCGATAGTTGAATGAAAACAATTGATTGACTTGATTTTGCATGTCTAACTCAAAATTTTTCGTTCCACATTTATCTAATACAATTTTTCGTATTTTTGCAGGACAAGGAAGGCAAAAAGAAGAGTCGAAACAAAGAAGGTACACAACTCAAATACAACTTTTAAACTATCTGATAGATTTTTTGGTCTAATTTAGTGTGCAATGAAAAATTTCTCGTAGTATGTTTAGAAGTTTTAGTTTAGTAGGTATTTCATAACCAAACTTATGTAAAAAACTTAATATTTACAAGACGCTTTTATGAGACTGAGAATATTCAACCCTACAATATATTGCACTAATTTTGAGTTGAAAAGCGCATAAATTAGACGAGTTGGATGATTTAACCGCATGTTACTAATCATAGTTTTAATCTTTATTACTGCTACTACTTTGGATGGCACGTTCTTCCTGACTTGGGTTGTTAATGGCTCTTTAACTCATGGTGAGTATTTTTGCCATAATAATTTGCACGCTTGTCGCGCAAAACGAAACGTCATTTAAAAAACAATTCGACAAAAAAACAGGACAAACAAACAGCAAGAGACAAAAACCATTCCAATTATCTCATTTCAAATGCAACCGTTGCAACTTTTGAGTTGTTAGTTCAGTCACTCGAAAATTTAATCTCTTCCTGATAAATGATGTTGACAAGAGATTAAACACTCGTGTAAAAAAATTTCAAATATTTCTTTACAAAATTCTTCCCAGAAAATGAGATGAAACCTTTTACCAACGGAATAGTTTTTTCATTAAAAACACAAGATTCAAAATGTGAATAAAAATTTTAAGATTAAATTGTTTAAATGGTTATTTTGTCTTTAGAAAAAGCTTAAAAAAGAAAATTATGAAATTATCTCTAGTTTCGTAAATCGCACCTAAGATCCGTCAAGTTATCAGTGGGTAAACACAAAATTTCAACTTCAAAACATAATACAATAATCGGGGCCAGGTCTTTTGTCACCGACTCGATTTCGTATCACCGATCAGTACACGTTTGTCCGGCACGCGAGATGGAACAAGTTATAACGATGGACGAGCCTAATTTAGTGATTGCCGAACAAGAGAAAAATGATAAGGATAAAAGAAATGATCATCGGGTACTGACGCCTTTGGAGTTGAAAGAATGGTGCCTGCCTCCTGATTACTTGATGGCCTACGGTGTTTTAAATGGCAAATCGTTGCCGGACAAGAACTATACGGTTTCGTTGTCGGTTTCAGTGTTGCTCGACGATCCTTCAGTGCTCATCGAAGGGGTGCTTTTCCGAGCGAGGTATTTGGGCTCGACTCAACTGGTTTGCGAGGGACAACCAACCAAATCGACCAGAATGTGCCAGGCTGAAGAAGCTGTTTCGAGAATCAAGGTACGAGCATCAAATTTCATTTTGTCACTTGTAAGGTGAAAATGAACTGGATCGTTAATGGAGGATGACAAGAACTTTTTTCATTCATGTTTGTACAACCAAAAATCATAAACATTTACATAAATGATTTATCAGAACATTGAACTTAGAACTTTGATTTAATTCTTGATAATAAACTGAAATTTGAATTTCGGAGTGTTTGAATTTGAATGTACAAAAATAGAAAAGAAATTGTGTTGTTGTTCCTGCATTAACGACTCTTCTTCACATGATTTAACATTGTTGTGACAAGTAGTTACTGATAATAATAAGATGATAATCATGTTGATTATAACTCACATGCTCATTTTTAGTTTCCTAGCAAATCGTAACAAATGTTTATCCAAGATGTAGAACTATTTTTAACTTTCAAAAGGAAAATGATCATAATAAAATAATCAATTGATCTCCTTTATCATAGTTTTAATTCAGTGCCAAATATGTGATTTGAAAATGATTAATTGTCACCGAGAAAATATTGCAATCCAGACGACTGAATGTTTAAAGAATGCCAAGTTTACTTTGATTATTTAGTAGAGTTGTATATTTGATTTGAAGTCCGACTCTTGTAATTGCACGGTTATCATTTAAAATTGTACCTCTGTATTGTTACATACCAAGTTGTACTTTGATTCCAGTTTTTGTATTTGAGTTTTCATTTACACTTGACTTGAGTTTACTTTTGAGTTTAAATCGTTCAATTTCAAAACTCATAAATTGATAAAAAATACAAAAATAAACCATAATAACTTAGTTCTAGAGATCTCGTTGTAGAATGATTTCATCAATTTTTCATAATCAGCCTAGCGTGCGATAACGAAATTGAATTTCAAAAAAAATTTTTAGTCGCATGCTCAGAACGCTTTTATTCGCCTTATCAAATTTGTCTCATTTTGTAATAATAAAACTATTTCCAGTAGAAAATCATTAAGATTTCAAGGTGAACCTGAGAGTTTCGACAAAAAAAAGAAATGTCAAAATGACAATAACTGTAGAAGAATTTATTTTTGTAGGTCAAAGAAAATATATTGATGATTTTTGTTCGATTTTGAAATTGGAATTTTCGAAAAGTTGACCAGCCAAGAAGGCCTGAATGTTTCAGTGTAGCCACCCCCTTTCTCACATCACCACCACCGAACACCGTCATTAATTTCAATGTGACTAAATAATATCGATGTGTCTAGTGTTTGTCGATTTGTCTGGATGTGTACGTCATTCTAACAACTTTGCCTGATTCAAACAACTTCCTTCACTTGTTTCCGTAGCCGGCAAATGTCCGAAAAAAATAACAACAAATTGTACGCTTATTATTGCACAGTATTTTGGAGCTCCATCGTTTTCCATCTCTTCAATTTTCCCCCCAACTTCAATACAGTCAAATTGTAAGCAAAATAAAATAAACAACGTTCTTTTGTTATTGAGGAATGAAATCGTATCGTCAGCACTTGTGAGGCTTCCTCGGTTGTTCTCCGGTATCTTTGCAAAGCTCACCCGAAAACTTGTAATCGTTGGATTTTACAAACACTTGCATGAATCAGTGTCCACGGACCAAAAAAAAGCCAAAGTAATATGGAAAGTTGTTTGTCGCTTTGCATTCAGTTTCGTCGCAACGGTAGTTGTGTTTGTTAGAAAATTGTTTTTTGCTTTCACAAAACCAAACTTGTTCCATTCCAAAAACAAGGATGATCTGTTCGTTAATGTTTGCACAAAGCTCAGTTTTATCGTTTAAAAAAAAACAAACAAATTCGATTCGTTGTTGCTGTCTTTTGTTCCCAGTTAGTTTTGTCTCTCAAGTGTTTGATCTTGCATTCGCTCAGAAAATTAGAACTTTCCTTCTTTGGATTATACATTTTCAAACCTGTAGGATGTAGAACAATTTTCTCTCTCAAAATTAAATGAACAATGATAACATTGAAGATTAAAAAATAAACACAAAAAGAGTGAATAAATAAAAAAAGGTTTAAAACATTGGTCTTAAGAGTTGTTAGTTGTTGAAATGTTGGATAGGTGTTGAATTAGAAACTTTTGTTTGTTTGATACGTGGTGACAGGAGGAGGATGAGGAGGAGGTTCCGGGGGGGTCGCAGAATTACAGTCGCTGCAGCATCGCCAGCCTCGACGACGATGAGTGCGACTCGAGCGAGGAGCTGATAGGCAATGCCCCGGCCGGGGCGCAGTCCGAGTCGAGTTCGGTCGGGGTCCAGTCCAAGCTGGGTCCCGTCCATTCCTCGCTCTGCTCCCCGACCGTTTTCAGACTCCAGTTCCTCGGCTCAGTCGAGGTGGAGGAGGAAGGGGGTCGCAAACGGCGGAAACGCCTTAAGAAGCACATGGTGGAAGAGGCAGTCACCAAAATCAAGGTCTGCTCTCCCCCTAATTCCAATTCCCATATTTTTTTCAACAATTTTTTTACGTTCCTCCAACATTTTTAGTTCTTAACAAAAACTGTTATGAAAAGTTATGTGCCTTTCGGTTTACCCAACCCTACTTTTTAGTGAAACTGTTTTACCGAAATGAAAACCGACTTAAACTCTCAGGTTTATGAAATCCACTAGAATATGACCTAAAATGTTAAAATAGTACCAATAAAAAGTAAACAAATTTACTCATTTAATCCCGCATTTTTACATGCTGCTTGTCTTTAGGCTTTGGTGAGTAAACCCCTTTATCTCATCTGCATTTGTAAATTAACCAACATTCACGACAAAGCTAGAACTTTGAACCTGTTCAACCTTTCAAACAATGTTTTCAAAAGATAGAAACAATAGAATAATCCAAGGTAGAAAAAATGTTAATTAACTTTGATTAAACTAGGCTCCAGATGGTGAGACACAGCCGAGTACCGAAGTGGACCTGTTCATCTCGACGGAAAAAATCATGGTGCTGAACACAGATCTGAAGGAAATCATGATGGACCATGCGCTACGGACCATTTCCTACATCGCCGACATCGGGGACCTGGTGGTTCTGATGGCCCGGAGACGATTCGTTCCCCACGAGATGGAGGAGGCTCCAAAAATCAACCGTACCCCGAAAATGATCTGCCACGTGTTCGAGTCCGAGGAGGCTCAGTTCATTGCTCAGAGCATTGGACAGGCTTTTCAGGTAGCGTACATGGAATTTCTCAAAGCCAATGGAATCGAAGATCACAGTTTCGTCAAAGAGATGGACTATCAGGAAGTTTTGAATTCGCAAGAAATCTTTGGCGATGAGCTGCAGATGTTTGCTAAGAAGGAAATGCAAAAAGAGGTACCAACTGTTTTTCCAGTAAACAATAAATTGTAAAAATAATTGTTCAAACACCGACTAACTATGATTTAAATTTTTAGGTGGTGGTACCGAAGGCAAAGGGCGAAATTTTAGGAGTAGTAATAGTGGAATCAGGTTGGGGTTCGATGCTGCCGACTGTTGTGATCGCAAACCTCGCGCCAGCCGGAGCAGCTGCGCGTTGCGGCCAGTTGAACATCGGCGACCAGATAATTGCAATCAACGGCGTGTCCCTGGTTGGGTTACCGCTGTCCACCTGTCAGACGTACATTAAAAATTCGAAAAACCAGACGGTGGTGAAACTGACGGTGGTGCCGTGCGCTCCGGTTGTGGAGGTGAAAATCAAGAGGCCAGATACCAAGTATCAACTCGGATTCAGTGTACAGAACGGAGTGATCTGCAGTCTGCTGCGTGGTGGAATAGCCGAGCGGGGTGGCGTACGCGTCGGTCACAGAATAATTGAGATCAACAACCAGAGCGTTGTCGCTGTGCCGCACGAGAAGATCGTTAATCTTCTCGCGACTTCTGTTGGCGAGGTAACATTTATTATCATAAAGTAGAAAAAAGTAAAAAAAATTCCAGACAAGAAACATTTTGAAGAAAAGTATAATGACAGAAAGAAAGTGACGATGAGAAATTGTAATTAATGTTCGTTCCATTTTAATTGCAGATTTTAATGAAGACCATGCCAACATCGATGTTTAGGTTACTCACGGGTCAAGAGTCCCCGGTGTACATATAAAAGATAATGTTATAAGGAAGGATCGCGGAAAAGGCGCGTAACATAGTGAACAGACAATACATCTCCACCATCCATTATCTTACCGCGATACGCTCTGCATTCACTTGTACAGGTTATTTCGCAAGGATTGTTTTGTATTAATCGAGGTCACCCCCTTCTTCGCCCCTTACTTGCAACCGCAGTAACCTGAACGCGCGACCAGCCATTCCTATTATTTATACACTCTTGTATATCACACTTCACCAAAGTCATTGTCATTGCCATTCCTCATCACCGTAATACGAAACAATGTGATCTTTATGGCAGCCTTTTATTGTCAGTTTTGTTTTATTGCTGTACATACCATCTGCTGACACGCTTTTCTTTTTGTTTTCGTTGGATTTTTTATATTTGTTGTTTATACAATACTCGTTTCATTCGCGTTGAAATGATTTGTAACAGTTTTTTTTGTTCGTTTCTTAAAAAGACTAAAATAAATGCTCGTTTGAATAAGTTTGTATGGAGTTTTGTAAAACTTTTATATTTTTGTTGTTTCGTTCATCTGATCATGTGATTTGTCATACCGCGAGGGAATTGGCAAAAATTAATTAGAGGGGAAAAGAGATAGAAGTTTAGTAGCTGCTATAGACGATCGCATTCAGTTTGCAACACGATGAACGAGCGACAACTGCACACAATTGATTAAATAGCACAAAGCCTCTTGATTGAAAATCAGGGGGCTGAACTGTACGTGATTATTCAACTTCTTATCTTATTGATAAGAACGATTTCCGACGATGCCATATACATTCCTTTCGGTCTCTCTTTGCATTTTACGTACGTTCACGCGCGCGCCAGTGACTACGCAAATTTACACACTTTCATTTTTGGTTTTTGTACTTTTTATAATTGTTATCGCCCCGGACATAAACTAATCAGATTGATGGATCTCAAAATGAAACAAAAACAAAACATACTAAACAAGTATCTCAATTAGACAAACGGATGAAAATTAACGAAAAAAAAGGGGACGTGCAAACCGAAATATAGACTGGAACGAAAATATTACGATAAAAATACCCAAGTCAGTCTAAACGAGAGACGCCGTATTGTTTATTACGACTGATTAAACCGTAAACTGTTCCCTCACCGAAATGTTCTGAACAATAATAATTTATTAATCTTGGGAGCGAGGTGAGCAACATCCTGTGCGTTGCAACCAGTCAAATTCAGGAATTTACGACGATTTGTTTGATGTCAAAGTGCGGCTCCACGCGTCCGTTATTGTTTATCCGCCGATGCGAAGAGAAAGAAAGAAAAAGGAGGAAAACCTAGTAAAGCTATAAAAGATGATTAAAAACGATAATATATTGTACACGCTAAGTCTAGAATGCCTTTGCAAGAGTAGTCCGACGAGCGAAGTTTACGTGCATGACCGTATAACTATTTCTATAAATGAATGGCGCAAACGAGAAAGAAAGTACGATAGCGTAGCTTGGCGTTGTTGTCTCACAGCCGATCGAAATACAAAAAAGGGACAGGATCTTATCAAGCACTTTCTTCTCGCAATCGAATCATTGATAAAAAATATATTAGGCAAATTCGAGTGTATATTGATGTATAAAAATATATTTTTTAACATGCCTGTGCAATGTACGATCAACTGATTTTTGGAATTTCCGATCGGGTGCGAGTCGAGGCTGAGAAAAAACAATTGTTTGTTCGTTTGAGTTTGCGTTTAACCAATATTGTACAAATGAGTATTCCATTTTTACACACGTTTACATGCGTCGATAAAAAAATACTGTACAAAAACATGTAGGAGACACCTTAGGACACCGTTTCAATTTGATTTTGCGACGAAACTCGGGGGTACGAAACTGTCGCCGGTACAAATTGTCTATCATGAAACAGATGGGAGGTCGTACCTGGCCGTAGACAGTAAACCGATGGAAACCACCATCGCTCGACTGCATATCAAAAACAAAAAAAAAAGAAATAAAAATAAAACAAAGTTGTAATGTTGAATTAACGAAAGTCGTATATTAACAAGGATGCACAATCGTCGATATAGTCATTAATCTCCCAGAAATCATCTCGTCATAGGTTGTAACAACGGTATGAATTTATCGCAGAGTATTTTATCAAATCTTTTTGTTTATTTCATTTAAGTCACACCTAACAAAGATGATGCGTATATTTTTCAATTACATTATAAGTGTTGAATGTTGAAAGCAGCTTTTTACGTTTTGTTACGTTGTGTTCACGAATTTTATACAGTTCTAGTGTGTAATTTTAAGTTCGACTATGCAAACTCTGGACGAAATGGTTTTTTCGAGTTACAAAAAGAATCTAACAAATAAAATCAGTTGAAAACGCGAGAGAAATTTTTGTTTCACTTGATGTACGCGTGCAAGCTGTAAATACAATTTAAATAGAGAGGAGGATCAAATTCAATGTGCACAGACCTAACGACTATTTGTGTCAGCGCGTTTAGGATCGACAAACTTTGACATCGTGACAATGATACGTCGTTGTGTATGTGTGAGAATGAATGAATGTACGAGTGTGTTTGTGTGTGCCGCGCAATCGTTGTATGTATATATATAAATATAATTATCTATGCATATACATACGTAATACATAATCCGATTTTATGGAGCATAGGCGCTGAAGAAACATGGCGCGCAAAAAAAAAGAAACCAACATAATACGGATTCTAGTCATAATTTAAGACCAATGCGGAAAACTAAATTTGTCGTTTTTGAGATCCGGTTTCATCATTGCTTTATCAGGACTTGAAAAAAAGAGGAACAAAAGCTGTACTCTCGCAAAAAAAAGTTATTACAATGCGACACGCGCTTTTAACGCTCCCTTATTATAATCAAGGAATCGATAACAATTCGCTGAAGATTTGCAACCAGAGATAGATATCGTATTGTTTCACAAACGTTGTATTTGAAATCGACTAAATCTTACTGACTGAAACTCATGGATAATTTAAAAGTTTTTGATGAGTTTCAGTTAGTTTTTTTTCGTTTTTATATGGCATAATTAAACAAAAAAGCGCAATCCTTTGCTGTTTGTAAGATTTCGACATAATGTTAGAGGTATGGCATCGCTTGCTGGCGAATGATTGCCTTCGTATATAAATAAAAGGAATATATATGAATATATATATATTATATATATGTATATTATATATGGTATATATAATTATACGTGTTTGACTATTTGAAGTATTTCTATAAACAATGTGACGGGAAAAATGAAACTGACTGATTATCTTGCACCGTATTGTACGACCCTACATTGCATTTTCGTTTCGTGGTCCTGTTTGTTAGGTACCCGAGATTATACTGTTAACGTTCACGACATGATTTTTGAATGTCACCGCAAGATAATGTGATTAAAGAAACTGATAAAATAAGGTCGGAAAAGATCGGGATATGAGGAAATTGGATTTTGGATGACAACAAAAATTGATTTTAATTTTGAGAATTGATTTGGCGACGAGCCACTGTTATGAGTTTGATCATTATTTATCTCTACCTAATCTCTCTCTCTATCTTAAAAAGCTTGCGCTATACAGCTTCAAAAGTCATGAGACACACAGGCTACAAAATATCATGACTACTTTTATCAATGTTTGTGAATGTACCATAAGTTATGATTAATAAGTAAATGAGCTATTGAATGTGTATATGGTAATACTATACTAGTCCTTACAAAGACAACAATAAACTGTAATTTTGAACTCGAACATTTTAAATTATATGTTTTCATTTCATTTGTACCTATTCATTTTCTGCAATATTACCTTCATCAGTTTTATAAATTATTTGCTCATTTTTCGTAATTCCTCTTAATCTTTTCAATGTAAAAAGTATTTACTTACTCAATCCGTTGATCATCAGAGTTTAGTTTTCTTGGAAACCTCCAGATTTGTGATTGCCAGCCAAAAAGCCAGTATCAGGTTTGATACAGATTCAAATGCACTGCACAAATGAATTTTTGCACTTAACTTTCCCTTTCTTCCACTTTTTACTATTCCATAACACTGTTCTGTTAAATTTAACAAAAAAAAATAAAGAGTTAATACACTCAAAATGACGAGAAACGAATCGCGCGCGAAAAAAGCAAAACCTGCCCAAAAATATTGGTATCAGGTTTCATCACGATTAAAATTCACTGCACAGATAATTTTTGCCCATAGCAAGTACTTTTTTTCATTTTTCACTATTACACAATCTAAATACATTCGGTTTTGTGAAAAAATCACAAGTTGAAACACTCAGAATCACTTAAAACGACGGAAATAGAGCGCGCGCGAAGTTAGAGCCAAGACTACGCGAAAGGAACTAGATGTCGCGGACGCCATCTTGCCGCGTTCTTGGCGCCAAGATGGAAATGGGATCACGTGATTGCTGTAGACTTCTAATTGACAAGTTTTATCAAGTTTAATATGTTGAAAAATATGAAAAATCCTCATTATTAGTTTGTGAGAAGTTCATTTTGTAAACTATTAATCGAGTATTTTAATCCAACTAAAAAACTACAATCCGCCAACGCTCACGCATGCGCAATCCGGTCGCGCCAATTGTTTGTTTTGGGAAAACAAAATAGAAGAACTGTTTTGTTATTCGAGACTGTGTTGAAAAATGAAAAAACGTTTTTTGGCAAGGAAAATTTTACATACACGAAGTAAAATCAGATTTTTGCACATTGTTTAAAATTGCAAAACAACAATCAACAACAATGTTTGCGCGAACGGTTTCAGGTTTCAACGGTCCGACTTGTAAAAACATGAAAAATTTTACGTAGCGTGTTTTGCATTCATAAACTGTTATATTAATTTGTTTTTCTTCTCGTCAAACTTCCAAACAATTGTCAATTAAGCAAAATATTTACAATTGCGCAATCATTTTCGCACAGCAAAATGTCGGTGGTCATTCTCGGCAAAATAGCACCCGCGGTGTTGGTTATAGGTTCCTTACTATAGAACTTTTTCTTCGCGCGCGAAATTTTCTCGTCGTTCAGAGCGATTGTGAGTGTTCTAAACTTATGTGTTATCTCAAAAATGAATAAGATGAACAAATGAAATAGTAAAAAGTGAAATCAAGTAAGTGTCCAGTGCAAAATACACGGGGATGACGGTTTTCAGTCTGCGAACCAGAGGAGTGGTCACCAAACAGAAGATCGAGTTTCAGGATTTGCATCAAAAAGTAAACTGCCCATTTAATTATTTATTTAACTAATAAATATTTTATAAAAACATAATCAAAACGAAAATTTAAATTTTATTCAAAATTGTTTCAAACTTACTTTTTGTAGAGGTAGCTGTCGGTCAACAAAACGAGTGAGTACGTAAAATTTTAATTTCAAAAACAGAAATATTCGGTTTTTTGAAAATTTCGGTTGTGTAACATCTTCCTCTGTCGGAAATTAGATTTCTTTAAGATTTTCAAAACAAAGTGAGACGAAAAAGTGATTAAAAAGTGTTAAACGAGTGATAAAAGAGTATTTTCAAAAATCAGAAAGTAAGTACCTATCCTTTTGTACAATGAATTATAAAAATGAATTTTATTAAAATGAACCTGAAATATAAACAAACAAATACCGAACAAAATATTACAACCAAAGAACAAACGACGAATTTTCTTTTTCTAGAAAAATTTATTCTCATTTAGTGGTATGTCGCGCCCAAGTTGTGCGCTGCATTTGAGTTTTGACATCATGCCGAGGTGGCAATCGTGCACTTGTGGTGCGCGAAGGCGGAGGTCCCGGAGTCTTGAGCACGCTCTGCAAATTCTTATGCTTCGTCGCAAGCTCGCTTGGAATCTCATAATCTTGGCGGGTCGCAGAAGGCGCGTCCAACAACACGGTTGGTACCTCCTCTGCACTATTACCTATCGTCGCTTTAACTTCTCTTTCCATAGATTTTCTTCTCGTACAAGGCAAGGGTTTGATAAATGAAGATTCAGTTGTTCCATCCGAAGATTCCACAAATCTAAACGGTTCATGCTGTGGCATTATCGGCGATGATGAAAAACTGCTTGGTTGGGAAACCCTAAGGGATGCTGAACCTGGAGACATTTGCATTGGATTCTATAACATTTCAAAAACAGAAAAAGTAAGTTAAAAAGTAATTTTATATTCCATTTTGTTCAAATTCTTAACGAATTTGATTTAAAAAAAAACTTACTGAATGTTTGTTCATTGGTGTAAGCAGCAATCCAGGTCCAATTGGGTACGTGGAAGGACTAGCAACAGTGTAAGGCGACCGTTGGGTTTGATACGGACTGATGTTATGAAGTCGTTCCAACAATTGTGCTTGAAAATAAAGTTGGTCGCTGCAGTTGTTAATGCCCTTCACTCCCGAGACGCTGGAAGTTCCCACGTAAATCGAATCGGGATACGACGAATAAGGATATGAAGGATCTACTTCCCAGGGCGAACTGTGATTACCAACTTGTTGAGCCTGAGTGTGATAATTAATCGCTATTCAAGTTGTGCGACAATGAAATTTCCGTGACACTAGGTAAGATTATTTGCAAGCTTTACAAAATTCATTTCAAAACGGAAGCATTAAGTACTCACAATCTCAATTCAAGTCACTCCTTTTGAGTTGTTTAGTGAACAAATAACATTCGAGCAGATTAATGTTCAAACTTTGAAAGTTCAAAAACAAAACATGAATAGTGCAAAATATGATTTGCGCTATTTGATTTTACGTAAAACACATTTATCAGTAGATATTTACAATATATTGAACACTTATATTACGAATGATTGTTTATTGATGGTAAAAAATAAGTCCATTTGTATGTATAAAAAAGGTTTATTAATGATAGAGAGATTGATATAAAAAAGTCAGTTAATCGAACAATGGAAAAGCATAAAGGGAAGTGATTAAAAATGATTTTCAAGTACGTCTAAGTTGGAACAATCCAAAATGAGTATTTTTATCACGTGACAATTAGAGTCTAGCCCCTTTCGTGTCAGGGAATCTCCTTTTCTGCGTCGTCTCAACTGCGCTCAGTCTGATTGGTCGCAGCACTGAACGAAAAATAAAGTACAATGTCTGACTATAAAAGAGAGCATTAATCATAAGATACTGAAAAGTAAACGTTAAAGAAAGGCATCATCCAGCTCTAGACAACTATCCATAAGGTTAATTCAAACGCAACGTGGACAGGCAAGCGCTGTTTGGCTGCTTTTGGCTCACTCGTCACGGAATACGGTAGAGCGTTACCTGGCCCAAATCAGGCACTGTTGGCGTTTGCGGCATGTTCATTGAACTTGATAGCTGCATCGGCGGAGTCTCATGGTCATCTGACATGCGCTCTTGTCCTCGGTATTCTACTAGGGCGCTAATGTGATCCAACAGGTCCTTGTTTTGGACAAACAACTGATGAGCTCGTGCCTTAAACAAACCAAAAAGTTATTTTTAAACATCTCTTTTTCGTTTTTTGTTGTCTTCAACTTAAATTCGAACGTTGAAGAAATTATTTTCGTAGCTTTTGTAATACCTGGGCCTCTACTCTGGTTGCGGTTTCCGCAGCAAGTTGTTCCTGAAGAAGTCTTGCATGAGCAACAGCAGCCCGAGTCTGCTGGAACTGTTGCTCCAGTCTTTCACGTAATAACTGCACCTCGCGTTTCAATGCGTTCAACTCACTAGACGAATGTAGTCCACCGTAATCGGACGTTACGGTACCCTGAAACGTCATCGATTTTTTTGTTTTTTACAAATTACATATGAAACGTTATAGAAACAAAAAAATTGAAAACCAATTTTCAAAACAGTTACCGAAGGTGATTGTCTGATTGGCGATGAAGAAGTCTTCATAGTTGGCACATCCTGAGATCGTAGCAAACAGGATACTGATGTTTGATCCACGTTCTCCTCAGATCCATCTAACAATGAGATATCTGAAACGATTAGAATTGTCGATGAGAAATTTTAATTTGTTTTCAAAATTTGCAGTTGAGATTTTTGAAGTTTGCTTTCACCTTTGTGAACCGAAGTCGGTGATTGTTGAGGTGGATCAATCGCTAGATCATGATGATCATCGTAATCATCTTGCAAGCTCTCCACCCCCGTGTCCTTATCTTTTTCGTTAACTCTGTCATGATCCTCGGTAGATTGGTTCAGACTGAGCTTATGGCACACCTCAAAAGCTTGTCCAACTGTTCTAACTACTCTCATAGCTTGACTCTGCAACAGACAATCAAAAAAGCATATATCTTAAAATCTATTTTTAGATACTACTCTTTTATTTTTAGCGAAACCGTCCTAAAATGTAGCTCGTTTGGAATGCAACTTTTTTGACCCGATCAACCGTACCTCGAGTTCCTCAAGGTCACTGTTCTCTTCCTCAAAGGGATTCTCATCGAAGCTGAAACTTTGGTTTCGCGTAAGCTGTCTCTTAGACTTCGACATTCGAATGCGTCCCAAAAATTCCGGTTCTTTGAACGATAACTTTTTTCGTGGCCGCGTGGAAGTGCCCTCAGCAGCCTCCGCACTGCTCGACGGACTCGCCACCTCATCCGAAGTCGTGCTGCCCTGTTTCGTCAGACTACGCAGCATCTCGCCGAAGCTCTTCTTCTGCCCGACTCGTGTCATTTATAGCTGAATTTGTATGGGACTCTGGTTGAATTTCGCCTCGCGAGTTGAGAAACGACTTTTTGACGAATTTTGCGTAGTTGAATTGAGAAACAATATCATCTATGATGGCAGCAACAAAACTAATGCCTCGCGAATCTATTTGCCTCTTGGATGCTGCTCCTTGCTCTATTTACCTCTTTTGTTGCAACGCTTTTCGGGTGTAGTAACGTTCGATGACGTCACTGTTAACGTCACAATTGACGTCACAAGTGTCATCGTAGGCTTTAATCATACGTTAGAGTAGGCTATTTTTAAAGACTCTGCATCGCGGAGACACTCTCACAATAGTTCCCGCAGACTGAAATCCCAAAAGATCGCTAACCTCGATTCGGCGCGCAGCCTCGGCATAAGCTAATAATTTGGATTGCAGATTTATTTAGCTATGGCAGCATTGCACTCGGATGGAATTATTTAGATGCTTTATTATTAGTATGATACGTAAATAAATGTGACCGCAAACTTTTTCTTCGCGGTCTTCCTCTTTCTCTTTTTCTCTCTATGTTAATTTTGAAAAATTTACAACAAAATGTATAACATTCAAAGACACTTTTGAATATTTTGCACTATTTTTCTGCTGTTTTGTTACGAAATTCTCATTTTGAACAAGAAGCAAAATTTTGTAAAACAAAGTTTCTTTGATTTTGCAAAAAACGTTTTTTGATTTTTAGATAACCAATAACGAGTTTTTTTTTAAAAAACTTGGAAAAAAGAAATAGACGTAGTAGAAGTTGATCACAACGCAATGACACTTAAGCACTACTGTCAAATTCGTCGTAGCAAATCGCAAAAGAAGACTCGCGTTTTCTTCACGATTTGTTGAGCATTTTAGAAAGAACCACAATGAAACAAAACACTTATTTGTACGTTGCACAGTGGCGATGAAAAAATGGAGGTTTCCAATACAGAAGATGTCTTTCTGATTTCAATGAATAGAGAACTAGCGACTCGACTCACGCGGTACGACTGGATTTTTCCTCGAGTTTATTTATAAGAACATTAATCTTTGTTGCCTCTTGTTGCGTCCAATGGCATTTCCGCAGAGGTTCCTCTATTAGTGACAAAATCATTGCCAAAATTTCAATCCGATAGAACAAAAAATCGATATTCAATTTTCCGATGCAAGAAATTTTGGTATTTTCTATTTAACAAATTATCGAAATTGTGCTTTGATGAATCAAATTGAAATTCCAAAACGAGTGGAAATTTTTGAAAAAGATTTACTAATGAACAAAATGGAAAATTATTGATTCGGAATTGATTCTAAAACGAGCCATTTAACAGCGAAGGAAGTGAGAGGAATAGGATACGTTTATCCAGAATTTGTGCTCGGTGCGATTGTATTTATAGAGATACAATAACGTCAGTTGATCAAACGCCAAACGAGCCACATTATTACCAGTGAAACACGCTCGCAAACTATATTTTACCAACTTGATTCGCACTGAATTATATATTCGATTCTATATTATCGCGTGTATTATTTTTCTACAATGTTGAAAATGTCGAACTTGTTAAAATCAAATGTGTTAGAAACTTTTTTTTTATTTTTCACAAACTTTTGAATCGAGTTGAGTGTAGGCTACTTTTTGTGGATTTATGCTGATTGAATTATGGTAATGGAATAAATGTTGTTTAGTGAATCATAACTCACCTTTTTACTAGACTTAAAAACGTTACACCTAAATGTGTTTCCATTGCCGTCCCTAGCGATATAACTAAATATCTTCAAGTCGTGGCTATCGTGGGAGACGTAGAATATCCTAAAGAAATTAAAAGAAAAATTATTCGTAAACTAATATCAATTCTCGTAAACAAAAGAAAAATTGAGATTTAATTTTTTAGCGCGTTTTTATTTATAGAAGAAAAGTTTCATCGATAATTTCCAATCTAAAGATAGAGTAAAAAAATAATATTCACCTATATATTGGATGATGCATCAAAGCAAATTTGTTATCATCGTTCCAATGTTGCTTTTTCTGCAAAAAATTGGAAATCATTATTGCAAACTTGTGAATTATTTTTAAACAAAATACAGAATTGTGAAAATCGATTGAATAAAAATAGGATAATTTCTTTTATAAAAGATATTAAATCTTTGAAAAAGAAAGAGAATAAAAAGAAATTCATGAACGAGAATCGATCCGTGTGTAGACCAGCTTTGCGATAGTTGAATGCACGCACCTTTTTTTTGCGCAAAGTGACCTTGAGTCCGTCCACCGAGACTTCTAAAGTCACTTTCTTTTTCTTGGTCCCCTTGGCCTTGAACTCATACTAAAACAGATGAAAGATTGCAGTTTATTGACACCGACACCAAATGATAAAAATCTTTCTCAGAAATTTCATTCAGACTTCCTTACCCGAATTTTACGCATCGCTGTCACGATCTCCACCCGACTCGTCGGCCGCGAAACCTCCATCGATCCAATGAACTGCGAACAAAATCACGCAAATTTATTAACCATCAACAAATTATTCACTTCCCCGTTCTTATATTGCCACGAATAAATTGATCAGTATTCAAAATAATTCATATTCAAAATAAATCGCTTCGGCTGAACTGATTACCATAGAAACAAAAAAAACTAGAATAAAACTAGCATAATAAAGTGTGACCTTTTTTTCTGCATTAGTTGAAGTTTTAAAAACCTCATAAAAATTGAATCGGTAATGTTAGTTTCAGGTGAAAAAAAAGATTGTTCTTTTGTTTCTTTGTTCAACAATGGAACGGTAAAATGAAATCTGTTTTGATTACCTTCGCATGGAAAACGATTCCGCGATGGAAAGCCTCCTCACTGTAGAGCGGTATTCGTGTATCGTACTCGTCATTATGCACGAGATTGTATTGCTTCTTAGAGGGCATGCTGAGCCCGTCATCCGATTACTTTTGTCCTGTAGTCCCGCTGCAACCAACCAATTGCCCCCCGAAGTTTTTTTTATTTATACTCCACACGATAAAACAGTCCTCAATTTTAATACACGCAATTATGCGCAAATTATCATTATTATTTACTTTTAAAAGCAAACCGAGGGAAAATTACAAGAGATTCCTCAGCAGGAGCCTCGGCTCGGTCGCGACTTTCTCAAATGGAAAAAAAAATGTCCAAGACAACACACGTGTGCAGGAGATTGTATCAGGTCTTAGAAAATTGGCGAAAACTCTCGTACATTTTCATGCTCGTGCAACAAAACGGATCTTAGATAGTTTCTATGGCGAACTCTAGTTTCATAAGATTTTGCTTTTTGCATTAAGAAACTTCTCTTTCACTGTATCAACAACGTCGAACGAAACTTTATAACAAAATAGAAAATACAATACAATAGTGGAGAAGGTTGTAAAATGAATTTTTCAATGAATCAAGTTGAAATGAAGTTGATATTATTTATCGGTAACGAGAAGCTATAACGACAGTCGTGATTTAGCAGGTAACTGTGTCGTTAAGACGAAAAATCCTGGGAACAAGTAATAAAATGTAAAATAAATCGGATCAAAAATTGAACGGGATATTAAAAGGAGATAAAAATTTGTCGGATATTGGGCGGAAACAGGCATAACTGAATTCTGAAGCGAGAGATGATGTAAAAACAGGTTTTCAAGCGTTTGTTAACGCCATCGGAAGTTTAAAGGAAATTGAACAGTTTTATGGCCGACATTTATGTATCCTCATGGTGTTTCGTCTTTTATCAAACAATTATTTAGTGTCCGGACGAGGTCGGGAAAAAATTGTACAAACATCGACGAACCGTGACATTGTGCTATGTCAGGTGCGCTTTTGTCAATACACACCTAATGTGCCAGCGTAGTTCAACCGAAACAATGCACTAGAGAGTTCTTATTATTTTTTTTCTTTGTTATAAAACACAACTTTGCAACAAAAAATAACAAAACAAATTTCATTTAACTTTTATTATTCTTAGCTTGATTAAATAAACAATGTATGTTTGTAACTGTATTTGCATGTTTAATTTTTCACTCGTTTTTGGTTTGGATTCAATTACAAATATTTTGTCGAATAACAAAAAATGAATCGAAAGTTTTTAACGACGTATCAAAAAATGAGACAATGAAACAAAAGATTATCACAAAAATCGATAAAAAAGGACGTGGGGAGATGGTTTTTTTGCCGTGCGTTCGTGACCGAGACTTATAAATAATGTGATGAACAAAATCTTGAGTTCGGTCGACTGAGGATCGTCATACATGTTTTGTGTAAATGCAAGAAACTTTTTTGTTTCGTACAACATCATGGGGTGAAAAAAAAGCATATTGAACCGAATAAATTCTAGGTTTGATTATGCGTGGGGAAAACGAGGATGGGAAAAAATGGGGAAAAAAACAAATTGAATTGCAAAAAATCCTCATTTCAAGTCTAAAATATAACAAAGGAAAAACCAATTATGAAATATAAAATAAGAAAATGTGAATAAAAAACAAAATTTGTTTACAATTAAGCATTAAAAACAATTAAACAGATCAACAAATGTATATAAAAAGTATAAAAAAAGTCATATGTAATCAGAAATTTATTAAACGGTATTAAATTAACATTTGATAAATAAAGAAATGTAACAGAATGTTTGTTTACACAAAGCAAAAGAGTGTGATATGACACGTTAGACTAAGCTGGCAAATTCCTGTCTGATTCGAACCCGATACTAGAGCAGTAGGTATACATAAATGGAGATAAATTTTGCAAAGAGAATCCATGACTGAAAATTGATCTGCGAAACCTGAACTGACCTAATCTCTGCGACTGTTGTTAACAAAGCATAAACGACAGCGATTTTGAAAATGTTGCGTCCAAAAAGGATTGGGAAGGATGAACAGAAGAAGACGGGCCATTGTCTCTGGTGCTAGGGAAACACACGGCGATCCTTTGTTGGTCGTGATGTGTGAACGCAGCTTTAATACTTGTTGATACGCACACATTCAAGTAACCGACGGTGGTAGGCGCACACCGACGCTCCATCGGAGGACTGGCTTCTTGTTTCTCGGAAGAATGTGACAATGATCCGTCGATTTCGGACCGCTTAAAATTCGTCCAAAAATTTGTTCGCCACACGAGAACCGACCGCTTCACCCGCGCCCCTCGCCATTATTCTGTCAGGTCAACGCACCCGACGACAAATCTCGCGAAAAAGCAGCCTCCGCTCGGCAAACCCCTGGTTGTTCCCTCGCGCGCAACAATTAACTGTCCAAGCGGTGCTAGCTCGTGCGACGCGAGGCTCCAACGCGCAATCCATTGCGCAGCCAGCCGTGCGCCGCTGCTCAAAAACCCGCACGCGCTGCCTCTCATCTCGCAGCATAAAACACATTCTTTTCTTACATTCGCAGCTTCTATTGCCATTCGCCATGCGTCCGCTTCCACTTTTCCTTTCGGTTTTGTTTTCGTCCCGCAGAAATCCGATTCCACTTAAGATCCACCTTAAAATTCCTCCTTCAAGCCAAGCGCTAAATGAAAACTAGCAATTTTCAATTGCACGGCAACGTAAAAGGTCACCGCCGATTAATATTCGGATTTTTGCAATTGCAACAGACGATTGCGTGATTTTTCAGAAGAAAAAAAAAAGATAAAAGAATCGAAATGAGGGGCTTTCCGTGCTTGAGAAAAGGGAGTTGAATGAACGAAAAGATAATTAGATGTACAAGTTGTTTTTATTATAAAAAAAATTGCAGAAGCTACAGGTATTTTATGTCCAACTACACTCAAACTGTAGTACACAAGTCGAGAAAATAACACACCTGCCGCCGGTATCTCTTATGCATTCAAAGAAACCCAGTGGCGGTTGTGGATACAAGAAACAGTTTATCCGACAATGTTTCGCGAAATAATTCTGCCTTACTGCCCGAGCCACACGTACCAGCGCAAAAATAAATAGTTGTTTTAACACGTCTAATCCCAATTACAAATAGTTTTTTTTTTGAAAACTCAAATTCTCAATACAAAGCAAACTTCTTTTTCAACTTTAAATGCAAACGGATCACAAGAATGATTAGTCATCGGTGAGAATAACTTTTTTTTTCGATACTTTTGTTTTCTTTCGGTAACTGTTAGTGAAGAATTAGAAGGCGTATCTTGTTCGCACGTCTTCAAGTTTTTTCGACACCTCCGCGGGGGTTCTTTCGAGGTCGCCAGAGATGCTCTTTTGTATAGCCGGTTCAATGGAGTTGAACTGTTCGCAAAGGTCGCCGTCGATGACGTTCTTCACCGGGTAGTAGTAGGATCTGAACGAAAGGTGGTCTCTGCCGCACAAAGGCGGATGTTCTGATCGCATGTGCATCTCCAGATTTTGGAAAAAGTCATGGTCCTCGTGGCTGGTGAAGGGCACGAGAACTCCGACTGTGCCACTCAGTGTTGTGTAAACTAAACTCTCAGAACCACCTGGGATGAGAGTCGCTTTCTGCAGCGACACAACGGTCTCGCCCACGTGGAAACTGGCTATTGTGTCCGCCTTCTGACTTGCTCCGTTTAATAGTCCTCTGTCCCACAGAGCCTTGTTTCCGGTTGGGTCTTCGTCCACGTCGTCGTTTATACCACTCACTAATCTTATCTGAAAACAAACATTATCTAAATTACAATCGATGTTTTTTCGACTATGCAAACTTTGGATTTAATTTTTGTGATTCAGCACTGCAGGAATATCAGTTATACAAACAGTTGACTAGGTTTTGTCATCATTTGAATGGTTTTCAATACTTGGGAAAATTTAGAAAGTTTGAAAAGTGATAAAATGAAGAAACTAACCACTGCAATGTTGCCAAACTTGTCGGCACAAGCAACAGTATCGTAATCCATGACACATGTTGTGGTGATCCATCTAGGATTGGTATCGTCGGCGAAAACAATAAGTTGGTTCTCCTGACGCTTGTACCGAACGGCAAAAACGGATTCCTGGACATCCCCAACGTAGATCCGGTGCCCAACAGCGTTGATTGAAACTATAGCATTTGGGATATGCTTGTTCACGCACTTCTTCAAAAGTTTCTTCTTGCCCATGTCGTACAACCGGAGAATCCTTCCGACTCCGACCAAAACTTTGCCTTGATAAGGACAGATGGCCAGTGGAACTTCGTCAACTTCCGTTTTGTGGACAAGTTCTATAGATGTGCAATCTGCGTTCAATCTGGGAAACAATTTGGATTTTTTGTTAGCAAATGTTGTTAAAGCGAGCATGAAGAATTTTTATGACGTTGTTGATTCAGTACTGCAGGATTATCGACATTATTTTTACGATATTGTAATTTTCATCATTATAAATACTGGTTTGCAGAATGTTTATTTTCTTTTCAAATGTATACTAACTTGTAAGTGTAAAGGAATCCACCGTTGCTAATCCGTGGATTTAACTGGTACTCCTTTGCAACTCCAACAATAAGGAACTGTTGATCGTAGTTTGTGAACTTTACCAAGGATAAACTGAAACCAGAATTAAAACAATTATACCTCCATACTTAACTTATTTTCTTTTTAATTTAATCTTTGTTTTCTGTCTTCATCATGAGTAAATTATTAATCAATGTTAATCAGTTGAAACACGGACAAAAAATCTTAATCATTAGACAGACCACTGTTAAAAGATTACAATAATAAATTACAATAATAAAAATCAACTAACCACATAGCAGCCAAGTTCTGATCAAGTCTCTGCAGTTCGAAAGTTTGTCCAGTCGTAGGTGACATAATTCTGATTAGTGAAGCCCACAATCCTGGACCAGCTCTCGGAGCTCCGAAAACAGTCTCGTTGCTTTCCTCAGACAAAAACGCCTCGGCAAGTTCGCGTGCAACCGCAGCTTCCTCAGCCCCCGCGGCCTCCTGCATCTCCTCTGCCATTTGTAGTCGTCTCTGTCGTTTTGTCTCCTCTGTGTAAGCATTGTGTTCAGTTTCCAAAACTATCAGATGTGCCGAATCGTTGTGCACAGCAAACTTTCTCGGCGTGTACTCAAGCGGGAAGCTCACTTGGTTGAACACTGCACCGAGTTTCTCCAGGGCTAAAATCCTCAGGGTATTTGTGGAAATTGCGACGATTCCCTCGGGACATTGCTCCGAACTGAATCCAGAAGCGTATTCAAGACTCTCGTACGAGAGGGGTGTTAGGTGGAACCGATTTTGGTAGTAGTAACTTAACCATGATCGCGAACTCATTGCGAGTACTGCCTGGTTGTTTTGCATCCGTATTCGAAACAGTTTGACTGGCCGAGAACCAAGATATCTTGTTCTTGTGTCCCCTATGTCACCAGATATTGTGTCGAGTACTGTTCGTAAAAGGACACCGTTTTGTAAACCTAAAAAACAAAAGAAATTTCAATTTAACTCTTATATCGTATCTTGTAAATTTAGATCCATTTAGTTTGAGTTGAAAAATTAAAATGTAGCAGGATAAATTTCCAAGAATATTTCTAAGTGAATGAAATATTCTAACGATGCAGAGCCAGCATTTTCTATTGCACCTCTTTGCGACCAGCACGTGGATAAAAGCCGAGGTGCTGGAGATACCTGATGCATAGTTTTTAGTTTGAGTGTTTGTTTACTTGCTTACCTATGTTCAAATAAAGACTGGTCTGCTGTGAGGTGGATTCTTCCTTTGAATTGGGGTCGATATCTTTCGCACCCATCTCGACAATACAGAGACTCTCAGCTGCGGCTGGCAAAGCCTGCATACTTCTGGGTGCGAGACAGTCCGAAGGGTCCAGGGAGATGATTCGCACAGTGTTGTCCTGTAGACCAACCGCGAGGAACCAGGACCTCTGCTCGCCTGGTGCGACGTTTCCTAAAGCCATGCACATTACGTCTGATGGCATCTTTTTCCTTTCTGTGTACTCGTTCAGGCAGCCAGTCTAAGGAAATATTATTTCATCAATTTTTGCAATTATGAAACTTGTGGGTTTATCTTTAATAAATTGTCTCAAATTTAGTAAAGGTGTAAGTTCAAGTTTTAATTACTCTGTTAAATAAGTACAAAGTAAATGAACCGAAACTGTTTGATCTTAGCACCTTTTACATCTTGCAGAATATAACAAAACAACTGAAAGAGAACATGGTGCTGTGAATTTAGATTTTTTTAGAGGAATAAAAATTTACCGGGTCCATTTCGAAGTACACGAGCTCTCCACCAGTAAGAGCGATGACAACTTGTCGTTGATTGACCGCACATTTGACGATAGTTTTTTTACCAGGAGCTTTCCATTCGTTTACTCGTTTATCAGCACGAATATGACGAATTCCATCTGGATAAACCTACGGATCAAACACATTTAGTTTTATTAAAAATCCACTTAATAAACAATCACCGTTTAAAGAATTTGACATTTGGGTTGAAATTAATTTTTTACCTGGACCAAAGCGTCTTCTCCCAAAGCTGAGCAACTCAACGTGGGTGTGGTGCCCAGAAAGCCGGAATCGGTGACTTCTTCAACGGTCTCGCCAATGCTCAGCACAAGAGTGGCGTTGACGAAGGATACAATAATATAAGCATCGTACTCCTCTGCAACCGAAACAAAATCACTCGCATTAATCCTCCAAGTTACGACGGTAAATTTGAAATTTGAAAAAAGGATGGTATTAATCGAAGTTAGCCGGGCTGTCGACTTAGGATCGGCACATTCTTACCTCACGATTGCTCAGCGTACTCTTGTTCAATCGATCGGACACGGAATTTCTGAAAGAGAGAACTGGTGTTTGATAAAATTGTATCAACCCACCAGATTGTCTAGTCTTGACTCTCAACATGCCACCTTGGTAAAAAGAAACATACCAATTCTTTCGTTTTGACAGTACGTTTGTTTTTATCAAAGTTTCAGCGTTTAATCTTGAGTCAGAGCTGAGCAAAATTGATTTTACTACGAGAATGAAACAAACAAAAAGAAAGGATACAAAACGACCTGTGAAATCTTACCATCAACTCGTCTTTTTACGGTCCAAACTGCGTTTGGGTTACCGGGCAGCTCGCTTACGGCCATCTCAGAGACTTCTAAACCGTGTCGCAAAACTCGGAGCGTTGAGCGAGGGCCACGTCCACAGGCCATGTACAACTGCGGAGTATCCTCGTTTGCCAAATCTGCGACCTAAAATTAATCGGTCTTTGTCAATCATCATTAAATTTATTAGTCAAAAATGGTTAAAATTTTAAATTTCGTAGCCATCAGGATCAGAATAGTTGTAATCAATGTTAATCAGGTGAAACACGGACTGATAAAGTTAATCATTTGGCAAATTAAAAAATTGTAGTTTATCATGTTTTTTAATTTGTTTAATAAAACTTTGTATTACCTGACAGTACATGATTGGAGATAAACTATCCATCTCATCGACTAGAACTAAATTTCTCAGTGGTCTTGGAGCAAAAAAGAAAGTATCTCCCTCTTCCAAAGGCATCGCAGAACTGAATTCTGGCTCGTCATCGTCATCTCCAAGATGTGCAATTTGATAAAGATAACTGAAAATTCACATCTTTCATTATTCTCAAATTTCAAATTGAAATTAGTAAATTACGATTCAACATTGTTACAACTTACTGGTTCCCGAATTCAGATGCCAAAAACAAGAATCCAGTTTTCAAAACACACATGCTAGTGGCAACGGGAACGGTATCGAAATATTTCAGCTTGATCTCCGTAACCATATCTTCGTCAGTTTCCAGTGTGATTTTAAAAATATCTCCCTGCTCCGTTTGAGCAAGGAAGAAGAACATGCTCTTGGTCTTGTGTGTTGCAGAACAGACAAAGATCATGCCGCGTTCCGGATCGTCAAGATCGTTACGTCTTCGAGGAATTGGACAACGGATATCATGTTGGTCGCCCAGGTTTTTGTACGTTAGGTAGTTTTCTGAACAGATCAAAACTCCACTTGGACCGTCGTTGCCTCCAGGAACTGACACGAGGAAATTTGCGTGCTCCTCCAAGGGTTCGCTGTACTTTCGAACTACGTGGTTCAAACCAAGATCTAGTTCGTAGAGAGTTAGAGTTTGTTGGGTTTTAATTGCAGCTTCTCCTGTTGGATCACTGTCAGCATCCTGATGAAATAAATGAAATGTTATATTTGTTTAAAGAAAGTTTTTGAAGTGAATTGAAAAAGAGAATCAGATGACTAGTTTCAGATAGTTACCTCATAGTCGATTTCCAAACAGGCAAACATCGGATTTTCAAATCCAACATCAACCCCAACGGTGTGATAAACAAGAGTGTTGCTTTTGTGAGCCTCCAATGGAGACGAAATTGTTAGTCTGGCTTCAGGATCGCGATTTAAAATATATACAAGTTTTTGTTTCTCAATTGCACCTGTAATAAAAGTTTATTTTAAATATTTTCTTTTCATAAAACAACTTTACGCATATTTATTGTTTCTACTTGTATCATTGTTTGTTATTGTATAATCACAGTATTTCAGTTGAAACACGGACAAAAGTTTATAATCATCTAGCCACTACTCAAAAAAATTGCATAACTTATTTTCGTTATCAAAACTCGTACATAAAAACAGTTATAAAAAAAAGATTAGATAAATTGCAAAAAAAAGTTTTGAATGAATGTACAAATGTTGGAACGAATTGAAAAACTCAAGTTTACCTATCATAACAGCTCGTCCTTTGGGATCGATAGCCAAATACTGTCCAGGAACAATTCGTCGACACCCACTTTTGCCAAAAGTTTCCTGATGAACTTTCTCAAAAATATTCTTCGCCGGGATGTACTCCAAAATGACAATCCGTCCAGAATCCGATCCCACGACGATGTAATCTTTGGTGCCACCAGTGAGCCTGAACGCCATCAACGATCTGATGATGCCAAACACCTCGACAGCCAACAGCGTGTGTACTTTTCCTGTGTTTGGGTCGGGTCGCAGCAGCTCCAGCGATTTACCTCGCGAAACCAAGATCTCTGCCATCTTGCTTCCGGAGAAGTTCCCGTGCACGGCATGGGTGATGCCCGTGGCACGTTGTAGGGTCAGATTGTAGAGATACATCTTGTTTTGTTAACCTATCGATGGGCGGAATCCAGTGACCAGAGTTGGTCGATTTCCAGTCGGTCCCAAAGGTTAACCTACAAAAAGTCTTTTGTTTTCATTATTGTTCAAAAATTTGTGGGAAAGTCTGTAGGAATGAGTCAAAAAAGTTGAAAAAAGTAGGTAATAACGCGATAACGCCGGCTGGACGCCGAGCAGCCGAAATCAGTTTGGTGAGAGTTTGATTGAATTGTGGCAGAAAATAATGTAAGAAAGTGTTGAAGATGAGTGATTTGGAATGAATTTTACCTTTTTAGAGTTGCATAGTGGTCGGTGGTTTTCGATGGGGCTGGATAAAAAGATGCGTTTTAACCGCTCTTTTTTTGGCTTTTTCTCATATGTAAGCCACCATTTTTGTTTCACTTCACATCATGAATCATGAGATCACATGAGATCATGATAGGTTGGAACGCGAGTTTTGTGCGACCTCGAGTGGAAGTAGGTTGCAGCACTGTCGCACATTTTAAATTCAAATTTTTTTCAGGGTGTGAAATAAAAGTTTCTTTTTATATTTTTTAACAATTTATTGTCATTAGAAAATAAAAAGTTACAAAAATAGATCAGTATCTGTTTTAACAACATGATATATTGTACTAAAAAATGAATCAACGAAAAGTGATACCAAATCGAATTAGTTTTTATTATGTTTGGCTTAGAAAATTTGAAAACTTGATTGAAATTCATAAATTCGAAGACTAAATTTCATGTAATACATTTAACAATGTGAGAATGGTACTTTTGTTTGAACATTTCTGTTGCAGTTATAAACTTGGTCTGTTTTCTGCTGTAGAAGCAAAAACACACGATAGGATTGTTTAGTCTAGTATAAATAATGATTAGTATCCGTGGACAACAAATCAGATAAACTTTAAATGTTAAACTTAAAACTATAAAACTTTGAGCGGCGATAAAAATGATTACAAACAAAGATGATAAACTACTCTTCTAACACTCGTACTTTTTCAAAATGATTTGAGTATAAAAAGAACCGGTCTTTTAAAATAAAAAAATCGATAATATTCTTTTATACAGTACGAGTGTAGATTGGACAACGTGATTTCAAAAATTGACTTGGGACCAAAAAGTTGCTCACTGACTTATATAAGATTTCAAAATCTGACAAATTTGAAGTCATTAACTAACAAATTAAACTACATTGTAAAATAACTTTGAGAAAATATTAATTAGAGTCTTTGGCTCGTAAAAGTTCAAAATATTTCAAAACCAATTTGTCAAAATACTTCACAAGTGAGCAACCCCTCGCTTGAGACAATTCAATTTGTACAATTTGATACCACGAATTGTAACGCTATAACATTTTTCAAATTTCATCGGAGTGTATAAAAATAATATTTGCACTTGATGGTCGCATCTATCAAAGTAGACAAAATCCGTAACTTGTATTTTAGATGTCATCAAATTGTCCCTCCTCAAAAGTGTCGTACTTGTATAAGTTTCGTTCGGCCAGAACGTGTCTCACTGGTTTAGCATGATCGTCGCCAGGACAGTAATAGTTTGTGCAAGACGATGCAGAAATGTAGTAGTTAGTCACTGAGCGAAAGAGGCCCACGTTTTCTGTTAAAAAAAATCAAATTAAGATTTCAGTTTGCAAAATTTTGGTTTTACAACTTTGCAAATTAAAAAACAATTTTCTACCATCTGGAGCAAAACCGTCCGATGTGCTTTCGGAGATGTCCCAGTTCTCTTCCTCTTCTTCTTCTTTTTCTTCTTCACATTTATCCGTTTTTTCTTCTTTCCTATGAAACAAAAATGATATTAATTATCTAAAACTAAGAAAAATTTGTGTGTTTTTTAGTTTTTCATTCAAAAACATACGGCTCAATATTTTCGATTTGTTCCTCTTCCTCAGTAAAGGTCGAATCATCATCTGAGTCACCTGAGTAGCGACGATATTTCCAGGAATCACTTTCCATATCTGTTGTGTCATCTTCTTCTTTTGGTCCGGAAGATCGATTTTCATTTCCAACCATTTTTCTCAAAGCACTTTTCATCTCTTCATAACTTTTTCCTACAAACTGAAAAAGAATTCAAAAAAGCAATGATTAGAATCACTCAATCCAATTTTGCAAAAATGTTAATTACAAAATTAATGAAAAGTGAAAGAAAAAAACTTTTTTACATGAATCTTTGCATCACAAAAGTTCTGATCCAAATCTAGCAACTCCAATCGGTTGAGGTTGGTAATACCCTCGGGATTTTCTAGTATGTTATTGTTATACAAATCCAATACCCTAAGGCGATCCAACTCAAAAAAGCTTTCAGGCAGTTGATTGAGTCCGTTGTTTGAAGCCCAAAGTTCCTCAAGACTCTTCAACTCTCCAAAACTATCTGGTAGCTGAATAGTCGTACACCTTTCGATCCTCAAAACCTTAAGATTCTGCAATAACCCAAACTCCTCAGGCAGCCAGGTGATCCTGTTCAAACTCAAGTCGAGTTCAACGAGACTGCAAAACTGTCCAATTTTTGCAGACACAGAAGAAAGACCTGCCGATCTAAGGTTGACATTCTTCAACGTCCCACAAACTCTCATACTCTCCATCGGAAGTCCCAAGAAATTGTTGAAAACCATTGGCGAGCCTTTCTCGTTGCTAAGATCCAACTTTTCCAGTTTCACCATATTGCAAACGATGTCATCAATAACGCTATCGGACAAGTTGGACTCTTTCATCGACAGTGTTTTAATTTGCAATGCAATACGTTCGCGAGGACAGCTGAACTTTCTGAAATTCGAGCCGTCTAAAATTACCTCCTGCAATTTGCTGTACTTCACCCACAGGATCCACTGAGGAAAGTAATTACAATGACTGTTATTGGTTGCAATGAACGAGGTCAACTGAATGCTCGCAGGCGCTCTGTTCATGAAGATATTCTTGTTGTTCGACACGTCCAGCGTGCTAAGATTCTTCATCCCACTCGAAACGCTTTCTGGGATCTCCAAAAACTTATTCTCTCGCAGACTCAAATTTGCAAGTTTGTTCAGCATTGCACAGGAAACTGGCAGGTGCTCCAGCTCGTTTTTGCTTAGGTCCAAAATCTCCAAGTTTGTTAAATTGCCAAATCCTTCGGGCAGTTTCTTCAGTTCGTTGTTGGACACGTTTAGTGATCTGAGGTGTTTAAGATTGACGAACGAATCCGGCAGGCTTGCTAGTTTGTTGTTGTCAATTGTGAGGTACTCGAGTTTGGTCAGTTGGTGGAACGAGTTGGGTAATTCCCCGAGGTTGTTGTGGGACAGGTTCAAAGTAGAAAGGTTGACCATGTGCTGAGCGAAGTTTGTTGGCAGGTAGGTTAACTGCATGGAGTTCAAGTTGAGGCTTTTGGAAAGCTGGAGTTCCATTGCGACATCGAGGAATTGGTTCTCGGTTGAAATCAGCATTTTTTTCAGTTTCAAAAGAGGATAGTCGTAATTAATGCGACTCTTTTCGGTTAGGCCGTGGTAGATGTCGATTTTGTCTGATGTTGGAACGGGAGGCATTTCTGGAATGAAGTTGGTCAGGTTTAATCAGTAAGGTGTATTGAAAACTGATACGAAAGATAAATAATAAATTGAGATAAATTAACTACATGGTGTAAAAAGATATGGTGCAAAAAATTGCTTTTAGATAGATTTTGTTTATGTTGACTGTAAACAAATTAAATAAAAGTGTTTCAAACTGTGAAAAGGTTGGAAAATAAACAATAAATTGATTTGCAAAAAAAGTAATGTTTAAAACACGGTTTTTGACAGGTAGAAAAAGAAACGAGTTTTTAAAAAACTTGGCGAGAAGTTGAAAAACAAACTGAAACACTAAATATTTTGTTTGATTGAAGAATTTAAACATGATTGTTGATTTATTTTTTGGTCAATTTTTATTCTTTTAGTTAAAGGATTCAAAAACAAAAACAACTTACCTGTTTTTTGTTTTCTTTGGGGTCAAGTCAATTGACACCCACGAAACTTTTAATATTTTGCAATCAAATTGAACTTCCGGCTTTTATTTACAGTTGAAACTGGAATCCTTGTTTTCCCTTTTTGTCCAAAGCTTAATTTATCTTTGAAATTGAGTCCTCAACTGGAATTTTACCACAAATTCTAAACAATGAGATGCCTAACAGTTATATGATCCCAGAAATAAACATTGTTCTATCACAACTTTCTGCGAAATTTTCTTCGGTTCGGTGCCAATGTCAAATTTGCCATGTCCTTCAATTAGAATTTTAGTCAACAATGAGAAAATCCAGAGCGCACTTTCATCGAAACTGCAGTGCTGCTGCAAAAATTTCTCTTTAAATTTTGTGACGTCACTCGTTAAAGAAAAAAATTCAAACCAAAAATTTTACTGTCTGAATGATAAATAAAGTCACTAAGACAATCTTTACTTGTTTTGATTTTGTAATTAAACTTTTATTTGTTATTGCGTAATTATCACAACTAAATTGATAATAATTCGGTTACATTTTATTTTTGTTTTGAATCTGTTTCAGAAGCAGAGGGCGTTAGCGACTGGCGAGAGTGAGATAAAAGAACAATATAACCTATAAAATTTAAATTGCATTGTTGCGCTCTCACATGGATCTCTGAATTTTAAATAGTATTAAATATTCAAATAAGAAAAAACAAATCAAAAAATAAAAGCACACGCAATGTTTGTCCTTGCGGAATTAAAAGACACAGTAAGAATACCGCCTTGGAAATTTAAACGTAAACTCAATGACGCAATTGCGGATGAACTTAACAGGAAACTTGCAAATAAGGTAAATAAAAACAATTTTTTGTATCAAAAACTGTGTTTCAATTGTTTTTGTTCATCTCATCTTCCTCTTGTTAATTTATTTTGATTTTTTTCATTGCAGGTTTTTTTAAATGTTGGCTTGTGCATAGCCTTGCATGACATTTTGAAGATCGAGGATTCTTACATTTTTCCAGGAGATGGTTCTTCTCACACTAAAGTTATTTTTCGTTACATTGTATTCCGTCCTTTCATTGAAGAGATATTGATAGGAAAAATTCGGTCCTGCAGTGCAGAAGGAGTTCATGGTAGTTTTTTGATCTACATGATATTTATTTTTGTTTTCAAAAAATGTAATTTTTGCTTGAACATTTTATAACTTTGTTTATTTTTTATTGCAGTTTCGTTAGGGTTTTTTGAGGATATTGTAATCCCACCACACAAACTTCAACCTCCGTCGAGGTTTGATCAGACTGAACAAGTGTGGGTTTGGGAGTATGGAACTGGTGATGGAGAAAAACATGATTTATTTATGGACGAAGGTGATTTTATCGAAAGGGCATAAGTTTTGACAAAAATGTAAAGTACACATTGAAAATTTCTTTCCTTTTCTTTATTGACAGGAGAAACAATAAGATTTCGAGTGGTAAGTGAGAAATTCACTGAAACATTACCAAAAGGGCCTCAGGGAAGTGAAGTCGGAGAAAAGTCTGAGGTGAAAAGTACTTCTCCTTATGTTTTGTCTGTAAGTTACCTGAAAACTGCACTAACAAAATAAAAACTAAAACTACATACATTTTCAATAATTGATTAATGTTTGAAATATTTTGCAGGCTGCCATTGATGAACCAGGTTTAGGTCTTATATCATGGTGGGCAAACTCAGGAGAATAGTTAATTGTACATAATTTTTATATCGCAGCAAATAAAATCCTTGAGAGTAAGTTTGGTATCGATGGTTTATTAATTGATTGATTTATCCATGTGTTACAATGTTCATTTTTGTATTTATTTTATTAAACTTATCAAACCACTATAAAAATCACTCTATTAATTGTTTACTAAGCAAAATAGTTTTCGTTTCAGAGAATTTAGAAATTGATATTTCTTATTCTCACATTGAACATCATAGAAATTCTTAAAAGTTTAATCTTTTATCTCTATATCATATAAATAGGTTTTACCTGTGGTATGGGTCTTGTGCAACTGTTTTTCATAAATTTAAAGTTTTAACTCTAGATTTATATGAAAAATTGAAAAATTATTATAGTAGGAAGTGTCATTTTTTTGCAAAAACGACTTTTAAGTTCATAATCTGAGTAATCAGACTTAAGTCTTAAACATGACAAATACTGACTCAGTTCTAAACTAGATAAAAATGAATAGAATACTGAACCGAATAGCAAAACACAACAATTAAGACACACGTGGTGTAGGTCTTTATTAGTACTGCCAAATTAGGGACATGCGTGTGCTAAGTATCATCTCTGGATGTTTTGTTCGTGCCTCCGTACGATGTCATACGGTTTCTCAAGGGACTCGCCTCATGCTGAAAACGCAAACGATTAATCATTACCATCATTGTCTAGAACTTGCAGCGACGCTCCTTCATAATTTATGCCTCAGGTGGAGCGACAGCACAAGCGCAAATAATGTACGCAACTAAACAAAACAACGGACAAGACATTCAAGCGAAAACAAATCACAATTCCAAAGCCACAAAGAAAAAGAAGTAAAATTGCAACTCGCACTAGACAAAAATATCAAAGGATGTTTCCAGGAATGGAATGATAAAAGCATCGAACAAAAAGTAACAAACAAACAATTGTAATCTCAGAACGATTTCTCTTTACTTTCTCTCTATTATCGTAAATTGTTCATCGTAAAACATCTTGTACAGAAAATTTTGCGACAGTCGTCTTAACAACAATTGTAATTTATTGACCAGTGGGCTTTCTTGACCCCGCCGACGGGCGATAAAAATTACCGTACAGAAGTTACCGTAACCAGACGTTTTTTGATCATCGCTGATTATAACGAAATTCATTTCCTCGAACTTTGTAATCATTAATATTAACATTTATCGTTTGTGCATTGATAACACAAATTAAAAAGTCGTTTAATTGTATTAAATAACTATTTAGTACAAATAGGTTCGGTACAATAATATAAAAACGCGCACCGGCTCGTGGTGACGCGCGATAGAAAGTATTCTGTAGATTATAAATTACAACCGATTAATATATAATTAATTATAACATACTTATAGTTATTTTCAATACAATAATCAATGCAACGTTTTGCTTACAAAATTAAATACTCGTTATCACCATTCAGTACACAATACATGATTGACATCAAAACATGGAATATGTTTGCATTTATCATTGATATATATCTATGCGTGCTTCGTTATCGTATACAAATAGTCTTCGAGTTTTTGCACTTAATCAATAAAAGTATAACTGCGACGGTGAACGAATTTGTAATTCATAAAACGAGACTTGCTGTAAATTATTGCGAAAAATAAATTACAGTCGAACCTCCATCATAAATATACATCTCCAAGTAAGAAAAATGAGAAAGATAATTTTTTCGTCAACTTTTTTTTCTCTTCTCTCTCGTTGACAAGAGAAAAAATTGTAAACTTTTTCAATTTAATTTATTATTTACAAATAATTAATCAATAGAATGTGATTTTATGTACAATCTCGCTTTCAAAAAGACGATTGACAATTTTGCGTAAGCGCAGAGTGACTGCGGTTACGCAACGCTTATAATACTGCACTTGACACCTTTCGCATCGTGGAATTTGTTACAAAACAGGTAGAAAAAAAAATAGAAGAAGGAAAAAGAAACAAGGGAAATCAAAATGAGACGAGAAACTAACACAAACGAGAGGATTATAAATTAAAAAAAGAGCGCAAAACACAAAGTAACCAGTAGCGCTGTTGTCGATCGTAAGTTCGATAGAGACCTGGCCCGCACCGGTGATTCATGAAGCATTCGATACTATAAATGGGCGAGAGCTCTGCCGTGCTGCGATGCAAGTGCTCCGGCAAATTCGTGCTCCGAATCGCTTCGCGTTCAGACTAATTAATCAAAATCCAACGTTCAGCTACACATTTCTGTTACAAATTTGCAATTCAACTTAAACAAAGACTCGAACGATCTGCAAAATCTAAAAAAAGCAACGAATCGGGAATCACAATTTTTTATCTTTTTTTTATTTCTCTTTTTTGAATGTCAAATTTTTTTTTTTTTGAGAATTGCAAATTTGTTACACGAGCAGAAGTTACAATCAACGACGGAGGCGTCACGGAATTTGAATGGGCGATAAATATTTGATCTCGCGGGTTTCATGAATCGACGATACATGGCGATGAAATTACATACATTCTGTTGGGTCAGAAGTACGATAAGATACGAAAACGACAGTGTTAAAAAGTTATGCACTCGGTAAATCATGCGACCGTGCGCTCGCTCGCACAAGTGATTCACTCGCTGTTCTGTTGTTAAATCACGTAAGTCAGAGATGAACGATGCGCGAGGAATGAATCCGCCGGTATTGCAATTTTTTAACCCATCGTATACACCGTCGAGAGGCTAATCGGATAGGCGATGATAAACGCTAATCGATGTCACATTTGATTCGTCTTATTAATCAATTCCGGCTTTTAATTTTAATTCAATTCACTTGAATCAATTTCTTCATCGTAAAATATTTCATGGTTTTAAAAACTATATAAAATTGAATAGGAGCAATTTGCTGCTCTTTAAATGCAACTTTACTGAACACGAATTTTTCAATTTCACTTTTTTTTTTTTTTACTTACAATAAAATACAAAAATTACAGAAAAGTAGCTTAATTAATTTTATCTTTAAATCATCATTTATGATCTTTAGATTAACTTGTTTTTTTGAATTATTTCTCTAGTTTTAGAAATGAGCAGTAGTAAATAATTGACGAATGTCGCATGAAAAATTGGTCTGTTAAATTCGTTGGAGCTTAAAGGGTTGAAATACTAGATTGTTTAGTAATTGAGAGTCCGCTTAACAGGTGTGGACCGATTCGCGATGCTCGTCTTGCACGGTACACGCCCATAGAAAAATTGCGATTCTGTCGCTGAGTTGTGTTGGTCAGTCCTGTGATGTTTGTTAGACGCGCTGAGTTGTCCGTGGGCTCGCGCTCTGCGAACGAGATTGCCGGCACATCCTGGGCTTCTTCAAGATCCGTCAAGCGTGGGAAGCATCGTCTGACCGAGCTACTACACCAAAACAAACAGGCCACTTAGTCAAATTTAGCCCTGTCGCTATCATCATTGATTAGAGTCTAATAACAAGCAGACCAAAAAAAAGTTAGTACTAACGCACAACAACTCAAATCATTTGTTTCAAATTCATTACAACTGAAGATAAACAGTCACTTACGAAGAACAACAATAAATCAATTTTTATTAGTGATTAGTGTTAATACGAACGCTGGATAATATTTTCTGAATCGCAACTTTAAAAATGAATACGCTGCAGGGTCGAAAAGTAATTGATCCCTTGGCTAAATCAACATTTAATTAATTTATGGGAAATAAACGGGCAGAGCATAGAGAGGCAAATAAAAGTACGTAAAACGCGGTATTAAACGCCAGGCGAGTCAGGCCTGTCCATTAAAATCCCGTGTGATTCGCAATTAAGAAACAGTAAACAGAAGAAACGACACAAGTTTAAAATGCCGCATGAAGCTTATTAGCCGAGGCATTCCGAAATCTACATTTATATTGGGAAACGTGTTTTTCTAAAATAAATTTGCTCGTTACGACCGAGGACTTCCGTCTAACAGGTTTATGCGCTCGTTGCGACTGCGTTTATTTGTCGAAAAAGTGGCATACGCTCGTATCGTCAGCTCGCGCGACAGATAAAGCGGCCGGGCGAGAGAAGAAAAATTTGTCACGCGAAATTTATCGCTGCGAAAAGCGCGCGACAAATTGAATAGCCCCTGAGATAATTCTGGATCAAATTAACGAGCGACGGGCGGCGATTATGATGTATTTAATTTACAGCCGCTGATTGGAATTCGAATCGGGCGAATTGAATCTGAAGTGAAATGTATCTCGCATTTAACCAGAGAGAGAAAGATCACCAAGACATTTGCGCCGGCCTACTGAGTCTTGACCTTATCTAGCGAGAAATACATGTTTTCATTGTGCCAATGAATTTCAGGCACAAGTGTTTATGTCGCAATTAGAAACAAAATTCATGATTAAACGTCACGATTTATCTTCATTGATCCCTTGAACAACATTGTAAACTGATATTTTCGCACTTTCTTTTTCTATCTCCATTTGTAACATTCATGGTGTCATATATAGTGCCATATATAATTATATCAATTCGTTTATCAAATCACTTATTATCATAAGTAGAGTTATGTATAGCTATAAAGACACGCACACAGTTATATATGAAACCATATATAGAGCCATATGTTATAGTCATAAAAAACTACATTCAATAATTGAAGTTTACAATCGAACATTAGAGAGTGAAGTTTCAAAAGCAATCGGTCGTAACGTTGGCAAATATGTGACATCAATTTGATAGTTGATGAGTTAGCCCAGTTAGCCGCGGGGCGCGTCAATAAGTCAAATCATAGAGCCGATAGACAACACAAATTTTTGACGTCAAAGTTGTGTGCGCGCATGAGTTCGGTCGCAGGGCGTGTGCCGCGAGTTACGCAACGAGTCGCTCGAAAATCCCTCGTGTTAGATCGACGACGATCATCGGTGACGAATGGTACGACCAAGCCAACAACAAGCGCTACCTCAACAAATGCGATTATTAGATGAGCTGCCGTTATTCACCTGTGTCCCTCCTTCGGTCTCGTAGTCTACTTCCTTGTTCGGCTTTTCGTCCGACACTTTGGCTCGCCTTTCCTTGAACAGATCTGCCACGAAATGACCCTATAACAATCAAATTAATATATTACAATATGTTTGGTAATGATAAAAGTTTTCGGTTGGGATATGATAGGAGATCGAAATTTTGATTTCTTTCATTTTATTTTGTTTCGTTGGTTTGTGTCTGATGAAGAATGTTTTGCAAAAAAACACTGAAATTGTTAAAACTCAACGTACTGTCGACGGAACAGATACGGTTTCCTTGACTCTAGTGTTTACAGGGACTTCTGTATAAAAGGTCTGAAAATGTAAAATCGAGATGAAAAGAATTTGAAAATCAACCCTTTTTTGTGAGTGCAATCATACACCTGCTGTGAGGTCAATAAAGGGGGTGGAAGAGAAATGTTATTAGGCTATAAAATTGAAACGAAAAGTAATTTATTTGCCGGTTTAATAGCGTACAAAAGCGTTAAAGCCGTTACGAGAGCGTGCGAAAATTTGCTGGGTGGCTGTGAAAAAAGATTTTTTTCGTTCGTTTTCCCAAAGGACAATAAAGTGTTCGAACGGTGCAATAGCATAGAATCGAGTACAATAAACAAGAGAATTGTAAAAGCAGATGGGATTGGTGTTGGTGGCATTGAATGCCAGACAAAATGTTATCTTTCTGGTATTGCAAATAGTGCAGCGCGATACCATAAATCTGGCCGACGCTTGGCTTTCTCATGGACCCAGTAAGTGTTATTAAATGCGACGTGTCAGAAGTCAATTTTGCTTCTCGCTTGGGTATTAACTTTTCAAATACAACCTCGTACTTTATGAACCGATAGTTAAAGTTCAACTGACGGTGTACGTAAATTCAATTAAAGTTCATAACTAATTCTACTTTTTGTCCTTCTCAAAAATTGCATTTAGAATATTCAAATTGAAACATTAGCGCTCAAACATCAACGTTTCCTATACTTTAATTTTTATGAAGGAGTTTCCGTTCAAATTTTCAATGATAAAAAATCATTTAAAATGGAAAGTGCTCAAGCTATAATTAGCATCACAATCAGAAGTTGAACAAATTTATGCTAAGCAAGTATTGTCTCAATAGCATAAAAATGAACAACGGTTGAATAATTGTGTGGGACTGAAACGTGGAACTTTAATAATCGAATTCTAAGTCGACTTTTTGTATCAATTTTTTGTATTGATTCACATTGTTTAGAGAGGGATTGAAATTGTTTCGGGTGACTTACGAGCGTGGTTGAAATTCAAAAGATTTATTTACCATAAGCACTGCATTAATTGCGCCAATTGTGAGACCTGCGAGGACGTCGCTCCAATGGTGCTTGTAGTCTGAAATTCTCGTCATAGCGGTGTACCAGGCCAGAGATATTGCAATGAACTGTATCGTGTGTTTCAACAGTCTGCTACCCTTCCATGTAAATCTCAACTGAATGTACATCTAAAAAATTTTATCAAATCATTTATTAAAATCAATGAAGAAATACCAAAAATAATCAAACATGCAACAGCTAAATACTAAGATAAACAAAAAAATTACACGTGATTTTCACATTAGTCACTCGTGAGTCGTAGAAAATGAAAAAGACAAGAAACACGAGTTATCAACTTATTGAATAATTTATTGTTTAAAATTGAAGTTTGCGCGATTTCTTTTTTCACCGCAGCGATTAATTAAGTTTAAACAAATTACTCGCCGAGTAGATAGGTTTATTTATAGCTCGCAAAGGAGCGATTTTCTCATGTTATTAAGCGATAAGTCGAAATTCAATCTGTTCTTTTACGACCGACTCTTTTGTTAAAATTAATAACTCGAGTTTATTAGAATTGAATGATGCCTTATTATATTTAGAAACCGCAGCGTTAATGTCAACGTTAAAGCTCGGATGAAAGTAGCTCGCATGTACCGGTCACAAACCATTAAACTGATTTGCACGAAAAACAATTAGAGCGGTGATAAAAATTGTTATTTCAGTTTGGATTTTCGTCTCGCGAGCAGCTTCATCCATCATCGCTGATCATGCGAACGTAACGTTTCATCCAGGTAACATTACCTATTAATTATTTCACTTTAATCTCAAGCTATCCATCACGACGAAACAAAAAATCTATCGGTCATCGATCGTTGCCTATAAATCACAATTCATCGCTCTTATCGTAACATCTTTCATCAACTTTTTTTTCTATTTCTTCGACCGTTCATTTTCTCATCTACAAAGTAAAACTAATAGCCGCATAAATCACACCTTTTCGGAAGCCAGTATTTGTTTAACTTGAAACCGAAAAAAGACGAAGGGTGCATGCAAATCAAGTGCCTAATAAGTGGCGAACGAAGTGGCGAAAGGATCGGGCGAAAGAAAACAAATTGAAAATAAAAAATTGGTAGGAAAAAAAAAGTAACAACTTTGAAAGAATAAATAAAACAAGAAGTACTCACCGCAAGGAAGAGCATGGTGTACATGGAGAAGGAAGAGTGGCCCGAGGGAAACGATAATCTGAAACCATCGATCGAACCGTGTCAAGTGGAATTGCAGTTAACAGAAAAGAACGAATTTTTCTGGCCTGCGGCACCAGCTCGGGACAATAAGTGTGCTCATACTAAATTATGTGCCGACATTATGACGGTAAAATCAAGCACTTCAACACAAAACCCTTATTCAATTTTTTCGCAAATTTCTTTTTTTTTTATTTTTTTTTCTTCAAAATTTACAAAACATGCCTCGTTGGCCATACTTTAGGGTCTATTTCAAAAAGTAAAAAATAAACATAATAAAGCCATGGCTAATATTATGACACGAACGAATTTGCAAGTAAAAGGAGATACCGATCAAAAGCGTGTCTAATCTGCAAAGAATCAAACAGCAAGAGAGAAAAAAGTAAAGGTTGGATAAAGGCATCATCTTTCATACTATTCGCAGTTTTGGTTTCTATCTGCTTTGCCATCATTATTTATTGCCTTTGAATTTTGTTGCTGAGGTTAAATCGGTTTTCAGGAAGATTTCAATCGGCGAGCAAAAATTATATACATCTGCTGGGCTGAGAACAAAAACTTCGCAGTGTCAAAAGGCAGAAAAATTGTATGACGTCGATGGGGAAGGAGGGACTTAGAGACCAAAATGAGGCCGATTAATTAGAGGAGATAAGCCTCGCATTGGGAGGTTTGACAATGTTTTTTTACCTAAATTCACTCGCTCTCCCTTTGCTATAATTTTTCTTAAACGGTTTATCAGGCGACACGAAAAAGGTTTTAGCTGAATCATCATCCAACCGTTTGAGAGGCCAAAAAAGGATTATGCTAAATTAGATAACAGTAAATCCCACTGACGGAAGCTTGCGCTATTATTTACGACCCTATGACAGCGGTGTTATAGTCACTTCAAAACGATTCTAGCACAGTATATTAACCATTATTAACGCATCAATAAAAGTCAAACAAAAAATCAATTCATGAAAAAATGTTTTCCACATTTAGTTCAATAGAAACAAAAAAAATTTTACAAAAAATGTTGAAACAAATGTAGGAAATCATGTCAATTAAATTATCTGTTTCAAAACGAGACTATTTTTAAGAACGCTTTCAAAGGTCGTGTAAATTTGAAACAAGCGTTCTAAATAATTTGACGACCTAATAAATTAATCGCACTCTGACTATTAGACGCGCTTTTTGTTTGTTCCTGGTACACTTTTTTATCCTCGCCTATTCTGTGCCTACTTTTTGCCCGCGCCTGCAGATGAATGAACGAATGAATGAACTCTCTGTGCCTTTATCGTTAATTCTCAATGCTCGCCTACGTACAGTTACAGCTCTATGTAAAACTCCGGCCTTAGACACATGCTCAAGTGTCCGAGGAAGCTGCTGCTAAAACGAGAGCTCATCACTTGACAAAGTTGTTGCGTGACTTTGGTCATTTGTGTGAAACAATTCTCCGTTCACGATTCCATTCTCTTTTTCTCACTTGATGACACTTTAATTATGGTATCTTTTTAATCACGCTATTTTGCAACTTTATTAATTAAAAATTTTCAAACGTCAAAAATGTTTCAACAATTTTTGTTGTTAGATTAGTCGGAAAATTTGGCTGTGTTTAAGTTAAAAGAAAAAAAAAGAAGACCGGAAATGTACATTCGAAGAAACAGGTAGTAAAACAAATTGAGCAGTAAAAGACTTGGTTTTAATAATTTCGTGTTGTTTGCAGTGAGCAAGGGGGGTTTTACAAGTGTTTGTCGAAACGAGCATTGTCTTGAGTGGATGAATAAGTTGCCTCGTCGTGCGTGCAAATATAAATAGCAATTCATTCGGTGGAAGAAGTTTGAATGCTCAAATTTTGCGACTGCTCCGTGCATAAGAGACGTAGAGCCTTGCAACTTGGGGGCAAGCAAAAACGATCTCCAGTAGAGTGGAACCTGTCTTTCAAGCATGTCGTTAATATTTTCGCTACGTCACAAACAATTTCTGAGCATCGCGAGCATTTCAATCAGGATAGCTAATGCACTTGTTCCTGCCAACGTCCTTTTTTTTCTACAGTTAAAATTAGAGCCTCAATTTCAAGACACTTTTCACAATTTATTCATCTTTTTTGCACAGGCGTAATTTGTAAATTCCAGGCGCATCTTTGAAGAATCACGGAAGAGTTTTTGTATGAAAAAAAGAAAAATATATGACACGTGTGGCACATCTGACTTAATGTGTTTTGACGTTCACCTATCAAGAAGGCTAATTTTGTTCTTCCCTTTTTATTTTGAACAAATTTTGAAATGACATATTTCAATCGAATTATTTCATTATTATTTAAAAATATGAATTCGTATTAAAAAGAATGAACTTTTTTTGTTTGAAAAATCGGACCGTACGAGGAAGAAAATGGACAACGAGCGTTAGCCCGAGGGGAACAAAATCCGAGGCAGATAAAAAAAGCTTAGCTCTGATGCGGATGCTCCATTGTTGTTGGCAAGTTATGCCACAAACGAGCCCTTAGCCATTGTGCAAATCGAGACACGGCTTCGAATTCATTTAGCCGAACATCCTCCGGCCAAGTCACAACTCCGCAGATTGAAATTCTTCCCGATGCAACTCGTCGTTGCACTTTTTCCTCTCTCTCTTATTTTTTTGCCTTTTTTTTCTCTCCGCTGCGATTTTGATCATTCGTTGACCGCTTTGGATCCGGTCAATGCGGTGCACATTTAGGTCACGCGAGTCGAATAACACTGAGCCCATATCGTTAGCCTTTTCAGGAAGTGTTAAATGCGCATTCTTTAAAAAAAACTTTTTTACACCATCTTTCTTTTTATAAATTAAACAAAATGAAAATTAATTTTTTAAAATTATTGTACAATTTGAAGTAGGTTTTGTAAATTTGAAGTTTAAAATTTCATTTCAGTTTCATTTGGTTTGTTTTTTTCGTGATTATTTGTTTTTTACCTTGATTCTTTGATTAATCTGGCACCTAATTTGGTGGTACAATTGAACTGATCGGCAGTTATGTATCTGTTTTGATTCTCAGGCAAGTTGCAGTTGATCGAGGGTTCGCACAATTGCATGAAGTGCGGCCTGAGCCGGCCTATTGTATACTTCGCTATATCCGTGAACAATACTGTCGTAGCTGCTCCAAAACCGAACGTTCCAATCTGCAAATACGAAACCCAAATTTAATCAAACAACATTTTTCATACTAAAACTTTATAATCAAAATTGTCCATTTTATTTTGAAATATGAAATACTATTGTCGCGATTTCAATAGTTTGAAATTGTTGTTTGCAGTCTTACTTTTTCATAAGCATTCAACATCCAAGGTGGTACGGTGTAGCCAAGAATCACTGTGTCAGACCTGTTACCCTGCGCCCTGGCATGTAAGAACTCGCAAGTCAGCATCTGCAACACAAAAGAAACAAAAGTTTGGCGAAGAAGTCTCCGAAAAGGACAATTTTTTCCGTATACCCACGGGCGATATCACGTTACACCCTTTGTGATTCGAATGAAAAATGCTGGATTCAGTGAATCTCACAGAATGATATTTTTCATCGTTGCACGTTTTCGTGGCGATATTTCCAAACGAACATTAGAACCGAAGCCTGTTCTTAACGCTCGCTTGTGAAATATGAATCTCAAAAAACATGAATATCCATCGCCTCGAGAGATAATGCCACGTTAATAGCTGTACCAGTTCCTCTTCAAATTTCATGACCATTTTCAGTCCGACAACTTTTTTAACTACAAAGTTGCAGCAAGCACAAATTTTATGCAAAACATGTTTTGCATAATTGAAATTCTCCCCAAGTTTAATTTTCTTCGTACTTTTACTCTTGTTTTTGGGATGGAATTGCAGTGCGAAATTTCCGACTTGGGAGCAAGAGAGAGATAGGTGTAATTATGCATTTTCGGGGGGGTCAAAATTGCGCATCTGTCTCGTCAACGTCTACATTTTGTATTTTCTACCAAAACAAGTTCCACGGTAGCTTCAGGGCAAGACGGCGCCGGCCTCTTAATCCAACGCCGATGCGAAACCAAACGCCACTCAAACGCAGATGCGTAATGTATACAAGAGCGCATCTCCGGCTGTCCCCTTCGAAAAACCTCTTTTTTGTCCCTCCGATCCTCTCGTTTTCGGCTGTTAATACAAAGCACCGCGGTGACACAACTAACTTTGACTTCGTTGCGCTTCATTGTGGCGTTGCTCAGGATTTTTTTTTAAAATTAAATTCTTTTGATTGCAAAAATAATTGTTCATAAAAATCAGGATCAAAAAGTGGACTATCTTCAAAAGGAAATGAAATGAAATGATAAAAAATGATGAAAAATGTGATAAAAGAGATTCGTTTGAGATTGAGTCTGTATCAGAATTTTCATTTCCAACCGTTTTTAAAGCAAAAAGAAGGAAAAAGAGGTACAGTCAAAGGTAGAAGGATTTTAATAATCTCAATGGCAGACCCACTTTTACTCTCTGAAAAACATTTAACGGCTATCCCGGGTCTATTGATGTCAAGTGAATATCACTCAGGAAAAAACGTTCAAGTAAAAACCTCGCTAAAACACTCATGAGCGCGGTATTAGAAATCGGTCGAGCGATTTGAACGGTGCAATGTACAAAATTGAATAGCTGAAATAAAATGTCGATCAAAATTAATTTCCTCAATAAATAGCGTTACTTTATTTGTTGCGTCAAACATCGAACGGCAATTGCCGATCGATCTGACGTTTTCCGATGTTATCTCTCGGGCTTGAGTGATTTTCTAATACAATTTGATAAGGTTGCGCTGAGTTTGCTCGGTCAGTGATAAAGATAGATAATACGCGCTGACGCGTATCGGGAAAGTTTTTCTTTGTGTTGTTTATTTTGGTTGATTCTGACTCACCGTACAAATCGGAAGAAACAGCCCGACTATGTACAGCGCTGGGCTCGGCACTCGCGACTTCTTTTGGAACGGGTGGTTGATCGACTCATCGTTGCAGAAGAATCCTCGTTGAAAAGGTTCCGCGAATAGGAACAGGAACAAAATTGTTATGCCAACTGAAACACAAATCACGTCATTTTTTTATCTTCTTCAGATCATTTTTTTTGTTTAGTTAAATTTTATTTTACTTTGGCCTTTCTTTATTGTTTAATTAGCTCGGGTTGTAAAATTGTTCTACAACTTGTGTTTACTTCATTTGTTTATAGTGCTTAAACATTGCTTATTTATTTGAATTGATCACTTTGTTCGTTTTGCTTCATCTCTTTAGATTTCAAATTCTTAGTAAAGAGAATCAGTTGGAAAGCATCTGAAAAATTTGTTTATTGATGTATTTATTATTTTAATTGAAGGGCGTTTTAGCAATTCAAAGAAGATGAAAAACGCCGGATAACGAAAGCGACAAGCTAGAGGATTATAAATGTAAACTAGCCGTCGATGAAGTAACATGAAATTTTAATCAGCTGTAAATCCCTAATTATAAGATGAGCGATCCGCGAGCGGACTCGAGGTGCTCCTGGAATTGAAGACACTGCCTATTTAATATATACCCTTGCATCAGACCTCGTCAGAGCTAATATTTTTTTCCCATTTTGTTTTCTCATCGTGATTCGCTCGCGGCACGTTAAATCACGCGACGTCTCTTATCTTCGCCACTCGTAATGCAATCTTGCACGCATAATTCAGCTCGCGCAACCGTGTTATTCATCCTCTGCGTGAAAGTACACGTGTTCCTCGAACACGCTTTCTGCTCTTACATGCGCGCTAAACCCGCAACTTTATCAGCTCCTCTTTTTCTGATTTAATTTTGTACGTTTCATCGCGTTTGTTCGGCTTGCCAATTTATGTAAACAACAGGTCTCTAAAAATCAACAACTTTTTGCACTTGTTTGTTCAATTTTGTTTCAATTTGCTGTCACTTAAAAAACTCTTGTCCACTTTTTTCGTTAACAAAATGTTCTTTTTTGTTTAAGTTTTTTTTAAATTGTTATCATTTACTCTAATAAAATGCTATTGTTTACATTTTTTGTTGTTTACAAAAAAGCTTTGATGTTATGTCTAGATTTGTCATTGCAGTTCCAGTTGGTCTGTTTCGATTATCAGTAGGAGAAAAAAGTGAATGGTCGGAATTTGAATTGTCATGTAATTTGAGAATGCAAATGAAGTAAGTGCATGTACCCGATCGCGGAACAATATCCGCGATTCAGATACGGCGACACTGCAACAAGTTAACGGAATCAATTTGACAATAATACATTATTCGTAATTGGCATCGGACATAAATCCATGCCAATTTAGAATATCATTTGCATTTCACTTACAGTACACAGATCAATGCTAAGCAGTTTAATTGCCTCGCGTGCAATTCTACCTGAATAATTCATCCATCGAATAGTTGTCTGACAAAAATTTGATTGATATTGAAAATGCATAACTCGTTCAGTTTGCATCTTACTATTTTAATTTTAAATTGTTAATAAGAACTGCATAGTTTATTGAAAGTTTTTGTTTTTCGAATGAAAATTAAATTTTGAAAAAGCGAAATGCTTTTTGACTGAAAAAAGTCCATGCCAAGTATGGAATTCGTGTGAAAATTAAAAAAACGCGAGGCGAGCGTGAATGCTAATACGCTCGCTAAAAATACAACTACGCGTCAGTTATCTGCAAGTGTCGCAATTTATCAGATATTTTAAACTTGAATTATAAGACTGTCAATTTCTGATTTACGGCAGCCGTGCGCGCGCTCGCGGCATTTATTTTAGATCGCACCACATACACATTCATGGGGACGCCAATATGTGCGCTTGGTATCTCCATCTTCGCCGGTCAAGTAGTCAGACAAATTGTTGTTTATTTTAATCGGAACGAAAACAACACAACGCACTTCAAATTTTTCTTTAAATCCAATTTTTTCTTCGTTTTACAAACACGAGTTTATTTTTGTATAAATAAAAATATCAAACAAAAGATGTAAACAAATTGTTGTTACAAAAACATGAATAACAAATGAACAAATGAAATGTAAACTTATGGAAACAATTTTGTTCTTGTTTGTCAATGTCGAGGAGTGTGGAATCTATTGTTTCATTGTTGATAATTAAATCGTTGAATAACATCAGCGAGACTGAATTGATGCCACATAGCTCGTCATTAAACATAACTGAAACAGAATTGAGATCCCCTTGAATTCTGCACGCGAACACCGTGAAATTCAATGACGCGTTGAAATAATTGTTGTGCGATACACTTGGAATACTTTCTCTGACCAAACGGTCACAACCGCCTTGCACTTTAATCCTATTACTTTTGCAACTCGAAAATCTTACAAAATAACAAGATTTTTCAAACCAAAAAATAACAAACAAAAACTTTTCTTATTCAGATTCGTTTATATAACTGGTTATTTTATTAATTTGAAATATATATATCATTTCTTCATTTATTGATATTGAAAATAATAAATTAATCTGTAATTAATAAAGTGCAAAATTTTGAGTTATTAATGAAGGTTATGCAAAGTTTATCTGATAGAAAAAAGGGTGAAAAACAAAAGATGAAAAATGCGAATTAACGAGGTCGTGATCAGCGTGGACAAAACAACAAAACAAAACGAGGTGGTTTGTTTTTTTGCTGACAAGATTGAGGCAAGCGTGGAGTTTTGGCACGCAATTAAGCGGGACTCTTTGGGGTTTCACGGTGTGCGCGCTTGCACGTCTTGTAAATCCGATCACCGTGGCCGATGAGAGAAAACGCGAAATCAAGGCCACTCTTTGCGAATCATTGCACTCGATGTTTATTCTTCTCCAGCAGATAACTGTCTTTTTCCAACGCTCGTTCTGTTGTTCTAACCACTGACAATTTCCAGATACAAAATTTTCTTTTTTTCTCACATTTGCAAAAACGTAAAAATTTTGTATGTTTTTTTTTGGTAATAAATTTGGTAGCTATTTTTGGCAAAACGGTTTTGCGTTTTTTCGTTGGAAAATTTATTGTCGGTTATCTGTGAAGTTCTCATATCTAAATGAATTCAAGGAAAAGGCAGAAACATTTTGTTAGATTGCATAAATTAAAAGCCAAAACAAAAAAATATTGGACGGGTCGTTAATGAAACAAGAGAGTAACAAATTCTTGAACAAACGGATACCCGTATTTGTTCTGCGGTCAAAGGAAATAATCTGTTTGCTCTTCATTGATAAATTTCGGCACATGTTGTCAAATCATAATTCGAGCCGTGCTTTTCTGCCTCGTTTTGTCCTTATGTAGAACACACTTTTTTGTCATTAGTTGAATCATCGTTACGTCATTATCAATATTGTTAAATATGACACAACTGGATTATTAAATTTGTTGAACGAAAAAAAAATAAAATGTTCTTTCAGTACTTTATTACAAAAGATTTTTTAAACGAATGGTTTTTTTGTTGACATAAAAATTTTATAAAAAATTTGATAAGTTTGATAAGCATAACAATTGTATTCAAATTTTATCACCCAGAAGTCTAGAAACACGTTGAACGTAATGAGTCATAGTCAAAGTCAGTGAATTGAAATGCAAACAGTCATCTTCTTCCGTAATAACTATAATTTGTTACGAACGTTGCAAAAATAAACGTCCCTGTAACAATTAATACCAAATCTGATTCAAGAATGAAAAGATAATGTAATTCTCAAAAGAGACATTACTGTTATACAAAAACGTAAACAAACAATGTTGAAAGGTGAAGTTTCAAGGTCACCATTTTTGTTTCGTCTTTTGTTTGTGCTTGTGATTCTAAAGTTGCCTAATGGGGACGAAATATAGGATCGAGTAACGAATGAACTCGTCAGGCTAAAGAAAAAGGGACAGGTGAATAACTATATGGAAAATAAGTTATTCATCGAAGCCGTCGGGCGTGTATAAATATCGTGCGTAATTGATTTATTGAATTCTCGTTAAGCCGTACAGACGTCTTTCTCGCGTTAATTGGTTCTGTCAATTACACCCGACTACATGTGTCTTTGTGCGCAACAAACTCTAACCGGTACCGCAACGATTTTCTCATTTCAAACTAGTTCTCTTCCTCTTTCAACAAAACGCAAATCCGTCACTTCCCCTTAGTCAAAACATAATTAGAGACGACCACAGAGTTACTAATGGAAAACCTCAGAATAGATCAACAATCTCTTCTATTCATTTTTTCAACAATAAATTATTTTTGCCATCGTATAAACAACGCTCGGTTTATTTTATCATCAAACTTTTGTTTTGATCAAAACATAAAAGCCAGAATGTTTACTGTGGTAAACAAACTTTTGTTTGCATTAGAATGTGCCTTGCAGTTTATAAACAATGTAAAATTGAGAAGGAAAATGTTTTCGTGTATTGTGTTGATTTATTTTGTAACAATGAAAATTAGGGTGGGATGTGTTTTATTGAATTAGCCATCAGGGAATGATGGCAGAGCTAAAGGGCAGGCGGCGATGATCAATGCAGGGTCATAAACGGGATCGGCCGAAAAAGGAAACAGAACTATAAATGGGCCCCATAAAGTCGTAATTCTGCGTTTAACGAGCGTCATTTTCGCAGCGACGATAAAATCTTGTTGTTTCACTCGCGGAGCGCTATGATAACGCGCGGTTCAAACGCCCGCTTCTTTCTTCTCGTCTCTTTCATTCAGCGCGACACTAATACCTCTTTTCTCGGTAAAAAAGACGCGTGGAAAATTGTATCTGCGCTCAAAGGTTCAAGTTCGCTTCGGGACTTTGATTCCGACGCAAAATCAAAAACTCACACTCGCCGTTTTTTGAACAAAAATCGAAAATTGAACAAGAACGGGTTTCAATATTGTTTCTCATTTGTTGACCTCAAAATATTTACAAGAAATGGCAATTTGATTAGGATTGTAAAATGAGTTTAATTAATAAATTAATTATAGAGAATGATATGCAATAATACGGTTTTGTGGGTTTGTTTTCAGATATTATAATTGCTTAATGTTAATGGCCATTTCGTAGAACTAGTTTGCAATTATACTTTGAAATCAAAATCCATTATGCATAATAATTAATTTATTTTTATTCGTTACCACCAGTTATTCGATAAAACGTTTTGTAATTCATTAGACAGCTCAGGTTCAATAAACGTTACGATTTCATCTATAACTGTACAGAAATCACAATTATTATTTCCATCCTGTTTCGTTTATTTATTTGATTTTAGAGGCTATTTTCATAAACCAAACGTGCAAGTTGTTTTAAGGATTCGAGATTAGAAACGTTACTTAGGTCCGGGATTTTTAAATTCAACTGCGCGGAACTAATCGATTTCGATCATTTTTCTCTTATAGCGCGGTACGTGTCAAAATGCCACTCGTGCGAAATGTAACACCCAACTTCGTTTGTTGTGATAAATAATGTAACACATTAAGAGCTACTTTTTTTTGCTATTTTCGTTCTACCTTTTTGATACAAGGTTTTCTCGTATGATTAAACATTGGAAATATGTAAAACTTTATTTTTTCGTTATTGAATAAAGATGAATTCGACTGTTTGATTAGAAAACATTGTTTTGACGTTAAAAGTTTGATAAGTCTGGCCTATTATTGGAAATGAGAAGGAATAAGTATTGAGAAACTAATCGTTTTGGAGTGTATTTCTTTATCTAAAGTCAGGTGTTTTTCTTTCGGACATTTCTTATTGACGGGAAAGAAAATACGACGAAATAAGTTTGTCGAGTCAATAAATATGCAATTTGGGTGTTAGTGATCATATTTTATGAATGGGTTATAATGTCTAGATTAGAGCCTCTCTTCAAAAAGATGAACCTTACGAAATTATTCAAACGCTTTTGTTCATGCTTTTATTCAATTATTTAGTAATGCTCCTATAGAAAAATGCAAATTTGCAAGGTAACTGATTCTTTTTTTTGTAGTGATTTTATAAATAAACATTTTAAATAACAAAGTTAAAAGTTCAAAACTATATTTAGAACGAAATTACGTAATTTGTGAACTTACTTTAAAAACTTAATCTTTATTTTTAGAAAACTTAAAACAATTGATGGAAAAAAAGATATGTTATTCAGGTAATCATTCAGTATTCAATTTCAATCTTAATCTAAGATAAAAGTGACGCAAGCGTTGACAAATGTCAAAAATTTGAAAACGAACAATATTCATTTGACACGTCAAACAAATTCGAAAAAAAAACATTTAAATTCAATAAACTTAATATACATATAATATCTGTCGCTTAATCATAACAAAATGTCATTTCAAATTAGGCATGACATCGATGTAAGAAATTCAGTCAATAAATTTTAAAAAATATTGGACTGACAATTTGGAGAACAAAATTTTGAAAATAATTAGCAAATTGTAACAATTGAAAAAATGGCAACTGTCAAAACAAAAAACACGTGGAGTTTGACAGGCGCGAAAATTCGCTCTCATCCGGGCTACGAACTCACCTACGAAGAGTAGCAGAAAATCAATGATAAGATTCAGCAGTTTAGACTTGGATCGCTCCATGATATTAGCGTTTGCAAACACTGGCAAAAGTGAGTTGAGCTTGTGACAACAAATGGATCGTTTTGTCAGGCTGGTTGTCAAGTTTAAACCGGGCAAAGGAGACGTCAGGTCGCGCACTCAGAGCTGATCATAGTCAACTGAACGAGCAGTCCCAACTCGCATCGCACCTGAGCTCACGAGCTCGGTTGAGCCCTCACTAAGCGCCAGCTAAAGTCCGCAGTGCTTCGCCGCGCCCCGCTACTTTTCGCGCTCCCTCTTAAGCGCGATGCGCAAACGCTGCTGGGATATTCGATCTTTTATTGGAATGTTTGTTATTAATTTGTGTACGCGCAGATTCATGTCGCGAAATTGCGTGCATTTTTTTGTTTCTATTGGACACGCCTGTCTGCAAATTTTTCGTCCGGCTTTATATAGTTTCCTGGATGGCTTTTTAGGGGTCAAAAATACTTGACGCTGATTGATTGGAAGGTTGTTTTTCAAGTTAGGACTCGGAATTTAAATTAACGAGGAAAATGATGGATTTTTCATGTTTAACTATTATGATGTATAATTTGTATTGATACTTCTTTTAAAAGTTATTACTCGAGCAGAAACACTCGGAATTGATAAGAAGACGAATAGAATAGAATTTGTTGGAATAGATAAAGTTCTTGATTAGGATTCGAACATGGGCCTCTTGAGATGAAAGTGTACTTTTTTATCCACTGAGCTAATATTTGATAGTTTTTCTAGCAATTTCGTAATTCTTAGTGATGAACTTTTAAAGTTTAAACTTCATCTATCTCGTGTATTACATTTTTCAATATATTTTTAATAATTTTATTTTTGCAGAGTTGGTTTTTCTGTGAAAATAACAAAGACATCCTTCAGATCCACATTTTTGCAAAGTTTTATTTATACACTTTTTTTCATAAAAAGTGAAACACAATAGAGATTTCATAACAACAATAATTGTTGGCTGCTGTTGACATTTTCAGGAATGTGAATTTAACGTTTTTGGAGCACTCTTGCATAATGTAGACATAATACTTTCTTTGGTTACATGCATCCAATTACTTTAATAATGTGTAATAAAGTTTCGCATACCATTTGTTTATGTTAATTCTTTTTAAACTTCATCAATCTTTATCTCTCGATCATAAAATTATTTTAAATTTCGCAAGTTATGAATTGCCAAAATGTGTCTTGAGATTTTTGCAGATAATTTAAAAATCAATAGCAACAAATTGTCAAAACTCAAAATTGATAACTTTCCTACTTACTTTTCCGTTCTTAAAAATTGTAAACAATTTTATTTACCTTTTTGAGTAAGAACAACAAAGTTCAACTAAAACAATTATTTCTTTTTGTTTTCATGGTTTGTATTAAATTTAACGGTGAATTATGACATTTCAAGTTGATGATAACATTCAAAACTCGCGGGTACATGCGTAAACGTCACACGTCTGTACACGTCAGCTATAGAGCGCGCTCTGGATGTTGGTTTACACGGTGTTTAGCAGTGGTGATGTCGAACACACATTCGCGGCACAATCAGAAACCTTTTTAGGCTAAAAAGTGTCGCAGTCGCTGCAAAAACTCATCCAAAATGGTAAGTACCTTTCCTCCCTGTCATTATGGCACTCCCAGGCCTCGAAAATCCCGACTCAATGTCACCGACCGCTCTCTGACAACAGATGTCAATGCTCAGCCGTGGCTCCGAAACCACACCAATCCCCATGCCGATCGCCCGTTTTTTACTCTCAATTCTGTCACGTTGCTGTGTTTTCAGGTACTTATCGCCGCCTCAGTATGTACCAGGTCCGGCAAGGGTAAGTTTTTCTCAAACACCCCCTGAGGCGACTTTCAAATTCCAATGTGTCAACAAATAAAAACTTGATTTTGACCATTTTTTAATTCATTTTTGAAAGTTTTGTATTGAAAATAAGTGGTGCCAATTGAATTTGTTTTGATTTTGTGTTTGGTTTGTTGACAATTGGATTTTTTGAAGTTGGTCGAATGATTATGATGATTATGAAAAATGGAGCAATGTGACACGTATTTTAAATTGTTCTTTCAGTTCTTGTGTCACGTCAGTTTGTCGAGATGACAAAGGCGAGGATAGAGGGTCTGCTGGCCGCTTTTCCAAAACTCATGAGCACAGGCAAACAGCACACCTTTGTCGAGACCGAGTCCGTCAGATATGTTTACCAACCTTTGGAAAAATTGTACATGGTTCTTATCACCACAAAAGCCAGCAATATTCTTGAGGACCTTGAAACATTGCGACTGTTTGTTCGAGTGGTAAATTATTTATTATCAATATTCACTGTTAAAATCTAGTTTCAAAACTTTAAAAATTATAACTTAAATTTGTTTTTCAAATAGAAATCATATTTAATGAAAAATTTTTTTAGATCCCAGAATATTGCAAATCAATGGATGAAGCTGAGATAGCAGAAAATGCATTTAACTTGATTTTTGCCTTCGATGAGATCGTCGCTTTGGGATACAGAGAAAGTGTCAATATTGCACAAATTCGAACGTTTGTGGAGATGGATTCGCACGAAGAACGAGTGTACCAAGCGGTGAGGATCACTCAAGAAAGAGAAGCGAAGAACAAGATGCGAGAGAAGGCGAAGGAACTGCAGAGACAACGAATGGAGGCAAACAAAAAAGGGGGCAGCAAAGTTCCTTCCTTTGGTGGCTATGGCAGTGGCAGTGGCAGCAGCAATTTCACACCGAGCCACAATGTCGGCGACAGTGCCAATTACATCCCTGAGCCTATCAAATCTTCGTTTACACCCACGCAGTATGTCATTTTCAATGATTCCAAACATTTTTTTAAGTTCAATTTCTTTATCTTTTATTTTTTGGATTTATTCAAAATTAAGTTTCTTTGATTGATTTGTTTGAATTGGTTTAACATTTTTTGACCTCTTTTTGATTTACAATTTTAGGAAGTTTACTAGTGATAACTTACAAAGAGACTTTTCAAGGTACCTGAATATGTTTATTTATTATTTTGTTATTTAATTCTTTTGATTTTTGATTCTGATGATAAAGTTGAATGGTTTCTTTAATTCGATTTCTTTTTTTAGGAAACCCACATCTGCAGGCGCAGGAGCTATGAAGTTGAGTGGAAAATCTCGCGACGTAGATTCGTTTGTGGATCAGCTCAAAGAAGAAGGCGAAACCGTTGCTGCAGTGACCACAACTAACAATGCAAGCACCAAATCATTGCCAGTTAGTTTGGACCCAACAGTTATAAGAGAAGCGTAAGTTTGATCATCAGAAAACAAACTAAAGTGACCAAGTTGAAGATGAAAGTTTGACGTTTAATTTATATTTCAGTGTTCATTTGAAACAAGACGAGAAACTTCACGTTCGCATCAACCGGGACGGAGTTTTGCAACATTTTGAACTGCAGGGTCTCGTTACGTTGCGTATCTCGGATGAAAAATGGGGACGTATTAAAGTGCAGTTGGAAAACAAAGACAATCGTGGAATCCAGCTGCAAACTCATCCGAACGTTGACAAAGAAGTGTTCAAAGCTCGCTGTCAAATTGTTCTCAAAGTTCCGACCAAACCGTTCCCAATAAATACTGATGTTGGTGTTCTCAAATGGAGATTGCCTAATCCTGATGAAAGTGCTTTACCTATTACAAGTGCGTTACCTACAACTTTGAATTAGTTCAATTTCGAATGTTGAACTTTAGAATGTAAAAAATTAATATTACTCTTGTTTGTTTTCAGTAAACTGTTGGCCTTCAGAAAACGGAGACGGTGGATGTGACGTGAACATTGAATATGAATTGGAGCACACCGACCTGGAATTAAATAACGTTCAGATAAGCATACCGCTGCCTTCCGGTTGCACTCCCGTTGTGGGCGAGTGCGACGGTCAGTATTCCCATGAAGCACGCAGGAATACTCTCCTATGGTCCTTGCCAATTGTCGACGCGTCCACGAAATCAGGCTCCATGGAATTCTCTGCCCCGCATTCCAACCCTTCGGACTTCTTTCCACTACGTGTTATGTTTACTGCGAAAACTTCTTACGCCAAAATCGAGGCAAATATTTGTTCTTTTATAATGACATTTTTCAACTTTGTGAATTGTAAGAGAACTTGTTTTGTTATTTAAATTGTTGTTCAAATTGTTACAGGTCAAAGATGTTTACCTCGTTGAAGACGACAGTCAAGTCAAATTCTCGCTGGAAAGTGTATTTTCAACTGAAAACTACGAAGTGGTGTAATTCAGTGGGTCCGCCATTTTCACACTATTTATATTACGTTTTTTAGTATTAGTTAAATTTCGAATTGTCTAAAAAATAACTATTACAATTTTCCATTAATTTTATCTGATTTTTTAGCTACAATTGTAAAAAAAAGAAAAACATCGGCAAGCATTGGATGAATGGTTTCTGATACATGATTTTTGTATTATTTACAGTGTACATATGGAATTCATATTAAGACAATTGAATGAAAAAAAATAAATAAAAAAAATTATATATAGCTTGTTGAAAACAGTTTGTGTACTTCAGAAACTGTATGAGAATCATGGGGAGATCCAGATATAAAACTAAGCAAATAAAAAAATTTTACAATTATATAATCGATGTATTATAATTTTATAAACTTTTCAAAAGTGACTTTGAAATAAAACAAAACAATATACACATTGTTTATTACGAACGAACATTTTGCCGGATCATTTTTTCTTTTCCATTACGAAACGTAGTTTCAGCCGTGCCGTCAAATGTTCCGGGTAAACTGCAAAGGAATGCATTTTTTTTAATTGTGCATCACAATATTGATGAAAAAAATTTAATCCTGTTATTGAATAACGCCGACGTAAATCATCCTTATTGACCATACTGTTCTAGGTCATTTATCACTTCGTCTTCATACTTAGTTTATGATTAGCGAGCGCTTTTGCGTCACCAAAAGGTATAAAGTCTTCCTGTCCGATCGGTTCAACGTATTCACTTTTAATTTCTCAAAATCGCTTTTTCGTGTGCTCCGTTAAACTTCATGTGCAAAATGGTAAATTTGTATATTCGAAAGTTTGACAATTTCTTTCATTACACTTTGGAATTACATGTTTACAGAGTTCAGTGACGATATTACTTTTTGTTTTGTTCCTTTGGACGAACGTAGAGGCCAATAATCTGGTAGAAGGTAGGTTGAAAAATGATTTCTGGCTTATCAAAAAAATTGTTTATTATTTATTAATGATTTTTGTGATCGATTATTGTTCCATTTTTAGATTCGGTGATTCCAGATTCAATAATCCAACGAGTTAAAAGAAGCGACGAACTTGAACCTGTCCAGGATCTTGAAACTGCAGCTGGCACAAACGTCCTTCGTCCTCTTTTTGTGTACCGACAACAAGTAGCTTCGCGCGAACGACTCCGCAAAGCTGGTGCCAGACGACCCATCGTGGCTCCTCAAGCTTAATTATTTTTTTAACAAGTAATCTAATTTTCATTTACCAATGAAACTAACTCTAAATAAATTTCCTAATCTCATGTTCAAAAGTAACAAAAGTATGTTTAAAAAGTTAACAGGGTCTTTAAATCGGCAATAAATTAAAACTCATAATACTTTAAATTAGTGATTTTCACGAAAAATCATTAGCTTCGGTTCCCTCAATTGTTAACTTTGTTGCCGCAGTTCCAGTACTGAGTTTCTGTTCCACTGTACGATTATTACAAAAAGTGCTCATCGATTTTAAACGTTTTTGTTCGTTGAAATTTGGCGAAGTAATTAACTTTTTGCAAGTACCATTTTCCCTGCAATGAAATTTGTTCTTAGAAAACTTTTAAACTCTTAGGCTTTTTTTGAATAAATATAAATTTGAATTCACCTTAAAGATTGGTGTAAACTATTGGGACCATTATCAGAATACCTCCTGTTATATTTTCCATTAAAAGATCTTGTTTCAGGTGGTAGTTTGGTACATAGCAAAGTTCTTTTGAACGCCACACGGTACCTCGTGCTCAGAAGATTATACAAAATTGGATTAACAGTAGTGCTGACGTAGTACAAGCATCCGCTCGTGAGATAGAGCCATTCACTCAGATCCGGATAGTAGTCGCTAGCCTGGCCATAAACGTAGAGCAACCTCTGCGCGTGAAACGGGGCCCAGCAGATGAAGAACATCACAACCACCGCACCTGTTATCAAACTTCAGACATCAAGCCTCAAATATTGCCAACAAATTTTGTACAAACATCAGAGTCAACAAATCAACAGCCATACTTAACATTCTTATAACACTTCGTCTGGATCGAACTTTCTTACAATCGTAGTGGGCGGAATTTTCGAACTCGTTTGGTCCCGTTGATAGGAGTTTGATGCTGCTTCGGATCTTCAACCCCATCCTTACGTACAGGACCATTATTATCACCATTGGAATCAAGAAAAATATTATGCAACTCAATTCGTAGAAGGGAACGTTTGACATCAACGTCGAACAGATTGCTGAGTCCAGCGAAACGTTTCCGGATCCTGAAATTAAATTGGGATTTTAAAGTTTTGTAAATAATAAATTGTAGATGGATAAATAATTTGAGTAATTAGTTTTTGTTTGTTTGTACCTGGTGGATATTCTAAGAAATAAATGTCTGAATAAAAGGCGTATGGTAGTGCAGGAATGGCGCAGACAAGCCAAATTCCTACAATGATTTTCACCACCCTTTTTGAGCCACTCATCGCATTTGCACTCAGCGGATGGCATATTGCGAGATATCTTTCGACTGAAAAAGCCACTATCGTAATTACTGAGACGTAAGATGACCTATATGGCAATTCTAATTGTTATTATTCGTTCTGTTTAACGTTCTGAGTTAATAAAATTATAAAACGAAATTGTATTTGATTATCGAGTTCAAATTTTTGAGTCTGCTTAAAAAACCTGGTCGATAATTAAATTACATTTGTTTTATAATAGTTTTTTAAGTAACGTCTCTCAAAGCTGATTTGAAAAATTGAATTAAATAATTGTATCAGAGGGTCACTTACATCTCGGAAACATAGGCTCGTGTTTTGCATAGTCCTGCACCCAAGGGATAGGGATACTGTTGCCAAAAAACACTCAATTCATTTGGAAGCCCTTAAAATGTAAAAAAGAATGTTGATTCAAATCGGAAATCGGGAAAATATTAATTTAGGATCATTAAAAGATGATATTTTTTGCGACGCATACTCAACCAAATAAACGATCACGTAACCACACGTAGCAAGATTAATTTAATACTCTTATCTGCAAAACATGCTCTTTTTGAGAAAAAAATGCGATTCTCTTAAAAACAGAAATTCATTTCAATTGAAAACAGCGAAATCAAAAATTAAGTACATTAGTGTGTTTTTTGTTCAGGAGAAAATTGGTTTCAGTAATGAGAAAATCGTGCAATTGAACGTTCTGGATTGTTATCAATAATTCGTAATTTGATCAGTTAATTAATTGAGTTTGATTACAAATTGTCTCAGATAAAGGAGAAATGGTGTTATCTGATGACACCGAATCAAAACGTACCTATAATCAAAAGCATGAGGTCAGATATTGCCAGGCTGAAGAGATAATAGTTAGTTGCATTTTGCATGACTGTATTTTTGACGATGACCATGCAAGTAGCAGCGTTACCAAAAACACCTGTTATGAAAATGGTAACGTAAATCAGAGTCATTGGCAGAACTATTTCCATCGGCAGGAACTTGGGCCCCAGCGCCTTCTCCAGGTACTCAGACTCCGAGAGATTCTGCCGAGCGAGGTTTTCCCAAAAGTCCTCGGTTGCCATAATTTTCAAAAGATCGTTTCAATATTCACAAAGAGGCACATCTTCACGCACAGGCACGTGCACTTTCAGGGCCAGTTTTTAACGCACTCGGCGTCGAATCAAAAAGTCAAGTAAGTCTAGATTTCCATTTGAGATAGATAACAATCTGCTGTCAAGTAGACGGGCAACGACACTGATTAAATTTTATGTACAGAGAGACAGTGCATTGTTTGTCAACTCTCGATCCCCATTTCCAATGTTTTGAACTTAGTCGTGCTCGGAAATTTTATCAAAAATAACACCCCTTTCAAAGTACAATCAAAACATAACTGACTCATATTATTCTACGTCAAATAAACACACTTTCGATTTTTCCTTTTCTGTGGATTTTATTTTTCTTTAGTCTGTACAAAAATAACGATCAGTAATGGAACACGTCAAAATGATTCACACCTCGAAAACAACGTTTTTCAATGAAAAATTGTAAATGTACAATTGAGTGGTCTTAAAACTAATCTTCTTCTGATGAATCACTACTACTCGTGCTTTCGGTATGAGCTATCCTATTGGGATTGACGAACAAATCATCGTCACAATCTCTCTCCACCGATGTATCGTCATCGAATTCTGTCGGCCAGCATTTTTGTTCCCTCAGAAACTTGATGTGGCTCTGCAAATAAAAGATTCATTAATAATAAGCAAAACTGTATAAACATTATTGCAAACAAATCATTCCTACAAACCTTATCGAGAATGCTAACAATTTCAGCCTTGACCTTATCTCCCTCTTGGATGGGCTCGATCACAATAAAGTCACCTTTCTTGATCCAGTGGGAGTTGCGATATTTCTGAGGCATTGACACAAGGTATTGATTCCCCGAGGGTTCCTCTACTGCATGAAGATTGTTACCCTTTGGCTCAACGACTTTGACGATCGTTTGAATACTTGTCGGAACTTTGAACTCCTCCTCGATCTCTTTTTTGTTATACTTGTACTTTCTTGCTTTCGACATCTTGACCTGGGACAATAATCAAATTCAAATTTATTTTAAACTTTATCAAATTAAAATTACTTTCTCGTGAAAAAAAAAAACAAAACAAAATAAACAAATAACGATCAGTAATTGCAATTCTTCAATTTCTAAGTAAGAGAAGAGATAAAGATTAACACGATTTCAACCTTGAGATTTATCGCAGTTGGTAAACCGGTTCAAGGTTCCACCAGTCTTCTCAACAGTTTGCCAAATGTTTAAACTTTCTCCAGGTGGTATTCCATACCCGCTGTGTAACCCGTGAGGATTAGAAGGTGTTTTGCTTTCGTTACTCGACTCCTTTCGTAAAACCGTGTCCACTTCAACCGACGCGAAAAACGCCACGGACATCGGCAGATCAGTCATCCCAAGTCGTTGGGCACAAAATGATCGAGTCATCAGGTTCGTGATGTGCATAGCTAAAGCAGCGTTGTACCTGTGCCTCGTAGGCACCAGGTACCTGATTTCATCATGAAATGAAAGACTAAACCTAGCACTGTCCTGCATCAGCCACCGCATACAAACCAACATCAAATGCAGAAAATCAACAGCCCCGCTCTGTACCACCCAGTTGATCTTCGTTGGCAAGTACTTTTCGTCACTTTCAGTGCCATGTTTCTCTAACGCTCTGCTAAGTCGCGAGTTCAAAAAAGGCGTCACAGGTTCCCTACTGTTTGCTATTTCTTCCAGACGGTTGAACATCGCGGACTCCGAACCGCCAAACCATTCGCCCTTTTTAAACATTGCTGCCACTGTTAAGCCATGCAGTTTTGCAATCTTTGAAACTTCAAAAGAAGAGTAGGCCCTGTTAGGGAATTCTTCGTTTACAAATTCGGGTTTCAGGGTGAAAACCTTCCGACCCTTCGTTAACTCGAACATCTTTCTAGCTTTTGAACTCGCTTCTGTTTCTGTCATGCTAGGGTTGAATTGTCTCAGCAAACTCTGAGCGAACTTCTGACCAGCGCCGTAGATCCTGGCATAGTTGATGATTTTCGCATGATCCCGAGAAATTCCAGAGGCTTTGGCTGTCACACTGTGCATGTCAGTTCCGTTCGCTTTTGTCCCTACGAGTGTCATCCAACCAAACGGAGTTACTCCGTGCACTTTCGCACTATGTGCATCTCCGATTATTGATGCTAAAAATAATTTAACGTTGAAAAAATATGCATACTTTTTTTGGTTGGTTGGATGATTTTTGTTTATTTACCAATCCACAGTTCCTGGCTGTCCACGTCAGCTCCGACAAAGTTGTACCCTGGCGGGGCTTGAATCATCGAACGCAACTCCGATCCAACCCTCTCAGGATCGGCGTTTGAAGCAGTCATCCAAGTTGCCTCCACAGCTCGACGGGTTAGAGTCCCAGCAGTTACAACTTGGGGTATAATTGCTCCAAATTTCATCTCCTTTTGTCCCTTTCTTGTCTTTATTTCTTCGTCATCTAGCCAAACTACTGTCTGAGATAGAATCCTGTTACGATTGTTACGCCAGTATGATACCATCCTTGCAATTTTCAGCACTTAAACAACATTAAAAGAACAACTTAGTTTGAATTTCAAACTTCCAATTATTTTCAAGTCAAAGAAATATTTAAACCTTTATTTGCACTAGCGTCCAACCCAGCAAGAACATGATCGGACAGTTTGTTCAAGAAATCTCTAGCAAGTGGGTTTCCAACGTTGGAAGAAGATCCATCCTTGTGAGGGAGTTTGAAGAACCAGCAACAGTCATCGATATCGACATTGCACCAGATCCCACTGCCCTTGTAAGTTGTCGGATTGATCTGTTTTTGATACCGCCAAAACTCCTGCTTCGGCAGATGGTTTTGAACGTCCTTCTGAAAGTTTTCCATTGTGTAACCCAGTTTTACGCTGCCTTTGTTATCAGTCTTTAGAGGACAGTATTTCAACAGTTCCTTGATAGGAAGATCTGTTTCGATGTTAGGATCGTCGGTGTGAGGAACCAGAAAGCCCCAACCGTGTTCCTTGATATGGTGCAGTGGGTACTTTTCCCAAGTCAGATTCAGAAGTTTCGGAGTGATCTGAGTCGAGGTGCTAATATTCTCCGGACCGAACCATAACCAATCCTCGCTCTTTTCTTTTGGACACAGTTTTCTATACCATTCAGGATACCCTGGCATAAACGGCAATTTCTTTGGCAACATTGTCGTATCCATCAGATAATCAAACTTTTCCTCCAGCTGATCTTCTTCAGTTGAAATATCGTTTTCGTCAAAGAGGTACTTTTTCTCGTCTTCCCTCTTCTTGTTTCTCTCTCTTTTCCTCTCTTCTTGTTTGTTTTTGATCTCTTCTCTTGTTGCTTTTGTGACAGAACTTTTCAACTTAATTTCCTTCGTGCTCCAATCCTCGTTCCACATCCATAAATCTTTCTTATACTTGTCATCATTCTGCAACTTGCAAACTTCGTCTGCTCGTTTCGCTAACATAAATTTAGCCTCGTAATTGAGGTCTTCGAAGGTCGACTGAGATTCTTCTAAGTACCTCAGCCAGTTCGAATTCACAGGCAAATATGCAGTGCCCAGTTCCAACATCCCTGCCAACGTCACTGGGTGCTGGAACCTCTCCAGGAACATCGGATAAAGTTTTGCAAAAATTTTATGAGTCGCTACGTTGTCCCCAGCGCAGTACATCATTAGGTCCTGAAACTTGCTTTTGATCGAAGCCAAATCACCGTCGACAAACTCGTCCCTCATCTTTTTATCCAGCGGTTCTTCGCCACAGTACAATTTGTAAACCTCGGCTAAACTGTTTAAAGAGGCGTTGTTCTTCCAGTCTTCGTGCTCAGAAGGTTTGGTTGACTTGAGGATGTTTCGTTGGTAACTGTTAACCCCGCTCACACAGACATGCATCGACATCGTGTCCAGGAAACGCATACCAGTTTGGTTCAACCAGTACTGTTCCTTAATTCGAACTCTGTCGTACGAAACGTTGTGACCAATCAAGATTTTTGGTCTCTTGTGATTTCTAGACAGCTTTTTGCCAGTTTCCTCGGGTTTACTCTCCATGGGAACCATATCGGTGGTAGTGTAGGAACCGTGTTTGACTATGAATGAACCTTCGACCAGGGATTTTGACACCCAACCGTACCAAGCTTCGGAACTGACTGCTGTGGCCATTGTTGGCAGAGGGCCTTCTTTCATACAAACTTCGACGTCAAAAAATAAAGCGTCTTCTAGGGGATGATCTACTTTTTCAATTTTCCCAGAGGAATATCGGGTCCAACCTTCTTGCAGTAACCAGTTTTTAGGAACAGGTGGGATTGAACCAAGGAGGGATTTTATTATTTTGACATAGGGTGCGATTTGGTCCTGGGCAATTTTCTGAAAATGGTCTTCCAGGTTGGCGCCCTCTAAAGGAGGTAGGCGCAGGTTGACTTCCGGAAGAACCGACGAGGATGACATTTTGATGTTGAACTTCTCGAATGTTCCTTGGACTTTTTTTAAATCTTGTTTGGAGAGAGTGTTGGGTGAGGAGGTGCCGAACAGATGCTTGTAGATGTTTGCAGGCAACATCTGGAGATTCAGCTGACTGAAACGAGCTCCTTCTGGGATCTTGCATGGTTTGTCAGATTCGACTTTGGTGCTTTTTAGAACTATCGTTTTTGTTTTGCCTGTTTCTATATCTGCAATCAGATTTTTCGGTTATCAAATTTGTTTTTTCTTTTGAATATTTGTGATCCAATATTTTGAAAGATGGTTCTGTTTGTTTACCAATTGGATTTGAAGATTTAACGAGTTCTTCATTGACATTTGTCTTCTTCCTTTTGATTTGCAACGTTTGTTTCGAGAATTTTGAGTTAGTTCTTTTTTGAAATGTTCTACTTCGGACGAAATTTTCATATTTTGCCACACTTTTTAACATTTTGTTGACATTTTTCCTTATTTGTTAATTGAAGAATTGCAATTGACCGCTTTTCACCTTGAATTTTTCACTTCTTTTTATTTCATTCAATATAAATGTTTTTCACTTATTTTATTTTTTTTTCGTTTTTTTTTTGCTACAAAAAACATTATTCAAAAAAGGGTTTCAATTACTTACTCAGAGCTGAGAATAACACATGTACTTGTTGTTGTTTGGCAACATAACCTAAATTTGATTTTCGTTAGAGGGCGCTACTATTGTTTTTGCGTGTCTAAAATTATTGCCACAACTCCCTCATGTTCTTCGTTGCCGTGAAAGGAGAATTTTGCACAGTATTACGTGTGTTGCTATTGTTGATATAACAATCGGACGATATAAAATGTGTAAGTAACAATCAAAATAACTGTTTACACTAAAAAAGAAACTTTCTATATGGTCAGATAGAAAACAACACTTGATTGTAAATATTGTGAATCATTTTTGACCTTCATGTTCTGACATTAAATTGCACCTTTGTTTTGATTTTAGAAATCTTTATTTGGGGCTTAATCAAGGAAACAATCTCGCTATGAAGAAAACACAGTTGTCAGCAGACTGGAAAGAAGTCGTTTCAAAAACGCATCCAGAAAAAGTATTTTATTATAATGTGAAAACAGGCGCCAAATCCTGGACCCTTCCAGAAAGTGGCGCGAATGACAAGGTACGTTTACTGAATTTCATTTTTAATCTTGTTGGTTATTTTCAGCTTATAATTTAAATTATAAAACTGATTTCTTTTATTCTCAGTATTTATTTTCTTTAACCTAAAATCTTACGTCACGTGCCCAGCTTTTCTGTACTTTTGTTGTATTTAATATGCTATTTTGATAATTATAATTTAATTTAAAACACTGTTTACACATTTCGTTATTCTTTATCTGTTTTTTTTCGCAGAAAAAAGATAAACCAAAAGAAATAGGTGCCAAAGAAACAAACGGTGTTGTAAGTCAAGACAAAATCGCGAAAAAGAAACCGTCAATGAGAAGTTATCAGAAGTACATGGAAAACAACAACATGAACTTCAAAGGTATCCCGTCATCGGTGAAAGAGTTTTACCAAGAAAAAGCTGCTACAAAAAAGGGGAAAAAAGAGCCCAAAAAACCGACAGAAGTTATTGGGATTATCAATGCACCTATAAATCTTGAAAATAAGCCAAAATCAAAATTGCAACCTGCAATTACACCTGCCATGCGACTTTTGATGGCTCAAAAAAGGCCAAATGATGCCTGTGGAAGTCAAGAAAACACGAAACGGATTTCAAAGCTTTATGCGCAACCAAAAGGTTTTTCATTATACATTTTTATAATAAAAATATATTTTCTATAAGTGAAAAACTATTAAACATAAATTTCAAAATTATTTGCTAAATTTTTAGATAACAAACTGAAAACCGTGAGCGAGACTGGAAAGTTGAAGAAAAATTCTGCAAGCAACCGAATGAAAAATCTGAAACAAAAGTTGAGTTTGGAACTTGCCAAAGAAAAGGAAGAATTGGCAAAGTTGAGCAAGCATTCACAGCCTAGAGAAGTGATTGATTTAACAGAAACAGGTTGGTTAGCATTATAATTTAAAAAAGACTAGAATCGTATATAATATTGATCAATTTGTGTTATCAAATGATAAATGTTTATTTTAATTTTACAGCTCAACCAGTTAAGCATCAGTGGGATGCACCAGCTCGATTAAGAGACGTCCAGATAATTCTAGAAGAAAATCGAGGTTGCCTGCAAAAGTTCAAAGAAGACGCTGAGTTTGTTAGCAATGACCTGCCAGTGGTGAAGGTCGTTGAAGATTGTTATAGTTCCTTAGAAGAAGAGATGGACTGGCAGCCGGTAGAAGAGGAGAAAATATTGACTGAGGTACTATTGTGAAAATTTCATTATTAATGTTATTTTACGAATAAAAAACTTTCCAAAACAAACAATTCCATTTCAGGTTTCTGAAGTGCGACAAATGGTTTACACTTCTGAAAATTCTGAGCACAATCTGCCTCAGAATAAGTTCCAGTTATCATTGATGGAAGGGAACAGCAATATTTATATTGTTATCGATACAAACGTCTTTCTCATCGATCTGAATCGAGTGAAAAAGATTTTGGATACCAAATTCAAAACGTACGGAAGGCCTTATTTAATTATACCGTGGACTGTGATACAAGTAAGATATTTCTTGTAATTTTTTAATTGGTTTTAATTAATTGTTTGATTAATTAATGTCTGATTTCAGGAGTTGGATGCGATCAAGGATTCCAAAAACAAGACAGAAAACCTGAGAAACAAAGCAAGGAAAGCAATTTCATTTCTGCACGAGCATTTCTCAAAAAAGCATCCTCGTGTACTTGGCCAAACAGCTGAAGATGCATATTCGAACAAGACTTTGTATGAGTCAAACAACCCCGATGATACGATCTGGCAAACTTGTCAGCAAATCAAAAGTAGCCATCCAAACGTCGTAAGTTTCCATTTGAAATGTATAAATATTTCTTTAAGAATTATTTAATACTTTTGAAAATATTTTTTATTTAGGTTTTACTAACGTTTGACAAAAACTTACAAAACAAAGCAGTGGTTCACAATATTGAAGTTCTTGGCAGAGACAGCGATTTAGAGACAATAGATTCCATCGTCAATGAACACGACACTTCGGCTGCCAACCACTTCTTGTCTGGAAACGGGAATAGGGAAACTATCACTAGTAGTTGTTTGCACAAGGAAGCATTGCTGGTAGACGATGTCTTTACAAAGATACAAGATATGGTTTATGTCTTGATGACACAGGTAATAACTTGAAAAAGTTAATTTCAACAGATATTCATTTCAGACTTATATTGATTTATTTTCTTTTTCAGGTCATGAGCTCAGAAGCGAAAAAACTCTTCGGAGACAACTGGATGAATCACATGAAAATAAAACCGCCATGGACATCGGTGACTTTACTCAAATGTGCTGAACTTCACTACTACGCCATCACCGGGGAAGCATTTTCCGACAGACGGGCAGAATCAACCATCAAAAAGTTACAAGAATATTTAAAAAAGAATGCGGGTAATTTTGATTAAAAGTTAAAAGGGTAATGAGTTGAATTTTTCATTTTTAAATACTAAACTTAACTTTTGTAGGTGAGCTAAGAATCAAAGATGTTCTTAAGATTTTGGACAGTATGATCGAGTTGCTTGACATGCTGAATCCAAATACCTACAAAAGTGTTCAAAAGAAGATGACCGAGCAAGTGGACGTAAGTGTGATTCAAACAAATAATTTTTTTAATTAAAAATATGTTTATAATAACAAATCCCAAGATAAACGTTTTGTGTTCTTTAGCAAATTAGGTGCGACGTCATAGAGCAAGAACAAGAACTAAGCGAGCGTGAATTAGAGGAACAAATTGGACGTGTTTGCAGTCATTTGGAGCTCCAGCAACGTGCTGATATCGGACTCAAAGTTTTCACAGACGTTTACTCTCATTGCATGAGCGTCACTGGTTCATTTATGGTTCATTTTAAACTCATTTTTCCCTTACCATTCACACCCTTGGATGTTAGAAGTAACTTTTTCACCAGAGAAAAGCAAACATTGATCCAAAGTCAAGTTAAAACTTTGCTACATCATTTGAAATCGTAAGCATTTTTTGAATTAATTATGTTCTTAATTTAAAACAAGTTTAAGTGTTTTATTTTTTATTTTCAGAGCACTTGATGATCAAACCTTCCAGCGTAGGAGTGGTTCCAACATCATAAAACTCACCGATGCGTTGGTAGAGATTGATTCTCGTTTGGAAAAAATTGTAACTCCACTTGACATCTACTGCTGTCTTCAACAAAACAGAGACGCGCTGAAAATCGGTGTGACACAATTCGAAGACATACTAACGCATTTTTCAAAGTTGTCAGATTTAAATTTTAATTAACAATCATTTTGAGAAAGAGCCATTTTGATATTTTTATTTGAGTTTTTCTAAGTCTTATTGATAAGTACAAGCGTACGTTTTGGTTAGTCAAATCGTTTAGAAAAATTATTGAAATCGTTGAAAACCCTCTTGCAGACGGACCGCAAGTAGCGGTACTTATTTTTAAAACTTTGTAATTATAGATTAAGGAACAAGATCTGTGATAAGTTTTGTCAAAAGGACATTACTTTGTAGATAAAACGATGATCGTTATAACAATGATTCAATCACAGAAAATGTAATATTTTTTTACGTTAAAAAAGAATAAAACGAAGTTGATACTAAGGAAACAATCTTCTCAATTGTCACCCTATAAGAAGTTAAATATTCGGGGAAAAAATTTTTATTATCATGGAAATTGAATTTTTATTGTCTTTTAAGATATCTCAAACAATGGCTTTTGTACAGTCATTGCAGAAAAGTTGCGAACAAAAAATCATTTTTCTGGAACCGCTTTTTGTACGAATTATATCTGGTGCATCAATCGCCAATTCGTTCCAGTGAAAGCGGTCATGATCTTGAACTTTATTGGCCGATTAATTTCTTTGCAAACAATTAAAAACAACAACCAATTGAAGTGTAACGTGACAAAAAGACTTGGTATAAATTAAGTCGAATCCCGTTGATCACACAATCTGCAAAGAATAATCGTCGTCTATGTATCGCAGTGGTGCTGTTCTAAGTAGACACTATCATGATACGAATTTGGTTTTTTATCCCGTGGTTTGTTATGGTGCAACATACACTCGTCGAAGGAACTTTTGATACTGTAGAAAAGTAAGTTTGTTAAAAAAAATTTGTTTATAATTTAAAACTTTTTGATTTTGTTTTTATTTTGGATGGTTTTTAATTCTTAGGATACACTTTAAAATTCATGTACCAGAAATTGTGAACCATCATATTCATACTAAATTAGTGTACGTTACACCTGAAGTTCCGGAACAAAATCTTTACCCTTACGAGGAAGAAAAGTATGCAGAGCAGTGGAGTTCTTGGGATAATAATGGTAATATCGGAGGTCATCATAGATCAAAATTACAACAAGTAAATGGAGTTCAACCAGTGAGAAAACTTTATATTAACATTTCTATTACTACTTTTCATTCGTTTCATTTTTAAAGTTTCAATTAAAATGAATTTCAGTCGGATGATGATTACACTGATGATGAGAATGAAGGAGATTTCGTAGGTCACAATTATCCGCCCCAATATGAAGACGAACTCCCTCATAACGACATAGAAAGTTACGAGGAAAACACTTTTCGACATGGGTTACACTCAGAATCTGGTCATCTGATAAAAACCAATCAAAATGATTTTTACGACAATAGTCAAGAAGAGGTTGACTTGATGGACCATGGATATTATCAGGAAGAGCATGATAAACGCAACCTCCATACTCACAATCAGTACCACAAGGAAATTGGCAGCGAGGATCGTTTAACACGCAAACCAAGAAATACTGGCAGGAAATACTTTGTGGTCCGGATGATTCCTAGATAAGATAGACACTATAGTCTAATTATGGAATATCAAAATTTGTATATACTTTTTATACTTTTAAACATTTTATTAAAATATACTAAAAATAAGATACAAATCAAACATCTGATTACTTCTTGAAATGTACTTTCACTTTTTATAATCATTATTTATTAGTTGAAATTAGATTATTAATAATCGTAATCTTCCTCATAGCTGAACTCTCCTTCCTCAGCATCGTAATGTCGGTGGAAACTTGAGCCTTTGACTTTTCGTCGCTCCTTGTACCCGAGAGTCCTTGGAAGATTGTACCCCTTGGTAGGATTTTTGTACGTAATACTAGTTTTGTAAGGTTCTCTTACACCATACTTAAAAGACCCAGCACCCTGATCAGCATTGAAACCCGGATCATTCTCAAAATTCTCATCCCCTGCATAAGGATCGATCGGAAACTCTTCCTGGCCCCTGGAATAATACCCGTCTCTAATCTCTTCTACCTCCTTCTCATAATCTTGTACCCTAACATTGTAATCCTCGTGATCAAAACTTTCTACAGGCATCTCCTTTCCAAACTCATTCAGATGACCACCTTCAAAGCCTGGTTCGATTTCTGGTTGCTGAGCCATGTGCTTTCCAAAATCTCCATTAAATTCTTCAGGAAACTCCGAAAAGTTGTTTCCTTCGAAATTATAACTCTGATCGTGGTTGTAATTTTGACCAGTGTTGTAATTCTGATCTTTGTAATTTTGATCTTTGCCATAATTTTGATCTTTGTTATAATTAGGAATCCTTGCTCCAAAATCCTGATCAAAATCTGATAAGTTTTCTGGATCTTTCTGGTACTCCTCGTAGTTGGGCTTGATTTTGTCCATCGGTTCTTTTAGTTTCACGTTGTCATCCTGGTGGTGACCAGCGCCTTCGAATCCGTACTCGTTTGCGTCATTGTGCTGGTACTCTGGTTTATGATGATGAAATTCTTCCGGTCTGTGATGATGAAATTCTTCCGATTTGTGATGATGAAATTCTTCCGGTTCATGATGATGAAATTCTTCCTGTGTGTGATGATCGTAGTCACCTGGACTTATCACTGTATGTTCGTCGTTTTTAAAGGTGTGCGCCAGGTCGCTGTAGTGGTTTCCTCGGTTCTCTTCTGATCTGGGCCCTTCGGGTTTTCCTACAGTGTAACCAAGGAACTCAAATTTGTCCTCTTTATCATGCGTTACATGTTTTATAATTGTGTGCGTGTGATAAATGTGTTTAATTTTGTACGGCACGTGAATTACAACTCGTCTGGAAGTAAAAAAGAAAACAATTGTTGGTTTTTATATAAAAAAGTTATTGGTGTAAAAAAAGATAGGAAAAGTAAAGATTGGATTGATTGGTGTTGATTACAAGATCTATATTTGACCTGTTGAAAGTTGTAAGAATAAAAATATGTTGGAGCGTTAAAAAGAATGGTTTCGTTACAGGATAATAAACCGATTAGGATCTCGCGAAAGAAAGGAAGGTAATTATAGAGAATCGTATAGCTTTGTATCCATTTGTGAAGCGAAAATTATGATCTGTCTGTAAGAAGCTGGCAGATTTGTAAAAATGGTAGAAAGTGAGAGTGTCAAAGTGTGAATGAACCTACCGTTTTCCTTAAGTAATTTATGTTCTCGCTTTTCAATTGAATCGGTTATGACAAAAGTTTTGAATTATAGTTTGATAAAGATGTTAGTATGGTAGGGAGTCAAATAACTGGCTCTTACCGCTCTTTCCCATGAATATTCCGTAAAGTTGTTGAGGCCAACAGAATAATCGCCAGCTGAAAAATCATAAACATTTCTCCGCATGATTAATGTTCTCTCCAAACACATGATTTTACTTAATTTCTAAAATTATACACCACGAAAACAATATGACAAATTACAACATTTCTATCTGCAGATGTTCTCACGTTATTATTCTTTTTTTTTCTTTTTTCCATTCTTTTCAGAATCTCTTCAGAGACAATTGTTTTTCAATTGTGGGGTTCACTTTTCAACCGATTATCTTTGAATTTGTACGACAAATTTGTTACGTGAGGTGGACGACTTGCTCGATCCGATAAGTAAAAAATGTCGTAGAAATTGTATCCAAGGAATGTCAAGTTTTTCAGCTTGCAAAGAAAGTGTCGATCTGGTTCGATTTTTTTGAATGAAACATTTTTGCATACTTAGAATGCAGTGCGTTGAACAAGTCATCCGTCGACTTTCCTTTAGTTTGTCACTAAATAGTTTAATAACGTCACTTTCTTCGTACAATTTTTTTCCCATTCAAATTTTCTAAATGTACAAAACAATCAAAACGTTTCTTATTCGCAGAAAACTAACCGAGATCATTGCCATGTCAATAATCACCACATAATTTGATTTGAATTGTTGCAATTTTGGTTTAATTTGTAAATTTTATGGAGTTGTAAATTTATGAAAATCGTATGTCAAATAGAGATGAAAGTCAAGTACAAACTGTTATACAAAGTTGATGATCGCGTATATATGCAGATGAGTTAGCGTGACATAATCCAAGTTGATTTTTTGTCTTTGTTTTTCATTTACTTTTTCAACTCATCACGACATGAACAATTTTTCTTGCACTTGTGTCGGACGTTGACCGATAAGAGTCGGCTTCCTTTTGCTTTTCTATTTTGTTGGTGAACGGCCAAGATCAAGATCACGGTCACGCGCATTTTCACCGAGCGATATTATCGAATAGATTTTTTCGCCACAGTTCCATAGAAAGCCTTGATATACGAGTTTCATGATTTTCCAGTTGACGAGACTACTTGAAACCGTTTTCGATTCATGCGAAAGCAAAAGTGAACTGCTGTACATATGGGACCAAACATTTGCATAAAATTCAATGAACCTTTTGTGAACAACTTTCCGTAACCATTTGTTCGAAACGGAAACTACCAGTTCTTGCAAACATTTTGTACCGGAAGTTGTACCGTTATTTATTTATATTTTCAAGAAAATGTTTATTAGTAGTTACAACTTCGCACGAGAGACCAAACGATTTTTTTTTCAAGTTACAAATTGCTATGTGGAGTTGTTTTTTGTGACCTGGGACTGTGAAGACGCATTTTCTGAAGGAATTCAGCTTTCGGCTATTATTTTTCGATCGTTGATCTTCTTAACAGGGAAAGCTGGCTCGTTTGAATTAGTATTTTGCTTATATAATTCAACACGCTTCTTTCATAATTACAAAAATTTTTTTAGTATCGTATGAATATCTTTGTTTACTTTTTTAGGCGCTGCAAATTAAAGCATCATTAAGAGTTTGAACAAGTGGTTTTCATTTTACACGGTTCTTTGACCCGATGCAATTAAGATGAAAAACGAATGAAATTGTTTGTAACAAATTGAATAATTGTTCACTCCTTTTAAATTCATTTGTTATTATCAAATCAAAGTGATTTGTTGATGGATTACAGCGTAATTATCGCAATGATTAAAATTGCAAAAATGGGAAACCGATGGAAATGATTTTGTTTATGTTTTTAATTTCTTCTATTTAATGAAAATTATGTTTGATGAAAACTAGTAATTGTTTTATGAGAATTTTTATCTCGAAATATCCTGTATTATAAAAAAGAGATCCACTTTTTTTTCACTTTTCCTTGAAATACAATCTGAGACTGGATTTTTTTCTCAGCGACTTTATACAAAGTCACGCAAGAGCGCTTTGAACAAAACAATAAGGATCAGAATATGGATACATTTCACGCTATTTTATGCAAATCCATCTCTTTTACGCATCATTTTACTCGGCCTAAAAACAAAATCGGCGTATCACCGATTGTCAAACAAATCAGTTTGCTTATTGAACGAGAAGTGAAATTACGTTTTACTTTCCGTTGCAATTTTTTAGTCATACCGAGTTCGTGTGTATAATTAAAACTCATCTTTTTCACCACAAACGACGTATTATTTTTGCGACGAACACAATTTTCTCTTTGTTATATTTTTTCTTATAATAAATTTTTGTAAGTTGATATTCTGTAGAGAAAAGAATTACTGATAATCATGTCAATATTTAACAATATCTAATAAAGGTACTCATTAATAAACAATGTAACATTATTTTTTCTCTGACAAAAGTCAGTTTAACTGTTTGGAAAATGCATGTAACTAATATTTATATGTTCAAACATTTGAAAATTTGATTTTTTTGATGTTTGCATTTGTGCGTTGTTAAGAATTTTAATCTGACATTTTTAGCACATAATTGGGTACTGGCGAGAAAAGCGCATATATGGAGCGTAACATTTGCCGTGTGAAATCAAACGACGATAGATTTGTAAGTGAAAAGATATCGAAGCAAAGTAATATTTAAATTCACTGCTCAAAAAGAAGAGAAAAAATGAAAATTGTGACTCTTGAGGTAAAACAAACACTCCTTTTTCCCTTTTTTTCATTCGAAAACTTCCATTTTCTACAACGTTTTGTAATTACGAAATTGAGTATTCAAATCGAAAACGATTATTCATATTTCATTTCTAATTGAGAATTCTCTTGGATTCGAATTTTTGATGAATTTGTAATGACATGCTTTTCACTTTCACGTGATGTTGCATCTCAAACCCGCAATTACGGAGCAAACATTTGTTTGATCGTGATTTGAAAAATTATGCAAGATTTTTTTGAGTTTCATTTTGCATTAGTTTTATAGGAAGTTGAACCGGGCATTCGTAACTAATCTGAATTTCGATGCAATCAACAAACCGTTTCACTTTTTAATCACTCTTTAAAGATGAAAAACCGCTAATTGAAATGTCGTAAAAAATGTTGAAAATTAGGAAATGATTTATCCCTTTATCATACAACTTTCCATCTGTTAAACATCGAATTTTGAATTTCATACAAAATGTATTCAAATTTTCAAAAAGAGAAACAAAAACATTCTTTCACACGGTATTGAAACGCCTTTTGGATTTCAATACCAATTGAAATAATTGGAACAAATCAGAAATAGGGAAAAAAGTGCGCGAAAGAAATGGGATTGATTTTCATCATGTAATCCATGAAGTGGAATTTCGTCGCGATTTCGCGATTGCAGACGGGGAAATAGTACTTTCACATTCATCGTTGGCCATCTGGAGTGTGGCGGTATCCTTTCTCACGTTGACGAGGTTCGAAAGTGAGCGCACTTATGATTAACAATCTACGCCGCGTGGATGTAAATAATTAGTCGTTAGACGAGTCAGCGACTCTAGGTCAGCCCACCGTTTCCATTTTGACGGCCAAGGAGATGGAGATGGAAACCGTCTCGCCACATGGGGATAGTGCGCTCGCTCACGTTTTTGCTCGCTATAAAAGCTATCACGTGCGCTGCCAGTCGAATTTGCAAGTCGTCTCTCGCGAGTTCAATTTGCTCCTGTCTTTTTCAAACTTTTCTTCAATTTCCTTCACCTCCAACCTGCCAGCATGCAGCGCGTTGTGAGTTCAATAAGTGTTCAGTGATTTATTTCCAAAATTGTTTTTATTTTTCATTTTGGATTAATTTTTATTTGTTTTATTTTATTTTACATCAAATTTTAGTGATACGAAACAGTGGAAAAAAGTTCTAAGTGAAATAAAGAGTTTGGAATAACCGAAATAACAATCTTCTTCTTTTTAGATCGCCTGCATCTTGCTGCTGGCAATATGCGCTCCTTACCTAGTCATCTCGTAAGTGCCAACTTTTTTGTTCCAACTTTTTGTCTGGTTGTTTTCTTCTATGAAAGAGATGGAACTGAGTTTGATCTTTTGTTTCGTTTAATTTGCAGTAAGAAAGTAATGCTCACACTACCCCAGCACATCCGAAGAAATCCGGCTTACTCAGCTCGGTCGCCTTTGATAGCTCAGCCGTCATATCACGCAAAGCGCTCTTACTATCCAAACGTGCCGAAACGACCGTATACGCCTGCTTCAATTTATTATGGCAAACCCAAACCGTTTGCTTATGACAAATCTAAACTCCCTCACGGTGGCGATGATTTCGACCAAGGACATGAGCCTATTAGACATCATACCATCCCTCATGGGAAGGGTATTTCTCATGGCATTTCTTATGGCAGAGGATACATTCCTTATGGCAAAATTAAATCGGATTTTACACGCTACCGTCCTGGGTATACGTCTTTTTTGATTTTTCATCAATTCAGTTTGCATTAAAAAAGTCTAAATTCTCATTTGAACTGTAAAATCGCGTTTAGTGATTTGAATTTCGCAAAAAAGTTTTAAAATTACAAAAAGTCTAAAAAAATTGGATTGATGGTAGCTTTTTGTGATAATTATAACTTGTACTAAAAATGTTATTTGTTTATTTTTAGATCGATAGATCATAGTTATATACACCAAACAGGGCCGGGACCAACAGCAACCGAAGCTCTGCGTCCAGGCAGTTCATCTTCTCATAACTCTCAATCATCTTTCACCCCTTCGAAATTTTTCCCAGCAAGTCCGGAGTACTCAGAAGACAGTTCGAATCAAGCGCACACGGCAGAACTTGTAGGCAACCCAAGTCAGCCTGTGAACTTTATTGCTCAAAAAGGCGAGACTCATTTCAAACCTTCGACGTTCTTGCAAAAGGTACCTGCGAATGTTGAGAGAAATCCACCAAACCAAAATCAAGACTTTCACCATCACCAGCAGATACAACATCAAGTTAAAAATGTAGCTCCGTTTAGTAGTAAGGGTAAAGGAGTAGTTATAAGTGATAGTGTGCTCCTGGACGAGTACACGAAGAAGGTCGAAGAGTTTACGAATTCGTGGCCCAAAATTGTTGCCGTCAATCAACAGGCTCAGACTACTCAGCAGCAGATCACACCTAATTACCTTTACGGTAGATAAATCAATTATTAAATCAAAATTGAAAAACTGTCAAATTAAGTAGAGGCGTTTAAAACAGTTTGATTAACACATTTTGGTTTTTAGGTGCTTTGAACATTCCTGTTGCTCAGGGAAGGAAAGGCTATGCAGTTCACGAGGACAACAACGAGCCTCAAACAAATTACCGAGCAGGAATTGTAAACTCTCCTTTTCTAGCTGGTCAGACGACAAAAAACATCGGCGTCTCTAGTTTGATTTCAGTGCAAGGATAATGAGTCGGCTCTCGTTTTCATCCACCTCATCCACCCCATTGTTAAGGATCTCACCCCTCATCGAATCGCTGACTTGAGTTATCTCAATTTTTTGTTCAATATTTATTTATAATTCTTGACGTTTGTATTAACAATGATGTGTAAATAAAGAAAGGAAAATGAAGTATCGAAAAATGTTTCAATTTCTTTATTAAAATCCTTTTGTAGAAATTGTACAAAAGAGGAATGTAACAGCGACTTGATTTTGGTACTAAGGTTTTTTTCTTTTTCTGTGTCCTATCTTTACAATTTCTCGTTTTATTTCGAAACATGAAAGAATTTGAAATCGGAAATCATCACTCACGGAGCAACAATTCGACGTAATGTTTCTGCGTTATTTAAACAAATACATCAAAAAATGTCCTCAAAATGATCGTTCGGTTTGTGACTTTTCTCAGACAACATAAAAGGCAAAGAAAATAAGAAGTGCGATTAAACTCTATGTACAATAATACACAAATGGCAGACTAGGCTCATTCAAGTACTGTGAAACATTCATCGATCAATCCCTTTTTTCAATCCATTTTCTCTCACTAACGTAAAAATAACAAATCGCGTCGAGGCAATCAGGACGATTCATTTGTCACAAGATGTTGTTGGTTTTATTTCTGCTGATTGAATGATTTATGCCGCGTTGCCAAAATTTAAAGGAAAACTATGAATAATCACGCAATTGTTTTGTGGTCTTGACTGGTTCTGTGTGTTTTTTTTTCAGATAAAAATACAGCTGTTTGGCAACGTCGTTGCGTCGACTATTTGAGGTGCCCTCTGTAACGAGGATCGCTTTAAAAAGTCCTCAAATACAAATATTTACATATAACACTGTGGTACCGCGCAGTTCCCAACACAACCGCGATAACGTCAAATTTATTGACGTTTCTCTTTGCCACATCACAATTAACAAACTGTTCTTGATTTATAAAGAATATATATATAATATATATATTTAAATGCTTAACGTTCTTCATGATTTTTCAATTTTTTTTGTTTTTTTCATTCCATTAAAATCTGCCCGGCTTTTTCGGACTTCGCGTAGAAGGAACAAAAGTGTTCTTATCGATTTATCTAATCATATTACGCGATGATACGTAGAGTGACATTTGAGCGTATATCATTGATCTTACTCTTTTGCGCTTTTCTTAAACTCTATTTATTCGCACAATTGCCTCTTGTAGTTGACACAACTAACTTTGCAAATGAATTCGCAGGGGATACTGAAATTTCAATCACGCGAAAATTAGGTAATCACAATTGTTAATTCGAATTAACCGTAATCAGTCTTTTAATATCTAAATATAATAAATACAGAAAAAAGGAAAAACAAGAACTAACAAAATGTTTAATAAACGTTTCAAAAACTGTTAAAACCATAGTAACCGTTTGAAAAATACGAAACAAACGTATATGTGGTATTCATAATAATTTCGTGGTGATAAAAACAAATTTGACTTAAAACTAGTCAAACTTCAGAATCAAAAAATTGTACACTTGCAAAGTATCATCCTACTTCCAGTTCGTACAAAATTTGTCAGCCTAAAAAAACTGTTATGATTCGTTTAAATTGATTAACAAAGGAAAGTGCTAGCAAGAAGGGGGTTTTTCATACATTAACATTCTATCACAACTATTGCAATTCATCGCAAATTCGTGCAATTCGAATTTGTTCAATAACAAAAAGCGCAAAAGAGTCGACCGTCACTTTTAATGCGAAATCACAGCTCGTCGTGTTTGTCATTCTCCATGACGTTCGGTTGGCAAACAGTCGGAGTTACAAATTCAAACGCGTACTCGCACCTACTGGGTTCGGTCACACCAACCAATTTGTTTTCCGTGCCGCAAGTCAGGGTAACCAGCGTGGAACGCGATGGTCCGTTCCAACAAGTCAGTCCTCTGTCGTACTTCATCTTCGTGTATTTGGACCTGTCTGTTCCAACCCATTCGTTCCAGACGCCAAGATTCACTTCGCTGCCACCCGATTTGGACTTTTGGGTTGCACGGTCAAACATGCATAAGGTGTAAATGTACTCCATGTCAGCGTACTCGAAACACTCTCCATCGAGCGATGCAAACTCCTCCTCAGGACCGTAGTCACGCTCCAACTTGTCCTCCAGTCGGTTAATTTCGCCCTGAATGTCACGAACTGCTCGTTCAGCTTCCTCGTAACTACGTCTCGCTGCAGATGCCTCGTCGATTATTGCTTGAGTTTCTTCATCGTACTGAACAGGTGGTTCTTCTTCTTGCTGTTCTGTCTCGGGCTCTTCGGCTTCGTCGTTTGGTTGCCTTTCCTCGTGCTCTTCTTGGTTACCTTCAGGTTCATCTTCATCGTCATCGTCTTCGTCTTCGTGATCTTCTGTGTGCTCCTTGGGATCTAGGTGGTCATTGGTTTCTTCTTCTTTTGGCTTTTCAGTTCCAGGTTTGAAAAGACCTGTAATTAAAACAGTTGTAAGTATGATCTACAAATAATAAATAAATAAACGAATGAAAAATAATAAAAGTGTATATCTAGAACAAACCTTGTTCCATCAGAATAAAAGGTTTCATGTTAGGCCAGCAGGATTCAAGAAACTGTTCGAAATTCACTTCCTGCATCTGGTTCAAAAAGAAAAGAGCTTCTTCATCAGTAACTTCGCCATTTCTGTCGTTATCAAACGTTGTTCTGGTTTTAAGTTCTGCCACGGTGACAGTATTGCTTTCGTCGGAATCGAGAAGTTTAAAATATACTCTCGCTTCTTGTTCCATGCTTTGAGGGTCAGCCTGTTTGGTTTCTTCAGGTTGCTCCTTTGGAGGCGGTTTGTATTTCTCCATGGCAGCTGCCTCACGCTCCTCGGCCTGTTGCTTCAAAACTTCCTTCTCTTTTTTCGTTCGCTCTGCCTCTTCAGCGTCGACTCGCAACTTTCCTAATCTTTCTTGGTAATCTACTTTTAATTGCTTACCTAAAAGCGGATTATTTGTTTATTCTTCTGTTAACAACTTTACCCATTAGATTATAATTTAAAAGTCTAAAAAATATAAAAAATTTTATTATTGATATTGTTTTATTTTGGTTTACCTTTTCCAATCATTTGCATCCGAACTTTGTTGCCTTCTCTAGCAAGTTCGGCAATTCTCTGTGCAGCCAACCTGGCTTCCATACCCAATTCATTGCAATTATCCACACAAGTTTTATTTGAGTCATATTCATCACTAGCATCGCAACAATCGCAAACACCATCATTAACCCATTTTGATGGGATATAAGAAGCTTGATAACCTGAAAGAATATTCAAAAAAGATTTTAACATTTATTCGTTCAGTGAAACAAAATTTATTCAACATTTTATCTGATTGATATTATTAGTTTTGTTGTAAAGAGTTAATGGAATATGGATTGCAACGTAAATATATTTGTTTCAAGTTGCATCTCACAAGTTGTCCACAAACCGATAAGTAATCTAAAAATACGAATTTTAAAAACAACCCAATTCAATGACCCGTGGCATTTGGCAAGCTACGCGCAATTCGATGACAAAACAATACAATCAAAAATAAATTTCCGAGATTTTTAAATCAAACAAGAAACCAAGATCTCCACTTCATTACGATTTGCAAAATTTAAATCCTCTATTCTTTTATTTCATTTTGTTATTCTCTTTAAGCGCTACAAAAAACTGATCAAGAGCAAAAAAGGAACAAGTATTTCTTGTCAGTTTTTATTTCAACGTTCGATCAAGTTTTTTTGAACTTGGTTTGAACTAATTTAACAAATGTTTTGTAGGTTACCTAAATTTTGACAGTAGAAAAAACCATTGGAACATGCTGCGGTGCCGGGTTCGTCACTACCATCGGCACAGTCGCAGTAATCGTCATTGACCCTGACAAACGGGATGATTCGACTGCCATCGAGGCACTGGAAGTCACGGTCGGGCGAGTAGAGCGATGTTTTGGACACCGGGATGCCTCTTATTCGAGGTACCTTGGTGCCGCCGGCTACGTGGCTCTCAGCGAGAAAAATGGTAGTCATCACGAGCAGCAGCGAGAACATGCTTCTGCTCATTTTTCCAAAAGGTCGATAAAAACTTGCCGGTCTCTGTGCTCCGCGTTACAGATTTCTGATTTCAAATTGGCTTTTCAAAACTCGGCCCTGACGACCTCTAATACCAGTACCTTCGCTTTGCCGTCAACGAACAACGATTTCACACACCTTGTCTCTCGCAACAGCAGAGCACACACACATGCGATAAAGATGTGTATCGAGAACGCGTTGCGCATAAACGGCCAATTGCATTGGACGTAGTGGGAACCAGTGGAAACGGAGATAAAATAGGCAGCCGAATAGAAGACGGTGGCGCCAGTCGCAGACTTGGAGCGAAATTTAAATTGATATATGAATTTTTTAGATTAAATAATCCTTTGAAAAAATATTGTTTGATACCTTCAAAGCCTTGAAATCAATTTTCAAATCCAATGAATAAAAATGAGAATACGAGAGAACTTTTGTTTTAGAACTTTTTGTTTTATAAGTAGAATTCTTTAAATATGAAAATAAATAATTGTCGTTTTTCTACTTTTTATTGTAATATTCCTATTTTGTTGCTTTGTATTGTTATTTTGATTTTTTAATATCATGAGAAGAAAAAATGTTAAACAGAAAAGAAAGTTTCTTACAGAAAACGGGTTCATTTGTCTATTCTAGCAAATTAACTGTACTTCACCGTTCTAGTTTTTTCGTGGTTCCTAATGGCCCACGGTCATGCCTAAATCTAATGTGAAAGTCATAGGGTAATGCGTGAAAGTGGTAGGGACGCTTCTCAGAGGCAGACCTGGACCGATTCCACCTGTCCAAAATATACCTCTTAGTCCGATCAAATCCTTCTTCTTTTAAGTTACTCTTAGAATTAAGTTTAGATGACACTTTTTGCTAAGTTTTAGTTCGCTCATTTTCAAGCGTTTTGCTGGATTCTTCAGTTGTGCCATATTAGTGTACTTTAGTTTGTATAAAGGTAAGCGATTTTTTGCAAGCTTAGTATTTATTTTCAAACTTGTTTTTATAAACAATTCTTTTTTTAATTATAGCAGAATAATAATTATAACAAACAGGATTAGAATATTTGTATCGCGTTTTTCCTCATTTATTTTGGTCTAATTGTTGTTCATATTTTTTATAATGAATCTTAAGAACGTATTTTTATTACATGAATATTTGTTTGTTTCATTTGTTAAAAAATAAGTATTGAATTACAGTTTTTCTGAAAAAAGTTTTTGATAAGTTTTGTGTCCGTTTGAATAAGTTCTAGTTGATATGCGACCTCAATGCAAATTAGGTCATTAGGTATTAGAAACTACAAAAAAATGTGTCACGACTTTTTGTCTGCTTTTTAAGAACGTAACAACGAATTTCTTTCTAATTTTTTAGATATTAGTTAAAAATATGGAGATACTAGACAACTGTTCATCCTCGTCATCTTCTTCATCTTCCGGTTCATATGCCGAAGAGGATCAGCAGCTGGGGGTGGAAATCGAGCCAGTTGAAACGGAAATAGAAATTTCCGACACGTCCTATCCAATGCTGGCAAAACCGTTTGAACGTAGTTCCATGAAAATCCGAAACATGAAGGACACTCCGTTGGAATTGAAATTGTACATTGATGATCGAAGCATTCGGCGTAATTATTTCTATTTCGTCATAGAGAACGATGATAAGGCCACTTTAGTCATGACTAATACAACTCGGCTTAATCCAGCTGAAGAAATGAAAATAGAAATCATGTATGTTCCCCAAGTGGAACACAAAGAAAGGTAAAAAAGGCAAAAAGTTGTTGAAACATAATTTTAAAAAAGTTCTTTTAAAAGGCGCTTTTTTATTTTTCAGATTTGGCTTCATCGTTTTGTACAGCAACGATCTGCAGCAAATATTAGCTTATCCTGTTTTTGGTACGGGGAAAAGTTATGACTACCCACCGATTGAAGAACGTACGAATCCGTACAATATAAATTCGGAAGAGTAACAAATTCTCGACAAAACTTTAATTTATCCTTTCATGAAATGTTTTACAAAAACTTTTTATGAACTTGTACTGTTATTTTCATAGGAAATATTTATTGAAGTATTGTATATAATGTATGAATTAAGAAACAGTAATAGCTGACTATGAGAAACGTGAAAAATAATTGACTGTTTGAAAAGCTCAAATTATATAGTGATGAATATTGAAGTGTAAGTTTAACTGTAATTATAACTGTAATTGTAGTTTTTACTTACAAACTAGAACATTATCAAATAAAAGATTGAGACAATAGTTTTTTCAATTGTTGATTGATTTATTCATACTTTGTCAACTAGAACAAATATTAGTTAAGTAACAATATAAGATTAGTGTCAACAAATTAATTTATCGGAAATGGATCGGCCGCATATTTTTGCCCGGAACTAACAAAGATAGTCATTGTAATCCATAATTAAAGTAATCATAACATAATAATAATAATATAATTATATTAATTAAAATAATATAATAATAATATATAATAATAATAATATAGTAATAATAGAATAATAGAATAATTATAATTATAAGGCAATAATAAAATTTAAAAAAGTATGATAGTATGCGAGTTTGGTCTCTCCTTGGTGCGGTTTGTTCCTAAAATGTTTCATTTCTCTTATCTATAAATTGTTTGATGTGCATTTGTTCGGTTCACGCGCATATTCTTCCGTAGAAATAAAAAAAAATTATTCACGCGACCAAACAAACGTTTTCGAAACGAAAAATCCGATCGACAAAGCGAACCTAATTCTAAACGATAAATAACAATATTACAAATGTACATCGGCGACTTTGTTCGTTTTATTTTCTTTGTGGAACGTGGAAGAAGGTGGGAGATCACCCCTAGGATTACTGCTTTTAAGGAATCATGGTATTACGTTTTTTTTTTTTTGAAAATTAAAATTCTAATATGTACAAAAACCGCATTGTCATAACTTGAACTTAATCAAAGGAAGAGGAAGAGAAAATAGGAAGTAAAGCTAATGTGAAAACAAGTGCGTTGTGGCTTTCGGCAACCTCGTTTATAATTCAAAAAGTCTAAGGCTTTGTTTTTTTTCTGGTATAAACGTTTTCACTGACAGAACATAGGAAGATTTGAGATCCACAATAATCGTATATAAATAAATTAGAAACAACATTCTACCATCATTGGACAAATGAAAATCCGCAAAACGTAGGTGCAATCAAATAATAATTCAAATAATAATGATATCGTCAGGACAAACATTGTTGTACAATGTTGACAACCTTTCAAAAATTGATCAACGAAAATTGTTTTCCATAATTTGTAAAACATGCAGAGTTCGAGATGCTCAAAAAATTGTTATAAAAATTTTAATGCCGAACCGTCCATTTGTCAAAAGTGGACAAATTGAGCAAATAATGATATGAGACAACATTTGATTCCATGCTCTAGAACAGACTTTTGTTTCGCTTTATAATTCCACATTTGCTCAGCTTGTTCACGATATTTAAATTTTGCTCGCCAACAAATTTAAAGCCTCTCGATTAGATAGAAAAAAATCAACGTATTTAAATTGTAATCACATGATTAACATGGTCGTTATCGGTATGGTCCAGACACTCGTTGTATCGCTATCAATTGCCTAACAAATCGCTGCTTTTCGTATCAATAAAAACATTTCATTTTGAACTAACATCTTTAAAACAACAAAATTGCGCCCTAGCGAAAATTCTACGGCAAAACCCCGAATCAAATAAAAGAAGCTCCAAACCAAGATGTATCATTCTTTGAAAATTAGATAAAACAAAAACTGTCATTCTCTCAATATTATTTTTATTACAGTCGATTTCTTTCGTATCACACAAAACTTTGTTCTCACCCCTACTCAATTTCCCTTCTAAATTTATTTAACATGATGATTACAAGAATTATCATTATTATTATGATTATTTTATCATTACACCGTTTATCATTAACATAGAAATAATTTACACGTCCATTGTGAAAAAACCTTCGGTAAACCAACTAGCAGCATAATGTACTTATTTTCGGTCTTATCGTGGTTCTTTCAATGTCCGTTTTTAGGTGGAAACAAAAAGAAAAAGAGAGAAGAAGTCGCTAAAAGTAGACATAAATGCGCGTTCGACACAGAATGACGAGCATGTGTGAAACATCATTGAAAGAAAAGAGAAGCTATAGTAACTTTTCAACGGAAATAATGGAGAATAAAAAAAGAGGAGTTTCGGGGCAAGCAAGTTTATCGGCGCCGCGTGGTTTACATTCCGTCCGCTGCGGCTGCAGTCACAACGCTTATTTACAAAAATATACACGTGAGCAAAATTGTGCTTCGTTTACACGCATTGCCGGTATACATTTGACGAATCCGTTTTCGCAGTTCAGTTTGTTCAATCATGTGTTTTTTGTTTTGCATTTATTGTTTGCTTATATTTAAATCGATGGGACAGAGACGAGCACCGAATGATCGAAATTCGTTGCAATGCGTTTACGTCGCACCGAAATGTAACAAAATCACAAGTCTGCATAGGTTCGCGATAATGTATCTCGGATTTAAATTTGAGTACAAAAGGTTTCGTACAAAATGTCGGTAGAAAATTGTTCATTTTTTCTTTGTTTGATATGCGGTTTTTTATTATTCGTCTACAGTGTGTCAAGCATCGTTGAAAAAGTTTTGATTGAAAGTTCACGCGCTGAAAAAAAGGAAATGAATAAATAGAAGTGTAGAAACTGTAAAGAAGCAAACGAGAGAGGTTTTGTATATTTTTGAATGACGAATCAAGATGGTCATCAATTATTTATTAAGAACAATTGTTTTTAGTTTGAAATTACAAAAGATCAATTTAACAATTGACCGGTACAAAAAAAAAAAACAAAACAAATTGTTGCGCGATTTGAGTAATGAAGAGTAACAATTGATAAACGAAGTCGTAAAGGACGAAGGTAAGTTGATTGACATTTCATCGATGCGTTCATGCAAAAATCAGCGCGAACAAGAAAAAAAAATACTGTCCATAATACGAAGATAAATTTTGATTGCGCACAAGTATGCTGATGGACTGAGGATAAAAAATACATTGTGTGCAATGAAATTTCGATCAGAATATGTCTCGGTACAGGTTAGCGAATGCGTGACTTTTGCGCCCGTCTCCGCTCATGCTTTGAATAAATCATTTCTAAAACCACTACTTTACCCACATAATCTATATATATAATTTAAATAATATATGTCGAAGATAATCTGTTCATTGGCTGTCGCATATTTCGCCATTGTTGCGTGGTATAATTGTACTCTAAAAAAATGAAATAAAAAAATCTACGAGCTTCGTTTTTTTCATCTCACAATGTATCTACAAAAAGTCGCATCTCCGTTAAACTTACACATTTACAGCGCCTCTCTTTAGTTCACAAATGTGTTCTTTATAATCAGATATTTCTTTTTTTATTCTTATTAATTTATTATCCATTTGCGTTTATATGATTATACATATATGCCTGTCTGTCCACACACATCATATGTATAATATATAAATCATAATATTTTATATTGATTTAATTTTATAATAATATATATAATATATATTCATATATATTTATCTATATAAGTAATAAAAAACTATATCATTGTATAATTCTCACATTTGGATTACTTAACAACGCACGTTTCAGGTAATCCATGTGGCGTCCCCAAAATTTTTCCTCTCACCATAATACTCCCCCGATTTTTTTTACTGTGGCACTTTATTTGAAAACTGTTAACGCTTCCTTACCTCATATACTGTTTCTTTTATTGCCTGCGTAATGTACAATTTACGTCCCGCACAATCCCAGCGTCCACGAAACAAACTTGAAACTGATATGAACACTGCTCGATGTCCCGACAGTGACGGCACGCGTAAAGTACAAAAATACCGTCGTTGCATATTTGCTTACAAAGTTTACAAACTCGATTTCTTCATTTTGTATTATTATCATTTCTTTTTCTCTTCGTCAAAAAACGCTTTCAAGGCTCACGACGAATTTTTCCATGCCGAAAGAAAAAAAAAGCGCGGGGACACGCACTCTTTATCAACTCTCCTTTTACGATTGTTTGTAAAAACTATTTCAGTTTCTCTGTGTGTTGCCGTCATTGTGGACAGTAGCAGTTGTTTCTTCAATCACTGCCTGCGATGATCGACCGCTAGACAAACATCGCCGAATACGTCGCGATGCTCTGCGGCAGGGACGTTACATAGTTCGGGGTAGGCGGTCGGGGACTTTGCCACTGGGGTCAAAGGCCTCGCATCTTCTTTATGCCGGCTTCAACGTAGCGCACCAAGTCTGTCAGCGAACTCTTAAGCGTCAGCGGTCCCATCTTTTCGTCTAACTCAATAAAGAAATCTGTAACAAGACAAACCAAATTAATGCCTCTGACTTTTGTAAGCAGCTATTGTTACAATAATTAATTCACTGTCTGGTTAATGAATGTACCTCTGTGTTTGTCCATGACCATGGTATTGGCTTCATCCCAAAGCTCATGACAGTTATTCAATAATTCAAAGTGCCGATTTTGTTTCTGCACAGCGGAGAACACATGCTGAGGCATGCTCACGTAGGAAGGTGCCGGAGCCTGGACATTGATTGATCCACGTCCAGCCAATTCTCCGCTACTGTAACCGGAACTTTGACTGCCAACCGAGCCCACAGAACCGGCTGGCGAAGGAGTTGGAGAAAGAGACGGCGTACCTTGTCCCTCAGCCTGAACCAAGCCCGGCTGTGTCGCCTGAGACGCCTGAAAAATTTAATTTCAAACTATTAATTTTAACCCAAACATCTTTATTAATAAGAATTCGACAAATTGATTGTGTCTGACCTTTTGAAAGTAATCATTGATTACTTTTTGACTCTCTCTAACTTCTATCTTGCTCATTTTGAATAGCTTTTGATATATAAGGGACTGGCACCATAAACTGCAAGTTAAAAACAATCGTTAGTCTGGCAATCGAACTTTCTCCAACGGCTTGAACTGAAATCCCACTTGAACATTTTTAGAAATTGTTGTTGTACCTTAATATCACCAGCTTATTGTGTATACTGCTTTCAAGAGAATTGTTTTTCTGAGTTTTGAACTTGGAGGAGATCCACCTGAAAGAGTTTCTTCATTAGATTATAAATAAACTGTGATTGAAAAGTTTGATAAAAAAAAATAAATAAAACAAATGGCAATTGTAAATGTCGCGGAGTCATTTTTAATTTACTTACTTGATTAAGCTGAGAGTATCTTTGTACATTGTGAAGGAAGCTTTTTCCGTCAGCGGATCGGATTCCATGACGTAGCCCGTGAGAACGAAGTACAAGATTGCTTCAAGGTAGAGCATACCTTGCGTCGCTATGTCGCACTCACGATCTGCCGAATGTTTCAACCGTTGTGCTTCCGCCAGGTACTGATTGTGGTCCCTTAAAATTGCATTGACTCTGCTAAAAATAACAAAGAAACAAATACAATCAGTACAAATGCAAAGAATTACGAAGTGAAACTTTTGATAGAATTGTTTCAAATTGATTGAAGAATAAGAACGGCATTGAACGTGGTTTACCTATCCTGGTCCTCTAGAATGTCATGTGATTGATTGAAGTAAGAATAGTAGACTCGGTGCACAGAAGACGGTGGTGGTGGTAACAAGCTGATGTCAAGTTTCTCGTCCCGCTCATGATTTGTTGGCTGAACGTCATTATGCTGGATTTGAAAACAGGAGATGCGACTTTTTAAAAACGTTTTAGTGTATTTAAATTGAATTAACAAGCAATCTGTTATGTTTGGTGTTTAACTTGAAACGTTTTTGAGTTAAAAAGGTGGGTGAATAACAGTTTAATTTACAGGTTGAAATTAAATGTCAACATTAAGAAGTGGTTATATCTCTCAAGCAGGTGTAGTTACATCCAAGCAACTTCAACATTTGCATTTAGACGATTAATTTTAATTAAAAGTATAGTGTGTTATAGTCAGCTTGTGTTATAAACTGGATTTAAATTTTAAACAGTGTAAGTAATAGGTGAAATCAAAAGAATAAAATTGTCCTTGTTAGAGGTGTGAGTAGAAGTAAATTGATTTATTTTTATATTCTAAAAATAATGTCAAAATTTTGCTACAAAAAATGAAGCCAAGAAGAATCACTTTATCAGAGTTAATATTTAACAAGAATGATCAGTCTTTGTTAACGAAAGTGATTTTCCTTTCTACAAAATAAATCTTCCAACTTTACAAACAAAAATTATAGCAACCAATCATTTTCCTTTTCATTAGCGAAAATTTTAATAAAGTATAAAAATAAAATCAAGTTACAAATTTCTATTTCAACTACACGTCTTTGAGCATACAAAATGTTATGAACAAAGACGAATGATTGAAATAAAAAGAGAAAGAAAAGAAGAAGTTCTACGAAATAACAAATTGCGTCAGGCCCTTTTTAACCATGCGTGCACCAAAAACAACGTAAAGTGCCAACGCTTTGTTAGATGCAAAATGAAAGTATTGTCTTACCTGGCTGGAAGAGGGCCTGGGCTCGTGCACCGCGTCGGCTCGCTTCCTTTTGGCGCGTTTTTTATCTTTACACTCTACTTTAACTTTCGCTAAGTCAAAGGAACTCACAGTGCCGAGGCTTGAGACCGAGCTGACGCTCGGGTTTCGTTTGCGTTTGTACAATGTCGCGTCTTCGCTCTTTGGGTCGAGCAGTTCGCTCTTGATCGGTCGCTTTTTGTGTTCGTCCTCGTCCAGTTCAACGGGCGAGTGCTGCCGCGACGACAACCGTGAGGAAGGCCTCGTGTCGGCAATTTCCACTCGCTGTCGCAGCTTCTGACCACGTGACACTTGCGGCAACTGTGCTATCCGGCTCAGATCAATTTTGCACATCAGACTTGGCATCCCGTTCTTGATAGTCAGAGGAGGAAGGTTCGGAACGTTTGCCGGCGAGGCCGAAATAGTCACCGGCGGTGGCAACAAGTTCGCTGAAGCCGAAGGTGGTCTTCGATATGAAGGACTTCGTTCACTCGTAGGCGTGTTTGCAGAAGTCGTGTATTCTTCAACGTAGATGCCACATTTTCCGCCACCCTTGCCTCCTTTACCTCCTTTGCCTCCACCTTTAGCGCCACCTAAAATCAGACCGCACTAGTTACTTAAACATTCTTTAACTTATTATCTCGAATTGCAAGTAAACAAAAGTAAACAAAAATTGCCTTTTGACGAAGAGAACAACTTTCTCAAGGTATCGCTCTTCTTCTTATCCTGCACATTGCCGGATTCCTCCTCTTGAAGTTTCTCAGGTACATGGCCATTCTCGTCGCTGTCTGAGTTGTCGATGTTGCTGGCAGGCCTTATGGGTGGAACTCGAGGTCGTGAGGGCACCCTAGCTGCTGGCTGCAGTTTGCGATTCGCCTGGCCGTAGTCCGACTCGCTGCCTGAATCATAATCCGCAGCCACGTTTGACACTCGCGACCTCTTTCTCCGCGTCTTCGATTTTGAGGAGTTCTTCTTCTTATCTTCGGACCCCTTGGCTCGTTTTGACGAAACCCGGTGGCTCCAGGTACGATCCTCATCACTCAGTTTCTTCACCTCGTCTTCGCTCGAACTCTCACTCAATCTTGATCTCGCCTTTTCACTCTGAATGAACAAACAAAATGCAAAACCACATTAGTAAAATCAAAATCTCATAAACTACATTCTTTGCGCTGTTTCAACGGGATGGTAAAAACAATTTTTACCGTGACAGCAATGTCAGGTACGCGGGGAGTGCATTCGCTGTCAGAATCGCTGACGGCGCGTGACCTGCGCTCGTTGGCGCTACTTTCGTCGTCGGATGTGTCGACGAGCGCCTTTGAGACGACTTTCTTGCGCGAGGCTGAGGGACCGGGCGCACGTCTCCGACCCTTGGTGGCGGTTTCCGTCGGGGTCACGGGTGCCTTCACAGGGGTCGCAGGCTTCGGGCTCCGGGTGGATTTTCGCGGCCTGCCGCGCTTCCTAATGTCCGGTTGCTTGGGCTTCTCAGCCAGTTGCTGTGCCATCGATTGTGCCTTCTCCGCGTCAGACTGGATCGAGCTGTCGCTTGGTGCGCTAAGTGTCGAGTTGCGCGACTTTTTCAACGTAGCATCCTGCCTCGTCGATTCCTACAGAAAAAACCAAATGAGCATTTGGTTTTTTTGCCCCTTCAATTCCGCACAATTCACCAAACTAAATCTATAAACGTTAGTCTAAAGCATAAGCGCGGCAGTTAGTTTTTCCAGCCCGAAGCCAATTTGCATGAAAAAAAATAGTGGTAAAAAAAGTTAAATGAGCGTACGATTAGTTCAAGTACCTGAGCTTGTTTGGTTTCATTGTTCTCAGCCTGCATCGAGGGTTTGAAGAAGGAGCTCAAATTCCACCTAAGTTTGGACTCCTCCGGAGGAAGTTGCTCGACATCTCTAGGCGGCGACATGGAAGAAGGCGTGACAGGACCCCTCGAGGTCCTAACATTGGATTCGCGGTCAAGCGTGCTCGAGCCGGAAGTGTTTGGCGTCACGGCAGGAGCACTGGCTGCTGGGCTCTCGTCCTCGGAGTCGTCGCTGCTGTCCGAAGCAGAGTCCGAGCCGGAGTCGGAGCTTGAACTGGCACTGCTGGCACTCGGGGGCGCCTCGCCTGGCGGACTTGGGGGCCTTTGGTTTTGTTTTGGTGGCGCACTGCCGCTGCTACTACTGCTGCTACTGCTGCCTGACGATATCGACCTTTGCCTTTGCGTCCGGTTCTCCATCATTTTGTTCAGTTCTGCAGAGTGACAGTCGTATTGCTGCTTTGACAGAGTTGACACCGATGGACTGTTCGAGGATACTCGATCCAGAGCGGAAGGAATTGAAGAAATGCTTGGCGCCACTGGAGGCATTGCGGAGAACAGATTGTTGTCCCTGAAAACACATATTTTTCGATTACTCAATCGCATCAACGGGAAAATGTTTCACTTTTTTTCGTCTCAGTTTCTCATAAACAAATCATTGGAAAATTATTTGAAATCGTTTGTTTTTAAATTGCTTATTGAATTTGCAATTTACCTGACAGGACTTCTGCTGTTCAGAGGTTTTGACGACGCGCTAACAACTTTCCTCTCATCCTCGGAACAATCGGATTCGGATAAACACAAATCATTTTCCAAATCGCTGTTGAGAACAGAAAAACAAACATTAATTCATCATACATATTTAACGTCCGGATAGTTTTCCTTTAAATTTAATAAACAAGAGTGCTCGCAAAAATACACATTTTGCATCCGAGAATAGAAGAAGTTCTAAAGAGAGACGAAAAGAATAAAAAAAATGGGGAAAAGGAACGTCGTATTAATTCAAGTTAATTGTCGAATAATTTGATTTAGCCAGAGAATCCGCCTATCGATCGAATCGTTTACATTCCACGCTATACATTCTCAGAACCGATGCATCTCGCGGCCAATTATAGGTTTCGTCTTGGAATCAAAGTTCCCGCTAAGTTTTTTCATTATTTTTTTTTCTTCCTCTTCACCTTTTCTAAATTAATAATCGAGTTTCAACGAAAATCTATTGATATAATATAATTGCCCCGCAAATCTCAGTAGAAACATTCTTTATCAACTTGAACTTAAAGTTGCATAAAAAAGATACACTGTTTTTAAGAAATATTAAATTATGAAACGAAGGGGAAAAGAATGCGAGCCGTAGAAAATTGAAATCGTCCTTTTTGCAGTAACGCTGCACATTGCGGAAGATAAGCGCGCGCTGTGAAACGGTATCGTCGCGTGCGACCGGCGATAGCAACGTCAGTCGGAGGATGAATTGTTGAAAGGGGGGCAATGCGGTTTCGCCGTCGTCGATGTCTCTCAAGGTGGACAAAGGAGAGAGATAAAAGCTGGGTTCCGCTTTGCAATTACTCTTTCCGACTCCTTCTTTGTACTTGATACAAAACATTCACGATTTCTCGCTTTGTGAACTCCCATTACTTTATTATTATATTTCATCCTTACAGTATAAATAAATCCTCAACAAAAAAACCTCGCTCTTTTTTTATCGCGAATCTTTCATCTGCATCGTTATTTACCTTACATTTATCAAAACAAAATCATTTGCATCTTTGTTTATTTCTCTCGCACTCATTTTCATTCATGAAATCATTCGATTCATAAATGTAAAATATGAAAAGTTACAAGTAATAATTGCGATGAAACAGCGAAATGTTAAAAAGTTGGGCGAGATTGAAGCTAGTTGATAATGAAAATTGAGTGTGATGATGATAAGAAAGAAGGTTGTTTTGATATGTTATGGCGAATGGTTTGCACATAGTTGGGGGAGGGCAGGAAGAGGTCGGGTGAGAGGCGCGTGCTGGGGATTGATTTGTTGTGGCGTCGCCGATGGAGCGGCTATATAACAACGAGGTCGAAGAGGGCGAGCTGCGACCACCCTCTCTGTCTGTGTTGCGGCGTATACGAAAGACTTGCCGCTGGCAATCGATACGCTTAGCCCCAGACTTTTCCATGCATGGGCGCGAAGCGTCGTCGACCTCCGATTCCGTCTCTATTCATCCCTTTGCATTCTTATTCCCTCCTTCTAACGATCCACTCTTATCCAAATCAATTCGCATTCTTTCGTCCAGCGGCTCCTAAACTCTTTCATTATTCAGAACGTCCATAGTGTTCTCTAGCAACAAGTGACCATCCGACCATAATTACCTACTCATTTTCAACAACACAAAACTGAATTTCAACCCCAGAAAACAAATTCAAATAATCCGCTAAGCCTTTGATTGAAAGTTTGGAGGCTCGTTTTAACTCGTCAATACATATCCTTCTTTCTTGATTTGCTCTCTGTGAACAAATTTTAATTAGCGAGTTCGCGTTTTGGAGCGCTAATCCGACAGATCTTTTGCCGCTTAGTTACACTTTTGACGTACGATTGATTTTGAAATAACAAAATGAAAAAAGAAAAAAGAAAGGTCTGGAGGATGGAATTGGTACTTGCCAGTCGCAGATGGCGTCATTGGGATAATGTGTAAAGGCAATTGTATTCGAATAATGTTATAAATATGGGAAAATGATCGGTAAGATCAATAAAGCCCCGGTTATTGATCAGCGCCACTCAACCGAACGACTGTTGTTTAGTTAAGTCTAGAAATAGTCGAGCCGTTAACGAGAAGGAGGGCCGGGAGACGGCTCGAGGGGAGCAAAGCGAATTCCGCAGAGCAGCTTGTTGCGAATAACTTGGCGAGTACCTGACGCTCAGTTGAGCACAGAGTGACTGTCAATGCAAATGATGTTACGCAAAATTGTATGTTAATTGTTTGTTTCTGACGATCGTGTTTTGCAGCTTCATCCGACTAGGGTTTCGGGCGCAGACATAAGGAGGTCGCGCCGGCGAATTAGAAACTCGACGAGAGCACCGCCAATCGAGAAGAAAAGTGAGCGCACAGGATAGACAGAGAGAGAACAGAGACGGGGGGTTGCGAGATTTGTTGCCGGTGAGAGTAATCGCGCGGCCAATAACATCGCCGATGATTCGCCTCCTCCTCTCGCATTCAGCGATTCTTTTTCGTCACCGCCACACTAATTACGCCGTTTCCCTTTCGCTCGTTTTCATCCTTGCGCTCAAATCGCATCTTACAAATCATCTCACATCTCAGCGCGCGTATCTCCGATCTGACATACAAAATTAAGACCAAACTACGTTTCAACAACCGAATTTTAGCTTCTTTTTCGTTTCTACATTTTAAGTAGAACAAAAAACGTTTCGACTTTTTTTTCATGCAAAGTTTTTTTTCCTTTTCACCGATACTCTAATGATAAAGAGACTGATCAGATGGTAGTGAAATTGGCTCGGTTTCACGTAGTCCAAAATTAGTTGAAATCGCGGTCGCAGAAAAAAAAAGGCAGCTCTTTGTTTCGAGACTGTGTTTTTTCTTTGCTGAGCTAATTTTCTAGGCTGGCGTTAATACGTATCGCAAAGCGATGCGTGACCCCGACCGCGCGTCGCATTATTCGCAAATTTACAAGCGTTCATTAATTATTCGTACGCGACGCACGAATACAAAGCACCTCGTTTCGTGCCCTTCTTCTTCGGATGAAAATTTAAAATCACTCGCTTTTTACTTAAACGCGAACAAACAAAAAACATTCGACGCTATTAAATCGCAAGAAAATAAATAAAACGTCGCGAATTATAACGGATGGAAGTTTTAAAAAGTGATCGCAATTCGGAGTAACTGATTTCGAAGTGAGAAAGGGGATATATATAAAAATGCGAATCCGAGAAGTGATTTAAATTCGCGTTTTACCCGGCGAAGGAATTCGAGCTCTCGTTATTCGGACCCGAAGTTCGCTCTCCCGCCGGTGTTATTTTTTTTTCTTACTTTCGTTCGTGCTTTTTTTTCGTACGCGCGCCTCTTTATCGTTTTATTATTCGTTGAACTGGGCGCATACCACGACGCGCGCATTTCATCTCGCGAAACAAGACAAAACGATCGACGTGACGCGGCCAACTTCTGGTGTTAAACATTTTATGCTCCACAATTTTGTAACGATCGTAAAATTCTCACCGGAGTCAAAATCATTTTTGTTTTTTTTTCTGTCTGTACAGAAACCACGAAGTTTCCTTTTCTATTTTCCTTTACTCTTCTATTTGCAAATATTTACATTTATAAATATGAAACATTCCAATTCAAATTTCATTGAATTTGAACAGTTTTGGAAGAAATATTATCACAAAAAACTGAAATAAGGAGCTCCGAAGAAAGTTGAAGTTAAAAGTAATGAAAAAAAAAAAGTATCCGGAAGGATAGGTTTAACTGATCAGAGTAAAAATAAAAATTCAGGGTTCGAAGTTGGAATAACGGGGCAGGGGATAACAAAAAGGCGCAGTGGGAAACGCGCGAGTAAGTAAACGTCGGAAGTCGGAAGTCGGTGCGAGGCGTGAAGAAGTAAATCGAAGTTAATCGCCGTGCGAGAGCAACGCGTTTTAAAAAGTCCGGGGAGGGTCGTTTTAGATCTCAAATTATTCTGCCTGGCCAGCATGAATGTATAATTAATTTTCGACAGATTAATGGCCGCTTGTGAAATTCACTTCTTGCTCTTATCCACGCGCTTATTGTGTATTCGTGCTGTCAATTTTCGCGTCACTCTTGTCTCTAAACTTTTACACTCGAAAAGTCTTCTCATTCCTTCTTCAAACTAAAAAAAACTAAATACAAAAAAATTAACAAGAAAAAAAAGAAGAATAAAAGCAGATTAATTAATCCTAATTATCCGACCATCAGCAGAATGTTACGCTGCAATGATTCGTATCCACTTACTTATTGGTTGTATGCCTCTCGCGTTCTGAAACAAACAGAAAGGAATATTGTTAAAAAAACATTTAATTATCGTGATTGAATGACAAAAAAAATCGTCGTTTGAAATCGAACAATTGGGTTTTTCATAGTTGAGAGGCACTGTGTGGATGGGGGCAATGGTTATCCAGGTGATGGTTATTGCGTAAACAATGGAACGCGTCATGGGAAAAGGAAGGAGACGTGCGGATGACAAGGACACGTCGAAGACAAGGAGGCAAGACGCGTTCTAAACGCATAAGAATGGAGAGTTAGGGTTGGGATCAAACTAAACCGTGAGACTCGCGACTCCAAAAACGGCCACATCTCACGTGGTCTGGACTGTGCACAGTATCCAAATCTCAACTTTGAACACCCTCTCACCTCCTCACATTGTTTTGAAATGTAAAAAACAAAAGACAACAGGCACAATAATTTTGTTCAAAAATTCAAAAAAAAAAAAAAAAAATTGCAAAAAATCGTTAGTGTCATTGAAGGATGAGAACGTGGAAGGTTCACCTGATAAAAGGATAAACCGCGGTAAATGTCTGACGAGTTGTAATTCGGTGCACATTAGGACGAGTAAATCAACGATGAGATGTGTTTCGCACGGAAGTAGACGCGCGTAGCATGCTGACGGCCGAAGACGTGCATGCCCAGAGACTCGGCCGGAATGACTGAAACCGGTGGGCTTGTGTCTGATCCTTGGAGTGTGCACGCACACATGCGAATCAACACAAGCGCGCCGAGTCACGCACGCTAGCAGACGGTCGCTCAGAAACGCAGCCTGCAAACGGAAGCGTTCACCTGCTTTCCTGCACGCCTGCTGCTTCGAACGATGGCTTTGTGTTGGGCCCATATTGCCGGTCCGGTCCCGAGGGACCCGACAATGATTCTGTTGCAGGATGTCGCGATGGGAAAGTGCTCGAGATATTGAGTCAAAATCAACTATTTTGATTTTTTTCGTCGGTTACAATTTTTTCTTCGCTTTTAGTAGTTTGATTTTTCCTGTTATTTTTCCTTCACTGTTTTCCTGTTATCTCACAACTTATCGGTTGTTCTTTTTTTGTAAGTTGTGAAATCAATTTGGTTGGAGAAATCAATAGGAAACATCTATTGACCATCCCACAGGTTCGTTCTAGAGATGACTCAATCCCGAAGGTCATAAATATGATTTTATTCAAGAGAAGAACTAGCTACCTTGGAGCGCACACCTATCGCTCGATCGAAACAGAATCTCAAGTCAAATTTCCAAGCAACGGTATAAAGAGATGCAATTTCTAAATCCCGATGATAAACGTGGTTTCATCCAAGCCTCTAATTTTCCATGATTGCAAATCTTTTGACTCGATGCGAGTAGCCTCCTCGCCAACTTTCATTTATTACATTCAATATGATATTGTAAAATGTTTTGACTGAACGTTCGCCTCGTTGCATAAGTTTGAAGTCTCATAAAATGGTCGCTCAGGCAGCTGGCCGTCTTAAATTTGAGTACAACTATATTGATATGGACTTGAACATTGGCACACTCCGGGCACCTGTTTTGTCAGCCACCTTGTTCCAAGCGTGTACTAATTGTCCGCGCAATTCAACATGGCTACTGCTAGAAAGTGTACTATAACAAACCGAAAAGAAAAACCCATTCGTTTTTTTCCCTTTTTTTTGGCATCGGAAAAGCGTCGGTTGAAAAGCCGAGAAATTCAAGATAGCCGAATAAAAGAGCAGCAATCAGTCAAAGTGGGCTGCCAAATTGGCCTTTTGTTAACAAGATGAGTAATTATTGTCGAAGCGAGTCATCATCGATGCTTATCTTGGATCACGAATTCAGTGTGTAACGTATCTCGCCGGGGTTTAATCACGTTAAGTAACTGGGAGTCTGAGTGTTCCTTGTCTGTTCTCGCTCGGTGGGTAAACCTCGAACACGATATCGACCCCGTACAACCATCCTCGTCGGTCTCTTTGTTCTTTTGCTTCGGCGTCTTCTGCTGCATCTCCTTGTCGGGTTCTTTTTCCAGCAGGTAATTCATTGCAACTTTGAGTCAGGCGCGCGAGACGCATGCGAAAATTCTCCTCCCTTTTGTTTGGCTCTTAAACCAGATGAACAAAAAAGTTATCAAGAAAATGGAGACGAAGATTGCTATTTTCTTAACGACAATAAAAAAAACCAGATCAGATTTCGCGACGCAAAATCATGCGAGAAATCAACACGTTTTTTTCGGTCGGTCAGTCAGTCGCTTAAGATCTCGCCGAAAGATGAAGTGCATATTCTAATACGACCGAAGCTTTCTATAACTCACGAGTAAACGTTTGCGGTCTTTACGATCTTGTTTCTGGTCAACAATAGTCACAAGCGAGGCTTCCAGGAAGATGACGGGTTTCCTGCGATCTCCAATTACCTTCTTGCCAGAGGTCCCGAGCTGTCAAGCGCAAAGTGCCAATTTCATGCCAAGGTCGTCGTCTCGCAGGAGGCCCGCTGACAAATTTGAATCCAAAGATCAGCGAAAATTATGGATCCTTCACAATTAAACCCGTTGATTCGTCTTGAAAAACGTCGATGGCATAAATCCGTGTGGCACAAATTGGTGCTTGAAACCTTGCAATTACGAGTCTATGGCCGCGGGCAAGAGCGAGCCGAAATAGAGAGAACAAAATTAAAAGAAGAAATAGATTGAGAGAGGGAGAGAAAAAAGTACACCAATCATAACGAGCAATCGATGATCATTAAAGGTGGGTGCTTCAAAGGTGTTTTGAATTCAGTCGTGCTTGCGCCGGAAGTTACACCGCGCCCACGTTGTACCGATTCGGCACATTGTCAGCGACATAATGTATTTCGGCAAGTAGGTCAGTCGTAGCTTCGCTAGCTATCGACATGCTCATAACACGTTACCCGATACTTTATTCACGCTGATTAGAGATGCAAAACCGACGTCTCGTTTGATAAATAAAATAACCAATCAACTCTGAACAAACATTTTCCGAAATACAATAACGCTGACTGCGATGCGAACTCACGATACGTTACAATTAATTAACAAACTGACAATTTGTGGCTGAACGAAAAGATAACAATTGACATGAACGTGTTGCGAAAATTCATAATTCATTCAGACGTTTCCATTTTGTGTTAGTTGATAAATTGTAGACAAAAATATTCACTTTTGCGTAATTAAAAAATGAAGATGCAAATGCGATTGATATTGAGCGTTAATTAGAATACGTGATTTTGAGTTGAGCGAGGAGAAACCGGAGTGAGTTCTTCGCAACGGCGTAACTGAGGTCAGCTGAACGTGTCGAGTCAAAGAATCCAGTTAGTCGAGGCGCGCGGTGTTTCCGGCTGGCAGCAATGTGCCGGCAGTGCCATCCGATAAAATTCCGCCGCCAAGCCGGTGGAACGAGTTCCGAATTGAGTTTCCATCCACGCGGTTTCCCGTTCGCAGGGCTCGCCTTCTGCTATTTCTGTTATGCCGTTTGTCAACCTGCCGTCCGCCTCGCACCGCCACTTTGTCAGCACAACCCTTCTGATATTATGATCCTTCGGGCGTTTGTACCCCCATTTGCATCCGTACAAATTGCTAGATCGACAGCCGAATTGTATGTCAAAATCCAGCCAACTTCATTCCTAGCAGAGTCAATTGATCGATCCACACGTCAGAGCTTCTTTCAATCACATCATTTATTGCCTCAGGAGCAAAAAGCAACTCACTTTTAAATGACACCGTTACGTCCAATAATCAGCCAATAAAAATCAGCACGTGATTCCCGTCATCAGTTTGCAATTAGAGCCACGAAAGTAGACTAAACGTGTTTAATCCGCCAGACACTCAGTATTCAGTCCCTAAAATGCTGTAACTCTTGAGGGCGATCTTTTGTCGGGTTTCATGACTCTTAAAAGTTTATGGTCTAGGACATCAGGCGCAACAAAACCGCGCCCGTAAAATTGCCGGCCCTCGAGTGTCTCGAGATGCGCGATCATTACTATTCAATAATCCCGAGGCTTTTCGTCCTGTTAATTACTTCCGAACGGGATATTCCGTGCGCCATCTGGCTCGGATTTCTTGTCTTCGTTGTAATAAACTTGGCCAAATCGAATTTCTCGTTTGCGATTAAACGGCCTGATTTTTATTGCACCTGAATTGACTTTCTTTCTCCTTTTTCCAAAACACTTTTCAATCAAGCTTGCCCGACTATCAGATTTGTTTTTTTCCTATCACCTCGACCGAAAGAAAAATAGAAAGATCCACTCAAGTCTGTTGATAACACGATTTCTCAATTCGTAATGAGATTCGGCAATTAGCAATCAAACATTAACTGCGTTGAATAAGTAAACTCTCGAAACGACTGCTTTGGCATCGATCCACTCGGGATATTCATAGTCCCATCAATTAGCATCATTCGGTTGTCAAACATCTCGTGATTCTTCTTATTGCTGTGAAAATCATCCCAATCATTCGGTTGATAAAGGGTTACAAGTCGGCGCACTTGATAAGTCTGGTGTTTAATATCAGCGAGGTGTGTTCCTCGCCTCGAAATCGGTAAATAAATCCATCTGCTAAAAGCGGAATGGTTAGCCGGATGGTTACCATGGTAACCTGAGTGCCCGACTCCTCTCGCGCCGTCCTTGTTCGCAGCGTTCGTTTTCGTTGCACATATGCGCGCAGACGAAAACGAGATGGCCAAAGACAGAGAGGCGGACGCCGCATCACCGTAACAAACGTGCCGTTCGACTTTGTGCGTATTACTAGGCACCCCGACCGATAACAGTTTTTTTTCCTCAAATGCTTCTCTACGATTGCACAAAATTTTATTGCCACAAAAAGACTGCTTTTTGTGATTTCTCTTCTTATCGAAACTTCTTTTTTGTCCTTCGTTTAATCCTTCAATGACACTTGATGCTTTAATGAGTTACAATCTACTTACGATTTTTGGTCGGTGATTCAATATTTGGCTCCAACTGTAACAAACACGAGACAATAATTAAAAACAGGCTTATGATTGCAACTCAAATTGTCGTTAATAAAGTTTTATCAACTTGTTTTAGTAATTGTAACGTAACATGCACCGAAATTCAAGGTTGGAACTCAATCAAGTTGAAAGGCGAGGTAAAAGTTCTAAGGTTAATAGTCCGGGTAAGTTCTATTTTTTAAATTATTACTCAAATTATTTTGCAAGATGTAGAGATAAAGTTTACTATTCTTTTCATTACCCAGTGACTAACTGTGCAAAAAAAAAGAACAAAATAACAAAAGAATGAAAGAATTGATTTGCGCGGTGTGATTTGAAGGCGAGCCTTTTACGGGTGTTGTTTTACGATTTGGTTTTGTGTGCAGCTCAAACGGAATTAACCCACATTTACAAGTTAATTTCACGGGGGCAGCGCTTCACTTTTTCATCTTCACGCTCTTTCTCCCAAAAGGTTCATAGTGAAATAATGCCCTTAAGATCACGAACTTTAAGAAGCAAATAAATCCCAACAGAACTTGACTCAACATAAACAATTGAAACTTTTTCTTTTTTTTTTTTTCGTTGTTGAAGAAATACTTCGAACGCTTGGCATTTTTGATTGGAATATAAAAACGTGAATATTAATTAATCGGATAATTATACATGGGAATAAGTGACGACGACGTATTGCGTCAGTGTCATAACTTTCTAACGAGGCTGTACAACAGATAGCGTCTTTGTCGACACGCACACTGCCCTTTCCAGCATTACTGTATTTCAGTGTTTACTTGAAACAACGCCAAGTGGCACGAATGACCCGGAGTTTATTGACAAATTCCGATTCTATTGGTTATGCTCGGCAGTCACGCAACGACAAATTTTCGATCGCAAAAAGATTCCTACCCAACGATTATGTCAAATTTTGATGAAAAAAAAGCCATTCTCAGAATAATTTGTTCTTTGTCGATTGCCTTTGTTGCTTTTACTTATTGTTTTTCATTCAACCGAGTCGTATCAATATTTGATTCTAGTTGAAACGTGCTAGTCGCAAATTTTCCGTCAATTGCCCAGGGCAAATTTCACTATGAATTCTCGTCTCTCAAGGAGGGAATAATTCATCTCATGTGCCTTTACCTCAGCCGTGATGGGGTTAAGTTTAAAGTTGTTCTCGGTTTGTTTACGCGGTGTTGGAGCGATCTCCTGCACAGGACTCGGTGGCAGCTCGATCTCCTGAAACAGAAATAAAAAGCCACATAGACGTTTTAAAATGAGCTAACAAACCGCAAAGTTGAATAACATTTTGCAGCAATAAAAATAACGCAAAACTTTTCAAGCTCGATTGTTTGAACGAAAAGCAATAAAAAGAACGAGCTTGACGATGCAAATCACGTGGCCTCGGTGTGCATAATTGCCGCGCGTGTGCATTTTCATCCTTGAATTACGCGAGTAAGAAATAAGAAGGATAAAAATGACGGAGAAAGAGTATCAGAGAGGGAGAAAGAGAGGAGAAAAAAGATGTAAATGACGATGAGGAACTTGGATTGAAAATTAAGCGGACGTGTAATTTGTACCTGCCGGAGTAGGCATTAGAGTTCGTTAAAATCATAACTGCGGTGTGGTCCAAAATCGAATTACAAGAGAAAAAAAAAGATTCTATGATCTTACTTGGATTCATCAATCGAACATTTTTAATTCGTGGATCGAACAATTCAAGAGAGAAATTCAAGAACCAAATCTTATTGAAGACAACAAAAATTCAGTCGAAGTTTGTAAGGTATATAATTTTCTTGCAAGGCATCTATTAGAAAAACTTTAAAGTATGTTGAGAACCGTCTTATTAATATGCAAAGAGCGAGAGAGAGAAAAGTAATGGTTTTGAAATTTCGAGGAGTACAGGTTGAGACAATTACTGGTGTCTAGTGGGAAAAAAACAAGAGTGAGAGAGATGGAGTGAGATTGTTACACGAAGTGTGCTGGAAAGTAATGGACCGCGAATAAGTGACGCCGTGCGACGAATGAGCGTGCACGTCAACGTTCGATTCTCATTAACGCCCAATTGATGCGACTAATCGAATGACTTTTGGAAGATGTCTCGAGTAACGAGATAAATGGAAAGCAAAGCACTCGAGAGGCGAGAGCTTAAATTGAAATTTTTTCCAAACAAAAAAAGCCAGATTCGTGTGCCAGATGAACCAAAGTTGAATTTTTAATCAAACTACTTTGCTTTTTTGCAAACAAACTTGAATGCGACAAATTAAAACGACTGCACAAAAACTGTATGATTGTATCATTGCCAATAAATAAAGGTTAAGACAATTACAAGTGAACAGAGTAAAATACAAGTGAGTGACTAAAAAGTGTGAAATGTTTTGGGCTGAGAAATAAAAGTGTCGGGCAAAGTTAGGTGAGGTCAGGATTGAAAAAGTGTCGCGAGATTCAGGAGCAATTAGCTGCGTTGACCGGGCGGGCGTATTTTCCCACGGGCAGAGCCAGAGCACACAGCGGCAGCCGTGAGAATAATTCATGAGGCGAGAGAGTGGAGAGAATCGCCCGGTAGTCGTAAATTCGTGTACACGGGCAAATAAAGTTGCGAGCTCGCTCGCTCGATTCCGTAACATGGCGATCAAGATGTAACGCGGCGTTATTGGCGATGCCCAGGCGCACCACCGTTACACGCGCAGCACTAACAGCTGATAAGGGATAAAGCGCGCGCAAATCTGGACATTAATGACGGTTATTTAGAGACCGTTCGTTACATGATTGATGACGCTCGCCAGGAGCCTCCGCGAGCAAGATTAAAACGTACACTTTTATCATCAACTTTGTTTCTGATACATTTTTCATATCTCACGATCCTCAATCTTTTTGCTTGTCCAATTTTTCCGCCGGTGCAATCTTTTTGCTCCTTAAGAGCAATAAAGTGAATGAAAACGAGGAATATTTATTAATCTGCAAAATATAAAACTGGCCTTGCTTCCTCCAACGCGGCGAGAATTAAATTCACGGGATCAAAATGTTCGACGAATTTGCTAATCGTTGATGAAAAAAGTTTTCACGCTCAACGAACGTTAAATTGCGCTCTCTCCTTGCTCTCCTCTCGTTTTTTTTCATCGCTGTCTTTTGCTGCGTTCGTATTGTTTCTTCTCAGAACGAGAGAGACAGAGGGATTGGAAAATGAAACCCTGCGCTCGTATTGTTGGTTACGAGGCTTTTTGTTTGACTCGTGGATTATAGGGGTAAGATGTGTGTACGAACACACGAGCCACTATTCATCCGATGATTCATTCAGATGCTTCGCCTCGCTTTACCGGCGATTTGGCACCATCCAGCTCGCTTGCGACACGTTCGATGACTCATGCCCAAGTTGATTTACTATCTGATCGATATTATTCTGGGGTGTTCTCGGTTGCGAGGCCAGTGATTCTCGAAATTTAAACACAGTGACAATAAAAGCTCATCTGTACCTTCAGAATGTTTTCCAGGTCCGCCGGATCGCCTTTCAACGGTAACTTATCTAAACCCTGCAAAATAAAACAGAACAACAACGAATTAATAAAACTTTAAACGAAATTCAAAAGCAAAAGGGTGAGAAGGGGGGGAGTAGGCATTTCAAAACGATCCGACTCGTTGAGCCGAGAGAATCTCATTGTACGGCGCGTTAGCTGTCGAGTTTAGCAGTAATGTACGATTGCCGATAACATGTGTTTTAGGAACAGGTACTCGGGATGTTGATCAAATGGCGCAGCGCGGCAAAGTGAAATCCGATCGCAATATATAAGCTTGCGTCGGTTTAATATATTACGCGATCTCGCAGGCGGTATTCCGCCAAAGTGCACTGACTCTAATTATTGCGATGCGAATTGAGATGCCATGGAAAATGAAATCCCGTTCCCTTTTTCTTTTTTTTGCCTCAAACGTAAAAGAAAGAAAGTTGGTAATGGGAACCGAGCAAACGTTGCTCGAGAGAAATTCTCTACTTTTACTTACGCAATGATGAATGAGGTTTGACCTTATAGGAAACAATAACGATTAGATCCGGTCCTATCGATTAACAGATTATTATCCACTTCACGATAGGACCTGATTGTATTTCCTAAAGGCTATGAAAAAATTGGATTGACTATTGTCTGAACGTTTAATCATCTGCTAAATTTTCCTCAAACTGTTGTTAATTCTATTCTAGTAACTTTTATTAACTTTATGACTCAATTTAGCAGATCATTAAATGAGATCAAGTTCGCCAAACATTGAACCAGGAAGGTACGTACATTATCTATGTTCTTTGGTAAGCAGAGCGCCGTAGAGTTTGATTTGGATGAAGAGTTGTTAGAATAAGAGCCAGCGGGGTGGATGCCATTGCCAAGGGCGGGATTCGTGCTGGCAAGCATGTTGGTGGAGATGGTGTTGGGCGCCGGCTGAGGCACCTTGGGTGGCGGCAGCGCATGGTTGCTGCTGCTACTGCTGCTGCTACGATGGTCCGCGTGCTTGTTTTGAAGGTGACTGCTCGACGTATAGGACGAGGGGACGCGCCCGTTGTACGGTTTGGCATCGTGGTGCTTGACGTATGCATTGCGAACGGGTCCGTGATTGGGCCCATGGTTCATGCGGCTCCCACCGGGTTTCTTGAACTCCTGCGATAACGGCGAATGCCGCGAGCCACGCGAGTGACTGCTCACCGGGGCCGGACTCGCGGGTACGTCTTCAACACCGATCAACTTTTTCGGCTGATCGAGGACCAAGTGCTTCACGAGGTTGTAACTTCCTAGCCTGGATTCTATTTGTTGTTGTGTCCTGTCCTTTGCGTCAGGATTTACCTGAAACCAAACCAGAAATGTTTTCATTAATCTTCTAGACATCATTTTCTCATTCTTTGAAACATTAACAAACATTTGCAGATGAAAGTTTGATTGTATTAATTTTTCAGAACCAGTAATTGGATTTGAAAATCAAAAAGTTGAGGGAAAAATGTTTGATGTTCTGACACTTTGAAAGCCAAAAGTGTTAAAGCTACTGTAGAAGTTTTCGCGCAGGCTTATCAGCCATAATCGCAAGGACGAATTAGGTCCCAAGTTCGCACGAAACTCAAAAGGTCACGGGAACACGACTTGGTTGGAGATTTGTTTTGGTAGCCGAACGCGGTTCGATCCGAGCGTGTGCAAACTTGACAAGTTCGAGGCCAGTGGCAGAGTCCCTGACCTGCGACGACGATCCGCAAAATTGATGATCGACGCAATTCAGACATCATCTTTCATGGGATTGCATCATCAGCGAATGAATAAAAAATGTTTGCGAGCATGATATCAGAGTTTAATTAGCGTCGATTTGATTAAAACCTAAAACGTCGATTATCGTTTTCAGAGAACCAAACCGAAAGATAAAGCGAGTGAAAATAAAAATACAAAACAGCAGAGACGACAACGTTAATGAAAAGGCTAATTAACAATCCATTTGTGGACCTTGAATGATCTTGGTTGGGATGTGATAAATTGTCTTCGTAATCTTGTACAATATCCTTCCTCGATGATGCGATCAAAACGGCGTTTCCACGTCGCTCGATATCTCATTCGATATTCCGAATTTGCCGCGGAATTCAACACCAATTAGGTCGACGCAAAAGCCCGAGGTCTTTTCAGCCGAATTGTGATCTCCCTTCTGCATTGCGACTCTTACACAAACTTGTCACGCTATCAAAATATATCCTATCAGGTCGCATAAAATTTGTCAAACCTTTTTTTCTTACTTAAAAATAATCTTTCAGTTATTTTAAAATTTTCAATATTTCGTTAGTCCAAAATAAAAATAACATTTTTCACAAAAAGCATCGTTACAAATTCGATTTAGGATTGCACAAAAGAGCGATAAGTGTCAATTTTATTTTTGAAGTGAACTCACGTACAGATAGACCATAATTGTTTTATTTTTAGCCCCTAACATTTTCGGACAGATGTATTTATCTTAGTAGTTGGGATGAATGACCCTGCACTAACGAGGGATCTGATTAAATGGCTGCCACGCGGCGTGACGTCTTGAATGGGAACGAGGAGTTGCAGATCTCAACTCTGGACTTAAACTTAAACCTCTTCAAAACCGGATACACAAATTTCCAAAACCCCTAAGGTAACTGTGCAAACTCTTTTCGTCGCAAGAAACAACAATTTTTCTTTTTTTCACAACCAACAACACATAAAAATCGAATAAAAAACAACTTCAGAGTACCGTTTATGAGCTCATAAAAAAGAAAATTTCGCAGAAAAAAAAACGATTGAAAAATTAACTCGATTTTTTATCCTTTCTTTTTTCACCCCTGTGCGTTTTCATCTTGCATGCAAAATACATAGACAGGCCGCGTGTTAGTCGAACAATATAAAACGCGGATCGATCCACACATTCGGATGGATTTTTCAGCGCTGATATTTCGCTCGCCAAGAGCGTACGTGCTCCATTGCGTTTTCAAATATTCGATCTTGATTGCGCCGCGTTTGTTAAACCTTTTTTTTTCTTCTCTGCAGCCTCCCTTCTACGCAACGACAAATGCGACATAACGAGAGACAGACAGGATAAACACTGCTTTGGCGTAATTGCACGCGACTATTTTTTCTTGTCTAAGATGAATTTGATATTTTTATCTCTGGTTCAAGTTCATATTTTCGCCAAGACGAGTTCTATTTCTGTCAGGACCAGTGAAAAAAAGGCGAAGAATTCAAAATTTGCTAAAAACTTAATCAAATTTATAAAGCAAGATTTATTCATAAATAAGATAAAAAGTTTTTGTTGTTAAGAATGTGTTATGAACCGATAAATATAACTTGTTGAAACCTCATGAACTCCAGGGGGAAACGAAAGTCATAAAAAATAAACCGTTTGAATAATGAATTAATCTGTATAAGTTGGTATAAGTTTGATAGTCGTGGGGGATTGTGTAGTTGCATATGTGCAGCTCGTAACACGCGTAGTCGGCGTCCTTGTCGGCCTCGTCTGGCGCAGGATCGCGGCCTCTCTCGCGCGGGTATTGATTCTCGACTCGATGCACGCAGACAGAGATGAGCAAAGGAGACGTCTTCCCTCTCTGCGTGCAGCCAGATAGCGGAAATATGTGCCTTTCTCCGTTTATGCTCCGATCACGCTGTTGCAAGTGTCAGACTGAATATATTTATAGTCGAAAAAAAACTAACTAAACTATCCAAGAGATGTTTCGGCCATTTTTCGGATCAATTTTTGTTATCACAGAAAACTGATTTTATGGTCCCGACCTAATGAAAATTTATCGCTTGAAATTTCGTTGGTATTAAAACGTTTGGATGTAAATAAATGATTGTGTATTTGATTTGTTTGCGTTTTTTGGAGCTAAATAATGTAAACATAGAAGAACAATGAAAACAAAAGAGAAAGAAACACGTAGAGTGAATGAATAAAAAATGAATCAAATAAAATGGTCAACTATTTTGCAAAGTTTTATACATCGTCTGAGTCGGTGTGTGCTGTAGTTCAACAACTTCGGGATAAGACCGTAGGTCGTTACATACTTGTAATAGAATGATCCAAAGAAAAGTCAGTTAGTTATTATCTCAGTTACCTACACATAATGTTGGTAATCGATAGACGTGTTATTACATGACGCTTGTAACTAACCAAGCACCAACAGTTCAAGACGTGTCAATTTTTTAACACGTTCCAACTGTACTCATGAATTCAACACATTTTTCATCACCAAAATAATTTTAAATAAAACTATAGTTCAATTTAAAATTGCAACTATAAGACGAGAAAGAGATCTTCAAAAAAGTGAAATTAGCCTTGTCTTAGTTTTGATTTAACCATTCCAATTACATTAATTGATACAAATCAAGGACCGTGATATGATGAATGAATACAACTTTCAAGACCATGTTTATCCGTGGGGGTTTGATAAGTTTTAATCAATCAAGTTGATTTGATTGGCAATTCGGTTAAAAGATGGATTCGGAGGAAAATTGAAGGCACGTGCGTGCGACTAGAGAGCGTCCGAGACGGAAAACGAGGTCAATCGCGTATGACTGGGCGCAAAAAAAATAGTGCGCGTGTGGCGTGTGTACGTGTACGTGTGTGCGCGCCATGCAAAAACATATGCTGGCACACGTGTGCTCACCGTTACCGGAAGTCGTTATGTCGACACATCTACATCGTTTAAAAGTGAACACTCAAAGAAATCAATCAATAACGCGTGAACCGCGATCTTTTCATTAATATCCGCACCGAGAGCCGACGTAGACCGTCTGTCTGGCCCCTAATATTTATCTTCGCATCCTTTCGTTCTTTTTTCGAGCTTTTTTCCGCCCTCCAAACTTCCTCACAGGAAGTGATCCTTTAAATGATATCTTGATGAGAATTAATTGAATCTCATCTGTTTAAAAAATATTTTTAGACTTTTTGCTTTAGAACAGTGAAAAACAAGATAAAATGTCTGTAAACCGTTTTCGTTATTTCCGTTTGTTCTAATTTATTGAACGTTTATTGGGCAATTTGAGTAGTTCTTTCCGGTGTGAATTGTGATCCCTGAAGATTTGACAGTAAGAAAAAAAAAGAGGACGAATAAATGTTGAACGTCCACGTAGAATATTGTGTTTGCGTCTCGGGTTCGCCAAGGCTTCGAGGTCTATCGTGATGCGTGACGGGGCTCTCGATTGGTCACGAGCGTATTTACTCGGAACACGGATAAAGAGAGAAATATGAAAAAAAGGCTCGGGCATTTTCTTGAGATTACGTTACGTGTCTATGTCTAATGTAAAACACTTGTATCTGTGTCGCGTGGCCTAAGTGGAATGAAAAATAGTCGAATGATTACTGCGATGTGAAAGTGCACAATACTATGACACATTTCGTTCTTTCTGGGAATGTACACATTTCGTTTACAATGTAGACTCTTGAGCTGCAGAAGAATCAAATGAAAAATTGGGGAAAAAAAAGAGATTCATAAATGAGGGAAATTAACAAAGGATAATAAAATGAAAGATTGTATTTGTTTGTTTGGATAATTTTTGTTCGAAAGCTCCGAGTTGTAATTGGTTTGAAATCGGTAGCGTGAAAGCGGATTTTGATATGAATAAAGCGCTGGAGCTTTACATATCTGCGCCGCGACTGGCGAGGATTATGCAAACATAAGCGACTATAATGTTATAAAACGACCTACAAATTACGGGCTTCGTTTTTCGCCATCTCGCTTGTCTCTGTTCTTGTTTCCAATTGACGCTCTTTTTCTTTCGCAACCGTCCCATTATTTTGTTACGTCCACTAAATAATTTTCAATTTAATAATTGTTCTCATTAACTCCATCCTCACTTTTTCATTCTCGTATTTTTTTTCAGACAGAGACAAATTAAAGAATCAAAGAATCGTTTTTATCGAACATTGACAGTTGTGAATCTGATTAAAAAAAAGTCGCGAAGTAAAATTGTTTGGTTGAGACAAATAAAATAGAAGACTAAATTTTCGATAAGTGATAATTCATCCGAGATAAACTTCTAAGATCTGCATTTATCAGTCACGTAAAAGCGAGACAACGTGTCTTGTGGAATAAAAATACCGCGTACTAAACGGTTACATAAACTTTGCGTAATTGAAGACGATGCGCTTTATCGCGACAACTTGGTCTTACATAAATTCTCTTGCGATGTCGATGCATTCACGCGTATTGTCCCGGAAGCGAGCCAGGCAAAACCATTTCGCCAAATTGTTTGTTTCTCAGTTTTGTGACGTCGTAATTCTACCTTTTCAACCAATTTTCAATTCGACCCGTGAGTTATTTTTATTTCCTTTCCACGCCTAATTTTTGTTTTAAAACAAATTGTAAATTTCATTACGCTAACCTACTTTTCAACTGCTTTATTTAATCCTCTCCATACTTTTATTTACCTCTATTATTTCGATTTCAATTTTTTAGATGTGATTTGTTTCAATTTTATAATAAGATTGCAAAATGAAAATAAATTGTAACGCTAATTTTGTTGTTATATTTCATCTTTAATTTTAATTTTCATCTTGCAGAGATTTAAGTGAGAATGAGTAAGTGATTTGACAACCTGTGACCCACTGCAAGACCGGAATAAACCGTGCAAACAGCGCGGCTCCTTCGTGGATGCCGGAAACTCGCTAACTGAGGAGAAATAGAGGAACGAAGAAGAAATGAACAAAAAAAAGGAAGGAAGGATTTGCTACGGCACACAAACCGCCGAAGGGTTAACGCACTTGAGCAGCATGTGAAAACGTCCAGTACAAGATGGTATGTTACGCTGAACTGTCGTTTTGTCTCGTCATGCATGATTATTAAATGATACACTTTTTTGGTCTATTTGAATGAATCGAACTTGTATTATTGAATGAATTAAAAATGGATCACTTCGTAATTTATTTTGTCATGAAAAGAAGAGTTTTTTTGAATCTTTAAAAGGAAAATGAAAAAAGAAAGAAAAATGTTGAAATGTACAAGGGATTATGTTGTAAAATAAATGAAATGATATCTTACCTTCACAGGCGCCCCGAATATCGGAATCACAATCTTTTCGTGCTTCACTGAGTCATTCATATTGGCTCGTATTTGACGGTCACGTTCGCGCAAACGTTCCCGTTCAACACTGCAAAAACAAATAGAACATTAGTAATCGCTCTAGTAATAAACTGGACAAATTTGCTACTTATTGTGTTTTGTTATTTCGAGAGGAATAATAAAAAATACAAAATAAAAAATAATCAATACTAAAACTCAATTGACTTGCACTGTAGCCGCTAATTGAAAACGGTAATTCACAAATCATTCGGGTTGAATAATAACTAATTATTTACTCGTCTCAATGAAAATATCAAAACACATTTTCATTAACTATTTTTAACACTAAATGATTCAAACGTTTCTAAAATTATGCTATTCTCTTATTGCGTGCAATTTTCTCGGTTGTGCAATTATAAAAATTGGATTAAGTAACGTTTCAAATAGATTTGCTGTTTATCAAACAAGAAGTCAAGAAAACGCAAAAAATATTTCTTCAGAATTCTTTCTGCGGTATTTTTTCCTTACTGTTGCATATTTTTTATAAAATGTATTTCAAACATTATGCAGATCTGATTAAATGGTTTTGTTGAGCGTAAAATTGAACGATCAAATTGACAACGTTTTGTTACAAGCCGTTATGAACACCGCGTTTATGCTCATCTAAATAGTGAACTGCATTTCTGTTCACTTTATTTTATTTCGTTGTATTATTTTTCTCTTTATTTTTTTCATTCCGCATTTTATCTACTCATCTTGACAACCAAATTGTTTTTCATTTTACTGTTTATTCTTTATCCATTTCATTTTATCACTTAAACGAAATGTTTTCCACATAAATATCATCATTTCAATGTAAACATTTGACACAAAATTGTAAGCTTGAATAGAAACACCTCGTTTTCCACCACCAACGACAAGTGATTCAAAGTGTCTGCCAACAAACTCGTTTTCGCAACCTATTAACTTTTAACTCTTCAGATCATTGGCCTGTCAACGATAAATGTCAAAAGCACACCGATTCCCATTGATTATTTACTGCTAATCATTCGTTGCCCCTCTGCTTAATGTCCCCTTCAGATTTTACATTTCAAACCATCATCAATATTGGAAATTTTGTCTTTATTGATGTAAAAGAAGCATTTTGACTACAAAAATATTGCCTCAAATATTGGACTGTAATCGGTTTTCACAGGATTACCATAATCTTGTGACCTGCTGTAACATTTTATTATCACGAGATATTTTTTTCAATATACCTTGACTTTCTAGAGGTTCGAATTGGAACGGAAAATTTTCTAATCGATTTTCCACAAATGCCTACCGCCAAAAAGATAATTAACAAAGGTAATTAACAAACTGATCATCAAAACCCAAACAAAAATAGTGGAAATTTTAGTTTGATTAGTTTTAAAGTCTTGTCAATACTTTGGAAACTGAGAAGTAAATGAAACATAAAAACAAACAAACAAATGGTGAGATTAAAAAGTAAGGTCAAAGAGTTAAACAAGCTTAACGAAATCTTGCGATTAAAATTGCTTTGTATTTAAAAGGGGACAATGGGGGTGTCGAGCGGACACGTCTGTTAAGTTCAAGGGGATTGATTTGGCGAATGCAACTTGATAAATCATTGTTTGCAAGAAGAAAATGTTGAACGCAAGCATCGAAGCCCGTCCAGTCGGACGGTTCACTTGACACTGACACACTAACACCGTTCGACAATCGGTCATGAGGGGAAAAACGTAGGATTGTCGCGTGTTTAACCTTCGCGCAAGTAATTCTTTATGCGCGCGTGTTGCTCATATTCTTATGCACACGCGGGAACCTTGTATTATAAAAAGCCGATTCCCAAATTAACGTCTCTTTTCTCGCGTGTTCGAATCCATTCATCCTCCAACTTTTTTCTCTCCTTTTAAATTCCCCGACTCTCCAGTCCAAACTCAAACCTTACAAATTCGTACTAATAAGACACAAATTTCCATCGCAACATTCAATCACAACTTTTTAATTTTGAAAATTGTATTTTGCTATTACAGTACACTGTTGAATTAAAATTATTCGTAAATTCTATGAAATCATTTCTCGATAATTAGTTACAATTTTGTGAAATCATTTTTCAATCCATGTTATTGATTGAAAAATTAAATAAAATTTTCTAAATTTTCTTGTTAGTGTTGCATTTAATTAAAATTCAAAAGTAGTACAAGAAAATAAAAATAAACCAGACGAAATCAAATAAAACGCCGATTAAGAGTTACTTGTACTTGAGTCCGAGAGATTGTTTTCGAGTACGTGTGGGACTGGTTTGTTTACATGGCGGCAGAAGAACGCCATTTTTAAATAGCGAAAAAGAACGGCGCTGTGGCGGGGATTACGTAATGGACCGACGACAATTGTAGGGATACTCGCCGAAAAGTGACAGGGGCCTGCGGAATATCGACTTCCGTGGCACGCGCGGCTCAAACGGTCAAAACTCAAGTTGCGAACGCATCTCTGCAGCGCATCTTCGCTATGTTTATCGCGACTTCGAAAGCGGGGCCGGTTGACCCCGATCATGTGTGATGTCACCGGATCAGCACGCAAAGTGGCAATATCTCAGCCAATTTTTCACAACCGAATCGCTTTCGTTGTTTTATTCATTTCTTTATGAAACTTTTTGGAACTTTACTTCATCTTTTTTATTACATTTTTTAATGAAAATTTTAAAGTCATTCTATAGTCACTTTTACATTATCATAATTATAATTTTGTTTCATTAATTAACCAAATGTTAATTGAATGTTGAAATTTAATTTCCAACGTTTATTTACTGTCTTTAATTGTTTGTTACTGAAGATCGTGGGACTTGAATGTTAATTACAAACATTTGTTATAAACAAAGTGTCTAATTTGATTCGAATGAGTGAATTCAATTTTTGGAAAAGACTAAGAGAAAAAAAAGTTGTTTTGTCCTGGTTGCACAATAGCTTATTTATTATGTCCAAAAGTGTTCGATCGTGTTATCACAATTAACGTTAATATCAAGTCTAATCTCGAAGCTGCAATGACGTAATTGTACAAATCGATATTCCCCTGTTCCCCCTTCAATTGATTGTTCTTTTCTACTCCGAACATCATGTCGGATCAAATTTCATAAAGTAGTCAAGTGGTTGCAAACGTTCGAAACAAAAGTGCGTTGTTTTTTCGTGTTTCATTTTTTGTCAGCAACTTTTTCGTTCAGCCAACAATTGTAAAATTTGCAGTGTCTCGACGAGTAGAAAGAGAGAGAACGGGTGAGAGTTTCGAGTGAGACCGAGAGAGTTATCAGCATAACCGGTTACAAAAGTACTAGAATCCGATGCTACAAAAATAAAGAAGCAGGTGATCGTTGACGTTAAACTCAGCGATTAGTTAATCTAGGGATTATTTAGTTAAGCCAAAAACAAACTTCAACAAATTTGATTTCCCTCAGCGTGATGACAATAATTAAAAACAAATAAATGGAAAAAAATAACTAAATGCATAAACCAATCTGTTATTAAATCCAGAGAATGCTGATCTCTGATTTATCTGAACGATTAAAATTTGGTTTAAATTCAATATCGTTCAATGATCACATTTTGTTTTTACAACAAAAACGGTGAAATGTCTGCTCGTTATTTCAATATTGTTTCATAATACTGCGCTTTGCCGTAAAACACCACGTACAATTTGGAATTAAATATTTCATAAAACGAGACGTAATATGGAAACATTTGAGAAGTGGAAAAATTCAAAAGTATGTCAGCCGGTGAATGAAAACATAAAATCTCGCTCAACCTCAACGACCCTTTGGATTTTTCATTCAAATATTTTTCGTACTAATGACGATTTTATCAACATAATCGCACTTGAATTTGCATGCGCAAGTATTAGCAGCTCGCGAGATCCTTTATCGCGAGCTCTTTTCGCCGGCGATCGCAAATTTAGACACGAGCCGAAAGATTGATTTCCCATGATTTTTTCATGCACACCGGAATGACCCTAAAAGTCTATCCATCAGCCGCGGCGGATGATTGATTTGCATGCCCGTACGTGTTATTTGTAAGCTCCTTTGAATGTTTACATGAAATCCAGTTGAGTTTGTATTTCGCAAAGGAGGAACTCCATAATTCATGTGGAATAAAAGCGATAAAACGACACCGACTAGATGGCCGCATACTCACTCCCCATTTCCACCCTCAATTTTGTTTCAATTATTTTTACCATATTTCTTATTATTTATTGCTAATCTGAAGTTTAAACGTGTTCGAAGAGTAAAACGGCTTTGTAAAACATACACAACAGATCCTAAAAATGAAAAATCCCCAATTATCAACATGAGTTTTAAATTGTTAGTTAATGGAGTACGAATTAAAACTCAATTAAGATTCATTAAGGAATGAAAAACAAATCCAGGTCTAAAAATTCCAAGTGTGGTTATCGAAACGAAATAGCAAGTGTTTTGTTTTGGCTTTGATTTATAAAACAAGAAACAATAAAGAGGTACGAACAAAAAATGATTATTAAAAAGGAGATCAAAAAAACTAGTGCAGCGTTTGCTAATTGATAACTAGGCCAATTATAGCGGTTTTGAAACGTCGTTCAGTGACTGATATGAATTATCAGCCGTGATTCAATTGGACAATTCCCCAGTGGCAACACAAATGATTTATCACGTTTCGTTTGTATTAGTCGAAAAATGTTGAACCGAAAAGTCCCCTGCATAAATTTAAAACGTCCAAGAAAACAAAAAGCTCGCTCGAAAGAAAAGGAAAGGAACATTGAAACAAAAGCAAGAATCGAGACTCGTAGGCGGACGAAAATGCGTCTTTGTAGCACGTTTTTCTGTTTGATTTGTCGATGAATTTCCGATTCAATTGTTGGGCTAAATAATCGGCTCATCTCGGAGCGGTTAAACCAAGAGTATAATCAGGTCAGAAGCGATGCTGCTCGGCGTGATTTTTGCCGTCAAAAATGTTTGTGAATCGGTGTGCACGATGTCTATTTATAAGCGGCCACACGTCGTCGCTTATTCACTCGCAGTGATTAGGTGTCCTCAAATGAACTCTACTTTTCTACCAATCCGATTCTCACTTTGTCACGTTCCATTGTTCGCCTTCTTTAACAACAAATTTTCACGTTTCTCAATAAACAAAAGAACTCCAACTAAAAATAACAATTCCAATTTCAAATTTAACCTTTCATCAAGCTCTACCCAACAATTATTTGTTTACAACTGAGTTTACACCAAATGACAAATCAGATATCAACAAGTAAACAAATCTCAACATTTGTCTATGATTTAAAAGTCATTGTTTACAAACTTCATCACAAAAGCGACACAAAAAAATTGTAATGCAATTCGGTAAACTTTGTTCGTCAGTGTAAATAAACACGTCCGAAGGTGGAGTGAAAGATTGAATGGGTTATTGGAAGGGTTAGATTGATACTTTAGCATGAAGGGTAATGGTTATGGCACAGAGCAAACGAAAAAAATCTAATGTTTTCTATGGACAAGGAGCGATTTCACTTTTGGCCTCCACCATCTTTGAAATTCAAAGCCGGACGAACCTCAGGCATTCCAACAGCGACATAACAACATGAAGGTGCTCTGCCGGGAAGCTCTTGGTGTGTGTGCGTGTGTGAACGCTCGTCGGAACGATCACGTCGGATCGCACCGCGGCTCACCTCGCTTATCCGTTGCGCTCATCGGGCCACTTTTGTCATCACTCACAACAAGAAGAAAACCCAAAAGAAAAACGTGAAACCCCAACCTCGCACTTGCTCCAATTCGACAAACCACCGGACACCTTTGGATCACACACGCGCCGTCCTCGCCGACATCACACACCAGAAAAAAAGAACCAACGAAGCACCAGAGAAGCGGCTAATCCCGGCCGCGCGCTCCTCCTGCTCCAAAATGTGTTTTGGATTGTTTTGTGTGTTGGCCCAACTATCCTTGTTTACGACTGATTTCTCTCTCTTTTTGTTCACTTTCTAGGCTCTTCCGCGCGACAACCAGCTGCGCCACGCCGTTTCACTCGCAGCGTAGTTGTACAACTACTGTCGCGCTCGTGCTCTCAGAAGCACGTCCACGCTCAACGCGCAGTCGGATTCGAGAGAGCAGCCTAGAGAAGGACGCAGCGATAGGCGCCCAACCTAACTAGAGAGAGATAGACGTTGACTTTGTTTGTGGTGGGGGATGCCGATGGCAGACGCGTAAGGACGAACTAAAGACGCGTTCACAATATGTGTATGCCAAGTGTTTTTGTTTACGCTGTGTACATGAGTTTCAAAAATGGCGACCACCGACCTGATGAATTCATCAGTTCCCTCGCAACTCTCCCCCCGCCTCCCTATTACTGACACCGATGATTACTAACTGTTTGACGTCTGATAGGCCAGCAAGGGTTTTTCTGATTGGTTTTCAGTGTTTTGTAAATTGATTAACCAGTTTGGATAAATTCGAACTGGTGACGTTCGGTTCTGAGATTTGACAGAGTAATCATAAGTGTCAGAAAATGATTTGTGGCGGATTCTGTGAATCTAAGATAGATATTATAGTCACAACTGAGCTAAAGTGAGAAATTAGTCGTCGGTTGCTTGTTTCTAAAATTCTAACCAATGATTTCATTACTTTATCTCAAATGTTAAAGTTTAAAGGAGTAAAAAATCATAATGTAAATTAGAACTTTTGTCAGATCGTTTTTTTCTGCATTACAATACTTTGCGGCTGTTATTTATGAAAAATGTTTTTCTTTTTTTAAATCTCGTTCATATTCAGAAGTTTTTTAAAAAATAAATTTGCATACAATTAATATGCGAAAAACATTTAGAACAAACTGGTAGACGACTGGCGATGAAGTTACTGAATTATTCAAGTTTAAAATTGAAAATAAACATTGTTTGTACTTTTTAGTAACAAAATGCAGAGATATAATTAATTTGCTGTTTTTATCAGCCAATCAATTGTATGTTTATTTGCATTATTGAATGTCTGAAAACATATCCAATTTTTAGAACCTTAAACATACGTTACTTTACGAAATGTCTCGTCTTATAACTGACCTTTCAGGGTTTAAACTTTAAACCCACCGTTCAATTTCCACGACTAGACCACGCCAATTGTTTTATGCAAACGCTGTAAAAACTGTTTTCAAGCAAAAAAGACTGATCAACATTGTAGGCAAATTTTATCAGAATGTCAATATCGGTTTACAAATTGACCAGCTTCAATATTTATCATCCATTTTTCGATATGAATTTTTTATTTGCTGTCGTGCATTGGAATTTGATTTATTAATCCGCCAGAAAACCTACCGACTTTTCAATATTTTAATTCCCCAATGCCCTTTTTGTTTAGACAAATTGTGTTAAAATATTGACACTTGTAATTACAAAACAAGTCATTTTCAGTTATCACTTGTTTTTGAACGACGAATAAATGAAGGATATTGAAAACACTTGAGAAAATTTAGACTGACATGTTGAGAGGAGTATCTGAATTTAATTCAATTAGACTTGCGTTTGAGAATGTTCATCGGAGAGCACGTTTTTGGACGGTTGAAATGCATTTTGCAATTCTTCGAATCGACTCACGCGTACTGTTCGTCAACATAAAAGCGCCACGTCTCCATTCATCCCGACTATTTTCACGTGTCGTTAATTAGGCGTACTTTCGTGACGCGTGTTATCGAATAGTTCAATCTCGTGTATCTCGTTTCGCATTGAACTCCGCAGCGGACACACAAACTGACGACACATAATCCTTCCCAGTAGAGCACACGATTAAACAGGGGGAATCCCAATTTTATTGTTTCAATGTTACTGCTCGAAACTTTATAAATAAAACAATGTCATCAAGTTTGTTTACAATTATCGAAGGTAGACTGTGGATTTTCCACATTCAACTCAATTAAAAAAGTCAAAGAACGTTTATTGAACAAGTTAATTTTCAAATAGTATATTATTCAACATGATAGAACTATTAAAATTTCATTAGTGAAGTTGATGGAAGAAATCTTTGGCTTTGTATTGAAAGTAGATTTAAAAAACTGTTATGGAACCGTGATTACAATTCGAAAATGAGCCGAAAAACAGGACCGGAGATAACGGGGGAGTTTTAAAAAATTGTCGTTTTTCTCGACTTGGAAATCGTCAATTAAGTAGCGCGCATGATTTGCCTAATCTCTTCGAGCGAGACTTGGCAACGTGGTTTGCGATCGTCGTACACGTGATTGTCCGGTGTTGATTGCCGGATTATTTAAAACGCCCCGGCAAATCATTCAATTTCGATGCTCCCTTTCTCATTACTTTTTCCCGCTTTATTTGTTTTCATTTGTTTTCATTCCCATCTTAAAATTTGTTCTTGATATTTAAAATTCTAACATTTTCGTGATTTTCTTTATTACAAAAAGGACATTTCGCTACTACTTTACTTAAATTACTAAGAAAACCATCAACATCAATTAGTTAAAGATCAATTTCGTTTTTCAATTATCTTTTACTTAAATCAAATTATTACCAAGTCTCCCATGGTAAGATTTCAAATGTTTACGTCCAAAAAGAACTCGGTAGAAGATATTTGAACACCATCAATGAGGTTATATTAACGTTAACAGTGGTAGTTCGTTCTACACGATGGGGTTGATAGTGCATATATACAGAAGCCTAACCCCCTCTGATACAAATTACACGTGGCACCATTGTACTTGTGGACTTTGATCGCATTGATACAGAGGTTTGTTAGCGGATTCATTTGAGGTTCAATGATTATCTTCGTCCATCAAAGGTGCAATTTCGCACTCTTCAAATGTTGATTCATAACCAACCGGAAACAAAAACAAAAAACTGCTCCAATAACGAATCCAATCAATTCAAAGTTATTCGAATAAGTTTTCAGGTTGATAATCATTCCTGTATGGCGCAAGTCTGTAGTTGAAAAGAAGTAAAATAATGCTTTGACAAGCAAGAAGTTGCAATAAAGACGGTTGATTTGTCAGTGTTTTAGTTAAGTGAATGTGCAGTTATAGTTGGGGCAATTTGGAAAGCAGAAGACGTCGTGAGAAGGAAGAAGGGATTTGAGGTAGGAACGAGGAAGAAATGGAAAAGAAGACAGCCAATCGGAAGGTGGAAAAGGACGCGAGTGGTGTAAGAGAGCGCGCGGCGGAAGAGTGTACGGTACTTTGCGGGTGGCTGCTCTTTCGTCCGAAAAACAGTCGGATCGCAACAATGCCGGCAAAGGGAAAGGAGGAAAAAAAATGAAAATGCACAAATGGTCGCGAACAGAGGAGAGAAACGGAAAATGAAAATTAAAGGGACCGAGCGAGAAATGCGAAGTGGCGCGGAGGGGAGGGAAAAACGTCGGAGAAATATGGACTGGCGAACACCCGCGAGGCGAGGGGAACTCGGCTATAATGTAGTGTGGGAAGCGCCGGCGAAGTGGGAGATTATCAAAATGGCCGCTCGAGCGCTACGCCGCCTCACGGTAGATAGCATTTGTATTACTCAGGGCCGTATACAATGCCGATACATTTCGGCCGTTACAAATATCACTAACGCGTGTCCCTTCCGTTTCCCTATTGCTTATGCACTTTTTTTCGAACCCAACTTTACTCCGCGAATTGCTCTTTGTTTTGCTTTCAAGTGATTGTCTTAATTCTCGAATGTTTGAACTCGATATTTTGTGCAAAGACCAATATCTTCAAGGTCAATTTGTCTCTGCGATTGATAAAGAATTGAAAAAATCAATAAACGTCATTGGAGCCTTGACTTTCAGTGTTATCTTTTGGCACGTCTCAACAATGTTTTTTCAACATGCAAATTTCGAATTATAATGTTGTTATGATCATTTTTTTTTCCATTGCGACGTTTATTTTTAATCCGTTGCTTAAACTAAATTCTGAGGTTGCGAATCGGAATGTTATAATACAAAAGTAAAATAAAACAAGTGTGGCGGGTAGAAGAAACAGAGCTAACCGAGGAGAGCAAAAAAGAATCGAATGTAATTTTGGTCGGTCGCATATTATGGCGCTCTCTCGTGTCTTTGAGTCGCGTTTATGCCTTCCGCAATGTCCCCGCAGTAATAGAGCTGTTTGTTAAGTAAATTGTGTGGCATTTCGGATTAATTAACGCCGGTTAATTAAATGTAATTGGATGGTATCGTTTTTTGAGCGCTCGTCGACCATCGCTTGTTTATTTTCGTGCGTCATATCGCTTTGCGTGAACGAATTCTTTACCTCGCAGTTGTAATAAATGTTTATGTTTATTTCGCGCGGTAAACGTGCGGTGAAAAAATATATATGTTGTAACTTGTTTCCATTATCGTCCATAAAAAGATGATGAGTGTCGGAACAAAATGAATGGCTAAATAATATTTATTGGAGTGCGCATTAAGTAGCATTAGTTCACGTGCGATCGTCTAATTCGCGCGGATTTATAACAAATTAATCACGTAGAATCTATTTCGATGCGCATTTCATAATCCGCGAATACAAATTTATCATGGCCGTGGTACGCATGACGCTCGGGGCGAGAACGACAATTGATTCATGTTTCTTTTTTGTACAATTTTAACAATTCAAAAAAAGTTTTTTTTTTAAAACCAGTTCAAGTTTTTTAACAGTCGTATTGTTTCTTAATGGATTTTTTGAAATAAATATATAATTGAATTTCAATAAACAAACTTTTGATTTTTGAATTTAACTTAAATGAAAAGATCAAAATGATTGAAACAGTCTCGACGAAGGATCTAAAAGTGATATACGATGAAGGTAATTAAACAAAATTTAAAATTGACTGTTCACAGGTAATCAAATTTAATAGCCGTTTGTTGAGTAGTAACCCAGTTACCAACAATGGGAATTATTCAAGTAAGTTAAAATCTGGTAGCGTTAACATTCACTGACGATTTGCACGAAATCTGTTGATTGACCAAAATAGAAATGATTATTCGACCAGATTAATATGTTCAGTTAGCATCAATTTTGATTTCATCTGATTCCATAATGAGAGAGATGTATCCCATTTCCCACGACTACATCAACATCCGAGTCAACATCTCGTTTGCCGATATGTTAAACAAAGATTAACAAATTATGTATACTGTGATTTACTAAATCTCCCCATCTCATTTATTACAAACAACTTTGACGCGAATGAATTGCAACTAAACAACACAATAATATTGACATGTATTAACAATTCCAGTCTGATAGATATAATAAGCCGGTGTAAATAGACGTTAGAAATCAGTTAATTTCCCTGTTCGAGCGATTTATTGAAACTTCTTTTCTTTTGCTTCAAATAACGTAACTGTTGAATTAAAGTTGTCACATCAAAGTTGAAAAGTCGTTTTGTTTCTAAAAACTTCGTAACTGAAATGTTTAATGGAAATGAAATACAAATAAATTGAAATATCAAGCGGCAAAAAAAAGAAAAACTTGATTTAGAAATATTCGATTTCGTACTGGCATTGGCAGCCAATGCCAACTGTAGCCGAGTTTTCCGCTATGAAATAATCTCGACAATAAATTATCGATTACGATCGCGAGTATTAATCGACTGTGGAACACCTAATGAAAGTAATTGATCGTTCGTGTAATATACACGAAAAGAAACTATCCTAATAATGTTTATTTACGGATTTCATTTATCTCGTTTTTTATCAACCTTTTATTTACCATCGAAACATTATCACCAAGGCTTTTATAGAAACAAATTTCGATTTTTATCAATAATTCAACAACATGAATAATTAATGATAATACAATGTTTGAATCAATGAACTGAACTTCAAAAAAACTTCGTCAAGGGGTGAGATTTGAACTCTGACCCTTGGCTCATAAAAGTTTCTTATTTATCCCCTGACCTATCGATCCTGCTGCAGGTTAATTCTCAAAACGTGAACTTATCAAAGAGTTAATTACGCATTTTGATATTTCCTTTGCTAATTAAATCACCGGTACAATGTCGTCACGCGTTTCATACTGAAAATGCAAAAAAATTGTTTAAAAAGTTGATTTTTGTAAGTGTATGCTATGGGTAACATTCAAAGAAATGAATAGGCAAATGTATAACCGCGTAAGATTTAATGACAGTGCCGATTCGATGAAGTAATAAATAATTACAGTTGCAATGGTATTAGTTTGCAGGGACAAGAGGAGAGAAGCGATTTGAGGCGCATGGAGGGGAACTGGAGGCAATTGCAGACGGTTCACGTTGGAGAGGCAGAAGCGTTGATGGTATTGGTGGCGTTTGATCGGTGCATGTAACACAGTTGCTCCAGTTCGTATTAGGGCGCCACGGCGACGTATTAGTGTCGTATTATGCGCGCCTGATACAGATATTCAACGTCCAATCAGAGATCGCACTCGGTCGTGCGAATTCACAAGAAACGTGATGCCAGCCAGAAACATTTAGATTTCATACGCCGAGAAATTGGTCAAATCTATTTCAACGAATTTCTTATATTCCCCGGATTCGTGTATTTCCTCAAAGACAATTTTTTTATCTCTTCTTTCAAGGATGTCGCAGAAAAAACCTTGTTTATTAATACATTCTGGTTTATCAACGCTGATGCACTTTCTGATAAATATTTATACCGCGACAAGTTGAAATATTTAATTTGCGTTTTCTTGACAAGTTAATAGAATTTGCATAAGTTCTGTTGAAAAACTTACTTTTTTCGGCTTTTAGAATTGTTCATAACAGGTCAGTTGCCACTCTCTTACCTGAAATAGAAAACAATAAACATTAGTCAAGAAATTGTTGGACAAATTGTCTCGAGTTTGAGGTCGAAAGATTGTTTTGGGTTGAAGAAGCGGAAGGTGAGCAGTTTTTGAAGAAGTAAAAAAGTGTGACTGAGGACAAAGTGGAGTTGACAATAACAGAGAGCGGTCAGTGAGGTAGCCGGGATGAAATTGGAAAAGTCGATTTGCGCCTCGTCCCCTAACCTACGTCACGCTTTCCGCACGAAGAAGTTGCGGGAGGTGGTAGGGACCGGCGATTCGTTACGTCGGCGGAGTGAGAGTGCACTACATTACGCGTGCCTTTTTTTCACGCAACATCTCCTTACAATTGTTTCTATCACGTTTCCGACAAATTGCCTTATTAGCACTTCCCAAATCCAATTCAATTAGAAAATATTCCATGAAAGTCAGGAAATAAATCTTTCAAATACCTTATTTCTTTGAACATTTAAATTTCCCGCGCTTTTTAATTTGAATAATCGTTAAACCAATAAACAAATTGACGTACTCTAATAATTAGCTGAAAAATCAATTATATTAGCTTTTAAAATTGCTGTTAAGATATTCAATTTGGGCGCATTTTATAAATTGAAAAAGTTGTAATTAATTTGAAAATTGGCAAGATATGAAAAGTGGGTGAAGAAAAAGTATTGAGAAAAGGGGAGCGAGAGACGATAGGTGATTTGACAGGATGAATATTGGTTGAATAACGGCAATCGAGATTGAAATAACGGGCGTTTGCTGACGCACTGATCCCATTGAAAGTTCATCGTGGAATTCGCAAAAGATTCGCGCGCGGCGAGAGTCCCAGCGGAAAAAGAACGGGGAAAAGCACGTCGCGAGCGCGCACGCTACAATGCCGACGGCGTGCTGATGTAAAAAAGATGGCGCGCAAATCAACTGCGACACATAATCTGTCGTCTGTCAGACGGCGCACAAATTTTGAGTACACTCGCAAATTAAAACGCTTTCGCGGAGGCGGGGCCATGCCAGACGCGCCACTCTAGCTCCGAAGCGACTCGATTCAATGCCTCCGCGTGATTTGCGCCATTGTGAGACTTGGTGCTTTGAGCATTTAAAAGCTTTTTTTTCGCGCTTTCCTCCTAAAAAGACCACATTTTCTGTTTCTTCTCTTCTCTCCAATTAGTCAAGGCTGATTATTTCGGATTTTCAACTCGCTCCCCAAAGCTCCCGGACAAAGCGGAAACCAGTCGCTAAATCTTCTTCATTCTTTTTTACTATTTTGTTATTTTTAGTAACGATTGTATAATTTTTTTTGTTCATTTCCCAACAGTTTTTGACATCCAACCTGATTTAAATCACCGGCGCGTTACAGAATGAAAAACGAAAATAAATCAACGTCTAAAAATGGTTTCCCAAAACTATAATCGGTTGGTTCTGTTGTAAAGCTGACAGGCTGCGATTGACAAAGTGAGGGATATGTCGCTTGAATTACGGCTAAAGTGCATCATTTCGCTGCTGATGAAATGTCATCGTATCCTGTATGACCAATTCCCCTAATACTTAATGATCTTCTCTAAATCCAAAAATTTGTGTTTCACTTTGGAATCATCACATCTTTGTTAATTCTCAACTTTGCTTAGTCATCTGCTAAGATTTCAAATTAATCTAAAAACTAAAATGTTCAAAGTTCGAATTGAATGGAATCAAACGCATAAATTTGTAACAAAGTTGCAACAAAATGGTTGAAGTCGTCTCATTAGGACGCGGATCTTAATATGGAACACGCGTTCACGCTCGTTATGACGAGCAATTTGTATTTATGCGGATGTTTTTGTGCGCAAAGACAAGGTCGCGTGGTGTATTACATTTGACGAATTTGGCACGCGAGTGAGTCGCGATTTTCGCACGATTCAGCCACGCGGATCGACACATTACGCTCTCCTCCGCTCAACATTCATATCCTCATTTTTTTTCGCAGCCTCTTATCTTTTGAATTACAAAATTCATCTAATTACTTCAATCCAATTTCTCTAACCCAAAACAATCATTCGCGCTTCTTTTTTTCTACAATTATTTTTCTTTACTGTTCTAAAGTTAAATGACAATGTCAGGTCAAACAGTTCATTAACAATTAATCTAGAAATTGGACAATTTTATTTTCGTTCACGATATTGTAACACACGAGTCATTATCCTCCGATTCACAATGCCGTTGATTCATAAATTATCTTAATCACACGAAAGATTATCTCGTGCAATAAAGAAAGATAAAAAGGGCGTATCTCGAAAAAAAAACGGAGCAACGAGAAAAAAGAGTAGCCTTTTTCTACGGTCACGTGCTCGTTTTATTCCCAAATAAGTGCTGGCACTTTTAGACGCAATCAAATCAACCGGGTTGGTCACGTTTTCCTTTTTCATAAGTTTCATTCATTATTCGCAATACCCAATTTTCTTTTATGAAAAAAAAGTAAAAAAACCTGATAAGACCGTTTTGAAAAGAATTAAAGTTTTTCCTGTTCTCGCTTGTCAACTATAGTTTTAACAATGTTTGTAAATTTAAAGAAATGTACAAAAATTGTACAAGATTTTTCCAACTCTGGCCCAGTTTTGCAGAAAGGATCAATTCCAGTGTGAGTGAAAAGACGTAAAAAAAAAGTAAATAAAAAAACATTGTGTAAATATGTATGCAAGTTTGTCGCAGCGATGTGACAAAGTAATAACGTTGAAAGTGGTGCGAGACGAGCACGTTACATCTATCCAGGAAATTAAACCGGTTTGAGCAACCGAGCTAGACTCGATCCCGACACACTGTAGATAACGTAAGAAAGATACAAACAAATATGAGCGGTCCTCTCTATTTTTCAGCGTCTATCTATAAAACACGTGCTTTAGCCATAGGTAGCGCAACGAAATGTTCGACAGACCGGTCCCCGCTTATCAATTTATGCATAATCGTTGTATTCTTATTTATGTTCTGATCAAGGTGACATGCCGCCAGGTTCTGCATTGTTTAATCGTGATTTTATCTCTGGACTTTGTATCTTAATTTATTCTTTTAATCTTTTTTCGCTTCTTTTTTCAATCACAACACGAGTTTTTTTTCAATTCGCAATATCCAATTTCTATCTTTCCTCCATTTTGCTATCCGTTTGAGATCCAGTTTGAGAATTATTTATACAAACTTAAATGAACTCCAACGTTACTTTGACTCTTATCGTGAAAAGTTGCCAAGATAGGTTTCAACACACAAAAATATGTAACGAAATATTGACAGTGAGTTACGTTCGATCGTTGAAATAGTCCATTAATTGTATCAGCTTGGCTAAACAAGAAACAAGATAAAAAAAAGTTGACATTAATAAAGATGCGGTGAATTGAAATTCGGTAGCACAAAAGTTTGTCCCTTTGGAAAGTGGACAGTTTGAGATGCACATCGGTTTAAGAACAAAACTTTTTGAGCAAAAGTTTGCAGTCGATTGGGGCCATATCATAATTTATCCACCAAACTCAATCAGAGATGTTTGTTTACAGTATCGTTAACCTCATTTCCGTTGCAAAATCTCATGCATGAACATAACTCGACTGTCACGTTTGCAGTTAGTCTGACAAGTTTCGTTGTTCGAAAAGTCGATGAAATGTAAATGTAGAAAATGTTTTTCGACTGCTTCTTTCGTTATTTTGTGCTCGATTATGCGGTTCTTGTTTTTCGAAAGACGAGAAAGAAGGCAAAATAATAAAATAAGCGAGTCAACATGATGCGAGTGTAAATTGCGCTTGTTCGGGTAACATTTTATGCGCCGCTTCGAGTGTACATTGTTTCGGTAAACATGGTTGAAAATACATGAAATATATGAATGAAAGTGGCCGAGCTTTGTCAGTTGCCACGCGCGACGAGTCGCAATAAAAAGGGCTCTCTCGTCAGCATTGTGCGCTTATGAAAATGAAGATTAGGATACAACTGATGATTAAAAAGTCAGTCCGCAAAAAAACGCCGTCTAAAATAACCCATCACGTGGATCTGCCCGAAAAAACAGAACGCGGTTTTTGTTGGCATCGCAAATTATCAAACAATAGACCAAAGAGCTGTGCAAACGTTCGCTCAAAAGTACCCACATCTGATGGATGAAAAACGTCATTCTTTTAAATTCAAACTTGTTAAATATAAAAACCAGTAACTCGAATTGATGAATTTGTTTTTAATTTTAGTTTTTGTCTTTGTTCTCAGTTGTAAACTTTTTTAACGAATTAAAAATACAAAACATCTCAACGATGCTCTTCGTTCAAAACTATTTTTACAGCTATTGTGTCAGCGCCATCAATCAGAAAATTACGTTTTACAATTTTTTTTCCTCTCGCCATCAAGTTTCTGTTCGCGCCTTTCAGATCGAACTGCTGAATCGTTTTTCGAATCGTGAGGAAAAGCCGGGTCTATCATCGCGAGACAATGGGGACCAACTGAGCGACAATGAAAGCGACGTTTTGAGTATGCGGTCATAAACATACGTCGCCATTATCCTTCAGGCTGGTCAATAAAGTGCCGTTCGATTTTAGCATTTAAATTTGTCGGCGTCAATGATGGTTAAGGAAAAACCTTGATAATTACTTGCACCAGGTTACGAACGGTGGAAACACTCGAATGTCCATTTTTCTGTCACGTAGATTTAACCAGTCTGTCTTACCTGGAACAAACAAAATAGAATTGCAAATTAGTTAAAATTTCATTGAAAAACTAAAACTAGAATGAAATAATAAATAACTGAATGTTAGGAAATGTATTCTTGAGGTATTAGAGTTTTTCAGTAGATGAAAAAAATGAAAGGAGTGTAAGGATAATTGTGTCAAAGGAACGATGCGCAAGAAAAGCAAAGTTTCAAGAAGATCAACGCGCACAATCATGTCGTCTTGGGGAATTCGCGAGTTCTCAGATCGCGAGTGAAAGCTTTGAGCAAACCCTTTTCTGTGTACGTGTACGCAAGGTCAACAAGCGAGCATACGGTACTTGCGAACATTTTGTGACGAGCAGATGAAAGGACACCAGAAACGTTACCACAAAAAATTGTATTTCAATCCTTCCAACTCTTTTTATATCCTTTTTTTTTCAATGATTCGCTATTTTTTGCACCTTTTTTATTTCACCTTCAGATTTACTGTCTGATTTAATTCGTCTTCATTTTCCAATACCGTTTTGTTTGATTTTTCATTTATTGTTATTGATTTGATTGACTCTGATATAAATAATTGCTGGGAATTTGAAAATCGGAATGAGAATAAATGCAACATGAATGGACAAAGTAGCGGTCGTTAACCCATAATAACGTTTTCTTTTCTTTATTTCCTGTCTACCTGCGGTTCGTCCCCTGTAACCCTCCATCTACCGTGAATCAAGGTGCTGAAGCTCGCCATATTCGCCGTTGACCCGACCACCATATGCCATCCAAACTAGCCGTTTTAAACATCAATACACTTTTTACTGCACTGCTTGCAGCAACTTCGTTAGATTTAAAAAATCTCACTCAAAACTTCTTCCCACTCTATACTACTTCTAATTTAATACCAATTTCATTTATTCATTTACCATTCTATTTCCACAACATTTTTATTTCGTTTTATTTTTAACCGTTCAAACATTTCATGTCAACGTTTTATTATCTTTTTATGGCCATGTTGAAAAAAAAAAGAATGAAATATTGAAATTTCAAGACACACGCTGAAAAGATCGTTTTATTTGTTGATTCGATGATTTGTTACCGGGATGATTTATGGACTTGAGTAAAAATACAAAATACCTTATTAGAATGTACGTTAATGAAATAAACTTTGGATGCAAATGTCTACACGGGCGCAATAAAACTTAAGCCACGGTTCGCAGAGTTTGCAAATGAAAACTCCTCGACGAGTTGGAACTGGGATCGCGCGCGCCAGGGCCGCGGCGAATTTCGCTCGTTAAGCTGTCAGCTCGCGAGCATATTCATTCCGATTGTGTGCGTCGCGCGACTTCTTAGTACGTACATTTATCGCTGACAAATCCTGCCAACCCGTCCGCTCAGTTTTATTATTTTCTCTAACAATGACCAATGCTTTTTATTTACACCTACGCCTGGCCAATTTCACAATTTCAAATCAAAATCTTTCCTCTCCTTTTAAAAGCTTCTTCGAGCAAGAGAACATGAAAACAAAATAAAAATCGCAAGACCGAAGGATAAAATTTTAGTTGAGTGAAATAGCGGTTGCAAGATGAAAAATAGAAACGAGAGACAAAATTAAATAAGAAACAAAAAAGGGGTTGAAAAAAAATTATAGAGGATGAAATACGAGGGGAAAAAAAAGAGTCGAGTTTCGAAAAATGGGATGAATGAATAATGTGAGAAATGGCAAACAGTGACTGGCGTATTAAAAACGAAAACAATAATGTATGTGGAGAGAGATAAAAAAGCGAGCTGAAATTACTGTGGAGTATCAAATTTTTTGATTTGCACCCTCGCTCGTTCGGGAGAATGAACCGCAGACCAAGTGCGGTAATGTGTATAATTGCGACGGCAAAACAAGCGATTAAATGTATATACAAAATTATCGAGTTGGTTGTCCACCCCGTTGACCGTATTCTACCTGTCTAAATAGCTTGGCGGTAGCGTTGCAGAGTAAATAAAATATCACAATCATCGTTCAAGTAATACACTCGCCGGGGATCAATATGTGATAGCCTTTGCAGCGCTGTCCCCTCTACTTCAGTCTCTCACTTTGTCCCCCGTCTCCCTTTCTATTACACACTTCTCTTAAATAAAAGCATCCACTTGTCTTAAGCGGATATCTTCTAACTTGTAACCGCAAACAGATTTGCTAACAAAATACTCATAATTGCATAATTCCTGGAAACATTCGCACAATTTTTTGTTTACTTTCATTCTAACTTATTCAACGTTTTTAATCCCTCGTTGAAATTGTTGCGTTTAATTAATTTAAACATTTATGTAAATTAAATTCTTCTCAAGCTATTCTTCGAGAACGGTGAGTAAAATAGTTGTAAATAAATAGATGAGACGTTGCAATAAACAAATATTCGTTTGAAAAGAGGGTGGGGGGAAGTTGGCAAAGGTAGAGTGGAAGGTTTAGCCCTCCTCGGTGCCATTCTGTTTCGTTTCTTTTGTGCCGCACAATGCACACACGAACGTATTAACAAGTACCATCTACGACGAACACACAGCAGCCAAGAGCACCCTCCTGACGTTTTAACGAGATCGAGCCCCGAGTTCTTTTGCGTCGAACAAAATGACTCGCTATGATAGCGCGCGCCGGCGACACAAAAAATACTGTCAAGTTTTCAACCGGCGGTGAAGATTGTCCGTCGATTTGATTCCATTTTTTTTCTTCTACCATCTTTCTTCCCTTTTTTTAACTTTCAATTCCAAATGAAGAAACAAGTCGTTGATGCGTGTAAATGACTTTTTATATTGACGTTTACTTTGTTTCAGCAAGCGCGCTGGCTTTTCCTTTGTTTCCTCATCGATCATCGATTGCGATAGGGAGTAATTTTGTTAATGTTTTTTTTATTGATAAGTGAATCGGTCGATTGAAAAAGCCGACGTAATAACCCACGGCGACATCTATATTTACATCTGCCAAGTCGGATGAAAACATCTCACGTGGATTAGACACGAGCAATTCATTATTCAACATCCATTATTTTGTTAATAATACAATTTTTGCAACAATTATGAGTACCTTCAAAATAAAAATCCTCTTTGTTCAAATTCAAAGTTGTTCACTTTCAAACTCTCTTTTCTTTCAATTTTAATTAGAAATTAAACAAATTTGCAAAATATAATTTGCAAATATACTCAAACTTGTTAATTGGTGTTATTTGTTATTTATGATTTAAGAAAAAAGATAAGAAGTGGATGAAAACTAATTAGAAAGTCAGAAAGAATTAAAAACCAATGAAAGAGGAGAAAAACAAAGCAATATTTTGCGGACCGAAATTAATTGCACAAGTGTACAATGTTATTTAACACAAGTGTATATATTGTGTGCACGTGCGTGCATAAACACGTCGGTAGTCGTGGAGAACCCGTGCGCTTACATGCAATGCTGAATACATATGCACAAAGCAGCGGATATCAGATAAATCAAATACAAGCAGGTCCGATACGCGAGCTCTCTCGTGCACATACGCAAACGTACACCGAAAATCCATGTACAAACTCATATATCGCCAATGCAAAACAGTGCATAAATATTCATCCCACTTTTTTTATGCAACAATAGACTTTCAAATTTTGTACATTTCCAAATGACATTTTTCACAACCGTCGAGACATTTTTTAACACTCGAAGCTAACATTTTTATCGGTCAATTAGAACAATGCATTAAAAAAAAAAATAAACCAAGAGAAGAAAATAAAAGAGGTTACGATCTCTTTACATCAAATTATGATTGATTTTTCTTCCTCTCGAGATAAAAGTTTGAAGGAAAATAAAAAGTTGGGTAAAAAGATGTTGGTGGGTAAAATTGCACAATTTGGTTTCATGTAGTTGAAGACTGAAATTTGAATCGCATCGATAAGCGCGCATCTGTGTAAAGGCCGAGAAGAAGAAGGTTTGCATAATAATTTCACTCGGTGCAATACTTTCTATCTCTAACCGGTATGAGGCTTTCTAGTTAACATTGGACTCGGCTACTCTTCAGCGAATGACGTGTAAAATGCTCGTTCGCATTCTCCATCGCGCTCTGTCCTTTTCTATCGACCATCTCTCTCTTCCCTCGCTGCGCATTTCAATCGTAAGTGTGCAAAAAAAGGTGCCCTAATTGGTTAACTAATTCATCAGACCTCAAATCATCAACGTTTTTCTTCAACTAACACATTACAGTTATCTGTGCACAATTCTACAACAAATTTGTCCTAGTGCAAATATAATAATTGTGATATACAAGTCAGAAATGCTTTCGCACCAAGCGACGCTTGTTTTGATTTTGTTCTGGCAACTTGGCAGAATATTCTCGGAGTATCTGGGACGCGGAAATTGAGACGCGATTTCCGTATCAATTTTTTTTTCACATTCTTTCATTCTTTGAACAATTACATTAACATTTATATTAACTTTATAATTTAGTCAGATCACTTTAATAATTGTAATTGGTAAATAACAAAAAAGAGGACAAACTTGAAAACAATTTTAATTTCAAAAAGCTTGACTGAAATTGAATTGAAAAGTTGTTGAAGAAAATCAAACCAGTTGGAAAAGGTGCACAAAAAGGAGGGAAAAGTAGTCGCAACGCTGATTGGATGATTAATAAAGTTTATCAGATTTTGAGGATTTGGCGTTGGAGCACAAATCAAGAGGAATCTTGAATGAAGTGGCGTTTGATAAAGTTTAGGATTGTGATTCTCCGACATTTAACTGTCCATGACTAAACGCCGAAAAGCGTTCGCAGAGAAGTATTTGGAGCATCGGTGCTTGGCCTGTGTTTGTCTTTGTTTCACCGACGCTTCTTTGCGACAAAGCAATAACACCCAGAGGACAGCACTTTGCGCTCCACTCAATATTCTAACGACATGTCAATGCAAACAATCATCGCTGTGTACATACACCTATTAGCAGTCTAATCAATTACAGCCTTTTTACCACATTTCAAGTTTTATTACAAATTCGTTCGTTCTGTTATTTTCCTTTTTCTTATCTCCCTCATTATTGCAATGTACATTTTTCATTTTCTCACAAAGTTGCAAGAATTTGCAAAAATTTTCATCGTTTAAATAAAACATGAAAGCAGAATCTTGAGATTGATACATAAAATATGAATAATACAAAATCATTACACTGTAATTGAGTATTAAAAAAGTGATAATCTCGACGTAACGAACCTAAAGACAACAATTAGTATGACAAGGTGTAATTAATAACTTCAAAAGTCAGTATTACGATCAATACGGGGTGTTTTATTTTCTCATTTAAATAAATGATAAAAAAAACTCAATCTTTGTCGGACGAATGATATATATTTTTCTTCGCGGAATAATTGTTAATGCAGTGCGGTTGAAGAATCGCTCGATTGTTTGTATATGAAGTCCGTGACTTTAGTCTTGATGTATCACCTTAATATTTTATGAGGAAAGATCTACAAGCTGAGAGAAGGAAGTTATACCAATTGAAGGTTAACTGGTTTACAATTACGAGAAGTTACATTGAGAAAAGTCAGCAAAATTGTTATCTTATTTTTTCTTTCAAAACCTAGACAAAGCTTTCAACAATTCTAGAAGTCTTCTAAATTATGACACCAGAAGGACCAACAATTTTGACTGCACTTAGAAGAACCGAGTGGACGAATTTGTCCACTTGTGTTTATAATGAATATTCATAAAAGAATGGTTTTATATAAAGTTAAATAGAACACCACTTGAACAATGAATATTTAAATTTACTTTAAATCTTTGACGTGAATTGCACTGTCATTAAACGTTTCTAATAACAAATTTTAAATATAGATTTTGACTTTAGTTATCAACTTATAACAAATTAACTAGATTTCTTAATCAACCAAGTCATAACTCTATCCAATGAGTAGAAAGACTATAAAATATTAAAATCTAAAACATTTCAAATCATGCAAATCTGTCTGTCTATCGGTTCTTCAGGTACCAAGTCCAAAAGTTTACCATTTTGGTAAGAGTGTGAGAGAATTTGAAAAGAATCAAAGACGCAATGATTTTGCAAAAAAAAGGAAAGCAAAGTAAAAGAGTTAAAGGGCGTGAAGGATGTTTGTACGAGTGAAGTGGGTGTTTAGTGTGAGGCAGGTGGACTAGAGTGATCTAGGGAAGTCGAAGTGACACCTATGAGAGTGAAAGAAGCACGGCCATGGCAGAATTGGACGCGCTCACGTTCTCGGGCTAGGTGCATAGGCCGGTTTTGGGGCTTACCGTGGTTTCCTCATGGTTGAATAAAAAGGAGCGTGAACCTGGAGACCGCTGTCACGTGCCGAGACTCATGGCAGCGCCTCCCCCCACCCGTGGGTGTGCAACCTTTCAAGACGACAACAATCGCGTCGTTTTGTGCCGCGCGACAAAACTATTGGCAACGTCGCTTCCCAACCTATTCTTTTTCTTTTCGTGTCTCTCTCTGTCCTTCTGACTCACGCGCACCGCCGTATTAGGCCACAGTACACAAGTCAACCACTCTCATGTCAATTCGCAAAAGCCTAAAATTAATCGATTCGATTGCTCGGGCCCCTCACTGTCCCATCTCTTGTCACACAATGTTTTTTACGAGCGCCGACATGTCATGGCGGCACGTTTTCATATTCCACCACCGTCGGGAGGGGACAAAACAAAAACAATTATCGGCGTACGTTGTCGAAAGAATGCGAAAAAGCAGCAGCGCGAAATAAATGTGCGTTTAGTGCCCCCTGGGCCGCGCGCACCTCGGTGCAACGTACACACAACGTACACACGCCGCGAGAGAGAGAGACAGACGCTATGCAGGCTCCCTCTATGTGTCTGCGACAGCGCGCTCTGTCACCGAACGATGCGCGATAAAGTTACGCTCGTATGCGGCAATCTCGCGATCGCATTATCGCGACAGTTGACGGCCTTTCACCGTCCCACGGCAATGTCACTTCGACACCAAACTCTCACTTGCTCGCGGAAGCCATATTGCTTGGATCGCACGACCAGCGACATTCGGCCCGTCCGTGAGCGCACATAACAGAGCAGCGCTGCTGTGCCGCCGTCTGCCTATCAATAGTGGGGGGCACCCGCGCGCCAACAAACCCAAGCAACCGACCTGGCATCTGCTGGCAAATCACTAACTCTCCAAACCACCATCAAACGCGACCGATAACTTTAATCCTATAAACGCTTTCCTAAGATTTCGCAATTATACACTCCCCCTTCCTTCCTTCCTTCCTTTGTTGATAACAAATGTCTTGTTATTGTTTTGAATCGACTTGTCAACGCTGATCAAGGATTCGATTTCGTAAACAATCAATGTTTGATTTTGAATTTTTCATGTTTGTAAACAATGTAACTGGTTTATTTTGAAAGTCATTGTAACAAAAAACCACTGGTTTTCCATTTTTCTGCAGTAACAGTCAATGGTTTGTCATTTGTTTTTATTTGTCAATGCTGATCTGGGTTTTATTTGTACGCAATAAGGTCATGCATTTTTTAAGCATTGACAAGATTCATAACGAAAACATCATCCCTGGTCCAATTTCTTAATAGAAAACAACGTAATTTTATTGTTATTTTGTTTAGATCAATGTCGAAGTTTTGCAATGTTGTAAACAATGTTTGACATTCTATTTCAAAGGTCAATTTTGATGAATCTTCAAATTTGAATTCAAATTTTGTCAACAATAACGAACAATTCTAGTTGCACAGTTGACTTTCAAAACGAAAAGATCATATGTTAACTACGTTAACAAAGGTCAAACAATTATTTGTTTCATAAGTACACAGCATCCGTTTTTTACTTGAAGACGAATAATTAAATTGTGCATGCATATTTTGTGAAAAAAAGGAAAAAGAAGATAAAACTGTCAAATTTCATCAGAGATAATAAATTGGATTTGCTCTGAATATAAAAATAAATGAATTCAAGTCAGAGTGTGTTTTACGGAAGATGATATACTTTGATATACACTTTCCGATTCCTTTGCCACACGGCATTCAAAAAATAAGCACGTTTTCAAAGTTGAGAAATCGCGCGCTCGAATATTGCGTGACGTCATTTGGTTCCCGTGCGGTGTGCTTATAATGGAATATAAATGCAAAATCTGAGCGGCAGAGATGTTTTACAAGTTCAATCATGATGTAAATTATAAACACAAGTTGGTGTTCACGCGAAAACTTGATGATTAAATCGAGTCCTTTTTTTATTCAGAAGAAGTACATTAGACTTATCATCAAAAATCCACTAATAGACACAACTTTGCAAAAATGAAAAACAACCAAGACTGAACAAACAATAATTTTGAAGTTAAATACAGAGTTGTACAAATATTCAACTGAAAATTGAACAAAAATGTAGACTCAATTTACGATAATTAACTTTTGATTGTTTCTTTTAGAACATATTCAAGTATGAATTCATGCAAATCCTTATTTTTGTGCAACTGAATGTCATAAATTATTGAAATCCAATTCATTTGACATTCTTAAACTTTTGGTCTCATTAAATAAATAACAATTTGTGAGTCTGTGTCTGATAATTAAATAAATAATTGAGATTCAAATAGCGCGCTGAGGATCTCCGCAGACACTGTTTTATTAAAAATCGTCGCAAGACCTAAAATACACGGTTCGCGAGATAACGCAAACAACTTCCTGTTATATGCATTTATTTCTGGCTCGCGGTTATCGCTCAGTACGCCCCTCTTTCGCCGTTTCGCTTGTGTTTCCAACCACCTTCTTTTTTTGATTCTTTCTTCCCCGTTCGAATGTCAGAAATTCAGGACAACGGAGTCGTCTTGCACTAATCGAGCTATTTTTAAGCCGCGTCGCACTCACAAAAAACAATGTTCGGCTTCGCTTTTTTTCATTTTTAATTCTCACCCAACATTACCAGTTTTGTCACAATAACAACACCACGCACGTTTTCGGACACATTATTGTCGACTCTTGGACAATAAAAATTGAGACACAATAGAAGAAGCAAAAAAGTAAACAAAAAATTGAGATACATTCATTAGACCTGAGCATGCTCAAATAACGAGAAGCTAAAAATAATTCGAATCACCTTATTGCCTTGGCATCGTTTCATAGAAGAAACAAGTCATACAAATTGCACCGCAATAGACGTCGAACTGTATTGAAACTGCATTAGCGAATGTGATTTCTGAACGTTTTCATCAGTTTTTAGAAGAGGAGTTAATTGCAAACTAGTTTCCAAAACAGCTTTATGCATCCGATTTAACTTTTGTAATTAATTTTATGTCCAATATGGAAATCAGAATTTCCAAATTGGTGTTTAAAACTCCAAACTGAACAAAATAAAACATTCTTGTTTTTTTTTAAATATTCGTCTGCTGAAAACAGCGCTTAAAAAAATAGTTAACACTAATTTGACAAACTAAAACTAAACTCAAATTTTTAATTTCCTCCGAAATTTTCTTTGTTCGCCTTGGGAAAACTGCCAGTAAGTGAATCTCTGCTTGATTATTTGTTTTTATTTATTTACTTCCTTTGTGTTCAAACAGTAAAGGTATATCATTTCACTTTCGAACGAAATGTATAATCGTACAAGCAAAAGCTGCGATGACAACAAACAGCAAACGCGATGAAAGGTAACGCGAGCTGTGAGGTTCGATTAGAATTGCTGATTTGCAAAATTCAACAGCGGTCAATCTTATTCATAAGCGCATAAGCAGCGCGGGCACAAGATGTGGGTGATAAAGAGCGACAATAAGTACTTGCGCATACAAGTGCGACGTGTGTACGCAAGTTGGAGCAACAAGTCTTCTCATCAATGGTAACATTTCTCTAGCATGGTCTTTACGTCATCTATGACGCATGACCTCTATGCGACGTCACGCAGGCGCGACCCACCGGATGTGACATCCACGGTTCCTCCTTCACATACACATTGACACCAAACACTTTGACATTCCGATCAATTATTAGAATCAATCCAAATAAGTAAACAAAAGAACCATCCAAATGTCAAGTCTTTAATCATTGTAAATTTCAACTGTTCTCGATTTTCTTGTTGTTTATTTGTAGCTTTTTATTAAGCTTTTTGCAGTAATTTCATAATAACATTATTATCTGAAATCAATCTTGGAAAATACGTTGCTTCAAAGTTTTACTAGGAGGGAAAGAGTTAATTTGAACTTCATTCTTTCAATAAATTAGACCTGATAGAAAAAATATTGAACGAAACAGCCAGAGCTTGTTTTTATGGTTGGAAGAAGAAAAGTTTTGTTTAAATAAGTAATCGAGTCCCGCCCCGGTGGGAGAGCTTTATTCAGGGCGCCTTAAAGAGCCAGGGCGCATGGATGAGATCCGTTAACTGTTCGACGGATGGGGCTGATTAACATAATCGCGTTTCTCTTCGCTTATTCATCGGGATTGCTTGACACGAATGACCGTCAAATAATTCACAAGTCGCGAATTAACTAAAATGACAATCTCCACTAAATCAGCAATTTGTTGACAATAATCAGGCACCAAAACCCAGACTAAACTTTGGAATCAAACAAAAAAACATAATTCGTGGAAACAGGATGCAAATATTGCAGCGATTAAATCAAGATTATCGAATAGTTTGATCAATTCATAAAAAAACCTGCAACAGTAGTGAAAAGCTTGGACGTCATTAAACGTCAGTTAATGGGCAGTTAATATTCCTGACGTTGGGCATTACGAAAACAATTTGAATAAAAATTACGACCTAGAACAGAAATAAATTCAAGGACAAGTGTATCGCGCGGCAGACCCCGTAATTGCACCCCATTTCTATATCACACTATTACTCTCATGGCAATTTCTCCTTTATTACTGCCAACGACACGAGATAAGAAAGTTGAACAGCGAAGCTCCTCTCCCGTGATCCGCACATGTTCGTGTCTATACTTTTATGATTATGTTTACTGGCCAATAACTATTACAATATCAATCATCCTCTGACCATTATAATTTCATCTCGTAAATAATTGATATTCATCCGAACAGATTCATTATTAAAACAAAAAAAAAGGTCGCCTGACAAAAATGCTCACTAAAATACTGTATCGACGTTGATGCTATAAAAACGGGCTTTGTTTTTTTGAAGGTTGGAAAATAACTGAATCGCTTTCTGTGCTTTCAGAGAGAAATCAAAAGACGCTTGAAATGTTATTATTTAGTTGAAGGAAAAGAGAAAGGTGAGAAAAGTCAAAAACTGCTAGGAGGACGTCGCGATATTTTCATTTACGATTCGAGTCATTGTGTAGGTATGAATGATGCGAGACATGCCAGCACCTTTTTGCGACGGCGAATGGCATAAAAGTGAAGGCAAAATAAAAGGGGAGAAAAAAAAGAGGAAAAGACAAAATGGAGCGAGGAGAAGAGAGGGCAAAAGGGATGTATGTCCGTGGTCGTTTCTTAGTCTGCGAAAGCGGCTCATTGACCGAACAGTGTGCTGCGGCATGGCGCCTCTCTCTATTGATTTCCTACAGAGGGGGTAGTAGTGCGCTACTGGCTGCTACCGCTCGCTACTGTCTGCTCGCTAAAACGATCATGTGACTTCGACCAACGTTTACATTCGTCGCTTTCAACTCTCATTTCAAAACACTCGCAATAATACTCACTTTTGTTTATCTCATCGCATTTGCTCTCTCTCTTTTTTTGTCTTTCTTTCATCCTTTCAATCCCCTCAAAATCCAATTTCCCACTTTGCAAATTTAATAATGAAACATTCATTAATTAATGGGGGATATAAATTTCGATCAAATGCTAATGTAATTTAATCAGCTGGTTGATCGTGTGATTACAACTAATTACGATAATGATATATTATTGGCACCGATCTCATAACAAGTTTTCAAAGCTGAAAATAAAAACGCCGAGATAAAAATACAACCAACGTTATGAAGCATTTTTTATTCATAGCGTGATTGCGGGATTTTCAAATGAACGTTTTCGTTTCATGTTTCTTTTTGTTCGTTTGATTTCTTTTTGGTAAATTCAAACGCATGGCTTTTGGAAGAGAAAATTGTTGAAATGAAGAGGTGGACGGGTGCATCAATACGTCATTAGCGGCGCGTAACAAGTGTACTGAACGATGGAGGAAAGAGTATATAAGAGGAGCGGGTTTTCTATAACAGATTGTGAATTAATAGGGAAACGCAGAGACAGAGGGCTCGAGGCGCGTGGGATGCGGCTGAGCACCGACATAGGTACGTCGCGCTGATGCAGATACGAATCGCGCGCACCAGCGCCCGTTGTTGCGAGAATAGCTCTGCTCGATAACGAATACTACGAGTGACGTCAACAACCCCGCAATCATTTGACGTGTTGCTTGCTCGTGCGTTTACGCATACAGCTTTTATCAATTGGGTTAACAAACCAGTCAATTGTTTTCAACTGAATTAACCAGTTTTTCTTTTCTCTCATTCGATAAAACATTAACAAAAACCAATGACAGTTTATTTGTTCACGCTTTCCTAACGGTATTTTATTTTTACCTTTTCATTGATAAGTTTTTGGACTATTTCAATAAAACGTTGTTTTTATTTACTATTTGGTTAGTTTACTGTACGACAATTTTGAACCTGGTATTTTTGTCACGCTTGAAACATGTTTTGTTATCAACTGTACACTTGGGTTAATAAAATGAAGTTGTTTAAATAAATTAGATGGAAAAAAAGGTGTGACTGAACAATGCAACACAAGTTGGTACCGATTGGCATGGTTTCATGTGGAAAAGTAGTTGACAAAAAGGTGTACGAGTTAGTTGAAAACTCGTCCCATGGCTTATCAAGAGTGGGCATTGAAAAGAATCAAAGGTCACCTCAAATTTATTACCAGTTCGACTAACGCTTTACGTATATCTATCCCGGATCAAAATAGTCGGCTCATTAAACCACTCGTGGATATATTTCTGAACGTTAAATTTACTTCTAATCTCGGCTCCGTGTTCAGCTCAATTTTTATTCGCTAAAAGACAAAGAGAGGGAAAGAGAAAGAGATAAAAACAAGCGAGAGCAAAATATAAAAACCTTGATACGATATGAAACGAACTTATTTCTAAGGTCGACGAAGATGTCAGAGCCACCGTATACTTTTTGATGAGAAATTTATCTAATTTTCTCCCGTCGACCTTCGACCTATGGGATCAAAAATCGGAGGTCACGTCATTTGTTTAACAGATACAAAAGACCAACATCTCAGGCTGAAAATTGGAAAAATTTTCAATTCAAAACTGAACAAGTTTATAAACAAATTTTATGTGCGTCAATAATTTTTGGAAGAAGAATTATTATTGACACTTGATTTTAGAAAGTGAAAGAAACGACTGGTTGATTAAGCAGACCGAATTTTGAGTTTGAATAGATAAATATTTATGGCCGGTTGTGATTTATGCGACTTTTTGATAGTGATGAATTGACCCATATCGTAGGTCAGGTGAAACATGACTATCTAATATCAAATTGTTTGTTCTTTTCTATGTCTGGTTTTATTCAAATGTGTATCAAATTTGTATTAATTTGTCCGCGATAAAGGAAGCACTACGACAGTGAGCTTTGAATCTCATTATAAAAGTATTCTATTGTCCAAGGTCGACTCAGTCCAGTAATTTCATTTTTTTGCTCAAACAAAGAAAATCCCTGGATTAAGCGAACTAATCAATTGTTATTCACTGATCAGTCCATGGTTATATGTGCAATTGTAAAAAGGAAAAACGCGCGACAACATTTTTGTTCATTAGATTTTGGATCTGAGTGTGGAGATGGACAGAAAATTGTTTATGAGGAGAAAAAAAAGTGCTCCGACATGGATATTTCGTAGGGAAAAGGATGAGCGAAGCCAGATCGTGGATCCATTTGTACGGATTAGCAGGAGATTTCGAGCGGCCGATGTCGAATCAAGAAATGCAGTTCATTGGCCAGGCGAGTTGTCGCCTTGAAGTCGAACGCTACCACGCCGCCAGGCTGCCAGGCAGACGGCTCTTTTTGCATTCCAAATGCATGTGCGTAGATACGCGCATTATACAATACTTATTGTAACAATTTACAAGTTTTTATAATTTCCTAACGAAAAACGAAAACAATTTCCAACTCATCTTCTTTGTTTCGCAAAAATCCAAGGACACATTTGTTAGCACGAATTTGAATTACAAGTGTAAAAAAAAGGTGATAAAAATAGAACTGTTGAATTTTCAAGGGGATTGAACTTTTATTTGGCCTGACAAATTTCGTTCTAATCTCTTATTGATTTCGTTTTGTTCATGATGGTTCGAGGGGCAATTTTATGGACATGTCGAACCGAATAAAGGTTTGAATAAAAAAAGCTCCGATGTGCGAACGTGTTAAAGAAATCATTGGGAGTGATTTCATTTTCGATAAAGCGGGGGAGAAGCCAGCGAATCCACCAAGTCGAGGCACAAAGTAGTTCATACTTTGGATAAATTTAGCTACGGGAATGTTTTCTTGTCGCGCATGCAGTCATATCTCAGCACAACAAAATACCATTCAAAATAAAGTTGCTATAGAAAATTGCATTCCACAATAAAAAGCCCAAAACAAACAATAAAACACCAAACTTATTTGTAAAATAAACAACATTTCAAAAAACCTTATCAAATATAGAATGCAAAAATAATTTGAAAACAAGTAAGTGAAAACAGGTGAAAATGGATCGCGGCTGATTCTGCGCAGAATTATAAAAAAATTTTGTTGTTGGGTGTGTAATTTGGCGGATGTTGAGCGAAGGCATATAATGGAAGCGCATTTTTCGTCGACGACTGAAAAAGGAAGAAAAATAGGGGTCGACTAAAAACGGAAAAATGGAGGATGAAAAGTGGCATCGCCGAGGCGGACAAGGACAGAGCGAGAGCGTTACACTTGTTCGCCGGCTGCTTGGCATTCTCGAGAGTCCGATGGATCGATATAGTACGTCGCGTTATCGAGTCACACTCTGCGCCGTCACTTGCATCCGTCTGTGCGTGTGTGTGAAAACCCACCGATTTCCGACGCTTGATAACATTTTGCAACGAAATTTTGCAGAAAACGTTTCCTTCAATCCTTTATACTTTTTTACCTCTCGCATCGCACGAACAATCTCAATGCACAGCCAAACAAACGTAACTCGATATTTCTCAGTAATTTTCCTACTAAATTTCATTATTACGTCACTAAAAAACCTATTACTTTAAATAGCTTAGTTAATCAGTTTTTATTTCAATCTTGTAATGATAAAGTCGACGTCTTTGGTTTCGAATGGCAAGATTTATTAAGTGGAAATAATGAAAAGTCAACATTTCGTTGTTTCGAACAAAAGACAACGATGAGTGGTTGTAACTCCATTTTGCAAATCTAATTGTTCGGTTCCAAAGTTTGTCCACGGTCCATGCAACGATTCAATTATGGTAAACTACTTGATCTGATACCAGGGCGAATTTCGAGCTCACAGGCTCATTCTCCCTAATGCCGTAATTGACTTTTACTCAACAATTACGCATCAGTTGAATTTTTATTTCCCAAAATCAGAGGATAAATCTGAGCCGTTTAAATTCAAACAATTTCTGAATCCAATCAAATGAATCCCATCAAAATAGCCGTTGAGTTTAAAATAACCGAGAATTATTCTAATAAGAAATGAATGCTAAAAGAGAAATCATTGCAGATTTTCCATCGACAAAAATACGTCGCTGATCGTCCTGGTTCGCGTCGAACAACGGCCATCTGGTCTAATTCAAGCTGTCATTTTGAGGTCAATGCTGCAACGCGCGTGTGTGGGTTCTAATGAAATGATACCGAACAATATGAAGCAATTTTTGTTAACGAAAAGTCACTTCTTTGCGCTCAACAGCGAGCTTTTTCTTGTCTTGTAAAATCACTTGTTAATTTATTCCTCGGTTCTCTCATTGCGTGGATTGTGCAACAATTTTTCATTTTCCATTTTTGTGGCCTTCAACATCTGTGAAATTCTTGAAGAAAACTGCTACTCGCTTAGATCCCGTTACCCAATTGCCGTGGTATTTTACATGAATGCGTGGGAAAGTCAACAATTTTAACCCCATTAACGAGCTTTCAATTACATACCCCTTGAAAAACAGCTTCTCGTTCCTAACACTTTTTTATTTCAACATTTTTGTCCAAAGTTTGGTCTTTATCATTTTCGTTTTACTTCTATTGTTTTTATCAATTGAATGTTTACTTTTTGCAATTTGCATTTTCGATTATATTAATAAGAACATCTAACTAAAAGAAAAAGACAAATGAATTCGGACGATGGAGAACGAGTTCAAATCGAAGGTTTAATTTCGTTTGAGTACATATTTGATACGAGCAAAGGGTTACAAAACCAGAGCCATAAATGGATTGAAAATTGCACGGAGACAAAGCAAAGCTAAACCAGATTTGAGAACGGAGAAACTTGGATTTATTTCACTTGAAAGTTTCACTTTTCTATTGTAATCAATAACTCTATCGTCCCGCCATCAATTATACATTTAAGTACAATCAACATAATTATATCCACCTTGTTTAAAAGTTGCATCACTAAATACCATCTTCCACGATTTCGCAAACTTAATCTTATATTATACTATTTCGAACGCAATGAAAAGTGTACGCTTTGATTAAAAAATTCCTCAACTCTTAAAATTAACTTTTCCAAAAAGAACAAAACACGATCAAACTGTTTTAATTTTTCTTCTGCGTTTGCTCGCTAAAAGTTTCAAGATTGACTTTGCTTTAATTTTCTTTGTTTAAACTAAAAAACATTGTCCATTGTTTTGTACTTCAGTATTATTCATACGGAATTGAGAGGTTAAGTTATGTTTTATGAAATTGATGTTTATGAATTTGTTTAACAATATTTCAGGAAGCGATTTGTTTTAGTAGGATGGGCGTTGTTTGCACCAAATCTTCGATGCATCAACATCGGGACGAATGAGGCCACGCGTGCTACCGTCTTCTTGTGAGACTTTCACCTGCACGCATATAGCCTGCGCTCAACATTCATTCCCTCGGCCTCTAAACACAAGAAAAACTATAAAACCACGAATACCGACATTATCATGGTTAACACGTGAAAAATTCATGTTACGTCAAACATTACAGAGTTCAATTTTCCGAGCCTCTGTATAGAAATTTATCGACTTTCTTATAACCACGTAAAATAATCACATTTGTTCGTCCTTTTTTTATTGAGCTTTCAGCAAATTTTTTATCGAATATTAGCTCCAACAATTTTGCACGAATTTTAAATATCATTTGAATCTTTGTTCAGGATGTTTTTTAGTTAACGTTTAATTAAAAAGTTAACATTGCTCTTCTTACTTTTAGTTTCGAGCTTTTTAAAAATAGTACGGATTGATAAGTTTATCAACAAGAAAAATTATTATGAAACCACTGAATAATTCAAACTCGGCTCGTAAAAACTTTCTTACGCGTTTCAATTTAAAGGCAAATATTATCGGTGGAAAAAATGGCTAGGAATCGGTATCTTATGTGAAAAATATTATCCACATATTTTGCGCCGCCAAAGACTCGAGAAAGTGTGGCCGATTATGCATGCACACGGGATTCTGAATTTGCGCGAAAGATTAGTGCGTATTTGTGGTAAACAACCTTCGATCATGACTGGCTGCAGCTCTGATTGATTGCCATTCAAATCGGAATGAAACAAAAATTACCAACAAAAAAGTCTAAGATACATTTTTGCAATACTAATAACAAAAACTTTGAAACAAAAATGTTTCTCCAAGAAAATACAAAAAAGAAAATGAAATATCACTAGGAAAGAAATTGTAACAACGAAACAAAAGAATAACTGAATGAAACAGTTGAATTTGGCAGTATGAAATTATTCAGTTAGCTTTCTTTGTTTGTATATTTGTTGTAAGATCCAAGTCAATGCTCCGAAAGAAAGTTTTGAATTGCTCACAATTTTTCCGAGAAAACTCTCTGCTTTATCTCATGCAAACTTTTTTAAATTCGCAGATAAAAATGTGAAGTTGAAATTGCAATGAAAATTATGAGCGAGTGCCATTTTTTTCATTTGCACGATTATTTTTGTTAAAAAGAATCAAGCAACGGTTATCATAAAGGTAATGAAAAATAGAAAATCCTATGAAGGAGTCCTTAATTTGATTTATAAGTTTGCCCAGTGACATGATAAGTTAATTTGTTAATGGAACTTTTTATTAGTCTGTAAAGTACAGTTACCGGAATGAAAAAAGCATCGGTAATAATAATCAGTGGAAAGTATCAAAGTAACCGCGCGACGCGAAATATTAATATAATAAAAACGTCTGAGGTATGTCGACAATGTCAATACCGAAGCTCTCTTTCTCTCTCGGGCCGATCAAAATTTGGTCTTTCAATGTTGCATTTATCGCAAACTTAACGCTTCGCTTCGTCAACAAGTTTTTCATCAGAAAACACAATCGTTATCTTAAATAAAACGCCGCGTCAATTGCACGAATTCTCATACGGAAACCCAATTCAATTTCTTTTTACAACCTTAACAATATGTGTGTACTTTTCGTTGCTTTTCTTATAATTCGATTCCTCACTGAACCTCACTAAATTGTTATTACTACGAAAATACATTATCGGGCAAATAATGAAGCATTAAATTGAGAAAAAAAATAAGTACAACTTAAAAAAAGTGACTGAAAAAGTAAAAGAGAAAATTGACGGCTTTTTTTTCTCCCTCCTGAAATTCTCTAAAACTTTCTTATTATACAACCGCAAACTTTTGATTTCTCAAAAGTTTTACACTATTAATCAGCGGATCAACTTTTTTTTCCTCCCCAGCTGATAATGTTTTAATGCGCAAATCGAGGAACCAAATCTGCAATCATTCAGTTGAAAATTGATTGAAATGTCTATATTCAGTTCAGTGTATTTTCATTCGAAGAAACATTGTTCCAAGTGTAAATGTGTATCACGAAGAAGAAAAAAATTTATCATGTCAGCTTATCAGGGCCCGAGTAAGCCGAATGTAAATACAACACAAAGGAGAAGAAAAAGACAATGAACGTCGTCAAATGGTATTTAAAGTGCGATGATTATGATGGTTGACGTGATTTTTGTACGCTCCGACCCTGCCCCAGATTCAGCGTATAATCATCCACAATGGTGTTTAGAATGCCAACCGGCCGAAATCACATTTTTTTTAATTCTCACAAACGGAACGATTGCGCGAACGTGTGTTGGCTAATTTTTATAACTCATTTCTCTTTCTTTTGTCAGGTGATTTCGTAACTACGATTTTTAATTGAAACAAACAGGCTATAAAAAAGTCTTTCCTAATTCAATTTATAAATGAAAAAAATTGGTTTCGATACATTTTTCAACTCACTTTTTTTTGTAAAATAAACCGTAATATTTGTTTAATAATGTTATCATGTATTTGTTTTCATTATTTGGGTTTTTCAACTTAATCTTGTGTATTTTGTGTTTCTTAAATTTTGCACAATTGATGACTGCAAGAAACCAATCGTTTTTGTTAGAAAAATGGACGATTTGATGTAATTTTCTTTGTCGTATGTTTTAATGAACAAATTATAGTTGATGACGTTGGTGTATTTCATGAAACTGGACGAGTGGTTACAATGATGGATTGGTCATCAATGACGAGGTTGATGTAACGTATCTAGAAAGCGCATGTGACTAATCAGAATCGATTAGTCTAGTCGCGAGGAGATATTCGTGATCAGCGCGATTCTGAATTCAATCATCTTAATGACATAACAATAATAGACAGTGAATCAAATTCGCGCGAAACCGGATTAATAGTCGTGCATTTTCATGCCGCCAAACTCGCATTCTAATGTAGCAGTCGCGCGCGTCTCTGACGATGACGACGTATTCTAAATGCGTACCAAGTGTTATGAAATATTAAAATTGCACGTTATCCGTAACTTATTGTACCGTTTGACAACGAAACGCTACCTCACCATCTTCGTTTTTTATTCTCAAAAATCATTTTTTCTCAGTTTCAGTTTTTATTTCATTTTCATCTTTTCAACTTTTTAGTCAATTTGTTTCTTATAGCTTGAAAAAATTAAATTGTTTTAAATGTTTTGAATTTGTTTTGACTTTTATAATATTATATTTAATACATATTCCACACGCAATTTTTCTTTGCTAATCAATTTGATAGTGCTAAATTTAGAGTTTGTATTAAGACAAAAAAATTCTAATCGTTTCATAATTTGCAAATCAACAGAAATAAAACGTTCATGGTAATTACAATTAAATAAACGTTAAATTTGTCGAGCTTATTTTGCCGTTAAGATTCAACCGAACGACTTGATTAAACCTTTCGACCACATTCGATTGATAAGTTTATCTTTTATCGAGTTTGACCCACATAACATTTTGCCACAACCAAGAGACTTAAGTAATTCGACAACTGTTTAACAAAACGTACAATTTTCGACACTTCAACAAACACAAAATCACAGACCTTAGTATCTTTTAACTTCCTAAAAAATCTTTTCGTAAAAGCATTTCAAGTTATCAGCAAAATTTTAAATTCTAGATTCAATATTTGTTAGGTCAAATAAGTTTAATTGGAACGTCAAACTTGAAATCGAATTCGATATTGTTTTGAATGAATTGAAATAGCTTTTAGAATACTTCTTTTTAAAACGCGACAATTCCTTTGTTTTGTTCCTCTTGATTAATGACCAGTCGCAGGTACAAATAATAATAATCTCGTATGACGCAATTTAGATAGTCAGATTGTTTGGCTTTTGAATAAAGATGTTTGCGATGGTTTTTGATAAAAACAACAAACGACATTTTGGAGAAGAAGTTATAAAAGTGGTCTATTTTAAGAGCTAAACCAGTTTGATTTAAAATACGTACTTTCTCAGTTGGGAATAGAAAACGGATATAGGTAGTTGTTGTTAGGTGCACAGATGGCAGTATTTATCTGCCTCATCTATAAATGATTTTCAAACTGCTACTAAGATACTTGTTGCGAAAACAACACAATTCAAAAGAACCACTCGACTCTTTCCCCCTCCTCGTTAATCATTTTTTTTTCCGCAAAATTGCAAAATTGTTCAAACTTTTGGTTTCAACTCGTTTGAACTGTCAGTTTTTAAAATGATGTAATTTGACTTCGTTTGAGTTTCAATGATGAAATGTTGGAAGGATTTAAAAGGCATAAATGCTTGTGGAAGTTGATGAACGGTAATTTGATCGTCGAGCGATCCGATTGATTGAAAAGCAAAAGTTTCGTGAATGGTGAAAAAAAAGGAAGAAGTTGATGGCGGATTGATGAATGAGAGAATTGAATGAATTTACCTTGATAAGGATCCTTTGAGCAGCGGATTCCTATCGTCATAGTATCCGATGGAGGAAGGCATGTTCAGGTAATCCAAACACGTGGGAGCACGGGGCACTCAACACTTGTGTTACGACACTGCATCACTGTCGCGCGCGATCTTAGCTTTCCATTCACCCTATTTGCCGTCACGCGTGTTATTGCTACCAGGACAACTATTGGCCCGAGCACAAACTCTTGTTTGCAAAGTGTCGGCGTCAAAATGCAGCCCTTTTGCAAGCACGACGGGCGCTGTTTTTATCACTCACAGAGTCGCGCACTCAGGGTGACCGGAACGAGCTGATTCCCAACTGGTCCAGTTGGCCTCCTTCGTGGCAAATTGTTTCCGCTTCTGCGCCACTTCTCCTTCCTGTCATCAAACACACGTTATTTAATAAATCACCCATTAATCACAACAGACAATTCTTATTTTCGACCATATCACACACACGCGCGCGCGCTACTTCGCTCTCCGTTCTCCTTTTCGCCCGGTCGGCCTTTCTCTTGCGACTACTCGTAACTCGAGAGTAGTCAACGCGACGGACCAACTATTTCCTCCGCCACCGTGAACGCGCCACTGTTTTCGTTTTTTCATCGTTCATTGGTCAGACAACAATTGAACATCTCAAAACTGTCAGTTTTTTTTTATACATTCTCTTTAATTTTCCGTTTAAGTCGAAAGAGCTTAATTTTGAAGATCAAATCTGATTTGAGAAAGATTAAAATTTTAGCATGCGAGGTGATATTTGTTATTTGTTTTGCCAACGAAAAGAGTTTGCAGTTGGCTGATATTTTATGATCAAGGAGAGAATGTGATGAGTTTACAATTCATTACTCATTCGACTGTGACAATAAGAGTGCGATCCAACATTCTGAAATACCTAAAACCAGCCAATTGTGCAATTTTGCAGATTTTTAAATTTGTGACGTTTTTTTTAAATTGATAAACTGCAACGCGAAATTTGTACTTCAATGCGCAATTCTTTTATTCATGACCAAACTTTCCGGAGCTTTTACATCAGAAAAATGTAGTATTAGATTAATCGTTGAGTTGATTATAAATTAATTGAAGTGAAGAATAATCGTCAAATTGGATTGACCTGATGATTAGAAATTCAATTATAATAATTTTGAATGTATTTTAAATGAAGAGAATCAGGAGAAAATGATGAAAAAGCTCGTGAAAATTATTCAAGTGCTTCAAAGTATGTCATATCACTTCAGGTTTACAATCTTTGAAAAGTGTTTTGTTTTGACACTTGAAGTTGTAAACTAAAGCGTTTTCAATCTTTTCAAAAAGTCAAAAAATAAAAATGAAGTACATTATTGTGAATTCTGTATCAAAACCATCAAACAGTGCCTTTATGTTTTCAATTTTGTATTAAATTAGTACTTGATTTAATTGAATAAAAACTGATCGATCTAACTCATGATATCAAAATATTTGACGCTATTTATAAATTACCATTCGTAGTCATAAATCGCAGATTATTTACAATTTGTAAAAGCTGATTACGAGAAACGATTCGGATCAATTTCATCTGTCATCTGATTGAAGGTAATGCCTTACATCATTGACTGAACAAATAACTGGATATCGAGCTACATTCTTGAAAAGATTAAATCGCCATGAAAAATGTAGCTTGGGAGCGAAGAAAAAACGAAACTACATCACACTAAGCTTGAGATATGTTTATCCCAGTTTGTAAAACAGAGCCTGGCCTAAATTAATGAATCCGCCGTTGACCTGGCTGCAAGTGGTTTTTCGGCTTCGACCTCTCAATTATTGTCTATACAGATCGGTGACTAAATTCTCACTTGAATGTCGATACAATAAAGTACAAAGAACATTTGAAATACGTTAACAATCTTCCTCTGTTTCTTCTTTTTTTGAAATATAAATGAAAGTTAAAGACTGACTTTTTCTGCGAGTGATATTTTTTGAAATTAAAAACTGGGTGGTTTTTCTTTCAACCTGCATAGAACAAGCGGTTGCGCAATATTTAATTATCGAGACGAGAAAAGAAACGCGACCCATTATTGGAACCTTGCCTAACGGTTTGATGAATTATAAAAGATGTATTTACATACTGTAACACTTTCTCATACAATCACAATGTCGTGACCCATCGAAAACATTATGGAACCCACAGCGCAGACGCAAACGAACAAGATCGAACACAATTTTCTTTTTCTCATTCCTTCATCCGTCTTGAAAACAAAAGTCGAAAAGATCTTGTGGATTGCAATTTTCTACTTCCTCTTCTTTGTCACTTTGAAAACCTGTTGAAAAAAAAAAGTTTTCAACAATACGTCTTGTACTTTTTCATCTCTTTTTGTTCGCGGTTGCGAGAAGTGCTGAGAATTAATCTACCAATCAGTTTGCGACAATTTGAAAGACAAAAAAACGTCATAAACACAGGATAAATGGTTGTTACCATTTGTTAGGATTTAGTTCCAAAACGTCGTTGACTTTCTACTTTCGCCGCGACGGGAGAAAAAAAGCCACTACAAAGAAAGAAAACGAAGTGTATTTATCTACAAATCAAATCCAAATCCCATTCACTTGCGGCGAATCCGTTGCAACGACGACAAATGGGACATCCTAATCTGCGAGCCTTTTTCGAGAGCTTTGAATTGCAACTCACGGGTTTTTTTCTTCGGACCTCTCGCTCATATTTCGTCGCGACAACAATCGCGAAACGAACGTGTAAACAGCCGCCCAAAAGGATTACGCCGTCGCAGCACGAGGAGCCGGTGAAAACTTTAAGAGTAAAAGCGTTACGTGATCCAAGGACGCGGTTGCGATAAGCGCCGGGACTTCCCCGATGACAATTCAAATCAACTCACTCAAGATTTGCCAATTCAATTCTAATACTATGTAAACAAAATAATACAATTGTTATAATACTAAGTGCTTTTAAAAACTTTGTTGAAAAACAGTCGCAAATTTTTTGATCTTTTTTTTTTGTAATTTTAATGAATGATTTTTAGCATGTACAACTTTTAAACACTTTATGAAAACCACTTTTAAAAGTTTGAACGTTTGAATGATTAAAGATTGTTTTTTAATTTTATAACTTTTTACTGTTTGAAATTCATGTCACGTTTCATACTAGGAAAAATAGGAACTATATCGATATGAGTAGAAATTCAATTCTTATGAGACAATTATAACACGGATTGATAAAGATTAAGTTCGAGGAGGTTCGAGATAAGATGATTAGACCAGTGCAACCAGGAAATTGTGATTTTCGGGGTCAGAAGCGATATTAAAGAAGTTTGGATAAGTGAAAGTGCCGGATAAATCTGTTTTCTGCTCGAATCATCTTTGCGAAAAAATCCCTCTCTTTCTCTTTACTGTTTTATCTGTCAGGGTAAAACGTCCGCAAGCTCCCGCAAAACCGTGATAACAAATATGTTCTATTATTAAACTCGCGATGCATAATAACTTACTTACGAACGCAAATTCAGGCAACTAACGACTGATGAGAAACTTTCGAAAGTCCAAAGTTGAATAAAAAAATAAAAACAAAACAGTTTAATTTAAAGGTGTTTATGTCGAAAAGAATTTCGATTAAAAAAGAGGTCTGAAAGCTGACAAGAAGAAATCTCAACTCATATGGTCGGTTGGAAACAAAAACATAAAATTCAACGACAAAAAATGTGGACAGAAAAAAGGACAATAATAAAATACCAAATCATTTGTGTAAACAAGCACCTTTCGTTCATCTCAGCTTGCCATCTCGTCCGTTTTTGCCAGATTGTCAACAATAAAATTGAGTGGACCGAAGTTCGCACGAACAAACAAAACCAAAACACAAAAAAAAAACAAAAACAAATCAACAGATTGTTGCGCAATTCTTACGAAAACTTTCTAACCCACGACGGCAGAAGGGGAAGAAGAGGGGAGACGTACCGAGACCTGTCAATTCAAAACCGCGACCGGAAAAAACAAAGATGGCGTCGCAAAAATTCGCGCTTTCAATTTTTGATTCGCCCTGTCAATCGCGGGATGAAAAACTGTTGCAAAGCATGCGAGACGGTTGTGTTGATTCGCAGCGTATACGTGAACAAGCGCAACATATGCGTCGTCGTTGCGCACAATCGGATAAACAGGCCGCCTGTTAGCTCGCGCGCCGTCTCCCTCTCTCTGTCTCTTTCTCTGTCGCACGCGGGCTCTTTCTCAGCTTCTCTTTGCAAGGTCTTTCTTCGGCACTGCGCACGTATGCGTTCTCAATTGCGTTACGATTGACCGTGGACGACGAGCCGATCAACGGAAAAAAATTGTCGCATATGTTTGGCCTCGCCCCCACCAATTTTCCACTGACAGATACCAAATTGAAGTGAAACAGACGACCCGCGACTTGGTGTCTCCTTGTTTATCTTTTTCACTTCTCTCTCTTTCTATATTTTGCCTTATGTTTTCGGAACAGCGATCGCACGTCGCGCGTGTCAATTGCAGTTGGGCCGACGTCATTGGGTTCCAAAAATAAAGGTCGAATTGAAATCGCGCGATGGCAAATAAATAAGAGCGCCTACCTGTCTTAGCCTGCAGTTTGTCGTGAGTTAAATGCGTGCGCACACGCGCCCTCTGCGTGTGTGTGCACGTGTGTCAACATGTGTGTTAACGAAGCACCAGTGCGCCGAGCTGTCACGTGGACACAAACGCACACAACAAGTATAATGTGACGGAGGCGCGTGGACAGTCGCGACGGCACTGATCGCAGACATTCGCGACGAATCGAGAGCCACAGGTGTCATCCGACCGCCGCCGCGAGCAACACTGCGCGACATCTCGCGGCCCCTTCTGTAACTCGTTTGTGTCAAAAAGATTTACAATCCGATTGTTTGTTAACAATGAAAGTTAAAAGACGCTTTGTGATGGTCGGTTGGTTTTTTTTTTGTAAACTGATAAACAATCAATTCAAAACACGTTTGTTTTGGTTGCGTTGATAAAAATTTGAAAATTAATTACTGATAAATCGAAAATAATTAACGAAAAATGATAATATATGAATGTTGAAAGCGGTAATTCCTTATGTAAACAATTTGTTATTGGATACCAAAACTTTAATGGGTAGAGAACAAAATTTGGCGGGTAATTTAAACTTTTTTTGCAAAATTGTATAAATACGTTTTTCGCGTGAATAAGCTTATTTTGAATAATATTAAACTGTTTGAGAAGTGCTTTCTACCTGACTTTATTATACCTATTATATACATGTAAAAAATAAAATTCGCAAAAATTATCCGGAATTGAAAACTTTATATATATATATATAAGAGACGACTATAAATGATTGATGCTAAAATAAGAAACAAACATTTTGTTACTAGTTATAAAGTGAAAGTTAAATAAAATATCTCAGAAGTGCGCTCTCCTGATGTGTAAAATGTGTGTGATTGTAGCTTGAACCTAATGGAAGTCATTGTGCTTTTTTTGAGGAAAGTGTGTCAACATCAATAGTTCCTGTTGTAAAAGTGAAAATTGTTATTTTTTATCAGATTCTTCATCGTAAATTAAAATAAATTTAAAAAGCATAAAAATTTGTATTCTGTGGAACTAGAATAATTCTCTTGATTCAATGACAAAACTGGTATGAAAAATAGAATCAAAATGGTCGATAATCGATAATAGAAGTATGAATGATTGTGTTCTAATGATGAATGATAATACTAAATCATATACACGTTGAAACCAAAAACTAAAAACTGTGATTCCTGATTAATTAACAGTTTGGTTCCATAATCTAATCAGTCGTTTTTTATGCCATTATGAAATGATAACTTCGATATATAGTAATATATATTATCCAAAAGTGACGTTTTTTCCTTCAACACCTGTTGCATTAATTATAAACTAGTGATCTCCGTGGCGCCATCTATCTGAGTTTGCAAATTTTCATCATGGTTTTCATCGATAATGTCGTAACTTCCTTTTGTTGAGCCGTTTGCCAGGTCGTTTGCATCTAAATTTGAATCTTTTGTTGTTTCGTTAGGGCCTGAAATTGAATCTCCTAAAAATACAAACTTCTATCACTACTAGCCCTTTTTTCCTACACTACTTTTAATTCTACTGAGTAGCACATTCTCAAATTTCTACTAATTACTCACTATTTACTTTCTTCATTCCACTAGAAATGAAAAAAGACTAGCATAACAATAAAGTTAAGAATTTGTGTTAAAAGTTTCGGGTTACCTGGACTTGGCTCTCTTGACACTTCAACGCTCATGTCTTTCGAAAACTCTTCAACACTCTTGTCACCTACAAAACAAATAAAAATCGTTCATTTCATTCATCTCTAATGGAAAAAAAGCTACAAACGTGCATTGTTAACAGAAAATCAAAAAAGGCGTAAGTTGTGCACAGCAATTGAAAATAAAACCTTCCGAAGAGTTTTCCATAAAAAAAGAATCGAAAAGGATTTAGTTTTCACACCATACAAAATAAGGAACAAGAAAGAAAAAACCTAAAAACAAGAAAGCCCCAGAAGCCACAAAAGCCTGCAAAAACGCCTGACACTTGTTTGAAAAGTACGTACCATTATTTTTAGATGACCATTTGCTATTCGGATTCTAAACTAAAAAGAGATTGTAAAGGACTGGAAAAGTTGGGAAACCCGAGAGAAAAAGACTCGAAACTATCCAAAAACGAGTTACTTTGTGAAGTAACGATGAAAAATGAGATGTTCAATGTAACATATCATTTATTATAAATCATCAGTAGGATTACACTTATAAAATCATACATAAAGCTCCTTAATTAAACATTTTTATCCGAAATATCTATAATACAATGATGATTGCTGGTAAACGAAGAAACAATCGTAATAAACCTATTGGCTCGAAAGTTAATGTTCCGATGAAAAGTTGTAGCTGTGATAAAAAAGAGGGGGTGGAAAGACGGGAGAGGATAAGCTTCTATGAAATGTACGAAGATACAAAATCATTGATTGAACGATGTTAATAATGTGCAACACACGTCTTAAATTAAAATAGACGGCCGATCAAGAAGAAACGTGTACATTTCAGTTTGTATGCTGATTCGCAAACTCACACACACAACTCGAACTTCTAGTCTCTCCTAATAGCTTACCACTAAAAGTCACTATAAATGTTGTCCATCTATAATTTTATGCGTGAGGAGTTAATTGTAATCCATATACTTATCAAGTCCTTAATTTAAAAAAAAGACGAAAAAAAAACACAAAATAAGAAATGTAAAATTGAACAAAAATGTATAATTGATCATAAAAAGAATTTCATCAGATGTCCACTTGAAATTGCCTAAGTTTTGTAACTTCTCAACCAGGTGGAATTCAATTGAATGCATTTATACAATATATAATTGTTTACTATATATATTTGTTAATTAGTATTCAATTTGATTAAATTTCATTAGGTACGAGTTTCAGAAGCATTGTCTATCTAATGATTTTGGTAGAAACAAATTCAATTTCAGGTTGTTGTTTCACAAAGGACATCATGATGTGAATGCAGTAAAACTTAGAACTACCTCATCATATTACACTGTACCATGAGTTTATGCTGGACAGGTTCGAATTGTTTAAATGTACAATTTTATTGATCAAAAGATTGTTTTTCGTTAACATGTTTCATCTCGTCAAATTGATTCTTTTTCATAACGATTCAACAAAGACGTTTCAATTTGATAAACCTTGAAACCAAAAATTGTCAAGTTGAAAGAGCCGCGATGAACCTGCACAACAAACACCCAAAATCCCACACACCGTCTCTCGCGCAACATTTGCATATATTCATATATATATATATTACATTATATATACCCATTTTTTTTTGAATTCTTGGATATTTCGACGTCTCTTGGTGGTAAAATTTCATTAAACCATACGAGAGATCGCTCGAAAAAATCATCAAACAACGCAATTTGTGGCTAAGAAACCGCCGGTGTTCAAACAGACTGTCGAAAGATCCAAGATTGTTCAGAACTCCAACAAACAATGCTTCCGGCTGGTTATTATTTGATTGCATTTTAGAACCTGGCTCTAATGTACACTGCTGAGACGTCGTGCTTACCGTAACCAAGACGCTTCGCGTGCTTGTACACCTCATTTGCAGCTGCAGCGAGCGGTAGTGGTTGGTCCATCTGATCGCCCATGGTCAGGGCCAATCTCAGATCTTTTTGCATATGCTTCAGTGGCATCTGTGTCTGAAAACCTCCGTCGATAATAGCTGAAATTACAAAAATCACCATCGTTAAACTTTGTGAAACTTCGCAAACAACAATTTTATTTCAATCATTTTATTATTTTACCTTTTCCTTTTTCAATGATAGCGGGACAACTAAGAGAAGTGAGTTCAAGGATTTCCAGGACGTCTTTTTGTTGAAGTCCAGCTCGATCAGCCAAAGCCATGCTTTCAGCAAGGCCAGCCATGGTTACACCAGCGGTGAGTTTCAGGACAAGATTCATCTTGGAGGCCTTTCCTACCTCACCAAGATAGAAACTATTTTTGCTCATGGCCGAGAAGCAGCTCTGACAGTCATCATAGAGGGTTTTGTCACCCGCAGCGAGAACCAACAAGGTGCCCTCCTCGGCGTTGTTCTTGCTGCCTTGCACTTGCGCCTCTAAGTACCGACCTCCTCGGGTGGTCACAGCCTCGGCGATGTCCTCCGAGGTGTCAGCGTCGATGCCTGTCATTTCAACGTAACTCTTCTCGGAATTCATCTCTGACAGGACTCCACAGTTTCCAAATACCACCTTGAATATAAAATTTGGTATAAGTAAATGTTGTTTTTTGAGAAATTGGGTTTTTGGTTTTTGATTTTTTAAAGACAATTTGAAACTTACATCTCTAGCAACTTGGGGATCAGCAACACAGCAGAAAGTGATGTCAGAGGCCGAAACAACATCAGAAGGTGTCATACACTCAGTGGCTCCAACTTTTTCGAAACTTTTGCACTGTAAAAGATATAACAAAGATTAATAAACTATTTATAAATTAGAGGAAAAATAGATTTAATATTTCGTAAAATCTACTTTGAAAATCTACTGTTCTCGGTATCTCTAAAAGAAGGTAAAAGAAAGGTTCAATTTGCATCCATTTTCATAAAATTACAGTATTTTGCAATTTGCCTAACGGTTTTTTAATACAAAAACACCTGTTGTTAGCAAGATCTTGGCGCCATCGATAGGAAATGTTGAAAAACAGTTAGCCAGGTTGGTTAGCCGGCTAAAGAGCAGATGGCGCGGCAAAGCAACTCTTCTTTTTAGTGAGCGTGTGCATGCTGAGCGATTTCCAACATGGAAGGCGAGCCGGAGGGACGCCTGCGACAACCCAACGTTGAAACAAAAATGGACGCCATGATTTTGTTGGCATAACCGAAACAGGCGTTATGAAAATATTCGTTTTTTACAGCTGCTACGACTTGTTTTTCAAGCAACAATTGATAGATGAGAATGAAATTTAATCATGAGATTGTTGCTAATTGATGGCTGTTGATTATATAATTGACAAAACTGATTATTAAATGAGACCACGCGGTCTGCAATTTTCGTTGTTTCATAAAACTTTTCTAACAGCCTCAATACTGCTGCTATCATCTGATGTTGCTATTTTTTGTGTTTTCTGAATTTTAATCAGTTTCATGACTGTCAACTATGAATCATAAATAACATTTTTCCCTCAATTTTTTATGACTCCGAATAAAAGTAGTCAGGAAACGTTAAAACAAACTTATAAATCGAACTATCCTTTATCTATTTTGGCAGACTGTCAAAAAAATTATTAAACTTGGCAGAATTGTTCTTTTGAGGCACTGTACCAAATGTCAAATAGGGCAATTGTTCAATAAGACAATTAAATTTTCTTTTCTTTACGAGCCAAATGAAATGGTTGAGTTGCTTGAATTGATTATGTAATTTGACTTGGATGACGGAAGGAAGGTGTCAGATCCGTCAAGCCGCTGTTTCTAAGGACAAGGAAAAGTGCTCGCCTTAACGATTGGACTAATAAAAAATCGTTTATCGGACTTGTTATGAAATTACTCATTTATGACAAACTTGATTAAATTTCATGAGTTGGTTTTTTAAACATTGATTTTACGTAAGTTTTGAAATGGAAATAAACTCTAGGCCAAAGAAATGTGTTTCCACGCCGTGACTTTGTGTGTAATTGTATGAATTAAAGGCTAGAATTATGAAAGTTTGAAACAATTAGAAACATGAGTTGTTTCATCGTTGATAATAAATTACGAGATGTAGCCATGTGTCGGGGCAATCACACATAATTAATGCGCTAGAGATCGTAGCAATAAACTTTGCTCAGACGCATAAAATCACGCATGAGAAACAGTTCATGTTCATTGTTTTTCATAACAATAAACACGTTATTTCACGATGCGATCCACGTTTCCGCTTCCCTCTAGAAAGGTTAATGACGTTTTCGATGCTTACAACATTTTGCATTGTTTTTCTTAATGTCACAAAATTATTTTTGTTCGTTGTTAAACTTTCATATTTTTCTTTCAAATATTTTGCCATTCCTTTTGAAGGTTTGCTGACATTTCACTGTTGTTATTTTACATTCTTTCCACTATTTTTTCATCCGTTTGGTTCTGTTCAATATTTATTTATATTTTTTTAACTCATGCTACCAAGATCAAGGACACTTTTTGTCCGATTCGAAAAACTTGTTCAACAAGCCAGCCAAAAAAGTTAAATTCAAGAACGCACATCCTCTTGTTCGGCCAAATTTGAACAATTTTAATTGTCCTCCAAAAGATCTTGGACTTATTTCAATTTTTCAACAAGGATTTCAATTAAAACTATGAAATTAATCATTGAAAGTTGGCTGATTTCTTTCAATTCGTTTGCCGATTGAAAAAGTGCAAACGATCGCTCAGCTTTCATCACCTCCAAGTTTCCTGTTTGCTAATGGCGATTTGTCACAGTTGTTCGTTTTTTTTAATCTGTGCTGCAATGCGATCATACCAAACCGCCCACTTTCGCGGAAACTTACACCACTTTTATGATGCAACTGAGCATCACCTTGAACAAAAGCTGAGCCCCAAGCGTGGTGCACCGTTGCACTTTTGTTATCGATTAAGAGGGTATCCCAAAGTAATTTTCTTTTCAAGTCGGCTGTTAACAAGTTTTTTCAATTTTATGACCAATTTACCTTGAAAAACAAGGTGTAACATCCGAGCAAAGACAATTTATTTCTTTGACAGAAAGTCAATAGTTTACAAAATAAAAAGAAAATAATATCAACTAACTGATCGAACAACGAATGAACAAAGTAACAAACAAAAACAAAATTTGTTCATCAGAAAAGTGATAATAATTAAAAAAAGTGTTTGCGATAAAAGTTGTGCGATAATTTCAGTAGAATTGATCTTTTTTATATTATGGAAAAGTGAGGTTGGCGTGTAAGGTGTAAAAATGCGGTAGCATATTCCAAGTCGGAAAGAGAAGGAAGGAAGCCAGATGTCTGGACTGGGCCGACGTCCCGGCGGTGTTGTCGGTTGTGCGGGATATCGACGAGTTGGAGCACACAACTCCAAGAGGAGAGGCGATCCGGCAACGTCGCGACAGCCCCAGCTGTGTGGCATGCATACGCGAGAGCCAGAAACAGGCCGTGCCAAGCAGTGCCGCCGATCTTGCTTCCCCTTCTAATCCTACACCCGTCCTTTGCTTTCATCGTGCTTTTGCTCACAAGCCACTCCGGCATCAGCAATTTTCTTCAAATCACTTTCACGTTGGCTTCGTTATATTGTCGAAGCCACAGTTGACAATAACTTGCTATTTTCTCCTCTTCTTTTCGTCGCTTTCAAGAGCTTCTGTTATTGTACAAACATATTTTTAGAACTACAAATATGCGAGATAGAGTCGTTGAGAGGTTTTTTGTCGACTTTTTGAATCGAATTTCAGTTTCAGCTTCTTTTATCACTTTCTTCTTATAATACGGCTACTAAGAAAAAATATATGATTTCTTTTATTGACATTTTATGTATTGAAAGTTGAATTTACGAATGAACAGAAAACAATTTGGTTTATCATGATTGATTTCAGTGATTGTTTGATTGTTGACTGGTTGATAAATTGACGTTCGTGTCAAAACTGTCTAATTCAGTTTCTGCGAATGTATTCCCAAAATGTACTTCTGAATCATTAGAATTTATTTTCATTGGCTCCAAGCCGTTAATGAAGTTGATAAATTTTCATTGTTTTTTGCTTCCAGCTGTGTTGGTTTCTTATCATAAATTCAACATTTGACGTTCAGTTACGTAATTCGGGTCACGCTTCTGGATTTATTTAGTTAAACAAACAACAATCATTTTCATCGACCTTTGTATTCGCATGATTGGTTATGATTATGATTATAATTTAAAAATAAACATTTGCAAACACAACGATAAATCAAAATGTTTCATTTGTTTTTCAACTCAAATACAATTCGCATGTTGAAAAAACGTCTGTTCATATGATTGAAGTACTTTGGACAAAAGATAAGAATTATCGGGAGTTGCATTGCCAACGAAGCTGCCGAATGACAAAGAAAAGTTTGATTAAACGAACAATAAAGCCAAACGAAATAACGAAATGGCCATTACGTAACTCGTACATTTCGCGCAGGCTCAAACTCGAACCATTATTTACCATCCAAGTTAAAGTTCGGATCACGCGTATCTTCAAGGTCGCAGACGACCGTTCCCTTTGACCGATTTTCATCCCCTAAAAATCACTTCCTAATTGCTCGAACAACAACTTTTATCGTCAGACCTTAGCTTGCAATCAAAGTTGACTCAGTGCATTCTCCCAACACTCCATCATTCAATCTCATTTTTTTCTTCAAATTAGAAAAAGCGGAAAATAAAATTCTAACAAAATAACAATTCAGTTGCATAATTGCAGAGATATTTGCACGTGCAGTTTTTACGTAATGCCAATTTAAAATACCTCCAAATAAAAGTTCATTCGACTTTTAGTTGTTTGTGTAGAAAACGATTATCAACGTTTCTTGTTTTCTATAAAAAAACGTTCGATTAATTTAATATCAATTTGTATTATCTTCCAAGAAATAGTGATGAAACGAAAATTGTTATCATATTCTTAACAAACACGAGACACAAGGTGATTAACCAATTTAAAAACAAAAGAGGAAATTCGTGAGGTTGAGAGTCCGAACGCAGGGCATACCTATAAATATACGATCAATACTAGGGTGATTTATACCAAAATAAAACAAGCGTCGGGTATACATCAGTGTAAACTATAACGCATCTGTATCCCAACTTGTGATTTGAAAATGATGAGATGCACTACTGTCTAACAAAGTGCAAGGCAAGTTGAAGGCAAGCGACAATTCCCAGCTGAAACTTTAACACTGATTACTAACTTTGCAGCTCTTTAATAATAACAAACAGAATAATCAGCGCAATGTCACCGACTTGTCGTCAGATTTTTCATCTATTCAACAGTCTCATCACGTCCTCGAGTGGAGCCAAAATGTACAAACAAAATTAAAGAAGCCAACAAACAAACGAAAACAAAATTTTCCAAGGACCAAACAATATAGTTCGGCTGCGTGATGCCAGCAGTCGGATGAAAGTCACTCGTATTGATCAATGAGCGATCAATGTTTGACCTGAGTGTGCCCGGCGTGAAATTGAGGAACCTCTTAGTCTCAGGTTCGTCCTAACTAGCAAGGTCGTTTCGCAAGAATGTTCATAATCCAAAGAACAATCACATTATCACAGAATGACACTGCGATTTTCGATAAGTCTCTCCGATTAGATTAGCTCTAAATCAGTGATGATCCATCCAAGATATGATTTCGTAAATCTTTAACAACAAAAATTATTATAAACAAACAAACAACATTGAAATAAATAAATAACAAATAAGTGCTAGAACATTGTGGAAAGGTTGCAACTAAACATGAGCGTAGAATTGTTGAATGGACTGAAAATTGTAGGCGAGTGCAGGTGCACTTGTGACGGGGGGCAGTCGTTGGTTCTGCGTGGCACCCTTCGAGCAGGCGCGGCGTTGCCAGCGCGTCTGCGCTGTTGCCGTCCGGGGCCAGCACGAGGCTGCGAGTGGTACCGTCAGTCAGTCTCTGACCGATTGTAGCGGGTTCACGCACGCCAGCGTGAAGCTCGACTCGCACACGTCGCAGCGCGGTATCATGTGACAATGGCGAGCATCGCGCAGTGCCGAGCGGTGTCATCCCGCTGACTTTTGCCAATTCGAGCCCGCCGAAAGTGTTCGCCAAGGCACTTCGGGAACGAGAAGAGCAGACCGCGTTCCTCGCGGTGGATCTCGCGAGGTCATGAGGCTGCGAGTTCAAAGTGGAGGTGCAACTGTGGGTCGCCACAATGAGACTGACCGTTTGGCTGCTCGCGGCCCTGCTGCTGGTACGTCGCGCGGTCACCTGCACCACGGGCTGCGTCTGCGACGACGCCACCCTCATCTGCAACGCCACGAGGTCCCTCGACACCAGCCTGCTCCACGACAAGCTACAAACCCTCGCCTGGACCTCGAGCGATATCGAGCGACTTTCGCGACCGCTTTTCGAGTCGTGCGTCCATCTGCGGCACCTCTCTCTAGATAACAACCGTCTGCGGGAGCTTCCGGAAGACCTTTTCTTCGACCTGCTGGACCTGGAGCAGCTCAATGTTTCGCGAAACTCGTTGCAGCTGCTGCCCCAGCGCCTTTTTCTCAAGAACGTTAAACTACAGCACGTCAAGCTCGATTTCAATCGACTTAAGAGGATGCCCTTCAGGATGCCCGCGAGCCAGCTGGAGACCCTTGACCTGTCGCATAACCTGCTGACCTCTCTGGCAGACCACCACTTTGCCACCATGCCCAAGCTCAGAGTGCTCAAAATTTCTTGGAACAGACTCACGAACCTACCCCCAAAATTGCTCGCGGGTCTCGATCAGCTGAGGGTCCTCGAGCTCGACCACAACAACATCGGCTATCTTCCTCTTGGTCTCTTCCTGGGTGCTCGGCGGTTGCGCCGTTTAGACCTCTCCAACAACCCAATATTCAGACTGACCGACGTGAGCTTCCAAAATCTGGGTGACCTTCACTCGCTCAACCTCGGCAACACTAAGGTCTCGCACTTTCCGCTTGGCGTTTGGAAGTATGTTCCCCAGCTAGAACAACTGAATCTGAAAGGAATCAACATCAGCATGCTCAACGACGAGGACCTTGTAGGGTTGAGCAAGCTCGAACAGCTGTGGATCGAGGACACACACCTTCACACGATCAGTTCGAAGGCTCTGAAGAGTGTACCGAAGCTGCAGGGCCTTTATTTGAAGAACAACGATTTGGTTTTTCTGCCAGCGAGTTTGGCGCACTTGAGCGAGTTGCGAGACCTCGAGCTCCAAGGCAACCGGTTGGCGTGCGACTGTCGAATGTTCTGGTTTATTAAGTGGATGGAGACACACCTGTACTCCAACGTGATGAACAACGGGTTGAGGTGCGGCGAGGAGCCCACCTTGGATGCTTTGAGATTCCTGAACTGCACGGCGCCCTACCCCGTCCACGTGACCGAACTGAATCAGTACTTAATCTTCAGTCCAGTGCTGCTGGAGTGCGAGTTCAGCGGCAACCCGGCGCCTACCATAACCTGGGTCACGCCTAAACTTAAGATCCTTCACTGGAACCCGGACCCGTCGTTCCCGGACGTTTATTACAAGCACCAAGCTGTACACAAGTTCGACGATCCAGCTTGGGTGGACGATGGCAGGATCAAACTGATGGACAATGGATCCTTGTACATCCAGTCGTTGCTCAGAGAGGACGTTGGAATATACAAGTGTTTTGCGACCAATCCGATAAGCCATGTCGCTTCGTTTGTAACCGTTCAGATGGACCCGGTAAATTTCCAGCAGATTAAGATGATGAGCTACGTGGTCGGGGCTGCTTCTGCTGTCATGTTCCTACTTCTCACGTTGTTAGTTCAGTTACTTCGGTATCTGTGTGTCAAGTAAGTATGACGTAAAAGTTTGGTTCAAGTATCAAATTTTTGTTCGAGGTTGTACAAAGTGGAGATACTGATGACGACGTTTCCTTTACAGATGTGGCTGTGATAAGTGTTGCCTCTGTTGCAAACGAGTCGGAGAAACTCCCAGGGGGAAGCACATTTACCAGATGTTGGACAGCATTGAACAATACAAGAGTCAGCAACTTGAAAGGTTAAGGGAAAATTATACTCAGCAAGTTCATAGGATCAAGGACAACTGTACCCAACAGGTCGAATGGATTAGGGACAGTTACGAGGGCCAGATGAGGCACATCAAGGACATCCGAGACTATGGTACCAATCATTTAACAGCCTTACGAGACCAGTACTACGACCAGGTAATGAAAAGCTGACTAAGTTGTTCAAAAACTAGTCAGTTCACATAAATTCTAGAAAAACAATTATTAATCGCTCGTTAATCAACAGGTCAAACGAGTGCGAGACTACTCAACGAACCAGCTAAACTGGGTGCGAGAAAACTATGTCTTTCAGCGTAACAAGATTAGAAAATTCAGCACGCACCAAGTGCTGCGACTGCGGGAGAGTTACAAGTACCAGCAACAAACGCTCAACAAAGTGCTGGAAAACCTTCCAAACCTCTACCTAGATAATTGTCGAAACGGTTCCTGTGGTAAGAGCGAGTCAGCGGTGTTCGATCCAGCAGAGGTGGAGAACCTTGAGACCTACTTCAAGGCCGTGAATAAAATCGCTATGAGCAGCGACGATGTTAACAGCGAGTACTACACCCCGACGGAGATCTCCTCGCCGAGTCCCCACGTGCCGAACCATATTGAAGGAATTCACATCAATTACATTGAGCACTCGAGACCCACGCTCTTCCTCGAACCGGTGATCGAACAAGATCTTACGAGATCGATGCTTGTTAGGGAAAACGAGACGGAACGATTGCTGTTTAAGGGCATGAGTGCTGAGACACTTAATCGCGACTCGACACCCTCCAGCCAGGGACTGAGCCTGCTGGCTCCGAGCTGCAGCTTACCGGAGCTGCCTCGAGAAACCATTCTGTGACCTGTGAATTGTGACCAGTGAGTGCTTCCTTCTTTGGCTGTACCTGAGCGGGCCCTATCAGTGCCAAAGTCTCGGAGTCTGTCTGTGTAAATAAAACACTTGTTTTCGTATCGAAAACAGTTAGCAGTTTCATGCTTCTAGTACTCTAAGGTTGAATTATTTTTCTTTGTTCTATTCAATTTTTTTGTTTTCCTTATGTTCTTTGTATAATTTTTTAATTTGTATAATTGTTAATTTTTTTTTCTTTGAGATAAATAAGTCGGTTTGGAAATTAGGAATTGTTTGGATTTCCATTTGCTTGGACAGTGAGTCCAGTTTTGTGAATTGTGTTTATACTTGCATTTTTTGTACAGTTTCTATAGAATAAATGCTTTTCTATAAAAAAAATACAATACCGACGCGTTTCATTAGTGACCGGTTTTTTTATCAGGTTCACCGGCTGGAGTCAATAAACAAACAATCGTCTAGATTTTGCCCACATATCAAAGCATATCATTAGCTCTTTGATTTTTTTAGTTTCTTTTTTTAGAGTTGGTCATCGAATGTTGATACGAAAATTGAGATTTGGTGTAAATTGTTTTCGAGTTTGAATTGAAAGGTTGGTGCTGCACCCCTGTTTATAATTTATGAGGCGACGATATTTTTGTACTTTATCGTACCAACGCAAACTCTGTACCTCTTTTTTGTCTCATTCGCATACTAAATTATACTTCGTCAACGTTGTTTAATCAAATAAATGAATACCAACTTGGCTTCTTCGCTTTATATAACACCATTGATTGCTTTTGCTGAGATTAAACTGTTATTGAGTCAATGGCTCGTGTAACATGTAACTTAATTGAGAAAAAATGTTTGATTAGTTTAAACACGCTTTTTGTACACTTAAACAAATAAAACACAAGTTGGTGTGCAAATTTAGAAACACAATGTGAGATAAATATATTCTAAAACAATTCTATTGTATCAATTAAAGTTGATTGGTTGTTTGGAATAATTAATTCCGAAATTTCAACTGTCTTTAATCACAGTTTTGTACGTTTGAAATAACCTTTCTTTTATAATTCCCGAAAATTGATGTTGTAATTCTATAAAATCCAATCCATCAAACTGCAACATTGTTCAAGTTATATGAAACTCAGCACACAAAAACTATTTTTCGTATCATAAAAATAAAAGTCCTTACAAAGTTTATGTCACGAGCATGATTTTTTTATACTTGACATCTAAGCGTGAACAAAAACTCTGTTTCCTTTACGTTTCATTAGAGTCCATAAGTATGAGACCGATTGGTAGGTCAACTGTGCAAAACGAAAGCATAAATAAAATGGCAACCGATTTTGTTGAACTCAAAATAAACAATGAATGACGTCGATTGACTGGACTTGTACTTATGCTTCCTCTGTTATATATTTTTTATACTCTTATTTAGAAACTAGAATGAAAATAAACTATGTACCGCTGTGAACCTTGCGTGAAATTGTGAAAACGTAGCACGTAGATGACCGATTGTTAATGAAAGACAAAATTATTAAACAAAATTAAATAAACAAAATCTCGTTTGTTAATCATGTAATGAGGACTCACGAATAAATGGAAACTTAAAAAGTAGATGGCCGGTTTTGGAATTCTTAGATTTTAAATGTTCAAGTCAAGATTACAACAGTCATTTACGTCTTAGAAGATACAGAACCGTTGGCTTATTTTTGGATGACAGTTTCCATTCATTTTTTCATTCGTTGGAATTTTGTCTGCGTTGAATTATTTTGATCTAACATGACTGTCGGGTGCATTTCTATGTATGTTTACTTGTTTGTACAATTTTGTATGTACTGTGTACAAATTGGTTTACTTTTCGATGAGACTATCTACATGCAGAAATAAAGTTTATTTACAAATCATTACGAATCGATCTGTTCTTTCATTGATTTCTTTTTGAACACGTTTTTTATAAATTAATTTCTGTTTTAACATGATTCTAAATTATTTACTGAATAATTGTTAGATGAAAATTATCAAATTCGCCCACGTTTCCATCAGTAAACGTTTGACTACTTATTTAGTACTCGTTCTTATCTAGTTTAGATAAGCTATTCAAAGATAAATTTTTTAGAAAGAGAGAGTAAAATCTGATATAAAAAATCATTAGATTGTTTTTAGAAGAGAAGATAAATCAGTGGCACAACTATACATTAAAATCAGTTTAAAATTGAGGTAATTGAACAGTTTTTTAAAACACTGAGAACAGTAAATTTTCCTGCGAAAAATGAAATTGTCAAAAATGTATGGTGTCTAATGTCTTTTGCACTGACCTTTTCCGAAGTTCGGTTCCACAGGTAAACCTTGTGACCGCTGTTGAGTAAATTTTTAACCACGCCACAGCCAATGTTTCCCAACCCCAGGAAGCCGAATTTCAGAGTCGACGGGGAGATGTTCTTCTCTTTCAGAGTTTTTGACATCGTTTCCACGTCCAGTGGCGGTGTCACCTTTAGAATATACGAGAAAAATGTTTTGAAAAATGATTCATTTTTGTATTGTATTTTGTAATTTCGTAGAAAAGTTCAAAAAGAATATATTTTTTACTAATTTTTTTCTTTTATATTGGAAAGTTACAATAAGTTGTTTTTAATAACTTCAAAATAAACAAACATGAGATGATTGTTTGTTCGCCTTGTAAAGTAAACGTGACAGAGAGCGACGTTTGGAGCATGCGCAGTTGACACTTTTTTGGTATCATTCTCATGAACCCAACACTGCAGTATTCATAATTATAAATACATTTTTGAAAATTCTGTAGTTTATAAAAGTAATTTTCCGATGAAACTTTTACAATGATAATTGGTAACGTTTTGAAAATCAGTGAGATTATAAACTGAAACGTTTCTTTGTAGTAAAAAGTATTCATTCAAAAGAACTAATTGTTTCAAATATAAAATTCATATCGCTATTTTGAAACTTAATTCTGCTGCATGATAAAATGATTAATAACATTTTTCCATCTCGAATCATCGAAATCAACTTATTTATTAATGACACTTGTTGCGTTAATGCAAACTCAAAAAATGTATGGTTTCATTAAAATCCGATAAAATCGATACAATTTAAAATTTTGTATGCAACAATTACAAGGTAATGAAAGTTCTTGAATTAATAGGTTTTAGAAGATGAATATTATCTCATCGTTAATTACAGTTTGAAATGTTTTCATTTCTTATGATTTCGAACAATCTAAAATAAGAACTCTTTCAACCGATTAAATAACAGCAATTTTATTTTAAACAAAAAAATATATTATTAAACACTCAACCAAAATAACTTTTTGTCCGATCGTCAAATTATTTAAAAACATTCGATAGTTAAACAAATTTCAGCCTTTTTTTAGCTTGAACATAGAAAAAATTTTGGAAATTTTCTTATCTTAATTAAAGATTAAAATTAATGCGATTGTTTTATTACTTCTTTTCTTAGAAAATTAAAAAAAAAGTTTGCAATACTTACGGGTCTTGCAACGTTGGTTGGTCTATTAAGAAGAGTCGATCCAGATTTTCTTGCCGGTGAGTGGTTTAGCGTTGGACTTACGCTATCGGCACGATTGAAGGTACTGTTGCTGGTGCTAGAGTCCTTGCGAACCTTCTTTGCAGGTCTTCCACTGTCGTCGGTGCTCATTCGTTTTATTTTTGGCGTCTCCTGCATTAACATTCACAAAATTCTCATTATTAAATAAACTATTAGTAATTGATTACACATAAAATTGAAAATAAAAAAACCAAAATTTCCTTACATTGCCGTGTAATAAATACTTCATGTAACGAACCTTTTTTGGTTTCGGTGTGGTCTTAGGCGATTTCTTTTCCGCAGACTCTTCTTCTTTAAGCCTATCAAACAATGATTCAGAATTGTTCTCATCTTCAAAAACCTAAATAAAAACGTATCTTTAGTCACTGATATGTATTCCATAAATTTGTCATTCATTTTTTGAATAACTGGAATGAATTTCATTATCTAATTGTAGTTTTTATAATGGTTTCTAAAGTACCTCTCCTTTGGCGATGAATTCCTCAATAGCTTCAAGAGCATCCTTAAACGTGTTAGTCTTGCTCGACTTGGCTAGCGTATCTTTGAATTCATGGTAGGATTTGATTTGGGACTCTTCAATCCAGGCACTGTAGGTAAAATTGGAAACATTACAATACCGTAATAAAACAATAAACTACTCAAACCGTCACTCCCAACTTACTAATTGTTTGTTCCAAAGAAAAAGATGCAGTGGGCAGGCCCTTTCTTGTTAAGAGTTGTTGACTTTTTCATATCCTTGGGTGGGGTTGAAACCTGAACAAATATATCATTTTGAATTATCCTTCTTTAGATCTTAGACAACCAAAACAACAATAACATTCTAAAATTATTGTTATTGCTTCAACAAAACATGACAAATAAATGCGACTGTTAACTTAGAAAATAATCTCTACTGAGAAACGGAGACAAAAAATTGAAGGGCATTGTGAAACATTTTCGTTGTTTATGTTTGGACATAAAAAATTATTGTCTTTTCTTGACAAAACATAACCTAAAACAGTAAACATGAAGGGTAAACATAAAAGTGAAAGCAGAGGGAGAAAAAGAACCAATAGGAAGTTTGACACGAAGAGCGCGGGTAAGTGCCGGTGCGGCGACCGCGGCATCCGTCAATTGTTGCCACGTAAACCATGCGGCTCGAGCGTCTCCCGCGCGAAATGTGTCAGATTCGAATGCTAGGCTTGGTTATGTAGGTTATATCGTGCGCGTAAATTCGAATTCGAAGATGGCGGGAGATGGCGATCACCGTGAATTGAAAATAACGTTCGCAATTGGACTGCCAATTTTGCCCGGCAAAAACAGCTCGAACGGTCAACATAGCGGCGGCAAACGCGCGCCCGATTGGTCACTTTAGAAACACTTACCCGACCGGGCCATGGCGAGAATCCCTTCATTTTCGCCCTGGAAAAAAACAACAAACAAAATTAACGAACGGTGGAAAACAAACATCGGTGAAATTAAGTGTTAACTTGTTTGAACATACCACACCAGGTCTCCCAATTTGTAACCAGTTTCCGACATCTTTGTTGTACGTCTTTCCTCAAGCGCTATCGGCAAGCGACTGATGCGAACTCAAACCGCGTCGCTTGTTACACTCAAGCGTCACGTGACCGGCAATGACTCCTCCCACTCGCGGTCGGCAATGCAGAGACTTACAAATTTTGAAAGTTCATTTGTGTAATTTCTCAAAAAAGAATTATTTGATACTATAAACAAACATATCAATCTATGGTTTCCATATTCCAACATCCTTTTCTCATCTTTGAATGATAATAAAGTATAATTTATAATTATTATTTGATGTAGAAAATTTGGCGCCAAATTTGAGAATTGAATTTGACAGAGTTCGTTCAAATCACTGTCATATTACAAGAGAAGGAAATGAAAGAGGGGGGAAAGTTTTTGAAAAGTAGAAAATATTTTTGGAAATTGATATTCGAAATAAAAATGAATGTCCCTAGACTAGAGAAATAATGGTAACGGAAGGTGTTTTCAGAACACCTCACAAGTTTTCGTCTAAAGTCACGGAAACAATTGAGAGAGAAAGAGACATCCTGGCTTGCACACCCCGAGCAACGACAATTTTTGTGCTCGCGAGGAACAACGTTGAAAAACGCTTTGATGATTATTGCACTGGCTCAGCAATAAATGTCACTGAAACATGGCCAAATCCGTACCAGCTGATTTGATTGTCTCTAAATCAAAAAATCGTAAGTGAATCATTGTCAACCGGTGCTTTCAGGTTATAATAAATTAAGTTAACGTTTTGAGGTTCTCGCACACCTCCGCCAGGTCTTATTTAGTTTGGCAACAATTGACCTTCAGAGCTATAATTGAATTTGAAAAATAAACAATACAAAACGTTGAAATAAAATCGAAAGAGTTCAATGTCTCGTTTTATTTAAATAAAATATAACATTTAAAGATGCGAAAAAATGTTAACGTTATAGAAACGTGCTATACAATAAACATATGTTTTAAACAAACAATTTTGAATGAAATTTAAAAAATAGTGTTGTTGATAGTTGTAATTTTTATTTTGCAGCTCTCACACAACAGAAACCATCAGAATCTAGAGCTGTAGTTTTATATATCTCTCAAGAAGATTGGATTAAGTCAGTGTTGGAACGTGCCAGTCAGAAAGAAAGTGATGTTTTTTCTGACGATGATGAGATCACCGATTATCCTTTCGAAGATGATTTAGACTTTTTGCGGTCCTTGGATCCAAAGCAATGGAAAGATCAGGACCATTATGCTGTTTTAGGAATCAAAAATCTTAGAAATAAAGCTACTGAAGATATCATCAAACGAGCTTGTAAGTTAAAAATCAATCAAATTGATGTCAGTTGAAATAAAAAATTGTCCTAATCGTAAATTATGAATAATAAATTTGTAGATAAACATAAAATACTCAAACACCATCCGGATAAACGAAAAGCACAAGGAGAGGAGATCAGATCGGACGATGATTATTTCACATGTATCACAAAAGCATGGGAAACACTTGGCAACCCAGTGAAACGTCGAAGCTACGACAGTATTGATCCTTACTTCAACGACGAATTACCTGATGAAAAGGAAGCGAAGGAAAACTTTTATTATGTCTTGGGAAAAGCGTTTCGTGAAAATGCACGTTGGTCCTGCAAGAAACCTGTGCCTAAACTCGGGCATCCTGCCACACCAAGAGCGAAGGTGGAAAAGTTTTACTCCTTTTGGTATGACTTTGAGTCCTGGAGGGAATACTCTTACCTGGACGAAGGCGACAAGGAAAGTGGCCAAGAGTAAGTGTTTTACTTTGTCTAAAATCTATTTTATAATTCATTTTTATTTATTAACGGTCTTAATTCTATTTATAGTCGAGAGGAGCGAAAGTATATAGAGAAACAAAACAAGGCAATCCGATTGAAACGTAAAAAAGAGGAGATGTCACGCATCCGCAGCTTAGTTGACATGGCTTACAATTTGGATCCAAGGATTAAAAAGTTCCAGATGGAAGACAAAGAGAGAAAAACTGCCATGAAGCGAGCAAAGCAAGAGGCAATGAGAGCGAAACAGTTAGAAGAAGAAAGGTTGGCGCGCGAAGCTCAAGAGAAAGAGAGACTGGAGAAAGAGAGACAAGACGCCGAGGAAAAGGCGAGGCTGGATGCTATCAAGCAGGAAAGAGAGGCTCGCAAGAAAGCTCTGCGCAAAGAGAAAAAAGCTTTGCGGGACTTCTGCAAGTCGCAAAAGTACTTTGCTACCAACCCTGAAGAAAGTATTAGACACATGGAAGGTGTAGAGAAGGTAAATACAATATCAAACTTTCTGAATTTCATGTATAAAGTAATATAAAATATTGGACATTTTAATTAATTATTTATATTTTTATTTCAGATCTGTGAGTCGTTTGAGGTAGCTCAATTGGAGGAAGCGATGAAACGATTGAAAGTGGACGGGAAAGACGCTTTCCTCAGCCTGGTTGAAGAGACAGAGAAAAAAATTGAGGAAGAGCGCAGAGCGGCGAGAATAATTTCCAATGAATCTCGATCGAGTGGAGAAAAGTTCACCAAATCTTATCACACGCCTTGGACTGAAAACGAACTGCAACTTCTAATCAAAGCCGTCAACTTGTTCCCAGCTGGCACGAATCAGAGATGGGAAGTGGTGGCAAATTTCATCAACCAGCACAACAACAGCAATGAATCAAGTCACTTGAAACGCAACGCCAAGGAAGTATTAGCTAAGGCCAAGGAGCTTCAATCAAATGATTTTAGCAAGTCGTCAATGAAGGAACGGGCGAACAAAAAAGCTTATGATAACTTCATTGCGGAGAACAAGGGCAAGGATAAGCTCGAGGAACTGATGCCGTCCGAAACGACGAAAAGGTTGGATCCTCCTGTGAAAAATGGCGAACCGTCCGATGCTAAGGAAGCTGCTAAGAAGGAGACTTCAACCCCTTCAACTCCTTGGACGCCTGCTGAACAAAAATTATTGGAACAGGCTTTGAAAACTTACGCGACTAGTGTTCCGGATCGATGGGATAAAATTGCTGAATGCATTCCGTCGAGAACAAAAAAAGAGTGCATGAAGCGGTATAAGGTCGGTTTTCTCCTGAAATTGATTGAAAAGAAAAAATTGTTAAACGAGACTAAATAATAAAATTGATGTTTTGTGTTTTGTTTTATTTTAGGAATTGGTTGAACTTGTAAAAGCGAAGAAGGCCGCTCAACAAGGATTGAAGCAGTAGGCAACGAAATAAATGAGTTTTGAATTTACCGTGAAAAAATTTTTAATTCATTCAGCGACACGACACTTGCGACTTTTCAAGAGTGGACCAATTTTTTGAGCATGTTGCTTGGCGTGTGCCTTTAAACGCGTTTCGTTCTCGCACTGGATCGATTCAACTGTCTTCAAACTTTAATCGGGATTCAAACTTCTTTTTGGTTGTTGAAAACTGCTAAACTGAACGATACGTAACCTGCAATTTGAGTGTAAAAAGGCTTCAGTTTGTTGGATTTTGGGAGTCGCAATCATTCTTTTGTAAAATATGTTGAATAAATGTGAATTTCAAGTAAAAAGAAACATGTCTTGAACTTAGTAATGAACTTAAGCCCTTCAATGTACTTGAAATATTCATATATTTTGAATTTGACACATGGTTTTTTTAACAACAACAACAACAATCTTTACAATTTTTCTTTGAACTAAGTGATGTTTCTAAACGACATCTGTGACATACAATTCTCTCGTTCAACAACACAAATCTCGCCAACAGAACGCTTCGATTTGATTTTCATTTCACTTTTGACGTCAATTCATGGACGTTGCGTGAGGGTGGATTCTCACCTGTTTCTTAACTTGCTTCCACAACGTTTAGAATGAATGTCAAAATAACGCACTAAAAAATTTGTGAATTAATATTATAAGATCAAAGATTATAAGTGAAATGGACAAATTCGAATGATGAAAAATGACTGTGAATTGGATTGTGCAGTTTTATCATGCTGGATTTGAGTACCCCTGTAAAAATTGTAATTCGCCATTCACAAGGCAGTTTTAGTTAAAATTCAGTTGAAACCGTTTGATATACCTTGAAAGAAGAGTTTTTGCATAATGTGAAATGCCACAAATCTTGACGATGATTGAATGCAAATACTTTTTTCTTCTGCTTTCACTTCAATGACATAAAAATGGTCTAAATTTTTTTTTGTTCTGCATCCTCATTGCATCTTATTAAAAGTTTACCTACTTACATATTTTTCAAACTTGCATCAATCATTGTATACGTACTAAGGGGTTCAATATTTTTAGTATACAAATTCGCTCTTCCACTTTTTTTGTTCTTTTTTATAATGTTTTCTTCTTCTCCACATTCTTTAGTATAAAAGGACTTTGTTTTTAATATCTTATTCCTTCTCTACTATACATGTATTACAAGTTCTAATTTTCTTTTCATCATTATTAAAAAGACATTGAAAAGAATAACGACAATAGTGAACAATTTGAGAGTATATATATAAGTAGGAGTAGTAAAATTATTGTACATACAATTATACAACGATTTGACTACTGTCTATGACGAGCGTATTTCCTTTTTTTTCTTGTTTTAAGATTAAGAATTTACGAAGACGCGATCATTTTATTTATCACGAACACACATCCCACTCTCTCACATCTCCCACATGTAATTTAATAGTCAATGGATGTCACGTTTAATTTGTTTTTTGAATTTGTTTTTAAGTATTTCTTTATTAATATATTTACATCACACAGCTTTTTTTAGTTAACTATTTAAATTAAACGCTATTTTATTTAGGATGAAAAATTTTCGCAGCGTCCAGACATTCAAATGCGCGATCAATTTTGGAAGTGTTTTTTAATTTTAATTATTAAGTTTTTTTTATAAGGGGCGGTTTAAGACGCATTTGAACGTAAAACGCATCTGAAACGGAACAAAATGAAAGGGAAAATAAAACGTTATCGTAAATATTTTAAAGGATGAGGGCAGAATTTTAGATGTTCATCAAGCTTGGGTGAGTTAACTTTTAGTCGACTTATAAAGCGCAAGTTTATAACTTCGGAAACGTAAATGTTGGACTTGAATGAAAGTTAGTACCCAATCCTGATGTTCATTCGCGCACGTAAATGTGAGTTATTAGAGAAATATAATGCGGCACGAATCAGTCTCCATTTACAATTGTGTAATAAAAGTATATCTACTAACATCCACGCGCGTCAAACATGACAATGCTTTATGGAAATATACTTTGTAAAAACTTGTCCGCGACAAAAGGTGATCTACGAGTTTCTTCTTAGTTTGTTATTTTTTGTGATCTTTTATAACACTTTTTGTCCCACATAGAGTTTAGATGGATTTGTTTATAAAACTGTGCGTCTCATCGACTGTTGTAAAATGAACAGCTTAGAAAATCGTTTACATCATTATAAACTTTATCCAATAGTTCAACGTTGTCTTAAATTCAAGATCACCATTATAAATACAATGTAATGTTCGCAACGATAAATAGGTATTTTAACAATATTAAAAAACAGACCAACGTAAAGTCTTTCGGTATTCTAGATAAAACTTAATTCATCTTCATTTCACCTTTTTTTTTAATTTTCTACACGAGTAATACTAGATATCACTTCGTATATAAATTCGCTATTGAAATTTTTCTTCTGTTTTCATTTCTTTTTTTCAATGTTACCGATTCATAGATCTCTCGCAGTATCATTTCTCTGGACAGTTTATCACACCCGGAACAGAAAGCGGGATCATTTGGATGCTTCGTTTGTCAATGATGATTCCCCTCGTGCGCACAAAATGCTACAACTGAATGCATGCGCGGCCTCTAATTGACTGGTGTCGGTTGGTCCAAACGAAGTTCATCGAAATCACGTAGGCACTTGTGTTATCTCATGTCTAAATCATCGACGGAGGAGCAACGTTAATCATAAACGAAGACGGCAATGACAACGTCGGTTTACAATAACTCAGCGTTTTTTGTTTTCCCGAATCGATCATAATCCTATACCCTAAATCCTACGTCTGAGCCAACATAACAATCTCATCAGACACAACCGCTTAAAACAGCTAAAACCTCTTGTTCTATTCTTGTTGTGTTTCTTATTCGTCTCGCTGTGTAATTAACATTTCTGCACACACTTTATTTATATAAATATCGTAATACTTTGTTTAAAAATAATAATGAAAATGGGTACCTTTGGTTCTTCTAAGTGTAACTGCCTACGCGCTTAATGGTACGAGACACACACCCTCGATCGACCTTAATTGCTTTCTCCCCGCTATTACAACGAGAGCGTGCAAATCGTCGCGGCGCATGTCACGGTTCTCTTGAGGTACAACATGGGACGATTTCATTTTCTCTCAACTTGCTTCGCTCATCTATGATCGGTGAAGATGAAGATTTTGCGATTGGTCCACAGACGAATCTCAGACTTAGAAGTCCAAGATTCAGTTTCTCGGATGGTTTTTTTAGCGTTGGCTTGTCTTTGGGTTTTTCAGTCCAAAGTGGTTCAATACTTTGAACACAACGATTCTCACACTTTTCTCTGCAAACGGAAATGCTAAGTCAACACAATTGGTCCAATACAATGTTTCAGTTATCATTTTCACTGACGAGTATTGCGCAATCTTCTTTGTGGCATTACTTTTAGTTTGATTATTATTAGGATGGAGGCTTCTCCTGCTGTTGATGCTGCTGCGAGGAAGGTGGGGGATGAGTGAGCCGACGGTAAGGAAATTGTTGACGCTGTGGATCCCGCAGCGGCTGGTATCCGATGTTCGCAAGGTCCTGCTGGTTGGGCATCGGGTCCCACTGTTCGCTATCAACTATCTGCTGCAGCTGGAAGGTTAACGGTTGCCCTCGACGTTCCTGCAGCAACAGTTGGTGAGCTGCCTGGTCCATCTCTTCTCGAGTCATCTCCAGGGCTTCTTGCATCTCGTTTGATGTGTACCTCACGAATTCTGGATCACAGTATTTTCCTAGTCCTTGTTCTACGAGAACCTATTTTGACAAAAAAGTAACAATCAATTAGAACAGTGGAAAAGATTTGAAAAGGTTGATTGCGTTTTCGACTCAGATTGAAACTCACCCTGCCGACCAAACTTTCAGCACTCCCGATGACTTCGAAGTTCGACCTCCTGTCAGCCGGGCTTCCAGGCAGACTGTGAGACAAACGTTCAGCGCCAGCGCTCCCATTGTTTTCTCCAGCCCATGAGACTACTTGAACAGTGGAAGAAAACAAAAGTTTTAGAGCCCGTCAATCTCACGCCAAACACCAAAGCAAAAAAGCGTCTCATCAATCAAGTTAGTCACGACTCAGTCAAGGCAGTTTGTAAGATCATCGGTTTTTCAAAAGCGTGCATGCTCAAAGCAGTGAACCCTCCAAAAAAAGCCAATTGGTTAAAGATTTATTTCAATTGTCAAACTTTGGTTCCCCCTTTCAACATCTATCTTTTTTACCTTCCAACAGAAGTCTTCAAGAAACCCGATCTTTGCCTCTACCACTACCAATATATTTCAACTAATCGAAACAGTGAGACCCTGGTGAAAATTCCGCCTGAAATATAGTCTTTCAACTTATCTCTCTGGATATCGGGACATCTATCTGGACTACTTATTCATTTCAGGAAAAAATGGTCACCAGAATGTGAACAAAAAGAAAACAACTTGAAGGACAAAAAAATTGTTCTCGACACCTCTGCCATGGAAGGAAGCTCGGTGAGAGAAGCAGGACTCGCAGACTCGCCACTGCTGTGCGTCAACGTCGGCGAGGAATCCTGCGACTGCGATGGCCTGGTTCTGGGCCATCTTAAGGCCATTTGCCACGGTTCTAGTAGCTGCAGAACTAGATACGATTCCAAGTCCAATTCCCCGGTCGTTTGCGTCCGTTGAGCGTCTTCTTCGCCTCCGCCGAGAAAGTCTGCCAGCAAACTTCTCGGCCCAACTGCCGCCGGTTCGACGCTGCTGGTACCGTTTTTGCCGTCTTTTCACTGAGTCGCTTGAGGCACTCTCCATTGAAGTATCTTCTTCTCTGTCGTCTACACCGAGGATGTCTTCGTCCTTATCCTCGTCTGCTTCTGCATCGTCATCTACAGCTGTTGAAAACAAAATTGTATGATTAAAATTGCCTGCACAGTCTTTATGAAAAAATGGTGTTTTCAATGACAAAATTTAACATTGAGATAAAATGTTTGGTTGAATCTGTCACTTGAGGATTGCAAAATGAATATTTACCATTATTACTCATCCAGATAGCGCAATCGACGCAGCATCCTCGAGAGACATATGAGTCGAAGCGAGCCATCCTGGCCTCGTAAGAAGAAGATGCGGGACTTGGACTGGTCGGAGTGGTGGAGGAATTGGCACTGGCACAGACGGTGGTCGTGATAGCTTTTGAATTTGCGAGGCTGGTGCTTGTGACCGCGAGCATGGCTGAGCCTGTCGACACCTGGTTCCTCCTGGGCGGGGGCGTAGGAGGCGTCAACTGCCGCTCGATTCCGTCCTGAAGACTGTTCGAGCATGTAACAGTTGTACTTGCACGTTAGTGCCCAAAAACGTCTCATTCGCATAACAAGTGTCTAACTTATGAACTTGTGAACTCTGAACATGAACATTTTTTTCTACTACCCAACAGACAGCTCAACCAATGTGACTCCCAACTTTTATGAATGCCAACCGGCAACCTGGTGACAGTTTCACAGAACAGATCTTGAAAGTAGCGTGGAGAGCGCGATAGATGCTTTGCTCGACATTTTCTCGAGTCTTACTTTTTTCGTTTACGTTGAAGCTTCCCAACAAACGTGCATTCACAAACGTGCTCGATGCATTTTCTACCATTCCATATCAAAATCTAAAAACATAACTTGTTTATTTACAACAAAAAAATCAATCTTTAATTTTTATCGTGTTTTGTTTAAGAGATGAGGAATTTATTTTGGTTTTGTTTAGTTTCTATCAAGCTGATCTTTTTGTTATAATTTTTCATTAGGGTATTGATTACAGCTGGTTAATGAAAACACAACGAAACAATCAATAAAAATAGATTAGCAGAGAGAAACAAACACCACAGAACAGAGTGTTCAAAGAAACAAAAATGTGGCAACAGTGTAACTGTGGTACAATTTTAGGCACCCGCGTTGATCTTACCATATCCGGAATTCGGATGCAGATAGTTACCGCTTCCGGGTCCGCTGAAACGTACATCAATAAACAGAACCATTCAACAACAAAAAGTTTATAGTCAAAATGTCTTACAGTAGATGTGGTATGAGGTTTCATGTTTGAAAATATCCCTTCGTTTTATGTACAAATGTTCCAAAAGATTTACTTAGATTTAACAATGTTTTTTTATTCCTACTGTAAGAATCCTACAGAAGGGATATTTTGTATGGATATGTACAAATTAAAAATGTTCGTATACATTTTATACACACGTACAAAAGATGATAAAAAGCATGAAAGATCTGAATAATTTATGCAATGTACAATATAAAAGTCGGGAAGATGGGATGAAAAATTTTAACGCCGCGATCAAATTGAATGAACGGGAACGAGTTTTTGCGAACAGTCTCATATTCTTTATACAGAGTTGTATGAAAAAAAAACATAAAAATAAATATAAAACTGGAAATACTGTATATAAACTCGGCAACCAGAATAAGTATAGACCTCTAGTATACTATTGATCGTCTATTCATAAAACACGGTTTTCCATGGGAAATACGATTACGGAGGGGTTGGGGGCAACGGAAACTCGTATCCCATGTATAATAATAATCTGATCCGTTAAAAAACATCAATAGGAATACAAAACATTGATCCATCGAGTTTAATGATTATAAAAAAAAGAATAATTTTGAAAAAAAAACCAACAAGACAATAATTGAAAAAACAATGATTTTTGGGCGCCAGACCCGGCGCCCAAGTTTTGATACTTTGGTTTCATGCACTACAGTCCACTTGACAAAAAAAAGTTACCTCTACCATGTCGTACACGATTATGAACAAAATAATATGTAATATATCTGCATTAAAAAATTCATTCCACAGTTCCACACGCTGATTCTTATCAATGAATCATATTAATGAGATGTAATAACTAAAACGAAATTCATCCGACTTACTCGATGACCTTGTGAGCATTTTGTTGCGGTGGACCGCCGAACACTGCGAGCGGTCGGAGAGGAATGTTCTCCTCGGCACCTGCTATCCGAGCATTTATACCAAGCTGATTCATGGCACTATCACTGAGACCGCTGAAATGAAGACGGAATGAAGACAAAGTAAGGGTTTTGCGATCTTTAAAGGGAGTGGGATTACGCGGGTGGTTGAAAAATTGTGATTACCCCGCGACGTTAGGCACGACCTGGTGAGACCTTGCGGTAATTTGGTTTGCACCGTCACCTCCCCTCTGGAACGACGAGTATGGTAAAAAATCGACGGAATTCGTGGGCGACGCTTGCTGCAACAAAATGGATGATAATGAATTCATGTCGGCGACAAATTTGGTTTCAATCGGATGCATACCTTTGCCACTGTGGAATTTACTTTCAGCGATTTCGCCCTGTGGAAACCGTGATGACCTCTTCGCATACTCGACCAAACGCTTCCGAATAGGGAATGGTTTCTCTGTAAAGAATAATAATGGAATTCAGTTCTATTGAACTTGAGCCTCCATTTTTGTTTCAAGTTTTGCTTTTAACTTCTTTTTTCGCCCCATTGTAAACCGTTTGAACGAAGGGTCGTATTGGTTTTTAGTTGTCTTTGAAACAAAGCGGTCGGTTCGATTTTTTAAATCCCGCCAAACTTCTACCAACGGCTTTCGTGCGCTACATGGTTATACAACTAATATATAATACACGGGACATAGTCCGTCGTACAAACACAGTACATAAACGCGTTTTATTTAGCCGGTCAAAAGTTCCTCTAAATAAAGCATTTTTGCCTCGCAAATTTGTTCGCCTTACGAAACGTTGCTCAACAGTTATTTATTTTTAATGTATTTAAAAAAACATCGCTTGAATTTGAAAGGCGCGATGTTTGATGCTCGACAACTTTAATTGTTTCGTCAAGCAGTTATTTAACTTGCAATTTTGCCCGAAAAATATTTGTTCTCTACGCAAATTACCCTGTGCATCGGTTCTGGATTGTCATCAGTGAGTTCGTCGAGATTGCCCGAAATTGCTCTCTTCAATTCAGGACCTGCCTCGTGCAACGTTCTCAGACCCGCCTGCAAAAGAATGTTACGAATTATCTAATTTAAATTTCATTCTCAATGTGATGTAAACACATAACAGAAACTGGAAGAAACAACCGACCTGCAATGTTACAGTGTTATGTGTGTCCTTGTCCCCGTCTTTCATCTCGAGTTCTTTTCGTTTTTTGAACCGTCTAAAGTAGTCCTGAATGAGAAAAGTGGCATAAAATTTGCCTACTGTCACTTCATCGTCGACTGAAACATTTCAAGAAATTGGTTTTAAAACGTTCTCTTAAAAGAAAAATATCTTTTCTTAATTTTTAAGACTTACCTCCTGGAGGTGGTACAACCTGATCCAAAAGCTTGGGACTCGTTCGTTTCCAAATCTTTTTAATAACTGCTCGAAGCTCTGAATTGCATTGGTCGATATTACCTTCGGTTTTTATTTTTAAAGACGTCCTAACGACTGCAAACAACGTTGCGTTGAATAACACAGTTCCATCACTATTCAAGGGCATATTCATTGAGACAAGCCTCTGTAAAAAAATTCAAAATCGTTTTTTCTTTCACTCTTTTTCTGCAATTTGGCGTTTTGATTTGAATGGAAAAGTGGATATTCGATCATCGAAATTCAGTTACGGCCAATATCCGACATTTCCGTTAATTGAATTTGCAATTGTGTGCAAATCGGTCGTGATTCGTTCGAATTTTGTGTAGACACTTTTTTTTAGTTTACCTTGCAGGCGACTCTATGAGGGCACAATTTGCCGAAGCCCAGAGGAGGTGAAATTTTTCGTAGTAACGTAACCACGTCCAGATGTTTGATCCGGCCTTTCGCGTCTGGATCGTACTCCGACCACAGTCTGATAAATTCGTCCAAGTGATGCGGCCCGAGGATCGACCAATCTCTCGTAAGGTAGTCGAAATTGTCCATAATGACAGCAACGAAAAGATTTATGATCTGGAATTTCAAATTGTATAAATCGTTGTAAAATTAGACCCAAAAAATAGTTCGACGATATTTATTAATCATTCTTTTAGTTTTGATAAAGTATAGTATTTTTTCCATCTTTCTACAACTTACTAGAAAAGAACATAGAACATAAAAAGAAATGAAATAAGGGAACGCCATGTCCGAACCGCAACCAGAAGGATTGCCATACTCTTCACTTGCTTTGTCACATTCAACCTCGGTACGAGCGGAACAATCCAACATGATTTCTTGCCAGGCTTCGCCTAAAAATGATTAAAACATGATTATTAATAAATTGTATCCATAGATATAAATAAAAAAAAAGAAAAAGGTAGAATTATTCTCACCTGTAGCTGATCTGAATAAAACTAAAACAGCTTGCGGAAACGACTGGAAATTGTTATTTCTATGTATTGCTGTTTCGTCGTTAATGGCAATCTTACCGAATATCTGAAATGTGTTTCAATGAATAAAAATCTTGTGAACTCGTTCATCCGAAACTTGTGTCTTGGTTGAGCGTCTCATCGAACTGATAGGGTAGCCATTCAACCATGACATAACGTTATTCTAGCACCTAAAAAGTGACTTACTTGCATGCCTATGACAGCATAGATAAAGAAGAGCATAACTATAAGGAGTGCTACGTAAGGCAGAGCTTGAAATGACTTAATAAAAGTCCATAATAACGTCCTTATACCTTCTCCTCTGCTCAATAGCTTTACCAATCGCATCACACGGAAGAGACGAAAGAAATTGATTGAAATTATACTCGAGCCGGGCTGTAAGAAGGAAAAAAGGAAAATAAAAAAATCGATAAATCTGTGGTTTCAGACTTAATGCTGCTATTTCGACGACAGAAATTGAGCGACTTACGTTCACCTCGGAGTAGACGATGTCAATGAAACTTCCCAGGACAATGATGAAGTCAAAGACATTCCACGCGTCGCCAAAATAATTCTGCAACATTTGTCGAGTTGTTATTGGTCAGTCGCGGGGGACCCAACTTTGTCCTCTATTACCAAATTAAATTGTACGCTACGTGTTATTCGATTAGTTTCGTTCGTAGTTACCTTGAATCGAAAAGCGGCCAATTTGAATACAAACTCGAGAGCAAAAACGGCGGTGAAAATGATGTTGAGCACGTCGAGGGCTTCGGTGTACATTTCTGATTGGCGATAAAATTTCATGCACAGTGTCAGAGTGTTTACCATAATCAGAGTGAATATAGTGTATTCGAACGGCTGAGACGTGACGAACCACCAGACTTTGTACTGGATCCGATGCTTCGGGATGTAGCGACGCACTGGCTTAGCTTTTAAAGCAAACTCGATACAATTTCGCTGCGTGAAAAAGTCAACAGAAAAGTCATTTTCACAATTGGTCAAACTTTTGGTCATGACAATACATACGAGTGGCTCGTTTTCCATTACAAAATAATGCAAAGATCACCTGATTTTTATCTAGCTCGCAGTTTTTATACTCTTGTTCACCCTCGTTTTGAAAAGTGACGATAACGAAACCGACGAAGATATTGACCATGAAAAATGCTATGATAATGATGTAAACGATGTAATATGCTGCTACTATGGGACGGTTGTTGTGAATCGGTCCATATTCTTCCTCGTTTGAGTCTATTGACACGTATAGTAATCTGAAAACAACATAAATAAGATTAAATAGGACGCTCTCTTTTTTGTGATAAAGAATCAATTTTAAAGTTTACCCAGGCCAGCCTTCGAAAGTGGAAACGGTAAAAAGTGTGAGCATGGCCTTGGCGACGTCGTCAAAGTGGAAACGATTTTTTGTCCAGCTCCTTTCCTTAACAACCGGTCTGTTTATGTTCCCATCCTCGTAAACCAAAAACGAGCCTCTGAAAAGGTGAAGCAAAATTGGCGTGATCTCGTTTTATCAAATCCGACATTCATACCAGCCGCAACGAGTGATAAAAGAAATGGTCTTACTGGCACTCGGATTCAGTCATCTTCGATCCGTCGTTGCACTTGAAGAATTTGCCCTGTAATAAAGTCAATATTATTTTCATTCCAATTAAAACAACAAACAAATTAAAAAAAAGTATTTAGCAGAAGCAAAAGAAAAAATTGCTTCTCAAAGAGAGAATTACGAAAAATTGATTGGTGCAATTGAATGAGAATCGATAGAGGTTGCATTGGCAGGAACGAAATTGCGGAATCGAATTCGGTTAAGTCGAGGCAAAAGCAGCGGTCAGTGGTATCGCGCGAGCCTTTGCAAATGCGCGGTAAATGGACGCGATTCGAGCGTGCATTGTATCATGCAAATGAAGCTGTCTTGAGTGCGAGTATAAGCGCGACGAGCAAACAGTCGTTTGTTTAGAAGCGCATAAATAAGTCAACAGACGTAAATAAGTGCTGACAAACGAACGATCCGAGTTGGTTTGGTTGCCACTACTATTCATGCGCTATTAACTTTTCACTACGACCTACGACATGCATGTATTAACACGTGATAATTTAACCAATCGTTTATTTTGATTTATCATTCACAATCTCATCTCAAAGTCTATCACCTACCAAAATTGACTTGTACTACTTTTTTTTCAATATAACTTCACAGGTCTGACCAAAACCGACCTGTACTACTGATTTTTAGAATTAATTTTATAATAACAAATTCAGCGTCTGACTAAAATTGATCCTAACTACTGGATTTGTAAAAATTGAAAACATAAGTGTCTGATTAACGTAAAAATTTACTACTTAGTCATGGTTAAATTAACACTAACTACAGTTGGAAGGAGTGACTTGTAATTAGATGTGTGAGTTATGGTGTGTGTGAGTTTGTGTGCTGAGAAAAGTGCACGGTTTGATAAAAAGTTCCCCGGGATAATAATGAACCGGCGATGAAATATCCACCAGACACTCGATTGAATTAGGAAACGACGGCAGTGGAGCAGCAAACATTAACTAGGAGTTAACGTTCACACACGTGCGCACATCGACAAACAAGTCTTGCAAAAATTAGACAGATTTGTGAACGTCATTTCAATATGGCACGCTGGCCTCGTAGATAGCAAATTACGAAGCGATTTCATTGCACACAGAAAAAGAAACAGAGACCGTTAACGCGATTACTGTATGACGAAAAAAAATGGTATAAGCACAAACTCGGCTTTGCTGTTGCGCGCAACACAGGCACAATGGTTTTTCAAAAAACAAACGTTTACAGAGTCAGAGAGACAAAGACGAAATGTAAACAGCCATGTTAAGTCGCGGAGAAAACTGTTCGACAGAACGAAGAGAATTAAACTTGCTCAAATCAGAAAAGGTATGACACAAAACAAATGAAACTGATGATGCTGCTGTTGCTTTTTTTTTTTCATTCGCGGATGATCAAACAATAAAGGAGAACAGACTTTGACCACAACGTATCTTTTTCACATTTTTTCTTCACATCCTTATGGCTATTTTGAAACATCAATTTTTAACAGAGATATCAAGTTTAAAGTTGAAAACAAAAACAAGTTTATAAACAAGAATGAAAATTCGTTCTCCTGTATTATTTAAGAATAGATAAAACTGTAAACAAATGAATCTACATCAGTAATCGTTGAATCACGTTCCAAGTCACATAAACTAGCATTTTGGTGCTTTTGAAAACAACGATTGCGTTGTTGATTGGCGTATCTTTACCTTAAACAGTTGTACCCCGATAACAGCGAACATGAATTGTAGGAGATAGGTGACCAGCATAATGTTGCCGATCGTTTTAATGGCGACAATCACACATTTGACCACGTACTTTGACACGCAGTTTTTTAAGTAGTTGCAATTGTGCGAGCAGCAACAGACGGACGGACGGACGAGCGAGCGAGCGAGCGAGTGATCGATTTAGCGAGCACGCACACCAGGCCATACGTACACACCATCCGAGATAAACAGACAAAAAAACAGCGTTAATTCTCGCCTCTCGACGTTGCCCCTTTTATCCTTTATTTATTAGATAGATTCAAGGTTGAAGGCTTCAAGATTTCTGCGCGTTTTTGCATTCTCAAAAACGATTGACCCTAGTTTTTATAATCCAAACGATGTTCTCAACTCTAAACTCATTTCTGATTGGTCTTTCGAATTACGAATTTCCTTATCAAAGTTTCAGCTATTGATTTTGTAAACATAACATAGTTTGTAACGTGTATAAATCGAGTCTAAGCTGTTAAACAGTCTGACAACTTCTGTTAAGACAAAAAAAAATTAAATCAATACTTTTAAGTAAAACAAAGAGATGGTGGTACAAAATTGAACATAAATAGACCAATAAAAACGGAATTTGAATAAGTAAATGACGAAAATATCAAGTTTAAAAGTTATCCACCTACTTTCTTAGTCAAACAGAAAATGTCATCAAACTGAAAGAAAAATGAAATTGTTGTATGCAAAAGAGAAATGATTAAATTCTTTTCTGACGATATAGTCGGGCCGTGATTCATGGTAAAACGCTTGAGCGAGATGGGTATCGATGCTTCTTCGTTTCCAACATTAAATTTGACGTTACGCTGATATTTACTACGGTTTTTTGAGTCACGAATAATTGTAATATACGAAGTGCTCTAACACACTGAAAATGACACTCATTCGTTTTATATTGCCCTCTTTAGAAACCTCGGGATCACTTTTTTATACTCTCAAATGACTCTTGAATGAGTTTTTTAATTCAGTTTCATTGTTTCCTCCGACTTGGAAAAAAGTTTGCCAAAACTTTTTCCCTTCTTTTTTAATTTCTTAAAATATTAACCTCACCATAGGGATAATCAAATATTGTTAACCCATTAGATAAAGAGACATTTTATGAAGCGATAAAAAAAGACGATGCGGTATAGATAATTTGTCAATATTTTGACTCAGCCAAGTGTCAATCAGAATTGACCTTTTCCCTGCCGAACAATTGCAGCCATTTTTATCTTCCTCGACGCAGTAAAAAAAGGGTAAGAAAAAAAAAATAAACGCGGAACAAGCATTTGGAAGTGCTATTTGTCGTGAAAATTCGTGTCTTGAAGAATTGAGCTCGCGACAATTTGTAAGTGCGATGAAAAGTCGAGTTTGACATTTGTTTCATCAAAAGCCAAGCTGAAATAACAAAATCGAACGTTTTTTGCAACCTGCTTATTGGAATCCTGATATTTTTCGATATTTTGATTTTGTATTCAGTGCTCGTTATTCGTGCAAAGATTTGCTCCGTCGCATAAACGTTGAGATGGAAAATTGCATCGGTGTTTTTGCGTGTTGCAATAAGTTTGAGGAAAAAAGAACGGAAGTAGGAGGGCTAATTCAGAATCGAAATAACATTTTTTTCTTCCGACCTTTGACGTTTTCACTTGTAAAACACAGTATTGGAAACCATTTTAATCAGCGAGAGTGTTTACTTTGTAAAATTGTTCCAACTTTAACGTCATTTACAGTTCAATTAATCTTAATCCTCAATAATCTTGAATGCTCGTTTTTTTTGCGTCTTCACAATAGACAGTTTATCGAAACCGTTGAACCGTGAATTGTTCAAAGAGCGAACAAAATTGGCTGATTTGGAATCCGGTACAGGGAGAAGGGGGCTTTGAAAATAGTTATCAACATTACGACGTCGAAAAGTCGACCATGGAAGAGAGGTGCCGGACGAAAAATCGTGCGCGTTTCACTGTCTTCGTTGATTTGTATCATGTTCGCAAACTTAAGCCCTCGCCATTCATCCATCCAATCAACCAACCCATCAGTGCTCTCTATCTTGCTTTTTTAGACAATGCACCTATGAGATTTCCATAAATTTTACCCTCACAACTTTAACGAAACAATTTACAAAAAAGATTTAAATTTAAAACTCTTCAATGTAAGCTAAATTTTCAGTCACATAATTTGTACACTTTAAAATCGTTTTTTTTTAATGGACTCACTAACAAAGCAATTTAAAAAAAATTGTAATCGCGAAATCATCTCGGTCGTGTTGTTAGTAGCGTTTTCAAACCACTTCAACGTTCAGCGCTGCGAAAGCATGCAATTTTAAGTGAACGAGAAATCTAGTGATAATGGTGAGGCCGAGTTACATGGCTTTGCCGAGTTGTGCACACATTTGTCAAGCGACAGGTTAGAGCGATCCTTCATCGAGGCGCTCTCGCCTGTTAAGACACAATTAACAGTGCTGATAATCATTAGTCTCTTCCTCAATTTCGTCGATTAGTCTTAACCCTGGCTCGAGTAGCTAACATTATCAAGTCGAGTGTCAAACTAAAAATAATAAAACCACCAAGTCGTCGAGATACGTTAGCCTTTGACAACGAAAGTAGGCCAAACAAGTTTGCCCCTAAGCACGAGATTGATGCGAATCGCAAATTGACATCAATTTTGTATTTCTTTTTTCACTTCTGATTAGAGGCAAGCGATGGCTAATTGAGAGACGCTTTTTACAATCAGGGGAAGGACGTGCGCGATCCTCAACACCCCACGGCCTTCGCTCCACTTCTTCGACGCTTTTTCTTTGTTTGATTTTTTTTTTCACTTTGCATTCGACGCTGGAACCTCGATTGCCCGAAGAAATGTTATCCACTCGTGGGATCGAGACGGTGCACGTAACGCCACGCGATTGATATACGTTGGCTATTGATTTCTGAATGCTTCATAATAGACTCGCGCTGACAATACGCCGACTTTTTATTGCTAATAAAATGCAAAATTCGTCCCGAGCTCTACTTGTTAGTTGTGACAATTTACAGCGATCGTCGCAACGCTGTTGACGATTCCAAGTTTTAAAGAGTTTCGGATTTCTGCGATATCAAGCGGTTTCAATTTACATGGGATCAATTTATGACTTACAATGTCGAAAGGGAGGATAATAATTGTGGCAATGAACAGTCAAATGATATCAAAGGCTTGGGAAACAAGTCACTCAAGGGATCGTACAAACATTGACAACAAATTTTGCAAATGATCACGCAGATATTTGCATGTACCTAATTGTTGACTGTACATCTGTTTACGATAATTTACACCGCCGTCAAAGTGGCGCGACGGAATTGTGTAATAACGAAAATTAATTCGCCCGCCGCAAATAATAATGACAAATTGTCGAGCGATGATAAAGGTCGAAAATGTAGCGCGAAAATTGAACGCTTGAAAATTTGTTTAATTTGTTTAAGTAAGAAATGATTATGTTTGCTCGGCGAATGAAAATCCACTTTGTTCCGTTTCATTATCAGAATTACGCAATTAGCCGATTGTAACCCATCGTGCAAAATTTGTATCGATTTTTACCTCGGTTTTCCACGCTCCGATGCACTAAATGACATTGTTACAAAAATATGAAAACAACGTTGAAATAATAAATCTAATTACAATGGGGAATATCAATTTTTTATCATCGCATTGAAAGCTGGTGCAACACTTTTCGTTTTACTTGTTTGGATTTTCCGGATTGGAAATAACTGTCGAGTCGAAATTTCTAATTGTTAATTAAACTTTGTTGTTGACAAACGAAATTGGATTTCTTTCTGATATTCAGACATCATTATTTGAAGGATTGTTTCTTACGGATAGAATTTCAAGCGAGCATCGAATTCATGGGATACGTAAGTTCATTAGTCTGTTTAACAGTAGAATTTCGCTCTCAAGAATCGCATCAGTCAACAAGAGCTCTGCTGATTTATGCCGCAAGTTGTATAATTTTGCTAACCGAGCATCGCCGTAAAACAAATTCAAATCATGCTTTGCTTCTTGTTCTGCATTTTTTTTATTTTCATTTTGCTGTCTTGTTGGCCCGCATTTGTATCACGTAACAGTGTAGTTTCGTTTACATCGCACACAACACTGGGCTTAACATTGAGCATGCATCGAGTTAATCTGGCTTCTCGCATTTAATCACGGTTTATCTCGGCTCAAAACTCTAATTACAAAATTATACAAAATTAGGATTGAAGACACTCAGGGGGGTTCGAATACAAAAGTTTATATACAGTTGACATCGTGGACCTGGGGTCGATATTTAATAATTCTGTAATGGACGGACGGAGAGACGTTTATTGGATACGGATCTCTAAATGAGGTGCATATTTCAAAACCCAACCTTCGAGTCTAGTAGCTCGCTTGTGTTAATCGAATTCCGCACTTTTCTTCAATATTAAATACTCCCCCCTACATTTTTGTGTAATTTTTTTTTCACTCAGATGTATTAATCTAAGTTTAGCAAATTTGTACACAGAATCTAAAAAGCGTTAGAGTATCAAAATTTTGTTTCTACAGTCTAATTTGAGAAGATTCAACTACTTGTACTAAGACTAGTCTGGTTTTTTAAGAATAATTGGTATCTCTTGTCTGAAACCAAACTCAAAGAAAAGCCTCGCAGTCGTGCAGCATCGGTTCACTGACACGTTGTCAATATCTTGAACGTTCTCGTGTGGCAAAAATAATTCGATTGCGTATCAGAAAAGTGTCTTAAGAAGTCAGTTTCTCAGACAGCTTTTTCAAATTTGAATTTTTATTCTTACTTCTTTCTTTCCATTATTTTTCCCACATTTGAAGAAACAAAATAAGAAATTGAGGATAGATTGTTATTCCTTGACTAGGAAACTCAAAGGTGCACTGACGACAAAAACGGAAAAAAACAGATGTAGTAATAACAAAAAAAAGTTTTTGTTGGTAAAAATTCGATTAATTGTATAAACACACACGCAAGGTAAACAACCACTATTTCGACTGCTGGCTACTGAGCATTGATGGGTAGTAGTAATGGTTATTGAATAAAAGGACGAGCTTGTTCGTTATTGATACAGTGGGAAGACTTTCAAAATCAAGGGTACCAGAACAAAACAAACGTAGGGACAACTTGTTAAACTAAGTGAGGACGTTATCAGAGAGGTAATATTTTTGCTAAAAACTTGTAGGATGGGCTGCTGCGAGTCTCTAGTGGGATTCAAAAGTCAAAGGTACGAGAGAAAAAAAAAGTTGAGCAGATAGGGCGCGGACGAAAAACCCCTACCTTGAAAAGCTGCACGCCAATGACGGCAAACACGAACTGCAGCAGACTGGTGACCAGCACTATATTTCCGATTGTCTTTACCGCTACGATGACGCATTGTACTACGTGCTGAGTATAGTTCAATTACACATTTTAGTTCATTCGCTTTCTTTACACTTAATATTCAATCAATTAACAACTACTCTGCATCGAAAGTTCTTTTTTTTCAGTTTTTATGCTTCTTTGTTCTTTTTTTACTATTTCGTCTTTCCACCTTCATTGTTCAAGTTGAAAACTTAATCAAAAGAAAAAACAAAACAAAACTTGGAAAGAAGTAGAGAAAAGAAAGAGAAAAAGGTGTTTTTGTTTTTCGTTTAAATGAAACCGGAGCTAAATGTTATATAAAGAGAACTGAACCGGAATATATTTGAGATATTGAAAATCAAATATCTAGAAAGTATGTTTGAACAAAGTTGAGTTTGCAGAAAGTGCCTAGATTGTAATCCAAATGTAAATACCTTCAAGCCTTTCGCCCGATTGATGGCACGTAAAGGTCTCAACACTCGGAGCACTCTGAGAATTTTTACGACGGATATAGCTCCTGAGCTGTAAATTGAGAACAACATTATTAAAGTAAACGGTTTCAGAATGAAATACGATAGAGTTTGTTAATATCGGTATTTTGTCAACGTTGAAGAAAGTTGTGTGACAGATTTTGTTTGCTTTTTTTTTGTAAGTTGTCGATAGATGAGCCTCTTGAAAAATAGAATAAGGGGCTCGATCTTGGAAAAAATTGTATGACAAAATGGTATACCTCGCCTTCATTTTATCACAAAACGATTTTAAAAATGCCTGGTGGTTTTCCACATTTGTATTATCAGTCAAATTACAATCAGTGTATCTGTAAAATAAAATAATTGTAAATAAAGCTTCTTTTTCTTATAGAATTTCATTGACACGAAACTTCATTCGATGCGTTATTTTCTGCTGTGCTGTTAAAGTTGCAATCCTGCCTTGGTTTTACAACATCGACTTATCAAAAATCAAAAATTCATTAGTCCATTGATTTCCAATTCAAAAATTCTACACGTTTGATTACACCAACTGTTAAACAACGAGTTTTTGTTTAATCAAGCTCTGCACTGTTAAATCATTTAGCCGTTCTGATTGCTAAATTTCTGTTGTTAGTAGACGTCTCAACTACTATTTTTATTTAATCTCAATTTAGAGTAAAAGAAAATTCAACAATGTAGCGATTGTTATTTGCACATATAAATTTTGATGTCAACTTGTTGCCAATTTCTCAATTAAGGGAGGACTAGTTTGGTCTATTTAAAAATCGATTTAAAATTCAAAAGTCAAAAAACCCGCTGTGAATAACTGCGATTACGAAACTGTAGACTGTGAAAATTCTATAAGTTTTGGTTTACTTTTTACAATTATTTTACTTTTAAATGAAATGAGGATTAAAATGAATACAAAGTTGATTGGAACAAGTTTTGTTGACATGAATTATTAAACTAATGGGAAATTGTATAAATACCTAAAGAACATGGAAATGAGTGACACACAGACAACGAGCATGTCGAGCAGATTGAACGCCGATCTGCAAAAGGCACCGTCATGAATGACGAAACCGTACGATATCATCTTGAAACATATCTCGATGGTGAAAACTGAAGTAAAGAAAATGTCAAAGTAACCAAGCACCTGTTCAGACAAACGAAATAAAATCAAGTCAGTTTGCGTTTTATAACCTTTTGTAACAACAAAACAAATCCACTCACTATGTTTCTTGGCGAGGTAGATCTGAGAGGATCTTCTGCTGCTAACATTGCAGACGAAATCATGATGCAGGCAAGAATAACATTACTGAAATAACTGTGATTGCAGAACCAGTGACAGAAAACACGAAACCTAAAATGAATAATTAAGTGTAAAATATTCTCTTTGAACTTGTTTCAATATTCATCCACTAAAATGATCGACAATATTAACCTATTAGTTTGCGAAAAAAGGAAAAATGCACTGCCTTCGGGGATCGGCTGAGTTTTCGTTGTCGCATTAAACTCCGACATTCTTCGTGGTCTTGCAGAAACCCCACCATCTACGTCTTCTTCGTCTAAAGTAAATTACAACAAGGATTACAAAAAAAGATTATAAAACTTAATTACAAATAAAATTGAAAAAAATTGTAGATTAAGCCAGTTACCTTCAGGCAACTGGTTAGCTACTTCCTCCTCTTCTTCCTCAGGCTCTAGATCTTCCTCGTCAGATTCAATATTGAGTCGAACTTTGGTCCTGCCATTGATATCGTCACCCTTATCAGAGCTGAAATGTGTTGGTTGAATAAAGGATCCGGATCAATAAACGAAGGGTAATCACAGAATTAGAATAATTGTTTAGCATGAGATAAAGAATGGATTACTATTTTTCCGTATCCGCGCCGTCATAATCGTCTTCGTTGATGTCGTGTTCTACATCCGTGACGTCCCCTTCTTCGCCACCGGTTATATCGCCGCCGTCGTCTACACCCTCGTCGCTCAGCTGATCATCTCTACCGACGGGCGTTGGACTTCGTGATTTATTTTTTTCCGCCTTGATGAGAAATAACTCGTTGGGTTAAACGAATGAAAATTGAAAGAAAAAAAGAACGAGGACGATAATCAATTAGAGAAAAGCGCGCCTCACCTCTTCCTCACGCTCCTTTTCAATTGCTGTCAACGATTCCGCGTCTGCAAGATTGTCTACAGCGATGGCCAAGAACACGTTCAATAAAATGTCTAATTTCGTTGTCAAGGAAAATGCATTATATTACCCAAGTTTATTGCAAAACACCAACAAAAGGAAAACAAACAAGTGACTTAATATGTTTGTGAAATATCATTCCGCAGCGAATTCTTTAGAAAGGATACAGTTACCGCAGATGAACAGGATAATGAAATAAAAGCTGAAAAGGATGCCGGTGCTGGCGACACCGCCATATGCGAGAATCCCGACATACATAACGGCATTCCAGTCCTCGCCGGTCAGGATCTATGAAACAAGGTCAGAAATGAGCTGGTTGTTTAGATTAAATTCCACAATTTTAATGGGCTGACCAGAAAATCAACTACCTGAAAAACCGTCAGCAAACTTTGCCAAAAATTATCAAAATTATGTCGCGGTTTGTCCTCGAGATCGTTAAAGTTGAATTTGCCGCCAAAAACCTGCAATTGAAAATCACTTGGTTCATGTTTTCTCCCTCTCTCTTCTAGCGTTTATGAATTGCAAATGATTGCTTTACCTGCATTCCAAGTAGAGCAAAAATCACGATGAAAAGGAAGAGGAGGAGCAACAAAGAAGCGATCGATTGAATCGAGTTCAACAAAGACGCAACGAGGTTCGACAGGGATCTCCAGTACCTTTTTTAGTTTGCGAGAATACAAAAAATGTGATTAAAGATGTAAAAGGAGTTGGATGTCTGACATCTAATTGGGTAAGTTGATTGCTTACTTTGTAACTTTGAATACTCGCAGAAGTCGTACGCAACGAAGTACGGATACACCCAGCGGTGGCATCACGTGTGTATTTGTCAATATCATCTCACTAATGGATCCAATCACGACGAAACAGTCGAACCGGTTAAATAGGGATACAAAATAACCCTGCCAAACGAACGGTATTCAATTAAACATCTAATTACAATTGTACAATTTCGTTATAAGTGAGTGCGTGATTTCGGTATCAATAGTGTACCTGGAATCCTAAACTGTACATCTTAAGCATCATCTCCATTGAAAATAGCGCGATGAAAAACATATTTGTTATCTCTGAAAATAAATGGGTTCGTTTTATATCGTTTGATTTATGATGGAATATGAAAAAAGCTGAGTATTAATGCTTTTTATCACCTTGAAATTCATCCAGCCAGTCAGGCTGACGATAATGTTCCGTCGCTAAAACTCCTGTGTTTAAAAACACTAAAACAATGATCAACCAGTAAAAAGCTTGTGATTTCACAGCTTTCCGACAGGCCCTTCTCATTCGACGATTGGTTCTGCGGCAGAAAAAAAAAACACAATTTAATCACGCTGAGTCAACAGAAAAAACTCCGGTCAATGTAGTTGCTCTTTTTTTCACCTGTCAAAGTCCCTTTTCTTTCTCTTCCAAAGTGACTCCTGTTGGAAACCGTCCTGGTTGCCTTCCAAACGATCTGTACTTTCTGTCTCGCTTTGCTGATTCGCTGCGAGCAAAAAAAGGACAAATTGAAAATCAATATTCACATTCAAAAAAAAGTTAACAAACGGTTTTAATTGGTTTCTCACCTTTGCCGTCTTGTTTGTTATCGTTTGCTTCCAATTCGATGTCTTCCGCCTGTGTAATCCAGTCCAAATATCCTCTCAGATCATCCTCTATTTGTTGTTTCTCGCGCAATTTTTGAAAATCGCCACGATTTTTTGCCTTTTCTCTCTCTTTTGAAAACTCTCTATAATTATTTGAAAATGTTTATGTTACTTTTCGTTCACACTCACTTTAATTGAAATGTAAAGTTTTAATCAAATTCCCCAGGGTTCGAAAAAAGTTGATTTTCTATCCAATGTCTTTGCGTTAACTTGTGTAAGTCGAGATAACAATCGCTCTTTTTTTATCGGCATAATGATCCGCTAGATTTTCAATCTCCGGGCGAAGACACATAATCAGGATGATTCGGCGTCTCTTATCTATCAATTCCGTGGGGAATTTGATTTCATAGCTTCCTCGGATCTTTAATTCCGAGTCTACTAACCCGGAAAGAACACCAAGAATGAGGTTCATAACAAAGAACGCGCCGAGGATAACGAGTGATATAAAATAAACCCACTGCCATGAGCTGCCCATTGCATCTTCAATCTGAAATTTGAAAATCAATTTTGAATTGACGTTTCATCATGCAAAGTAACAACAAAATGAAAGAACAATAACAAATGACTATAACTAATAATTGTTGCAGAATTATAACGAACTGTCTCTCTTTTGATATGAAGTTAATGGAAATCAAAATTTCAATTTCCATAGGTGCTCTCTATGACAACACTTGTCCGAGCAAAATGATATGGTCATCGTTGAATCGAAGCTAAATCCTTTCAATGTCATTATTCACAGCCGCGTTTACTTTTAATACAATCATAAATTTATCCTAGCCTTTCATTCGCTTGAGTCATATTTTTCAAGCGGGACTGTTAATTGAATGAAAATCTGATTAAAATTTTGATTAGGCAGTCGAGAGAGAACACGCGAAGCGTAATTTACAATTTTTTATTGTTCTTTTAGTTTGGCCCGACTGAATATGGTTAGGAAGTTAATGCAATTTTATTGTTTCGCCGTGGAAGATCAAGTTGGAGGAGTTGATAATTACGTCATAGAGTACGTCAGTCCATCCTTCAAGGGTGACACACTGGAACACGGTGAGCATGGCTAGTCCGATGTTGTCGAAATTTGTAATACCCCAATTAGGTCCCGCCCAATACTGATTGCTGCAGTAATATTCCGGACCAAGTTTGGAGCATTGAAAACCGCCGTCCCCGCAAGGATGAGGCTCTTCCATAACTTCATCTAAGAGACACATTGTTATTAAACTATACATCAACAGCTCTAAACTAAACTTATTTTTGGAAACATTTTCGTGCCACATTTTAATCGTTTTTTTTTTGTCAAAATATCAAAACAAATTTGCAATGCAAATAAAGTCGACGAAGGGAAAAAAGTTGATTAAAAAGTGACTGGGGGCAAAAGTTTGACGGTTCAATAAATTTTCGGCGTTGAACTTTCGTAATAACAGGAAATTTTCAGAGCACAATCGACGCCGAACGAAATCGTTTATCCGCGATGCGAAAGAACTTTTTCATTCATCAGATGGATGTTGATTCCAGTAAACAAGTGGAAGAAATTAGTTGCGTTGTTCGCCTCATTAACATGTCTCAGATAACAAACTGGATATCTCAGTGTTGTTGATAGGGTTCAATTTCGAAAGCAATTTGTCCTTCGTTCATACCTGAACCCGTTTCGGCATTGCACAGCAAATTAGTTAATTAACAATTGGAACCAATCAAGCTAATCAATATGAGATACCTGTGATAGCAACGAATGCAATTTACCTGTTAAATTATTGCGACACGTTTTGTGCATCTTGCCTGAGAAGAGCTCGAGTCCGATGATGGCATAAATGATGATGACAAAGAGGACCAAAAGTGCGATGTGCAGTAGAGGAACCATGGCCCTCAAGATTGAATTCAAAACGACCTGCAGACCTGAAAGAAAGTGAAAGGAAAAGATAAATATTAATGTGAAGGTGAGAAGTGATGGAGATAAGGATGAGGGCAGACGTAAGGTGATTGTTGAATGTATGTGTCTAACTAGGTCGTCACGTTTTGCATTGGAAAGGCGAATCAAGCATTATTCGTAGAATCAGTACAAATGTGTAAACTTAACAATATAAAGGATGGCTGATGCTGTGAATGGCAAGTACTTACTTGGGAAGCCTGACACCAGTCTAAGTGGCCGGAGCACTCGAAAAGCCCTCAAAGCTTTGACGTCGATGCCCTCCTTTATAAATAACGTTAACACTGTGCTAATCATCCTGCAAAAGAAAATCCACTTTTCAAGTCAGCAGTCCGATGAATATTTATTGCCACGAGATCAAAACCAACACTCACCCTATGACCACGATCAGGAAATCCAGCAAGTTCCATCCGTTACGTAGATAAGCTCCTTGATGCATCACAAAACCATACGCTATGATTTTCATCACACACTCCGCGGTGAATATCACCAAAAATATGTACTCGATTTTTTCCTAAACATAAAACAATTTCTTTCTTTCTCCTTCTTTCTTTTTTTTTTTTTTAGTTTAAGTGAAACGAACATTCATTGAACATGAAATGAAACCTTTTGTCATAAGATAATCATGAAACAATTCCAGTTTGAGGACCATTGATTTGAAAACAAGATAATTAGTGAATTACACTTTCCAGCCGATAAATTACAAGTATATTCGAGCGAACCTTCGTTACGCTACTTCCACCCTATGATAAGTATGAATTATTAAATGAAATTCCAGCCGAAAAAAAGGCACGAACACGCGAAAAAGAAATAACCGAGAGGGGACTAATAAAATCCCCCAATGTCAGTAATTTTCCTAGAAACTTTCTCCGTAACTAACGAACAAACTAATTAAAGAACGAAACAGTGATTTCGCAAAATTTGCGGATTTTCGACTGTATACAAAAAAGTGTTGAGCGTGTGAAAATAAATTGTAACATGAACCTCGTTGATAAACCGAAAAAAAGAGTCGAGCAAGCGCGAACGTCGCGGTTGGCTATGAATATGAAATATCCATAAATATTTTGCAAAGCTTCGTCGACGCAGGATATTGAATTAAAAGAGGTGCGTTACAACGACATAATTTACATATTACATTGACAGGTGTGCATGGGTGTCGGTTTATTATTGAGCGTCGCGTATGAGGCGAATGTCAATCCGAGAGTTTATATTCACGTACGGAGATCGATCAGAGCAGTCGATCATAAAGGCTTGCACATTGCTCACCCGAAGATTAAACAATTATTGAACTTTCCGCGCGAATGATTTTCGGACCACCTACGTGCCTTGGCAATCGATATCTTCGATTATTATTGTCACACGGGCACTTAGGAGACGTGCAACAAGGACAAGGGCTGGCCGAAAATTTCAACGTCCGGATACCGGCTGCAAATGACGTCCGACGAAACGCCGGACATTACGGTTCCCCCCATCGTTCAATTACAGTTCTGTTTACTCGGTCTCCGATATTTGCCAGCTTTTAAATCTAGACCCTCAAACTGAAATCAAATCACGAATGAAAAAGTTGCGAAAAATTAAACAATAATAACGTGAGGTAATTAAAAGTGGAAACTTATTGTTTTGCGAGAGTGTAATGGGGAATTCTTTTTTCTGAAGCAATTTCGTGCTGTGTGAGATGTAAAATGTGGTTGGTAGTGTAGGAGAACAAGTTGTTATGTGTAGTAATGAGATAGAGATGAATTAGTTAATGATAAGAGGGAGCGCAAACAATGGGATATTAATGAAAGCGTTCATCTTACCAAATAATAATTCGTTTCATTCGAGTCTCCGGCAGGATACGGTGTGTAGACAGCCAGCGCCACACAATTCGAAATAATAGTTAACAGAATGAGATACTCGAAAGGTCTGCATAATAAGGAGTACATTAAGGAAAACACTGTTGTTGATTTTGGGCTGCGATAAAACGCTACTGTTAGATAATGTCTTCCACCAGCAAATGAGATTCTTTTTCACGTTAAACTTGAGCTTTTGTGAGCTCCTGGTTTCCACGCCTGTAATTGCACCGACTTATCAAGCAAAAGTTCCGTTTGGATTCTTCGGTTGTACCGAAAATTGAGCGAAAGAAAATAAATCAACCCGACAAACCCGAGATTTTATCTCAATTTGAAATCAAATTTTAAGTACTTTCCTTTAGCTTCTTTTTTTCCTCACCGTTGATAAATTGTTTCACTTGCAAAGACAATGAAAAGTACAATTCAACTTGTTCGATCATTTCCTCTTCCTTTGTTACAATTTCAGCCCTTTTTGTTTGCAATTTTCAAATGCGAACATTTTTACCGGTCGATAGGAAAAAAATGGGACGTTATTTTCAAAACTTTTAAATTCAACTTTGAGAAGAAATTCATAAGGTATCAAGCGCCGAGGCATTTCAAATCGTTTTCCAAACACAACTTGCATACACAGAATGCTCTGAATATTTTACAACTAACTTTCTTTCCTCTCCAGTGAATATTGGTGTAGAGGTAAAAACTTTGTGTTTGTTTCTTATCTATTGATTCGCGATTAATATTAAGGGGAACTTTTGATGATTACTCGAGGCATAAAAAAGTGAAGCCGAGACAAACTGATTAAGAAAATTGAAATCTTACGTTAACCAGGTGGAAAACAAACTAATTTGATTTGTGGCTGAAGCGCACATATTGGCCTGTTAGAGGTAAACATCGGGGTTGGCAATTAAAACATCAGCGAGTTTGCTCTGAGACCAAAGCGTACGCTGTACTTATAGATTATTACATGCTCATAATTCGGTTCTGAATTATCGTATAATCTATAAGCGAATTTGCACTCGGATGGAGGTGAAAAAAGGATACTTCCACTCGACGACACTGATGCACATCTTTCGGATCGGGTTTTTGAGTTGTAGACAAAATAGGGCCCTGATGGGCCTGTCGGGGGGCGGTTTGCCGCCGCGGCGCACGGGTTTTTTCGCGGCCGCAGCGGCGGATTTGGCAGTGGCTTGTCCAACTTGGCTGGGAGCGGCTGCTGTGCCGGTGGTTGGGCCGCTCGCGGACGGAGCGACGCCGGTGGGGGTCGCGGACGTTGGCTGGGACCCCCCGTTGGTCGGAGGGCCCATCGCCGAGCCGCCATCCCCCGCGCTCATCGATCAATCGGTTCCGTTCTCCTCAGGCGCTTTCGGTTCCGGCTTCTCGACGATATTTTTCGTCGATTCTCGGCCAATGATCGACGTACGATTGTACAGGGGAACAACTTCTCGCGACTCGACCGCATGCTACTACGGTCCAAGCCTTCTTTCTTGTCTTTTCTTTATTAACAACCTGAAACAAACAACGTATGTATCCAAATTATTAATCAATCTCGAATTTCAACATTTGAACATTATTTAAAAAAAGCGATGGTCGAGATTCGAACCCTCGACCCTAAAACTGACACTGGACGAGGGTTGGCATTTCATTGACTATCAGTTGAACTTGAAAGTTAATGAATACAGTCAAAAAACAACTAGATATAGTCAATCTAAAAAGTTGAAATAGACAGTTTATTTTGGTCTCATAAAACTCTCGAATTTTCACATTCAAACGTCCAATGACATTTTTCGTACAAGTTTTATATTGCTTTGATACTATTTTTGGTTTATTTCAAATGCCCTATTTTCAGTCTGGTTACACATATCAAGAGCAACCCCCCCGGAAATTCCATGTGGCACGTTCTTGCACCACCATAGTTAAAGTAAATAAACGTAAAAAGATAAATAGTAGGACTGGAAAAGAATGTTTACAATAATAATTATCAATATTTGATCAAATATTTTTTATCAATTAAGGTATGATGTAAAAACTCCAATTTAAAAATGTTTAATGCTTTTAAATAACGTTGACATGAAATGAATCATCAATGTAATCATTAAACTTTTATTTAATAAGCGAAATGCTGATTGAATACAAACTGATTAACAATGCAATCCCACCTGATTGGAGTTAAAGCAACAAGTACTGTCAATTCTCATAAATATTCATTTTTATTTCCGCATTTTATTTCGTCTTTGATGTTATCAGATGTAAAACAGTAATCGCTCTTTCGGTTCGATTTTATTTTCAACCTACGTTTTGACATTTTAATTAATCGTTTGAGATGGGATAAATATTAAAAGTTCAATGTTTGACTTTCATTCGCAAAAAAAAACATCAATCCAGACTAATTTGATAAAAGTTTCAACACAAAAATTCGTTGATAATGTCATTTCAATAAACCATCAACCGCGATTAATTCCTCGTGCTATAAAATTGCTGGCAAACCTGGGCTTGGAACCGAAGACCTGCTATATTTAGTTTATCTAAATTCTAACTCCAACTGTCTTTCTTGTTCTCTCGCACCTGGCGCTATCTCTCTCGTCAGGAAACAAGGATACTAAATCTGACGAGTTTTTCTTTCTCGTGAAGTACGTCCATATAGTCACGTTTGTTTGTAACAATCATTTTCTTAAGAAGTTGGAATCTCATTATAATCTTGAACAGACGTAGAAGAAAAAAAAGAAGAAAAAAAACAAGATGAAAAAAGAAATAACAGAAAGCTCCGTTCATTGAGGAGACTTATTATAACGAAGCGCGAGATGTGGAGCAGTTTTGTGTTTTCGCGCAGCGGTTTGAATTTACGTTCCAATGAGAATTACTTCCACGTCGCTGGATAAATTTTTATCGTATTATTGCTGATTAGTTCGTTTCCGTGGAAAGTGCATTAATATGTAAACCGAAACAAATGTCTGTTTTAAAAAAGTTTATTTATAGTTGGATTGATTTTTCTTTTCAATGCGATCTTGTGTGTTTTCATTAATGAGTGACTAAATAATCGATGTCGGTCAAAATTGAGTGCCTTTTTTCCCCGATAGTTTCGGATATTGATGATACTCGAGAATAATTAAAGCTCCAACGTCAACGGAGGGTAGACCATTACAACAGACGGAACTTTTGATCCCCTAACAATTACTATGATGAATTCCACAACATCAAGGCGCGAAAACATTGACACTACATCTTCTATGCTTGCACTTTGCTGCATCACTTATTGCAATTAATCCACCTGATTATCCTAACCCGGCGACAACTTTCGTTCGCCATAAACGCCGCTTGAATATTGATCTTGCAAAATCAATCATCTACTTTAGTCATCCTCTTTGATGTAATCATATTGACGCAGTTTTAATTTGTAATCGAGTTATGATAAACTTTTTTTCGTTTAAATCGTATATTACTTGCATTTATTTTTCTGTAAGAAATGCAATCAACAAAAATAATTACAAAATGTTAAGTGTGAAATAGATTTTGTCTGGGGAAAGTTTGTTGCATTTGAAAAAGGGCTCTTCTGAATTTGGCACTTTATTGCTCAAGATGCAGATGCTTGATAAATATCGCCCAGCAGACTAAATTTATCCCGTCAAGTTGCGGGAACAGCGGTAATAAACCATTGATCCGAATATACACTTATGTCTAAACAAGCGTTTTTCTCGAACATTCCGAGTCGATTCTGCGCGCACGTTTCTTTTCTGCCGTTCTTAATTTTAAACTAAAAGACACGACGAGTCGAGCTTATTTGATAGAGGTGTGAAAAATGAGACGTCCACGGCGACTTTCATTTGCCGCTTGTAAACTTGAAAAATAAGTCCAACGCGTGGCTGCGTGACTTTTGACTGACCTCAATTCATAATTCATTCAAAATGTTTTTGTCTTAGAAAAAGTAAACAAAAATAATATGTTTGCTGGAATGAAATTAAATCCAATTAAAACACAGCTCATTTGTTTTTCATGAAAGGATTAACACGAATATTTCATAGTTGTTTATTTAATGCACCAAAGCGAGCTCGTCACTTTCCGACGACGGCAACTGCAAACGTTTTTTAAATTTCCTCGCCGAATTTACATTTGCGAACCGACAGTATTTTAGTCCCGGTAACGTTTTCACGATTGATGAATATTTAAAACCCTCCCGAGTTTCTCGATCGTGATATTTTGCATCATGCACTTGGTTCAAACATTTTTTATAGCTCCTTCTGAGTGATGTTAATCGCTCATGTTCCATTTTGACATGATTAATAAAGAAAAACGAAAGCGCCCGAAATCTACTTTTCTCATCGACTGTTTAAATTTGAAATCGCAATTCCAAAATAAACAATAGTTCCCAACTTTGTTAGTTCAAATGAAATAAACACCCTCAAAAACTCGAAGCTTTTGAGAAAGCTTTCATAGAGATGACAAAAGTAGTAAAATAAATAAACAATTATCGAAATCAAACAATTTGAGAATTGGATATCCATCAAAAACAAGAATAATCCGATTAAGCTAAGTGCAGCGTTGAAATTTGAGTCGCAACAACATCGTGCCTATAGTGTCAGCCGAGATTAGCGAAGTTTAGGGCTTCGTAGCGCGTAACTTGGAACAATCATTGCGAATGGGCGCGCGAGTGAGGGTTCGAACACGCGACGCGCAAGGTTGCTAATTAAAAAGCAAAGTGGCTGAAGAAGTTTCCTCAAGTCTGGCCAAAAAGCATGTTGAGATGAAAAAAGGAAGAAGGAGAGTTAAAAAAGTTGTTGTCGTGTTGTGCACGCCCTGTTTTTCGTTTCCGTCGTCATCTCCTCTGCCGTAACACTTGTCAAGAGAACTACTCTAAAAGAACTTGCAGTTAATTCGCGTAACGCGAGGGCGTTGCTGGTAACGTGATAATATTTGGAGCTCGCGTCTAAATATAAAGAACAGTCTAACGAGCAATGTGTTATAAGTTTGAGTACAAAATGCACTAAATCTCTCGCGTTCCTTGACTCAAAATCATGACCCTTATCTATTTCCTTTCTGTCATTTACAATTTACCAATTTGCGACTTTGCATTCAAAAATCTACGCTTCTTTACACCCAAACTCATAATTACACAAATGAAATTACTGCTTTCTGTGTTTTTCGAAACTAAAAACACTAAATTAGAAGTTTAAAAAAAATGTTCGATTGAGATTCGAACCCTCGACCTTGACAATTGCACTGGACAGTGTTGCTTCCGAGCTATCAATTCAACTTGATAGCCAATGAAAAAAAGTGGTAATAACGCGATAATTGATGTCTAAGAACTCAGTAGATGTAGTGAATCTAGAAAGTTATAATCGGTAATTTATTTCGACACATTCCTCTTATTTTGGTCTCAGAAAAATGTCGACCATTGAAACTGATAAAACTATATAAAGTCGCGTTACATGGCGCGGAAGGAACAACCGGATTAAATCAAATGAAACTGATTAAATTTGTCGCAAAGTTAAGTTTCCAAAGAATATAACGACCTGCGAGAGTTAAACACTTTTGACTTGTACCAAATAAGCAGTTTCATTTCGTTACAGTGACAAATAACTTCCAGCCCGAAAAAAGCCTAATCGGATCTGCTCGTTAAAAAGCTAGTCTGACAAAGATGTTTCTAGCTCAATGTCAGACTTTGTTGAACCCGCTCTCGTTTGACTTTAAAAATTAAATTGTCTTTCATGTGAGGGAAAGCCAAGTTCTGTTTTGTTTCGAAGTCTATTTGTTTAAACAAAGAGAAAATAAACAAAGACTCGCGAAACATTGAAATGTTGGTTTAGAACTTATTATTTATCATTATAGTAAACATTAATTTTTGATCCGAAATTAATTCAGTCAACTGATAAATAAATCAAGCGAATATTCAACATGAATAATGCACGTCTGAAAAGTCGATATTCCAAATGACAGAATGCCATTGACGCGCAGCGCGAAATTCATCCGCTCTGTGCTTTGACAAAAAAGGCAGGTGTTAAACTAAAATAATCACCATAGAACAACTATTGATCACTTTTCGCTAACAGTCGAATCAATTACTCGTACTGAATCCCAATACTGGCGGATGATTACGACAAAAAGTCATTTCATCATATAATTCACACTGATGATATGCATAACCGAGTGGGCGTTTTCGGAATGCCCGTAAACTCAACAGGGTCAACTTTATACGAGACTACATTCGAATTCGATATTTACATTTGCTCAAATTTGCATTTAATGATGTCAATCGATCCAACCATGTTCTCTTGTTTGCAACTAAGAATCGACTGTATGAATATGGATAGTCCATCATCTAAATGGAACGCTGCTTTACAACAAAAAAAAGATTGAAAAGTTAGATTCCATCAAGAGCCGATTGACGGATATCCTAAATTAACCCTCCCAGTTAAAAATAATTCAGTAGCGTTTTATTTTCGCACCTGAACTTTTCAATTTCAATCATCAATTGATTTGGTTACCTCATTTTCTTTTTTTTTTCAACGGAGATGTGGATTGTCAAGTTATTGGATATTACAAAATAAAGAAACCATGCCATCAACAAAGTAGGTTGTCTCATCGATAATTTGTTTAAAAATATGATAAACATGTTTCTTTTTAATTAACAAAAACAGTATTCAGAAAATCTTCTTTGTTTCAATTTTTACACTCTTATCTTGCGAAAAACTGACACTAAAAACTTGTTTGTAAATCTTATGAATTGAGATAATTAAAAATAAACTATCCTATTTGTGAAGTAAATATAAACTTTAGTTTACTTTACGATGGTTCGTGCAAGTTTCCAGACGTGAATTCAATTCGAACAAAAATGAAATAATAAAAAAAGATTGAGCCATTATTTTGAATTCGATTAGGCGAACCGCGTAGTTTACTCAGCGCGGCGAATTAATTCGCGACGTTTCGTGCGTCCGTCGCTCATTTTTCATTTCCTCCGTTGCAATCTTGTCTCGAAATCGTTGCAATAATTAAGTTTGGCCAGCGAGCCGGGCAGAAGAGTTGTGCCTCGAAAAACGCGTCGCTCTCGGGGTTTGTTATTAATGCAGGCCGCATCATCTTCAGAACGTGCAATCGACTAAATTATTAGATTCACTTTGTTTTCATCAGCACGCTTTTCATTTGTACGTGTGTGCATATACGTTTCGACGTCGCGCAGCCTTCCAATGGTTTCAATTTAGAACGTCCAACTTGGCCGGTTTCATTCGATTACGAATCGTCCCGTGGACTTTTATCCGTGCAAAACAGCGTGTTACGGTGGAGTGCGTTATCTGTGGCCAACTGCCAAAAGGGCAGAAGGCAATGCAAAGTTCGCCTGGGCAAGGACGTTTAAGTGTGTTGACATTGTGTCTTGAACAAATTGTTTCAACTTTTTCAACGCAAAAGTTCTAATAAACAAATTAAAAGTTTTCAACTTACAAACAAAATTATATTTACACTCATAAAACAATTACACGGACAATGTTTTGCACTGTTTTTAAAGAGTTTCTGAACCAGAAAATTTGGAAACAGATTTTTTTTAACTTTGCACATTTTGTATAAAAATTGTAATCATTTTTTTCAAATATTAAAGAGACTTAATTTGATTAGCGAATTTTACATAAAGACAGTAATCGGAACCGAACCGAAAACTGCAACGACGAAAGTTTGAGGAAAGCGCGCGGCAAAATGTGAATCGTTTTCGCGTTTCACTTGGCCGGCACGTATACATCATAAAAGATCGATGAACATTCTATCTAATACTTATGTGGGGTACGTGCCGATGCTAAAAACAAAAATAACCCAGTTTAATAGCTGCTTTTCATTAACTGCACATCCTCGTTTGAATCAAACATTTTCCACAGCTCAATTCTTCCAATCCCGATTTCAATCGAATCGCAATAATTTTCCATAACAAATTGAATAACAAGCTTGACTTTTGCCATTAAGAATAAAAACTTTTTTTTTCAACTTCAAACAAATCTTCACAAAAAGTTTTTCATCGCCGAGTTTCCAAGTTTTCAATATAAATTTGGTCCTCGAAACTATCAAACTTCTCAAGTATCACGATTTTATATCAAACAATGAACTCTCAAACGTTGATAATAAACAATCAAATTTCATTATTAATACTTTCTCTCAAGAATAGAGCCTGGAGAATAGTGTGAAACTGAAAAGAGCATTTGAAATGTTTCGTTTAAATTATTTTGACGATTCAGCGCCAGAGGATCAACTGTGCCCAAAAATATCGAACAATTATTCTTTCGAGTTGTTTGAAAAGAAATCAGTCGGGTTGGCGTTTTATTCTGAAAAGCAGTTTGAATTGAAAACTGGGTCAAAAGGCTCCCGTGGAAGTTGATAAGTAATGCAACAACACAATGAGTGGCGCAAATAATTAAACGGGATTAAAGCGAAGTGTTAAGCGATTTTTTTATCTGTCTGCCTAAACGCAAACGTGATATTTTCAATAGTTTCGGTTTTTTTTCACTCTGGAAATACGATTCTGAATCGCTTTGTCTAATAAAAACTCAAAACGGGGGAAAAATGTGTTTCAAAGTCACAACCTCTCTCGAAGTTGTTAATAAATAATCTTTTAATTAAACTTTTGCATCATTCTAAAATTTAAAAATAACAAAGAAAATATCATGAAATACTGCAGTCCTTTCTATAAATTACTGACAGATCTACAATTGCAATTAGAGAAAGTAACAAATTGATTAAATCACCTTTGAAAAAAAAAAACTTGCAACGAAGCACTGTAATCAACAATGAATTTATTAGTAACGTTTCTTTTGCTGACAAAAACGTCTCGTTAAAGTGAAACTCTTATTCTAGTTTGAATGAGAAAATAAGCATTCAATTTTGAAGATAATGTGGAAACGAATTGCGTTAAAAAACTTGAGAAACTTTGGTCTTTGTCTTTCGAAATCGCTTCGTTGAGCTTAAACGAATCACAATAATTTATTAATATGTTTTGCACGGTTGTTTTCGTCTGAACTCAAGCGTGTCTCTGATATCGCCTGAAATTCTTGTGACTTTTCAAACAAAGATACCCATTATGGTTTTACAAGAAGAAATTCATCCCTCCCACCCTCCCTGCCACAGTTACCGCTTTTAGTACAGAAAAGGAACGTCAGAATTGTCAGACGGCTTTAAGGTACGAAATGCAATTTGCGTAATACTCTATAGTATGTAAAATTCGAGCGAGATATTTGAAACAGTGTTTCAAATCTGGCATGACCGCAACAACTGCGGTTATACTTTTTTAATTGCGAAAAAAATGGTATTGATGCAAAACGAACGTATCGATTTTCTATTACGTGGGCGATATTATAAAACCTCATTTCTTGATGGACACGAAAGTGGTGAAAAAAAAGGAGAAAATAAACTCTTGTCAATGTTTCAATTGAAATTTAATGTGAAATTTGAGTGCGATGAAAAAATCGAAAAAAAAAGAAATTGAAAGAGGGTCGCGGTTTAGCAAACAAATTACGCGGCGGGGATAAAAAATCGTCGCAGTTGAAAATACGTTTCGGCGAGTTGGCAAGAATAAAAAATGTGATTCGGTTTGCGAACGGTTAAGCATGCGGTTATAAAAGCGGGTTAGATTTTAATGTTAGCCGCAATTGTTCGTTGTGTCGTAAAAACGTCGTTCGAAAAAAGGGTCCCGAGTTAAAATCCAGTTTAAGAAGTGCTTTTCCCCGTCCTAAACTTGGGTCACATTTTTTTTTCGATGAGGAAAATCTCGTTCCAACGAAGTAGCGATCGATGTCTTTTGACACTCTCGTCAACAGTTGCACACCCTTTAAATTATATTTAGCCGCTCGCGCAGAACAAATAAAACCAAAATAATTCGGCTCCTCTTTTAATTAACACTGTTGTTTTTTTACTTGTCTCTTTGAGAAATTTTTTTTTCCTCTGACAGTGTGTAAGTTGAAAAATTCCGTCTTGTTCAAATTATTACATTCTTTTTCGCGAAATTCAATTAGGGAAATTGTATAATTTGCAAAATTGAATCATACAATTTAGGTAACGCAAAAAATCATTCGAACGAATTTTGCCAATTTCGCAATTATATTTCTGTCGTTGGTTTTTCCGGTGGGAAAACCACTCTATGTGAATGTCAAACCATCAATATTCTCCGACTCATTGAAGAAGTCATATTAAATAGAGTTTGTTCCAATTTCGAGTTTTTCTAATTAAATCAAAATCAATGCAGCGTACACACACGCCACAATCCATTTTCAGTTTGATTCCCCATTCTTCGGTCGGAAAAACACAAAAATGGAAATAAATCGATGACAAAACATTCCAACTTTGATCAATGGCGTTACAAAAAAAAAGGATACTAAAATTCGTCCGTTTTTTCAGATTGAATTGTCTCTACAGATACTTAATTACCTCTCGGAATTTGTTCAAGAGATCATTTCATCTTTTAACGGCTCAACGACATGAATAAATTTCTTTTAATTATTCTAATAAAGTGTTATTTACCGAGTTAATGATGGAACATTCAAGATCATCTGTGCACAAAGAAGGTACTTTATTAGACAGCTTTTTTTTCAAGTCCATGCCATTTACCAAAGATGGCTAATGTAACATCAATGTGAACGCAAAATTAACTCACGTAAAAAGTGCAAAAGAACGAAAAATAAAAGTGCAGATGCGTGACGATACCTTTACATTTCATTTAATCGTGTATAATTTGATTTCTGTTTAACGTCTGGACAAACGCTGGACGTACTACTGTCACTTAAAGCGTTCACTTGCCACTTAGTCTCTGTATTGCAGAAAACATACATTCACTTTTTTTATTGTTAGTTAAGCATTTTAGAGCCATTTTATTAACATTTCATGAAAATGCCGGTTGAAGTTGTTATTTATTTTGTTGTAACGATAGTTTATTTTGTTAATAATCCTCTACGAGCTGTTATTACGAAGTTTTCCAGTTGAAAATTAATGCAGTTTATAAAATGTAAAATAAGCATAAACGTGTACAGCCCAATCGATAGCCTAGTTATATTACATACATTTTTTAATTCTTATTTTTCATTGCGTTAGTTCTCGTGTTGCAATTTTTTTTTAGTTTTAGTGGATTAAAATTGATCAGATTGAAGGAATTACATATGACATTTGTCACTTCAATTGGAACCCGAAAAAGAAGTAACGTAACAAAGTCGAGCCACTTTCTTTTCAACGTAATTTGAATATGGGATCTCGAACACACATTCGAGTTAGCGACGAATTATACCAAGTTATAATGGCTTGTATTGCTGACTGAAATGGAATACCCACTTAATGAGAGCCTGTCGAATTTCATTAACAAGCACTTCTGCAGGCAGCATTTTTTCCCTCTTTATTTCTACTTGAAAAAATTGCAATTTACAATTTCTCTGTATTCATGTGACATAACGAGGCTTTCAACCCCTCCCAAATATTTTACGTCATTCCAAAATAATGATTTCTGTTCGACATTCTTCAGTATCACATTTTTTCCCATCATTTTTTCAACCAACAAAATGTAACCACTTTTTCGTTATTGCCATCGTTTCGCATTTTTAAAAGCTCTGTAAATATCCGCTGAAGTCAAACATTCTTGTTTTTATCTCGACACAATGTTTTTTAACGCCATTTCATCTTTAATAACAATCTAAACAATTCATGCCCGTCGCGTTCATTTTAATTTCCAGTTTAATTATTCAGTTTGATAAATTAAATACACGTTATTTGGAACTTAACGAGCCAAGCTAATGAAACGCAAGACAGTTAAATTATAGAGGTTTCACGCGGCCAGACAAAAGGCTCTTTTTTTATTCTCATCTCTCTCTCCCTCTCTCCTTCTCGCGATCGTCGAAGATTCGACTGCTTAGAATGTCATGCATCGCACCGTCAGTCGAGAGCGTTTTTGTGTAATCCGGAAATAGAATTCGTCAAACTTTTGGGGATCGCGATAAAATCCCTTCAAAATTTTGTTTCAACTTAGGGGAGGGATCTGACGACAATATTAGAAACACTATTCGCCCAAAACTTCATGAGCAGTTGCGAGTTTGACATTTGCAAAATTAGAACTTTTCACCAATCAGTAACCTCCGATCATTGATATTTTATTTTTGGTCGCGACAAATTTCTTTTTCAACGCTGTCCCCAATTGGTAACTTCAAAATCTAATTCAAATTCGATAATCCGTCAGTCGACAGCTATTTTAATGCACAAAACAAAATGTTACAAACGAAAAAAAGCAAACAATTTTTGCAATAAAACATTGAACGTTGAAGATTTTGCAAACCCCGTGTGATAAAAATGAAGAAACAAAATGTGTGCAAATTTGGTTGTTTTGAAATGTGAAATTTCGTTGGGAAGTTTTGGGCCTTGAAAATGTGTGGATTGGGTGTTTCCCACGTTGTGACAATCGGAATAGCCATCAAAAAAGTTCATGAATCGCGGGTGTTTCTAGTGAGACAAAAGCCACTCGGCTCGGGCAGAGTCGCAATGTACACAAAACTATATTTACACCGACCGCACGGCAGCTCCGCGCACTGCGCCCGCACCGTACACTTTTGACTGCACACACTTTGGAGAAGAAAAAAAAACGAAACCAACCCGTCACCAACATGAAAAAAAAGCCAAATTCTGGAGCAAAAGTTGACCTGCTTCTAATGGCTAGCACACTTCGCGAGGCTCTTTTCAGCACGTCCCGTGGAACTTATCACATGTTTGCCTGCTACTCATTGACACTCATTTTTAAGCTCCCGAACTAATATGAGTCAAACGGGATAAACAAAAGTGTGTAAACAAATGCGAATTGGTAGAAACCGAGTAGGAGATTGGGTTTGCAAAAGGTTCGCAAAGAAAGGGAGATGGGCGAAAAAATGATACTGGACAATAAATAAATGGGTGTTGTAAGTTAGCAAGTGGGGTAAAATTAGAAAGTCACGCATAACTGGGGAAGTGGATATTTACAGTGGCTAGAAAGTGGGGCATTGTTCGGAGGGTCGCGGAGGGGTCCGGGATAAAAAGCTCGCCGGCGGTGTTACCTGGTGAGCCGGTCATCGTTAGCTTCGGACAACTGGGGCTGTGGCATGACCCGGGTGAGCGCGGGTGGACGCTGACCTCCTCGCGATGAATCAGACGAGCCTGCCGCTGCTCTCGTCGGCTCTCGACTCTTATAAATAGATATCTGGGTATGTGTTGATTATTTATATTCTTTTTATCGGCGCGCTGCCGGAACGCGACGCAGCCGACTCCCTCAGCGCACTGGGGGTCGGCTCTCCGGGTGCTGCCACCCTGGCCACGCCACGTCGTCCGCGACGTACTACCAGCAGCTCTGTAATCTCGGCGAATATGGGCGACGCTCGAGGAGGGAGGCCACACCGACACACACACACACAAACACACCCCGATCTTATGTCCGTGCGTGCTCGCAGGCCGCGCTCCGCCGCGACTACTATGCCAGTCGTGAGAGAGCGTCGGCCCCAACGTCCCACCGCCGCACGCAGCGACGCCTCGCGTCGTCGCGGGCGCAGCCTCAAACACTGCAAAGCCTCCGCACCCGCACGCACGCCAACCCGCCCCAATCCCATCCCAATCCCTAATCCCAAACCGACCTTTTCCTCCCTTTTCTTCCTTTCCTATACCAAGTCTTTCGCGAATCAAATATCCAAAAAACCTTTTTGGTCCAGCATTGCAAAAGTTTTTGCGTACGGCCCTAAGATAACACGATAAGGGGTTTTTGTCCGATGATTAGAGTTATGGATGTTGAGATTGAGTTTTTTTTGCAACCCGTTGGGTGGGTCTGGACAAAATCTGATGATGCAAGCGAAAGTTGTATGTGGAATATGATCGATAAAGTAATAAACAAGTACTTGCTCACAATTATTTCTACAGTTTTCAAAGTTTTCAAATTAACGCGAGGTTATTGAACGCAACGTTTAAGCCTTTAAGCTACGGTTTCAACGGCAGTTTTTTGCAAAATTTTCGAAAAAGTCAAACAGAATTATTGTACTCTGCACTGATATTTTTTTAAAAATCCTTGACCAATTAAATTGTTCGATATTGGAAACCCGTTCAATAACTCTGATTGAATTTTTTGTCTTTCATACGAAAAGTATGAAAGTATTTAACATTGAATCGACGTTTATAAAGCAAAATTTAATCATCATCACTAATTTGATATGTTTTCACTTTTAATTTACAGATCAAATTTTCCTGATCAAAAATTGGAAAATTTTGCAATTACATCGTTTCTTTGAAAACTGAAAACTCTAAACCAATGAAATATAAAAGACTTGATAAGTTTACATTGGTTCGCTTATCAGACATCAATACTTTTTCATAATTTACAACTTTTTGTAAATATGATTAAAAAATGCAAAATAGTTACAGTGAATACATTTTGTATACTTTTTAATTTACAACTTTTTGTAAATCTGATTAAAAAATGCAAAATAGTTACAGTGAATACATTTTTTATCCGTTTTAATTTACAACAACTTTTTGTAAATATGATTAAAAAATGCAAAGTCAGTGGATACACTTTTTATACCGCGTAATAATAACGCAAGTAGTGATGTTTTTGCGGGAACTGAGAGGCACAAAAGTGGGTGATTAGACCGAGTGTGTTGCTCTGGGATGATGTTGAACAAGTTCAGGGAACGAGATAGGCCGATTCTCGCGATACGATATGACGCAGTAACCGTTGTTATCTTATCAATTAAGCGCGGATGAGTGGAAACAGATTCACACGAACCGCGGAACAGTTTTTCCCCCACGTAACAAAACGAAATTGCGCAAATTTTACAATCCCGCTGAGTGCAATCGACAAGCCGAGTTTCCCACTCAAAACCAGAGCTAGTTATTTTACTCCAAAATTAACAATATGACAGATCTCGTTTTTAAAATCGTTTTATTTGATTCTTTTCAGTATGTACAATATGTCAATTGAATCAATTTCATTCCACAAACAGCAGTATGACAGAGTAATTAAAAGGACGAAATTGTGTTTTGTCACAACGCGACAATAAATCACACGACTTTTTAAAGTTTCAACTTAAGAAAATCGTATGTTGCTTTAACTACATGGCTTTTGCGCCGAACGTGACTGTTTTACATATTTTGGATAAATAAAACACAAACAGACTCTCTTTCTCTTGCAGCAAACATTAGTTGTTTGCCAAAAAGGGCTTGTCAGTTTTTATTTTGTCATTTTTATCACACAATCTGAAAGTGCCTATGGTAATCAAGTTTACGTTATCAGCAACAAGTGCATGTTTTAAGCGTCGAGAACAAACGCATCGCTATTGTTTTGTTACGATTGTTTAATGGCGAAAAATGAAGCTTGCTTGAAAAGTTTCATCGACTGCAATTTCTGACCCACGCGAGAATGGGATGAAACATTTTCTAGCTTAACAAATTGGACTTAATTTTGCAGCGGGTTTATCACTGTAATTGCTGTTATTATTTGGCGTGTCAAACTTGGACGGAAAAGTAATTCCGAAACTCAGCGCACAACATGTTGAATTGACGAAAAACAATGCGCCACCAAAAACCGACGTCAAGTCGCATGATCCCAATTCAAATTAAATTTTCCCTGTGCATATGATTATTCGTGAATTGATTGCATGTACAATGAAGTTTTCATTCGCAGAATAGGAGCCAACAATTCAAGCTATTTTTGTTAGTTTGGTGAACATTTATAAGCATAATGAGTAAGTTGAATACATTTTGCAAAACAATTCAGTTGTACGTTATGAAATTATTTCGATAAAGTTGTTCGAGATTGTTGGCATAGGTGGAAAAATTTTGCCAAACCGAATGATCCGCTAGTGGCTGAACGACCTGCTGCATCGCTTTCACTTTATTCGTTTCCTTCACTAGACGCTCCAAGATAACACCGTGCAGGTACTGCAAAATTTATTTTCAACATGAAACATCATAATTAGGAAAATAAAAAAAAGTTAAAATCCTTAGGATTTGAATAAGGACGTGAATATTAAAGATGAAAGATTGTTTAACGAACATAATGTAAAAAAGTTTGTTCTGCCAGCTGCAAATACAAGATTAATTAGGTCAAACTTCGTTTCAACCGGTGGAGCAAAAACGTTTTTGATTCGACATTTTTTACTGCTCTATGATAAAGGAGTCTCTTGTAAATAAATAAAAATTTTCATACAAATCATAACTTTTTGATTTATAACTTTTTTGTAGTTTTTTTTTTTTTTCGTTTTTCGATGAATGCTTGCTAACTAAATATTGTTTCTTGTCCATTGGATGATAATTCTGTACAAACTTGTACCGTTTTAGAGAATCGATTTTTCACCCTCTTCAAAATGGGTCGCACCGAACTCCAGCCCTCCAAATAAAGATTACCAAAGAGAAGATAAAACTTGCGCAGATCGCCGTCCAAAATTGTGTCCAAGTTCATGAACAGATCATCCAACTCATAATTTTTTGGTCCGTCCGTCGGTTGAAACGGAGGAAGTGCATCGACGAAAACCTGAAAATGATTTATAGAAATTAATAAATCTCGCGAAAACAGCTATGTTTTAATGTCACTCCTCCTACCAGCGGTGAGGCGTCGTTATCGTCCGGCAAAACTGCAAAATAGTCATTTAAAACGGAATTTATTTTCGTTAAAATGTCATTTGCAGTTTCATTGGTGAGCTGCTTGTCCTGTAAGCTCAGCGTTTGTACGTAACTGTCTATCCGGTAGTTTCTTTTTGAATTATCCGAACCCTGTGGCAAAAAATATTTTTCTTGTCATTCAATCAATACAGGAATATTATAATAAAATACGAAAAAAAAACAGCTTGAGGCGATTTTCGCTGTGGAATGTTCTTGAATTTCATAAATTCAATATCTTCGAGACGATTATGAATTTACGGTAAAATCACTTCAGTTTGCGGAATTCTTCTAAATTGTTTGATAATATTTTATTGAACGGCCAAGGAAAATTAATCCTGAGATGGTATGATGCGATAATATGAAGGAATAATAATCACCTGAACGTAATAGTCGAGCAATATTTTGTTTAGAAATGGTTCAATAATGTCAGCAAAATCACGTCGAAAATTATCCAGTGCTGGACTTTTTTGCCAAGTAAAAGGCAATGGTCTTCTGATTGCATTACTAAACGTTGATGAAAGATCGTTAAATTCGATTTTCTGTCCTGTAATTGAAATGACAATGTAATTGGAACGAAAATTCTGCATCTCAATTCAATCGATGTACTTAATTTTCATTATAATAATGTTTATAATGTTATAATGTAATAATATTAATAATGTTTAATCCCATCACATTATGGTTTGCTATTTTGTAATTTTGTATTACAAATTTCATTAAAAACAGAATCTCTCTCGAAAAAAAAAGAAAAATAGTTACAAAGTTCGACATTATTACCATTACTCTGGACGCAGATTATGATAACTAAGAAAAGTAGCATCGTGTCTCGGATTTATGTTGGAGCTGTAAAAAAGCCGATATTAATTTCAAAGTTTTGTTAAGTCAATTATTACAAATTTGAAAACAAAATAGAAACTTTCTTACAGAGTTTAATTCAGTGTTTTATTTTGTTAATAATATTTATTCATGTAAGTTAATATAAAAGCTAGACGACAGGACTTATTTGAGTTAAGTTTCACAGACTTCTGAGATACGGACAGAACGGCTACTTCTTATCGGTCATTTCATGCACGCAAACTTTTTCGCCGGCCAGCGAATGCTTCAGCTGGCAACTTTTTCTTGCGCAAGGGCACGATTTAAATACTGCACTCTCGGACGAATCTTCCGTATCGCCGTACGACGCTAGGCGATCTAAATCACTTGAGTATGGCTCTTGAAATTGCCTCCGAAAAGGTCTGTTTGCGCCTGAGGACCAGACTGCAAAATGAAGCATTTTATTAGCACCCAATCGACAAATCTGTCTAGTTTTGAAATTCAAAATGCTTTTGAATTGAGTTTTCGTTTATCGACCAATCAATCTGAATTTCATTGGCTTTTTAAGGTTTCAATATTTTACCAAACTCAATCGGAAAATTCGTAAAGTTTTAATTTGTAAGTTCATCTATTTTGGTCAATAGTAAAAGTGAAAATCAATATCTAATATTTTAATGCTATTCAAATCCCAATTCAAGTCCAACTTGGATGAAAAAATATGAAAAGAATTATTCAAACTCCAAATCAAAGACAACAAAAAACCAAAAAAAAAAAAAAACTAACAAACCTTGTTAAAAACGAAAATAAATGTGTTTATAAATTGGAAAAGTAAATAGATTGATTACGATGAAACATAGCGACATATTCGCGACACTTCCAGCACTGGCAGTCAGGATCGTTCTTCCTATAAACGCATTGATTTATTTTGCCAAAGAGGGAATTCCTTTGAGGTATTCTGGTGTGGCTTTGACGCCTGGTCGCAAGAGGCGGCTCTTTCAAACTTTCGTCGCTTGATTGTGCATCGTTCCTCGGCTCTTTTCTGCGACGCTTCCTTCTCTTCCTTTTCCTCCTGGCGCTTATCAGCGGCGTCCTCTCGGAGCCACCACGGCACTCTCTGTTTTTTCTCCAACACCTCAAACACTTGGCACCTTCACTCGTATAAATTTCGTCGTCCTCGTCGATGCACCTGCACTGTCGGAACGACGTCTCCGTCTCGCTTGTTTGCTCGTGCAAAGGCCTGCGCCAAGTGTCATTGAAACAAAAGGACAAGAGCTATTTATCGTCTACTCAGTTCAAGTTGTAAAAAGATATTGGCCTCTTCCACGAGCTCGCTTCAAATCAGCCAATCAATCGTATTAATTCGTGTTTGCACTGATAATAATCAGCTTCGATTTACCCAAGCCAACGTGCCAGTTTGTGTCAATATTAATGAGATGTTTGAGTTAACTGATATACGGGTTACATCAATATGTATTAGTTAGTTCGCTTTCAAATTTATTGCTTTTCGTATCAGATTTTTTTCAACTTTGGAAAACAGTTCATTGACTTTTGTTTTTATCTCTTTTCGTCCGATAAAATATTGCACAGAAACGAAAATTATACCAACAAAGTTTGGAGTTTTTAAAATACTAATTAAAACCAAATTGTTTCGGTAGCACAGCTTTTTGGTACATGAAACTAAAAATTGCATCGCTAACTTTGTTGTCCAACACCTTTTTTGATAAGCTGATCGAATCACTAATTACATGAATTTCAGCGTCAATCTGATTTACAAATCAACAGATTGTAAATTGCGAGCTTAACAAGTCAATCTTGATTAATCTACTAAAGGAAAAAAAACAACTCGAAAGGACCGTTCATTTTACAGCTGTGAATTTCATTAACTTCGGTCTTTTTCCAGATTTATCTCACTGTTGCCGCGCTTTTTTTGTATTCTCACTCGGCATATCAAAATTATAATGGAAAAGCTGCTACGATGCATTTTTTCGTTTCATCGCCGAGCACACGTCTGCGAGGGTTTGTGTTTTTAGCACAAAAAATTAGTTTCGTCAAGTTTTTCGTCTGCCTTTTTCCGTCCATTTCCTCTCTTTGTTTGATGTATGTTCCTTTTATTTTTTTCATTTTTTCGAGACAGAGACGAATCGCAAAATGCATGGGAAAAAAAGTTGTGTTTGCCATTTCTTGGTGCAAATTAAAGGGGATCGAATTACTTGCGGAATTTGTTCATCCGAGACCAGCACGATCTTTTACAAATTGCAAACATTATAGCAAAAAGTAGAATCGTGCTCGCAGTGCTGAGCAGAACAATAAAAGTGATTCGCTTTCCATAATACTGTTCCTGGCTAGTCTGGTTACGTGATGTTTCAGTGGTGATTGATCTTATGGTTTTTGTATAATCCACACTGCGAAACAATACAAACAATAAATCTTACAATAAATCTAGTCAACGCCAATTTTCATTTCACAGTTCAAACAAAGAACAAAACCAAACAACAAATTTACACCCAAACTATAAATCCCATACTCAAAAACTTTCGTGGCAATCTTTGGACTTTTCTCCGCGACGTTTGGAACAGCAGTTTGCTTTGGTTCAAATGTTACTGTAATGTTGCTCCTCTTTTGCAATACATTCAAGTGAGACTTTGGAGGTATTTTTTTTGTTCTGTGTACATCTGAAAAGTGAAAGATCGAATCAACGTTTTCTCTCGTCTCATTCTCTCTGTTTATTTAGACTTTGTTGTTGTTTTGAAAAAGTATTACATAGTTGTCACTTACGTTTACAAATCCTTGACAGTTTACCCCGTCGGTGTTTCCTGTCCCGTCGCGGTTTGGCCAAACACTTTTTCATTTTGCGAACCACTCAAAACGACATATTGTTCTAACCTGAAACATGGCATGTTTGCACAAAACATCCAATGGAACGTGACGAGTCGATTTGAAAAAAGAAAAATGTCACAAACAGCGGGAACGCCGCTGACAGTACAAAAACAATCCGAATATTCGATCAACTGAGCGGCGCGATGCTCGCGTTTTAATTGGATTCCCCATTTTAATTAGATGCACATTCTGATACCTGACAAAACGCTATCGATCTCGCATAAATATTGATATTCGAAACAAAAATATCTCCTAATTAATCGCACTCACTCATCCTGCGAGTTGTGAATAACCTTTCAAATGTCAAATCACTTAAATCGTCAATGATTTTCCACAGATGGAACTTTCCAGTGAGTACATTTTTATTTCACATTTACGATTCGTACATTTCATATTTCCAACTTGTCCAAAAAAAGTTGTATCCCGCTTTTCAGGCGCAGAAGAAAATGGAACGAGTGGATTATGGAACACTCGAAAATTGGAAGCAACAAACCCATAACACTACTCAACACGTTAAAACTGGTTATTACACAAAAGTTTTCCATTGTTAATCAACAAACAAATTTGTAAAATTCTTTAGCAATAATTCAAAACAAAATGTTTCAGCCTGGTGGTGTTTAAAATTACCGATTGTTTACTCGGTACTGGTTATCATCGCAGTGGTGGCTTGTATCTGCACACTTTATCTGCGAAAAAAACTGATAAACCTATGGAGAGCGTTGACATGCAGAAAGTGGCGAAAGAAGAAAGAAAAGTAAGTAGCTGGCTTGGAGGTCTGACGAAAACAATAAGTCGAGTCTAAAAGTGCTGGGGCGGGTTTATGAACGTTTGCAGGAAAACACAGGATCAAGACGTCGAGTCGGGCCAATCCTTTTGGAAGAAGAAAGGGGATTCGAACCCGGGGTACATTAAAGTTGAGCAGAGCGAACAAAAACGGAACGTCACAGATTTCGGGGTTCAAAACGTCGCCGCCGCGCCAAGGTTATCGATTGACTCGTCTAGCACGGGTTGCTATAAGTGTTACAAGAAGAAGAAGAAGAAGCGCACGAGAAAACGATGACAGCTCTTGTAGCTTTAAGCTGTATTGTATTTTTAATTTTTAATTTAAATGTACATTCATTTTGGACAAATATAAATTGCCATTTGTATCTAACGAAGCATTTCAAATACTTTGAATACAATTTGTGATTAAATGTTGAACGTTGATTTCTGAACAGTAATATCAATTAAAATTCCAAAATAACCATGAATTTCGAGGCTTGATTGAATTTCAAGTTGGGTTTGATGCGATTTTCATTGTTGCTGTGGCTTGATCGTTAGTTTGTATTGTCATAAATCAGTGGTAATAAATGAATCGACTCAACTGCTTGGTTAAATCAGGACAATTTGTAATTCGAAATCAATGGAATACATTAGGCAAAATATTGGTAAGCGTCAGATCTTCGTCTGTCAACCGAACTTCCGATTACGTGACAGGAAAAGTAACGATCGGCCACGATCGGCATAACAAAATAAAGGATGCTGATGAGTCGCGGCGACGGTGCGATTATTTTAATTAAGATCCTTTGTTTGATAGTTCTTGTTTGGGTAAACGGAAATAACAACAACGTCGAGTGCACGATAGACGTAAATCTGCCGGAATTGGAGTACTTGGCAGCCCATCTCAGTCCATCTGAGTGCCGACACCTCGTGGCTGCGCTTCATTATAAGACTTTTGAATTACCCACGAGCTTGGAAGCTGTTGGTATGACATTCGTCTTCTTTTTATCACTGCAAATTGTAGCAAAAGTTTTCTCTCGAGTTGTTATTAAAACGTTCAGATAAGCAAAGTAACCGCGCTCTTTAAAGTAACATTAAACAAGGACAAAAAAACGTTTTGGTTTCATTTCTATTATTTCCATTTTTTGTTTTAGAAAGAAATTTGGAAAATGGAACATCCTGTTTGAATCTACTTATGAAATGGAACGACTCGTTGGGTCGCAAGGAGACACATGAAATTTTAGCTAATCGTTTACGACAATTGGACAGAAACGAGCTGGCAGACTGGCTGAGTAGGACGAGTTTTTCGCTGCTCGCCAAGGACCTTGAAAAGTCCTTCGACCAGCCGTTCAATGACGAGCCGACGACCCAACTCACGTAAGGATGATACAAATTGTTCGAAAATTAACTCTCCAAGTAACATCTTTAGGATTACTGCGAGTGATACAATTTGTAACGAACAAAGTTATAGGGTAAATAATGGTACGAATTGATCTTGGGCTTTATTGCGAAACAACTTGGACTGGGAATCAATTTCGAACGCGGGTAATAGAAAAAAGTAAAGCAGTGTCGGAATAAAAAAAAACATACTACTGATAAAAAAAAAACACACAAGCGACTGAAACTGTTTTACAAAGATTCATTTCGGTCAAAGAATTGTACAAACTGTTATTTTATAAATTGAAAGGCTCGGTGCTTATCTCTTGTGAGTGACGGTAGAGTATTACACTTAAAGCCTTTAATTGAAAAAAATCGTTCTGCGACCTAAGTCCCTAGGAAGTGTATTTGAAACCAAAATTTACAGCGAGACTTTGAGGTTTATTCCCAATAAACAGTTTTCATCGAAAAACATAAAAGTTAATGCACAAAATCAATTCAAACAAATCGAAGAAGGGATTTACTTTAAAAAAGTAAAAAAAAGTTCTACAAAAAGTGAATTTATAAATGCGTCGAATTTAACTGTTGTAACGACGATTTACAATCAAATTGTTATCTAACAATTACATTTCGCAAACCAAAAGTTATATGGTGTGGATACAAAACGTTACAACCAATTGTTTTATGGCAACAGTCGTTCGGTGACAATGGAACTGATTGATGAACCAAGTGACAATGACGACTACGATCTGTGGTTCTCAATCGAAGTCATTATTTGGATTATCTTGATTTCGCTCATCACTGCCACTGTTTTCCTCGTTCTTAAGCTTATCATCCAGTTGGTCAGACATCCTGGTGTGTATACAATTATTTTCCAAAGAGAAACTTTACAACATCTACTATTACAAAAAATATCCTCAAATTACAAAAAAAAATAAACAAAATCAAAATATAAAAGTATTAATATGACAAAGCATTGATAAAACGACGAAGGAAAAGTATGAAAAATAATAGTTTCAGAAGAAGGTAAGAAGAACGAAGACGGATGATGATGGAGAAGTGTGAGTTAGCCGCATCAGCTGGATATTAGCTGTCCTTTGGTGTTGTCTTGTCTAGTCCTTCGAGAATCTGGGTGAAGAAGATGTCGAGTAATTTGGCCCAGATATTTGCGACTTCGTCTGTGAAACCGTCGCCTATCTTCTCTTTCATTACTTCCGCCACGGTGGCCTTCAGCTCCTGAAACGATGAAATTACATCAAAATCCGAAATCCCCTGACACAAGTCGAGACTTGACGATTTAAAACAAATCGGCAACAATTAATCACAAACTAACTGGCAAAGGTATACCAAATTTATAGACATTATTATTCCGATCGATTTTGCTATCAGTCAAACGTTTCGATGGATCTCAAGGTCGTCGGTCGCTGAGCTATGTAAATAATGACCAATAAATTTGACCGGAGAAAAAGTAAAACTTTGAGATAATCCGATCAATCGTTGTTTTGTGTTTTTAGCAGTTTGCTTGATGTTTTTAGTGGAGACTTTGTTTGAAAAGTTTCAGTTTGAATTAATTGAACTGTTTGGTTTCATTGTTTACTGATGTAACCGTATTAACAAGGAGGAACTAAAATCGGTCGTAATGGAATTGGAATCAGGACGACTGTCGTAGGGAAATGATTATTATTGTTAATTTTGTGACGATCTATCTTACGTAAAACGGCTGCTTGTCCCGGCTGCGACGAGCGTGCCTCACACCCACCGCCACGAGAATTTCGCTCATTAAATCAAAATTGTCGAGCGAATCGATGGCACTTGACAGCGCAGATATTATTCCTCGACAGTGAGCGCGGAACTTAACATTTTCAGGCAAATTCTCCAACGGAATTCCCTTAAATGCCTCGAAGACGTTTTGGTAGTCGGGTTGTTTCTCAAACAGCCTGAAATATAAATTATAATTTTCAAAACTTAATCTCATAATCTGAAAGTTATCTGAAACAAAGTTCAAATGAGAATGTTAAATTATAAAAAACAAAAAGCGGGAACTAGGATGTATATGAATAAAGGAATTCAGTGAAAAATTGTGTTTACGCGATTGGAAAGAAAATCAAACATTGGAATTGGAAAGTTGGTGTGTGCCATTAAAATTGCAGCTATTGATATTCTGAAGAAATACTCGGATATTGGATGAAGATCTATTTTTTTCTGCATTCATATTAATGCACCGCGAAACTTATTGCAACAAATGCGACTAGAAATAACACCGTGTCTTTTTTTAGATCACATGTAAACGAACTGATCAAAAGTAGCTCTCAAATACAATAGAAACCAATCCCTCGAGAATTGATTTTGAAACTGGAATGCATTCTCGCGAACTAATTTACGTTTGCAAAAATACTTGTCAACTTAAAATCAATGTAAAAATTACAATTTCAACATAAAATTATCAATAAATAATTCCTTTTTATAACATTAATTCCTCCCTTTTTCCATTGTTAGTTAAAAGGTACAACATTTAAATTAGAAACAACAAGAGAAAACGATTTAAAAAGTAAGCCAATCGTTTAGAATGAGAAACAAAGTGATAATTACCTTATCAAAATAGCAACCCCAAGATCTTTGTCTTTTTTGAGTACAGTACGCCACGAATCTTGGGCCAATTTTTTCTGTTTGTTGGTGAGACCCGTCTTTTCGTCCAAAACCACTTCATCGCGACTAAAAAGTTGTAACGCGAAACTGTAAACAATGCCCATTGCAAGCGCAAGTCAAAAGAACGGAACGAGGAAAAAAGAGGCGGCGAAAAAAGGTGACGCGACGACGAGACTTTTGAGTACGCCTTGCATTGAACAATCGCGACCGAACAGTGTCACTTTATGGCACGGTTTCGTGCTTTTAAATAATGTGTGTACGGTGTGAGTGAATGCAGAAACGTGAGTGGTAGCTTGATTTAAAGAAGTCGTCGTAGACGAGCCAGACCAAAGCGTGACGCAATCACAAATAAAAAGCATTGATCTAAGCGTAAAATCCATTCATCAATTTCTATTCAAAGTTCATCACTCAATTTTCCCATCTTAGTTTTGTTTACGTTCGTTCAATTAAATCTCTCAAACTCTCAAGTTTATATTCGAGAAACATATTTATCATTTGATATCATGTAATCTAACTTTTACTTTAAAAAAATATAGAATGAATAAAATCTGTCTAGTTATTAATTAATGTTTAGGTTTTTTTTTTAAATGAATAAAATAATCATTTACAATAGTATCTATATCGTTTTTGTGGACGATATGTTGCCCTTGGTTCGAAAAATTAAGAAATGAAATGAGCTAATGCGGAGCGAAAAAAAAACTGATTCAAAAAAGGCTGTAAAGAATGATTGCAACTTTAGCAAACGTTAGTCGACAACTTAAATTAATTCAAAATGTAGATCACGATAGTGCCGACAGAAATATTCAGATCGACCAACGGTACTCGACTTTTATTACTAACAAACGGTTATTCAAAGCAAATTTTAAAAAAACATAATCATTATTTTTAATTTTCAACTTCTAAATATAAATTTTCGCAGTTTGAAAGTCTGAAATAGACTTTGATCTTCCACCATTTCATTTTCTCTTTTAAAAACAACAAAATTCAGATTTAATTAATAAATTATTTCAATTATCGAAAGAAGTAGAAAAAACTGTAGTGCGAAATTGAAAACTAATTAAAAATTAGATTCTTTGGTTAATCCAATAGTTAGCAGTGATTGAAATATTTAATTTGAACAGTGTATCGATTGGCTCGAGTTGATTTTGTTCGTCTCTTTTTGATTCGTGAATCGCAGCTCGTCATTTGAGGCTGTACGTCATTCTTTAATAAAAGCACGATAGGAATGCACGAGATAAGTGGTGTGACGTGACTTTATCTATACTTTATATGACATCTCTACTTTCAGACAAGGCATTTATCGAAAGCGATCGCACATGCGTGATCCCTCGCACGTTACATAATTTTCTTTAATCGTCAATGGGTTTCGAAAATTCAATACAAAATGAGAAAAAGAGGTTCAAAGTGCATCTCAGATAATACATAGTTGTTAACAATTCTATTAGCCGTTCTAATTGAATATCGCGTGATAACAATTTTTCAAGCCTCACCTACATTGAAAAATAATCAAGGAAACATTAATTTAATTGTTGATGTTGATTAAAAACAATTAAATTCGTTTATCCGTTTCGATAAGCAAACGAAATAAATCAAACGATTAGCTTTCAAATACAAAAATAAAATGAGATTTTTTTTATCATCTTAAAAATATTTCTATCGGGTTTGGTCTATTTTTTCATTTATTATTTTTAAGTTTGAAATCGAATTTGTTATTTTAATTTTAGGTTTGAGGTTTGAAGTTCGTTAGTCATCGTGAAAGAATGATGACTACGGTTTGATAAGTAATTGATAAAGGTTGAAGAGATGTGAATGAAGGAATCCGGATTTCAAGAAACGTATTAAATCTGCACAAGGTCCGTGGTCCATCACCAAGGCGATGTATTATTATTCCACCTTGTTCGACACAAGTTGCTCCATTGAACTTTGGCGCTGCTGCACGATGCTGAGGGCGTTTTGCCAAACTTACGCAACCAACACCACACCGCTGGCCTCTTTTCAGACGAAAAGCTGACCTTGCTCGAACATTAGTACTTCAACCCTTAAAACAAAATACGTCAACACTCCAGTGTTTAACGACATTCATTTAGCTTAGCCTATTCATTAAACTGTAAACTAAACAAACAATAAACCTACAATACAAACGAACAAACAAAGATAACATATTTTTATCAAATTATCATATTTAGATCTTTTTACTTTGAATCGAAAAATTTATTTTGCGAAGGAGTGTCATAATCACTCTCCAAATTTCGATTTGACTTTACAAATTGAATCAGTTTGTGATTTTGTATTTTTGCAGTTTTCATGTTATCTGTTTTACTTATTGTTTTTCTCTCGATATTTTTTTAATTTAAGAATTGAATTAGATTTATAACAACAAAATTGAGTTTCTGCAAAGTTCATTTCAAGTCTTACAACTCCAAATCCGGTGACATGTGAACACTCGCAATTGCAGTTTATTTGCCCGTCCTCGATTACGTAAAGTAACGCTTTTGTCGTTGCAATGTCATGTTTGCAATAACTGATAATGATTACATCTAAAAAGAAATGGCTGATTGAACATCTCCGATGTTATCTCCCAAGATTACGTTTTCTAAGTTAAATGTTGCATTATGTATGAGAGAATTTATAAAAGAATTCGAACGCGAATGACTTGTTTTATTCAACAAAAGATAATAACAAAAAAAAAATATGAACAGTATGAACTTGTCCGTCTGACCTCTGTTTTTAATTGTCACTCAAGGACGATAAATAACAAATTCACTTCCGGAATCTCTTTTGAGTACCGAGCTTTTTCGCACCGATCTAAACAATCTAAAACCTGATGTCGGTCACGCGCAGACCTTGACACTCTGTGTCAAGATGCGTTTTCATGAGCGTTGCAAAAATGTTTGATTAGCACGTGTACAACTATGTTCGACCATCCACTTTCCTTTCGCCAGGAAAATCTAAACTCCACAATTGTAACCTAAAAACTAACAAAAAAACTTTTTCCAAAATCCAAATTTGTACTTCAAACCTCTCTTCTCTGTCGAATAAGTTTTGTTTACATTGGGAAGAACATAAACAAATGAAAATTAGAGAATTCAAAAATTCAAAATCCAACCTTAAAATTTTAATCAATGACAGTTCGAATTGGCGGGCATGTTCAACCAACCCTTCCCTGCAGCGCGGAAGTGCCTGCGCAATGAACCAACTATTCCCTGATTGGTCAACACGCGGAAGTGACGTAACTCGTTTCAAATTTCAACCGATTGAAAACTATCAAAAACAATAACAATCTCGGAAGAACAGTAGCGCAGGATAGTCTATTGACATTTGAACGAGTCCAAAATATTTGTCTACATTGTCGAAAGCTTTCGAAACCGGTAGCAAAGCTGTACAGAGTTTTGGCGCGCTAGCTGCGCGTCGGTCACGTGTGTCGCGCATCTATTCCCGGATGAGGTCAGAACCGTGGTGTCTCGTACGGTGGCAGCGCTCGCTCACTCGTCGTCCGTCGCGTGTCCGATCAAGTCGAGCGTCTCCTCTTCCTCTTGTCGTAGTCCCGTGTAACAATTAACACTCCCTTCGTGGACCCTTTATTTTAACCGTTCAAACAAAGTCAACACACAACAATCATGTCTGGACTTGCGGATCCCGTGGCTTTTGCCAAGGACTTTATTGCCGGCGGTGTGGCTGCTGCGATCTCCAAGACCGCGGTCGCCCCCATCGAGCGAGTCAAACTGCTCCTCCAGGTGCAACACATCTCCAAGCAAATCGCGGAGGACCAGCGTTACAAGGGTAAGTTAACCTCAAAATCTCTCACCCCCCTTCATCAAATAAATTTGCACATGACATTTTATCTATCAAATTTATAACTCCAAACTCTGAAAAAGGTTTGAGTGTTCGGATTGGATTATGTTTTAATGAGTCAAAGGTCAGGTCTTCAAGGTCAAATCGATCCGACCGGCGATGCTCGACGTGTGCGGCAACGTGTCAAATCTCGTTATATAATCACGACGACAAGATACCATTTTTTGTTTTTTTTTTTATATTTTTCTCTCTTGTTTTCTCGTCGTCTTATGACCGTTTTTGTGGGATGCATTTTATGTAAGAATTGTCGCGTTATGTAATCGCAATGATTTTTCGTGGCCGCGGACAGGTCGATATCGCAAAGGGCCGCTGCCAGATGCCCCGTGACGAGAACGCCAACGATCGATGACTACGCGTTCCAAGATGGCCGCACACCCGACCACGAGGCTTCAAGGACCACGAAACATTTTTCGCTTCCCGCGCTTTCCCATTGCTCTAATGATTATGAAATTTCTTAAAATCATTTAAACTATTATGACAATTAAATCACGCGTACAATTTCGAGTTTGGAGTTATAGGTTAGGTTTCGTACAAGACGACCTTGTGCTCGAAAATAGCGCGTGCGCCCAAGAACCACTTGATAAAAAAAAGGTCAGATGAGCACTCATCTGATTTGACTTATTATTTTTGAGATCGAATCCATTTTCTTTGAAAACAGAAAAAAATGTCATCTGAAAATTTGCAATTTTTATTGATTTTCCATAGTGTCAAATTTTGGTTGTCAACTTTTTTGGATGGCTTTTTGAAAACCAGTTGATTAGAGTTTAGTTGAAATTAGAATATTCATTTGGAATTCCTGGAATTGAAAGAATCGAGTTTGCATTTCGGGCAGTAAAATGGCGGCTCCAAAGACTTCTGGCTGTGTCACGTGCGTGAACTTTGCGACCACATCATTGATTCGTCACAGAAATCTAGCCTGCTTAAAATCCAATCCTTCGAATTTTATAATTTCTTCTCATTTTCCTTTAAACAGAACCTTTTTAAAGTGTCTGCCTTTTGTTCTCAATTTTAGAATAATTAACTTCCACAACAATTTCCACATTTCATATTTTACATCCAGCGTGAAATATTAGGTTATATAAAGGTTTCAATAATTGACTAAATTCTCAGAATTTCATTCAAGTTAAACTCAGTTAAACCTTTGTTACAAATCGGGTCTGAGCTGTGGTCATCAGAAATCAATAAAATGTTACCTGTCTCGAATATACCGACCGAAGAAAAACCTGAATTTTCATTTTAAAGTAAACATTGATTGTTTAAAAGAATAAAGAAAGAATTGTAGTTAAAATGAAAATTCTAAATCAGTGATAGAACGAGTGCATAACCTTATAAAGAGAATTTTCGATTAACACTGCAGCGCCCTCGTGGCATTGATTGCTCCAATTTATTTGCCTGCAATGAAAGTTTTTACCCTGAATCCGAAAGAATCTAAACAATTAGTCCAATAGATAAACATTCAATTGATTCAAATGAACTTTTGCGATACGACATTTATCAAACATGATAATTTTAAACAATCAGTGTCACAATGGATAGAGAAACAAATGTATTATAACTGCACTGGCTATATTTTTCCAAGTTATGTAACGGTGTAATGTTCTTTGAGAATTTGCTAATAGTTTTATTAATAAAATAAAAAGAATATTTGTTTATCTTTCATGCAATGACCTTCTATTCTATTCTATTTTGTCTCTCTTACAAAACAAATAATAAATATTAAATTAACTTTAAAATTAATAAATATCGTTGAATCGAATCCTAAACATGCCAGACATTGTTTTTAAGATGACAATAAATGCAAAAAATTGTCATGATTGTAGGCAAGATAATATTATGACTTGTAAATTTCTGAATAAACTTTTGTATGATTATTAATCATGATAAATTTCATTCAATTTACATACACCTCGGTAGTGAATCGTGTTAAAAATACAGCAGACATTTGGCCGATTGTATAACGAAATGACACTATCTCAATGATTACGAGACCAAACAAATTGGAACATTTTCAATACTATAAACTCATATATCTATTGTCTACCGACGAATTTGACGAAAAGGTCACTGAAAGCAAAAACAAAATCTCAGATTCTGTTTGAATAACAAGTTTAATTGCCGAACCACGTGCTCGTATTCTAAAACCTCGAATTGCTCCAATCCGACTGTCCAACTTTTCTTCTTAATAACATTCCATTCAAAGTTACATTGAAAGAATGATGACTACAAAATCACTCATTAATGAAAAAAAAAGTTTAAAATTAGATAAGAATTTGTTTGCGCAGACGCAACGTTTAATGTCAAAGTAGGAACTTGACACTCAGAAAGAGCGAGAAAGAAAAAGATGTAAAATATTCTTGGCGCGAAGGCACCAGCTATTTTCGCGACGAGGAAATCGGTTGCTGACGCAAATCCGAGAGTATGAAACAAAAATTGATAAAAACATTGTTTGGTTTACAGGAATGATTGATTGCTTCGTCCGTATCCCGAAAGAACAGGGTTTCCTCAGTTTCTGGCGTGGTAACTTCGCCAACGTTGTCCGTTATTTCCCAACCCAAGCCCTGAACTTTGCCTTCAAAGACAAGTACAAGCAAGTCTTTCTCGGCGGCGTCGACAAGAACACGCAATTCGGACGCTACTTCTTAGGAAATCTTGCGTCCGGTGGTGCGGCTGGAGCCACGTCTCTCTGCTTCGTCTACCCGCTTGACTTCGCAAGAACAAGGTCAGTTTTTATTTTGAATGAATTAATAAAACGAAGAAAATTACAATTCTAAATATGTTGTTATTTAATTGCATTCCAGGTTGGCCGCGGATGTCGGTAAAGCCGGAGCGGATCGTGAGTTCACAGGTTTGGGTAACTGTCTGAGCAAGATTTTCAAAACTGACGGTATCACTGGATTGTATCGTGGATTCGGTGTATCCGTCCAGGGTATCATCATCTACCGTGCTTCTTACTTCGGATTCTACGACACTGCTCGTGGAATGCTTCCCGACCCCAAAAAGACACCATTCCTCGTTTCCTGGGGTATCGCGCAGGTAAAAATTAAAACTCTGAGAAGAAAATCTCTCGAAAAATTGAAATTTCGAATGAAGAGGAAACTAATAATGATTTAATTTTGCAGGTCGTCACAACCGTAGCTGGAATTGCGTCTTATCCATTCGACACAGTACGTAGGCGTATGATGATGCAGTCTGGACGTGCCAAATCCGAGATGTTGTACAAGGGCACAATGCACTGCTGGGCTACGATATACAAGACTGAGGGTGGAGCCGCCTTCTTCAAGGGAGCATTCTCGAACGTACTCCGTGGTACCGGTGGTGCCCTCGTACTCGTCTTGTACGACGAAATCAAGAACCTCCTCTAAGCACATTTTTTTGTGCTTATCATTTCATAACCATTACCAGTTTCACAGGTAATCCATCACTCGGAACAGGTTGTTGTTAAAACAAACCCTGTAGTTGAACGATGTGAAACTGTTTGACATGAGAGGTTCCACGCGACAACTGTATTAAACAAATTGAATGACCATAGCCTATTTTTCTTGTAATTTTTTCTCTTCAGTAACAATCACCCTGTACAGACGTAGCGGCGTAGCCTACTTAAATCACGACTAAACACATTTGTAATTCGAAACCAAATAAACAACGTGCTTTTATGTTATATTTTGTGTGATTTCGTCTAGTTTATAATGAAATTTATATTTGACTGATGGAGTTCATGTTATTAATAAAGAATCGAGTCATCGTCCAAACAATTTTCTGTTTTAATTTTTTTTTCTTTCTTGACGCTTGAGTGTTTTTTCTGATTTCTTAATTGCGTTTTTATTTTTAATTTTATTTCAAAGTCAAGCTCTATTTTTAACTGTCTAAATTAAATCAGACTTTAAGTTTTGCAAATTATAGAAAAACTTGGTGTATTTAAAAGACCAAATGAGAACTATCGTTCAACTATATAAATTAAGTGGATGAACCATCAGATTAATCCTACTTTGCTCCATAGAAATAACGAGTCACGAAATCGTCGATCACCAAACCAACCCCTCGTCATCTGGTTCAGAAAATCAGCGGCAATCACCGTGGCGCCATTAAGTATAGCGCGAGTTTGATCATCACAACACAGCTCGGCAGAGCGAGCGGTAGCGGCCCGCGATTGAAACTTCCTCGAGGAACAACCGGAAAACAAGAGACCAAAAAAGAGGAATAACAGAAAATAAGAAAAAATCCAAAAAAAAAACCCAAAAAAAGTCAGTCATCGTCGGACCTGTTCCGGCGATAGATGAAGATACCACAATCTAGAAGAAGGAATTCGCTTAACTTATTGCCGAACGCAGTATTTTATGCGGCTCTCGCGGCGCGCTACTTTCTACGCATGCAAACAAGAGAGGAGGTGCGCGACCGTGTGCGGCTGACCTTTTGTGTTGACATCGTCTGCTGGACACGGTCCTGGATCGGTCGATCGAAAATAAACAACTTAAACCATCTGAACAACCGAGACGGACATAAAAGTTGAATAGCGGGGTCTCCGGCTCGTGCGAAATTCGGGCGCACGATTTCGTACGAGCTGGCTGGTCCTTTTTGACCCTCTCCCTTTTTTTGAACCTCCCCTTTAGTTGTCCCTCACAATTCTGTGTAATTCTTTATTTGTGCTAATTACTACCCTTCCTGGGTGGACGTTAACGTCTGAACTCGATTGATATTATTTATTTTGATATTTTTTTTTCGGTTTTTCAATTTTAACCCCTCCCCCCCTGTAGTTTGTTTCTCGTGTAAGATCAGTGAAGAAAGAGAAGAGCGAGAGAGGGACGCGCGGCGAAAGATCATAAACGGCGATGGCGGGGCGCGTAGACCTGGGCCGCCCCCCGCCCTTATCCTCGGCCCGTTGTAGATAATTATAAATGATTAATTAAAAATAAATCGTAATGAATTAAACAAAAAAGAAAACAAAATGGAGAACGAGAACACAAGAACGACAGGAGTGATTTAGGCGATCGGTCGGAGGATGTCCCCTTCGCAATTATGTTTTAATTTGTAATAACATTCTCCGGATCAAAAACAGACGAACCTGCACGTGTAAAATACTGAGAGCAGTGTAAACTCTTGATGTATGCAACGCATCTTGTTCATGTTAGGATGTGTGCAAGTATGATGGATCAATTAAAGAGGAAAATAAAGGTGTTCATTTGCCTCAATTATCTCATTTCATTTCTTTACCTCTCGTCATACTTACAGATTTACAATTGGTGGAAAAAATGATAAAACTAATGGAATGACATTTTTTTCGTTCAGTGCAAAATGTACGTCAGTCTTAGTCCGATTAATCCTAAAAAGAAATTGAAGTTGAAATTAAAATAATAAAAACTAGTTAAGTTGTAAAGATCAACAGATCAATTTACGAAATTGACAAAGACGTTTATTTATGAAACGACAAAATTGAACATGACGGTACTTATGACTAGTAAAGAATGTACATTACAACTGTTTTTTTTACACAACTCGTAGTAAAACGACTTCAACTACAACGAACGGTGATTAGCTTTAAAACGACGATTCTTCGTTTTTGCAGTCTTTGAGAGGGATGAGGCTCGACCATGGATGCAAGGTTTTAGGAATGGTTCATGGGTGGCTTTTAAGGGACGGGTGAGATATTTACAATTGAATTTAAATCAGCATCGGATGTGGTCATACCCTCGTCCTGTTTGAGTCACCGGCAAGCTTGTCCAAAAGTCCACTGATCCCTGGCATGTTCATAAACGTCCCCAAAACTGGCACTCGCCTTAAGAAGTTTATCGCCACTGACATGAAATTACTGCAATCATAACGATTGGTTAATCGAACAATTTAGAACATTCTTCTGGTTTTCTTCTTGGTTTTGGTATGTTTAAATTTTGCATGCCTAAAGAGAACGAAGAATCCGTAAAGTTCGATGATCATCCCAATGAGAGGCCAACCAAACAACACAACGAATACACCGATGAAAAATGCTGCGGTTCCTTTGTACTTTTGTCGTTGAAAGAAAAAGTTGAACGTTCTCCATGGACCCATAATACATCCCAAACCGGAGATAAATAAAATCTGCGAAAGAACAACAATTGTAAATTACACGTAGAAAATATTGTGTATCGTCAGTCTATTATGTAAGTGAAAAATTAAGTAGAATTTATGCATTATCTTTTTCTTGTCAATTGCATTTTGATCAACTATAAAAAAACATGAGAAACTTCATTATCTGACGAAACAAAATAACTTGTTGCAAATATGAAATTTTGACTAGCAATCTAAAGAGAAATGCACTATCTTTTATAATTGTTTATTATTCTTATTTTTTAAGTATCTTTGATGATTTTCCTTACGTTTCCAATGGCAAGAAGTCCTTTGTCAAAAAGAAGCAACACGCCAAGAATCAGGAATGAAATTCCAAAACCAGCAAGGCCAACGCCAATTTCTGTAATTGAAAGTAAAAAAATACATCAAGTTGACCATCATTATTTGATCTTTCTTAAATGTCAAAATTGACAGGTGGTAATTGCATGTATCAATCAGCAGAACCAATCTGAACGAGTTTTTTCGTTCAAATTGAAATTAAGATTTAAGTTTTTTTCATACTTACTTTGAGTATCTGTTACTTCAAACATGATGTTGTGCGTGTATCACGTTGGCGCCAAATTAAAGTATGAACTAACAAATTGTTAAACCGTCCAGTATTTACAGATCAGCCGCCACCTCCACGACATAACCTATATCCACGTCATTGATGATGCGACGTATTCAAGAATCAAGTGCACGTATTTTTCAGCAACGTCAGCTGTCTTAGCGCGAAATATGACCAAATGTTAAACGAGTTGAATAAATGTTGTTTCTCTTTGGGGTTCAATGACCGGTTTAAACCGCAAAATTTTTAGCTGACACGGTGCATGTGAATTTTACATTTGTTTTTCCCACTGGTAGGTACAAATGCTCACCCTATCGGTGTAGTAGGGAGATGAAATCTCCATTTAAAAGATTTGTTACCCCTTGATCATCTTTCTAGCGAATTTATCATCATACAAATTAACAATAAACAATAAAAAATGTTTTAAAATGTAAAAGGTCAAAGATAGGATGTGATATTGAAATCATATCGGAAGAAATACTTTGTTCATACTTACTTGTGAGCAAAATATGAGATTGTAACATGATATCCTGTTTGTTTTTGATAAACTAACACTTTTTTGTCAATTCAAAAATTATTGGAAAAATCGTTATTTCCGAACATAAAATAAACTTCGAAACCGTTTGAATAAAAACCATAATAAATTGTTTAGGTATAAACATGCATTGACTTACTACTTCGATGCAACTTCGATGGAACACCATATGAGCTGAGCTGCTATTTTGATTTTCCCAAGATTTTCCTCGGGGCCGGGAAGCCGTAAACTGCAGGATCCGGGAATCTCGAAACCAGGGGATGAACTTTTTCACATTTTACTTTATCAATTTCACTTCATTTTGATTCACATCCAAACAAAAACATACACAATTAAAAACGAGTAAAAACTCCAGCTATAGTCCGATAAGACATTGCGCGCGAATAACGACAAGTCTAAACCGGACGGAGTCTACAAAAACTGATTCATGATGCATTTTTGGCGGCACTCTATCAATTTCACTTCATTTCAATTTCCATTCGAATAAAAACTTACAAGAAGAAACGTTTAGAGACTCCAGTTAGTCCGAAGATATCGCGCGCGCGAACAACACGTCTGAACCGGTCGGAGTCTGCAAACTGATCAAACTGATTCTTGACGCAATGACGCCATCTTGCCTACTGGACCAGTAAGATTTTCGCGCGCAAATCGTAAATTTTATTTAACAAATTAATATTTAATTACTTTAAAGTAATGTGAGTTCATAAATTAAAAGATAATCTAAAGCAATGACTACACGGATAGGGTTAAATAATATACATATTTTTTGCAAAAATAGATAACAATTACTGCGCCAAAAACGTCCGCGCAGGCGCAGGGCACTTTGGCAAGATGGCGGTCCTTCCATCTTTCTCTTTCATCCCCCAATTTTCGCGCGCGTCGGGTGATGGAGTTTAACGCGAGTTTCAGTGTAAATGTGCAAGAAAGTGAATTAAATACGATGAAGAATATAAAAAATTAAATGAGAAGGGACATAAAATGTTGCAATTCTTATTTGAATCTTCTTGTTGTTTGTCCAAATCGTGAGTGTGACCCTGTAACCTTAGAGAACAAGAATATCTTCGGACCGGCCGTAAAATTTCCACTATCAGTCGCAGATCTCCGTCTTCAGTTGGAAAATGAGTGAGTTTATAAAATTGATCAACTTTGTTCCTTCGAAAGTTATTGTTGTCTACAAATCTCATGTATCTTTTCATATCGTTCTTATGTATCAAGTTTCAACTTGCACTTTTGAAGCTCATTCATCAGTTTTTGTTTACACTTTTGAAAATAAATTAATGTTCACTTTATACCTTTGGAAATCAAAACAAACATTTTTTGTCTGAAAAATCATTTATTCGAAAACATATCAAACGTACACGAAACCGTATTTGTATTTTTTCAATAAAACATTGATACATAAATAAATTTATCAAATTTCAAAACAAACCTGGATATTCAAAAACTCAATCAAAACATTAATATATTCTTTTTTTGTCCAGAAAGTTTCTTTGTTTAAAATCAACATTTGAGAAATTGATAACAGCTTTTTTTAACTGAAAAATAGAACTTACTTAAAACCTTTAAATTCGTTTTGTTCACAAACAATTATGAATTTAAATCTTTTATTCATCAACTGATTCAGTTTTAAGTTGTTATGCATTTACGAACATAAATCTAAAAAGAAAACGACACCTCAAACTCTACCCTGTTTTTGAAACTGTGTACTATTTGATCCCTTAGGGTTTACTCCCCACCTATTTCTTCTACGGCCATTTGATTTAAATCCTCCATCTCTTCTTTTAATTTTTGGCACTCCTTCATTAAGTGCGACCCTTCTCATACTTTCAAACTTATTTCCTTCAGCCCCGACTTGAAAATCAACCTCCCTCTTCAACTCGTCATCTCCAGCACTCCTTCCTGACTCTTCCGGCTTCTCATTTGTAAAAGTGATGTCCTCCCACTTAATATACAGATTTCTCTTGCTCCCCAAGTTCTTCGCCGCTTTGGGTGCTGGTGCCAAAAACTGATCTATAGATTTCTTCCTACTGTTCAACGACTTGACAATACACCTCAGCAAATTCGCATAAGAAATCTCGTCTCCTTCCCTCGTTAGAAATTTCGTAAATCCGTCATCAATCGTTCTATCCTGTACAATATCCGACTTGATTATCTGAATAAGATATTTTTTCCCAAAATCGTCCGTTCCCATAATCAACTGCGAATGAAAAAAGTTTGGGTCGTCACACAAGTCCTCACTTGAACTGCTTGGAAGAACATTTTTCTCTTCGAAATGTTCGTACTTGGACGACTCTGCTGGTTTCTCCTTGCTCTCAGTGATGATGTAAACGAAAGACTGCGGACCCAAATTGAAACTCGCGTTTACCTGCGGCGTCACTGTGATTTGCAAGTCGTACCTCGTGTCGGACACTTTTGTTCGTTTCATGATCCATTTAATCGTGGGATTGTTAGGACCATGACACTCGTTGCAGTTGATACAGTTTTCCTCGCAGAGGATCCACTTGTCTGGCGGAAGAAAAATCACGTTTCCCTTGGAGATAAACAAGGGAGACGAGGTGGCTGTAGAATTTGGTCTTTTGTAGATCGGAGCTCTTAAAAGTTGTTTGTACAGGTTGTTGTTGGAAAGACCAGCTGGTGAGATGGTTTTGAAGATCAGCTCTCTTAAGATGTGCTCCCAGTCAGATTCATCGTGGGGTATGACTGATTGGTGGACTAACTTGAAATTTAAAATTACCTAAAAATTGAAGAAAATAAAACAATTTGTAGTAAGTTGAGCTTAATTATGATGTGAAGTTTTTTAAAAGTTGCAAATTTCTTACAATCACTGTGAACAAGTTGAGGAAAGAGCCCATCGTGTCGTACTGAAGTCTCAGAAGCAACTGAATGTCGTGAAACAAAGAATGTTTGAAGCATGGTAGATAAAACAAGAAACGATCGGTGGTCGATTGAAAATGAATCATCGAAAAATTGTTTAATAACTTTAACAATAGAGTGGTAAGAAGATGTAAATTGAAATATTGAAATTTAAAGAGTAAATTTAAACGGAGGATGTTTAGGATAGAGAATAGTTGATTTTTTTGAACGTAAAATTTATTTCGACGCTTGATACAGCTTATGTGCATGTGTTGGCTTAAGATCTACATGAAATACTAGATATATCTATGGGGTAATTTTGACGGACATTACATCACTAAATTACAATAAAATCTCGTTCGCTTAAAATTAACAACGTTCCATTTGTTTACACTCACTCCCATTCGGAAATTCTCTTTCTTTGATAATAAAATAAACTCTACTCTTTGATAATAAAAAAGAAAACATTGAACAATGTTTGCTAAAGTTTGTCCATAACGTAACTCAACTTCGGTCTGTAGATCAGAAAATGAAACTTGACAATGGTTTGTTTTTTGTATTGTTACAACACATATCATAGGCTCGATCGAGAATATTTCATTGAACAGGTACAAGCTTTTACAAAAATAACTTTGCCTACAATTTTACAAGCTGATACTAGTACTTTTTTCTTACTTTCTTTTGTTCGTTATATCTCTAGCCTTTTCTTTATAACAATTACTTTATGAAAAAAGGCTCGACGTAGAAAAAGGAAATGTCAAAATGACATGAAATATTCATTCTATAAAAGATTTCGTTGATCAAAGAAATATACATTTTATGAAAAACCCTTACTGGCGTAATTCCAAACATTGTTTAAAAAAAAAAAGTTGGCTTCCCAGCGCAGTTTTTTCCCTTAAGATATTTTTTTCTTACAATTTTGTTATAAATGCGCGTTTTCAAGTAATTAACATGATCAAAATCAGCAAATGACAGTTTGACACAATTTTAAATCACATTTTTCAACTTAATATCAAAAAATATCTTTCCTGTAAAACTTACAAGATGTCTTATGAATAAAATAAAAAACGTTACTACGCAGCCAATAATATTAAATTAAAAATTAAATAATTCCAATGACAATGAATAAAGAACGTAAATCTGACGATGATAGAAAAGGAACAATTTTACTGAGTTCGCTTAATGAACGTGCTTCGATGGTCGTAGAGTTAAAGTTCTATTGCACTTTTGCGTCCTAAACTATTGCAGATTTCATAAACACGTTTTTGGCGATATAAATTAACACAAAAATAATCATTAAATTAAACATACAAATTACATCGACTTTGTATTAGTAACAGAATATCTTTGAAATTGAAATCTTTTCTGTACAAGACTTTTGAGGTACCGAATCGTTGACATGATTTGAAATGAATTTAAAAACTAAAACTTTGTCGGTTTGTACTGGACCTCCGATAAGTGTCGTTTGTTGCTCCAGGATTGAAAGGCTCTAGACTCAACGCCACATCTATGGCTTGTTTGAACTGTACTGGATGTACTCAGGAAATCCGAAGGAGCCCAGCTGTTCCAAGTTGAGATTATCCTCAATAAGCTCCGAGCCCATCAACTCTCCATAGTCCATGTCCGGATTTGAGCGCCCGTGAGTCGAATGGCTGAGACCAGGAGCGTAACTAACACAAATCAAAACACAACTCCAATCACTGGCAAGCTTTGACTATTTTTCAAATGTTTTATTTCTCTTGAAATGAAATTTTCATTCTAATTTTTCCTTTTTTGCTTTTTTTTTGAGAGAGTTCGAAACATGAAGAGAGATTACGTGTGACCGATTAGCCAGATAGTCGGTACAACACGTGAAAAAGAGAGATTTTGTAGTTACTTTAACTTTTTTTGATGGTTAATACTCCAATTTGTAGCGCAGAAATTACGTACTCGAATTTGCATTGCCAGTCAAAGAAAATCGAGTAGTGATTGGAGTTGAGTTTGCTCGCAAATATGTCGACAATAATATTTTTTTATCTTTTTTTTTTTTTTTATTTTTAGAAGTGGTTGTACCGACTTGCTCCAGGTCTCACTTTAATCTTCCATACGTGAATCTGACACTCATGAACTTGCATTACAAGTAAAAAAGGAAAGAAAAAGCAAAGAAGAAAAAAAAGGTTCGATAGGTATGCTTAAATTCGATTAATTGGTGCTGAAACATCTTAAGTTAATTTCATTTCAACAGGCAGTTCATAAATAATTGATATCGTCAAGTCCTCTTAAGGAGATGTTGGTTTTTTAACTTGAGAGATGAAAAAAGAAGGTTCCACTAAATAGGGAACACTGGTAAATACAGGATCAACATCTCGTTAAAACAACTTCGTGATTCTGCTTGAAACATGAGCTTAGACTTAGATTTTATTAGTAACAAAGATCACAATGGCGATATAAAAAACAGTTACTTTTTCGATGTCATACATTGTTCTTTATCGAACTTGGTGCATGTCTTTACTGTATCATTTCTAGTTTTTTTTAACTTGAATGAATGCCCGAAATAGATTAAGAGTTATGAGACTTATTGACGTACTTTGTGCGAACAAGTGTGGGGTCGTATAAGTCTATGTTTGTTGTCGGCCATCGACATTGAAAAGCAAGAATGCCAAAGAACAATCAATGACGCCAATGATTAATTGTAAAGTCTTATCTAAATTAGCGAGCTAGAATGTTGGACAAAATTTCATTCGATGCATTGTTCAGAACAAGATCGTCTGGTCAGAATAAAACTGTCAAAATATACAAATAACAACAAAATTCTCGAGCTTTGCCAATAGAAAAACAAATTCGTTTTCTTCGAAAATTTTCAAGCCAACTTCACGTTAGAAATAGTTTCTTTTCGCAGGGCAAATAAAATAATAAATGAAATAAAAACAAAACAGTATTGCAGCGTTTGTATAACAATAAGAGAAACGAATTATAGTATATAGGCAACAGGATTGCACATTGAAAGTTCAAGAAAACAGAGAAACAGAGAGAAGGAGAAAGGAGAAATTTACAAAGAAAATAAATGCTGACTTTGAAAGAGTCAAAATTAGTCACAATGTCGCGCCAGGGACTTTCCAACATTCTCGTGTGATAGTAAATACTTAAAAAAATCTGTCGTTCGTTCTTTTCTGAATTATAGTACAAGTCTTGGTATAAAAGGGAATAAAATTAAGCGGATAATATAAGATACACCACGGTTTTGGACAGCACATCTAATACTTAGTATACGCTATTGAAACTGAATACTGAATTCGACATCTGAATAATAGCAACAGCTGCGGCATCAGCTTGTACTTTGCTAGACGACGAGTTTCGATTTGTTATAATTACGAAACGTTTTAGTTTTGATTTGATTTTGTTCGTTTTTTTTGTTTTTTATCGACTCATCGTTATTGAAAGCACTGGTCAAGGTACTATCATTCATAGCAGATGATTTTGAGATGAGAAATCGTCTTAAACCCAGGCAACTGACCTGGATGCCACCGACGGTGTATCTCGTACTGAAGGATCTGGACTGTGAGCCTGGAACATTGTGGATGGAGTAGCAGGATAGCTACTGCCAGGCCCACTTTGTCCACCGCCGTTCACGCCTACTATCGACGAGTGCGATGGTGTCTGGCCTCCAGGACTGCCCCAGCCAGGAACATGGGTTACTAGGAGAGGTTTCACGTATCCGTTGTTGCACGTCGTTGTTTGACTTTCTGCAATTGCAAGATTTAATAAGTAAAAACAACATCTAAGATTCAGAAGCATTTTTGCAAAGTTCAATCACAAACCTGGTGTGTGATATTTAGCAAAGCTCAATTCCTTTGGTGTTTCGGGATAAAGTTTGCTCAGATACTGCAGATCAAAAACACGATCTGCTAGGCTCCGGATGACGAAATCCTTACTGGTGAACGGCTGCAGCATGAAGACTTCTGTGTTCTCTGAAAATCGAGGAACTTGATTAAAAAGATAAATACCGCGAGCTGAAAGAACACTTGAATCGGTATGATAAAAAAGGGGGATGTAAATTCGAACTGTTTTGAGTTCGTTTGAAGACAAGTTTACCTCCAACCCAGGCGATTGTTATTCCACCTAGCTCCGAATCTGAGAACCTCATGAGAAAAGTGCCTGGCGCGCAATTCGCTAGTAATTCCTCCGCCTCTTTCTTCTTGATGAATCCCATTATTAGACCGTCCATCCACGGCCCTCTAAGATGTTCCTTCGTTAGTTTCATAATTGCATAGAACCATTCCCAGAATGTGAACGTCCGTTCTGGTAGGGGCTCTTTCGTAAATTGTCCCCAGCTCAAGAGGACGTTCGAGTAGTCGTGTCCAGGAACGCTGTTGCTCCTAAACGCCTTCTCTGCTAGGAAGTGCATGTTGCTCTCGGTCAATGAGCGACCGGTCGCCGCGCGGAACTTGACATTCAGTGCCTCGGCTACTTGGCTCCAAGGTACCCTGTCCGGAACCACGAAAGGAACTCGCCCGGGCTCGGCAAACGCGTTGTCCCAGGTCACTGTTGCCCACGCATGCGGCTCCTGGTTCCCGTGAACGATCACAACCACGGGTAAACTCAGTGTCCAAACTTGGAACACCAGTTCACCACCGCCCACGCTGAATTGTGATTGGAAAAGTAAACTAAATTTTTCGTCCATCACAGATTCTGTTCCTTTCTTCTCGGCGCGTTTGATTTTCTTGAGCTGCATGTTTCGGAAACTTACGGAAAGTTGCCGAGTTGCCTAGAACAAACAAACAAATAGTTTGAAGGCTTTGAATTTTGTAAAAAGATATTTTTATTATTTCGTGTTTTGATTGATACCTGATGATACTCCATAGTTCCAGAATTGTTCAAAATATCTCCGCTTGAGTCGTCACGTTTAGCTTTGTCACTTTTCAACAGGGCGTTAGCCTGTGCCTCACTTATGATGCTGACCTTGACTTGCGGAGGGTTCATGTGCACATTAAGTTTGCCTCCCACAAGCAACCGTACGGTGCTCGTAAATCTCGTATTCGTTTTCATCACTTGAGGAGGCTGCTTCTCAATGATAAACGTGCTAGTGACTAGCGAGCTAAGAAGTTGCGTTATCTGAGAGTTGAGCGCTGGCAGAATGTCCGCCATTCCAGTTGGTTCCAGTTCCAACTTCAATTTCAACCTCTCGGCTTCCTTCACTTGCGTCCTGGTCAGCCATATCAACTCGCTTAAACTCTCGCACCATTCCTGGATCATGTCCAAGTTACTGTTGAAGTGAGAACCGTTACCCGAAAGTTGCTGTTCTCTTTTCCACCTGTTTAAGATGCAGCAACCCAATATTATTAATCAATCAATGGTTAATGGCAAAGTTTAATCTTTGAAAGTTTTCAACTTTACCTAATAAGTTCTTCATCCAGTACTTTAGATTGCAAACTGTTGATCATGCTTATCGTGTCTTTGAGTTTGTCAGCGATATTGATGCGCATTTGAAGTAGAGCCGTAACTTGTTGGTTCAGAACTTGCTCTTGTTGTTCTTTTTGACTATAAAATAGTGGAGTAAACAAATCAATGAAATTGATCAACAATTGATATAAAAAAGGGAAATAAATGTGTGGATATTACTTACCGACGCAACTTCTTTTCTAATTCAATATTTGGTTGCAAAGGCGGCTGAGTGGCAAGGTGCTGTAGGTGAGCATTTACTTTGGTGCACTCATGATACACCAGTGCAAAAGCCTCTTGATCTTGAGCCATCTGGCCCAATGCATCGGCTGTCTCTTGAGTTCTACGCCGAAGAATCTCAACCTGATGTGCAATTTCCGTGGCGGAATCCGCGGCCATCAATCTACTCGAGCTAGGCATCATGTTCATCAACGACCCTCCAAAGCTTTCCACCTCGGTCACAAGTTTCATCTCACGTACCAGACAATTTTTGATCACGTGAAAGAGTTGTGACGGATTTTGACTGTACTTTTGCTGAAATGAAAATTGTTTGGTGTTGATAACTTTGGTTCACAAGAAGTCAGACCAATTTTGGATGAAAGGTAGAGTAAATTCAAGAAGAAGTCGGAAACATTCTTACCAAGATTCCGAAAAACAAAACCGCTTTTCCCCGAGTTTGAACTCGGATTAATAGGAAGTCGAACCGACTTGGCTATTTATTCCAAGGGGAAATTCAATTAAACAACAAATTTAAAAGTTAGGTGATAAGCTTTAATTGATTTGATATCAATCTATTGTATTAATTTGTTTTTAATTTGTTTTATCGTAACATTTTTTATTTATTTGTCGGTTTTTAAATAATTCCGAGTAATAAATTAAAAGAAAGTATATATATAACTGATAACTGTCCGAACAATTAAAGAACGTTTTGTGCGTCATGTCTGTCTCTTTTCGATTTTAAAACAAACATTAAACAATTCTATTTCTTTAACTAAGGAAAAATACACTGAAAACAAAGTAAAGATGAAACTTTGTAAAATAAAGTCTAAAATGAGTTGAATTCAGGAGGATGGAAAAAGGGGATGAAATTAATAAACAATTTAATAGGTAAGATGAACAATATTTACCCGAAAATTTTTAGCTGCTTCCATAAGCTTCAGCTTAGTAAGAAACAAGTCTTCTGTGTTTAACGAGGCTGCTTTTGATTCCAGTTCCTGAATGAACTGTGTAATAAGATTTGCCGTATACTGTTCGTATTGTGGGTTGCTCGATTCCAAACTGTCAGCAACGGGCCTGCAAGTATAAGAATTGAAAATTTTTTCCACTCGTTGCAAATTTCAGCTCTAAAAATAAAACCGCCAGCTAAGCGGACTAAGTTTAAAGGAACGTAATAGAAACAGAAAAAAACATGTGTAAAATATCATGATTTTCTGTTCAAGATTGCTTTTTTAATTGCCAAAAGAATTAAATAACAAGTGCAAAGTAATATGACGTTTTTTGTTCTGGATTGTTTTTTAACTACCAAAAGAAAGGGAATATTGGTTTTTTAATTACCAAAGTTTTTCCTCGATCCATGAAGACATAAAATGTCGAACTTCGATGGGAAAATGTTCTCCATACAAAAATCGAACCTGCTGCAGAGCCTCGGGTGGCAACTGCTGAGATTTCGACCATAACGCCATTATCCCAAGTGTTTTCTATCAACCTCGGCCTGTAAACAAAAACGTAATTATAAAGTTCATTATACAATTGACGTTTTAATGAAAAAGATTAACAAGTTAAAATCATTTAAAAGTGCATACAGCTGATGAACGTTTCTTCATTGATTCGCCTCAACTTAGTCATCAAATGAAAAAGTCTTATCTTATCACATGATTTAGAGTGCGATATTTTGTTACGAACAATCGTTATTAACAAAAAGTCAAATTCAATTTCGTTATTGAAAAAAAAGTAATGAAATGTGATCGACGACTCTTATTACTTCGAGGAACTTTGATTTACAGTCTGTTTATGAATTGCTTACAAATTAAATCAATACATTTTTTTTGTATTAAAACGTAAATTTAATTAAAACTTTAATTCAAAACATTTCCATTCAGCTCTCAATAAATAGATTACAAAAATGGTGTCGTTGCCGTTTTTCATTTATTTTTCATTCGTATCTTTTTCATTTCCTCTGAAATTGTTTTTATATTTCAAATACCTTGCATTGCGCTGAAATTAAGGTTTCAACAATAATGTTTCATCCAATTTTGATGGGTTTTGCCATTTTTAAAAACACAGTTTCATAATAAATACGTAACTTTGTGAATAACAAACTGTCAACAAGGAATAATCAATACACATTAAACTAAACAGATTGGATATTCAATTATTAGAAAAGCAAAATTATAGCAAACATCACAGTTTGAATGTATATTGAAGAGCGACATTCTTCGTTCAACATTTTATTGAGTTATCCAACAAATAATTTTCGTTTCATAGCAGTAATTTCATTACAGTTTAATGTAACGTCGCAGCATATTTAATAAAGGCAAATAATTTATGATCAACGTTTTCGTTATAGTATGCATTAAAATGTCAACAATTGCGTCCTATATAATACCGTCAAAGTGTAAAGTTTGATAAATAAAGCCCGCTTGATAAATTTCCCCAAACGAAAAAAATGAGGCATCATAAGCTGATTTGAAAACATCAACAACAAAGTCGCTACGCATTCATACGAAATGTTAATCCAAAGTAATAATCTGCAAAGAAATAAGCACGTTTGCTGAAAATATGAAAATGTATAATCAAAGGGTTAAAAAAAAGTTGGTTCGTTATTACCAGCAAATATCCCGCTTTGTTCGTTTTTTCGTTAACAAATTAAATTCCGCGAATAAATGAAAAACAAACAAAGAAACATGAATAAAAAAGGTTTTTCCAATAATTTCTTTCCGTTCAAAGCAATTAATGAATTAAAACAAACGCTGCTAGTTAGATGAAAGAAATAAAATCGAAAATAAAACAAATAGAAATATTTCCATTACGGAGTATTGTCTATAAAATTCAAAGCGTGAATTAAATCATTGATGAAAGGCCAGTTCCAGCTGGCCAGCTTACAACCTGTTATTTTATTTCCCGATCAAGACGCAGACCAAAAAAAAGAGGGGAAAAGTGCGTCGATTCAACTGCTTACAGCGAGCATAAACGCGCGTCAACAAAAAGTCCAAATCCAATATTGAATAGCTCAAAAACAGCATCGCCAATTAAATCGCCTGTTTGTTTTCGTTCGCAGCGCCATTGCGATTTGGAATTCAGGAAAAATCAAGGTTAAGCCGGGGGAGAGAAGAAGGAGGCAGGGGGGGGGGGACACGAGGAAAAAGACAACGAGCGAAACCGAGCAAGACACTAACATTGTTTTTTACTCGAAGCATTTACATGAAAGCCGCAAGATCAAATTAAATAAGTATGAATCAGACGTGGAAAACCGCAAGTTGGTAAATGCGCGTAAGCCACCAGCAACGCCGAAAAGTTTTGTTTCTCGGCAACAAAGATCCCGATCGATCGATCATCCAGTCGGTTCTCCGTTTTCCCCCACCCCGCGGACGTAACTCCGCGAAAACCAAGCGACAGAGAGCTCCTGTTCGGAACGAGCGAGAAAGCGAGACAGAGCACAATATTAATTAAGCGCAAAAAATAGACAGCAAAAGATGCCAGAATTAAGGAAACGTGTGCGAAAAACAAAAGTGAAGAGGAAGAAAGGGAAGAGGGGGCGGTGTAAGTGCAAAAAATGGGCTCGAAATTGGTCGGTTGCGAATCGTGTGATCCATCGATCGAAAGCACAAGGACAAAGTGGTAAACAATCAGCGGGAAGAAAGAAGAACGGTTAGAGGAAATCGAGACGAAAGTGAGAGATGTTTGTACTTATGATTTGCGTGATCGGCATGCTTGGTTGTTCGTACCTGCACAGATCGCTGCGGTCGATCCGGGGCGAGTTTTGCGTCTTTGTCTTGTGCGTCAATCGGCACGCGTGCCATCAATACTCAGCCCGCTGCCGCTGCCCAGCCTGGTCTCGGCGCTCGGTCGACGGTGGCGAAGTAGTGTCGTCGTGCCTTCGCGGCACCGATTCCAAGAATCGCGTGCCGTAAATGGCAACAGGTCGGTGGTGGGAGCCGGGTCACGTGACCGCCCGCACCTCGCGAGCATGCGCCGCCAATTTCTTGGAACCGTCCGCGCGACATGCGCACACCGCGCCACCGCGAGCGAACAACGGAAGTTCGCCGCAACGCTGTCTCTATTCTATACATATACCTTTTCTCCTTTCCTTTTCTCTCCCTTTCCATCTTTTTTCCCCTTTCGGCAGTTTCTCTCTGTTTCACGGATCATCTTCTGCCGAACATCAATGGACATTCCCATTCTTTTTACGAAACTTTTACGAACTTTGTCCACCCCTCTCCTACCCTCATACTTTCTGCCCTTTCTTAACAATTTGGATCATTGTTTTGAGCTCTTCTCGGTTCTGGCTTAATTTATAAATGAAGCAGTGAATGCAACATTTGCAATTTCTGTCAATAATATCCAGCAATTTGATTTTGTCTTGATTTTGTTGTGTTTTTTATGGTAAGATGAAAGGTTCCATTCGCTTGGTTTTTTTGCTGTTTTTAATTTGTTGTTAATGAAATTCTTCATACTGGGAAATGAAAGGTCAGCTCTTTGAGTCTGTCGTTGGAAATTGTGAAATAAAATTTGATTGTTGGATACGAACTTTTTTAACGTTTCCAAAATATTTTTAACTGTTACGGACAGACAAGAATGCAATATTGCAACAAAATTGATTGGTTCGGCTTTCTGCTATTTGGAAAAAATGTAATATCTATCTAATTTAACTTTATCATTGAAACAAAAATTGTTTTATACTTTTGAAAAAACGTTAAAAATGTTTCTGAAATCAACAAAACACCAGTTAAATAAGGTATCCATTAATTTGTTTGTACTTTCTTTGCTGTTTATTTATAATTTGCTAACGTTTCTTTTTTTTTCGTTTTTAGGTTTTCTGCAGGCCAATGAACGAGGTAAGGTCAAACTTCAATCTTTTGGCTTTTTTGTTAACAAGCCGCCAAAACTCGCCTGATGGAAATATTGAACGGAAATGTCTTTATGCGAGGGAAAATAATACAGAAGTGAATTAATCAATTTAATTAAAATCTCACAACCAGTCTCGCAATATCTCATAGTAATAATATTTAGAAATTAGATTCCGTGACTATTAATGGGTGGACTGATATATTAAGAATCAAATATTGAAACTGCTAAAGAGATTCAATGACCTGCGTCAATCGAACTGACGGATAGCTAAGTTTATGATGTAACTGACAAAACCCTTAGTAATTAACCTTGACTCGATCCCGGTAAACGGTCGATCACAAGGTTGTACGAATTTCTAGTCACATTTATAAGTCTCGTATTCCCAAGACAAGTATAACACCGGAAAATCTAAAATCATAAAGTTTATCTTCACTCGAACTTTGGACACATGATTTTGTATTTTATTTATGATTCGTCGGTCCACTGAAGGCCTTCAAATTCTATTCAAACTCAGAGTACAGAGCAAAAATGTTGGATTCTTTCATTCTTTCTCTTGCATGTTTCTCGAATCATTTCTTTTTAATTCTTTTATTTATTGGAATTTCTTGAACATTCCATAGAAATTGAACGAAAAATAGCCAATAGAGAAAAAATTGTTCAAAACATCGATATTGTCTCTTTTCTTCCATTTTATTCACTTTTTCTCGAGCTTTTTTTAATTCAAGCGGAGGTGGATTATTTTAATCATTGCGAAAGGTTGCGAGCTTCTGATTATTCATATCCAGCTTTCGTCCGAATCCTTGGCATCTAGCTTGCAAAATTCATGGATAGTTGAAAACGAGCGGAAAAATATTTCACAGCTATTTTCTCTCGTAACATTGATTTTTTACAATTAAAGCTGGGCTTGAAGAAAGACTACATGTTTGTTGTCGCAAAATCGAGATTTTAATGATGCAAGCTTTGTGTATCTCAGTTTATAATGCTTATTAAATTATTATTTGATTAAGAACATTTCGTAACATCTTCAACCAATTTCTTGCGTTTTAAAACCTTTTTGAATGTATTTCTTGAACTGAATTCTTGAACAAATGTAGAAAACTCTATAGGTATAAAAACAACGTTTCATTATTTTGCCAAAAACAGGTTTTTCACAAGTTTGTTGTAATTTTTTTTTAGTTTTTTATTATGAACGAAATAATAGAAGTTACGATTGGATGACGCAAAAGATTAAGATTTTTGTTCATTAAATTGCAATGCATCCATAAGCGAGAACACAAAATGCAAATATTTCCGTTATAATCAATTATGTTATCGATTTTCTACCATGCGGGCGATGTAAATAATAGCGTTTCGATGTAGCACGAGATTCAATCATGAAGCTTTGTGAACTTTGGTCTTTCTTGTTGCAACGCACAATTTTTTTCAGATTTTCAAGTTATAATATGGTTACGAACATTGTCAGAACCTTTTAATCGTTTCCGGCAGTTCTTTGTGAAACTAATATTTGAGGTAAATCCGCTCAGCCGTTTTGTGGATTAATAATAGAAAGTAAAATCTCATATCAAGGGAGTCATTCAGAGTATGTTTCATCTGTTTGTACAACGCAAACGAGAAAAAGAGGAAAATGTACCGTGTTAGTAAATTGTAGAAAAGCAGAAGTTTAAAATGTAAGTTTTTACAGGAGGTAATTTATTATCCACACAAGTATTTAATCATTTCATGCAAACAAATTGGAAAACGTAAAAGAAAAATGAATTAAAAATTTCCAGCAACCCAGAATGGGTAGGTGGTCTAATTTCTTTATCATGGATTCGTTCCGAGTTTTTACTGTGACAAAAAAAATCTGACCGGATGTTCGGGTTCCGGAATTCTTTATGACTTTAATTTGTATATAGTTGTAATGAAAATGTAAACACTAAATTCATATAGGTTCAAGTTGACGTTATTTTTGTTGAAAATTTAAGTTTTAATTATGGATGAAAAACACTTGTTATATATTTATAATTGAAACTAACATTTCATTCACTCAAAAGTATGGAACAGGAATTTAATTATAAGGACAAACATCAAACGACTGACGGGCAGAAAGCATTTTCCATTTTATGTTTTTTTATTGTTTCCATTTCGTTCATAATTTTCAATACAAAATAAATACATTGTTTTCACAAAGCTGGATCTACTTTGTATTTCAACAACCGATGCGATTTCAATAAAATACATGCACTTTATATCAGCTCTTTTATACATGCGATTTACATTCGCTCTTGATATGCATTTTGGTCCGATTTTATAAAATAATAAATACCCTTTGATTTTAATGCTCAACAATGACCTATTATAAAAGTTATTGATAGTGCAAATTAAGCTGAACATTGTCTTTCAATGTTTTTGAATTGAGTAAAAAAATCAATAATTATTTAGTTTTAACATCACAATTATAAAATATAAAATATTTGTAAATATAGTCAATACAAAAAATAGATAAAACATTTTTAGAAAAATAACATTCGGATAAAAGTTTCACATAATTATAAATGTATAAAATAAACTCTCGTAGGTTCACTCGAAGCTTGTTGAACAGTTTCGTTAATCATGCACAAACATCGATTACACAAACAGCTGCGTGTCTAAAAGTTAGTTCACACTCAATATTCGATACAATAATCGGCACTAGCTCAGTTCAATAGTTTGCAATATAAGAGGGGGCAAAACAAGAGCTCCTGCTCCAATTAAATAAGACGTCGAGCTGCCAAGACTCCAAAATACTACAAAAATAATGAATCAAAATATTACTATTTCATACCATTTCATACTAATAATCTACTCAAACTTGTCTCTCAAATGTTTCTGCAAAGATGAACAAAATAATGCTGCAAAATTAAAAACAAAATATTCGCTAACAAATGTTTGTTAGTTAAAGTTGTATTACAATTTCTCCATTTAAAATTCTATTAAACGACGTGATAAAAGACACGTTTGAAAAAAGCATGCACGAAAATTAAAACTTTCATAAAAATGATCCTTTTTTATATGGCTCATTGGTTTGTTCTGAGAAAGCATTATTGTGCTTTGCGAACCATCGAAGAATAGAGGGGATAACAACTTGCCTCACATTTGTACATCTTTGCCTTCGTCTCTACATTTTACTTGAGCAGTTTGTGTTCAATATGATGGAAGCAAATTGATACAAATGCAAAAATTAAATGAACGTTTGAATTCAATCTTTCTATCAATAAAAATGAAAATCAGGAAACAAAAATTGTACCTATACATGCTGTGACTGGTCCACATGCTCTAGCTAACATCCCAAGGGACCTGAATATACCAGTTATCACTCCTTTCTGTGTGTCGTCTCCAATCCGCGACACCAAAGTGTTCATACAAGTCACTACCATCGACGTTGCTGCAGCAATAGAATCAAGTAATTAAAGCAAATCAGAGAAACATCTCGAGAAATTTATTGACGATCAATTTTTCTCTGACAACATTCAATTTTATTGAAGTTGAAATTAACTTACAGACTGCGAACAAGAAGATACCGAGAAATAAAAGTGTTAGGTTCTTTGCTATGCCAATGAAAATGAACGCTGGAATAATTAACCAGAGTCCCTGCAAAAGAAAAACGAATACAACTTTTAAGACATTTTTTCAATCATTTCATATCATATTAATAACTCAAGTTCAATTATAAAAAATCATCTTTTAATAATAATAATAATAATGATAATAATAATAATTACTATGAAATATTCAAAGTATTGACCACTGAAAAGTCTGCAGTTCGTTTTTTGCAAAAAAATATTAAACATTTTTGTTAAGCTCACAAAAATATAGGTCAATTTAAATGAGTTATTGGTATATGAATTTTTATCTGGCTTCAATGTTATTTCAGGCAATAATGATTGAATAACAATTTTATCGGAAAGCATTTTGGAATCAACTCTTTTCAAATCAATCCATTACTGGGGTTTTCACATTTTTCATATTTTTGTTGAAAACTTGAAGAAAAACTATTTGCGACACTCAAGTTGAAAGTTACAAGTTAAAGGCCGTGCCCGCTAATTGAAAAAATAAAAATAATCTACTTAATACGTCTTTTTTGATCCTAACAATACAATATAAAATATTCATAAACTTGGTCTTGTTTAAAAATTAATAAAAATTTCAAGCTAAAACAAATACATTTATCAACTCGAAATTTAAATTTACGTTCAAGTGAATATTCATGATATGGCAAAAAAATGATTGTATAGCTGGCAAAGACAAGAAACAACGGAGATGACATACTTATTTGTTACAGCAAAGGTAGAGTGTAATTACTCTTTAATGGCATTTGAAGTCTTTCGCAATCATTCAACTCGTTTCGACTTTGATATCTTCTTACAAAATACCACGAAGTTTCTATTTTCTTACCAACAATGTGACAAACTTGGTTCGGTGGGCTGGGATATTTCGTACCCAGGACCCCTGCAATACTGTCATAATCAGTCCAATCGCTAAAAACATCCATCCTTGTTGCATCCTCGTAAAATTGTACGAGTAATGAGTTAAGAACGTCAAAGTAAATTCCAAACCGCTGTACACAAATAGGTAGAGGAAAAACGAGTATCCCAATATCCTCAGACGATGCACATCTGTAATTCAATTACAACATTCTATACTAAATCACACTGATGAATTTCTGATAAATTTGATTAATAGATATACCAAGTTACCTTCTTTACTTAAATTTCGCACTCCGTTGAATTGAAATAGATCTAAAGGATTGATATAAGTCAAGGCATCAGAAAAGCTTTGAGCAAAACTTTTCGTACGATATTTTTTTGGAAGACTTTCTTTGAAACAGAAAATGACATAAAAGATGTCAATCGTTGAGAGTAAAAATGCAAGCATTGCAGGAACCATGTACCAGTGTCCTTCCCTGTGGCCCACTGACATCCTAGCAAAATACGCTCCGATCATTGGGCCAAGAGTGAATCCAATGGAAAAAGCTATGCCAATCATTGCCTGAAAAAAGAACGAACAACTAATATAATCTAGGTTGAATTTCAAAATTAATTTTCAAGTTTTTAGTTGTTTACCATTCCTTTTCCTCGAGTTTTTGATCCAGTTACATCAGTAACGATTGCCATAGACAGGCTGACGTTTCCCTTACTAATACCTCCAATCATTCGAGCAATTATAAACAGTCCGAAATTGTAAGAAAATATCCAAACTAGATGAGAAACTGCTATTCCAATAAGGGAGAGAACTAATAGTGGTTTCCTGCCATAAGTATCTGATAGTGCTCCCACCGTTGGAGCACTTATAAATTGTAGGAACGAGTACATCGAGCCTAAAAAACCTGAAAACCACATTCTTAAGTCAATGAAAAGTAACGAACAATTTGTTTCAATTTACTTCCTCACGTTTAAGTATTTGCAAAATATTTTGAATGCGAAAAAACCGAAATAAATAGTTTCAATTGAAAACATAAAAAATAAGTCAAAAAACCATGGTAATATTTGGAAAATAATGATTTACCTCCATACAAAACGGTGCTAACTTTATCTGGAGCGTTGAGGAAATTATTTAAAGTCTTAATCCTGGCCATAATCACAGAATAGAGTCCAGTTCCATCGTCAGACTTTTCATAATGTTCCAGCAGTGCAGGGAACAATGGCAAAATCATAGTAAAAGCCAGCAGGTCCAGCAACAGTGAGAGAAAAACTACTCTCACCGTTTTTGTATCTTGCTGGCCCTTTTCTTCCATCGTGACAGGTTGGACGTTTTTTAAATGATAATCTTTTCAGCTGCACATTTCAAAATGAGTCACAAGATTTGAAGTTTTAGCGCCATCACTGTTTGCGATTTCTTATCTCATTTACATATACATAGATATAGCATATGTCAACTTATCTGCAACTTGGACTGTCAAAAACACACTGTTATGCCACGCTCGCCGGCGCCCAATATAAACATGTTAGATCTGAATAAGGACACTTTCTAAGGTGGTCCCCCATTTTTACAAGTGAAAGGGAAGACAAGACTTCGTACGCAAGAATATTACTCACCAAGAATGAGAGATATGATATTACCGGTAATGCAGATGAATCTTCTATAACAATAATTCCTTTATTTAAGCACTCGAGTAAGTTTAAGTAAAAAAAAAACAAGTTTGATAATTTTTTTGTTTTAGTTTATGTTGATTTTTTCAAAATTGGTTACCATTTTGACCATTTACCATTTTCAGACAAGGTGGGACTTTAGTCTTTACCGGACGTTGATCTTAAATAAGTTTAAAAGCCACCCAGAAGGCAGCGCTGACTATTTCAGAAAATTAGGAAAGAAAGAAGAATTAAATGTTCAATTAATCAATTAGTGTTACTTTCTAAAAAGTATCATTTTCTGTTGATTGTTATATTAAATGAGAATTCTTTTGAGATAAAATAAGAAAAATCTAGTTGACCGATTGCAGGAGGAAATAAAAGATTCGCCAGATGGCGCCAATGTTATGGAAGATGATAAAAAGTTGGATTTCAATTGAAAATGTGCAAAAACTCAATATGCAGGGCTTGGATGCGTTGAATCCGACATCTCATCATTGTTTTCATTTGTCAGTGAAGCGAAAAATAGCTCAGAGTCGCACCCAGTAGCATAATAACATACAACTTCCGGTTTTACCGCAACTCGAGCCTAACCGATGAAAAGTTAGAGGAAAAATGTTTTAAAACTAAAACTAGAAAAAAAGACAATGGACATTTAAAAATGTAAAGTAAATTCATGTGGTTTTAGCGATGGGACGAGTAAAGAAAAAGAGACAGAAGAGGGCCTTTGATGTGAAACTCGGTCCCTTTGATTCGAATCGGAATTAAATCTTTGAAAAAAGGCGTTCAACTGCCTCTCAAAGAATCAAAGAAAATTTTTTGGGACTAAAGTTCAGTGCACGCTCAGGTCTATTTGGGTCGAACTTTTTTGTCACCAACGAGATTTATAAGTCACAAAAAAGTCTTGTATCTTTTCATGAAAATCGTCGCATCCAAAATGGACCAACTTTTTTAACTGAATTTTTTAACTGAACCAAGAAAATGAATAAATCCAGATTTTTTTTCTTTAAATCAAAAAAATACAGTTTCCATCTCAGAATCAGAGCGAAGATGACAAAAGTGAGAAAAAAAAGGGATCAAAAAGTTTCGGGACTGGTGATTTGTAATTGAATGGGTGAGCAGAGAGCATTATGCAAAGTGACGTAGTAAAACTGGTTGAAAAATACAACATTTTGGTTTGGTGTGTAATAATACAAAAGAGAGAAGCGTCGGAGAGATAGCCTGAGCGCGAGCTTTCGAACGAAGCAGGTGGCACGGGGGCAATCGGCAGTATATCGCGGTTAAATTTGAAGCGAGGTGCTCTGCGCTTGCCATCTGGGTGTTTGTGGGGCCCATACGTTGCTGGCTTCACCTTGCACCTCGTCCCCCTCCCGAAATATCTCTACTACGTAGATTTTTCGTTCCGGTGCGATGATCCTGCTCGTGAATTCGCACGAGCAAATAAACATCCGTGATTAAAATATAACGTCTCGCCCTGCAATCATATTTGCCAACTTTTCTTCCTTCATTTTTGTTTCACAGAAACTGTAATTTCACTCGATCCTTGAATTTTTTATTCAAAAATTGAACTTTTCAGTAGAAGTATCAGAAATTTTCTTTTACTTTTTGAGAATTGGAAATGAATTTGTTTGAATTGAAGAGATAGAAGAAGGGAGGAAATTTGTTGGTTGTTAATTGATACACTCGTTTGTAAAACAAACATTGTATCAAGTTTTGGGAATGGCTCTTGAAACGAGAGTCAAAAATAGCGTTTATAGGTGTCGAGAAAACACATGTAGAACTTGTTAAGAAGCCATCTGTTATCATTATACTGAATAAGTGTCGCGGTGGAGGGGAAAAACAGTTTCCAGTGTATTAGCTTTTGTAGATAATTTGGAAAAGCAACATCTGTACACTCCAAGCACGTTCGCTTTCAGTCCCCATCGGTTTAACTTTTCCTATAGAAAACGGCAGATTCAAAAGAATTCATTTTGTTTTCAATAAGATTAGTCTTTCAATGTTTTCCTTCAATTTGCAATTTATGTTTTTTTTTATTTTCTTCATTATCATAACTAAATCCTTCTTCAATTAATAAAACGGTACTGTACACCATGTCAACTTGTAAAAACAAATTTTCGCAAAAACTGCAATTGTACAAAAGTTATTATGGTGGGGGGAGAAAGTCGCAAATATAACAAGGGGATGAAAAAAGCGAACGTCAAAAAATCAGGCACTTTTCCCGGAACGTCGTGCTCGCGCGGAGGAAATCCCGCGGCAACAATGGAACAAAGAATTTTGTTCGGCCGGCTGCTCGTCGATCGCAGCACTTTGTCCCGGACGGAGCGTGTGCGAAGGGCCGAATTTTAAAGGGAAAAAGGATGGCCAACCCCTAAAAAGTGCTGCTGGAAGCGGAAGACGAAGAAACGAAAAGAAAGAGGAAAAGACGGAGAGAGGCCTGGGGAGGAGAAAAAAATGAGCGAGAGAGAGGAGCCAGCAGAGAGAGAGGGGAGGGAGATCGGCAAGCGCGTGCCCGAGTAACCGACAGCAGATGCGCCCGTCCGCGCAGCTGTCCTCCTACAAGTGGTGCTCAATCATCCCCTTTTCCCTTGCTTTTTCACCCAGCTTTCGCTCCAAAAAATAATCCACACGTGTTGCGCCAATCACACTTCTTCTCTCTCTCGCACTTTTTTCACTCCCTCTCTTTCTATCTCTTTCACTCCATTTGGAATCTCGATATCGGTTCACGATTAATCGTTATGTCATAACTTCCTATGCAATTTTTGGATGCACTTTTTGGAATGCAATTTTTTTTCTTCAATCCATTTCGATGCAAATTTGAATGCAATTTTTAGACAATTACTAAAGTTTGGGCTTCTTCGCGAAAATCGTTTTCGCTCTCTAAACTAGTTTCTTGAATTGTCTGAGATATAATGAAATGGACGCAGTTTTATTGCACCGGAGAGTGCAAAGTGAATTTTTAACTGTTGGCCGAAACTACAAAGTAAATCATAGAATTTTTATTGCCAGGGTTCCAGAGGCCAAATCCCTCTGGGCACTGATTTATTCAAATAAATGAGAACGGTGAAAAATGAATTATAGGAAATTAAAATGAGGGGAATACTAATGTGGGAATTGTCATTTTTTTGTTTTCATTCACGATGCACTCAATTCTTCAGGTACAATGTATAGTGCGAGACACTTTTTTTTGCTTGATGCTTTTTTCGTCTCTTGGGCTGGTCCAAACGGTCGGAAATAAAAGTGAGTTTCGAGTTGAATACAAAAAAAGGTGTAATGTTCTTTGAGAAAAACGTGTAAGAATGGAGAAAAAATATTGTACGTGGTAGAAATATTGGCAAACGGGGATTGTATGGGTACTTGTAAAAGTGGCAAGATCCATGCATAACGGTGCTGTTATTGCTTTATAATATCTTTTCTCTACTGAAAGCAACTTTTTTACTTTTCTCCTCTTTAGACATGAATTTTTTCAAAATTCATTTCGGAATTCGTTTATTGATATCAAATAGTGTTTGTGTTTATGAACATTTCTGTTTTGATATTTTAGTGTTCAAATGAACCAGGTAAAATTTGCAAAATGTTTGAATATTTTCGGTTGTGAAAGGAATATACATTGTAAATCAACCAATTTGGTTTTGTGGATCCTTTCAATCGGAGAGGAAAGAATGATAAAAAAAGTAAAATTGCATTTCCGTCTTGTAGCGTTGCATTCCGGCTGGTCGGAATTACGCAGCAATTACACTGTTTTCGGCCACAGTACTTTTGTTAGCTCGTGCACCTTCGGACATACTGGGTGTCTCAGAACACCTGGTAATGCGCAGATGAACCGCTCAAAACAACAAACTCGTTAAAAAAAGAAAGAAAAAAAAATGATGAAAACAAAAAAAAGTGCATTGTACTCAAGCACACAATTGCTCGTGCAAAATTAAAGAAACTTTTTATTCCTTTGTTTTGATTCGCAATTTTGATATTAATTTTGTGATGCACGAGTGGGGTTATTTTCATTTGGGTGAGTTTCGGGTTTGGAGATTGGTGCGGTGACAAAAATGGAGAATTTGATTAGCAAAAATCGAGATCAGTCAAGTCGAAACAGAACGCGCATTGAAAAGTATAAATGGCTGAGATCACAAAAGACCAGTTGGCTGCGATATAGATGCGTATCTACGGCATAGGTATATTGTTGGTATAGTTACTCATATTGACGATTGTATTAGTAGATAGCAGTCCCGTTTAACTCAATAGAATTTCAAATAATGTGCATCCAAACTGTACCTTTATATTCAATCGCAAAACAAACTTCGATCATAAATAGTCAACTAATTCAGCCATTTTTATGCGATAAAAATGTGCGATTGAATTTCAGTGATTTTAATTTTTTTTTGTTTTTAAATTCGTTCCTGACCCCGAGTGTAGTTTTATTTGTTTGAGAAAATGAAGGTTCAAATTTCACTTCAAGGTTCATATTTCAGAAAATGAGATTTTATTTTCTAACAAATGTGATGCAAAATTTGAAGAAAATATTATTTGATCGAAAAATAATAAACTTCACTTTTCTTCGGTTCTTGAAATTGGATACGTGAAGGTTGGCAAAGGTGCTCCGCCACACGACTCAAGGCATAATCAGTATGCTAATGTTATGATAATGACGCGGAAGAGATTAAATCTAGCGCCACTGCTTACAACTTATCCGTGAAACAGTTTGCCAAATTTTAGCACACAATTTCTTTTCTTGCAACCTCTATTCAGTTGCACCAAACCTGAAATTTCTAATAATTGTTAAATAATATTAGTTCAAAATGGTAAAAACAGTTTTATTATAAGGAATAAACTAACTGAAATTCGTTTTAATTGAAGAAGAATGCTTTGGAAATTGAAAACGTTTCTATAAAAGTCAGAAAGACATGGATAGTTGTAAGTGTGTGTATTTAGAATGAAAAATTTGAGAAAATAATGAAGTAATGGAAAGAATGAGAGTGAAGACGTATTGCACGGGATTTCTTTGTTGAGTCCAACCGAAATCCACGTGGTCGTAGAGGGTACATCTCGTTCGGTACGTTGTATGGGAAATGAACAAGAGATGGCATACTAATAAATCCATTCACCGATCTTCTTCAGCTTGCGCCACCGCCAAACAGAGAACCAAAGAAAAAGGGGGAGGGGATAATTCAAAACGTCTCGTGACAACCGTAAAAAAGAATTATCGCCCATGTTTACGATTGAAAACTGTACCGTGATATCAATTTTTGCACATTTATCATAAGGCTTAACTTTTCGATGGAATGTTGCATGAATTTCTTACGTTTTTGCACGTTTTAGCTTTTGCTTGCAAAATGTTGTTCGAAAAATGTATGAAAAATGTCGTTCTTTGTGGTTTACTTTATAAATTGTTACTAAAAAGCGACAGTTTAATGTTTATTTGTAACGAGAGAAGAAATATGTAGCGTTTATTAGAGTTTTTGCTATGAAATCAAAGGAAAAAAAGTGATCCACAAGTTGTACGCGCCAGAATCCATAAATTTCGCAGTAGAATTTTCTAATGAAACGAATAAAAACGATATCGCCTCATCGGTATGGATAATTTCATACATCTAACGGTTTCTAATTGAACTGACAATAGACCAGCCGGGTATCGCTAACAGCTCTGAAAAAAAAACCTGCTGTGCCAGAAGATGTGTACGTGAACAAAAGGTCAATAGTGAATCAGTACTCGAAAATAACAAATTACTCATTTTTTTTTGAAATAACAAAAATTATAAAACTGTAAACCTATACATGATATACTCAAATGACGCATAATGTTCCAAGATTTTTGTTTTCTTTTTCTTTAATTTTTGTTTGATTTTAGTGCTTAGCTTTTGTTTTGAATCAATATTTGGAATGATTAGAAAACGCCTGATATCAGATCACAATTTTGATAGCAACCATATCATGTTTTCGTAGAAAAAGTTGGAACATTTTTGACCGAAAAATCTGATTCTAAACAAGTTTTTTCGCCAGTTTTTGTTGCCATTAAATTCGGACTTGTTTCCTTTACCTTAAAATACCGAAATAACGATTAATTACAACTAACGAAATAATGTGAGAAATGTAACGAAAAGAAAGACCAATTAATGTGACAAAAACTTTTGTTAGATTCCCACGCCTCGAGGCCCCCTTCGTTTATTTGTAAATATTGAACTTGAAAACTCAATCGAATTGAACGTTATGTGTTATACACACCTCGTTGAAATCTTCGTGCCGAAATTTTTCATGCTCATTTATTCTCTGTCTAAACGTTAATCCCCCTCTTCTAAGGTGTTACTTCCCTTTTTTCGCAAACAATTCAAACAATTTTTTTCAACTTCAAAGTCAAATGAATACAAATCTGCATTCAAAACAGAACCATTGCAAAATTTAATCGAACAAATTGAAAAGTAAGCATTGCTTTTCTTTGTGCAACCATGTCAAGGTCAAAGGGTCAACGAAAAATAAGGTTTTCAATCAAAAATAAACTCTGACCCACTGACCTCGTCATAGTCTTATAAACAAACCATCAGTTATTGTTATAGAAATTCGTTGATAAATGAAGAAGCAGAGAAAATGAAGCAAAAACTTTCAAATGATAGGAGTTTGTAACGATTGAAAAACGCGACAGTGCGTTAGGCGCCTAAACGCATTTCAAGCTGCAACGAAGTTGAAAAGGCTCTTGAAGAGCCCAAAAATTTTCCCGAACAAAAAAAAGGGGGAAAAAAGGAGAAGCGGAAAAAAACGTAAGAAAGAAAAAAGTGGTGGCGTGTTTGCCCCTCTGAAAAATCGTCTTGGCTCGCGGCTAGGCGCGCTAACGTTAATTATAATGGGCGACGGTGTATTCAACGGGGGCCCCGGGTCCTTTCTTCATATTTCTTTTTCGGTGGATCCCGATCGCTACCTGGCTTCGGGATGGGACACGTTTGAAAACGAGGACAAAATCCAGGACAGCTGATACAATTTATTTTGGCGGGCTCTCTCGTGGGTTACGGCCGATCCAACAAAGAAGGAGAGGAGACGCAAGGATGAAAAAAAGGGGAGGACTCCTGGCCCCGTTTTGTTGCTGTTAAATAAGAATAACCGGCCGCCCCACCACTCGGCCCGGACGGGGCACCTAAAGAAATAAAGACGCCGGGCACCTGGCCGCAACAGCCAGTCCGCTCGCAGTCGCGCCACCGTTCACACCTCTGCCAGTCGCTCAGTGAATCTACGACTTCAGTGTGCTTGTGAAGTGCAATTTCAGTGTGACCGCTTGACCCTGATTCCAAGTTCCGTCGCTATTTCAAGTGCAACTCACTCGACCCGCGATACAATCCTAGTTCTATGATTCGAAATCACGTTGTTATTTTTCTTTTCGATTGTTACATTTGTTGTTCACCTTTGTTTCACCGACGTTGTGATGGTTTGTTTGTAAACAGTCGTCAAACGCCACGTGCAGTTCGCAAAATTCGGCCGCGTTACGGTTTTCTCCTTTGTCTTTGGCAACCTATATTTTTTCATTTTTTTTGTTCCTTCGTTTTTCCCACGCCTTTTGCCCAATCGGCGTTCTAATCCCGCGCTCTATGATTTGTGACTGGCAATAGACCGGAGGTCCTGCACGATTCCTAGACCGCGCCAAGGTCACCGGCTATTTTCGATTCCGCCCCACTTTTTTGCTCCACCTTTGTACCCACAAATCTTTTTTTGTTTCCGTCTTCTCGGTCCCTTCAAAACCTCAAAGGCTTTTCGGAAAGTTAACCTCTAGCATCTTCTTCTTCTCTCTCAACCACGTGTTTTCGTAACGAAAAATTGTTCCTTCGACTGTTTACAAACAAATCAACGATTTCGAACACTTGAATGTTGATTGTTTATTGTCGGTGTTTTTTTTAAGTCAGCACGACGGAGGACACGAAATGTTGCATTGTGGATAGGTCGAGATACGTCGCAATGTTTTGGAATCTGATTGGAATTAATATTGCACTTGTCCCGGCCTATCGTACTGCACAAATTACACAAAAAAAGGAAGTGGGACCACGTGGGACGCAAGGATGCTTTTTCATGATGAGGGCTCGGCAGGCTGGGATGTGGGCACTATTTGTTACCTTCGATCAAATTGCACTCGTCCCGGCCTGCTGAACGTTGTCGAATAAAGAAAAAGAAGCAGAAAATCACAAACGGACGGATAAACAAGCGACCTCCTCGATCATCTGCAGACGCCGCGACGCACAATGGCCTGCAGTTTTACGCCGTTTCGCTTTGTCCCGATGAATGGGCCGGATTTTTGTGCGCTCGAAATCTCTCCAACGGTTTTATAATAGCAATTGTTCCTTCCGATTTCAATCCAATTTTTGCTCCACGTTTGTTCCCTCAACTGCCTGTCGATTTGTTAAGTCATGTGGCTGTTTTTTTTATTTTATTTTCTTTACCTCTCTCTCTTTTCTTTCTTTAACAATTTTGTAATCCGTCATCTGACGAAATTGATGTAATTTGTGGTTTGGAAATAAAGGATTTTGTTTACCAATGGGGATACTGTGTTGTTTTTCCAAAAACAATCATTTTCAAAAATTTACCTTGGTGAGGAACCGAACATGCGAACCTCGGAATGAAGTTGTGTTTGTCAGAGGTTCCATTATCGGTTTTCGTTTTTTGTGTGGACAATTATAGTGTAACACATTGTGTACAAAAAAGAACTCGACCGATTTTGCTGAGAAAAAAATAAGGAGAAGAGGAAAGATGAGAAACTTGCTTATTTAAAATGCGTACGCCCTGTTGACGGTTCAGGAACAAAACTTTTCCCCGAAACGGCCGCTTACTAAAGTTTCGAACCGAACTGTTTCCTTTATTTGCAAGGACAATAAACTCGCCTTTTTTCTGTGGGAACGAAATTTGCAGTTACACATTTTGCCCCGAATTTGATTCACATTGTTGTTTTCTTTTGTTTTCATTGTTGAAGTTGCAATTGGTACACTTTAGCTACAATTTAATTTGATTTTTAACTGAACTGTTGAGAGAAAAACGTTTTTTAAACAAAGAGGATAAAATGAAAATGAAGCGAGAAATAAAATCAGAACTTTCTATTGGACGCTAGAAGAACAAGGAGCGTTCACGCGAGCCCTGCCGAATGTGTCAATCTTGTTTACAATCTGGCCGAAATCTTTGTTCAGCTTGTGCGATTATATTGCGTGCCGTAATCCATCGTTTAGGCATCCAAGTCCCTTGACGAAATTCGAGATGTTTTTTCTCTCTCTTTATCTCTCCCGTACATTTTGTATATTTTTTTTTCGTAAATCAGCTCATTTTAGAGAATTCGACACCAGATGCGATATTCCCGAGATTTCAATAGACCGATTTTTTATCGACCTTTTTCAACTCAAACCTCTTCCTTTTACCGTCGTTCGTTTCAAAAATAAAATAACTTCAAATTCACAACTCACGTTTCAGCATGGTTTTCATTGAAAAGAAAACAGTCATGAAACAACATCTAAAATGAAATAAAAAACCTAAAAATAAAAACTCCAGTTAAGTTTCAACTTTTTAATTGAAATGTTTCGTTTCATTTATCGTTCAAATAATTATCTGCAGTTTTGTTTACCAATTCTCATATACGATTTTACACGAAGATCAATATTGTTTATATTTGTTCAAAAGAAATAAGTTTTTGGGCTAACAGCGCGCCCTTTGTTTGATTGTCGCTCGATATTACCCCCACTTTTCAGGGTTGGTACAAGTATTTTGATTCGTATACCAAAAGCAGAAAAAGAAACAAGGGGTCCCAAAAAAACTCGATCAAAGACGTGAGCAAGACGTGCGAAAAAGGCATCCCTGGTACGTTACACGCGCCCCTATAAAATAAATCTCGTTTTGCCATTCAAATCTGCTGGTCGCGCGCTGGGGAAGACGTTTCGCATGCGCGTGTGCCTCTCCCTTCGATATGCCGCACCACGTGTTTGTCACGTCAGATTATACCAAGCGCCCAGTTGATTCTCGATTGCTCGTTCCCCAAAAACCGGCGAATCGATTTTCGCTACGCCAGATGATACGACACCCTTCGAGAACAATTTCAATCCGCACGTAGAACGTTTACCGGTCACTTAAATACTTCTACGACCTTCTCATGACCTTCCATTGCTGATTTTACGCTTGTTTATGTTTCTTTCAATTGCTGTCGTTTTTGTTTAAGAGCAAACATGAAAATAACAAGGAAAATAAACAAGATGCACTGATTGAGATTGAGTAAATTAAGAAAAATTGATCGCTCGGCGGGTTAAAAAGAATGAAGGTCAACAATGTTGACAAACGGTTTTAGTATTTACGAAACATCGGTTTCCACTTTCCACCGAGGTTTCCACGACGTAAAGCCGATTGATTTTATGGGGATGCCGCGGAATGACGCATCGCTTTGTTTTGGCCGTGACAAAGAGAAGGAACAGCGACCCTCTTGTACTTGACACATTTTTATCATCTTTTCGCACGCAGGGTCGTTTTGATCGTTAACTCACCGATTAGCATTTTCACGCCCGGCAAATATGGCGATACAATGAACCAACACCAGTTTTTCACCAGTCCCCAATGTCTTTGTCATGATTGATATTTCTCTTTATTTTATTTTCTGTTTGTTCTAGAAAAAATCATAGCTAATATTTTTATTTTATTCTATTCCTGTTGACAAACAAAAGCCTCAATTCAAGAAATATAAATTGTAATAAAAAAAAACTCTGTTGCCGCAGGAAGTCGGCCTGTCTCTGTCGGAATCGTACAATACCATTCTTTTGTCTTCGACACGTCGCCTTAAAATTGCACAAACTTGTTGGAACTGCACGACGTTAAAATAACCCCTGCCAGAGGGAAGTTTGCCTCGGATTACACGACGCTATGAATTAAGGACGAGGCAATGATGCACGGGGAAAAATATTAATTCACAGATTCCCACACTTTTTAGCAACTTGAGAACCTTCCGGCAAATAAGATCGGGCCTATTAATTTTCGAGTTTCGTTATTTTTTTTTCTTCTACATCTTTGGGGGACAATTGTACATCTACCCCTTTTATCCTTGCGTGTAAACAAACATAATCTGTCTTTATTGACCTTGAAAATCAATCTCGTTCATTTACATGAAATACCCAACGTTGTATCCTCAGGTGCTTTGTAGTTTTGAAAATAATTGTTTCATGACCTTTTGACCTTGACGTTAATGAAAACAAATCTCTGAAAAACCAGTGTGCGGAATAAACAAAAGAATTTTTATCTAAAATTGGTCGTGATTTGTAATTGTAAACAAACCAGAACAAATTGTAAACAAATTGTTTGTATATGGTTGAGTATGGTTGAGTTATTATGTTGATTTTGAAAAAAGAAGATGACGAATGATGAGAGGTTTGAAAAGGTGAGATGAAGAATTGTTAGCGTTAGAAAAATATAGTTTTTTGTTATTCGAAAAGGTAGGATTGCAGGGCTGGTTTTGTTATTTGTCTTGCCAGGTCGCAATAATCTTGAGGCTGGGGGTTTTGCGTGTGTACGTTTGTGCGGTGCTCGCATCCTCTTAAAGAGAGTCCCACGATACGAAATAAAACACCTGGCTGCTTAGTACTACAGATGTACAGCACGGCCTCTCTCGGGCGCATTCGCTCGGTCGCGCGCGCGCAGCCGCTCGCTCATACCGAATACTCGCGGAGACAGGTTTTGGCTTCCTTATAAACTTTATTCAATTCTTTACAATATGCCGAAGGACTCGGCGTGCATGCGCAAAACCATTCATATGCTAAACAATAAATTCGTTGAAAGAAACGAAATCCCTATCTTACGCTCTTGCTTTTATACATTTAGATTGAAATGTGTATCGCTTAGAGACGAGAGTGTGCGAGTGCCCGAGCATCCCAGCTGCCACACAAGATAACACCCAGCAGTGTCCAACTTTTTATTGTCACTTTGCTCTGCACTTATTGTCTTAGCCATCGGCTCAACTTGTTGACAGGATCACTCAAATATTTCAATCTGATATGGTCCTTTATCCGCTTTCCAAATACGTTCTTCCTTCTCTCACAATTTTACCATTTACGATTGTCTTTTTGTCTTTGAAATTGTTATCCTCCCAATTTTAAGCCGTTTCAAATTTAAGACTCGAATCTTTCAGAAAAGCACGCTTTTCTGCAGTTGTCGAGAATGTTAAGTTGGAGGATCTAAAAGTTAAAAGCAAACAAAAACGAAAATATTGTGATGTTTCGACTTTCATTGTTTGTTCAGAAGATTTGGGCTTGAGTTCGAATTTATTTATGATGGCTATTTATGAAAATCCCCAAAAGGCCAAACAATATCTAAATAATGACTTAGGTAGTATTTAAAAAGGGTCGACAATAGGTACTTAGCGAAAATGGTCATAGTATTTAAGAGAAATTTAGAGGCATGACTGACTCTTCAGATTTCGGTTTGAATTGTAAACATTTTTTTCAACCTGATGAAGTTTGGCATTCTGTTGATTTCGATGAAAGCGGGCTGATGGAAAAACCGGAAAAAGTATGAATGGATTGAATTACACCCTTCATACTTGAAATTTATTCTGATACAATTATGTCAAGGTCATGGCGAGGTTCACACGAACAGCCCTTTTAAATGGAAAGTTTATCGTTATTTATATTTTATAACTTTTAATAAATTAAGTATTTATTCTTTTATCATTTAAAGAGACTAATAAAAATTTTTCAATGTTGTAAATTAATATTTATAAATTTAATTTCTAAATAATAAAATAAAAATTGAGTTATGAATGTGAAAAAATGAACAAAAATGATATGAGTAAACATACGTCCTCTCAAGTATTAATTTGATATGAATAACACTTAGGAAATCATACAATTTTATTACTCTATTTCGTTGGCACCGAAACATAGTTACTACGCAATTTGCCAGCTTGCTGTTGGGGTTCCTCCGCAAGGGGGTTGAATGCATCGCCGTTATTGAACGAAATATATTGTATGGGGAAGTATAGATTTTCCTTTTGTTGTCCTCGCAGCCGTAAATTACATTTAAGCTGTAACGCCAGAAATAAATGTCACCTTTAAGAGATTCGAAAATTGTTTTACGTTCCAGGGATTATCGTATTCATTTGCACGGATTATCCTTTTGTCCCAGCGTTTTTCAATTGGGGGTTTCCATTTGTCTAAGCATTTCCCGAATTAACACAAACAGAATTTGGGAAAGCACATTCTAATTATCTAATTAGTCTCGATTCTCTAGAGTTTTATTGCAGAGAAATTTCTGTTTTACAACACGTTGCAGAAATTCAAAGTACATTTTCTTCAGTGAAAAGACTTCCTGATTGTTGCAAGAATAATGACATATTGCAATTAAGTTAATTTTTTAATTCACGTGTATTTCGAAACAAAGAGTTTCAATTTCTTTTGAAAATCTACTCAATTTCAGTCGTGAGTGATTCAATGATGGATGGCGCCACCTCGAGAATCGAACTTGAATTACAACACAAGGAAGGTACGGATAAACGAGAGACACACAAGTCCAAAAAACATGGTATCTTTTTATTTTTTTATATCATTACATTTACAAAACTTTTGTACATTTAAACTTTTCAAGAGCGCCCGCAAACGAGTGACAAGCATAGAGATAAAAAATTAATAATTCTATCGTTGACAATGCAATAAACTGACACATCTGTACATTTTCTCTGCTCTCGATCGCGAAGATTATTATCTTCCATGGAAAAAAAGAAAGAACAAAAGAAACTTCCAAACGCCGCCGTTTGTAATAAAAAAATCTAGATCCCGAACTCGTTTAATTCACAACCTAAAAAAGAACTTGTATTTACAGTCGAACAGAGAAAAAGTAATTTTAAAATAAGACTACCTGGATCATTATAAGTTCGTAAGTTTATCAGCATTGCGATAAATGAAAGAGAAATGATTTTAATGAAACCATTTCTTCTGATGGATGTGGCGATTATATTTTTTATCATCTTCTTCGTAACCGATCACGGTTAGCGCGTGGTCGAGCCGTGGAACCTGTACCAATGCTGAACATGTTTCCACCCTGCGCAGGAGTTCCAAAGTTTCCTCCTGGAGTTTGCGGGGCTCCGCCAAAAGCTGTCGGTGTTGCGCCAAAGTTTACATTTGGTGTTCCAGATGGAGCACTGAAATTGAATCCGCCTCCTAAACGAACAAACAACAGAAATTAATAAATGTCGGAGAAAAGTTCATTTGTTTACAAAACAAAATTGGGAAAAGAAATTACCTGGCTTCGAACCTCCTGCGCCAAACTGGAAGACACCACCACCAGTACCTCCAGTACTATTACTACTAGCACTAAAATTAAATCCACTTTGTGATGCAGGCTGTGCCGCTGGTTGTGGAGCACTGCTCCCACTAAACGAGAAGCTCCCATTGGGGAAGTTTGTAGCAGGTGTAGCTGCAGTCGATCCGCCAAAAGAAGGACTTTGCATCGAACCGCCACTGAACGGCGATTGCGTCGGAGCACTTCCAAATCCGTTGCTTGTCGCTCCGAAATTCAAACTCGGTGTAGTCGTGGAACCAAATGCAGGTGGCGGATTTGTCTGAGCTCCAAAAGCAGGCGCCGCGGTCGATCCGAAAGCAGGCGTTGAAGTAGAACTTGCGCTGGCACCAAAAGTTGGCGCTGCGGTCGTTGTCGTTGCTCCAAAAGTTGGCGCTGTTGTCGAAGAAGCAGCCCCAAATGTTGGTGCTGGCGTCGATGAAGTCGCTCCAAAAGTAGGTGCTGCAGTCGGTGCAGTCGCGCCAAAAGCTGGCGCTGCCGGTTTTGACGCACTGAAAGTCGCTCCGTAGGGAGGTGGTGGAGCGGTCGAGCCAAAAGTGCTTGTTCCAAAACTGGCCGCTGAAGTAGTGTTTACAGTCGAGCCGAAAGATGGCGGTGGAGCTGTAGTGGTGGCGCCGAAAATAGGCGCGGCGTTCGTAGCGCCGAAAGTTGGCGCTGCAGTCGGCGTCGCTGTGCCGAAAGTGGGAGTTGCTGAGGTAGTTGCTGCGGCTCCAAAAGCTGGCGGGTTGGTGCTCGAGCCGAATTTAAATGCACCTCCGGAGAACATGGACGAAGTTGTAGTCGTGGCTGGAGTGGATGTGGATCCAAACATGTTGGCCGATGTTGTCACTGTGGTGGTATTGAAGATGTTCGTGGGCGCTGTTGTTGTAGTTGGCGATGTGAATGACGGAGTTAGTGTGAAAGAAGACGAGGACGTTGTCTGGAAACAAAAAATCATATTAGTTGATCGAATGCTTAACGAAAAATACAACGAATTATAACAAATAAAAAATTCTTACATTTGCGGTAAAACCTTTTCCTTGACCGAAAGTGTTAGTTGGCGCTGCTCCACCTCCGAACACAAATGTCGGTGTGTTGAAAGTCCCAGAAGAAGTAGTGGCTGCAGCCCCAAACGCCGGTTTGTTTTCCACGGCAGCTGGTTTTGCTCCAAACATAGTGCTTCCTGAACTCGTACTGCTCGGCTGTCCTAAGCTCATGGTTGACGAGCTGCTGCTGCTAACAGTGGTAGTTTGTCCGAAGGTCATCGTCGAGCTGCTCGTCGTCTTGGCAGCTTGTCCAAAGGCAAAAGTTGGTCCGCTGCTAGTGGTAGAGTTGAATTTCAAAGGTGGCGCACTAGTTGTCGCGCTACTCTGACCAAAACTGAATGCCGCTGTAGTAGCCACTGCATTTGTTTGACCGAAACTCATGACTGGAGTGGAACTAGTCGTTACCGGAGGTTGGGTAGGTTTCGACTCAGAAACCGCGGCTGGTTGGCCGAAACTTAAACTGGTGCTAGTAGTAGTAGCTGGTGTGCTCTGACCGAAAGTCATTTTCACATTGGACTGTTCACCCATAGAGAAAACGGTAGAAGAAGCCATTGTTGGAGTACTTTGCTCAAACGAGTATGTTGGTTTTACAATTTCAGAAGCCGTGGAGGCTGATCGGAAGATCATCTTGGTCTCCGCAGATATCGGCGATGATTGTGACTTTCCAAAGCTGAAACTTGGCGTTGTGCTTGTGCCGTGCGTTGGACCCCTTGGTGATGAAGATGTAGCGATGGTTGAAGTTGAGGAAGTTGCTGCACCAACTCCACCTCCGAAACTAGGCGTGTACCCTGTAGCTGCGCTGGTTGTTTGTGCAGGAGTAACACTGGTTGGCGCGACGAAGGAAACTGTTGTTGTAGACGAGGTTTTGTTGTCTAACGAAACAGTTTTAGTCAAAGACGGTGTAACAGGTGACGACACAGCCGTACTTGCTGCAGGTGCAGAACCGAAACTAAATTTCGGAGTTGAAGAACTGCTGCTTGAGGGAAGGACAAGTTTTGGAGCTTCTGACACCGGAGTTGATGTGAGATTTGATGTTAGTGGAGTAGATTGGAAGGTCGGTGCTGTCGAAGTTGTCGTTGCAGGTTGCGACGATGTAGTTAAGTTGAAAGTCACGCGTTTTGGAGTCGCTGACTTTTCTACAATATGAGCCTTGAGAATCGGCGTGATGGCACTCGATGTTGGAACATTTGAGACTGGAGTTGATACTACTTGGGAAGAGGACGATTCTTTTCCAATTTCTTCTGCGTGAATTACAACGTCTGGATTGATTTTATTTGCTGAAAATAGAATCATTTATTAAAATTTTTTTCTTGAACTTTTCAGTATTTTTATTTTACAAAAAAATGTGTACTTACATTTTCCAGAAACTGCATCGAACATACTCTGCAGTCTAGCTTTCATGCTAGTTTGTCTCATCAGAGTAATGTCCTCTCTTCGAATCTCATCTTTGTCGTCTAACGAGAACTTTGGATTTACGTGGCTTTGCTCTTCAATCAATGCCTGTAACTTCTCGTTCTTCTCTGGTTCTGCACCCATGAACAGTTTATCGGACAGTTTGGCTGGTTGTGGTGATTTTGGTTTTCGCAAAAAGTTGTCTTCTTCTTGAACCAAAGAACTTCGAGACGAATCAACCGACTCATTAGCTGTACGCATTGACACATCTGGACTTTGTTGAACTTCCTTTGCACTTGCAGACTGCTGCGACATGTCTTGTGATTTAAAATGTTTCTCAAATTCTTGAGATGTGTCTTCTGTAAAACAAAAAACGAAAATTAATCTTTGAAATCAAATACTTAATCGTAAGCTTAATGTTGAAAATGAAATTGTAACTCACCTGCTTTTCTTTTTGTTCCAGAAAAAACATGGATACTAGAACTAAGCGAGTTAATGATGTCATTGCAAGAAGGCGTTTTCGTCCTCTTCTTTGGCCTGAGATTTTTGTAGTCCGACGACAAGTCTTCGTCCGATTTTGGTGAGTCGTCCCGCGCTCTCTTTTGTGTCATCTCCTCCAAATTACCAAGCTCGTCTTGATAAGACATTTCTGTGCGCTGCTTTTTTATTAACTCGGATACATCATCTCTTGATGCGTGTCTTTTGAGTGATATCTCTTTCAGAGCCTGTAAAAAACAACAAAAATTAATTTTAAGTTTAGTAAAAAAGAGCAAAAGATAATCAAATTATAATCAAACTCAAGTCCATTACCTCGTACATGTTCGTGGACTTTTTCTCATTCATCTGAGACCTGATGACTTTCTTTTGCGTACTAGTCAATTTGTTAGCCACAGGTTGTGCCACTCTTACTGTTACAGGGGTTGTTTTTTTGATTGGCTTAATTAAAGGAACCGGACTCGCGTGTAAGTTGACCTTTGGAAATTGTCCAGCAGCGTAACGTGACTGGTGGGTTAACTTGTTTGGCTCTGATGCGTACTTTGTTATTCTTCCGGTAAGTCCTGGCGATGTGACATCAAAATAAACCCTGCAAAATTAACAACAATTAGGCATAAATTAGAACATGTCTTATAGTCTAAACATCTATAAAGGCTATATTGAGCTTTATAAAATTTGAAAAGAACGTACTTAGGATCTATATTATATCTCGTAGAGGCAAGCAGAGGTCCAGCAACAGTCTGAACCGTTTTGATGCCACTCGCTCTAGGTCTCATCCTGGGAGAATTTGTAGCGCTCCAAGGCGAACAATCTGCATTGTAGAGTCTGCTTTCCTCTTTCAATGATCCATTGTTGCCGTCGCCAAACACCGAATCGCGTTTTTCGGTGCTGTAACTCAGTCCACCGTTTTTAATTCCTTTCTGTGTGACCAGCGGCGTTGAAGTAAGTCCCAACGCGTCCCCATAGTCAAAACTCCTGGAGGCTCTTTTGTTTTCATCATACTGTACATTGGCATCTCGGTAAGATCTGGTCTCGTTCACGTCAGAACTGCAGCAAATAAAATATCCTTGTTAATATTTAAACATTAAAGTAAAAAATCAATAAGATAACGTATATAAACATTTCTTGGTCACAAAAAACGTTTTCCAATATGAATGTAGATTTTGGGAATCTTTGAACAATAAGCTTTACGTGGCGATTGTGTCCTTTCTACTGTTTACAGACTCTTAATTACAAATAACATGGGATTTTAATGTGTAATAAAGCTTAACGTTTAGTGCCGCGTATTATGTACTTTTATCGGTTTACCTATGTTCAGCCTGTTTAAGTTCTATCAATTAATTAAGTGTTGATTAAACCAAGGGAAGGATTACTTTTTGAAACTGCAACGTAGTCATTTTTACTGTTGCAATTAGAAAATCATAGTTTAGCAATTGTATTAATAAGGTTGCCTATTCAGAAAGTGATTTTTATGGTTCTCGGAAAATTTTGAAAATTATATCGATGACATTCAATGGTAAATCTCAATCACTTTCTGAATTGCATCTTTGTCTGAAGAATGAACAATTGCACGGTCAAGAATTTTAAGATAAGATAGTTACCAAGGTCGTTCACACAACTTCCTTACTGACGTAAAAAACAGTATTGAAGGTGAAATTTCGAAGTCTGTTTCTTTAAATTTGAGTCACTTTTATTAATAGAATCTTGTGTCATTGAACGAATTTAAATTTAAAAAAAAGTGGAGAACCTTTTGGAAAGAATTAGCAAAAAACAAATTTTAACCTTGTGAAATTAATCTTTTCACAAAAATGTTAAAAAATAGAATAGAAATGACAAATGGCGAGCAAGAATTTTGGAGCGAGAATGACACATCAAAATGACTAAATAGTTGATACTTTTTTTTGTTCGTTTGAGTTGATGATGGAAGTGGTTGAGATGAAAGTTGGATGTTGATATTTACCTCAGCTGGTACCTGTTCCATAACCTTTTCATAGTGTCAAGAACTTTTTGGCGCCAAAACACGCGACCAAAGCCGAATAGACGTACGGCCTGAGCGACGACGAGTTTTGAGGTTATGTAGAGCCAGGTTGCGAGACTCGCTAGGAGCCGCAGAAAGGCCGCGGGCACTTGGGGCGAGAGAAGGCTGTCGTTGACGATGAGCGAATAGCAGATGTGTGCGACTACAATGAGGGATAGCGCGAGAGCAAAAACCGGCCGCCAACTTGCGTGGAAGAGCGATAACAGGCCCAGAAAAGTCAGCAGGAGGAACAGGCCCTGGCTGGCTAGGTACCGCATATTAGATCACGTATCTAACCTCCCCATGCTCCGCCGACAATTTTCCACCGACCCGCTCAGTTGCTTGTTTACACTTTCACGAGCAGCACAATAACGTTCACGATCACACGTTGTTTTAACCATAAAAAAGTGCGACGCGTTTTCACGCTGCAAACCGTGTAAGAACACTTTTCATTCCCACACGGACAAACAACACAAACAAGAATTCGAGCTTGCGCATGCGTGGTACTTTCAAACGAACTTAGCGCTGCCAACTTTCAAAAATTGGCGCGAACATTTGAATATGGTTGTAAAAACAAAATACATTTCGAATCTTTATATTTTTTACAGTTTTACAAATAGCAAAGTTAATCATTTTGAAAAGAAAACTATCGCATATTAAGTAACATTGATTTATGACCTTGGAGTTCAATCGTGTTTGTAAACAATATATATAAACATCATCTTATCATTTTCAGTTCATGACCTTGACTCGTTCTTTGTAAACAATTGAGTTTTTTGCATTAGCACTAAAAGAAATAAGCAATAAATTGATTTGTTTGTAACTTAAAAGTCAAGGTCACAAAAAGGTCACACAAAAAACAGTTAAAAAACAGGGGAAAAATTCTACTTTCATGTCATATTTTGTGTTTTAAAAATAATGATTTTACAACCCTATGACCTTGAGCAATATTGTGTAAACAAACGAGTTTCCACATGTTTTGACAGAATTAAATGGTCAGGCGGGTAAAGGCGCGTTGACAGATTGGTGGCGCTGAATTCGCGGCTTGTTTTGTTATCGTTAGGTGCGTCAGTCTTGGTTGAGCTGGTTGTGCTGCAGTGTGTGCTAAGCTTGAGGCTTCTCGCTTAGACGTAGAGTTTCAATTTGGTATTCGGGCAGTCGTTGGGGAAGTTGCGACATACGCAGATGTCCATAGTGAGTGCGGTTCACTAATTAGGCATCATGAATCACACGGGCGAACGCTTAACCTGCCGTTGTTCGAGTTTCATTTAAAAATCACGTTGCCTCGTGATTAAGGAGGATGCAGCCGCGCCAGTGATTCCTCGGCGACATGGCCCGACCCGCCGAATCCCGCTGCTCAACGCGTCCTGTACTTATCTGAAATCACAAACATTTGCAACAACACTCCCCTCCAGGTAATTATGTTGGTTGATTCATCGTCGGACACAAAGTTTTGCCATCTCTCTTGCACACTTGTCCAGGCCTTTGGCTTTCATTTTTGTTTCTTCTACCTCGTCTTGTTTATTTTTACGGCTCCATTTTAAACCGCACCGTGATGTGACATTTGTTTTGACAATCCCGCACAGTCCCATTTAGACTGTCAGTTTTGGCTTCGACGAGTTAGTTTTGTGAACTTGTTTGTTAATTTTTTTTATTGTTTATTGCGGTTGATTGTGTGTGGGTACTTGTTTATTTGCGATGGTATATTTGTCAGTGCTGGTTCGGCTGCCAAACATGCCAAAGACAACAGTCCCTCGTCACATTATTCATATCATATTTTGTACGTTAGCTCTTATTTTTAAACTATTTATAAGTCTGGTTTTTTTTCTTTGTAATCTAATTGAAATGATTTGTGTATTATTTTTATAATATTTTGGAAAACTGAAGTTTCGCTTTTCAAAAGAATTTAAATTTGATAATGTAAACCATTTAAATTTGTTATTATCCTTGGTTTTTTTTCTTTTTTTAATTGTTTGTTTGTTTTTAATTCATTTTTATTAATATTCATTGAACTGAATGCGAATTTCGTGTCGGGCAAAGTAATGTCGGCGAAAAATCCTTGGTATGCTCGAACGATAAATAACAAGAAAATAGTTTTACACTACGAGCTCTTTTTTTAATTTCTATTCTTGTTATTAATTTTTCTTTGCTCTTTCATTGTCATTGGTTATTTGTTTTACGTTGTGTCATAATGTTAAATAAAAATCTCGATAACGATAACAATGAATGAATAATATTTATATCAACGACTTTCCCCGTGAATCAATTAGTGTTAGTAATCGTCATTGAGGTTCATATTTGTATTTGATGATTAACAAACTCATTCACAAACTTTCATCGAGGTAGAAAATTTATTCCATTTAACGATGAGTGAAAACGAAAAAGTTTTGATGACTCAATGTCACTTTGGATTGGCCCTTTTTTGGGGATTTCAAACGTGAATTTTTGATGTTATTTATGTAACCATCATATTGATCATGACTAATAATAGGGTAACATGACAGTTAGAAATAATATATTATATAAATAATCACATTTTAAAACAGCAGACGAAGCTGTAAAGTGATCCGCATTGCGAACCGGAAATACAACAAATTACAAATTGGTCTTGAAAATGTAGTCAGTCCGACTGAAAATTTCAATGTAAACATTATTGTGTTATCGTGCTTTGATCTTGAATAATTGATTAACAAATGTGGATATTAATTGAAATTAAATGAACGAATTTAAATGTAAAGATAAAACAGGACGAGAAATAGAGTGGAATAATTTTGAATTTTGAATTTTATGTTCAATGTAGAATACTTGAAAGATGGATCAGTCGCGAAACAGACCGAGCAGACCGCGTCTAAGGACGTACGGAAACTCGGCGAGGGTTTTGGTGTTCGAACAAAACGAATCTGAAGATCCTTCTGGCTCCGTTTTGACGTCCAAACCCGAGATGGATGTTCAGCCACGTTCCTCAAAAATCAAAGTTGAAAGTAAAGAAGCTCCTGTTCGTCCAGGTAAAACAACATTAAAATCAAATTTCACAAAATTGGAATGATCTTTGTTTCTTTATGGTTTTTATTTTATTGAATTTTCGATTTTTCAGTTAGCGGAGAGTTGTCGAACTTGGTGAGGATGCGGAATTCAGCTATAGGAAAGTCGGCCCCCTCTTTGTCAGTCAACATGGTAATTTCCAAATTAAAAGCAAAACAAATTCTAAAATAAAATGAAAAAGAAGAAAGAATATTAATAGAAACTTTTTTTTCGTCTTTCAGCGTGATTTCAACGTTCCTCGTCGAACAGCTAAGACAGTTCATCGAAAATCGTTCATCTCAACAACCTCGCCAACTCTGCCTCGTTGCAACTCACCATTATCAGGTAAATTTATTATCTTACAATACAGTTGAAATTATCAATTTTTTATAATTGGAATGTAATTGAACTTGAATTGACAAATAAATCAATTTGCAGCATTCGTCCCGATCGTTGGGAGTCCACTAGAGAGTCCAAGGATGTCATCGAGTCCACATTTTGCATTCGCGCCAATAAAAAGGTTCGTAATGAAATCATCCATTTTCATTCCAATTCCACAGATAATGTCTTAATTGAGTTTTTATAATTTGATTTTGCAGAATAACTGGAGGAGTTACAGGGTCTGCGGATGGCAGACGATGGTCGGTAGCTAGTCTGCCGTCGAGTGGTTATGGAACTACTCCAGGCTCTAGTAACGTATCAGTAAGTGAATTAAAAAATTGAAAAAATGATAAAGTAATATCATAACCATCTGACATTCAATTTATTTATAACATTTATTTTACAGTCTCAGTGTTCAAGCCAAGAACGTTTACATCAGCTCCCAAATATTCCCACGAAAGATGAACTACGCATGTTGTCCTGTCACTTCTCTAAGCCCGGAACACCCTGTTCTTCTCATCCAGGTTTTCCGGGCACCTTATCTGGCATTCCAGGGTTCTTAAATTTGGATGACGAAGGCCGTAGATCTCCAATGCACCGTCCAAGATCGAGAAGTTTGAGGTACAATGTCACATAAAAAGAAAACATTTTTTGATAAATTTTAAAAGTATTATAAAAATGCGTTATCCAAATTTCAACTTTGTTTTGTAGTAGTCCAAGTCGATCTCCAGTACTCGATAGTGAGATAGTGATGATGAACACGTTATACAAGGAACGGTTTCCAAAGGTATTAAAAACTCGACTTATCGATTTGTAGATAGATGAATTTTTGATCGCGTCATTTCAAGATTATATTTTCTTTTTTTGTAGGCCACTCAGCAGATGGAAGAACGATTGACCAATTTCATTGAAGAGAATAAAGATATCGACGAGTTCGAAGCGGTCTCACACATGGCGCAGGATTCCTTGCCAATTGTGCGCTTCGTTCACCATCAGGTCATTGAGATGGCTCGGGATTGCCTGCAGAAGTCGCGTGAAAAACTTATCACTACTCGTTACTTTTACGAGATGAGCGAGAATCTGGAACACTTGCTTGTCGAAGTAAGATTTTGTCAAGATACGAAACTGGAATGTCAAAATGAGATATGATTAGGTTCGAGTGATGTAAGCAATTTGATTGATCTTTTTCAGACGAAAGATAAGTCACTCGATGCAGCCACCCGACTAACCGGACTAATAAAAAAATTGTTGCTCATTATATCTCGTCCTGCAAGACTGTTAGAATGTTTAGAGTTCGATCCCGAGGAGTTTTATCATCTGCTGGAACAAGCGGAAGGCCAAGCTAAAATCATCGGTGGAATTACGACTGATATCCCTCAATATATAATTAACAAACTATCACTTAGTAGAGACCCGATTACAGGTTTGCTTACCAGATGTAACATGTTTTACAAATCATTATTGATTCTTTCCAAATCGGGTTTTCATATGATTTTTTTCTGTCTCGTGCAGAGTTGCAAGACGATTTGAACAAACTTGAGGATTCAGCAAGCTCGAGTGACAGTAATTTACAACTCAACTCGTCCAGCCCACGAAAGGAAGATAACCAGACCCCTCAACGCGTCCCCTGTGAAGCTGATTACGAAGTTTTAAAACTGATCAGTAACGGGGCATACGGCGCTGTTTACTTAGTAAAGGAAAAGTCCACGCGGCAACGATATGCAATGAAGAAAATTAACAAGAACAATCTCATGCTGAGAAATCAAGTGGAACAGGTTTTTGCAGAGAGAGATATCATGAGTTTCACCGACAATCCATTTGTAGTCTCTATGTATTGTAGTTTTGAGACAAAGGTAAGAAAGAAAAAAATTATTGTCTTCCTTCCAAATTAGTTTGGATTCAAGTTTTAATTTTGATTTTGACTTTTTCTCTTTCTAGAAACATTTGTGCTTAGTCATGGAGTACGTCGAAGGAGGAGACTGCGCGAATCTCTTAAAAACTATAGGTCCATTGCCACCGGATATGGCTAGATTTTACTTCGCCGAGACTGTGCTAGCTGTAGAGTATCTACATAGTTACGGCATCGTTCATCGCGATTTAAAACCGGATAAGTAAGTTGTCTTGTTAGTCATATTTAATCGAATGAAAAAATTCAATTAGATTTAATTGTTAAACATCACTTACATCCGACAGATGAACTAATGATCCATTTAATATGATTGTCTTTTCAGTTTGCTCATCACAGCTTTGGGTCACATCAAGCTAACAGATTTTGGTCTGAGTAAAATGGGTCTTATGTCGCGTGAGTAAATTTGTTCTCATAAAAGCTTATTTGTCATAACGATGAATGAATTAATAAGGAGCGGAGATTTAATTCAAACTTGATTTCAGTTGCGACCAATCTGTACGAGGGCTATATTGATCGTGACACAAGACAATTTTCGGACAAGCAAGTGTTCGGAACTCCAGAATACATTGCGCCGGAAGTAATTCTACGCCAAGGTTACGGGAAACCGGTTGATTGGTGGTCTATGGGTATCATACTTTACGAATTTCTTATTGGCTGTGTACCATTCTTCGGGGAAACTCCGGAAGAGTTATTCGCTCATACTGTCAATGGTAAAACGCTAAATAATGATGACACTTTAAATAAACGAGAAGAGATAGATAAATAAATATTAATTTATTGTTCATAACTTTAGATGATATCGAATGGCCTGACGAGGATGACTGGTCAGTGCAGATAGAAGCAAAAGATATCATAACTTCTTTGCTGCAACAAAGTCCAAGAGATCGTTTAGGTACAGCTGGTGCTCACGAAGTCAAAGAGCATCCTTATTTTTATGGAGTTAATTGGAATACTTTACTTCGCCAAAAGGCTGAGTTTGTACCGCAATTGACAAACGAGGAAGATACAAGTTATTTTGACAGTGAGTAATCCAAACGAGTAAATCAGAAATCTCATTGTAGAATAATGTTTATAAATAAATTGTTCCTTTTTTCAGCTCGTTTGGATCGTTACAACCATGATATTGGCGACGATACGGACGATACCGATGACTCGCCTCTATTTGGATCTTTTTCTTCATACTCGCCGCAGTCGCGGAAGATCTCGCAATCCCGTCCACCGCAAATGGTACACAAATAAAATACCGGGCAAAATAACCCAAAACATTCGTTTAGGCAATTGTACTAAAACATTTGTAAACATAATTACAGGCGCAACTTTCGCCAAGCTCAACGTCATCCGTTTCACCACCAGTAAATCGTCCACCAAAAGTGGAATCTATGGAACACATTCTACGTAACTTTTTCATGCAATCGCAATCTCAACTCTCACCAAGTTCAACGTCTGTTTCAACACCAGTGAAATCTCATAAGATCGAAAAAGCTTCTTCAATTGAAAGTAAATCGTCTGTGCCTCCATCCTCACCGCCACCGCCGCCGCCGCTTCCCCCGGCGCCTCAACCAAGTGCACAAAACGTCACCAAATCGGACAAGCCGCGAAAAATATTCTCATTGTCTTCGTCGTTAGATAAATCCGAGGGAGCATCAAGTTCCACTTCGAAATCATTCTGCTCTGATGGTTCGTCGGGTAACAAAAAGGGCGCTGTGCTTAAATCGACGCTGTGCCTGACCACGCCGGATTCATCGCAAACCGAATCCGATGACGTCAGTCCACAGATACACAGAAAGAAACAACATGTACACTCTCGGGACAAGCTTCCCAGGTTCAGTATTTCTGTTGACAATGACCACATGTGAGTTGTGCGCTGCGCGCCATTTTCATCTTTTGCTTTTATCATCGTTCAATCATTGAATGAATGGAACGGACTTGAAATGTTTCATATATTTTATTAAAGTTGTTTTTCTTTTTTGTATTTCAGACTTGATTTGGCTCTGGCTTGTCACGATGCTGAGAGCAAACATAACTCGAGCACCGACTCTTGCGAGTCCTTCACAAACGCTCCTCTGATTTTCAATAAGCAAAAAGCCCGGTCTGTTATTAAGTCGGCCTCAACCAGCGGTTTGTCGCTGGTTATTCCCAGCAGCGAATTTTCGTTCACTTCAAGTGAGATATTCTATAATTTATACACTAGAGTCTATTGATTTGTTTAAAAATAGAAACTTAGACTTTGAAAGTTTAGATTGAAGAGTGTAATTAAATTATTGATTTTTTTAGATGATTCTTCTCACAATCGAACAATTGAATCGCCTGGTGGTTCATCCACTGCATCTTCAAGAGACACTTCACCGTGTCGAGAACTGAGTCCATTGGTAACGAGTTTAAAACCTCCCATTATCATAAGAAGAGGACCGAATGGATTTGGCTTTACAGTTCATACTATCAGAGTTTATCTCGGAGATACAGATTTCTATACTATGCATCATTTAGTAATGGTAAAAATAAAAAAATGACTGTTAAATAAATGTCTTAAATTATCATAGATTTGCAAAGTTAAAAGCTGCATATTAGAATCAAGTTTGATGTGGAAAATTTTGTTTTTAGGCTGTGAATCAATCAGGCCCTGCATTTGAAGCTGGTTTGCGTCCAGGAGATTTGATAACTCACATCAACGGTGAACCCGTGCAGGGACTTTATCATATACAAGTACTGCAACTTATGTTAAGTAGCGGCGATCATATAACAATAAGGAGCACGCCTTTGGAAAACACCAGTATCAAAACTGGCGGCCGCAAACGCGAGCCCGCCCAAAGTAAAATGGCTCGACGTACGCTGCACAAGCAACGCAAACAAAAACGTGACCATTCGGACAAAAAGCGCAAAACTTCACTCTTCCGCAAGATAAGCTCAAAACGTGCTAGTGTTGAGATGCAGCAGGTATGTTTATGATTATTTTAGACAGTTAAGCACATATTGCAATTTTTGTTTTAATGTTTCTAGTTTTTTACACTAAAACTTAGAAATTTATTTTAGAAATTTTTTCTAATTATTGATTTGCTTTTATTATCAATAATTATGTTGTAGATTTATTCAAAATTTAAAAAAAAGTAGGAAGCTAGAGTTACAAATCACGAATATTTGTTATTTCACAGTTTATGTTTATTGTTTGAAGCAAAGCTTTGTTATATGCATGAAATGCTAAGTGCAAATTATGATTTTATATTGCAGCCGTTAAGTATCAGTTGTCCTTTGTCAGCACCTGTTCTACCTAGTGATACCAAACCTCCACTTATGGTACGATTAGTTATAGATTTGTTTATTTGTTTATAGCGTTTATTGAACTTGCTTTTTTACTGTTTTCACAATTTTTTATGAACATTATTATAAAACTCAATTACGAATAATTGAAAGTTACTTTACTTAATGAGGCAATAATTTTTAGATGGCAGCTGGGCTTTGTTCGCCTTCAATAGTGCCATCGAGCCGTTCATTTCAGTCGTTCACGCGATCTCTACCAGCGCCACCGGAGTCGTCGGGTTACTTGAGTGGTGCGACCAAGTCAATGAGTACGTCAGCCCCAATGAACCGTCCAAACGCCGCCGAATCTTATCACGCGAACAGTACAAGCCCGTGTACAAGTTCGAATACCTCGTCTTCTAACTGCAGTACTTCATCTGGAAACGGCATTTCTAACCAGTCGCATTATCAACGGCCAAGTACATTACACGGCCTGAAACATAAACTGCATACGGCTGCGAAAAACATTCACTCGCCAAACCGACGCAAGTCCGTCGGTCACATTCCACTTTCGCCGCTCGCCCGCACCCCAAGTCCCTCGCCGATTCCGGCTAGTCCTACTCGCAGTCCCAGTCCACTTGCGTTCCCCACTGGCCATCAACCTGGCAGTTCGAATACAACTCAATCTTACAGTCCTGGTGTGTTTAACTTTTTTTTCATCTTGATTTTATTTTTTTTAAGATTCAAGTATTTGTTCAAGCGATTTTGTTACTGATTCATTCGTTGTTTTAGGTGTTCCATTGTCCACGCCGAACAATCAGAAGAAAAATTATCGACCGAAGTCAGCAGAACCAGGCTCACCGTTGCTGAGACGAGCTCTCAGTCCTGACAGATTGCACCCGCGTTCGGCCGAGAGTAAGACGTCGATCTCACCGTTGGTCAACACTGGTGTCAAGGTCACGACACCGAGAGTCATCATTGCTCAAAACGTACAATCCGAGGCCATAGAGGAGAACAGCGAGTGCTCCAAGGAGACGCTCGAAGATGAGAAAGCTGAGAAAAAGCCAACGAACGATCAGAAAAACAGTCCGAAACTTGGCCATAGCATATCCATCAACATTTCAAACGTAAGTCTATCTAATTCTACACAACTACCGCGAATCGCCGAGGAAAAGGACTCGCCGACTGGCGCCAAGCCGGAGGAACCGAAAAGTATTAACGAAAGTAGCTCGACTGCTGATCGCTCAGATTCAATCGAAAAGAGTTCGGATGACAAATAAGACGATCGAACTAGCAACTCAGATATACGACATCACTTTAGAATTAAATATTGCTGAGCATGAATTTGGCTTAACGATTTTTTTAGAGCTTTAAGTCAATATTTCCGAGATCAATTTGATACGTCTTGTTTTAATCGTTATTTAATGATTCAAAAATGTCCGAGTGGGAATATAATAATTTTAAGGGAGTGTTATTTCGGTGAGTTCAAAAGGCAAATTATTTAATGACGAGAAATACAAATGATTTAGTTTATCATTACTTTTCTTCTGATTTTTGATCAGGGTAGAAATAATAATATCTTCTATTTTGTTTAGAATGTATCGTGAATATTAATAAAAAGAAAAATAAAACGATTTTCATTCTTACATCATTTGAATAAAAATGATGGAAATATCGAAAGTAATGATGTCAATTTTTTCATTAATCATAGTGGCTATTTAGTAAAAATTGACCTCTTGAACTCACTCCTAACACAAAGATAAGTGTCGCTATGAACTGTAATGTTAAATTATCGTTGGAAAAAATTGTATACCATGTATACCACTCATTACTGTCAACAGTATAAATTAATTTTAAACTGACACTCGGAGTGCTACGCACTTTTATGTGATTTGAAAGAATTATTTTTTAATCGTTTATCTTAAAGTATAACAAATTAACGTGTTGAAATTTAATTGTTCTAATTGAAAACGAAAGAAAAAAATGAAAAAAAAAAGAACACATTAATTATTAACTCAATGTCCATTGAACGGTGTGATAAATTGACGATACATGTATTAAATGAGTAGGTTTAGTGTAGTTTTTTCGGCATAGGTTTTGTAGATGTCATACGATTGAAAATTACATTTGTTGACCAAAGTTCTTTAAATTGTTGAGTATGTTGATGTGCCGCTACTTTGTTGCTCGATGATTCTTGTTTGCGTTGAGGAAATCTTGTGTTAGCAGTTGAAGATAGAGGCGTAAGTTGTTCTGAAGTGCGTATAGTTAATTCGATCTACATTTTATGAGAAAAAGATGTCCATGATCTTTTTTTTATTTGTTACTTGTGATAGGGGGGAGAAGAACGTCTAGCAAAATGAAAAATAAATTGCAAACTGAAAAATTGTAATTAATAGTTGCAATTTATGTTTACGTCTGATAAACATTGTAAAATGTTTTGTTTGCGAAAAAACCGTCTTAATCTCTAATAAAGCCGTAACTTTGAATCTTCGAAATGACAAATATTTTTGGGTCGCAAATAGAACACTTTATTAAATGTTGAATACATAGGTTTTTTTATTCGTTGATTTTCAGTTTTATTATCTAATCTCGTATTATCAAGTGTTCATAGAAGTACCAGGTATAAGAGAGTAACTGAAAATGTATCGTAGATGGCGGTTAGTTTGTTCATTTCGAAGTCGATTAATTTTCAATTATTTGGCACACTTTTCTTACACTTGTTTGAGCAACTACATCGAAACTGATTCGTAGTCAGTCCGATTGGGTACTGTCTAAAAATCATTTTGAATTCACAGTTTCATGTTTTGATGAACGTATTTTTCTGTATGTAAATGATTTAGAAATAACGAGTATTTTCTAACCGGCGGATTCGCGGAATCAAATAAGTTGACACTAATAATCCAATCAGCAATAACAATTTTGGTAAGAGTAAAACATGTTTTGTCGAATAAACTTTTTTCCGTTAGATGAAATACAATTTCAGCACAAAAATAGATGAAAATTATTCTGCAGTAGTTAGATTAGAGTTAAGATATGTATACCGTCTTGTGAATGTCATTTACAGTTTTCAGCCGAAGCATGAAATCTTAAGTTTGTTTTCTTTGAGGTTTTCTCTTAATTATAAGTGATGTACAAAATACATATTTATTGACAATCAATAATTTTATTGATCAAACCTTTTTCTTGTAAAAATGTGTATATATTTTACGTATTGTAATCATTTGTAAAATATACTTTCGCTGTCGTACATGTATAATTTATGGAATTAAATTTCGTTTCTTATCGCATATTAAGGCAAGTTGTATTCCTTCAACTTTTGACATTGGACGATAGCTCTGACGAATTTATTTATAGGTATCAAAATGGAAAACTAGGTTGCATCAATTTCAACGAGAATTCTGAATCGTGAAATTCAACAAAACTATATCGCATCAAGCATTGTGTGAAACCAAGGATACGAAACTTTTTTTTTAAACAAACAATTATTGTTACCAAATCGATTTTTCTTTTAGGTTTAGTATCAAAACAGTTTGCTATTTCATTTGTAAACAGTTTATAACAATCCACATTGTTATAAACTATTGTTTAGTTATTAGTTTTTGTGATAAAGTTGATAACCCAAACAATCGTTCGAATACGATTAAATGTTTGTTAAAAAATCGTTGTTTTGTTTGATAAGACGTGTTAGTTTATATTTAATATTGGTAAACGAATTATTTCTCAAACACTCGATTTCAAAACTATCATCGTCAAGCCTAAAAATGTCATTCGATAAACTTCAGTTTCAGCTCTTATCTGACTTTCACGTTACAATGAAAGCACGATAATTTTTCTGTCGATTTTAATTAATGTCAATCATTCGTAAAGATCGGCTTCCTCCTCAGCCCATTCCAGTTCAAATATTTCGTTTGTTTTCTTTTTCGATTGTAAAAAGAAAAAAAAATTCAAAAAGTTGTGAACATTGAATTTATAATATTTCTGACGTAATTTGGATTATAAAATTAGAATAACAATGAAATTTTAGATTTAAATAAACATTTAGTGATAAAGTTTTTTATTGATGTACAAATTTTTGACTAAGGTCAAAATACCGAAAATATAAAATATAAAAAATTGCAAAAATATCAATACTGTAATTCTAGGTGTTTTAAAAGCATAGAATATCCAAGCAAGAATACTAATTGAGTCAATTAAACCCAAAATTAAATTCTATTAACAAGTTCTACCCAAGCTCCATCGAATGGTATGATATTGAAACTCAGTGGAGCCATCTTCATGGGGAAGACACTGCCGTCGATCGGTTTGATACGAACTTTGCACAGCATGTGGAAAAGGTACATTTTTATCGTAAGTGTGGCCAATCTAGCAGCAATACACACCCTCGGTCCAATGCCAAATGGAAGAAAAATCCCACTTTTCAGATTGACTGACTGATTCAAAAACCGATCAGGATCAAACTTTTCTGGTTCTGAGAAGTGTTTTGGATCGCGTTGAAGGGCATAAATTGGGATATAAAGCACGGTTCCAGGCTCGATAACCAGCGGAGGATGTTTTGGCGTTGTCGGCGGCAGCTCGTACCTCTTGATACACTTCCGGTTAATAAACGGGATAGGTCCATAAAGTCTTCCCACTTCATTTACAACACAATCCAAATACGTCATTCCCTTAATGTCATCATAGGACGGATCGCCATTTGTTCTTTTATTCACCTCGTCTATTTCTTTTATCAATTTGTCCTGAATCTCCTGATGAACTCCTAGAATGTAGATAGTGCTGATGAGGTATGAGGAGGTAGTTTCAAACCCAGCGAGGAAAAAGAAAAACGCCTGCGACATGACGTCATCAATGTCCACCTTGACCTTTGGCTCACTTTTTTTCATCTCATCGATCATAAGCTGCAGCATGTCCACTTTCACGATGTTCCTTCGTTCCCTCTCGTCTAGGACAGTTTGGATAATTCTTTTGAACATCTTCTGGACCTTTGGTGTGAACACGGAAAGGCTTAACATTTTTGCAATCAATGGAAAATCGTTCAACATGAGCAGTCGAAGGGACAGAGGTCCGTTGAAGGCAAATCCTTCTTTGCCTGTCTTATAGACCTCGTTGTCCGGATACTTGACCGTGTCAACGTCGATGCCAAAGGCAAATTTACAAATCACGTCGTTAGTGTACCTGTCGGCAAACTCCTTCATCTGCAAAACCTTATCTCCACGCTCCACAGTTTGCTTGACAGCGTCGGTGAAACTTTTTGCGCAGTCCGAAATTGTGCCGAAGGAGTACTTGAACTTGCTAGCAGTAAACACCGGACTTAGGAGACTTCGCATGGACTTCCAACGGTCATCTTTCAGCTCTAGAAGAGACTTGCCAAACAGCTCGTCCGCGTCGGTGGCAAACCCGTGATGGTTGGCAAAGTGGTCGAAGTTCTTGATGGTTATCTGGGTCACCACTTCTGGATCGCGTAACATTATCACTGGAGTGGTACAGTCGGTGATTCCGAAATACTTGGCGTCGGGGAACATGTTGTAATACTGCTGGAACAACTCGCCGATTTGAGCTTTGCCTAGGATGAAGGGCCCGATGTTCCCAACTAAGGGCAGGGCAGGCACGTAGGGAATACCAGCACGTTTCCAAGTGGTCAGTTTGTAAGCTGTCTTGAAACCGTAACCCACTAGGAAAACTAAGAGTAGGCTTATTAGAATCGCTGTGATGTCCATCCTTGTATAGCTGTCTGGAAAAACTGAATCGGTCAAATCAGAATTGAGGTTCTTGTAAAAGAATCTCCCCTCTTCAACTTGCAAATAATACAACTGTCAATTTGTAACCAGCGTTATTAGTTCGATAAGACTGTTCTTAGATGATCGCGAGCATGCAATTTTAATTTTTGCAATGATTAGTTCAACGTCAGTTCTTGGAAAAGTTTCGCAGATACGTCAAAAAAAAATAGATGAAAACTAGAAATTCAAGTTTTGGACTGATGTAGCATAAAAAGATGAATTTCATGAATCAGTAAACGGAAATTAAGTCATTGCTTTTGTCAGCTCACTCTATGTTTTGAACATTTTTACTCGAAATTTTTGAATTAGAATCAACCTTTCGGACAAGGTTTAGATGCAATTTTTGGAGAACAAAATGGAATGATTATCATCGATGAGTTCATTTTAAATGGATTGATAAATCTGTCTGTTTTATGAATTTGTTAAAAAACGCTTCTCAATTACGATTGAAAAGAAATGTTAATAGGAAGAATCATTTTTATTATTACTGTTAGTAAAAACAAGTGTTTGCAACTTTTTGCAAATTCATTCGTTTGGTGTTTGAGGAAAAATGAACATACATTTTTTTGTAAATTCTTCAACATTTGCGGGATAAAAAATTGTTGTTATTTAACATTTGAATAAGGTGGTGATTTGTCTATTACAATCTCTTCTTTATCAACAGATTTCTGCTTTATCTGATCAAGTACTAGAAGTGCCAATTTGCAAAACAGTTGAAACAAATTAATATAAAAATTGCTTAAAAATTGAAAAGGGATAGGTTGTAGTTAGAGGTAATAATTGAAGTTGAACTTTTTTTGGTTTAGAATATTTTATTGTTGTTGCTGTGCTCCATCTTGTTGAATGTGCGATCGTCATAATTGCAGTGCCGATAGCGGTCGTGAATTCAAATCACACAACCAGCTAACCACACTGCCAAGACATCAATCGCACTCTTATGTTGTATTAAATTACAGCTGGTCGTGGATAATATTCCTAAATGTCCCAGTGAACTGCTATATCAAATTAAATCGAAAGTAAAATCACCGTATTGAGTCCTGATTAAAAAGTCTGATCAAGTGAAACTTAAAACAACTCCTCGATATTTCGCTACAATGAATAGTTTAGATATGGAAATAATTTAAATTTTCACGAATATAAATTCAAATTCAAATGATTAATTTTGAAAAATGTTTACATTTTGGTTTATGTGCATTTATGCATTGGTGCAAAAAAAGTTTAATGATTGAAAAGCAGAACTTTTAGGTGACTTTTTAACAAGTAGTAAAAGGTCTTAATGAAGGTGAGATAAGAAAAATTTGAATGTTGACCATCTGCTAATTGTAATCGTTATTATTGTTTTATGTTAAGCAGTCCTTTATTTTTAACCTATATGTAGTCTAGTAGCCGAAAATAACTTTCAGTTTTATCATTTCCATTCAAGGCATTCGGACGCATTGCTAAATTTGAAAAGAGTTTTGTTTCATCATCCTTTTTGGATATGAATCAAGAGCGTCATTTTTGCAATGTGGACCTTACCTTAGCTGCCCAGCATTACGTTTAAAATAATAAGAAGTCAACTGTCTGGCACGCGTCCAATTATTATACACATTGTTAAACTATGAATAATATTTTATTACTCGATTATTTATAGATCCAAAACAATTTTGGCTTCCAATTTACTTCAGCTGTGAAAACTATAATGAACACAAAAATAGTTTCAATTAAAATTCAACGATTCAAACTTAGTTGTAAATTCTAAAAACTTCTAAGAAATATTTTCGAACAAAATTGCTAATGAAATTTGTAGCAAAGATATTTTCATGATGACAATGACTATAGCTTTTTTTCTTCAACGACGAATGACGGATTGCAGCAACTCCTTTGCATATGAAAACTTTGATCTCGGTGGGACAGGTTGTTAATTAAAAAGTACACTCATTTTCATATAGACATTTGGCAACGATGAATTTCATAGATTTAAATACCATTAAAAGTATCATGCAAATAACTGATCAATAAATTGTGTTACGTTTTTGTTTATTTTGTTTATCGTCTGTTAAAATTGTTCATACAAGTTGGCACTAAGTTGTCGAGAAAAGAAAATACAATTCGAATAAAATGATAAACTTTGTATTTATTCATCAAGGGATACAAATGACAATCGGTATATACATAAAACAAAACTAGCCTGCGAAAAAAAAGAACAATTGTTCATAAAACTATATACACGTGATGCAAACGTAATAGCTGTCAAGTTGAATGTTGACTATAATAAGAGAACAGGAAAAGCATGTACTCGCAGTTTATAATTAATGTATCTCCCGCAAAAAGCATGTAACAGAAAAGTATAAAACTACATACATTTTTTGCATACGTTTTTGCTTACAAAACTCCATCGGATGGACATGAACAATCTATAGTGCGCAGATACAAAGGTACAATACGAAAAAAAACATCCATGGCTTTTCATTGACAAACATCTAGGCATCCAAAATGTTTTACATTCCGAACTCTCTTGTTTGTTTCTTTTTTTGTTGCATAATTTGTTCGGGCTTGTTAACAGGTTTCAGATTGCCTAAATGTTGTCGGTCAACAATGCACAACCTACACAATGCAAGGCATCACATCGGCAAGACAGTTTCAAATGTTTTCAAGATTCAATTTTTATTCTCGTTGTACAATTGAGATCTGACATATTTCGAACAGTTTTTCAGGTCTTAATTTGTTCGATCTTCATTCGTTTGGTTTGAAAATGTTTGGTCAATGTCAGGTCACAAATTGAGCAGGTCTACAAAAAGTGTTGAGATAACTAATGAAACTTCTCAATCAACGATAGGTCTACAAAAAGTGTTGATCCCAATCAAGATTCTCGTAATGGAGAAAAAAAAAGTTTGGTTCATTTTTTTTCAAAACTACGATTTCCGTCCGAGAATGGAAGTAGAAGTAGCAGAAAAGATTAAAAAAGAGGAAGGTGATAGAGGGTTGTCTTGTTGTAACGAAGGCGACGATGGCCGAAGAGGTGTCGTACCAGATAGTGCATTTACAGTATTCAGGGCTCGTGTAAACGCGCATCTGGCACGAGCCCCAACTGCCCTAACAACTCGTACCGTCTTCGCGCTTTTTTCTCATCTCCAATCGGATCACACACCAGTTCCTGAAATCGTAAAAGTCCGCGAAAAAAAAAAGATCGCTACAAAACACGCGGCCCAAACCAACTTTTTTACGTCGGCCTCGCACTGTCCCATCGTCACCGAGGCTTTTTTCTCTCTTCTTTTCTTTTGCTTTTCAACTTTGCAAATTACTGCCGAGTGGTTTTTACTACTTTTTTTTAAACCATGAAGGCGTTCGTTTGTTCGCAACGCTCGCAAGTCAAAACGAAGTCAGTGTGTCGTATGTTAATCAAGCGAAATTGATGGATATGTAGATGTGATGTCTCGTTTGTGTTCGCGCCCAGGATTAATTCAAACGATTTCTTTTTACTCGAAATTGAAACGAAACAAAAAACAACAGTTTTTGCCGCACACAAAAGTGGTGAATTTTATTGAAGCAAACTTGTTATTTCTAGTTCGTTTTAATTGGTTGCAAAAATTAATCCGATGAGACATTTAACAATTATTTGAGGCCTGGAAACATTGGCAGGTTAAAAGCTGAGTCATTGCGAGGTCAAGTAGTGAATTGTTATTATAATAAGAAAAGCGCGTTTTATCAAAATTTATGCGCACGATTACGATAACGCTCGCGACGAAAAATCGGTCGGATTCAATGAAAAGGTCTGATTTTTATTTATCTGCTTCGTTATCGTTATTGGTGTGTTATTTATCAAAGACGGCCGTCCGATTGAAAATCATCGTCGGAGTAACACAACCGACTCGGATCGAATAATCAAGGAGAAAATGAAAAAAAAAAAAATGTTCAATGACTGTTACGTTGGCTGGATAAAAACAAGCGCGGTTTATGCATTTTTCACACCGGTTACGTTACTGACACACGATATGATTTAATTAAATAGATGTGTTAATGACGTACTTCTTGTTAACTTGAATTCACCCTATTTAACCTTTTCATGCAACGCCCTTTGTAAAACTAAACGAACAGAAAATTATCAACAAAAATCAAACAACTTAAATTTCCAATTACTCAGCGGGGAGATGGGAGGGGGGGGGGCAAATTAGTAAGGATAAATGACCTTGCAGTGTGGTTGGTTTTATATCTGAGTACTGTTTGTGAGGTTTTGATTTGCAAGTGGATCCGAAACGAGACAAAAAGGGGCAAGATCTAATAATAGAAAATGCGAGACGTGTAGAGGAACGGTGGTGCAATTTAGTGCATTCGCAAGATCGGTAGATGATACAGACAGTGATACTAAAATACAAGGCGAAGCTGGATAGCGTGAAGCGGTATTGCGGTGGAAACGAAAAAAAATGGTTGTGTCGTGGGTGGGGGGTTGAAAAAGCGCTGGTCGGATAAGTCGCGCGGTGACCTTGACTCATGCGGCCCGAGCGCTTGATTGTCGATAGCGGGATTATCAAAGCCGTTACGTAACTCGTTTGAAAAATGAAAAGAAAAAGAGAGAAAAAGAGGAAAAAACTGTGTGTGCACTTGGTGTGTCGCGGGGTTGGGAACGTGACGCTCGGCGGGAGCGATAGACCGAGCTTAGAGCGTGTCAACGCGACGACTATCCGTGTGACTACGATCGCATGGTAAACTCCGCGTAACTTTGCCACCGCCACTGCAATCGCCCGCGTTACACAATCCCGTTTTATTTCTAATGCGCGCGCGCTTCTCTCCACGGCTGTCGGTCGCGTTGGACGAAATTCGCTCGTCGCGATCCCGTCGCGAACTGCCGAGGCGAAAACGTCGCCGTGCCGCCTAGATTGAGAAGACGCTCGGGGGATATCACGTCGTCAGCGGCACGCATTACACAACGCGCCCGAAACGCCGTGCCAAACGTCCGTGGCGCGGCCCCAACCAACGAAAAACCAACGAGGACGCGGGCCGGATGTCGCCTTTTTCACCGCCCCCCAAAATAGACGCGAAAACTCGACCAAAGCCCCCCCCCTCTACCCCGCCCCCGAGCCCCTTTACAGTAGTACCTCGACACATTTATTTATTTCCATTTGCCACGACGCTCGACTTTATCTATCTATCTGCATCCGCGTGTTTTTATGTAATTATGCGACTATACGACTCTGCACCTGGATCAAACTCCGATTTGCCTCGCGCGCGATCACGCGACCAACTAACTGCTATTATTATCTAGGATAGAATAGATGCCTTTTCGCAACGCAACACTCTCCTCTTCTTCTTTTTTAGAAACTTTTGCAAGCTGAAAAAATAAATTTTTTCCCCTGCACATTTCAGTTGGTTTTTGATTGGAATCCAGTCGACGTTCAACATCGCGGTTTCAGATCAACTCTGACTTGCAAACATGCATTATTTTGTCCCGAGGTTTTGAGATTGTAATTGATTAGCGGAATTCAAAAAATTGGGAAGAAAATTGTTGATTGAGGTATAATCAAATTGAATGGAAAGACGTGTAATAAGATATGGGGTGGTTTGAAGATATTTGAGAATTTGACGGGCTGAAAAATAATCGGTGCGCACGTGCTTAAGAGGAGACGACAGCTACGAAAAATGTACTCCGACTTGTGCATCATTTTTTGTTGTTGAAAATAAATCTCGCGCTTTTACGTAACCACGGGCGTGTGTCGTCTATCTGTTGTATTTGCATCTCTTTCGCGCTGAAGGCAATAATAGAGTGCGAGTAGGAGTTAAAAGACAAGGACACAGTGGAGACGACAGATATCGCGCACGCGCACCATACGAGCTCTTCCACTAGGAACGTTACCAATGCACACGAGCTGCAAAGTGAACGTCCTTGTTCGCGAACGCGTTTTAAACTATACTAGATTTATAGAGTAGGTCATCAGATCTTTCCCTACTCTTCCTTGTTCCATCTTCATCTTTATCCGACCTTTTAATTTGTCTTTCAATAACTTCCAACTCCGTCTTCTCCAATTTCAATTTTGAGGATTCAACTTTTATTTGCATTCTTTTTTTTTGCAAGACAATCCAACTGTAATTACAGTTTTGGAACGAGGAAAATCGGTTCCTTGTCTGAAGACCGAGAAGAAATGTTGTTTTCGGATTTGCGACTATTATTTATTTTAGAATGGCGTGGACAGGAGTGTAGTGTCAACCGGAAACATGCGAGGCTACGTAAAGCAGCAACACGTGGTGGCATAGAAGAAAGACAAGCCAGTTGTGCAACTGTGAAAACTCATTTCCAGTAACACAACTAACACAACTTTTGTCCAATGTCACACGATGATTCACAATTAATGCTCGGCAAAAAAATTGATTTTTTCAAAGTTTCCCTCACTTGCAAGGAAGTATCTGCTTTTGATAGTAAATTGCAGACAAAACATTTGCGGGGAACAGCAAATGACTTCAAATTTTGCACATTGTCTAGTGTTCGAAGTTTGCAAAAAATTTGCTTCTTGGCAATAATTGGTTCAAAAAGGAAAATTGTTTGGCAACTAAAAATTGTACGTGAAAATTGCGAAAGGGGATAACAAAAATTGTGTTTTCAACTTTGCAAGCCGGCCAATAATAAATCGATTAATCGTCATATTGCACAAGCAGATATAGATAAAACGCAAGTGGATTTCAGCGGGCGTTCCAAATTGAAATCGGACGTAACTGTGATGCACCAAAATAGTTACTCTCTAGCTGTCCGTTTGCAACGAGCAGCAGGATCGGAGCTCGAAAGTAGTTGCTGCTCAGTTTCCCTCGAATCGAGAAACAAAGTGGCTAGAACCAACCCCGCGGTCCCCGATGATCTCATTTCGGATTCTAACTTTGAACCGCTCCAACCAGATGTGTTCATCAAATTTTCACTCAGTTCGTTTTTTTTCATTCAAACACTTTTTGTAGACTCTTGCTCATGTTTAACAATTCAAATGTTACACAAATAAAAATCTAATTTCAAAGAAAGTGACAAGATGAGTTGAAACCAAAACCTAATCTGTACCAAAACAATCTTTGGTACCGATTTGTTTTTAGTGAAATGAAAAACATTGTGCGCAAAAGAACAACAAAGCCAAATCGACTATAGTTATTATTCATGATCATAACCGTGCCTACAACACCATTCATGGTTATGCATAATCGACGGTGGCCTGGTCGTGTATCTTATTTCTATACATTTTTCAATGTCTCATCGCAGCCAGTTGCATGCCAATTGATTTATAATGACGGCTGGATTTACTTGACTGGAGCGTTTAAATTGTACTAATAATTGTCTCAATACCCTCGTTATAAAATGCGCGGCATGCACAACTTCGTTCTTCGTTCTTGTTTGTTTTTTTTTTATTTTTCGCACGCACATATTCAAACTCGATTAACTCGGCGTTTCATCATAACTCCATGCATCGAGAGAGACACGCTTCTGATTCAGCTATGAATGATTCGTTGCAGCAGCCCGACCGTTACGCACTTTTGTCAATTGCCAATGCCGTGACGTCGTTTATTTGCGCGTTCGATTATATCGCTTCGAGAGCGCTACCTTGCCTTCTTCTTCAAATTCCATACATTTTTCCAACACGTCGTCAACTTTTCGCAATTTGATGTTTCAATTATCAATTTCTTCTTCTTTTTGCCTTTGATTTTTTCTCCTTCCTTCCTCTCACTCAAGTTTGTACATTTTTTCTTGGTCACAGAGTTTGCGGTTGTTGAGAAAAAAAAAAAAGAAACGTTATGAAACTTATGGGCACTTGAATAGTTCAATGGTTCAATTGTTTAAATGCTAGGCTAATATGCTCTGAAAAGGATTGTTCACTCACGCATTATTTGTGACTAAACAAGTTAAAATGAAAATTGTTTGGAATCATTGTTTTTTTAAAAGCTTCTTGGTGGTCTTTTGGATTCATCATCTCAGGTTCGAAAATATCTATCGGAGTTCAACTTTTGTATATTCCAATTTAGATGAAACCTGATAAAATTAAATTCAATAAAGAAAGTTTTGATGGATTAATTCAAAAAAATAACTTTGTAAAAGGTCGGGGAAGTGAAGTGTTCATTTAGTTGAAATTTAACAAGGGCTTCATTTTCCATATTGTGAATGACTGAAAGGTCTCTTTATAAAAAAAAGATGATGAAGTTGATTTGAAATTGGATTGAAAAATAAATAATGATTGTAGTGGAATTAATGAGCTGGCCAAGCCCAAAAGAAACAATAACGACAATAGACTGGAGAACGGAAGCGATAAGGGCGTCGCTGGATGAGCGCTTCTAAATTGGACTAGATGCGAGAGGTGAAATAAAATGAAAAATAAAATAGAGAGACAGAGAGAGAGAGGGATAGAGAGGGAAAAAATTGTGCGTCGAAAGTGGAGCGGAATGTATGGGTAAACTAAAAATATCGCCGAGGCAGGCGGTAAATTATGCGATCTAGTTTTGTTAGAAGTGAAAAGTGTTGTGCGACACGTTGTTCGGGTGCCCAAAAGTAGACGGGTACCCGGGGGTTGACCCAATTTGCAGAGTCGAAGGTTGCCGATTGACCGCGTGACCTTTTTCCGGCTCCCGGGCGGTACCGTTTCCTGTACAACCAAACCGTCGATTTACCTTCACCGGAGTGCGACACGCGCTCCTCCACCTAACCACTCGAGGAGCGTCGACGTCAGAGATGCGCGTCAAGCGAATTAAACGGGCTGATCTGGCCGTCCCCATTCTCGTCGCGACCTGACATCTTCAAATTGGGTCACTTTCAGAGAAATGGAAGGTCGCGACTCCCACAATAGCACCCCCTGTTTGCTCAACCTGATGCTCCACCAGTTGAATGATGGCAGGGAAGCAAGAAAAAAAGGAACATAACAAAAAAACGAAACCCCACCCTCGTTAAGAAGCTGCTTAAATTTTTACAACGCGTCTAACGAGCGAACCATTTTTACAATCAGGTCACTAGTTCAAGGTTCAGTTTCCGATTTTTTTTTCATCTATGCATGCACGGCTTGTCACACGACTCTCTGAAGGAAATATTGAGCTCGTGTATAAATAATTTATTTAAAATTGTTTTGTTATTAATTCGATGATCTAAGTGGTGTTATTACCATTTGAAATTATGTACAGCTAAATTAAACGTCACTCGAGTATGATGTCACTGTGAACACAATGACGCTTTTTTTTTGAGGCAGCGCTCATCGTCGCGGTATAATTGAGTCGAGACCCAAAGACGAGCTTCTCTTTTTTTTCTCAAATGGAATTTCCATACTGCTTCCCACATTTCAATATTTCTCGTTTATAAACGACGTTGCAGAGATTGAAGTTTGAACACTGTTACTTTGAATCCGATCATCCCAAAGGAAGCTGCTACAAATAGACGTCGATCAATCGCGATAACATTTTATCCAGTTTGAGATATTTCGTATTGGATTATTGACAAGTTTTGAAATTTGAGTCTGCTCAAACACTGAGAATGAAAAGTTTCGGATGAAAAACGTAGAAAAGTGTTGTTACAGTTTGCAGAACACGATTGCAAATATTGTACCACGCGTGCGTGCACGGGCAAGGTCGCCGGGTCGTCCGCCCACACATGGATTACTGCATTGTCGATGTAACATTATTTTGCTCTTCTCTTTTTCCTTCAATTAATTAATTTCATCCAGTAAATCTAGCAAACCATTTTTAATCTATTTGAAAGCACGGAGAATTCGCTCTTCAACTTTAAAATCAACCCAAAAGTTTTGATCCTCTCTAACAGAGTAAAATTTTGCAAAAATATAAAATAAAAAAAAACACCTCAATTGATTTTTAATTCGAAATATTAATTCAAAAATAGACGTCATGAAGTAAGTTGTAAATTGAAAACTGTGTGCCATGCAAAAAAGGAGTTGGAGAAAGTTGTTGAGCGGAGCAGCGTGAGGTAGTAGTAGATCCTTTATTTACGTCAGCTTGGGTGTACGAAATCCGAGTAGTAGAGCCTGTTGGTGGACGAGGCACAGGGAAAACTGAGATACCACCAGCTGTGTTCACCCGCTTCTTTACCAACTGAGTGAACGCAGAGTGGCTCCCTGCTCTCCGAGTGCACGATATCCCTTAATCTCTTTCGCTGCGTTATCGACTGGCCTCTGTTCTTGCTCTTTTGCAGTGTGCAATTTTAGTGCAACTGCACTAATGAGGCACCGATAAATTCAGTTTCCTCGATCGGTCTACGTTATCGGCTAGATGACGTTGCCAATTAATTGACCAGCTCTCGATGCAATTTTCAACGCATAATCGTGCTTTTGAGAGTATTTTCACACAATTCAATAAGTACCGCTCGCGACCTTGTACCGAGCGCGTCATTATTAATCTGATTGCCAGGACTGAAAGGCTTCCATTTAACCATCAGATTTTTTCACTCTTCAAATGGTTTTTCACTTCAGTTAAGTTTATTAAAAGCAACTGACGGTAAACTAACATGCTTGTCTATTTAAGTTTTCAACCCCTAAACCCCTCATTATTTTTCAAGTTTAATTAACGATGTTTCATTTAAAATGAGGTACAATAATTTTCATACTCCATTTTGTGTTCATTTTTAGGTCCCAGAGGGTTAAAAGTTAATTACTATTGTTGAGAACTTGTATGAACAATTTTTCATAGAACATTGAGAATTGAGTTTACTTTTTTGGTCCAAACAAAAACTATTGATAAATGGACTTTTTTCTTTCAAAGTATGTTTTTGAAAGTTTGTCTTGATCTTTTCGCAGTATTATTTGTTTGTTAGAGAATTACCTAATTAATGGAACGTGTATCAAATTTAGATAATCTTACCTTCAAAAATGAGCTTTTTCAATCCAGTTGATTTGCTGGTAAAGGTTAAACTCATCAGAACTCGATACCAATTTGTCGTCCTCCACTGAATGCTTCTTTTTCCTCAACGTCATCGCAATTTGTATTGATTATCTGCAAATGAAAATGTTATTACGTTTATTAAAAAGTTTATTTATAGATGAATTCAAAACGATGAGCTTAACAGTATTAACGAGTTTAGATTGACTTTTTCGAGTCGCTCTGAGATGAAAGAAAATGAGCTGATTTTTGTTTTGAATCTACTTTTATACATAGTCAGAGGAAATGACTATGTAGAGTAAAATGTGAAATTTCGTTTAAGCGCAAATAGAGCTTCTGACCTTGGGATGACTTGTGGGCACAGTGCCAGTAATTTAATTTGGTGCATTAATACGTTTTGATGATCGACGCGCGTGCGGGTTGTATACTTTTTCGAAATAAAGGAAAGTCGGCTCAGATCGATAACAATAATCAGCTTTGCAACTTGCGCGTGGGCTTTTGATTCGCGCGGACACTTGATTAAGCATCGGCCATTAGTGCAAGCGTAGAAACAAATTAGGAGATACTCGAGTTGACTCGCAAATTGACGTTTAATTTTCCAACGTGATGACTTCAGCTCCCTCGCTGCTTCATCTTAATTTGCGCAGGTTCTTTGGTTACTTTGTAAAGGTCGCTCTGACCTTGTTACGCTCCACCTTTTCAACGCAAACGTGTGCAAACGTAAAACCATCCTTATCTCGTCACTTTTCACTCTTTTCTCCAATTCTTATTTTTAACCCTTTCATTCACTTTTTCATTATTTATTTTTAAAAGTTGTTGTGTAACCGAAGTTAAAAATACTCATTGAATTCGTCAATAGTGAAGGAAATATAAATTTAAATTTATAATAAGTTGAAAACAATTATGGTTATTCTTCGCTTTACAAATTAGAGCTTCTTTTATAATTGATATTAAAGTTGTGACACAACGAGCAACATTGAAAAGTGGATCTGTTTATTGTAATGTATGAAATAGAATATGTTATTGATGTTTTGCAGGAAATTATGAAAAAAAAACAGTGTACAGTAGATACTAGGCGAAAAAACCTTGACAGTGACAATCAAACTTGGGGACCGTGAACAACGTGCTTATCTATCGACTGCAAATTTAAATACAAATAACAAACAGCATATTTTTTTTATCAATGCAGAAACATAATGCGTACCGAAGTGTGACAAAATGCAAACAGAAATTCCCAAGTTCTTTTTAGAATTTTTCATATATGTCATTGCGAATGATTCAATTCTCAGTAGAAATTTTTGTATCATAAATTCCAGTGCCCAAGGCTGTGTCGTTTGAAGATGTTCAAATTCTTTGAGTTATTCTGGAACGAAAATTAATCTAACATTTTGGATTAAATTGTTATAATAACATTTTTCCTGGTATAATTACTGGCAAAAATTTAAACTTTAAACAACTTAGTTGTATTTTAGTCACCGTTCCAAAATAAAAGTAATCGATAAAGCTTTTACTGGAATTAAAAATACAACGTGAATCGATAGGAAACTCAAATGATCTGATGCTTTTCAATAAAAAATTTGCTTTACAAAATTGACAAGCTGTAGTGGATATTGAAAATAGGTGACAAAGCGCGAACGAAAGTTTTTTTTTTTTTGATACTTTAAAAGTCGAGTGCAGGCAATTCTGAAAGATGTAAATTGAAAATGATGCAAAACACATGTATGATCGCATATATGCACACTGGAGATTACTCACGCGATTGTCGCGGAGCGATTGCGACGTTACCGATTACGTAACGTCGCACATAACATTCATAATAAAACGCAAAAGAACTGACGCTAATCCGTGGCGAAGCAAAATTTCACATCCGAAAATTCGCGCCCGTGCATTTTTCATCAACATTTTTGCATTTCAATCTTGTCACTTTTTCAATTCACACTTCATCACGTTTTATCCTCTTTTTTTTATTCGCGATTTTCATTCTTGTTTGACAGCTTGTTTTTTCCTTTGTGAAATCCGGAGGAAGAAACAGGATTAATTAAAAAGGTCAGACTATTGAGCGCGGGAAATCCACATTATTAATTTCAAGAGATGGAAAAATTTGTTTGCGAAATCTGTTATCGTCGAAGAGAAAAAAAAGTAAATAATTAATTCTGTCAGCTATTGATTTTTTGTTGTTCATTTGTGCTCAGGATACATTTTATTCCGCCCTTGTCACGTAACCATTATTGAGTTTAAACAATACCAACTATATCTGTCGCGATAAAAAAGTTTCTCCGGGTTTTTAACAGGTGAATCATCGTTTCAAGCAGCGTTTTAAACTAAAAAAATGTTTCGTTTTTTTCCTAGTCTAGAATGGAATACAAAATACAAAAGTCAAAGAGCACAATGTTTTCCTCTGCAAAAATTCAACAGAATGAAAATATGTTTGAGATCTAAATACCTTTGAAAACTCAAAGCGTAGTTTTTTGATATCGAAGAGAAAAGCAAAATTGTTGTTATTTTATATAACATTAATTGAATATTGATTTTCATTCGCGACGTTGTCAAAGTTAGACCTTCATTTATAACGTTAATGTATTCCTCGATGAAAAACAGTCAATTTACCATTTTACTATTTTTCTTCTTCCACTTTTAACGTTTGATTCACTTGTAAAAAAAGCAAAAGGTCTTGGTAAAGTTGGACTATCAGATACTCGAAGTCACGTTAGCTCGAAGACACCGAAAGTCGCGCGATCACCGTTTCGAATGTTTTTCACGTTTTATATAAAATTGAAGATTATCACTTAAACACTTCCGACAGCAGTGACGATACATTTAATCGTTACCTCTTACGATAAAACGTCACATGACATAACAGGTTGGAACTTTTCAAACTGCTCGTTATCCAAAAAAAGACGAATGATGTTCATTTGTAATTACATAAGAAGATAACAAAAACCTAAAAATATCATATACAAGCCGCACTAAACAAGTTGAAATAAAAGAAAAACTCAAGTGTCCAGATGTGAGTGACAAAAAAAGACTATTCAGTTGGGGTGACATTTCCATGCTTGAAGAATGAAGAGGATGAAAAAGAAGGATGAGCTTAAAAAGATAAAAGGAAACTAACCGGTTTGGAGGCCTGGTGGTCCTGTGGCGGAAGTGCAAAAACGGATTGCAGCGAGCTTGCGAGCAAACAGGGGAAGTGGTCGGCGAACAAAGGAAGCGCGAAAAAGGCAACTCGACCTTCGCGAGAAACTTGACAAGAATTGGGAGAATTCGGCAGCAGGAGCTGCGCCGAATGGCTGGGACCAAGTCCGGAGCAGCCAAGTGCGCCAGACGCAGCAGCAGCCGTCAGCCCACTTTGACCTTGGCATTGAACTTGGCGAGGGGAGCAAGGGGAGGCGCGATCGCGGTGGGGACACAGGCCAAGGGTAACGCGGGGAGCTCCCTAGCAATTGCGTCATCTCGCGCAAGTCCGCGTGTTCCGCGCGTCGATACAGCGGCAGCGCGGAGCAGGCCGCGTGCGCCGCCCCACTGCCACCATCTTCGATCCACGAGGGGCGACGGGGCGCCCGGGCCCGCTCCGACTTACCTAACGCACCAGAGAGCTTTTCCACAAAACGCGCACAGCCACCCACGTCATTTCTATACACATCTATACGGATTCTGTAAATACCTCCCCTCCATCCCGCTAAGCCCTCCGTCCATATGTTCCAGCCACGGGCATCCACTCAATTTTTTTCATTTTACCTTTCATTAGCTCATCTTCACTCTATTGTCATTTTCGAACGAATTTCACAACTTTTTTGACAATTTTTACAAGTTTAAATTTTGTTTCATTAAGTTGGAGTTTCTTAGGTGCAGTTGTTAGGTTGTTAGTTTGTTATTTTTTTTTTGCTATTTTGTTTTGTCTTGTGAGTTTAGAGCTGGTGTATTAATTTACAATCAATGTTAATTAACTTGAATTTGAAGGTGATCGAAAATTCTATTAGACAATGAATAATCTAAAAGTTTCAACTTAGTTGCGAGTCAATATTTTAGCTGGTTTATAACGACTTAGACTACAAGTTTCAGTATGACGAAATTGTATTTAGATTTTTTCTTTTTTGTCTCACCTAATGATGTGCAGTCATTCAAAATTTATAGTCCTTGGTGTCCTTCTGCAAGTGGAAAATTTCCTTTGTTAGATTTCATATCAGACAAAGAAAAATTGGTTTTTGTTTGAACATTTTTTCCATTTTTATAATTTACATTTTGATCTTACAAGTGTAAATAGAAACAAATTTTATAGAAACAAATTTGTGATACAGAATGTAAACTGTTTGAAAATATTGGATTATTAATTTACGTTAGAAAGTGCGAGAACGTCCAAGTCTATTTTCGATATAAAATATTCCGCCACGAGAAATGGTTCCAATTTCCAATTCAATTGGCCAAAATTTTCGCCAAAAAGTGTCCATCTATTTTTGTATTTCAGCGAGAACTTTGACGGAAATGTTGAAATTGTATCATTAGCCGGACATGTGTTTTGCATATGAAATTCAATAAGCTTAAACTAGAATTCAGGAATTGTATATCGAATAACTCCAGTTTACCTTGACGTGTGCACGTTCAAAGTTATTATTGAATTGAACATCTCATTGCACGTATAAAACAACTTTTAAGGATTTATGATCTCATGAATAAATTTATCGCTGCAATTTCAAATGAAACAAAACTTTCGTCGTAAAATACTATTATTTCATATTGATTTACATTTCATTGTTTTAGAATGAAAAAATACATAAATTGATATTCAATAAAATTATCCAAAGTTGACTTTGTTACCATAAAAAAATACGAACTAAATGTGACGAATTGTCTTTAGGAATTACGTCAATATTAAAAAATTGACAGCTTTGAAATATAAACATTTGAAACTTTGAATATTTTTGGCAATTCAGAGTTTTTTAAGGTAACATAAAATTAGTGGTATAATCGCCATGTGAATAATAACTCTTGACGTGAAAGTAACCAGTGTCAATGTCGTGGCAGACATGCGCGCTGGCTGACAAACCAAAGGCTTGTAAAATGTACCTTTTCTACCTTCAAACAATGATAAAATTCAATACAATACTTCAACACCTTTCCTAATTTTCAATTTAAAAATGTAAAAATTAGAAACAATGTCACTCATACCAGACCAATCATATTCAACCCCAACATTCAATACAATATTCCCCAAACACGTCAACTTAATCTAAATATTTGAAATTAAATATCGAAATATAAACTCCAGGTTAAAAAATACAAAAATTGTAAAAAATAAAAAAACTCACCAGAGATTATGACTGTTAGTCCTTGTACTAAGTGGAATTTTAGTTTATTTGGGTAGAAATTGTATCCATTGTAGATGTTCCGGTTCGAAACCCGACACGACTGTTCTTCTCCTGTTTCTGGAGTGATTCTGAACGAAAATCTTAACAGAGCGACCAAGCGTCGGGGCACAGCGATCGATGCTGTCCTTGAAACGGTCCGCGGAGGTTGCCTGATGGTGAGAGAAGGCAAAGTGCCTCGATTCCTCCCCAAAGACCAAAACTGGACTGCGTTCGGTGTGTCGGTGCTTTTGTGCAGAATGCGAATATTTTTTTTTGCGTTTGAAATTCGAGATTGGAGGAGCGCGGTGGTTGTCTTGCTCGCACGTTTGTAACAGGATTGGCAATGGCGCGATAGTTTGAACAATCTGAAAGCTTGTATTTCGCGAAGCGCCGAGCTCTGGTCCTCCCTACTACCTGGCTACCTGCCACCCCTTAGGAGAAGTGACCCCCGCGCCACTCTCAACTCCCACCTAATGCACTTACCCCGTCGAAACGCGCGCGTGGGTCACCGTGGAAGGACAGGGGATGCTGCAAGCTACAACAACTCACCAGAATTCAGGATTATTCGCTCGCAATACGAGTTATCTCCACTCAACACATTATTGACGTTGCCAGAGACTAAACGAGCGAAGGTCACGCGTGTTCTCCGATCCTTAGAGCTTTCAAACATTTTTTTGTCCACTTTTTTTATTTTTAGAAGCGCCGTTTTCAGAACCGCAATTACGTTTGGTTTAGCGCCTCATTGACTTTTTTCAAAGCATCATGATTTTCACCTTACTTTTTATCGGCCAGAATAAACAATTTTGTTCACTTTTTTTCACTTTACAAATTGGTTTTTCTATAAAAGCAAATTTATTCGGCACAAACTCCTCAGAGAACTTTTTTTCCAAACTGAATTTTTATTACAAAATTGATTCAGAGTGAATATTGATTTTTTATGGAAAATAAGATGAAAGATTGTTGGAGGAGAGAGAAAGAGAAAAGTTTTAATAAATTTCCCACAGGCATTAGAGAATTTGATTGAAAAAGGATTTCAAAAACTTTGATATCGACACAAAAGCTGCGTCATGGAGATTACATTGAAAGGAGTATTTTTACTTGCTCGTTTTTGCTTCATCCCCTTATTTTATCATTTTCTTTTTAACGGTCAACGTGAAATGAGCGATTACTGTCGAGGGAGGTATGGATTAAATCGTCTCCTGTAAGCAGAAGTAATTAGATGTGATATAAATGCACATCCTACTTGCATAAATCTCGCGTTTCAATATTCTACGCTTATAAAAATTCCATGCACTCAGCCATCTCGCAAATGGAACTACAATTTTCACGTTTGCATTTTTCACACAAAAAATGCAAAATCCTTTTATATTTGATGTTTTTCCGAGACGATATTTTTTAGACTCGCTGATTTTCTTTTCTTTCTCGTTTTTTTTCAGTAAATTGAATTATTGACTTTTAGTTTGAGATGGTTCCTAGAAGGAGCAGAAGAAATGAAGATGTTTCAGGTGGAAGAATGGATGCCAAGAACGAGATTGGAAAAAAAAGCTGTGGAGACAAACGCGCATGGGGGTGTTAAAGCGCCAAAAGGTGACTTTGAAGAAAGATAGGGGAAAGTAATCGGCTGGGTAGCTGTTACTGGTTAGAACCCGGCGCCCAGTATTTATAGCACTAGCAAACTGGTCGATAACGGATACCGACACTGCGCAGTTGGAAGGTCTTCTCCCAGCGCTTCCTGCTTTCTCCTCATTAGTTTCTCATCCACCCACAGTACGCATATTCCACTTCTCATCTTTCTGCCCTTCTAGATTCCGTTTGCATTATCCTTTTTTCTCCGTTTCGCCAATTTTTTTTCACTTCAACGTGACCTTTGACTTTTGAAAGACCAAACCCTCTTTTGTTACAATACAAATTGTTCTGTTTTATTTGCTTCTTGTTTCGTTTTTTATTGTCCTTTTAATTCTACTGGTAGAGTACACTGATGTAACTCCTTAATTTACATTTTTACAAATCATGTTTCTGTAAGGTCTCTAGATAAAAGTTGGTAAGACTTGAAAAATGATGTTATTGTAAAAAAAGAAGTTGAAGGATTTTGAAGCTTGACAAATTGAAACGGAATGAAAAATGTAACACAGTTGAAGGACGAGTTTTGTGTTGTTTTTTCTGATGCAATTCATCGCGGATCCCCTGAAAGCCTGTTGGTGAGCGCAGGGATGGTAAACCTTGACCTTCGAAAGAGCCAAGAGGGCGCGAGGAAAGCTCTCTGCATCGAGCATCCTCCCCAGATGCCCTCGACCCTCGGCTCGCTCGGCATCACCATCCCCGCGTGCGCATCAGCTCCCTCCCTGATGTCCCACCGCCCCCACGTCGTCCTTAGCCTTTCTCTAATAACGCTCCTTTCGTCCTTGCCGTCCGTCGAATATGACATTGAGCTCAAGCATCATTTGCTTTTTCCTGCTGCAGATAAAATTGAGCTTCTTATTCTTCTCCTTAAATATTATTTGCCAACAGTGCACCCAAGCGTCAAAAATTCACCTGCCGCCGGCAAAAATCAATTGAATCTAAAAATAAAGCAACGCAATTTCAAACGGAAAATAAATCTCGACAAATGAACAATGATTCTTTGTTTTTTTCAATTTTGCACAATGTTTTTAACGAGTTAAATTGGTACATTTTTGATAAAGTTTTTCAGGAATGTTGGAAAGTGCAGATAAATTTAAATAAAAAATGTCTCCCATTTCGAAGTTTCAAAACCTTGAATAAAATACTGACCTTGACCGCGTAAGCTTCCACCCTATGACGCACCCCAACCCAACTCGTTTTGTCCTCCTCCTCTCACTTCTCTTACAGAAACCTCTTTACAACTTGGTTGTGTGTTTGCGCGACGTTTTGTATCGTACGTGTATAAATTACACAAATACGAATTGCTGGCCTGATGCCTGTCGCTGCATCGACCCAACGTCATTTGCAAACACCTCAGTCGCAAATTTGTTCAAGTTAATTTGACATTCCTATTATTGATGGATTTTTTTATTGCAAGTACTAAAATATAATACTTAATTTTCTTACAACTTATTGAACGTGCAACTTAAAAATGTAAATGTCAAATGAATTTTAATTATTCACAGAATGGCCGTGCGATTTATTCGTTATTGGATAAATTTCATTTCTTTGTGACATGCAATTATTAAATCATTAGCGTTTTTCATCAACAGCCGAAGAAACAATCATCAAAAAGCTTATAAAATTTTCAATTTGTGGGTAATTGTTTGCGGGATTCAATCAAAATCCATTTTTACACAACCGATGCAAATACTTTATAAGTCAAATAATACATTTTTAATTTAAAAATTGATTTACATAGAAGAAGACACTGTGAATGTTTTATATCTTACATTTGCACGCATATCATATTAGAAAATGTTTTGCAATTTTCACAAAGCTCAATCGCTCGATCGGTAAAATTACCAGTTTTGCAGTTTTTCATAATGTTTTAAAGAAGCTCAACATCGCAAAATTTCATTTTCATCGCACACAAAATTCAATTAACATAAATTTTCAAACATAAAATTTATCGAAAGTTTAAATTGTTAATTTTATTACAAATAAAAAATAAATCACGCTTGATATTTACAACTTTGTTTTGCAGTCTTAAGTAATTGACTTAATAAGTTGTTCATTCAGTCATTATAACATTCAACTTTTTCCCTTCTAAAAATTCACATTTTTTCTACAAAATGATAACAAATCACATACAAATGTTTTGTTTGAATGGAAATTATAAATTAGTAAGTTACGTAAGAGCAGAAGTGATTTTTTCCTTTTTTTGAGAGAGAGAATATCAAATTCTAATCACCTAATAATAATGACAATTTGAACGTCTATCAAATCCCGGATTCCATGAAAAATGGAACCTTGATTTGAAATAATGTATACTGTTTACATTTTGAACATTATTTTCATTATTATTTTCCTTTTTTCTGTTATGGCGTTGTTTGACGAACAGTTTTTAGACTGAAGGTACCAGTAAAATGAAGTCTTTGACGAAAATATTGTCGTAGTTTCATTTTATAATAACAGTTGTAAATGCGATTGCGAAAATTTCCTTACTTTATAAACAAATCATTTATAAAAAGAATCTATACTGGATTATCATTGCTTGTTTTAGCCAACTGACTAGGGTTCAGTTTTATCGCGTCGTCGTAACTCGGTGGCGCGTCTATAACAGCTTCATAGTCGGGAGGTTTCTGCATCACAGCTGGGGTTGGTTCGTCGATCGAAATCGTGTGGATCGGATTCTCAACCTGTAGTAACAAAAATGAACTTTTAAAAAATGAAATTTCTTTTTAAATTGTTTATTTGATTTATTGATGAAGAACTGAAATGTTACCTGGGCAGTAAGAACATGAATATGATTCTGAGTTGCAGACCTTAAGGAAGGTGTATGCAACCAACAGCACATCGCAGCGCAAATGAGAAAGGCACCTGCTACGATACATGCTACTCCGGCGTATCGAATGGGTTCGACGCAATTTTCAGCCAAGCCCAACCAATTGATTAGAGCTCCGATACATAATAAAACCATGCCATATCTGTATGGTCTTTGGGAACGCCTCGACTCATCGAAAGACATAACTGAAAGCCAACAAACATTTATCAATTCTTTTTTTATCAACTTACAATTTTTCAATAATCTTTAGAAATTTTGTTTATAATTTTTTTTTTAATAGTTCTTATGTTTTCTCACCTTAGAATCATCGTCTGAAGAAAAAAGTTATACTTTAAAGAAGAGGCTCATCGTTTTGGCCACCTGAAATCAAAATTATAATTTAGTAAAACAAATTTAAAACTAACTTGATTGTGTAAGACAAAAATTTTGTTATAACAATAACTGGAAATGAGTTCAACAATTTTTGAAAGCTTTTTTACAATTAAGATTAAATATATTAATTGAAAAAAATGTTTTGAGTTATTTCTTGTCTAATTTGGGAACATATTTTGGTCAAAGATCGTTGAATATGTAATATACATAATGACTTTATGTCCTGAAACAACATTTAATTTACAAAAAAATTTATATTTACAATTAACAGTCTTATCCTGTTGCAGATCCATGAAATCGCTATCTTACAATATCGGCTTTTGAAATTATGTCCATTTAAATTTAAAATTGCGTGACGTAAAAACTATACAACTCGTTATCTTACCAGCCAACTTACGTAGTACAAGTATAGCTTTGTAAATATAGATAAATTGTGTTTTAGGAACAATGCAAAGTCGTTGAGATTCAAATGGCAAAAGAAATTATTTAGTGTTTTTGACTCTTACATTTTTAAACAAACTTTACAATTTCACAAATCGAATTTAAAAATTATTTGTATTAAATTTTTTGAGCAAATCCAGTTATTTTTACCTCTACTGGGGTCAATGAATTTTAACTTTTCACAATTCAACGTATGACACTTTTCAATTTAAGTCGTGTTCATTCTTCAAAAGCGATAAATTGAAAACAAGGAATGGAATTATAGCAAAAAACGCTCATGATAAGATATCAATAACAAATTTATTAATCATTTTATCTTTTACTCATTTGTTAAAACGATTGTTGCAATAACGCGGTATTAAAATGTTAATAACTTTTATTGTACTCGGTAATATCATTCTTAAAAGTTCCCAATGTTGTATCTTCACCTAATATCATTCACGAGACTTTTTATCAAACGAAATTTGAAAAAAAAATTTACCTCACAAAATCGAGAATGAACTAGATTTTACTCGAAGGTGCAACTAGTCTTCCTTATTTTTCTCACATCCCACGACGGTGAGATTTCATTTTGCGTGATTCGACACGAAAATAGATAATCTAAAGTATTCACAGATATGTCATGATTGTAATCAAACAAAAGTAGTGTAAGATTTCTGTTTCTATAGAAGTAACCAGATAAGATAAGTATTCTAACACCTTAACAATAAATTTCATCCAAAAATATGATGCTGTCAGCGCTGACGATTTCAAAATACAGACACAAAAAAACGTAATTTACAAATTCATAACATTATTTCCTTTGTTTTAGTTGTCTTAGCCAGATGAAATATGGTAGTCAAATCGCACAATTAATGAATGAAAAATATGTAATACCTGCCTAATGTTTCTAGAAGGCACACAATGTTGCACAATGTTCGTATAAATTTTCACACCACGAGTTTTCATTAAGTTTTCCTTTACGGTTGACTCAGGATGAAGAATTTTATTCTTAATCACTAGTTTAACTTAATTTTAAGGAACACGTGCGATGCCGACGACGGACTACGCACAACTGAACGTAATCGTTTTTACATACTGCACCGACAACTAAGACCGCTCGAGCTACACGTATATCTTTGGAGAAAACAGTGTCAATGAAAAATTCAAAGATGTGCATCATCTCAGATGTTATTGAATTTTATTTGAATATCATCATATCTGAAACAGGAGGTAATTCTAGCGCATTAACAGGTCGGTCACACATCAACGTAATTGCCTAACATTAACACACTTTTTGTAAAGTGTTAAAATGCAAAGTTGCAATTTTTACATTTTAATTTGGATCGAATTTTTCAACTAATCTGAACGTTTTATTTTGTTATTCATTTTTACCTCATTGAATTCAATCAATGTTTTTGTCATTTTTTATTGAGACTTTGATTACGCTTTTTTTTATTTTCTAAATTAAATCATGGATGATTTTGAGATAATAAAACATAGGTAAGATTCCTAACATTTTCCTGATTGTAATAAATCAGGCAGTTCAAGTTGTAAGCCTAGTCAATGACATTTACAGGTATTAGCAATGAACCGCCACTATAGATATTAAACCATTCGCTATACGATGAACATATTGTGGTTAACGATTTTTTCAAGATTTGTAGCGCCTTGGAATTTTATTATTTTGATGTCGTTAATTCAATATGAGCTTGAAATTTTGTGTCAGTGTAATTAACTATCTTTTTTGCTAAAAAAAAATTTAAAATATAAGTTTAACTTGAAATTAAAAGTTGGAAGTCTACTTAAAAACCTTTGAGTGAATCAATTTTATTGATTGATTGTTTTCAAAATTAACACAATGTGGTGGATGTTATAATCAAATATTGGTATAAAAATACACCACATTGAATTGTTTAGTTAAATGACGTTACCTAGCCTAGATATACTTTTTTTATCTACCGTCATCATAAAATATACATTGTTTGTTTCTATTTTAAGACAAAAGTAGCATAGCAAACGTGTTTGAGTTCAAAGGAACATGTTTCCCTTTGACCACATTAGAGATGGAACCAGATTAAAAGCTTTTTGCAACCTAATTTTCATAGTCTGTTTATTTTATTGTTTTCCGTTGGTTTAGTTCTGTCGAATCAATTTTAAAAATCAATAATCTGCGTTTTACGACCGTTTCGGTCGTGTCAACTATGACTGGTACTTTTTCTTTGGACTTTTGTTGCAAAAAGCTGAAATATTTATTTTAAATCGGATTTTACAAGGTCGCCCTATTGATTGTCGTACATGCAACAGTAATTAACAGACAGACATGTATATACGGGACGAGAAAATAATTTAACAGATGGAAATCACACGCTTATCTCTGTTTGATAATACAACAATAATATACGCGTCGATGCCTGGATATTTGCTGTTCAAATAAATAAGATGACAAGACATAAATAAATAATTGTGTGATAAATTAATGATTTTGAATACGATACGAGTCAATTTCACTCGCAAAGAGTTCAACGCAAATTAAAATTTATGACAATGACAAGATATTTATTTTCAAAGAGAACTTTGTTAAAAAAAAGAAACGCTTATGATAACTAAAATCTTAACTTTAAATCAACTTTTAAGAACTAAATTAAGGGTATTTGTTTGTAAGAAATCGTTCACGATTGCGATATTTTGTTCACTTTCATTTATTTCAAATCAGGTGTCATACAGAGAATTTCTATTAGACGTAGAAAGCATCAAAGTTTTACGAAAAATCAAAAATTCCGTACAAAGCAAATAAGAATTCTTTTCTTTTTTCGATTCTATTATTTTTAATATAAAAGAGAAATATCCATAAGAAAAGGAAAACAGTAATACAAAAAAACAGGTAATCCACTGATCTTACTAAACTTGATCACAAAATGGGTTTGTACTCTGACGGTGGAATTTGGTCGAACGTTTACAATATAAAACGTCCTCAATGCTGAATCAGCAAAGCGAATTCCTGTCCGTTTCTCAAGTCCCGATAAAGTTGTGAAACTTTTATAAGAACATCGTCAATGCATTTTTGGTTTTGGGACATCTGTACTACAGAACCCATCTAATGAACCCGTAACTAAAAAAATGACCAATAACATCTTTATGTTACCGCGAGATACAAAAAGAAATGATAGTTAAGTATTATTAATCACGAAGAAGTTGAATTCGGCTAAATGAGAAACAGAAAGATTTAAACGACGACTTCTAGTTAGGGATATACCAATTTTCTAGTACATCGATATCCCAAATAAATAGTTTTATAAAAAAAAAGACGTGTCAATGAGGACAGTCCAATTAAGTCATCGCGGGGTACGAAACGTAATCGGAAAGTGAATTGTCAAATCAACTGTAACTATATCCAACTTTGCGGTCGTCGAATCGTTTGTGCATTCCAGAGAAGGTATTTTCGCGTCCGCGTTTGTTGCCTCCATATCCATACCGATCTGAAACAAATTCGTTTTTATTTAATATCATAACCTTAAAAACAATTTTTGTCATACTATCATTTTTTTCTAAATATATATTTTGTAGTGAACATTGAGAGATGGATCCAGACCGAACTGTGTGGACTCCGAAGGCATTAGTTCACATTTATTATCCCTCCCATAAGCATACACACTTCATCGATGATACTAAATGAAGGTATGCCAAAAATGGGAGGATGAATTTTATGAATTTCAATTGAATAAAAATTTGTTCTTACTTCTGTTAAATGCTCCGCCACCTCCTCCACTCTTCATCGCGAGCTCGGAGAGTTTGGGATTGATGGTCTGATTAGCCTCTTTGAGGACGTTGATAAGATCACGAGCCTGTCTGCTGTTTTGTGGCGTGAAAAATGCGTAACTGGTACCAGTTGATTGCGAACGTCCAGTACGGCCAATACGATGGATGTAATCTTCAGATGATGATGGGTAGTCAAAGTTTATAACGTATTTTACGTCATCAACGTCTAAGAAAAAGAATTGACGATTAATATCAACGGAAAAAGGCATATTTTTTATAGCACATTCAATTTCATCGCCCAAGTTTGCCAAAGCGCTAAAAAAACAATTAAAAAAAGCTTTCTTCGTTTATCCAAATTTTTTCAGGAAATAAATTGGAAAAAAAAGGTTTTATCGTTCATCAAAATTTTTCAGAAGAAAAAAAGTTGAAAAAAAAAAGCTTTTATCGTTCATAATTTTTTTCAGAATAATAGTAACATGATTATAAGCAGTGTAATAATTGTGTAACTACAGTGTGTAGGCGGCGCATATTCTTCAATACATGAACACTAACTGTTCAAATATTCAGGTCGGAGCAAGAGTTTGAATATCACTTTTATAAAGTTGATTAAATTTTTTCCTTTACAAAAAAGGTTACAAGACAAATAACATTGTGCAGCTAATTTTACAAACATACACTGGATGATAGAATAATGAATGAGATCAAATTCAGTTCTTGTATTTTATATGAAAATTTTCCAAAGACATTTCCATTGGCGTCATCATGGAAATTTGTTTCTAATAAATTTACTTTTCATTTGAAATTATAACTTTACACATTCATCATCAGTTCTTCTAATTAAGAATAAACTTTTAGATGCTTGAACGAATAGAAAAAAAAAGTCAAATAAAAATTAATTCTGTAATGAAAAATAGAAAATAGGTGTCAAATTAAAGGAGAGGAGGGAAAAGTGTATGAGTATTATGTTAGCTGCATCATGATAATACAAACCATGTCACCGCTGAACTTAGCATTGCACAGGTCTGCGACATCAGGATGTCAATCTCGGAATGCAAGTTCAGTGATTGCAATGTCCTGTCCCATAACATCTTAATCAAGTAGCGATAGTAGCAAAATCAATAGATTGTTGTCTCGCACAGGCTGGGCGTTGTCTTACGCAGTGTGATGGATTGTGTACCCGTAATCGCGCGCAATACCTGTGTATCTCGCAGCCAACTTGTGCTTGTTTTTGTTCTTTACTTTCGCTTAGAATTGTTGTTCAACCGACAACAACAATCCCACGAGGCACATTTTCGAGTGCTTTACAGCTTTTTTTTTTATTTTCGAAAACACAGACAGTGAGTGAGCCATGGATTGTAGTTTTTTTTCATTTCTTCATCGCACACTCAACGCAATCTGTGTACCATGTGCCTCTAAAACAAAAGACAACCAGACTGATTAACATTTATCATAGGATGCCAACACCTTACTTCTTTATTCACTTCCTATTTCTTAAACTTTTTTGATCTTCCAACACAAGCTTTTTTCTCCATTTTTACCAGTACAGTAGTATACCAACTAGCGTACCAACTTGAAAATTTAGTTTGCTCGTCCAACCGACGGAAAGACGTCACGTGTGGTTGCATGGGCAAACGAATTTTCGTCGGTTAACTGAAAGATTGGCTAGGTGATATTCTTCTGTATTAATGTTTTCTAAGATGTTCTTTCTAAATTTTACTTCAAAACAATCAGAATGAATACGTTCATCCAAAAATTGTTCAAAGTTAAATAAAGAAATTCATTTTAAACCAAAAAAAATGGCGTTCGAAAAAATTAGTCATTCCCATTATGAATCATTATAGCAAAACAAAAAGAAACATAAATGTTTCGAAGCAACTGAAGGAAATAGTGGAGTTATTTAATGTTTCCTGAAATCAAAGTTGATTATAGCTGTGAAAGTTAAAGTTTTGTTTTTTCGAAGAAGGTAATCACGCGATTTTTAACCACGTTGTTCAGTAATGGGAAAGGTGAAAACAAAAATGGTCTGTGGAAAAACGATGAGAAAAGGTTGAGCTTGTTTAGTATTAAATGAGAGGGGAACGTAAACGAGGAAGATGATTTTAAGCTTCTGTAGGTAGATGAAAACATCGTTGACCAGTCGTCGTTTCGTTCATCAGGATCTTAAATCAAAAGATCGTGGAAAAGACGATTGGCCGGCACTAGTAAGGCATCGGTCAGTTCGTGTAACCAGTCTGTGCTACATCGCCACCCTCCCTAATATTCTCCTGACCTTTAACTGTCGTCCGCACCAAAATAGCTATCACGGCGCGATTGTCTCTACTTTATAATTGAATAACTCGAATCTATCGAGTTATACTTACCCAAGCCGCGAGCGGCAACGTCAGTTGCCACTAAAATCGATCCCTTTTTGTTCCTGAACTCTGTAACAAACACCGTTAACGTGTTAACAACCTCTTCTAACTCATTTCAATCGATCAACCAATTCAAATTCAACTCTACCTCTTAAAACATAATCTCGTTCTTGTTGTGATTTATCACCATGCATGCAAACAGCTGGCCAGCCGTATCTACGGATGTTTCGTGTGATGGACTCCACCTTTTTCTTCGTCTCAACGAAAATGATTGTCTTGCCACCTTCTTCATTGATGTTACCAATTTCTTCGAGTAAATTTCCCAATCTGCAAAGAAAACTTTCATTAACTTCTACTCTCTTTTTTACAGAATCAGTATCATTTATATTTTTAAGTAATCAGATCTTCTCAGAGGTAAATTTAAATTTCCAATCATAAACTCTCATAAATAAGATTGTTCATCATTCTAAAAAAACAATATTAAAATTTTAGTTAAACAAACAAAATCGTACTTTGACTCCTTCTCCTCCTCCTGGCAGACATCAATGATCTGCAAGATGTTATGGTTGGCAGCGAGTGAAAGCGAGCCGATGTTCAGCTGAGTGTAATCCACCAAGTACTCCTCGGCAAGATTACGAACTTCCTTGGGCCAAGTGGCGGACCACATGAGAACCTGTCTGTCGGGTCTGATCTGTTCAATGATCTTTCTGATCTGGGGTTCGAAACCCATGTCCAACATACGGTCAGCCTCGTCCAAAACAAGGTATGTGCATCTACGCAAGTTGGTAGTTCCACGCTCAAGGAAATCAATCAGTCTTCCAGGAGTGGCAATGCAGATTTCTACGCCACGCTCGAGGTCGCGAGCCTGGCTTCCCTTGGGAGCTCCACCGAAGATGCAAGTGCTTCGCACGTACGAAAGCTGTCCAAACTCGCTGGCAACAGTCTGGATCTGCTGGGCCAATTCACGGGTCGGTGCCAGAATCAAAGCGATCGGGCCCTCACCGCGGTGCAGGGGCTGCTGGCTGTTAATATGAACTATCGCTGGCAAGATGTAGGCGAGGGTTTTGCCAGAACCGGTTTGAGCGATTCCGACCATGTTGCCTCCGCTCATAGCAATAGGCCAACCCTGAGCTTGAATGGATGTGGGTTCGGTGAAACCTTGTTTTTTGAGGCCCTGGAGTACGTAGTCTGGGAAATTAGCCTCTTCGAAATTCTGGATCGGGTTGGGTACGTTGGCGCCCTTCAGGGTGATCTTGTTCTGGTCACGGAACAGCTGCACCTCGCGGGGATGACGATTCTTTACGTTTACGTGTGGAGAGTAGAAGTCTTTGCGGAAGGGCTTCAGTTCCTCGGAGGCCCAGTTTGGTTTGCTCAGAGTCATCCCTGCCATGCTGTTGTTTCCACCACGGTTTGGCATTCGTGAGCCGGAATTGAATGAGTTGCGGTCCCGGAACGAACCACCACCGTAGGAGTTACCTGAACCGTAACCCCCTGATCGCTGGCCGCCGCCACCTCCACCGCTACTGCCGTTGCGCTGTTGAGTGGCATTGCGGAATCCTGATCCGTAAGTCCTAAAACAAACAAAATGTCGGATGTTCTTCAGTGACTCGTCATTTTTTGTTGACAAAATCTTGAAAATGGATATAACATGGTATTAAAATGGATGAAAAATTGTCGTGAACATTGAGAAATGGATCCAGACTATATCTGTGTGGAATCCGAAGGCATGAATTCACGTTAATTTCTCTCTCAAAAGCATATATGCTTCATTGATGATACTGAATGAAGATATGCCAAAATGAGAGACGTCACAAAAACAAGACAAAGAATCTGTCAGAAAAATAAGTGAACATAAAAGACGAAATCCAAAACCTTAAATTTAGTTCAGAATTGGGTGTCAAAATTATAAATCGTTTTTTCTCACAACTGGCAAAACCAATTCGCATAAAATGTTCTTATTGTTTACTTTTAATTGATCGGTTCCAGCTGTTTCTACAAAGTTCGTTGTTACTAATTCGCGTCTTTGAATTGAAATTAGCTGCAGGGAGAGGGAACAATGGACGCGGTTGAATAACGCACTGGTTGTGCCAGCTCTCTAGATTATGCAATCTATAGATTTGACACTCGAGAAATGTGTAAGTACTAACCGGCGTAATAACCCAAGAACACCAGGTAGTTGTCGTAGCCTTGAATGTAAAAATACATTGTTAGGGTTGCTGTGTGCTTTTGCCATTAGTCTCTCTCACTGCGAATCTTCCGTCTATTTTTTTATATCTTTTCATTTTCTACATTTTTTGGAAATTGGGAAAAAAGTCGCACGAGTTCGTGTGTTTTTCGACAACATTATTTTATATATAATCCATAAAAAATTATTTATCAATATCAATATTGTTGTTTCTTTTTCACAAAATATAATGTTTGAAAGGAAATTATAAACAAACAAAAAGTAAAAAAAAAACGTGATGAATCTCTTATCATAAAATAAAATGAGGAAAAAACCAAGCTGGCGAGACTTGAATGATTAGCTTGCTATCTCTCTCCCACGTGTTACTTGAAATTGGTACACGTGTTGTGGCTCGTGCCCAAAAATTTTCCAAACGAGATCGGAATCGTTAGAAAATCGTCCCATGATTGTTGAACATCGAGAACGAGGACAATTCATGCGAATTTATAACAATGGCGGCGGCAAGATGTAGCAATTCACCACGACACGTTTTACTAATGTTACAAAGCAGTCATACGGTTGGCAACCGCCTCAAAGTCTAATTTAATTAAAGCAATGATAAAAAAACGCATTTATATTTTTCTAAATCACCACGAGTTGACGGGACGAAAATTGAAAGTCGCAACGTTGTGAAACGTTAGAACAGTAATGGCCACCCACGCGCCACTGATTTTCGTCGTTGATATTACACTAGATACAAGTACAACAGCTAACGTTTCTACAAAAATAAAAACAACAAATCGCGCATTCTCGTGAGATAATGTTTACTTACATGATGACAATTGGTTTTTCTGCTTTCCTAAGTCCCTGAAGATCTTCGAAAGTGAAGAGCTTGTGATGGTAGGATGTTTGTAAAAGCGGCAAAGATCTCTGTAACAGCCGAAATTCTATTGAATGCAAACGCTGGATTAGTTGCCGCTTCTTTCTGATTGGAAACGGAGGGTTTTCCCCGACAATCAAACTTGATTTTTGTAGAAACTCTACGATCGACAACTTACCCGTGCCGCTATTGGGGACGGAAAGAACGATGGACGACGAGTACGATCACGTTGCTATGAGCCCTCCACCCTGATTTCCGGCGGACATCAGTGATCATGTGACTGAACTGACAAATCCCGAGCGAGAAGAAATGCGCTCAACCGTACTGCGCATCCCAAAGCACTTATGGATTTTTCTCCGCAGTTTGGCATTTCCGACAAGACCAACTCTAAAGTCAAAATCAATACTTTGATTAAAATTAATGGGACTAATAATTGAATTTCTTGCTGTTTTATTCCATTTATAAATAGTAGCAATTTTAATGTTAACATATGGAGTATGTACTATTGTTTAATTTTCGTTTATTTTACGATCTGTAAATCCAGACAAAATAGCGGGAAATTCAAAGTTGGAAACATTGATTTTGCATTTATTAATTTTTTATTTCTCTTAACATTAATTGTTAATTTTATGCGTTTTTCATACTTTTTTGAAAATTTGAAAATATTATCATAGAACTCATATAAGTGATTGGAATTGAAAATCAGTTCTGATTCTGGAAATAATAATTATTGTAATTTTTTTATCCAATTGAATAAGTGTATTTTTGTATTATGATGTAAATGATAGACATGTTGAATCATAAGCCGATGAGATTAAAACGATTCCGGTACCGGAATACTAGGGAAGATAAATAGCATGAATCTGAGATGTGAGTCTGTGTGTGTACCGACGGGTGTATATGTATCTGCTCCGGTCCATCTCTGCGACTGTTGGCGACTGTCAATCTCAACTCTCGACTGCTACATTGACGTCACAATGTACTTGTACTCACCGGTAAAGAAAAAATAGTAATTATCTGAGAGATTAATTACAAAATCGCACTTGCAGTTCAATTTTACTCAAAAAAAGAGTAGTTTTTCGAAGAAAAACTGATAACAGTTGAGATTATTTTACCAAAAAAAGTTTTGAGTGGAGTTAAACTTTAATAACTCAATATCAAACGCATAAAATAAAGGTAAGTTCTAAACTAAGAATCTGTCGCTTTACTGTTCATTTCTTATACCCAAAAATTTTCAAAACCCTTAAAATCTATGGGTGATTTCGTTACGCAGAAATCGCATAAAGTAGAGGTTATGTTTAAAAATAACTTTCTGTGGTGTATTGCAAAAAACAAAATTCTTCACAACCGACTGAAATTTTTTTTTTAATGTAGCAAAAGTTAACAAGTTAATCATATTTTTTTCTATAAGTTAATGTATAGGAATAGGAATTTAAATATAGAATTGATTTTCTTATTCTATTTTTCATAGGACTGAAGAAAAACAATGATTGTATCAAAAATCAATATTTTATTTTTCATCTTGTTTGTGAGCATTTTGAGCGTCGTGACACAATGCATAGCGGCATCGGCACATATTCGAGAAAAGCACAGAGGTAGTGCTGAACGAACAAAAGATGGAGCTTACAGTGCTAGAGACAGTGATCATTACGTTGATGGAGAGCATCATCAGGAATTTGATCATGAAGCTATTTTAGGTAACTTCAATTCAATGAATCATTTTGATCTAGAAAATTATTAAATTATACATTTCTTTTATTACAATTATTTTTTTTTTAGGAAGTGTCAAAGAAGCGGAGGAATTCGACAAACTTTCATCTTCAGAATCAAAAAGAAGGCTGAGAATTTTGCTATCCAAAATGGATTTAAACAATGATCAATCTATTGAACGGCATGAACTTAAAGCTTGGATATTGAGATCTTTTCAGTGCGTCTTTAAACTTGAACTAAATAATAATAAATTAATTGTTTGTTATTCATAATAATAATTAAATTTTCATTAAAAAATAGTATGCTGTCTGACGAAGAATCCAACGACCGTTTAGAAGACGCAGATTCTGATGAAGACGGTCGTGTATCTTGGAACGAAGTTCTGCAGGACATGTACGGTACCGATTCCGAAGACCTTTCTGTGGATGACAAACTTGTTAGCGATGACAAGGAACTCTTTGAAGCTGCAGACACGAATCAAGATGGTTTCTTGGACAAAGAAGAATTTAAAGCATATACACATCCTGAAGAAACGCCGAAAATGTTCCCGATTCTTCTGAAACAAGCTTTGGATGAAAAAGATACCGATAAAGATGGTTACATTAATTTCCAGGTACTTTCCAAAACATATATTTTATCAAAAAAAAAAATGTTTACCTAAAGTCTATTATCATCACTTGATTATTTTTCTTTTTCAGGAATTCTTAGGAAATCGAGCCAGAAATGAAGACAAAGAATGGTTGATCGTTGAAAAAGAAAAGTTCGATCATGAGCATGATAAAAACCGGGACGGTCTTTTAGATAAGGACGAAATCATGTCGTGGCTGGTTCCAAGCAATGAGTAAGACTTCAAATTGAAAAAATTGCATCCAATTTAGTTAAATTCTAATTAAAATGAAATTAAAATAATAATTGGATTTTTTAGTGAAATCGCGACGGACGAAGTGGACCACTTGTTCGCAGCTGCTGACGATGATCATGACAACCGTTTGTCGTTTGATGAGATTCTGGAGCACCACATGGTCTTTGTTGGTAGCGAAGCCACAGATTACGGTGACCATTTGAAGGACATCGAGCGATTCCAAGACGAACTGTAGAACTTTGCAACTATCTTCCATAGTTTTTACAAATAATTTTTGTATACCTTAGAATCAATGAAAAAAAAAGAACAAAGTATTTTAATAATGTGCCATGACTATCCGAGTGACTAACATCATATCAACTGTGATTCTCTGAACAAACTGTAATTTTAATTTTTGACTGAACATTGATTTTGCCGGTTCATCCATGTATCGTTTACCGTTATAATAATTTATTGTATTTATTGAAACTTTGAAAATTTATATGCATGCAAAGTATATTTGTAGCTTTTGAGTGTCAATAAAACTTTTCAGTTTAAATGAGAAAATTGGAATTTTCATTTTCAAGGATGAAATAAAGGATCGTGACAATGAACGTTTATGAATATCGTTTTCTTTATTTTGTAGAAAACTGATAAGTACACCAATAATCTTGCATTTTTGAAATGTCGTCGATTAATCGCGACACAGAGGGAAGCATTCGGGCGACTGACGAACAAACCCGAACGATCGCCACAGGTCCGCAATTGTCTCCAGCAAGCTAGAGCAGTGAACAACGAACTTGATTTTCTCTTTTTTTTTCTTTCTATATGGCAATTGTACAATTCTACCGTGTAAAAAAACCTTTTTTCTTTTTCTTGTTCTTTAATTAGGGGCCGCATTTAAATTACGTAACGCAGATGTTGGTTGTTATCGATACTCTTGTAACGGAGCTGTAACGAAGCATTACATCCCCTCCATTTAATTTGTTATTTTTAAAATTCAACGACCCTCAGTATGTTACGTAATTTAACGACAGTCCCTTACCTGTATTTGTTTCGTTTCCATTAGTATTTCGTTGGGACGGAAAAGGCGTTCGCTTACGCGTGAGCGAATTTATTGTCGCGGGATTCAATCGGCAGCGTCGCCTTTTTCGCCTCAAATCGTTAGTTAAAAGCGAGATACTTCATAAGTTTGTTTTACTTTTGTAAGACACTGTCTCTCTACACATCGATCGATTACTTAAACAAGATTCCTCGACTGTCGCTCTCTTCGCTCTTATTTGCGCCGTTATCTTGCGACGAAAACAATTTCATTACGCGCTATTATCGTGTTTATTACAAAATTTTTCTTTTATCTCTCAGTCATTGTCTCCTTGACAAATAAATAACCGGGGGAAAAAGCCCGCCGGGACTTTCATCATATCATAAATTTTATTACAACTTACAAGAAGGCGAACATCTTCTCTACCTCCTTGAATAAATTTACCAACGATTTGATAATTGGCAAGTCCCGTCGGTCAAAACCATACTATACGCATCCTTTTTGATTCTCATATCATTTTTTTATAATCTTACTTTCATCAGTCTACGGGTCTGTGCATTGTTTTTCTATAGTTTTTCGTTCGTTTCTCTCCTTAAGTGTTGGACTTTTCATTGGTCACAAAAAACGAAACAAAAAAGGATGAAGACTAGAAACACCAATTTCGTCATACGCAAAATGCAAATTACACCCTAGAGACTTTTGTTTCTTTTTTTATATTTTTTTCGACGGGATGTTGGCCGCATCCAAATAATTTTCGGAACACGTCGTTCGATCACATTGGACGGACGCGATTCGTCCAGCTAATAAGTTACACATGCTAAACGTACAAAAATGACGACAACTGAATCGCGAAACCGAGTTTCCTTTTTGTCGGGCTGCGACCGTGGCTCCACCACGAAACAAAAAATTTTTCATTCCCATTACATCATTGCTTTTTTTTAATATACATATATTTATATTTATTCATTTATTTATATATACTCCGTGGTAAAACTTTTTAGGACTAGATTGCAGGGCCGCGGGCGCCCTCTTGCGTATAATTGCACTTTTTGCGTTGTGAATAGCAGCGAATGTGGCGCGCCCTAGCTCGGTTTCGCTTCGGACAAACTTTTGTTGGCTGTTTCAATTCCAGTTCCGTTAAGTTTTTTCTTTTTTTTATTCATTTGGTGACGATTATTTTTCCGTAAATACTTTTGCCGTTTGAGCCAAGTGGTTACCAATAATAATTAAAAGCATACGTATTGCACAAACATAAAACAAACTCATGTTTTCCTTGTTTTTTTATAACGTAAACTAAAAGAATGTGATTTTACAAATAAATATATCCCGCATTTATCACCCGTTTATCACAATTTTCATCCCCTTCTTTTTGCTCGTTTTATCCTATGGAAAAAAAATCGCACCTCAGCCCTACGTCGATTCATTAAACTCAAAGAAAATGTTTTCGGCCACCGACAACACATCGACAAATCATCAAATTACACGAATCATTTCGGATAACTCGCTAATCACCAAGCTGAAAGTACATATTCTTAGCCGTACACCGCTTCAAATTTGTTCTAAAATAGATAACATGTAAATTTAACCGAGGCTTGCACAGAACCCAAGGTAATAATTGTAACCGCTCCGATAAAAATTTGTTTCTTTTTTCTCGTTTCCTCGCAATTCACTAATTCTCCTACTTCCTTGTTTTCTTCTATTTTTTATCACTCGCCAAAGTACATCATTCGCTTAAATACTCGCTAAGTAGACAAAGAGACACGCAACGCCACCCCTCTTATCTATTACAATTCAATTCTGAAACACAAAAATTGAGGTTTTTGTCATAAACTCTTATAGTTCTTTCGCGCTTTCTGTTCATATCTTTTTTCTACGTGCCATTTTTTTATAATACAAAATATTGCCAAATGGTGGATAGACTTTTCATGCTGGTTTTGTGTTACAATGATTGGTGACTTGTCTTTTAAATGTTTTGTCAAACCCTGCCACTACTCATGAACGGAAATCATCATTAAAACAGATGTTCGTAATAAATAGAACTATTTTCGATTTCAGTTAACCTGGCAAGATCGGATACAATGATAACAAAAAAAGAAAAAAAGATAGGCAAAAAATGATTGAGTGGTAAGAATCTGACAATTTCCGTTCAGCTCGAAGCAGGTCTTATTCTATGTGATCAAAAACTGAGTCCTTATCTATTTTAAATGGTAATTATAATCATAATAGTAATTAATAATAATAACCACAATAATAATAACCGTAATCATAATAATTGATAGTTATAATAACTGTAATGATAATTGTAATAATATAAAGAATAGTAATGGTAATTATAAAGGTAGCCGTGAAATAATAAATGAATAATCATAATGAGAGTGATAATAATAAATGGTAGCGTTGATGTAGGTCGGGCGGAACCATGCGCGACCTCTATAAGACTGATTCTTCTTAAACAGTTACGACTTACTTTGTTGAATTCGTGTTTCAATCACTAAAACGTGAATGTTGAAGAATACGTAGAAAATATTTAACAAAGAAAAAGGCAAACTCCCCGCGGTGGTGTGGCTCGTTGAAATGTATCGTGCCGTTGCAGGTGGCGCCACCAGCTTGGTGCAAAAGAAAAAAAAAATAACACATACACACCACCATGGAGAAGTCAGTCCGTGTCCTTGGAATTAGCTGTCCTCCAAAACGGTCCTTCTCATATGCGTGTTACTTGATATTCGGTACGTAGCATAATTATTTAGTCAATAATAATCATATCGATATTGTACTACCTATCCTATTATTTACATCGTCTCGCACTTGGCACTACGTTTGTTTTTTCTCTCTCTCGCAATTTCTCAATCTCTCACACTCTCGCTCAAATTTGATATCAACTCTCCTCGGTCCTCCGAGTCACACTCACAATCACACAGTCTCTCGCAAGCCCCGCAATATTGCCAATAAATAAATTTTTTGTTTACTTTTTTCGCTATCTGTTCACTCTTTTCTAATCGCAAAAGACAAACTGCCCACGGAACTCAAAATCATGAAACAGACCAATTGACCCCCATTTTTATCTCTCGTACCAGGAGACGCTCTTTCGCACATTCATTCTCACCTACTCGCACTCTACCTTGGACCCCAAATCCGCACTCATGTTCCTCGTTTGCTAATTCACAATCGCACAGCTCGAGTGGCGCCAGCCATAACTAAATTTGAGTTAACATCTCTCGTCGCCGTGGCTTTCAAACATTTGATCGACGAAAAACATCAGTATGGTTGCGAGGTCCAACAGAAACAGACCCGAAGTTTTGTTATGTTTGTTTTCCCGCGAGTCGTTCATATATCAGTCTTGAGGAATGCCCCGTGCTCCTCGTGTCACGTGATCGAGGACGACGAGGACAGCGCGGATCAGACGTGCTGATGACGCTGCTGGTTCTCGTCGGTCTCGCAAGGCACCACCGTCAGGCTGGACAGATTGCTCAGGTTGCTACTCGACTCGGAATAACTTGAGAGGGTTAGCCGACGACTCGCGCCAGACGGCGCCGTCGTTGTCGTCGTGGTTGTCGCCGCTGTGATCGTCGCAGACGTGGACGAGGCGCTTGGGAACTTGCGAAACACCCTCAGCAGCGAGCTCCCCGCGCTGTGGCACCGAACTATCCGCTCCGGCGGCTCCAACAGCACCGACTGACTCCGGTACGGCGGCGGACTCTCACTATCAAACACTGTACGGTTTGGTGGTGGACGCACACATTTCTGATATATCTCGCTTTCCTGAAAGTCATCATTTTTGCAATCAGTTAACAGAACGTTTCGAGAGAACTATTTCTATAAAATTAATTGGAATTGGATGTATGGACAAGGTTCAGAGGTCAGAAGTGGGTTTTTAAAGATTTTCAAAGTTGTACCTGTTCGGGATCGCGAAGGTGGATGGTAGTATGCGCTCCATAAGGGCGCTCCTCGCCATCCGGCAGCTGCAATCTAGGTGGCAGGTCGAGCGCTAGATCTTGTCGGACGCTGTGTTGTCGGACTGCGCGGTCCCTCGCAGCCGCGAGCATGGCCTCTTGAACGCCCTCCGCGTTACCGCCTGCCAAAGCACCTTCGAATCCTCCACCCAATCCACTGTGACCTCCACTGCCAACCTCCATTCCAGGACTCACCGACAGCATCTAAAATACATTCAAATATTCAATAAACAATCCCTTTCCATCATTCTTGGATGTATTATTTTATTTTCGAATATTTTAATTCCAACGTGAAAAACCTTTTGGATGAACCATTTTTTCCACGTTTCTTTCTAATTATCCAATCATTTTTGATTTTTTAGAAAGTTTGCAAAAACAGACTGTGAAATTGAGAAGGCGAAATTGGAGCATGAAAATTGGGTTGAAAAGATGAAGAAACAAAGGTACGAAATTAGCGTATGTTTTTTTGTTGTTCTCGATTTTGTTTTGCTCATGTTTTGCGCGATCAATGTGCGAGTGGTTGCAAGTCTTTGCGAGGGATCCGCATGACGAAAGGGAAAGTCAGTAGGGTGGTCTAAACGCGGTGACTAACGTAAAGCGTCGTAGTACGCGTACCCACACGTGTTCCCACTATTGATTGACAGTACTCGTACACGTGTACCCATGAGATATGCATACGCGCTACATCGTGACGCCTTACGCCGATGTCGTATGCGTATCGATCGCCCTGTCCCCCTTGCCAGACTAGACAAATGAAACGAATCGACCAGTCCGCTTTGCTTACACTATAAATTCATCTTTTTTCCTAGTTTTTTTTTCCTTTTCCTTTTTCCTGCCTTTTACAACTTAAAACGTAAGTGTAATACTTAAAATCAAAAACCACAATATCCAACGTTACGAGAAAAAATGTCTTTTTCCTTTTTTTTTTCTCTTTTTTTTCACCCTCAACTATTATGAAGAGAGTTTAATTCTTAGAATCGAAAATCTTGCAACTATGTAAAGTTCAAAAGAAAAAAGTTAATTTGACTTTGATTGAGTTAATTAATCGAATTGATTTGTTTCTATGTGGAAGACGTGAGAAAATAACTGTTATCGAGGACTTGATTTAGTTTGGCGACAAATAAATCTGTTGACTGGTTCATTTCACGTCGCTGTTCGATTTGAGTTTGAACGCCAGCATTTAATCTTGCGTTACGTTTTATTGCAATCGGAATTAAAACAACATGCACATGCGGTGCTTGTTTCGTCGCGATGTTCGGCTTTTTATTTCGTGCGGTTAAAATTAAAGCCTACGCTCTTTTTTTTCTGCACACGTGATGTAGCAATGTTTTTCTTTCCGCTCGAGAATGGTGTCAGTGAGAATGTACCATGTGTCGAAACATTGACTTGAATTTCGAGCTCCTATCAGACACCAACCAGACCATTAAAATACAACAATTCGGTTCTTTTAGTTTTATCAAATCTCTAATACAAAATTTCGAACACAAAAGTGAAAATCAACAGAAAATTAATACGAATTGAAATGTCGTTAAATAAATAAATGAAAAACGCATTGAAATATAGTTTTGATTATAAAAATAAAATAATGAGAAAAAAAGATTTCAAGTTTTTTAATTGACGGACAGAAAAATTTGGCAGCATTGTTTTGGAGATGGTTCGATGTATGGAGGAACAAATCTGTGAAGAAAAAAGAATGCAAGCGGAAAAAAGAAAACAAATGTTGGCTTGATAAATGATGGGTTAAACGAGAATAATTGCGGGGCCAGGGTGTATAGGACGATTCACGTACGATCTTTAATTTGTCGAGTACGTATAGCTTTTGATTAAGCGCACAACGAAGAGTTATTTATACGCGTCGCGTTAACCGCAAGGGCGATTTAAAAAGGCTAAAAATTGTAATGAACCGTCTAGACTTGCAATGCCACTATCAGGCACTCGTTAGCGTTATCTCCAGCAAACGGGAAGAGCGTCTGCGAAAAGCCAACCTAACCAACCAATTAACCATACAACAACAATTTTTCACATTTTTTAAAATCTTTCAATACAATTTACCATTTTTTCAAAAAAAAAAATTTTTTCATTTTTAACAACATTTTTAAGGTGCGAAATCTGTAGAGAATATTTAGCATAAATAATATCAGTAATTCAATTTCTGATCATCAAAAATGTATAATTTAGATTTAAATAGAAACTAAAAATAAGCCAAATGAAAGTAGCCTGTTACGGCACTGCGTTTGTCAATAAAATTACGTTATTTCACATTTATTCTATTTCAAAGTTAAATGTTGTTATAATTAAATTGCCAATCGAGTATTAATTTGTTTGTCTGTTTATTTCAAAAGTTCTATTCAAATTCCAGACACAAATTTTTATTGTTTTCTTCTTATCCAAAAATACAAATTTGAATCAAAAATACTAAAACAAATATAATAAAAACATTAAGCACGTTAAAAAATATTACAAACAATAATTTTTACTTTCAATGTTTTGCCAATCCAGTTGGAAATGCATAAATCAAGTGTCAAAAACCCTAATACAGGTGTCAGAAAACAAGTTTTCACACACAACAAATCTGTGCTAATTTGCAATAACCAGTTAACTGGTTTCAAGATTATTCATTCTGAAATTTTAAGAGAAACATTTCTCTAATCAGTTTTTACCTATCACTAAATTGTATAAAAAATATCAATGTTAACTAACAATTTATAACAAAGATAAAAACTTTGTCAGAAATGGACGTTTTTATGCAAAAACTGATGCTTTGAAAAATGTCAGTTACCTGGTAATTGCAAACTGTCACATAAAAACAAAACATGTTTCATTTCAAATTTGTCCTTCAAATAAATAATAGTAAGATGAGAGAAATGTGAAAGAAAAAGGTTTGAAGGAAAAGTTAGAAAGAAAAGTTTGGTTTTGACAAGTGGCACTGTAAGTGATAGAAACGGTTCTGGATTGTAGTAAATAATCTAGTCGCGTCACGTGCAATTGGAGGCATCGCTGGTTGGTCAAAGTGTGCACTCGGCAAAAACTATTTTTTTTTCCTGCGGAAAACGCGCAGGCCATTATCTCGACTGAAAAGTCACGGAATCAATGGCAAGCTGTTTATCATGCAGTTGTTTTGTCTTCGCATTATCTGCGGATGTGTCATTTCACAAAGAACGGAGCTTTTACACCGCGATTATTTCGCATTAGGGCTTTGCGCTTCGGCGAATAGCACACCGACCGGCTCTCCAAATTACCTGCAAATATCGACTTTGGTTTGTCGCCACAGTGTTGCGTGGGATTTCCGTGTTTGTCATGGGTAAACAACCTCTGACGCTCTTTATCAATGCAATACACTTTACACGTTTGCAAATTGCCATCTATCAATCATTCTCGCATCTTTTCAAATTCCAATTTTCCGCTCGAGTCATATTATTTTCGGCCGTTATGCTGAACGCGACAATCCAGTGTTCGCGTTTACCAATTTTTGGACCGTCCAATTATCATATTTGCACTTTTTCAAGGTAGTTCACAGATCAAGGCTGTTTTATAAACACACAAATCTAGGAAGAGAAGACGAAGAGGAAAAAAGTGACAAAATACACAAATTCAAAACTTGGAATAACAAAAAGTATGTCAAAAAGAGGCGAACTAATAATGATAAACTAACTACTTGCAATTTTTTAGTTTTGTTCTAAAACAACTCTTTGTACAAAACTAATTAGGTTTGAATTTTTGCCAGATTTGTTGACTTGTTTGTTGATTATTTACATTTTTTTACAAAAATTATAACACAATTGAACAGAGTGATATTGGTAAGTTTCGACGTAAAGATTTTGTTGAACGAATAATAAATTAACCAATCATAAAATCAGCTCGATTGTCATTCATTTTAAATGAAAACAAAAAAAGCCTTCGACTTATAAAACCGAAAGAATGCTACAGCCATACGGATTGGCCGTGTGTACTCACGTAAATAAACAGAAAACCAAACGGTTTACATTGGAGCCAAACAATTTGCATACCAAAAAACAAGAATCCGAACACAAGAGCAAAAAGAAACAAAAAGGAAGTTTCGATAATAAACCAAGCCACCTTTCATCAATCCCAAAAAACCGCTTTTTTGCCTCGAACTTTTGACATTCACAAAGAAAAAAAGTAGAAAGTGGACGATTGTGTCAACTCGCTCCAACAACCTGCATTTCTAAACACGCAACCTGCACTTACGTTTGACACACAACACATGTGTCCATCTCTTCGCTGCCATTTTTGCCATTTTCCTCGACCGAATTCTTATTTTGATTGCGCACCAAAACAATAACCAGACAAGGACAAAGCACCTAAGCTGATTCTGAATAACGTCTTAAAACCGGACAATTTGATAAACAGGGCAAGGGGTAAAAAACGTCGGATCGAAATTTGCGAAGGCGCAAAAAGAATGGTCGCAGAGTGAGATGGTGGTTGTGTGTGCGAGTGAGTGCGAAAATATTGGAACTGGACTGGCGAGTGAACGTACCACCAGAGCCATGTCTTTGGCATGCGAGCCGTGGACGTGGATGAGACGTCCGGCGAGCTCGAAAAGTTTCCTCCTTATCTGGTTGATGGAGACGCCGAGCGTCTGCAAGCAGCGACGCCGCAGCTTCATTGGAGCGTCACCGCCAGGTCGCCGACGGTCGCCGCGAACTCACGAGCGTACGCTCATCATGGCATTTCGATGCTCCGCTCCGAAACATGCAACGCACTTTGATCTGCCCCTTCCTCGGCTGTCGCGCCAAGTGTCTCAGTGTTGCAGCATCGCGCACAACCAAAACCGCGATGTCCAGCTATCGACCCGGGGCCCACGACGTGTCACTTAGACCGACCTGATCCGATTTATCTACACGTCGATTTCGTGCAAAATCCAACACCAGACTGAATTCGCCCGACGTCTGTCAGACTGCAGTGGCGCCCCCTCCCAAGCTGCGCCAACCGCCCTACCCCCTCTGCCGTCAGGAGTGTAACTAGAAGGGGTGACTCGGGCTCCAAAACATCCACTCCTAACTACCCCTTAGACTTACATCTATACGGCTACAGTAAAAACCATCCTGTTTATTATTCATACATTGATTATATATTTCCGATACATTAACTATTTATTGTTTTGTATTTCTCATGTAAGAAGCAAGTATTGACAATAAAATAGTAATTTTTTTAAATCAATCAATATAGTGTTTTTATATAGTCTATATATGATCAATACATGGCCGATATATGGTTAATATATAGTCGATATATGGTTAATATATAGTCAATACATGATGTCTCTATGAACGAAATATGATCCTTTTCACCAAGCTTTTTATTTGGTTTTTATTTGGCACCGACAGACAGACATGATTATTTAATAACTTTACTTTGAGAACTACTTTATTCCTTCGAAAGAGGGTTGCAAGTTGTGTAATAATTATTTCTTTGGAAATGTATAAATGTGAGAATAAACAGTTTGGTTCATTTTGCAACGACAGTTTTTGTTTGTTAAAGAGAGAGAGAGATAGTTTCCGAATTGATATTTCAGGTTAAGAATAAACAATGGGGGAATAATAATGAATGTGAAATATTGAATGACTTTGTATTGACAAAAATGGTAAGCGGTTGAATTGTTATATTTTGTGCATTATGACGTATGCATGAACCAACGACTCGACGACCGACTGAAATTGAGACCGAAAGATTTTGATTCCATTGTTGTGCGAATAAATGCGAGAATAAATGTGTCAATGAAAATAAATGAACTTGGCGCGTTCGATTGCGTTCGCGCCTTAAAAGCAAACTGGGATGATTGTTCTTCGCGAGGGATTTGACCTACTGCGTTTAATCTATGATTCATTTTTTTCTTTCTTGTAAACTTGATTTCAGTGCATCATGCGAGTGCAATCTTTTTGTTGCGATAAGTAAATTTGTTTTGTCTTTTCATTATCGTCAAATTGAAACAAAGCAGCCGTCAAAATGAAATTCAAATAGAAAGCAAATAAAAGAACAGAAACAGTGGCACAAACAAGAACGAAACTTTTGATTCAGTTTTGGTTTCATTAATTCAATAAGTTTTAGTGGAACCGATTGGAATTTCGCGAATCTTTGGTATTCATTGAATAAACAAACCTGGGCTAAAACCGTACAGAAAGCCAAACAAACAATTTTGACGCGAAGATGAGATGAAAATTGCAACACTTCATTTTTCTATGCTCATGTTGAATAAGATGTTCTAATACCCTTCCAGGGAACAGAAGCGTATTCTCAGAACGTTCAGAGAATTCGTCATGTTATTAGGACATTCTATTCTAAATCGAAGGAACAGGTCTCCCTATTGAAACGAGAATCTTGCATTCTTGTTCAACCAGGTATGTAATGATGACAATTTTTATCCATCTCTTCTTTGTTTTTTGTAATTTTTTCTGAAGAAGTTATTAAAAAAATATCAAACAATTAACAAATCTTAACTTTAAAAAAAACACTTATCAGAACATTTTCAGAACCATTGAATCTAACTTGACAAATTGAGCAGTTACTTTTTTTACACCTGTGGAAAAAAATGGCGATGTTTCATACCCAAGAACGACTCTATTTGACAGGGTTGAAAGGAGAACAGATTTATTATCTTGATTCCTCGACCTACGATTGTTAAAATGTCGCGATAAGATCGCACGTGCGAGACATATCTATCGTCTATCAAATGCTTGTAATCATATCTATTAATTTGTCTCTGTCTATCATGATTAGAATCTAATAGTTTTCTTTTGTTGCAACTTAACAAACCAGACACATCTTGAAGCTGTCAATTCAACTGTCCATCAAAACGGTACCATGAAAATAAAGTTACTCATACAATGTGCAATCGGTTTCCATCATCATTAAAGAAAATAACAATCTTTCTCAATTCGAAGCTCGTATCCAGTTTCGTCCTTATTTTATTCAACCTGTTCAATCATTGTTTACACAATTTTCTCGTTCAATAATTCTGCAGGATTTACGTCAACTTGAAAAAATCAACTTGAAAAAAGGACAAGCATCGAAGAGTTGGACTGGATGTTTGTTTTGCAAAATTGTGCGCGGTGCAACGTTTGGGGCATGTCACGCGGAGCGTAAAAGTGGTCGGCGACGTTTTTCATCAGGTGGTGTGTGTTTATGAAAATGTGTTTGTGTGGAATATCGTGGAATCCGGCCCTGACGTCTGCGATTGGCGTCTCCCTTCGTCCGGCTTTACGGTCGCCTGGTATCTCCCACTCAAAGTACACAGTAACACATGCACGAAAGCCGCCGGCGGCGTCGGCCGCGCTCTCTCTCTCTTTCTCTCTTTCTGCCTTACGTGACCCCTTTCTTCCTCCCACTTCTGCGAGTGTCGGCCGCGCGCCCTTCGTCTGCCCCCGGCCGACCCGTCCTGTCTGCCTGGCTCCGACACGAGCGCGTCGTACTTTCTCTCGCTCGCGATAACAGGGGTGTAGAGCGATCGCGTGGCGCCCCGTCGCGTCACGCAGATTAAGTCGCGACGAATTTGCATTGTTGGCGGGCATTAATGAAACTGTTTGCGTCATTGTCGGACGCGCGCGCTCGACCCCGCGAACGACAGAGCATTCTTTGATGTCGCAACTGGCCGACGATATTTCGGCGGTTCCGCCGGCCAACGCCTGGGGGCGTCTCGCGCAATTGTTGCGCGCAATTTTGCACGCCGCAATGCTCATTCAATGAGACGCGTCGTTTGTTATCGCGCGCTATCGCCAGCCAGATAACATAAAAAGCACCGGCTTTTGTTGTGCTGCCAGACATTTTCAGCATATTTTCTCTCTGCGTGGGTCGTCTCAACAGCTGTTTCGTCATTCGACAGCAGCGCCACCCGCGCCGATCGTTACGTCATTAGTTTGCGACTTTTTTTTATATCTTTTCACACTGTTTACTTCGGTTCGTTGTTTTCAATCGGATTAGACGAAAATAAACGACAGTTTTATGCAACGATCATCGAATTTTAGTAAACGGCCTCTCGTGACGAAAAAGAGGAATTCTTTCAGATTTCGATACCCTTGTTTGAAACACTCACGAGTTTATTTATTTTCACTCGAATTCCCTGAGTTTCTTAAGGTAATTCCACAATAACAGTTTTGAAATTCAGAAGCAATGCTGGCTCAGGGGATAAAAGTTAACACCCTCTCCCCAAGGACGCGGGTTCGATACTCAATTATTATTTAATTTTTTTTTCTTTTGACATAATTGATAACCAAATTTCTTGTTTCGACATCCCTCTGGCCTAGTTTTAATTGTTTTTTTTTTTACACTTTGTTATAATTTTTAATGTTTAATTCGTTTTTCATGATTTTGTTTACTCAAAACTACAAAAAATACGACTGCAAATTTTTTCCCACGATTATATAATTTATAATAGTCAACTACAAGTTCTCATGCCAGGTTTTGTCTTTTAGTTATTGAGAATTGAGGACAGTAATGACTCGGGCGTTGCATCTTCACTGTTGCTATTCACAGAATACAAAAGCGAACATTGTAAATAATGTTTCTAAATATAAGACCTCTTGTTCAATTGTATTCATAAGTGTCTCGTTTTTTCTAATTATCTTTGGATTTTAAAAAAACTTTAATTGGTAATTACAATTAGTGTTCACAATTTAAGTAATGTTTAGTTATAATTTCAATCTCTTGAAGTGTACAACTTCATTATAACGGAGACGTGACATGTCATTTTTTCGAATTAAATAAGATTTAAGCAAGTATTAAGTTATTAAAGGCACATTACACGAAGCATAGTAGGACACTGGTACACATGTTACGTTAACGGAGGCTATTAAAGTTGAATTTTCTAGAGCACTTTGTAACTTGAAAGTAATTTTATAAAATAGGTAGTATCTCATTTTCAGCCGTTAATACTCACAGAACCAGTTTTTTTTAATTACAAAAATTACGATCTTACACAAAATATTGACAACATTTTACTTAAAACAAATCACCGAAGTTTATAATCGCGACATTAAACTTTTTAATTGTTTTATTTTCATCTGAATTGAATCAAACGAAATTCATGATGGAAAAAAAGTAAGTGGATTAAATTTCAACGGTGTCAAGTGTTTTAACGAATGCAGCATAATTTGACGCCAAATGCGACGATTCGAAACAAAGTTCAATCAACCGAAGGTATCAGCGGTCCGTAGCGTTATTTTTCAGAACGAGGCAACAATCTTATCAGGCTCAAAGTAGTAAGAATAGCGTTACTATTTGACAGAATCGTATATCGCGCCCGCGGCCACGTGTTATAACAGTGCACACTTCGTCGGCAACTCGCTCTTGCGACGGAAAAATGTAAATTATGACTCCGGCTGCGAGAAACGATATGACTTTTATCTGACGAGATGAAAGCGCAGAAATATGGAAATCAAGTCGCTTCCCTGATGTATGCGATTCTGCCTTCCGTCGCATACGTTTTTGCACTTGCAATATTATCGCCAGACGAAATAACTTTATGGAACGCAATTTATCTTGTGGCGGTAATAAAACAGGAAAAGTCAGCAAAAAACTACGAAAATTTGCCCCCTCGAAACTTGAACGATGAAGAAAACACTGAACAAACAAAAGACGAGAGTTCAAATCTCACTGACGAATCTTTTATTGAAGCAAATAACTTCGAATCCTGATTTTTCAGAGACAAGGGTTCAAATCCTACTGCAGTCAATTTTGCCATCAATTTGAGAAATTGTTTCAATTGAGAAATGAAATAAATTTGTTTGAAGGCTGTAACGAATGTGTTGAGATAAAGGATTTTAGTTGAGAGATTTCGACCACCAGACAAGACGTGTTATCGGGACGAATCAGCAATTAATTGGCCGTTAGCGAGCAACAAATTGTCCAAAAATAAGGCGATTAAGCCGAACACCGTGACTGTAAATGTTATCAGCAATAGTGAGAAACCGTGTCAGCTGATGTTGCCGACGATAAGGCTTATCGAGGGCAGACGATAAAGGCATTTTTAAAGTGCGCGAGACTGTACATACCCCATGCATTAATTTTTTCCGTCTCTCGTTTTCTCCTTTTTTATCAGCGCTATGCCATAAGTAAGTATTACAGAATCAACCTTGTTGGGAGGTAGAAAAATCGGCACGATTAAGTGTCATCTTCTCCTATCAATTTGTATTTGAAAAAGAGACGATTCTTTTTCGTTTTTTTTCATGCGTTTGAAACAACTTCAGCAAAGATTACAAAATAGCTTTTGCGTAAATCTGATATTTTTCATCCGGAAACAAACCGCAAAAAGGAACGTACAAAACCGAACCAATTTTACTGCTTGACTTTAACGTTCACAAAAATACATGACACGAGAAAGTTGTGCACTTTTTTTATTCCAGTTGTATACACTCGTGTTGGTAATAACTTTTCTGTCGATTTTTGCCGTTGTAAAATCAAGTAAACGAAACGAAAAACAATGATGATATAATTGTTCAAAGTTTATTTACTTTTTTTCGACACTAGTAAGAGACAAAACAAGTGAAAGGGTAAAAAGAGAGAAAGGAAAGATGATTAACTAAGTCAATAATCGCAGGATTAAAATCCAACAGCAATTAAACTCGCCCTCTCAATCGACCTGAAATCGCATTAACCTTTTGGTTGGCAGAAAGGGCGTAAAATGCATGAATCGAGGCAGCGAGTTGGCAGCGAGCTGTGATCGAGCGTCTAGACGACATTCGTTTGTCGTTCAGATCTTGACGTGTGCGTGGATGGTCGTCAAATCTTGACATAAAAAAAAATTAACAGCTCTTGCGACCTTCGGCGGGACCCCTGAACGAGTATTCGCGAGCGACTTTGAATTAAATTGAAAAGGGGCAAAGAGAAAGGGCGCGTTCAGGTGGCGAGGACAAGAAAATGAATTGGACAGGCAAAAAAACCGTACAGCGTAGGGTTGACAAAAAATAGGGTAGATTTAATGTTGCGTCTAATTTAATTTTATACCCATATTGATTGAGTCCTCCCGACAGGCCATAATCACTTCAGATGTTTATCACTATTCTAGCCCCTGGATTCAAAAGCAGGCAACAACAGTTTTTTTTCTATATTTACCATACGATTGAGTTTTGTTTTTTTTTTGTCAGTTAAATGGGATAAAGTTTTTGATTGTGTCATTAATGTTAGAATCTTGTCATTTTTTATGACGAATTCGTATAGGTAGACTGCTTTAAATAACATCCCTAGCATCTGCGATGAATTTTGTAATGCATTAAAAAGGCAGCAGTCTGCAACGAGACGAAATGCTCTAAATAGTCCATCGCAACTTATCGTTAACTTTAAAAGCAATAAACTCAGATAAAAATTTCATATCAGAGGGGATCATAATCTTTTCATTGTGAACATCATTTACAAAACAATAATATTTTTATCGTTTCTCGCTCCGTAGATTGTTTGATCCATATCAGTCAAATTCAATGAGAACAACATTCGTTTTTGACAGTCATATCAATTTGTTTTCAGCCTCATATCGTACAAGGCGAACAATTGAATGAAATTCCTGGCGTTCAAAAAAGAACGAATTCAAATAAATTAATTCCATTGAAAATGCTCTGATGAAAAATCGTAACATTTTTCTTGATGCAGCAAGATTGTACAGGGGTTGAAAAATGAAAAGCTCGACTGGAATTTGGCGAAAAGTGAAAATAAGATGAAAAAAAAAATAAGCGAGGGAAGGCAAGGAAAAGAGGAAAAAAAGGAGGTTGAAGACGAATCGACGTTGAGGAGGAAAAGAAGGTGCGCGAGGGGAAGTTGCGAATTTGTGCCCCTCGCGGGAAGACGTTCGGGTGTCTCGTTTGCGGCGCCCCTCCCTCGGCGCGTTAGCTCATCAGACTGCGTTGCTCCCTCCCTGCGGCGGGTCACTTGCAACAAAGCTCTCACACAGGCGCAGCGTCCGAGACTACGTGGCATTATGTAGCAACGGCGGCTGCGGTGACGCGCGCGCGACATTTTTACGGACGTCTCACTTGCGCAATCCGCGCCACGCGCGGCATCTTCGTCGGTCTCTTCTTCTGACCTTCGTTTGTCGCCAAGGTCGAGCTGCCAGAACGTATATGCCTGGGAGTCTCGTCGCTGCCGCTGCCATATTGTCACACTTGCGAATTATCAGCCTCAGGGTGCTCCGCCTAGGATACTTGTCGCTCGCGTTTCTCTACCTTTTCCTATCTACCGACAAACTGCATGCAAAACCACTGATTCACTTACATTCTCGTTACACGTTCAATTGTGTGTTTTTCAACATTCTTCTTACATTGTTTATTTTCTCTCACTATTTTCAAGTTGATTGTTTTGAATGTTACGAACCAATCTCTCAACTTTTTTGTGATAAAAAAATTGTAACAACCGAGAAATGAACCCAAGTCCTTCGATTGAAAGTTCATCACCTTATCCATAGAGCCAAAGTTGTATTTGGGATTGAAAACAGTTTTTATACAATTTACTTACAAATTTTACAAAACTAACTTGAAATTCAGAAGTTGTTGAACGATTTCATCAGGAATCTAACAAAAATTCGAAAATTAAAGTTAAAAATAACAACTAAGCTTCATAACTATAAACATACTTTGCGACTAATGTTGAAACTAAACGGAAACATCACCTAAACAGAATCCTCATCTAAACAAAGTCTCTGATGATATTTCTCAGAAGTAGATCTAAGGTTTGAGAATGGAAAAGTGTCGTTGGGATCAAATTCGTGTGCTCGAATTATTTTGGTGTTGAGTGATCCACACGTAATCGCAGAGAAAGAGTCGACTTGCGAATCAAAAGCGGGTTGAACGTGTTGCAACGCTATACTTGTCGCTTATTATACTTAATGACTCATTGTCAGTCAACACGTCCTAAGTCCGTTGTCCAGACACCAGACTAGACGGCGACTAGACGTTGCAACTCGACCCTGTTTCGCATCGTCATTCGTCGTGCTCGTTGTTGCTCGGTGGAAAAATGATGACTCGTTGCATTTTTGCAACCAGACCTCCATACCTGCGCTCTGGCCAATCATGGACGAATGAAAACGAAAGAAAAAAAAAGCAAACAGCCAGCTAAGGAAAAAGAACGCCGAGAAAAACTTGATACATTCCCCGGCGATAAAACATGCACGGCATAATGCAACATGCTAATCAAATGATGATGCAACTTTTCCTCTAACGATAAAATGTTCGCTTTTGCAATTAATCAAACTCTGGTTCTGTTTTTTTTTTTCGACTGGTATTAAAACGTGTTGGAGAAGGGGAGGGAACATTTTTTTCGTCAGTGAAAAATTGAGTGGAAGATTAAACGAAATTCAATTCTTAACATTCAATCAACCGATCAAGTTTTATTTATCAACATAAAAATACCGAAGATTTATTTTTATCTTTTAGTGACAATCGACGAGATTTTCCACGTTATCAAAGATGTGATATGAAAGAGAAAAGAGTATAGATAAATAAAAAGTGTTATTCAATTTCGATTGATAGAAGAAGTGTTTTCGTTATTTCGAGAGACTTGATTTAGAAAAAAAAAAGCGAGCAATAAATGCAAAAACGCCCGACTTAAAGGTCAGAAGGAAAAAAAGCCACTGCCACGTGCTGGTTTGATTTGTCTGTTAGATTTTTGTCGTGCTTTGCAAAAATTATCACTTTCAGCGATTTTTAAATTTTCCAACCAGTTTCTCACTTTGTCAAAAATGCATAAAGCAATTAGAATAGTTTTTAAAAACAAAATTCAAGCAATTTCAAAGCATCTTTCAAAATTTTGATTAGTTTGTGTTGACTTCAAATGGGAGTTTACACATGGTCCGAGTTTTTATGAATTGGACAAATTCAAATTGAGGAAACAAATTATAACAAACAATGAAAGAGAGAGAAAGAATGAGCCCGAGGCTATGAGACGAAGCCCTATGTCTGTTCGACTTGATTTAGACCTTTTTCTAAGAATTGCATAAGTGACTGCAGTCTAGACTAGACGACCTCTTTTATAGGCGGTTCTTATCAGGCTCGCCAAGGTTGTTTCGTTGGCGTGCGACTAACCATCGATAGCATGCCTGTTCGCTGTTATTATTGCCACTTCGAGGTTAATCAAGCTTACACAAAAGACGCCCCATACCCCCACTCTTCTTTTCTCACCACTTCTTAGTGGGAAAGTGCACTTTTTACATGCTTTTCTAGACGCCCCTATTTTCCTTTGACTTTGATCTTTTCTCTTTCTCTCGATCAACTGAAATATCAAAAGCCACAATTTGAACAAGATTTTAAACTAAATAGCACCATTTGTACCAATTCTCGTCTTTCATTTTGTGAAAAAATTTTGACGGAGCACAAATTTGTTTGTTAATGTTTTTGCTGCTTTAGTTTATTTATTTTCTCGGAGAAGTTTGGAACAAAGGCGATAAGCCGGACGAAAAACTACCATGTGAATATTAAATTAGTTGGAAAAGAAAAGGATCAGCCTGCTAAAAATACAACGATTCAGTTCTTTTCTGGAATAAAATTTTTTTCCACGCGCGGTGACTCAGGCGATATTTCGCTGGTTGAGACAAATTCATTTTAATGATACGCGTTTTTGTAACGAGCAAACAAAAAAGTATGAGACGATTAATACAGTTCTGGTTTTTTGACGGAAAATTTCAATCCCGATTATCGAAAATACTTTACAAAGAAACTTTTCAAACTGTTAAAGAAGCAAATCATGTTAACATTAACTTTTTATAACTCAATAAAATCGTATCAGTCAAATCTCAAAAGTGCAACTTGCAACTAAGAGGAAAAAAGTGAATAATTAATGTAACGGAAATGCGCGCTTTGTATATGCGCGGAGGTAATCAACTTTTTTGTCTTCAATAATATAAATGATGATAGACCATACGACTTTTGAAACTTTCAATGCCACCGCGGTCGTTGACCGTCTCGATTGTACATGATATTCAATAAAGCCATATCCAATCAATTATAATTGTTCAACTAACATCATCTGAAAAATTATCACCCAACAAACTTGTTTATAATTAATTGTTGATTCAATCAAAATTTGGTTCAATGAAAAAATTGCTCTTTTTTAACACAATGTATGTTGAGTTGAAACACACGGATTGTGTGTGTAGGAATAAAAACGTTACAAGGACCTCGAGTGATAGAAACTCGCGACTCATCAAGGCAACGATATTGTGTGACATACACAAGAGAATTCAAGTCAGTGATGTAACCTTCTGATGACACTTGATCATATTTAGTTGTTCAATTTGTTAGATCAATTTTGAATACAATGAAAAAAAACATATTTTTGTAAAAAAAATAATAATTTCAGGTCAGCAGGTGCGAATTGAAAAAAGAAAATATTTTTCCCGTCCTAATTAATCCCACGTTGACTAAACTAAACTGTCGAGGACTAGACGGTAAGAAGATCAGCAATGACAAAGGACGAGCAAATGCCTAGACGAAGGTCAAGCAAACTTGTCGAATTGGTCTACAGACAGGCCAGACGTTTCACCTTTTTATTGGCGATACAAAAAGGGACAGTCAAAAAACAGCAAGCGCGAGAACCGGCCGAGGCGTCGCGTTCTGAGACACTTTATGTGCGACCGGTCACAGTAGCTTTTCAAACCGATTGCTCAACCTTGACCTAGTCCTGTCAAGGTCACGACTTTAACCAGACTAAAAACGTCATCCCCAGTATCCCCACGTTCAAAAACTCAAGTTAAAAATGAACTCAAATATGAAAAAGTTCAGAAAATGAAAAGCTTTGGTTTTCCTTCCCCTCGTCGTCCAGACTTAATCTTAACTTGTTCTACTGCAACTGGGAGAGAGAAAAAGAAGGAAAGTTAATCCGAAAAGAGTTAGGTGGATGAAAAATTGAGTCGCGACGAGTTTGCTTCGCGAATCGATAGCGTGGATCCGCGAGGCTCTCTATCGCCGACCAAACCGGTTCGCGCCTGTAGTTTTCTGCATTTCGTGAATGGTGAAAAAATAAAGTCTCGAGTCTAGACTAAACGACCTCTTCATAGCGCCTTTTATGACGCCTTGGCGGCCTTATACGTCGACAAGTCACTACGGGGTAATTTATGCCCGATGAAAATTATTCGCGAGCTAGGCGCCCGCCGTGAGGAAAGCGTCGCGAATTTTTCCTCACTTTTTGTCTACTCTTTTTCACTCTATCATTAAATTTCGCTGGACTAATCAACGTCAGTTCTAAAAATGGTTTTGTAACTTACTAAGAGTTTTGCAATGTTTCACAAAAAAAATTTGAATTTTAAAATGATTGAAATGTCTGAGAAAACGAATTAAAAAAACGTCTATTTAGTAGGGAAGTTGTTTTTTTCGTGGTAACGGGTTCTTGTATGAAAGTAATACGTAAAAGTAATATACATCGCACACGTGTGCAAAAAGCAAATGCACTCCGGAACTCAACCAGACGAGATCGCTATTCGTAACGTCACTTCCGTCCGAACTGCTGCTCTCACCTCGTGAAATACATTTTTTCAGGTGCAAGCACGACTAAATTGAAAAAAAATACAAAACAACATGTTGTTTTGTTTCAAGTTGAATCAGAATTCCAACCAGTACAGCGATTTACTTAAAAGCTTTTTTAAAAAAGTAAAAAACAACTAGCGATAAATTTGCAAATCAAAGTTATTTTAGAAAATTGTTTTTGAAAAATTAATTTCAAAAATGATACTTTGTACTTTGATACTTTGATACTTTGTACAGACTTGTTTGAACATTTTGTAAAGTTGTATAATAATTTTGTGTGTTTGTGATTTATGAGCGAGTATCTATTCTTATTCAGGGATGCAATAGGGACGAGCTTGTATACTTTTACCACGTAAATTCGTATCAAGAAAGTTGCGGATTCGTCGGGGAAACCGCAGACGCAGACGTTGTCTGCAGTTAACTTCGACCACGTCCGCATTCCCATGACGCGCCCGCTCTGCACCTTCCAACTGAAATTTTACGCCCGTGCTCTTGTACAATTTCCTCCTTTATCGAATACGCCAAACCTTTCTCAAGTAAGATGCAAATTCCGAAATTTATATCCCAATAGAACTCTTCTCCCCTCTTCCATCCTATATTGAACCTAACATCACACCTCTTTTCTTTTGTTTGCTCTTCTCAATTTCAACGTACTAGATTTTTTCTACCCCAGACTTGATTTTATTCTTTTTTCTTTCCTCCCTTTTTATTTACTTTAATTTTCGCATTTTAAAATGTTTTCTACATTTCACAATTGTACCATTCGCAATTTAAATAAAAATGTTTCAAATAGTTCGATCGCTTTTACATTGAAATACAATTTCAATGAAGAAGTTGGAACAAAAAGACAGACTGCAATAAAAATAGTCTTTGCGAAAAAAAAAGTTGTTTGCCTCAAAGGGCGAATTACAATTTCATATTCGGAGGCAAAAAGGTACGTCCTCTGTGCAACACGAGTTTGTTTGACGTATCCTCTTTAAGTGTGACCCAGACAGTGTCGGTCGAAAAAAAAACCCCCGCTTATGCAAAACCAAAAGCGACGCTTCATTTTTTCACAAGTTTTCAACTCGTGAAAAATGCAATTGCACGAAATAATGAGTTTCTTGTGCGTTCAAAGTTAGGTTGGACGTTACATTTTTAACGCAAAAATGGATAATTAAACATTTGAATCAGACTTCTATATGATCTGGATAATAAAACATTTGACGTGGACTGGCAAAAAAATCTCATCTTTGGCTTTCTCATTCCATTTCTCACGAATTAAAAATATAATGTTGCTCGACTATTTTTATCAAGTACAAAGTCAGATTAGCATACATTGCGCTAAATTTCTTGGGTATTCAGCTTCTCACATTTTCTATCTTTTTTTTTATATTTTGCAACTCAAGCAAATTCCTACAGTATCATATAGTAACGATAAAAAGTTATTGCCCTCTTGAAACTGAAACAATTTAACTAAGATAATAATACTAAAATAAATACTATGAAGAATTTGTTATGTTCAAAAATGGACATGAAATATAACGTTGTGAAATGTGTATGATTTCGCGAAAGTAAATTTCCGACGAGGGTTTTCACGCGAAAAACGTGATTCAAAGGAGTCCAAAAATACTCAGGAGCGCAAAAGTTTGGATTGTTTACGTATTGTGTGGAGAAGCCGAGCGTTTGAAACTGCGTATGGATTGTGTGGTAAAATTGTGTTTTGTTAGTGTTCGGAGTCTAAATGCGGGATGTCTAATTGCGGAGCATAGGTTTTGTGAGCGAAAGAAAATCAAGCCTCGTCCATAGTCATAATAAAAGGCTGCTTACATCACGTGTAACAATCGTGTGCGTCGACCTTCTCAGATGCACGTGTAAATATTATGTCTATGCCTTCGGCGAGACAGCCGGTAAGTCGCCGAGGACATAACTATGTTACTGGAATTGCTTATTTGCCAACGGTTTTATAACTCGAGAAAACTGCTAACAAAACTTACTCTCGACAAAACTCCTCGACTAATTACCATTCCGATTTCTTAACAAATCTCAATTCTAAATTACCTAACAATGAGCTACCTAAAAAATTTCCTTCTTTTGAAGTTGCATTTGAATTTAATTCTTTTATTTCAATAGAATTTTGATTGAATGTTATTTTTGTAAGAGGAAGTTAATTTGCGTAGTTTTGGACAGAAGTTTCGGGTGATTTTCCATCGGATGGTTTTGAGTAGAATGTGAGATGGTGACTCACCGGTAGCGCAGGTAGGCGCTGGTGATCACGAGACAGCAGGTGTCGCTGGGACGACTCCACCGGTCCTTGATGTCGGTGGTGGTGGTGATGATGATGATGGTGATAGTAATGATGATGATGGTGATGTAAAATTGAGGCGGTACCATGGGGCAGCAATCTTCGATGGTGCAAATGATGGGACACCGTGGCCAGCACGCCCACGAGTGCCCCCACTACGAGGACTAGCACCACTGATACAATGTATCCACTTTCATTCACTGCAAAATTCATAATTCACATTTTAATAACCCAATCAGATAAGAGACTTTCAATAATCACCAATCAATAACCACATCTATTTCAATTTACATCCAAAAATCAGCTCCTTCTATTCAATTGTCTTCATTTCCAGCTTTTTCCATTTGAAAATTTAAATTTCACCCAGACGAAATACGATTAACCCATATTCCAACGAGGTTTTTTTTTCGTCCTCTTGTTTTCATCCTCGTCAACGAAATTGTGACACTCGTAAAAAGCGTAAATTTAGCATTTTAAAAGGTGGCAATGGTGTGGTTCTTTTTTTGCGCACAGAAAAATATCGCAATCAAATTAATCAGCGTTAAGCTGCTGACACCGTTGCTGGAATTAATCAAAGTTTATATGCAAAGTGTGCAGTTTGCTTTTATGAGCGAACATTTTGCAGCGTAACCACGGGCGAGGAAACAAAAGAAGAAGAAAAAAGATAACCGAGAGGACACAAAAAGTTACGAGGCGACAAAGGATCATTACGGGATGTTTTATTATTTTTATAGAACCAGGGCGAGATGAAACCACTCGCGGCTTGCATTCGCGAATGGTCAAACTGGTAGGCAAACGATGCCGAGACGCAATGAGAGATGGCCATAAAACTTTATCAGTGTTATCATCTGGCTTGGCGATTCAGACTGTTGGTCACCCGGCTCTCGTTAGTCCAAATCGTGATCTACAAAATTGCACGTGCAAAATTGTCTGGTCCACTTTATTATCGCCAGCTTGGCAATTCAAAATTCAAAAACATTTTAACTTCAAAGGGCGAACAAACAAAATTAACATTGAAAAAAATAAAGAAACCAGCTAATGGAAATTTGAATATGAAACGATAAAAAATAAAAAGAAAATTGAAAGGATATGAGATGGAAAGGAGGTTTTGATTATGGCATGTAATCCGCAATGGACTTTTAATCACGTAGTAATATCCGAGATATAAAAAAGTGCAGCGATTGTAAGGAATACAAAAGACAAGTTGAAAGTCGGCGAAGAATCGATTGTATCGTTTGGGCTTGAAGGTGCATGCGTGCGTACGGCAAAAGTAAAAGGGCAGGTGCGGCAAAGGACGTAAAATGAGACCGAGACGTGGTTGGGTAGGGAGCTTTGGAGTCCGTCGTATGTTTTCCCCCCTTGTCTGGTTAGCGTCGCGGGTTTGTCGTTTTTTGTCTGATGCACCGTGCGCGCAGACGTGCCCCTCTCGCTCCGACCCCCCTACGCATCAGGGGCACACACTAGTCCACCGACACGCTTATGAGCCCAAAAGTCGCGTAAAGTACCTGCCATTAGGACAAACAATTTTCCTTTTCACTAATTTCAACTAATTTTGCTCGTTTCAACTTTGCAATTACTCGTTTGGTTGAGTTTCAATTCAAATTGAATTACATTACAAAACAACCGAAATAAATAAAGAAATTAAAGAATGATCGAATAAAATGTGAGAAAAAGTTTTTATGTAAGTTGCTTTTTTGTTGAAGAAGGTAATTTGGCAAAGGTAATTGTTGAAAGAAAAAAAATGCATCCTTTTACGCCATCTAGTATATCGACCGGGCAAACGCATACGATCTTTATCTGAAAGATAATTTGCACAATTGGCAGCGAGCTCTTGAAACGTGTTCGCTCGGGCGATCACGCGATGCCTGGCGTCGCGTGCTGTTTAATATATTAGCGGGAGTTCATTTTTCAAAACCGTTTTTCGTACCTGAGTAAAACCTTGGTTTGCAACCCGAATCTTCGAATCAAAAAGTCAACTTGAAAATATTAGTGTTTCGGCTACTGCAAAAATTTGCACCTTCAATTTCATAATTACAAAATAAGATGGTCAACTCATAACAAAAATTTTATCACGACTAAATAGACGGATTATCAAAAAACCCCACTTGTGATTTTCATGCACAAAATTCAGCGAGAAATAAAAAAGTGCAAAAAATTGTTTTGAACCTTTTTGAAAGCCTGCGATCCAATATAAATTCAGCTGCACCGTTATAATAACGGTACTTTGGTACGAATGCGCGATCGTTTTTTATGCAGTCGCAAATAAAAAAATCCCTCACTTCAATTTGCACGAAAGATGAGAAGGGGAATAAAAAAAAGGTACGTCTAAAGCATAGGCGATTTGTTTTTCAAGTCCTAAAGCGAATGTAATGCGAGACAAGAAATTGAACCCAAAATGGTATCAGCGAATTTGATGGAAGAGCAAAATCTATAAAAATAGTCGTTCATTCAAGGATCAGCAGCAGACACAAGCTAGACATTTGGCATTATACGTATACAAATAGATATTTAACCGCGTGCCCGCGCCTGCGCCCTGACTTGCTCCCCGGGCATATGTACATATCAGCGGTTCGCGCTTCCACGCCGAAGATAATGTCACGCACACAAGCGCGCCGACGTGTGTTTCATTTCGCCATGCATTTTTGCTTCCACATTACCACCGCCGGCCAGGTGAAAATTTTATTATCGTTACACGCAGCCTGTGTGCAGATGCTCAACAATTATTTTTGATTGTCGAATAAATTCGTGACGCGGGTGCATTTCACTGTCTGCAAATTTGCATTCCAAATTTCGTAATTATATTCTTTTTAACTGCAATAAAGGTGACACAAATTATTCAATTACCATAATTAGTTTTAAAGTTCATGTTAGACAACATTTGATTTTCATTTTTTAGCCAGACTGAATCCATAATATGGCCGACATTGACATGTAAAAATAGATGAAAATTCGTCAAATAAAAACTTCAGTGCTTTTATAATTGAGATGCAATTTACAAATTGCACTACATTTTTTTGTCTAGTTGTAAAAAATTCAAGTTGAAGAAAGCATTTGAGTTATCAAACAAATGTTATTGTCGGGGAATTGAACTCGAGACCTCGAAGACACCAGTTTATTGCTTATACAAACTTTTCATCTACGCTGTTTTCATTTGTACAAAGTGTTTGTTTGTACAAAAGTTGTTTCCTGTCTGGACTAACATTTTTTGTTGACTTTACTTTGAAAGTTGAAAAGTTTGCAGTTTTTAGTAATGATAACACGGGGCTACTAAGTGAGGTGCAACGAAGGCGTTTAGTCTGATTAGCGTTCGGCCGATAGGGATTCCCCTGGGCGCCTGTTCGACTCGCGTCTAGACGGGCTGTCTAGGCACTCGAACAATTCTAAGTAGCGGCGGGAGGTTGCGCGATTTCGAATCAAGTTTGTTGACCCCCCTGAATAAATTTGCTAATTTGGCAACATTGTTTACGGAGCGGTCCGGCGACGCCGGCGTGTCGGTCATGGAATGAATTCAATAGGGCCGCCGCTTATCCGGAGAAGACACTTTTTACAACGGTCAACAGCCGCAATGACGCCCGTCAATCGAATTATAACCGCTTGTCTGAGCCGCTCGTTCGTTCCTTCATTTTGCTTCGTTTCACATTATTTACAATAAATTAGTATCCCTTTTTTCAAATCATTCTCCCTTCCGTTTTTCAACACTATTTTTTGCAAAATTTTTGAAATTGCAAAAAAATTAGAATCGAAAGTTAAAATGATAAAAAAAACAAGTAGACAAGAAAGTGGACAAGTGACGTATTTAAAATGACAAGAATGCGAAGTTGAAGAGAGGTCCGAGGGGGGAGGGGGTATCAAACGAAGAGTAGGACGAGAGAAAAGGTGGAAAAAAGATAAAAATAATGCAGCTTTTCCGTGCTTCGCGCTATATTTAATTCGCACGAAAATAGAGCGTCAAAAAAAGAAACTGCGGGCGCGCGGGCGGGAAGGGAACAATCTATCGGATTCAATTAATTATGACGGCCCAACGGTTCTCGCACGATGAAATATTGAATCGAATTGCAACTCGTCGACATGATATATCCCGGTGTGATGAATGATTGAGGAAGTTTTGCGGACACTTGCCAGCCGGCAGGGGTGAGAAAAAAATGTATGTTACGAACACACGCTCGGCGTAACGATTTTTTGAATTATATGATCGTCGTAAAAAGGAAGGAAAAAGTGCTGAGACACCCTACGCACAATTTAGCACCGAGTTTCCATGACAACCCTGGCCCTTTTTAAGAGTTGAAACGGATTTTCATTGACCTATTCTTTGCTTTCGATTTACTTGTATCATCTAATACTTTTTTACAAAACGACACTTGAAAGTTTTTTTTATTTTTTTTTTTCAAATTATTAATTCAAATTGTTATGTAGTTTTTGTAATGAGAAAATTTAAATTATTATTTGCTCTATTTTTTTAGTTGTTGGAATTCTTGTAAAATTTCAGACAAAATGGTAAGAAAGAGAGGATCCTTGAAGGACTCGCTCGATAGAACAGAGCGATAAGGGTTAACGTCCTTTCGCGTGCTGGTCAAAGTGCTTTTTGGTTGGTCGTTTTTGGCGCACTTTGATTTCTCTTGTTCGCAAAAGTAGTCTCTTTACACGTTTGCCTATTCCTTTGCTTCCTATCTGTCACAACTCGCATTGTTCTGTCGCCGGGCCGCTGCTGCTATTTATTATTCAATGCTAAAGAAAGTGCATATCGGTTAAATACTCGCGTTCACGGCTAGGTGTCACCAGCATTCTCTCTTTCTATGCACCCAAACATTCCGCTCAACTTTTTTGCAATTTATCCATACCTCAAACATCAAAATATTTCTTCCAACATGCTCGAGATATTAGATCAAGTTCAAACGATCGTTATTGAAAAAATTTGATCGTCATTTTTTAATTTATTCTCAATTCTTTTGAATCTTGTCTGTATTAACTTTTATCCAAGACAATCGTTCGGTTTTTCAATATAAAAAGGCGTAAAAAACTGAACATAAAAATTCCTCATGGAAAAGGAATGTGTCTGACTTAATATTGACTATTTTCCCTTGTTCTAATTAGTCTAATTCTAACATTACCAAAGTTTATGTTACATGAACTTAAACATCATGTCAACAATTTAAATTGAAACGATTCATTGAATAATTTTGCAAACAAAATTTGAGGGAATGTTATTTTGTACTTAACTATAAGTTTGAATCTGAACGTAAAATGTAGAAAAAAAGAGGGATACAGAAACAAATAAGAATTCAAAGTTTGATGAAAAAAAGAATATCAAGCGATTCATGTACGTGGTCGTGGCGATGCGTCCAAGAAAGCCAAGAGATCCGTGCATAATTTTTGTTCTCACTTTTTGTTCTTGTCCCCTGCGTCTCTTCTTCATTGGCTTATCTTTCTTTCTCTCGTCGTTTTCTAACTCCGAATTGTTTTGTTCTTTTTCTTCTGCGTCTCCTTCTTATTCGCACGGAGCGTCCATCTTGTCACTCGACGTCGACCAGAAAGACGCGGAATACCAAGAAGATGACGCGTGCGTTGCACATATGAATCGTCGGAATCTCGTGACTAGAAAAACTGCTTTTCTATCTAGGAGAACGAGGTCGATTTCTTTTTTCCCTCGCATTTCAGAACGTGCGTTCTCAATTCTTTCAATTTACTTTTGTTTCCAATCTTCATTCTTTTGAATTTATCATTTTTTGTTCGCATCATCATTCGTTTTTAATGCTCGTTTTTTTAATTTTCGTTCATTTTTTGATTATGACAAACGTAACATAAAATAAAAAATGAATGTATAACTTACGTGCTTCCATAGAAGAGTCCCTCGTGACAGGGGGCAACTCCGTAGAAATTTTTTGCGTAGTTGTTATAGAGTTGACAGCTGACGTGTTTTCCTCAGCTGTTGCGGGCCTTTTAGCTGGACCCGCGCTCGATCTTGCAGCGTCCTGCGCCTCCTTAGAATACGACTGCGTCGACATCGGCCCTGATGTTGTTGCGTCTCGCCGCTCGTCACCACCGATACCAATCACGACATTTTGCCCCGCACTATCATCCCCTTTAATACTACTATCGTTTGCCCGCACCTGCACTACCGCATGCTTCACCGTCACATTATCTTTCGCGACCACGCCGACACCACCACTACGATTTCGAGCCTCCAGGTCGGTCCCGCGTTCCACTACACTACCATTCCCGATACCATTCCAGGGCAACTTTACTACGATCCCGCTCTCTCCCGTCGTCCGCGTCTGTGAACCCCACTTTGCTGACTTTCCGGTTGACTCCCAAGTTGCAGGACCTATAAATAACGTCCATTTTTTAAAACACCTAGAAATTTGCAATCAAAACACTAAACTAAGTTTTGCATATTTGAATACGACAGCTAGCGGATTTTTTGGTACTAATGTGTTGATTATATTTTTGTTTACCTTTGGTAGTCCGACGAACTAAAGTACGCAAAACCTGTTCGGTTTTGAGTGTCGCGTGACTGAGATTGGGATTTTGATTAGGTTCTAATCGGTTATCAAGCGACAACGTGGCTACTGGAAGTATCTGGTCGCTGAAGAGAGTGACGACGAAGAAGAGCAAGGGTAGACCCACCCCCGCCCCCGTGATGGTCCACCGAAAGCCCGGACTTACCTAAAAAATGTTTTTTACTTTTTCAAATTCGTTTTAGAATAATTTTTTTCAATACAAAATAATGTACAAAACGAGGCTTACCACAACACCTCGCGCGGTCCAGTCCAGCTCATCAGCTATCGTTCAGCCGTTTGTGGGAGGTGTCTACTGTTTTTACAGATCCAGGCCCTACATTTATTCTGGACTGTCCAATCCGACGGGATGGTTCCATGTTAAAATCAAATCTCTGAGGCAACGCGGTCCATTGGAACAGCCCCGTCGCCCCCCTTGCAATTTGTCATAAAGGTCAAGTGGATTCGACTTTGACGCCATCTTATTCGACGGATTATGTCTTCTGTTGTAACCTAAGACGATCTTCTTTCACCATCACTTTGGATCTGCTTCCTTTTTTTCGTCTTAGTTTATTTGTTTCGTTCGTTTTTTACTTTTTAAGCGAGCCGATCTAACAAACAAAAAGAAAAGATTGTTTATGTAAATAAATGTGAGAATAGATGCACAAAAAGGTGCGAGTTTGTTGTGAGTTGAATTTTTAACGCGATTAGAGGGTTAATCTTAGCTGAGGGCACATGCTTCCTACATCTTCTTAAAATACGATTCCCTTGCGAGCGCGGTCCAAACGGCTTTTTGTTTTGCTTTTAGGCCTTACATTACACAGACCATTTGCTCGCATTCTACATTGTAGTCTCTATATACTATATTAGAGGCAATAAATCAACTGTTGTTTTTCCCGTGTCAAGTAGTTTATGAAATGGAATGACATTCAGTGTTTGTATTGTTTTTTAAGAGATGGTAAACTAACCAGTTCTTCTATTCAAAAAAGAATTCATATTTCTCTAGGATCCTTAATCAGTAGTTTCTAAGGACAACCGTATTTAAGGACTGTAAGATTTTTTTATGTCAAATTCGTTTTTTATAAAATTCACTGAACTACATTTATCTGATGCTGAATGTAAAAAAAGCGTTAGAGATTGTTCTCAGACATATCGACGGAATGAACAGTTCACGTGAAATAGATTGTGATGGTGGTATTAGTCATTACGCATCCTGTATTCCGCGACTTTGCTGAATCTTGTTGAGTAATGTTATCTATATATAGCTTAGTACCGTCTACGCTTATATAGTGCGAGGAAACACTGTCGGTGAATTCACCTTGTAGGTTAGGTACGAATTATTGTTTTCCAAATAACGGTTGTAAATTCTACAATGTATATCAATGGTCGCTGCTTTTTCTGCAAAACCTCTATTTATAGCACCATTGTTGTTTAATTTTTCACATCCGTTTTTTAATTATTAAACCTTATACAACTTTTTTCAAGATAAAAGTTTTTTTATTGATTTGAATATGAAAGTTGAAGTTGGAAAATTCCGAATAAACATTGAGTTTGTTATAATAGATTTATAATTGAACTGCATGCAGTTTAGGAAAGTGGTAGGGGTATGTAGAATAGAGTTAGAAGAGAAGGGGAAGGGGAATCCTGGGGACAACGGATCAGCCAGCTTTGTCGCGATCAAAGAGAAGAGGCAGACGATATTCGGCGGCAAGAGGGACCATAAAAATAGTGCCTTCGTCGTTTCCTCCCTTCGTCTTCGCTACTATAATTAGCGGCATTCGCCGCTTTTCTGCGGTAAACAAATTTTCAACCGTTTCGTGTGTCTTCGCAACACGGAGACGGAGTCGAAGCGAGACAGAAACTGAGGGCATTGTTCGCGTTAGTCGAACCGAGCTGATTCCAATAATGCAACAATGGCCTAGCCAATCCGGACAAGTAAACGAAACTCATTTTGTATTTAGAAGTTATTTCTAACTTTACACACTACTTGATCTTTTTATATCATTTAGTTTTCTAATTAGTCTTATTAGTTAGTTAGTCTAATTAGTCTATCTTAGAATTACCCCCCCCCCATCTATATATGGAAAATTATGTTTACTAAATTATCCTAAACCTTAATCAACTAGTTATTCTTGTTAACGTAAATTAAAACCTGATTAATATATACTAGTTAATTATATACATTCACTTAAAAATGTCTGCCAAAAAAACAATGATTTGACTTTCAGACCCACTAGATTACATTTGTTTGGGTTCATTCCAAACACAACAAAGAATGAAACATTTAATTTTCATTTAGGTATTGGAGACTACTCAATGCAAATATTGGGATCATAAATTTTGAATTACATATTATTTCAATGACAGTGAAATATTTAATGCGCGAATTTCATTGAGTGAACAATTACTGGTTAATGTACTTCTACTTGATCGCATTTGCAATTTTTGGTTTTGATTTTCAATACTAGTATCTAGTTATCATAACCTATATTAGAGGTTAAGTAAGATTCGGTAAAGAAATCTGTTTTGTCGGTAAAAGGTTCATCGAAAAAGAACTATTTAAAACGGTATTCAGTATAAGAACACAGTAGCATCTTTGGTCAAGTGCTGTAGGAAAGCATATGTAAGACCAATATCATCACACATTGTTTTAGGTTAATCGCAACACTCTGAAAAACAACTCGTAAAACGAAACAAGTAGAGGGCGCAATAGTCGTTTTAGTATATGTACTTTTAGGTTAGGTTATATCATACAGTTAAAACGAAAAAACATACGGATTGGAGAGTGCAAGTATAAACATAAACACACAATACTTGGTAAAACATTTTTATTGTATCAAAACTGTTAGAGAATGAATGCGCATGTGCAGAGTAAAGTGAAAGTCATAGGGTAGAAGAACATGTGTTTTTCAATAAGTGAGGTTAGCATTAGCGGCGCATGCGACGCAGAGAATCCAATGTTTTCGCGGGTAAAAATGTACACGGCACGCGCACTATCGTTCTATTTTTGAATGAAACGCACGAACAAGAGATACCGGCGCGGCGTTGCCAGTCCGGACGTTACAAGGTCTATTGTTTCTCAGCAATCGCGAATAATTCGTTAAGTTAAAGAAATCAATACTTCGATCGATGACATCTCCATATCATCACAAACCGCGCCCGTGACCAATTTTGCCAAATATGTGATAACCCGGTAACTGTAAGATTTTGTAAATGGCAACACTGCCTGTCGCCGGCAATAGGAGGTGTGCCGTCAGCTTGTGGCGTTTCAAAATCATAAAAAAGGGTGAAAAAGTCCATTTTTTCTGCTTACTCGCGAGACGAGAACGATAAGGGCAAAATATGGTCGGGAACCTAACCTTAAAATAATTTTTGGCACGGCCTGAGCAGTCGCAACGGTGTCTCAATTAGCATTTTATTCGCGACTTGACTGTCTCTCTCGCACAGTTCGTTATAATTATGGGACCGCACGAATCATATCGCGAAATTTTTGTGTAATGTGTCTGCGCGTGTGTCTCACTCGTACGTAAATAAATTGGCACGAGACGCGTCGCAGCACATTCAAAGCCGTTTTTTTGGGCCGTTTAATATTTGGAATTGCATTTATTTGGTGCCGTGTGTGCGAATTGAGTCGGTCGATGCGCCGCGTCTATGCGTAAGGAGAAGAGCGAGGGGGGTCAGAAAAAAGCGCACATTAACGCAACACCGCATACATACCACAGCGGCCGTACCTTTTCTTACACAAGCTCGCGCGTAATGGCGTCACGCAATTATACAAGACTCACTGCGTGTCTGTTTCTCAGCGCACGTTATTCCCTGAACGCCGAACCGAAAGCACGCATTTTTCCAAAAAAGCTTCGCGTCGTAGATGTCGCTGCTCGCGCCACGATCACTGAGAGCAGGGTCGAGGGGGTGGGGTGGAGCAAGAGAGACAGAGAGTGGAAGGGTGTTCTGCGAGATCGCGTGAGTGCCGACCTGTGATTTGCAACGGCGCTGTGACGCGGCGCTTAGACGCGCTTAAACTGAGAACTCCTTTGGATTACTAACGCGATGCCGGTATCGGTCGTTCCTCGGCAGACTCCGACTAACTTCGGCATTGAGATGACGCGCGCCGCTTAACCACACTAAGGGCGCAGAGAGGGACACCCTTGTCACCTCTTTTGCTTTTCTAAACGCCGATTCCGCATATTTGCGTGCGAAAAATTAGAGGATAAACGCAAGCAGAATCCTTGAGGATTATCTGATCGATAGTCTGCATCGCGATCCTGAGATTTTCTTGATTCAAAGTATCGAGTTCATTGGAAGAATTTATTAATTGACGATAGGTGGCGCTGTGAAAGCTCATTCTCACAGGTGGAGTGACGGTTTTATTGAATCACTTTTAGAAGTCTTCTAAATACGTCTAAAGAAGACTTCTACATCATAAAACAAACCAAAACAATCGTCAATTATTCATATAGTTACTAATAACTCAGTTTAAACATTTTTTCATAATTATTTGATGGGTTCTAACGAAACAAGCGATAATTAATCTTAAATTATTTTTAAATGAATGAGTTCGAGTTCAAAATTCGACCATCAGTCTATAAACTTGCGCTTCTTTTCTTACAAGTTTTAATATCTTGGCAGTATTAGAGTGATCCTTGAAATTTCGTTCTCTACTAAATCTAGAGATGAGACCTATTACAAAGTTTAATTAGATTTCCCTTAGCGATTCTGTCTGGTGTTTCGTGAGCAGTTTGACCAAGATCATGAATATTTCAAAAATTATTGTTCGCTCCTCCCTTAAAACCAAGTTCCTTTGTCTGAATCTTTGATAATCTCTAAGACTATACATTTTAATGAAAAAAAAAAAGACTCAAAACATCCCCAAAAATATCGAATCTTTTTATTCGACTCACAAGTACAATGCTCTTGACGCCCTTGGATAATCGTTATTGTAAATATTACTTCATGCAGATGCGATTACAGTTCAAATTCGAAAGTGTTTTACGTTCGCGGGTTTGACAGTCGTTGGCCATGCGCCAGCATCAATGTCTTGCACTGAACGACAAATTACTAATACCAATATTTTTAGGAAATTCCACGTGAGCATAGTCATCGCTCGTCCTTCATAAGTACGACTCTTTTTTCATCAAATGTACGAAATTGCTTGATTGTTCAAAAGCACTATAAGCGCTCACGCAAAAAGTTAAGCGAATATCATAACAATGAAATGAGTGGAGGAAAAACGTCGGGAAAAAAGTTGATCAGCAGAGGGGAAAAAAGCTGCAGCGGTGCACAAATTTGGGAGGTTTATTTTTCAGAGAAGTGTTTCATGATGGAAATGGTAATAATAAAATCAGAAGGGTATTAAGTGGAGTGAGAAATCTTTCATGAGAGAGAGTCGGGGGTGTCGGAAGCTAGAGTATTTGAACTTTCAGAGGGGTGGCGAGCGCCCTCTGCCTCGTGGAGCAGTCCGCTTGAACAGTTTGGTTAGCTTGTCTGTGTAGTCGGCGGCGACGGCGCAGGGTGGCGAGAGACGGCCGGGCACAACGGCTAGGGGGTTAGTCTAGACGGGGGTTAAATTTCCCCGTACCCCTCCCGGGCTCATCTCCCTAGCCACCGACGTCACACCACTCAGACTACTGTTGGATAGACTGCAGCCGATGTCGTGGTAACCGCCGCGATGCACTCGTCCAAAATCTCTTAAGTATCCTCGTTCCAGAAATCAAGAGTGGTCGCCTTGCCAAAAGAAAAATAAAGAGAAGCATTGACAAAAAGTGCTCGAACGAAAACTCATACGAGACTACCATGTCAAGCGACGAAAGAACAGTATTGCCTCTTGTCGTACTCATCACTTTAACATTTTTCTCTTCGTTTCATCTTTCTTCTTTCAATTTTTTCTCACTAGATAAACCCGAGATGGACCAATTTCGACTGTCTGCCACTTTCGAATGAAACATCTTTTGTTCGTCATTTTAATCTTTTACAATTTGTAAACGCAAAATTACGATTAGTTTAATGTTGCAAAATATTTTACACGCGAAACATTTAGTGTAACAAAGGCAGCAAAATATTTTTACGTTACGCTTTTAAAGGTTAATGAAAAAAAAGTTGTCTGAGAGTATAATAAAACCAAAATGGGAAATCGAACGAAAGTAATGAAAATCCGTAAAAAGTGGAGATCAAATAGAGTGAACAATCAGTGAAAGAGACGGAAAAATGTAAAAAAAGGCGAGTAGCAAAGGTAAGTGAACAGTTCGGTGGTCACAGAAATTTTCTTACCATCAATATTCGAGCGGCAAAGGGAAAACGGTGTCATATAGTTGGCGATTCGTCAAACGCTTTGATGACACGTGACTGAATGGCGCCTCGCAACGAGCGTGAAACTACACCAAAGGATTTTCGTTTGCAAGTAAGAAGCAGCTTGACAAGTTTCGTCAAAGCGGCAAGCCATGCAAAGAATGTAATCGCAAGCTTTGACAAGTCGCGAGGCAATAGTTTGGTGCTGTGATATTGCCGCTTTGTAATGAAACCCTTGCCAATAAAAAATCGGCAAAGTATTTGCAAAAAGCAATATCATTTGAGCATTTCCATTTTGCTCCATCAAAACATCTCGAGTTTGCGAAACACTTAAAGAAGCTGCCACTGTTGTTTTGAATTTGTTGGATGTTTTGCTAGAGCGACCTTAATTGGGACAAATTAGTATGCGAGAAGACAAAAAAACACGAAACAAAAAATTACGACATCTGTGTGTGGGTGTAAGAACTGTCGAACTATCGGGCCAAAGTGTATAGCTGGGAAAGTTTCCCATCCCATGGCACGGAGCGTCTCGGAAGCGTCGTTTCGGGAGACTTTTGGAGGGGGCGTCTAGACGCAACGTCACGAGTACGTGGTGCCTCATACCCTCCCTCATCGACCGATGACGGTCGGATCCAGACTGGTCGGGGCGAGGGGTCGGAGAGAATCAGACGACTGAAACGAGGAGAGGGGACAAAGGACGAGGGTGACTCTTCGACTTTTTGGTCAAAAAATTGTTGCCGGCGCGGAGCTTTAAGAAAGAAAGACGCAAAGCACGCGAGAACAAGACGGCCGAAAACAGATTGAAAGGAATGGGGAAACGAATCGAAACATTGCAAATCAGAAGAGGCAGTTTCCGTACGAGGAGTACCGGCCCAAGGGGCACATCAAGTGTTTGAGTAAATTACGGCTTGCAGACGTCGTCCGATGCAAAAAAAGATTCATTACTTTGCGATAAAAAAGTTTTGGAAAGAATGCCGAGGCCTCGAACCGGCATGTTTCGCTTAGGCCTTTGTGTTGTCTGATCCTTTAAAGTGGAGCAAGGTCAGGGCCCGATCACTGATTTAGTTGAGAAGAGTCTGAATCCTGGTTGACTCGATCTTAATGTGAAACCACCAGACGTTGTTGTACAATGCATTGTGAGTTGGTTCGAATAACAAAAATACATAAACTTATTCAAATCGATTGTCAAACATTCAGAACCAAGGTAGTCGCAGATTTAACGTTGTCTCGCCACTGTTAATTATGATTAAAGAAACTTTGTTATAATTCATTGGCAACAGCAGTATGCAAACTTTATCACTGAACTGATTTTTGAGCGTCGCTGACAAAGAACCTGTTCGGTAAATTGTAGAAGATGATTTTCCGTCAAATCTCTTATGAATGATAAATAATCGAAAGAGTGAAAAAAAGAGCGTATTTGAAATGAAAAGCATTAAGAGCGAAATGGATCGCGTGGAAAAAAGACCTCAACAGTTGGTCTCGAGAGGGTTTTCTCCGGTGTCGACAAAACATCTGAGCGATCTTCAGGCCGTCCTACCGATCCTTAGCTATCCCTTCTGCAGCCAACCCTCTCCTTGCTCTTTCTTTATCTCGTCCTTCTCTTCCCCTGCTGAGCGCCAATCCCGCCCAACCCTTCGCTCGTAGCGTCAGCTTTCTCCCCGGCTGAGGAGTGCAGTCTAGCCGGTAACTATAGGCACACGATGTCCCGACGCATTACATTATACCCGTCTACCCAGTCAGCCACCATGAGACGCATCTGTGTGCACACATACAACTGTGTCCTCGCACACCACGGGTTGCGAATGCGACACTATCGAAATCACATCTGCGAAACGTGACCACTGCAACCACCCGCCGACATAACGAGTAGTTTTATCCAAATGAATTTAACACCTCTTGCAACGGTATGAAAATTTTTGACTTTCGCTTGACCGTTACAGAGAAAAAAATTTGCCGGCAATAAAAAAAAAGTATTACAGAAAGTTCAAATTGATAAATACCTTGTTTAATTGTTGCACTCAGCCGAGGTAGATGAAATGTTGATGTTTTATGCGAAATTCTCCGACTTGCAATGGAGGCTCGATGGTATGTTTTGGGGACTGGTATTTAGTATCAATAAATTCAACATTCAAATTGTCACTGCACCTCCAACCAACAAACGCTGAACTGGTCACAGGAACGGGTGACAAATCAGTTGGTTCAACTATTGGGAAATCCTCCTGTTTGTTCAGATGTTTTGGATTTATGTTCTGGGCTTGAGACTCTTCTGCTAGTTTCTACAATGAAAATGATGAATACAGTTGATTAAGTCTGCTTACTGTTTGGTTAACTTTTTTGAATGAGTAGGTTCAAACCTTTTTAAGAAATTCGCCTGAAAGAAATCCGTAATTAGTTGGCCACTTTTTCATTAAATCCCATTCTTTTTGGTTGACTTGTTTTCTGCAAAAAATGAGGTTTAAAAAACGTTTAAATAATAGATTAGTTTTTTAACTGAATTTAAATCGTATCGTTTAAAATGTCCAATTTAGCACAAATTTCAAGAAATGAAGAAAGCACATTCGATTATTTGTAAAAATCAATGTTATTTAATTAAATGCCACTTAATTTCGCAAATTATTTTCCAAATTGAATTAAGGATTACCGGATGTTGTCGACGTTAACGAAATCTTGATGGCAATAAACTCCTTCTTGAGTACTATTCGATGCTATCTTATTTTCCTCTTGTTTATTTTCACCAATAGCTTTCTTATTGTTTTCGTTAAGCTTTTTTATGTCTTTTCTTTTGATTGAACCGCTCATTACGTGTTATTTTGTTGTGAAAAATATGATCATCGTTTATTGCAAATAGCACTTGCAAGTTGTTTGATCGATACTAAAAATATGCACAGATTGATCTCGTTTCGCAAATTTTTACTTTCTTTTTGTTAATTTGATTTCTATACTATATCACTCTGGTTTTGAATATGCATTATTCTTATAATTTACATTTGTATTGTTGTTATTTATGAAATTGTCAACAATAACAAAGTTGATAAAACAAATGTGCTAAAATTGTTGTTACTTTTTGGCGCCAAAATGTTCTGGAGTTCTAACCTTAAATTTCAACCATACGAAGAATGTACAAAATAACTATTTTTCATATTGTTTTCCATTTTCGATGACTCTGCGTCAGTTGTGTGAACGTTCAAACTTATCATTTTTTGTTGTCAATTCTGTTTTCTTTCACTTAATTAATCATTCCGTGTTGAGTACTCACCGGCGAGCTACACGAAGTACGCTACTACCGAGTGAAGTTGGCTACAGGACATGACGTCATTACTTTCCCACTACTTATTCATCAATATAGATAACTCTTTTCGATAAAAGAACAAAATAAAAATGTTAATAAATGTTTACGTACTGAATCATTAATTATTCGTATCTAAACCGTATCGAAACTTCACACGCATCTCTTTTCTTTGTCTAACATGAAGCGTTAGAAAGAGATAGAACTACTATTGTTGTTTTCCTTTTTCAAGATGATTTTTACGAATCTTTTTGTTATAAACATAACATTATCTACCAATCGTTGTAAAAGCTTGATATTGCTTGAATAGAAACCAATAATAATGAATAACTTGTTTATTTTTTATTGTGAAAGTTGTAAACGAGGTTTAAGGACAGATTGTCATCCTATTGCTTACAAACACGTCGTTCCAGTTTTGACATTTCCAATCAGCTGAATCAGCTTCCTCATAAACACAAAACAATTTGGTTCATTCTCTGTTTGCATTATTTACATCAGCGTAACTCAAAACTCAAAATCATGGTTCACATTACAAACGGTAAGCGCTCAATTACACACAAAACAATAAATAGTGTAAACATTTTGGGATAACAAATTGTCACGTTCAATATTCGCTCTACTACAAAACGATTGTTGAAGCATAATAACAAACAAGAATTGTTTCATCATATTTTCTTTGTTACGTTTTACTTACCTTTATTGATAAAGACAAATCATTCAATTTCCTCATCTGTTTAGATGGACAAGTTTTGCAGGCGAGTCCATGGAGTTTAAGTCGCATTTTCTCCGGAATAATCAACGTCGTATTTCTATTGTAAGATTCAAAACAAAAATATAAAACAGCTGATAACAGAAAGGTTGATCTTTCTAACTCTATAAAAACTTACTATCTACTATTTTTAGTTTCCGAACATTGATAAGTCCTGATTCATCATCATCAGAATCTAGAGGATCGTCATCACAAGGTGGAAGTTCAGGATGGGGCGGAAGCGGAAGTGGCGGAGGTCCTCCACGACCAGGGTACAGAAAATGAACAAACAAAGTTTCTTAAAATAATATTCTCAACTTTATAAATCCCAATTATGACATAATATCAATGTTTACAGCTTTCCAAATCGGAGAATCGGCAGGATACAACACCACTCTAACATCCCGATTCCTGGAGGATGTGCGGGAGGTGCTTGTGGCCGATAAAATAAATAATTCATCCAGCCTCGACTGAACGAAAAAAAATTCAATTGTATATAAATATTTCTCATTAACTCAGAATTGTAATTAGAAACATCTATCTAAATGTGAATTAAAATATCTTACAAAGACATAAAATTCAACGCACATTACATTCAACAATAAAATTAATAGTTAAGAACAGAATAATTACTCTTTCAATCAATTTAGAATTTTGAATCAGAATTGAGCGATGATTTCATAATTTCTTGTAATATTAATTGATAGCATACCTAACCGATTTAATTTACAAAACACTACCTTGAAAGTTGTCTCCTCCGAAAATATTTATTCGAGTAAAAAAAATTAATAAGTTCTGCAAAGTTTAACATCTCGATAAAAACAATCCAACGATTGAATGAAAAATTAAATCAAGAATTGTGATTCTGGCAGTATCACTTGATCTTCGTAATAAGTCCCGCAGCAATTGTAGCGCCTTCGACACGCAACATCACCCGGCCCAACTGTTTCACGTCGCGATAAAGTTCCACACAGATCGGTCGCTGAGTCTCAATCTCGACGATTGCGCTTGAGTTTTTCGGCAGACACTTTGGCTTCTTTTTGATCACCTCGCCAGTGCTCTTGTGCAGGTGCGAAATCAGTTTGCGAATCACTGCAGCCTCAACCAGGCACTGTTGGTGTAGAACAACCGGCAGTCCACGAGTTATTGGCATCTTCGTGTTGAAAATCACTATGTGAGCTTCAAATCGTGACGATACCGGTACTGGATTTTGAGGATTGCACAGAATATCGCCAATGCTTATGTTTTGCTGGTCGTAATTTGATAGATTCAACACCACTTGGTCACCAGCAAAAGCGTTCGGTATGCTAACTTCATCAATTTGAAGTGCTGAAAAAATTGTTAAAAATTGTTCAAAATGTTGAAAAATGAACTGTTTTTAAGTAGTACATTTTGATTTTTATTCTTACTGCGAGCTACAGCTACTTCGTTACGAGGCAAAACTAAAACTTTGTCTCCGGCAGACACCATTCCAGTTTCCACACGACCAGAGACGCAAAAACCAGACCCCAAGCCTTTGAAAATATCGTTAACTGAAAATCTAAAAGGCTTGTCAACCGACCGCTCGGGACACTTGAAATTATCAATCACGTCTACAAGAGTCGGCCCGTTGTACCTGAAAAATTTTTACCTTTAATTTTTTTACTCAAAAAAGAGTTTTATGGACACAACGAAATGAAAAGGTTGTTTAGTTACCAATTCGCAAGACCTTCTGCTTTCGGTTTGGACGCTATGTTTTCTCCAGATAAGCCACTGCAGGGGACGAATGTGATGGTTTGTCTAAAACCGACCTGTTTGAGGAACACACTTAACTTTTCAACTATCTCGTTGAACCTGTCCTTTGACCAGTTAACTGTGTCTAATTTGTTGACTATAACCGCCAGTTGTGATACACCTAATAAGTGTTAACAAAAGTTTAAAAAAATGTTCGTTATTTTAAAGAAGTTTTGTTTCATCACATTTAAACAAATGTTTACCAAGTGATCTTAAAAGCAGTGCATGTTCCCTGGTTTGACCTCCGCTATCAAACCCAGTTTCAAACTCGCCTCGAGTTGCATCTACAACGAGTAAGGCAACGTCTGCTTGTGTCGCACCCATTATCATATTTGGTATAAAATCTTTGTGCCCAGGAGCATCCAGGAGTGTGACATTTTTCGTCTCTGTTTCGAACTTTGAGTATCCGACATCCATTGTGATTCCTCTTTCTCTATAAAAATTGAAATCAGTTCAGTATTTCTCTGAGAACAACTGTTTTTCGTTTTTTTAACATTGTGAAAAATAAATTTTGGTTTTATGGTGAATGCATCTGATTTAACCCACCTTTCCTCGCCAGTTTCATCGAGAACCCACGCATACATAAAAGACTGTTTGCCAATTTTTTTGCTTTCTTGCTGGTACTTGTGAATCAGCTTTGAGGACACTTGTCCTAAATCGCATAACAGTCTTCCGAGCAGAGTACTTTTTCCCGCGTCAACGTGACCAACAACCACCAGATGAATTTGCTCTTTTTCTTTCTCCCGCTTCAGTTTGTACAATGCCAGGGATTCTTCAGCTGACTTTGCTGACCTATCAAAAAAAATCATTTTAATTTTTCGCCTCAAAGCAAATTTTCAATTATATCTCAACTCTTTCATTACTTTCTTATTTTAAATCATAAATAATTAGATTTTTTAGAGATTTTTTACCTTGCATCGAAATCAGGATTGGGTGATTGGCACCTAGGAGTATTCGACTTGGACGCCAGTTTCTTTTCCTCACGACGTCGAATACTTGGAGAATTTCGTTCTGCCGATGGACTCTGTGACCTGGGGCTGCCTATCCTCGGACTTAGTCGGTCGTGCCAATCCGTCCTACCAGGAACGGGCTTCGCAGGTGTCCTTGGGACGTTCAAAGCTTGCGTCGGTGTTTTACAAAGATTACCTAAATCGATCATACCAAATAGAAATACCAAAATACAACACTTTTTCTTCAATACAAAACCGTTTTTATTCAGATAATAACATCGAGTCAAAACATATTTTTGTAATTTTTCAATTTTTTTTGTATAAATTCTAAAATCCCAGAAAGAATTACAATTCATATATTAAGTTGCATTCGTATTTACAATTGAATTAATTCATGAAACCTCGCAAAGAGGGTAAACAAAAAGAAATTTATAATTAATAATAAAAAATTGAGTATATATTGATTGATCGTGAATAAATTAATTCGCAAAGGAAAAAAAGGTCTCATTTGCGATTCAGTCGAGTCAAAATAATCGAGTCAGGTGATGGAGTGGAAAAATCAAACCGTTTGACGTTATCGTGAACAGCGAGGTCCTTAATAAGACACTGCGCCTGAAACTTAATCTTCTGTGAACAAAATCGTCGACACAAAACTTTGCCAAGTGGCGAAACGTCGTTCCTGGTCAAGTGCAACTTTCTATCCCCTCTCTTTATCTTTACAAACGTTTTAATTTTCGCCTCCAGGTCCGAATCGGAAAGATTGACTTTTTCTTCGTCTCCCAACCCGACAGCCTTTAAATCACTTGTCAAAACGGTCATCGAGGGTTCTCCGGTTATTTTCAATTCTGAAACGCCCTCGTTGACAGTTTCGATTTCTCCCTTGGATTCTGTTTTCAAAGCCGCTCGAAGTTCCAGCAATTTGTCACTGAAACTGTTGTTTGGCTTGGAAAATTTTCCGCCTAATTTTGGTATATGGAATTTAGAAGTTGCCGGTTTCGAAGAACCCTGGAGGTGATTAGCCGTTAGATCAGAAAGACTATTGAAAGTGGGGGAAGGTTTTTTTGTCGCGTTTTGGAGATGATGTTTCGTCAGCTCAGATAAACTGTTAAATGATGGTTTTGGTTCGGTTTGCAATTCTGAGGATGTCGAAAGTTTTGGTATTTTGAATGACAATTTTTTCATAGTTGATTCGGAAAAACCTTACCTTACGAGGTGGACAGGAACATGAAACAAAAGAAAAATTACATCAATTAGAATACTGTTTTTCGAGAAGTCTGAAATGTATTTTACGAGGAAAATCATGTACCTGTTGATGTTGCTGATTGTTCGGAAGACGTCTTGGACAGTTCTAAAAAAAAGACAAGTTTATCAAAAGAGTTATAATTTTGCGAAATTCACACAAATTTGAGTCAGTTTATATACCATCGTTTCCAGAATCATTGAGTATTTCATCTAAAACAGCTTCGCTGTTAAAATTTGAGTCGATGATTTTCTTCACTAGAACATTATCGGAAATGGTTTCTTTTCCAATAATGTTCCTAATAGACTCAATACAGGACATAAGTTTAGCTGTTTCGAGTTCGGGAAGTTCTGGTTTCTTAATTGTTGAAGCTTCTCCATCTTCATTGACGGATAAGAAGGACGATTTGTTTCGGTCATAAATAAACTGTTCAGCTGCAAAAAATAAAATGTTTGTGATATATCAATCATTGAGCGTGAAGTAATAAAATACCAGCAAGCAATACAATGTAAAAAGTTATTCAAAGAGTGAGCCAAATTGCATAATTAATGAAATGTGAACAATTAACAAAAAGTAAACAAAGTTACATAAATAACGTTCTAAATCAATGTGTTTCAAAGTTTAATCTTATCTTGTTTTTGTAATTGCGAGGTTATAAGTAGGAGCAACGTTTGTAAACAATAAAGATACACTTATCCTTAATTGGTTTAAGACAAACGAGATTTTACTTACCACCTGGGGAGATACAATAATCATCCTCGACAGAGTGACCGTAAACGTCATCATAACCGTCATACTCTAAAAAAAGAAGATAAAATTGATCATAAAATAAATTTTTAAAGAGAATTTTCATATTTTTTGATGATTCAAGATCGACGAGACATCAACTAGTTGCACTTACATGAACAAAAAGTGCAAGCAAAAAATCTCTTGTACTCTCTTGCAAAAAATAGTGTAACGTGTTAAATAAGGATTCAGAGCTGCATGACGAGTTTGGAAGTATTGGAAGATAAAAAAAAGATTGTCTATCTCTTGATAATGAAACAATTAAGTGAGATGATGTTTTGCAACCAGTTGTCTCAACGCGAAGTACGTCGTTTTCTTTAAAAACTGGATACGTTTAAAAGGTATGTAAAAACTGAATCGTTTAAATTATTTTACTTTCAAAATATTGTTAAATGTAAACTAACGAGACTGGTAAAAATGGCAAAGTTGATATGAATAATGCAACGAGGATTGTTCACCAAGTATAGGATAACCTCAAAAACTTACCGTCCGAGTATTTCATGCACCTTATATCTCGGTGACGCGACATTTTTTAAGCGATAGAATTGCAATTTACTTGCTTGATGTTTAGTGTTGAATTTTCAACTTTGGTCAAACGTTTGTACGTTCGAACATTTTACAATTGGCAGAAAAAAATGTCAATTCGTGACAATTCGAGACTATGGTTTTACTACGCACGGATCACAATCACAAATTTAGCAGGAACAAGCAGCCATGTAGCCACGAACAAATTCTCGATGCATTGACATTAGCGGATCTGGCGGGAAATTTGAAATTTGCAATCCCTTTAAATTACAAAACGAAATCACCTTTATTAGCAAGGTTCAAACTTACAAGCAAATTTAAACTTTCAAACTATTTGTTAACAAACAATTCAGTTTTTTATTCATAAAAAATGTATTTATATGGTAGTAAAAATAAAACTAACATGAAAAAAATTATCACGAAAAAAAGGAATACAGATTTGTTTTTTTTTTTTTTTTTTCAATTAAAAACCCCGCGCAAAATGATAGCAAGTTGAATAGCTAACGAGTGTAATTCAGGAAATGACCTGGATGACCCCGAATACATAGCGAGCAACAGGAAATATGGCCGCGGAGTTTGTCGTTGATCAGGAGACAGGTGAGAGATTGATTTTTTTGCCAAACAACGCAGAAACAGGCGAACCAGAGGCTCAATTAGTTCGCAGAAAAGTGCCCTTTCAGGTACCCCATAAATAACAAAAAATTTTATCGAATAAAGAGCAAACAAACATGCGAAAAAATTCCATCATGCTCACTTTTCTTTCATTTTCAGATCCCAAAAAGCTTTCAGAAAGACATCAATTTGAAGAAGAAAAAAGTTCAACTATCCCAGCCTGTGCCGGAAGGAACTGTTTTCGGCGAGACCAACCCCATCTTCCTGTTTTTAGCGGCCATCATTTATTTCAGGTGGTTTGTCGTATGCCTTTGTGTTTTCGAGGTAAGTAAAAAAAACAACAAAACAAAACTTGTCTCCCAATTTCGTTTAATATTCTAAAAACACTCCAACATCAGTAATAGAACTTTGAATAATTTTAAAATTTACAATAATTTTTCATTACAAAAATAATTCTAAACATCCTGTTTAAAACACGGTTTAAAACTAATCAAACGAACATCTAATGGATGTCAAAAATAAATTAACATTCTTTCTATTCCATTTTATCTTTCAGGCACTTTTTCACGTCTGGGCCCACCGAAAGAACAAAAGTTTAAAAGACGCGAGAGTCTACTACAGATCGCCGTTTCATTCAATCTCTTCCGAATACTGTGCGATTTGTCAGAACGAAATCCGGATGAATCGGATCGACAAAATGCAGCAGGCGAGGATGCACCGGTTTCTCCGGCAGTGTAGCTACATGAAACGAGTAGTCACTTAGTAACTCTTCACGATTTCAAAATCCCATCGTCACAAGTTCATCACTGTATTCCTAACACCTCCTTTGTCGCGAGCTGGCACAGACAGTTGAAATCAACGTCGAGATGAGACCTCCAGTACCGACACCTGAACCAGACACTCGCAGGATAATTCGGGCTTTGGATACCATAGAAAATTCGCGCTATCGCTCGGCCTGTAAAGTTTGTCTCGCGATAGGTACTCCTAAGCCCTCTTATGTCTCTCCGAATTGACGCCTCCTTGTGTGCTGATAGCTGTAAAATCAAAAACCAAAATTAGGTCTCAAATTATGAATACATTTGAAAGAAAAAAATTAAGAACAAAACAATAAATTACTTTTTCGTGATAAGGAGCATCAAGTATCTCAGCATCCTCGACAAAATATTTGCGTATCTCCTGTTTGAAGAGTTCAGATTTGAGGCCGACCTCGTCGTTCATTTCTGAAGTTTCCTCTACAGTGGGAAAGCTAAATTGGCGAACAGTATCACAAATGGCATTCAGCTGCGCCAACCGAGACGTTTCTTGCGATTTGCATCGTTGATACAGCGTGTTCAAAGCCTCGTCCAGTTCGGCGTCGGATAAATCACCAGGTGCGCGGATCCGAAGACCAAGGTCCTTGAAACGTACTGTCAACTGGACCTTTTTGTTACACCATTTACTGTAACAAAAAAAACATGAGCCGTTGGTTCTTCTCATCAAAGGATTATCATTTAGAATAAAATGAATGAATTTTAGAAGAAAATTTGTCTAAATTTAATTTAGTTACCTGTGAGCCATTCAAGACCCTTCAAATGACTTTTCACTATTCCACTGTCCCAGCCGATATTTGAAGCGATTTCAATCACGTTGAATTCTATCATGGAATCGGTTTCTGAGTAAGTACCATTTTTTATTCCAGCAGCTATGGCCATAGCCAGAGGCGGAGACTGAAAAATTAGTTTAAAATCAATTAATGTTTGAAGTTTAATTGAAAATTGAAAGAAAACTTTTTTTCTTTTATACATACATGTTGAGCAGCCAATTTCAAAGGTCTGGACCCACCATAGGTACCAACTGTAGCAGTAACGTAGGCATTAGACAAAACAGTAACATAATTTTTCGGGTGCAACTCGAGGTAACAAAGAAGAGTGGAAATGATTTCTTCGTTAGTATCCAGAGCTTCAACCGTGTCGTTCAATGGCAGAGCGACCTCGTGACCAGCACATCTTTGACCGCAACTTTTTTGCAATGCAGTGATACAGGAACAGGGAACGAACAGCCTGTCTAAAAGTTTGCGAATTGTTTCCCGTTCCACTGAGTTTGCAAAGATGTGACGTCGCAGTTCAATTTTATCAGCTTGTGGCTATAAAAAACATACAAAATTGATCAGTAAAAAAGTCACAAGTTTGAACGTAGTTATAATTAATTGAAAACGAACATCTGAACTCAAGAACAGATGACATTGAGCAGGTAAACCATCTCTGCCAGCGCGCCCGATTTCCTGGACATAGTTTTCGAAATTTGACGGCATATTGTAGTGAATAACACAGCGGATGTCTGGCTTGTCAATACCCATTCCGAAAGCCACTGTCGCTACAATAATTCTTGTATCACCTAAGGTGAATGCTTTTTGAACCATTTTTCGTTGGCTAGCTGAAAACCCAGCATGGTACGCTTCAACTATTGGTGAAATTTTTTTCGGTGCACCTTTCCTTGGCTCGGGTCTTGGTTCGTTCTATAAAAACAACGCAGAAAGTGAAAAAAACCATCATAAACAGCCGCACAATAATTGTTGATTCAAGAGTTATGATAATTTTTACCTGAAAAACTGTTCTGATAAACGAAGCTATTCGTACACATTCCTCTCGTCGAGTACAATAAACCAAAATCGATTGACAATTTTTCAATCTATCACTTTTCAGTAACGCAATCAGAGCCTGGTCGCGATTTTGGTCTCTTGAAATAGTAAGTTGCAGATTGTCAGGGAGAGGTCTGTCAGTGACCACTCCTGCTGTTCCATCGGGGATTCCCAGATGTTCAACGATGTTCATTGCATTTGCTTTTGTAGCAGTCGCAGTGAGACCCAAGATGACTTTGACTTTGAGCTTTTCTTTCAAAACTCGACAAAGCATGAGGTACGAGGGCCTGAAATTGTGCGACCACTGAGAGATGCAGTGAGCTTCGTCTATACAGGCAAAAGCTATTGGTGGAAGGTCACGAATCACAGCACCGAACCCGGATGTTTTTTCACCTCCAACGATCGCTTCAGGGGACACTAACAGGACGTCAATCTTGCCTTTGCGAACAGAACTGATCACCTCCTCGCGAACTTTTTCTGTTTGGTTTGTGTGCAAACAGGCGGCTTTTAAGATCGGACATACTCCTTTTACCTAAAATTTCAAAATTAGATTTAAATAAAAATATGTCGGTTTATTGTAATAATATTTTGAATGTGAAAAGTACTTGATCATCCATAAGTGACACGAGTGGAGACACAACGAGAGTGATACAGTTGTACTTCCGAGCGAACATGTATGCTGGAAGTTGGTAACACAAAGATTTTCCAGTACCAGTTGCTAAAGTAACCAAAGTAGAAACACCTGACAAGATTCGCATAATTGCTTGTTCCTGTCCGGGTCGGAAGTTTTCGTACCCGAATTGGTGCAGGGTTTCATAAACTTCTGGTGGAGTTTCTGTAAGAATAAGAAGTCGTAAAAAATTCAGCAAACCCAACAAACAGTCCAAAAAGTTTATCAAAACAGTGTACCTATGGTTGAAAGGTCTGGATTTGGAGTATACAATGGAGCAACTGCATTTCTTTCCGGAGGTAAGAGTTTTTCAATAAGTTCTGTTGGAACTTTGCAGATTTCTTTGATATTCTAAAAGTACAGAAAGTTGAAGTAACAAACTGAAGATATAAACAATGAAAAATAAAAAAAACTATGTTATATCTACCTGACTTTCTTCAGGATTTTCATTCTCCCATTCCTCCCACTCTTCCAGATCTTCTTCAGAATTTTCTCCAACAGTATTCCTCGGAGCCAATTTTGAAAATGTAGCTGCCTTAGAAATCCGGGCCATCTGAGCTGCCTCCTCCAGAGTAGGGAATTCGGACGGAATTTCAATCTCCTCAGATTCCTCGAACGGTATCAGTTTGTCTTTTTTCATATTCGGGCAATACTTAGAGAAGTGGCCAGTTTCGTTACACTTGAAGCAGTAGGTCGGATTGTTGCCTTTCTTGTCCTTGTAATCGAGAATGGCCATGTTTGCTTCACTCGAATCCAACTCTTTTTTCCTTTGTTTCCACTGGGATTTTTTGAATTTGGAGAAATTGAAATTGTTTTTCCCTCTGGCGTATACCTAAAAAATACATTTTAGATTAAGATCAAATATAAAAATTAGTTCTAAAATTAAGATCTTAGGAGGAAGATGAACCTTTTTCTTCAGATTAATCCTAACAAAGTTATCATTCAACGTTCCACTAGCGATCTTTTTGTCGATGGCCGTGTTTTCGAGGTCATTTTTAGAAACTTTGTTTGATTTCGAGTTGTTATCAGTACTTCTAAGCACTTTTGAAAAATCTTCCACAAGGCTGCCTGTGCTCATTGGATTCATTGCAAATCTTGCTACAGTGTTGACATTGTCAATATCAAACACATCAAGATCGTCGTCACGCTTGTTTTTCACTTTTTCTCCTTCTTCGTCTTCATCTTCGTTCGGTTCAGAATCCTCTTTTGTAGCCTTACTTTGTCTGGTTGTACGTTTTGTTGTTTTTGTTGTTGTCGTTGCTAGAGCAAGGTTAAAATTTTAATTTTCTATCGATTTGGGAACATAATTTGAATAAAACGACTTGGAAAACTTTCTTACCTCTTGGTTTACGAGTCGTTTTTCCTTTTTTCACAGCAGCTGGCCGACCACGTCTTTTTTTCACTGGCTCATCTTCTTCCTCTTCCTCCTCACTCTCCCATTCATACTCGTCTTTTTCTTCTACTTTTTGATTGACTCTTCTTTTCACCGCTGGTTTTTTCTGTTCTACTTTCTCTACACCTTCATTATTCTCATCTTTTTCTACTATTGCTTTGCTAGATTGAATTTTATTTACTGATGATACTTTTCCAGTTTTATTTTCCGGTTGCTTTTCAGCAACTTTTACTGTAGGAATTGGGACAGACTCGGGAACTTCAGTTTGCAATTCTTCCTGAGTTACAATTCTTTCAACATTTTCTGAATTCTCTCGCAAGACTTTCAGTAACGTTTCGTCTTTAATTTTGTCATTCAGAGGCTCGCTCTGACGTTTCGAGTGGTCGTCCAAGCAAATTCTTTTCGGCTCCGGCAAGTCCCCGTAACTAAAATGTTTTCGCAAATTTCGCACCCGTTTCATCGGACGCGTGTCTTCATCGGAATCGTAAATGAAATCTTCATCGTCCGATACATGATTTGAAGGGGTACTAAAAAAATTAAAAAAGAGAAAAATTTAATTCCAAATTCAAACCAGCTAAAAAAACTAGCAAATTATAAAAATGTTCGATATTAATTTTACCTCGCCGGTTTCAAATCTTTCGTCATAGTACTACACCGCTGGATCCAACCCTGATCCAACGTCTTAGTACAAATCTTCTGACTACTCAAAAGTTGTTCGACGCCCCTGACAATCGGTTTGCTTGTATCCTGTTCAGCAATTTTATACTTGATCGAGTCAAAAGCCTCGAAGAACTCATCAGAGATATCCTTCTCGTTCGTACTTTCATTCACTTCGTCCTTCTTCTCCTCTTTTTCACCAGGCTTTGGCAACTTACTAGTCGACAATGATTTTCTAGGATTCCTCTTGACGAAGCTCGAACTTTTGAACATCTTTTGAGACAATTGAAAAGATGGCTTTCGAGACAAACTACGTCTACCGTCTGACTCGAGTTTTTTGTTGAGCGATCGGCTCCAAACGCCACTGACGTTTTTGAACCCATCCTGATCAACTTCCATCTCGGATCTTCCGCAATGAGCATCATCGTTCAGGTTGGAAGTTTCGTTCAAGTCTACAGTTTTATTTAAATTTGAAGTTTCGTCAAGCGCATTTGTGTCAGTCAAAATGGAACCGCTTAGAATCGAATCGTTTGTAGTCTCGTCAAAGTTTGGCAGTTGTGTGTCGGCGAACGTTGAACTGTCTAGAGAACTTGAGTCGTTACCAAAGAAGGAATCGTCACCAAAAGTTATGTCTGAAAGACTGTTTTCCAACGCCTGAGTTTTCAAGTTCCAATAAACTTTGTAGGCTTGTTTGATCTTTATATCTGCCTGTTTGATATCTTTCTGAAAAAAATAATGGGAAATTTTGGTGTAAAAAAACCATTACGATAGCAATTAACAATTGAAATACAACATTGCAAATAATTGATTTGTTTCGTACATTCTTAAATCGAAAAAAATATTTTTTGTATCTGAACTGACTTTTCTTGGGGCGCTAATTAGAATCAGACCAAAATAAACAGTTTTATGAATCAACAACAATATCCTGAAAGCATTTCAAAGTTTTGCATTTAGGTTCAAGTCAGTGAGGATGTCAGAAATCGTATTCCGATTGATAACTGTATTTAAACAAAGAAAAATAACAATAGGAATTTGGCGAAATTTCTCAACTAGCAAATTTGGCTGTATCCAATCATGGAAAGTAAGTAAAACTTATTTTTCACTTTAAAAATTTTTTCATGTGCCTTCAAAGTTTTTCTTTTTTATTTTGAATTCCATTTTGAAAATGGAAATTCTATCTTTTCAAGATACTGAAAAGGAATCAGAGAAGAAAAGTTCAGGTTCGTTCAAATGCGAGATCCCAAACTGCGAGAAGGTTTTTAAAAGGAGCAACGACTTGAAGAGACACCTCCAGTCACACAGGGACGAGCGAAATTTTGTCTGCACCTATTCGGACTGCGACAAAACCTTCACCCGAAGATCAAGCCTGAACGAGCACTTGGTCAGACACACAAGCCCCAAAAAGAAGAAGGAAAAAGCGAAAAAAGTTGAGTACACCTGCAAGCACTGCAGCAAGAAGTTTAAACGATTCCATGACCTTGACAGACATGAGCGAAAACATACTGCTGAAACGCCCTTTCCATGCTATTTCCCAGGATGTAACAAAACCTTCAAACGCGAGTATAACGCTAAGTTTCATATGCAAAATCAACACGGTATACCAAGGAAGTTCGAGTGCCATGATTGCGGTAAAAAATATGGCAAGAAATTTGACCTTGCTAAACACATGCGAAAACACATGAACTGAAAGAAATATTCTGTCAATTTGTAGCATTCATTAATCTTTTATTATTTTTTAACATTTATTATTTACTTTGGACTGAATAATTGTACACTATAAAAAACTATTTTTGCCGTATAGAAATGTAAGTAAGGAACAAATCAACAAATGTAAATGAAAAAGTTTACAGTGCATAAAAGTTGAAGTCCTATTGGATGATACAGATGTACAAAATTTTATTTTTGTGAAAAAAGTTTGTTTTTTAATAATAAAACAGTACTTGATTGTCAAAATGTTGGAACCTCAAAAACAGCGGTTTTTCATTAGTAAACATAACCTGTTGCATAGTGTCGTTACCTTATTGGGTTTTCGACCGGTCGTCTTGATAAATTCGCTCTCCCACACTTTGACACGATATTTGTACTTCTGATATCTGTTATTAAAAATTGGGTCTTCCAAAAGGGCCATTGTTTGTTGATTAATTGTTATCCATCAGATCAAGAAAATTGCGGCAGGACAAGCACTCAGTTCGCGGGAGGGGAACTTGCAAAAGCGTGTGTGTCACAAGATAAACAAGGATGGTCGATCTCGCTAACCCCCCTCGCGCGCTTTTAAATAACCTTCAAAACAAACATTCATTTAAACTTTATCAACAAGAGAATTTAAAACCCATTTCGACTTTTATTAACTCTTGATTTTATTTCAGAAGAACATATTTTACACTTTTTCTACAACTCAATCAACTGAAGGTACTTAATATTTAAATTTCATCTGTCTTTGTTATGCTCGGTTACTTTTTTGATTGTTTATAAATTATTCTATCACTTTTTCCAGCTCTTTAATTGTTGTTGATATATAACAAAAACCTAACCTCAAATTCAAACCGCGCGCTTTAAGCTTGCCGGCGCACATGCGCAGTAAAAGCAAGATATAACACGAGATCGCGTCGTATACAAGACTTGCATCCTCGTGTAATATGGCGCCCAAACACTAGCCGGACGGGTTTGTCGCGTTATACTAAACAAACATTTTTGGCTAGGCTGTTCAAGTTGCAAATCCGCGAGAAGTCGTCTTGATTGTAAAGTTTCAAGGGTAGACGAGCTAGACTCGAACGGAATACGGCATGTCCGGTGAGACCGGCGTGCAGACGGCGTCCCCGAGTCCAAACGTGGCTGCGGAGGACGTGCCCGATCACCCATTAGATAGTGACACCGACACCGTCAACAACGAAACTTCTGTGCTTGAGGACGTCGCCGACGTTGACCTTGAGGTTTCCCAAGTGGACATTGAAACTAAGGAATTACCTGTCCAGGAGACCACCAGGTTAATCGAAGACGAGGAATTGTCGATGTATAACAGCGTAGCTGAGGTAAACTGTTTATTCAACTTTGACTTGAGTTTTTTTAAAGTAAAAAAGCAAATTTACCCGCCATCGAGTTCGGTACTTTAGGTTATGTTTTCATTTTTTTGTTGTCGAGTGTTTGGGTTAGTCAATTGTTTATGAGTTTCATTTGAGAAGATGTGTTTACATTTCATATGGAGTATCGTTTGTTCTCCGAATTTTACGTTTGTTTGATATGAAGTAATTTTTGTTCAAGAAAATTGAGTGTTTACAAACAAATATTTTTTTTGTTTTTATATTGAGTTTTCGGTTGAAAGAAAAACTGTATTTTTGTGGCTGAAATTGAGTTTTAATTTTTTATTTACTTTCAGGTCGAAGAGAAGATGTTGATCGATGTAACTTCACACGAGAAAAATGACAACTCCGACAAACACAGTGTCCACAGTGTCGATACAATAATAGAATCGGATGGTGAATCGATTGATCAATTCCCAGATAAAAAAATGCTAAGGAACCGCGAGTACGACGAATCTGAAGATTATTCAGATGGTAATTCTTAACTCTAAACTATTTTAAATGTTTGTACAACAACAATTTTAAATTCTATTGAAAATTAATTTTTTGTGATTGTAGATGAAGATGAAGACCGTCAATCGATGTACGATGAAGAAGAAGAGGACTCCGCAGAAGACGAAGACATGGATGAGAAAAGAGAAGAAGTATCTGACGAGTGCACATTTGTAGAAGACCTGGTATCGGATGAAGAATGCGTGGAAAGTCCCTTGGACGGTGGACGAGCATCCAGCGATGATTTCGAACGAAGAAAAAACAATATTACAAAGTCTGACATCGAAGGTAAGAAAAGCCTCTCGTGTCAGGACTTTACTGATCCAAATTTCACGACCGAGCCAAAGAAAGAGTCAGCAAAAGTAAAAGTTGATAATAATCGAGTGATAAATCCGTTAAAAAACGCGTCGAAAGTGTCCAAACCTGGGCCTAAAAGCTATAAAGTTCAGAGCAAAGTATCACAGTATATTAAAGACATCAAAAGCACAACGGCAGAAGAACAAAGAAAAAAAGAAGAAAAAAAACTCAAAGAGGCTGAACAAAATGAAAATCATGGTGAATTTTTAATTGACAAATTTTCTGATTTTCAGATTTTCTTAAAGTGATTAGTATTGCTAATTTTTATATTGTTCAGTTATAGGTAACCAACAACGTCCCATTCTGAGACCACCAGTCAAGGTCGACTCTGAAAAGCAAGCCAAGATCATACAAAAACTGCAAAATGAATTTGCGAGGGCAAATGCTGAACACGATCCAAAATATGCTGATGTCCGACCGATCAGCACTGATAAGCAAGTCGAGATAAGAGTTCCTAACCTGAACGTTTTCAATTCCGGTCTAACAATTAAGCCGCTGAATGAAGAAGAAGCGAAATCAATCTTGAGCAAAATAGATAAAGAGGAAAAAAAGGCTGTACAAAATGGATCGGTGGAGCAGCAGGACCAGATAAACTACAATGACTACATGAAACCTCAACTCTCGAGCGTATCACTAGTTCAGCAGTTAGCACAGGAGAATGCTGCGTTGAAAAAACAATTGGAGGAGTTGCGCTGGCGCGAACACGAATCCAAAAAGAAGACGTGCGACGTGGGTGTACAAACAGACTCGACCAGAACTTCGGACACTTCGACATCCATATCAGACTGGTCCGAGTTCCCGAATGTAACTTTACCCTCACTTGACCACAGCACACAGACAACCAATAATCTTTCAGATAGACTTTCAAACACGTTCCTCACCTCTTCGAGAATTCTCGAAACTTTCAATGCGATCTCCGCGCAGCTGAAAGAAGACGAGAGTTCTGAAAGTTTCGCACCAGGCTCGCGGAAGAGAAAACTTCCAGAAAAGGAAACGGACGATATGAGGTGCATGATATACAAAGAATCTGAAAATAGTGCGGAGAGAAGTTTTATGATTGAGGTACAGGATCCCTCGCAAGACGAAAAGAACATCGATATGCAAGTAAATAGAAAATGTGGACCCTATCGCATTGGAAATTTAGATATAATGATGTCGGAATTTAATGGAACGATAAATGTTTGGGGAAAAGAGGTAAATTTTCAGTCGCAAAAAATCTAATTTGACTTTGTTTTCTCGATTACAAAACTAAATTTAATTTTTCTTTTTTAGGTCAGTGAAACGAACCAAAATGCAAGTGAAACTCCAACGACACAAAACGCAGCCCTGCATCAATCTGAGAGACGTACATTGAAAGCCAGACGAAATTTGAACCCAAGAATGGTTTGTTCGACGGAGAAAAAGAAGTCGCCACCACGCGATCATAATCACTTAGGCTACCGAAACCACGCCTGTCACAGTCGGCAATTGGAGTGTGCGTCTCCGCCAAGGTATCATCATTCCCATTACAACCGGTGCAATAGCCACTCGTGTCGGAACAGCAGTTGTCACCAGCCGATGCCCGAGAAACGTCACTGTCGCTGTGAGCATTCGAGAGGGCATCAAGATGAGGCTGAACATGATTACTACGACGGTCAAGAACCGGAGACGAGTCGTGAGAGAGACTACTGCTGTCCGAACGAAGATCGAGCAACCGGCAGTGGTTCCAATGCGTGGAACAGGGTGGAAGCTATGTACAACGGCAAGGTCGATAGTGGAGTTCACAGTGACACGCTAAGCAACCAGGATGAGGAACCGGATTATTTGCAAAATTTAGGGTTCATTGAGAATAAGGTGGGACTTTTATTTTGTTTCTATTCGATATTCTTTGAGGAAATTCTGAATGAACTAGTTTTTAATTTGTCTTTAATTTGTTTTAGGCAAAGAAACGAAAATTAACAGGGAAAAACTTTCTGGGATTGCTAAAAAGCTGTGGCAGTGATTTTCGTCAATCATTTGCAAATCGCCGAAACATTCCAGGTCATAGGCCATCTACTTCTACGGCTGATTTCGTTCAAGATACGAAGTAATTATCAACTTTAAAAAGTTATCTATTCTTTGAAATATAATTCACAGATACTAATTTTGATTGTTGTCTCTTTTCAGTAGGTCTGTTTATATGCCGAGCGAAGATGATCGTCGTTTTAAGTCTGAGAAGAGTCGTGCCCGACCAAGTGCGGAGACAAAGACGGCCAGGAACCTCTACCCAGACCATCAAGGAAACTAATAAAATTTCACTTCCACCGCGCGAAAATTTTTTTACATAAATAAATCGTTGATTATTGCCCGCAAGAAATTACGCAATTTTCATTTTTTCACGTTTATCAATTCCACATGAATTTTCTATATGATGTAAGAAACAAAGATTGTGTTTATTAGGAATAAAGATTTTCTTTCTTTTTATAATATATTTGAGATGTACACAGAATTAGCGATTACAGCGACAAGAATCATAGCCTGGGTTACTGGGCGGCTGTTCAGTTGGTGCTGCAGGTTCCGCGCACTTCTCGTCGTCTGAGTCTTTTAGATAATTAATGTGCCCCTGTAACAATTTGATCCGGTTCTGCGCCTGTGTAAACGACTCGTTCAAAAAGTTCACCTGATGCTGCATCTTTTGTCGTATCTGAATGAAATTGGAAAATATATTTTTTTTCTGTTTATAAAAGAGTTTCATAACTCTGTATTTTATTATTTCGAGCAGCAAGTTAACACGCACCTCATCCCTATCTTTTTGTACCGACCGCGTGATGGCTTTGCACTGAGCCAGTTGCTGCTCCAAATCCGAAATTTGATTTTGCAAAGTTTGTCTTATAATTTCCGACCTTTCCTTCGAACGCGCCACTTGCCTCGCGGAATCTTCCCTTATCTTAAGTGTTAATTAATTATAAGTTTTTTTATCAGTACATTAAACGATTGTAATAACGAATGATCAATGGTTAATTTATTTGCCTGCTCTATCGTAGCTGTCAACTGAACTATCTCGTGCAACTTTTCTTCTACTTTTTTCTTTTGTTGTTTTAGAAGCTCTTCAGCCTCGCAAGCAGTGGCTTCAAATCTTTCCTTCTCGGTTTGTAACTCTTTCATTTCGTTGGTCATCTCGTGCATTTTTTCTTTCAAATTCTGAATTGATAACATTTTGATTTTAAAATTGTGTAAACTTTTTTGTTTATAGGATTTTATTATTATTTGTTTGTTACTTGTATTTCTAAATTTTCATTTTGCAAAACTTCCAGTTGTACGTTGGCTTCTTCGAGTTTGTCTTTAAAACAATTGACCTCGCGGTTGAGTTCAACACATTTGCGTTCAGTTGACTGTTGAATCCTTTGACTTTCTTGTAGCTTTAATTGTGTCTCCTTGAGAAGTTCTGGAAGAGGTGCCAATTCACACAACTTGTCTTGGAACTGGGTCTAAATGGATTGAACAAGTTCAATTTTAGAGTTTTAAAGTTTCACAGTTGTTAAATTTTGATAATATATTTATAACTTTTAAAAAAAACAATTCAAATTTAAAATATTTGAACCTTTATCCGGTTTATTTCTAAGGTAACATTTTCATTGATTCTTGAATTATCAGCCTCTATCAATTCCAACTGACGTTTTTGTTCTTCTACTAATTCTTGAGCCTTGAAAATTAAAAAAAAAGTAAGAAACTGACATAATCTTTGTTTTCAAAATTTCTTGTAGCATTTTTAATGTACTTGAAAGTATTTGGTTCGATATTCGTCAGTTTGTCGAATTTGATCTAGAAGATTATTCTTCAATTCCTCAATTTCCGATTGTGCTTCGCGAAATCTATGTTTTGCAACAACAAGAGCTTGTTCTTGTTCAATTATCATTTCCTTGCTTCCTGTTCGGAAAAATGAAAAAAATATTTAAAATTTCAAAACTAAAATAAAACGTTCCTGAAAAATTACCCATATCATTCTTCATTTCATTAATCTGTCTCTCCAAATTCGCAAGACAACTTTCCTGATTCCTTTTGCAGTTTTCAGATTCTTTTAGATCGTATTTTAATTTCTCAACATCAGTACGCAGACACGAAACTTCACAAATTTTGTTCTTGTAATCTTCTTGCAGCCGGAAATACTTTTCTCGCAGGTCTCGCAGTTGTTGCGCTGTATTTTCTCCACTCGTTCCTCCCTACAAATAGATTTGAAACATTTTCATTTCAAAAATTTTTCTCTAATTTCAAATACCTTAGGTTGACAAGCTGGCCCTTTGCGAGGCTCGTAGGTTTTGCAAGGGACGTTCATAGATGACTTTTGTTTCGGCAAAGCCGGTACAGGATCGCAAGGGTTCATGCACTGTAAAAGTTTTCGCTGTTGCAGTAACTGCATCTTTTCGTGTTGCATGTTACATAATTCCAGTTGCAATTTACGGATCTCTTGTTCTTTGAATCTTGAATTTTGTTCCTAAATTAATAAAGAATTTTATTTGAAAAAAATGATTGTAATTAAATTTTAAATAATTAATATCAAAATCGAATCAATCTTACAACGTCTTTGGGACAAGGTGTTTTATCAACTATCTTATTTGGAGAACAGCCGCAATTATCCTCGACATTCATTTTTAGGTTTTACAGGGACTTCCGGGATGAGGTTTTTTACACTTGCCTGAAACAAATTTCGTTTAAAGTCAGTCTAACGATTGGATAAATATTGCTATGGAAAGATTATGAAAAAAGTTGAACTGAAAAAATTTTGTTTCATACATCTCATACAACAGGTCTTCTTGGGTCCAGATTGCTTTTGCTGTTGACTCGTTGAAACAGATTGGAATTGATTAGATTGTGTTGTTGAACATAACATCGCTTTCATTTCATTCTGCAATTGCGCGATTTTCCTCTCCAGATCGCAAACTATGTTTCGGTTATTTGCTAAAGCGTCGGCAACTGTGGGCGTTCTGTCCACGCAAAAGTCAAAAAATCAGAAAAAGCTGTGACAACATTGGTCGATTTCATTAAAAAAAAGTACACGTCAAAATGTCAGATTCAATTTAGAAGCAACTAAAAATCGTTTGGTTAAATGGTTATTTAACTGTCATCAATGTAGTAACCATGACAACAGAAAATTATTTTCAAATTTTTTATTAAAAGCAATGCTAGATTAACCCTTGAAAGTTAGTCCTTCGAAAATTCGAATTTTAATTAACTTTGATTTTAATTTCAACATAGATGCAACACATAGTTTTCAGACAAAAATGTATTTTAGCTTCCGAGGGTTAATATTTGAAAATTCAATAACGAAAATTTGCATTCTACTTACTTTTTTTGCAAAGAGCTTTAATATTTTAAGTGTAAGTTAGAATAATTTTCGGTATCCCATCATCTGCTTTTCCACAAATGATAACATTAGGTTTTCTATAAAACAGGAAAATGAACAGAAACTGTAAATTGATTCTCACGGTATCAAATTAAAATATTAACATTTAAAAAAATCTCGGAAGCTAAATTCTTTTTTGTCCTTGAAGAAAGAAAATTTCCTAAACCCTATCAAACATAATCTATGTATAAAAAGATGGTACCTGTTATCTCCTCCACAGGGCGGTTTTTCATTGCACCCACCAGCAGGCTGCAACAAAAAAAACACCCAGTATTAAATTCAATACTAACCATCTTTTCTATAAATATCAAACAATTAAAAAAAAAACAAAATAAAACCCAAAACGCAATATTAACATTATCATTTTATCAAAACTAAAAATTCGCACTTGTAATTCTGCTCGCATATCTACAACTTGTCGTCCCAAGTTCATGAGTCTGTTATTCGAAGTTTCTATCTGTTGCAAAGCGTTATCTGACTGCGACATGGGTTGTCCTGCAAACAATTGAAAAATAAACATAGTTTTTATAAATATTTCCCTGATGATTGTCTAATCCTCTTTTTCATTGTCATTACCACATCTTGGTTTTTCTGGACACGGTCTCCCTGAACTAACAGGTCCAAGAGGCATAGACCGGTTCATTCTAGACCCATGGTTTGGACACATTCCCTTTTGAGGTGCTGGTGACATCCAGCTAGAATCATTTCCAGGTTCCTGGTACCCAGGCATACTATAATCCTGTGCTCCATAATTTTGCAACGACGACTGCATGTACACCGACGAGTCAGCACAGCCTCTACCATACTGAGGCAACTGTGGTGACTGTTGACTCAACTGTCCACCACCACATCCTCTCCCAGACTGATACGATGGAGCACACGGCGATCCAGACTGGTTTCCAGGCGAACAAGGCGATCCAGACTGGTAGCCAGCTTGTGGACCACAAGGCGATCCTACCTGGAGCGTGGATTGAGCACACGGCGACCTAGACTGTTGTGCTGGTGGAGCACAAGGCGATCCAGATTGGGGAAACTGTTGTCCGAAATATTGTTGACCTCCCTGAGGAGGACCAAAACTTTGAGACTGCTGAAGATGTCCCGATGTCATACCTGGTCTGCTACTAGCTTGGATTTGAGATCGGTCAGCGGACCGTGAAAATTCATTGGCAATCGCCTGAGGTGTCATGGGAGTGCTTGATATGAGCGGAGGTTGCATGTTTACTGATGCTGATTTACAGTTATGTTTTAACGATGTCTCCAAAGCGCTTTGGAACATTATCGATGTCTCTTCGTCAGAAGGTGGTTTCTTTGGTTGTCTGCTGAACTTTGGAAGGGCTTCTTCCGAACAACTAGCACCATTTTTACCATTACCGTTGTCTTTTGAGGTGTTTGTTACAGACAGCTGCAACAGATCGTCTGGACTAGATAAGCTCTGAGTAAACCCACTGCCACGAGTTGCATTTGCAGAGATTTCGGAAAAGTCTAATTCAGCTTGTCCAAGTTGGTCGTCTTCTAGGGTTATGTGTTTTAGTAGACCAGCTTCGTGTTGGAAGTGGATTTTAATAGATCTTGGAGTTGATGTTGCTAGAGGGCCTAGACTTTTAGGCGGTGGTTTCGTGGGAGTCTCCGGAGTTTCATCCTCACCTTCGGCGCCTTCAAGCGGAGCTTCGGGTGATGCATCGGCTGCTGCGTCAGGTGCTTCTGCGCCATCGCCACCTTCAGCCTCTTCTGGCATCTCTTCTGGTACAGCATCTTCTTCACTCATGGCTCTAAAATAATATTTATTATTTTAACACTAGAAAATTCCGAAATCTGTGTGTCCCCTCGAAATGCCAAATGTCAAAACTTGAACAAAGAAATAAAGTAACACAAAATTAAAAAAACTCTAAACATAAATAAGAATTTATAAATTATTAAAATCAATACTTTTCAAGTCTTACTGTTGTCTTACTAATCTTTTGTCACTTGGCATTTCTAGGGGGCCAAGATATGAGTGGCCAAACTGAAAATAATTTGAATGTAAGTTAAATAGGATAATGTTAATAGAGCTAGTTAGTAAAAAGTCAAAAAAGTGCAGTCAAATGAAAAATTCAACTGTGGTAATAAAATGAGACTTTAATTGGTACAAAAAAGTGTCATCGGCATTTTTAGATATTGATGTTATTTGTTCTTTTTTAAATGAAATTCAATTTACCTTTTTGGTTTATTGACTCAGACGAACGATTTCTTCAAATACTTTTATTAATTTTTGTTTTGGAAAATATGCACTGGAAAATTTATGTTTTTGTTGGGCCAAAAAAAATGGTAGTAGACTGTTTTACTTCAGAATTTTGACATCAATGATTGTGGTTATAATCGTAAAACAAAAGAAGTATGTTTTTTTTTGGAGAAGTAATTTTAAATAAGTAATCTTTTATTTCCCTCCTCAAATTTTATTCATTTGTCATTTTTATTTACAGGAAAACGATGCTATTGCAAGAGTTGCTGTAGTCAGTCTAAACAATTTTAAACCTCCATTCATCATCTTAAGTAAAATGTCTTAAGCTCTAGAATAAACTTATGATTCAAAGTTGTATCACATCACACTATATAAATAATCAAATAAATAAATATAGGATTTAAAATGCAGTGGCCATTTTATTTCTAGACCGATCGTTAAAATTTCAATCGCTGATGATTCCAAGATTTTGTTGATTTAAATCTGGTCGATCTGCCAAGTAGTGACTGACGTTGGTCTTGCGGGCGGATTTTCTCTGAGTTGAGTTAAAAACTTGTGTATACTGTCGTAGTATCCTGGCTGTCTCCATGTTTCATTGTGTGTGCCACCTGGTATCCCAACCAGTTGTTTATGTGAGCTTTTGCAGTTGTTAAACAAGTCTGTCATCATTCGTGGTGGCACCAACGTATCGGCAAGTCCAGATATGAACAACGTTGGAACTGTGATGAATCGTACTTTAGAAAGCGAGAGATACTGCAAAAAAATGAAGGAAAATTATAATTTACAAGATTCAACTGATTATGCCATAATTTATTCTTATAAAAATTTACCTTATTTTTATAACAAATAAGAGGCAGATAGGAGAGCAATTTTGATTTGATAAGGACGGCGGCCATCTCAGGTATATCAGTAAATGTGTTCTCCACAATAAGGCACCAAATCTTTTGTGCCACGTCGAGTTTTGTGGCCAGATCAATTGCTACAGCGCCACCTGAAAAAATCCAATTAACATAAATTGCATTTGTTGAAACTATTGAATTTTATATTTTGTTTTTGAAAGTTAAACCAATACCTAAAGATCTACCAAAAACAATGATCTCATCAGTATTGACATCAGAGCGAGACATCAAATAATCGATGCCTGCCTGAGCGTCCATATAGAGTCCTTCCTCAGACGGCGAACCTTGAGAGAATCCATACCCTCTGTATTCTAACATTAAAATATTGCATTGAATTTTATAGTACAGACCGACGACGTTGTGTAATCTAAAACAAAAAACCAATTCTGATTTGATCGATCCAACAAAAATATATTTGGCAATATGAATTAATCGGAACCTGTGTCCTATATTTCCTGCATTGCCATGAAGGTACAATAACGTAGGAGCTTTTTTTCCTTTGCTTTCAGCCTGAGAAATAAAAAAGGCGTGCAGCATCGTACCATCGACAGATTTGATGTACACATTTTGATACGGTAAACTGAATTTTGATGGTGCTGGCACATATACCCTTGCATGCGTTGGAGATTCTGGATTGTATAAGAATTTATCCTCCGTTCGATAAATTATTCCTGAAAAAGAAAATTTGCCATTTCACTTATTGTTATTTCTATCTTTTCTCTGATTTTCATTCTTGTTTCATGTATATTTGCACTGTTTCTACTGTTTACATCTCTAATTTTGTATTATGTTATACTGTTCATATACATACATGTTTTATCTCTGTAAAGTAAACTAGACAGTAATATATACTTTTTTGTTTTGATTCATACTTCTTTACTTGTTGGTTTGATTAATTTTACTGTTGACCTTTATTATTTTATAATTATACATACCTGTCACAGTGAAGCATAACAACATGAATGCCAAAAAACCTCCATAGAACCAATACAGGAGGAAACATATGAAGAGGTAAATTCCAGAAAGTGCCCAACACTTCATCAGGGCATGGCCCAGCAGCTTCACAGGACGACTGCGAGCCACAAATTTGCGAAAGGACATTCTGTGTGCAGTTAGTGCGTCAGGTGCATGTTTACAATACCGTAACCTCTTGACGGTCTATTTGCACTTGTTCAATCACCATCGCAGGCTGATTGTAGTGAGACATTTTTGGAAGATTAGCACGCAGCTACAATGTCGAATGCTTATTTTCGACATTTTCGCAATTAACGCAGCGGAGGTGCGATAATCATTTTAACCCTTACGTATTTAACCCTGACAGACGATTGTTGCACCCTCTACTGATTACGTTCAGACAAGAAATTGAATTTTATGCCTGCCAACATTGCAGTATTATATTACTGCTGGTAAATTCGAGGGATTTTGACACATTGCATGGATGTGTTTAGTTGTTAAAAACACATCGAACTGAACGTGACCGTTGAACCTCAAAAGCGAATTTTGATCGCGATCGTCTAATTAATTAAACAAACGACAAGATAAGACGTTACACAACAATGATTATTAAACCAATCAAAGTCCGACGAACTGACAATTAGACAAATAACATATTATTTGCCTAAAATCGAAACAAACAAAAACAACAATCAAAAATCGCCGAATAACAATCGTCCAATTGTTATGATCATTACAAGAAATTTACAAAACTTGAACAATTTGGTTTTGTGTTGCGGTTTGCTACTGTCTCTTATCTTTCTGATCCAAGTGAAGCAGATCTATGACAACAGACAGAAGTACAATAGGTTTTTGGGTTACAAGCAATTCGTAAGTTTTATTTTTATCGCATGAATCTTCGCCTAAACTTATCTTATGTTTTCTTTGTCTTAAACCAACAAAACATGACAAATTAATTATCATAAACGTCATTGTTTTTGTTGTGAAAAATTGAATAATTAAACTGACAAATAAAGTAGTTGCCAAAAGATAAACAAATAATTGTTCATTCTTTCAGATGAGCGAAATTTCAGCGGAGATTGTCGCTGTTGATTCAGCTGTCAACAAGTCATCTGCCTACGTGAGGCAATTGAACGAGGCTTTGTCCAAGCAGCCTAGCAGCAAAGTTCATAAAAACACAAGCGTGCCTCGAATAGCATTCCCAACATGATTCACGTGAGTTGGGAAAAAATATTCCATACGATCTGATATCATGTTATCAACAAAACTCATCAACTGATGCACGGGTGTGGAAACAAAATTCATACACAATCTTATAAAAAGAACACAATATTTATTACAAAACCTTAAAATTAATTTTACAACTAAGAATGTAAACAAGTCTTTATTTTAATTGTATTTTTTTGTGAATGAAAAACATAATTGATTTATTCCTGTAGATTGTACAAGGGCATGCAGGTTTGAACAGTTTTGTTATTCTTTTTGTAAGTCTCATAGACGCCATTGGGAGCACACAACCAAGGATCTTCGGTCTGTAATTGCCAGTCGAACAACTGTTTTCGCAACTCGTCGAATAAGCCCTGGCGAAATGAAATTATTGCGCATTATAAAACATCCTTGCAAGTCGCTAGGAAACACATCACAAAGTCTAATTTCTATTTACCTGCGACGATGATTTGTAGGCCAAATTAGTGAGCTCCTCTGGGTCGTATTTCAAGTCGTACAATTCCCACTCGTCTCTGTAGTAATACTGCTTGAGTGTCTTGTACCATCTCAAAGGCTCACCGAGTTTCGTTCGGCTTAAAATATCCTTAAAGAAAATTTATTATTTTTTTAAGTTGTTTTTTCTTGCCTAATGTATTATTGATATTGGTTTTAATAAGCTGTTCACTGACTTGGAACGTTTGCGAAATGTAGAAGTCTTGGTCGATTGGGAAAGGCATCTTGTAATTTAAATTGTGGATGAGTTTGTATCTTTTTGTTCGGATTGCTCTCATTGGATAATACATGGTGACTTCATGATGAGTCTGACTTGCGTATACTGCTGTCTTATTATTTTCCTTTGGTTCTGCAAAATATGAAATTCAAATGAAGACACATATCGAAATGCAAGTTTTTAAAAATCGATTGGTTTAATACTTATCAAACAGTTTTATTAAAAATTTTGAATTGTTTGAGTTTGAAAATTGTAGGACAAACCTGAAACAAGAAGAGGAAGAAGCGATTTGCCAGTGTATTGATACCGGCTGTTATCTAAAGTAACGTTGAACCAATCCAAAATAGTTGGCATGATGTCCAAGAAGGAAGTCATGCTGTATGTCACTTGATTTCTTCTCTCCTTGTGGTACGGAGACATCATCAGCATGGGTTCGGCCATTCCTATACAAAAAAAAACGTTCCAACGGTTACAACAATGCCAAATAAGAACATTTATAACATTCAACTTTCACAGTTAATTTTCTGCGAATTTTTTTGTATCGTCAGACCTGGATCGTAGAGATTAGTTCGACCACTGGGGAAAGGTATCCCGTTGTCAGAAGTGTAAATCACTAGGGTATCGTCGAGGAAACCTGCATTTTTGAGCTCTCTCAACACTAATCCAATTCCTAGAAAACAAATTATGTTTTTAATGGCTTATAATAATTGATGGGAAAAACAAGATGAATCATGAATTTATTATTTATCTTCTCACCTTGATCCAGTCGGGACAAGGTTGTATATTGAGCCGCAATATCACGCCTGGATGCCTCTGAGTCTTGCACGAAATAGGGAAGTTGCACTTGCTCCCACTGGTACCAAATTGGCTTCCAGTCTGGGATCAAACCGTTTCCTGGATTTCCGTTTCCGAATTTCTCACAAAACGCACCAAACTCTGGATGACTGTGAAGACAACGGTGCGGGTCGTGGAAGGATACCATCAAAAAGAACGGCCTTAAAAAAAAGTTTAAACGAAATTTTAATTTTCCAATCTCGTTTCTTAGATTCAAAATTTTTATTTCAATATTATTCAACTTACTGAGATTTGTTTTGGCTTAAAAATTCTCGAACCAGAAGTTTAATAAGGGTAATATTTCTGCCGACTTGTATAATTGGATAGTCTTCCTCAGTTTTGGAATAATCAAACTTGAAAACATTTTCCGGTCCGATATTTTTTTTCCCAATGAGGCCTGAAAGATTGAATTAAAAATGTAAAAAATCGAATTCCATTGTTTGCTGATTTGAAAAATACAGGTCATTAGTCTGATGAACGTCAAAGTTCAAATCTAAATGGGGCGAAAAATGTTGTAATCTCACCGGTTCGAATGTTATTTTGCCTAAGAATCGTAGACACACTTGGGACCTTATCGAATGAGTTGAAATGATGCACGCTGTGGTGAAGACCGTACATTCCATTTTGATGGGAAGGCAAACCGGTTAATATGGAGGCGCGACTGTAAGCAGATCATCATCAATATGCGCTCTCAATTGAAATGTATGAATAAAAAAACGATGAAATGAAATAGACAAAAAAAGATCATTTCTTTTTGCATACCTAGGTGAGCAACTGCTGGCTGACGTGTAGGCGTTGTTGAAAATCAGACTGTTCTTTGCTAAATTGTCGAGATTATCCATCTGACATATTCGGTTCCTGTAATTTCGCATCTCGAAACCCGCATCGTCAGCTAAAAATAAACAGTACAAATCCAAAATTACAAAATTCGAATACAAAAAAATTCAAATTCCTAATCTAGAATGCAGAATTTTGAATGTGCCTCAAAGTAATGTTATCGTTTTATTTTGCAGGTATCAAAAATTTGATTGTTCAGATTTGGCGCCGAAATTCGGCGCGAAAATTCAAACTTACCAAGAAGGAGGAGGACATTCCTGGGCTTTTCCGCCGCTTGAGTTGAACAGATGAAAATTAAAGCGAAGATCCAGCCCGAAAGGACTGTCTGAGCGGGAGAGCGCATCTTCGAAGCTACTACTGCGGCGTTCGCGAAACGTTTGAACGCCGGCTCGGGATCATCGAGTAGTCTTAGACGGGTCACTCTTATATTACGTCACGAGCGGTTGAGTTCAACGAACACCAGATAAGAGTTTGGTGTCTTCTGGTCTTATCTGGGACGGATAATCGCAGCTGAGTTTCGAATATTGATTTTCGAGACTTATTTGCGGCTTTGAATAGAACCTATCTTTCCCGCGGCTGGTAAGGCAACGTCACCAAACAAACCTGCTCAAATACAAGACAAGCTGCAAAAGTTTAGTTTTTAGTGACACCTTGATCGGAATTTTTCATCGTTCTTTGTTTTTTACTTAGGGTGTGTGTTTAGTTTTTGGCTTTATTATTTTCTTTTCATTTTTCTGTTTTTATTTTTATCATAAGTTTTTATGGGAGCGTAAGAAAAGTTTGAGAGTGGGGATGTGTGTTGTCAGATAGCACGTGATAGCAAATATAGCCAGTCCCATTATCGAGTTGTAAAAACTTGTTTTGTTTACGGGTTTTTGGGTAGATAAAAACTTCTTTTTGGGTTTGTTTTCTGACAAGTTTTGACGTTTTCTAATCAACTCCATTTTATATTCAGACATTTAATTATAACTCAGCGAAGTTCAATCAAACTTTAATCAGAGCGATTAATTAGAAAGTACAGTTACTTATTTACTTAAAAGTTCATAATACTGTTGAGCAATTAAAACAATTTCCTTTCAATATATTTATGAAAAGTGTAAAAATTTGTTAATAATCAAAACTGTCTTTTCCTATTTAGGTGTGTCTGAGCAGGCAAACAAAAATCAGCCATGTCTTCAAACGAAATCTGCCTCTTCGACCTTGACGGAACATTAACTTACCCAAGACAGGTAATTAAAATTAAATTGTTAGTACAAAATGTTAAAAATTCTGGGAAGAATCATACAACATTAAGTTGTTCTTTACAGCCCATTGAATTATCGATGGAAAAATTCTTAACCGAAGAGGCGAGGAAGGAATTTGACCTTGCAATCATCAGCGGCTCGGATATCAGCAAAATCAAAGAACAGCTGGGGAACGAGAACATTTTTGAAAAGTACGATTACATCTTTGCAGAAAATGGACTGGTGGCTTTTAAAAATAGCAAACGATTGCCAGCAGATGTGAGATCACTTGCATTAGAATGAAAACAAAAGGTTGAAAGATTGTGAGTTGGATCTAAAAACGTGAATCTCTTTTGCAGAGCATTCAAAAATATTTAGGCGAGGAATCGTTGCAAGAGTTCATCAACTTTTGTTTGCGCTACCTTTCTGATTTGCAACTGCCTTTTAAGCGCGGCACATTTATTGAATTCCGAACTGGTATGATCAATGTGTCACCTGTTGGACGTAACTGCTCTCGCGAGGAACGCGATCAATTTGAGGAGTATGACAAAGAGCATCACATTCGAGCTAAGTTCATCGAGGCCTTGAAAAAAGAGTTTCGGGATTTGGCATTGACTTACAGCATAGGTAATTTAATTAAAAAACAAACAAACATTACAAAAATAAAAATACTAGTTCGTTTTAGGTTTTTGAGGTAATGAAATTTTTTTCTTTTTAGGCGGTCAAATATCTTTTGACGTATTTCCAAACGGATGGGACAAAACGTACTGTTTGAGGCACATCCAGGGTTATAATGAGATCCACTTTTTTGGCGACAAAACTAAAGAAGGTGGGAACGATTATGAGATTTATGAAAGTGACCTGACGATCGGCCACCGAGTCAATAATCCACTAGACACTGTCAATGAACTTAAAATTCTGATAGCTAAGAAAAATGAAAAAAGACGCAAAGAACAAGCGATGTAATAAACTTGTTATCTGTCGTTTCTTTGAGTATTAATGAACTAGATGAATTTACAGTATTGATTGAAAAGTTTTTAGAATCGTGCTTCTTTTAGGGACCTAAAATAAATGAAATTGAAATATCAACTTTTTTCAAAGTTTTTTGTCATTCCTTAAGTTAAATCTATTATCACACATTTTTTTTAGTTCTTAGTTTATTCTCGTTTGATTTAAACGTTTTGTTGGAGATAATTGATTATTAATGAACTTGATGAATAATTTATAAGGTTCTTTTTCTGCAAATTGGCAAACAATCTGATTCGAAGATTTCAGCTGATCAGTGTGACAGTTGTAAAAAATATCAATTTATTCATAATCAAAAATAATGGAGGTATATACTCATACATTACTGATACGTTATTAATTTTTAACAACGCACTTACAGTTAGTTGCAACAATGTAACATCTATTTTTAAACAATTTTTTCACTTCAACAAGCGAATAACAATTTTCATTTGCACAATTACAAACTGAATTGTCAGACTTTATCATAACAACAAACGTTGAATTAAAAATCTATTCTCTCATTTGTAGTACACTGAAATTATATTTTGTACTAATGAGAATTGAGTTTATAACCATTGCAATTTTTTTAAAAAAGACGTCGGTTGCAAAATTCATAAAAACATTCCTTGTTCAAATACAACTTAACGTTAATACACATCTCAAAAAGGTAATAAAAAGTAGATTAAGAAAAAAACTTAACAATAAAAATTCTGTTAAAAATATCTTTGACTTTTAAAATTTAACAACCCTTGTAAACGGGTGCGCGTTTCGTGGCAAATGCCGTTAGACCCTCCATCCTATCCTGAGTGTGGATGACCTTGGAATAACAAGTCTTTTCAATCTCCAGTCCTTCATCGATGGGCACTTCGTATCCATTTGATATCGCAGTTTTAGCAGCTCTGCAAAAAATAATAACAATTTAAGTAGCATTAACACCAATCCGCTTAGGTGATAATTATTCATTTATCATTAAAATCACATCTGCATAAAGATGTTATTTCTTTCGATTGTGGTTGTCTAATAATTGTAAATTCAAGAAAAAAACTACTGCAGTAAAAAAATTGTGATAACTAACAGCTGTCATACTAAAAAACACTATTATCCACAAATCGTGCCTATCTTGGTCAGAAAATCAATTTTCTTGAGGAAACTTTCCTGTATTGAAAATGTATCTCATTAGCTTTCGTGACACCGCTCATTAATTTCTCTGTTTTTCTTGCTATTTTGAACTTGATTGCATAATAATAGCATAAACATGTTAGTAAACAAATCGGTTCATTTTTTAAACTTTCGAGTGTTAATATATCAAACTTGTATTGAGTAAGTATAAAGAATGCGTAAAATCTTGGTAAAATCATTAAAACGATATAGTTTCTGATTGAACGTTAATGATATTTCGTTCATAATTTTTTGTGAACATTATTTTCACTGAGTTAAAGAATATTGTTATGCAAGACCCATTCATCTCATTTAGTTTTCGATTTGATTAATTTTTCTCTGTCAAGAACCTGATTGATTGGAAATTGATATCAGAAACAATATTTTGAATCTTAAATATTTTGTTTATAAGCCTTTTCTCATCTCAAATTATCAACCCTTTGCTATAAAATCCTTAATAATTGTCATACTTGATTCCGATTGGTCCATTGGGTAAGATTTCCCGAGCAAGAGTCAAAGCAGCTTGATAAGCAGCGTCGCCACTTTTGTTCTGAGGTACAACTTGGTTAACAAGGCCAATCTGCTGAGCCTCCTCTCCGTCAACGATTCTCGCCGTGTAAATAAGTTCTTTTGCCTTGGCAAGGCCAACTATCCTAGGCAATCTCTGAGTTCCTCCCGCGCCCGGAATTATGGCCAAACGTGTCTCGACAAGTCCGAGTTTGGCATCAGAAGAAGCTGTTCTCATATCACAAGCCAGCGCCAGCTCCAAACCACCACCCAGCGCTGGACCATCAATTGCAGAAATCACTGGCGAAGGAAGTTTTTCCACGCTGCTCATAAGCGATCTGAGAGTACTCACAAATGGTCCCACTTCCGCTTCAGGAATCGTCAGACGTTCGCGCAAATCTCCACCTGCGCTGAAGATTTTTGGCACCAGACTTCGAATGATGAGGACTCGAAGTTTGGAGTTTTCGCGAAGGTGGGCAATTGCCTCGTAAAATTGGGCAGCGAAAATTTTACCAAAGGCGTTGCGACTTTCGGGTCGGTTCATTCCCAATACGGCTATGCCGTTGTCTTTTCCGTCGAGGTAGTTTATGATGATGTCTTTGGGCTCGTCCTTGGGACTTGGCATCGGATTTGTTGAGAGCGAGCGCAGCGACACTTTTGCGACGTTGCGGTAGGACGCGTTAAAACGCAATAGAAGACCCATTACTTCTTTTGTCATTGCCATTTTCAATTAATTTTTATCCTAAAAATTAAAAAAACAATGGGTTTGTTTATTGAATTGTTAAAGCTCGCTTTTTTAATTAAGTTTTTGTTTATCATGAAATTTTTTTACTTGTTTTCGTCTAGTTTGGGATTCTTAAAACAAAACATTGAATAAACAAAGAAAATTCTAATATTGTCTCGAACAGAAAAATTATTACTTTGCTTGTTTTCCTTTTTGTTTGTTATTTTAAGAAGAAGCTGGAACGTATGGTAAACTTATTCGTTAACAACTATTTTTAGACTTATGTATGCAAAACCGTGAATGAAATTTTTTATTATTTTTTCGCACGTCGTGACAATTATTGCTTTTGCAATTGAACTACAGTTGCATTGCATAAGAAGTAAGAGATAATTTGTTTAATGTTTAGTAATGAATGTAGAACGTTGAATAAAGAAATTTCAATTTCATGATTTCCTTTTCTAAGTGCAACAATGAGTTGTCAATTTTTTCAACTTACAAATTTAATGTTGAGTCGAAAATAGCCGAGTGCAGAATGAGCCCAAACGAAGAGTCCAAACTTCGAACCGCTGCGATTCTTGTCAATTATTATACCGATTCATTATACATTCCAACTGTGGAGACACACAAAAATAAAGCATTAAAAAAGTTTATTCCTATTTAACGGTTGATGGCCCTTCATCTTTTTTTACTTTTATTTTTCTTCTACGTTTTTTCTGCATTTAGAAAGGTTTATTGCAAAATATGTTTTCAAACTATAAAAAAACTTGAAATTCCAAACACATGTTGCAAAACAAATTTGAAGTAAAAAACTTGAAAAACTTCTCAATTTTTGATTTCCTAATAATTGTTTGTTTATTAAAGAAATTACCGTAATTTTGTAAATGTGAATTTGAAAATAACTTTATTTAAAGTAAAATACAAAGACCGAAAAATTGTTATTTTGTTTACAGTTAGAAAAAATCGAATACGTAATTGATGATTTAATCACTTCGGCGAGGAATTTGGTATGAAAACAAGCGTCGAGTAGAGGAGCGCCGAGCAAACTGCAACTTTCACAAAACGAGTTGCGGCGCCGAAAAAGCGGAGAGACGAGAGACAGACATAATAGAAAGAGAGAAAAGAAAAAAGCTGGAGTACTCACATTTCGACGAGGAGTATGAGGACGAATTGAATAGAATATAATCAACTAACATATTTGACTACTTTTTATTATCTACGCAAATAAACAATGATAAATTTGAAACGCTCCTCAGCTCGCGGAGCTGTGCGTTCGACTGCCGGCTAGTTCGCAGTTGCAACGAAAACAAACCTGCCGAAGGACGGCTTACGCACTTGTACATTACGTGTGGCAAGCCAGGCAACCTCTTTTGATACGTTAATCGATGCAGAATCAATGAAGTTTACTGCCCGGAAAGAATTAGTACATTTTGCAAAAAAACTGTTAGCTACACTTCTTGAAAAACTCTTCAAGACTTGAAAGAAGATAAACAGATTCTCAAATGAACGTATATAATGATTTGTGAAACACGTTTGAGACATTTTTTAAAAACTGTGTGCCTGTGTGTTTAGTATGTTATTGGTTTTCCGATGTGGTAAAATAATAGAAAAGAGAAAGCGATATTCCTTAGCAAAAAAAGAGAAATACAAAAGTGCGCATATAGGAGTTGAAAGAGTTGAAAGTGAGAAGATCAATAGGATCCCTCATTTCTTTCAGATTTTAGTTATTCATATTTTATAACTTTCTTTTCAGTAAAACTTTAATTACTTTGATTCAATCAAAATTTAATCGTGTTACTTTATAAATTGCAAATTCTTTGATATGCACAATATCTCTCGTATTCATAATAATTAATTCAATTATGTAATCTTTATTTTATAAGACTCAAAGAAAAGCTATCAGGAACAAGACATCTCTTAATAAAACAATAAAAAATGATAATCTGCTATTTTTTAAAGTAAACAGTTTTCTTTTAGCAGTCTGAAATGGTTTTTTTTTAGTTTATTTTTTTTTATTTTTGTTTGAAGAGCGAACATTTGTTCGATCTTAAAACAAAATGTTTGGATAAAGCGATGAAAAATAGAACCGATAATAAAAGATAACAATGAACCGCGCTGTATTTTTATCGACCATACGAGATAAGTATTCACAAATAACGATCAACGATTCTGACGCACTGCCTCAAAGTGCTGAGCTCATAGAGTGTGAGCAATGAAAAAAGAGAATGTTTTTCATTAACTATTTAAACAGCGTTGATAATGAACATAAAACCTCTTCATTTTACTTCAACCTTGAAATTGTTCTTCTGCATACAATGTTACTACCAATTTTACATAATTGTTTTCATTATCAAATTTACATTTTCAAATGAAAAAAGAAAATTTGTATTGTTATATTCTTTCAATGTTATTATATTTTTCGTTTTGTTCGAGTAGACGTTGATTTTTATTCACTTTGGCATAAAAGTTTGAAACGAGCAAAGTTCGTTCATGAAAATTGTCTTTTTTAAAAACGGAGCTGTCTTATCAGTAATCCCGATAAGCTTATTCAAAGACTCATTTATTAGGAAACAGCTTATACGTCAGATGTTGGAATTCAAAACAAATTGAAACACTTAATTAATTAAGTGATCTTTCAAACGATTGGAGACAAAAGCGCGTTCACAGATTTAGGAATTTTTATCATGGCTGACAGTATAAGAAAAGAAATTTCACTATTCCACTGTCACTAGTTTTACAGAACTACCAACCTTACAAGAGTGTAAATATTGTCACGTGTTTATCACACAGTTGTATTGTTTTTTGTAAAGTAAATCAAAGATAAATAAAAGTAATGAACGAAAAAACGAATTGTTGTAACTAATAGAAAATTTATAGTAATTTTCAGAGTTTTTATTAATGATTTTTGATTGATCACTTTTTTACGGCGAAAAATGGAACTGAAGGTAAACTAAGGTTACTTTTTACAATGGTTTTTATTAGTTTTTCAACAATAATTAACATTGGAAATCGCATCAATCATTATAATTTTAAAACAATTGTTAAACTTAAATTTCAGGCGTCTGACAGCATGGATGAAAGTGGTTCAGAGATGGAAATCGAAAATGAAGATTCGGATACCGAACTGATAACAGAATTCAATGACCAAAATAAAAAACGAAAATTAGATCATGCACCAGACGAGAAAAAGTCAAAGAAAAAGAAATCGAACAAAAAAGATGATTTGTATAAACAACCCACAGTGGAAGAACTAAATCAGCTGAGAGAAACTGAAAATCTCTTTCACTCGAATCTGTTTCGTGTACAGATCGAAGAGATTCTGGAAGAAGTTCGAGTCAAACAAAAGTATAAAGATTTGATGGACTCTTGGTTCAAAAAGTTTGTTGAAAATGTTGAATCAATTGAAGATTCAGAAGAGTTTAAGGTACTAAAAAAACATCAAATTTAATCATTTAATCATAAAGAAAAAGGCGCACTTTCTACAAATTATTAATTTCATTTTTCATTTTCAGATGAACGAAAAAGACTTTCTAGAAGAAAATATTGAAATTCCATTCAAAGAACTGTCTCAAGAGATCACAGGAACAATGAAATTTGCCCGACCTCGAACCATCAAAATTATTGGTTCATATTCAACGAACTCCATGTTGAAACCAGAAGCAACAGTTGACATAATGCTCGAAATGCCACCGACAGTGATAAAGAAATCTGACTGTGAAAACTATGTTTATTTCAAAAAACGAGCAATTTACTTAGCAATCGTCGCTGCGAAATTGGACAAGCAGCTGTTTGAAGAAGTTTCATATTTTGGTGATCTTACAAAACCAACGCTGAAGATTAAACCAAGTGGAAAACTTGGATCCAAAGTCACAATTTTAGTCCATTGTGCTGTTTATCTGACAAAGGACAAGTTCAAAAAGTGTCTGCCTGACAAATGTAATGTCAAACCTGAATGGTTTTTCAATGATGAGATTCAAGGTGAAGAAGGTAGTTTGACAAAAACAATTTCGCTTGTAAAATCAAATTTAACAACTGGAGATTAGAAATAGTAATTTTTAATTGTTGTTTTAGATTCTGAACTTACAACTCCGCATTACAACTCGATTATTTCTCACGACATGACAATGCTCGCAGCAAACGATTTCAATATTCAAAAACTCGAAGGTCTTCCTCACGTGAGAGACGCGATCATTTTGCTGAAAATTTGGTTGAAGCAAAGAGAAATGGGAAGGAACCACAAAAATTTCAATAGCCACGTGATTACTTCATATCTTTTATATTTGTTGCAAACGAAAAAGTTGAGCACACACATGAGCAGCTACCAAATTGTCAAAACTGTGTGGTTGGCTCTGAGTAAGTAAAACTGTTTATAATGAACTATTTAAAAATTCTAGTTGAAAAATTAAACTGTTATATTTTCCATTCTTTAGCTCAAAATGACTGGACAAAGGAAGGATTCAGCTTATGCGAAGACGCCGGAACCAAACAAAAAATCGCAATGTACAAAAACTATTTCCCGTGCGTTTTTCTCGACGTCACCGGCCATCACAACATTGCGTCCCACATTTCCCGCGCTGATTTCAAGTACATTCAAAACCTCGCGAACGATTCACTGGAGTGTCTAAAAGACGCGGATTTCACATCTTTTAACACATTGTTTATGCAAAAAGTTCCTTTCTATAGATCTTTTGAAATCGTTCTGTGGTAAGATTCTTTCGAATTCAAATCTTCTTTTGCCGTTTAGTTTTTTTGTACTTAAACATCTGTTTCTTTTTCTATTTCAGCATTCACAGTAAGGAGACCTGTGAAAAGTTATTCAACAGTTCGGGTAAACAAGATCAGTTGGATTTCGGAGCAGATAAGCTCAATTGCACTGCAAGTTTTGTAGCAAAAACAATCGAAGAAGGGTTCGGAAACAGAGTAGATCATTTGATGGTTCTGCCGAACAAAAATCGAGATTGGGATCTTTCAGCGAAGTTTGAATTTTCTGATAGAATTTATATCGGCTTGAATTTGAATCGAGAGCATTGTTTTAGTATTATTGAAAAAGGACCCGATGCCAAGTCCCCAGAAGTATGACAAACATAAAAAAACTACAACGTCTTTATAAAAACGTATTGACTTTGCTAAAATTTGATTCTTTTTTATAGGCAAAACAATTTCGCGACTTTTGGGGAGACAAAGCTGAGCTGCGTCATTTCAAAGACGGTACTATTTGCGAGGCTATCGTTTGGGCCCAGGGAAAAACTTTGAGCAACAAACGATACATCAGCAAAAAGATCCTTACACATTTGATCCAAAACAAATTGCAAATTGGAATTAAGGATTATTTCATCCTATCGCACGATACTGACAAATTGGTACAACCACCTAAGGTACCTTTTTATCACTTTCACTCAAAAAATATTATAAAATAATGAATAATACTAATTATGTTTGATTCATCTATTGAAATTTATTTTTGTAGAATGCAGTGAAACACTTCCTTTATGGAACCGGGGAGGAAGCGACCTTGAAAATACTCTCAACTTACAACGACCTGAGTAGCAGTCTGAGAAACTTGAAAGATCTTCCATTGACAATCAACGACACCCAAGGAATTAGTCCAGCGTTTCGTTACACTGCCGTATTTCCACCTCTGGGAACTTCAGTACGCCGTACCGGGTCGATTATAACAAACGATGGCAATTATATTAAACTGAAGGAAGACCACATAAAGTCGCTGCCCGACTATGTCGCCCCTCTGGATCTGATCATTCAATTTTCTTCAAGTGGAAAGTGGCCGGATGAATTGACTGCTCTTAGAAAAATGAAAACTGCCTTCAACTTGCAAATTGTTGCCTGTTTGAGAGACCAACTCAAACTCAAAGCTCAGGCACATGAAAATTATGTGGATATTTTCAAAGTAAGATTATCAATTTCTTTCAAATTGAAAAATTGAAGAAACGAGATTGAAAGGAATGTTAAAAATCATCAAATCTTTTGTTTTAGGATGGGTTCGTTTTTAGACTGCACATAGCCCTGCAAAAAGAAATTGCGCTTGTGAAAGAAGTCGTTGAAGATGGAGTAACGAAATATGTGGACAATGAAGAATCAATTGAACTTGAGAAAAAACTGTTTCATCTTCCAAAACTAAATAGCGCCTTGCATGGGTAATTGAAAAGTTCAAACTTGATTGAAAATTGTTTATCGTCTTTTTTGTGAGTTATGAAAGTGAATGGTTTTTTTTTCGTCAGACTATTCTCCGCCGAACCTGCATTCGGACCAGCATGTTGTCTAGCTAAACGCTGGCTCTCTTCACACCTGATAGACAACTGGCATTTTCCTGAACTGGTTATCGAGTTGATTATGGCATCGATTTTCATGAAACCCTTACCTTACAAAGCTCCAAACTTACCTCAAGTTGCATTTTTGCGGTTCCTAAGTTTGTGTTCCGATAACAACTGGCAACTTGAACCCATAATAGTGAATTTCAACTCGCAATTAAGTCGTAAGTGTTAACAATAAATAACCCAGTGAACATTAGTTTTAAAGTTAATTTTTATTCTAAAAATTGAATCTTTTGATTTATTAATTTTTATTGTTTTCTATTTTTTAGGAGAAGATATTGTGGAGATTGAAAATTTTGTATCATCATCCAGAGAAACTCTTCCACCTTTAGTGATCTGCACATCTTACGATAGGAATTCCATTTGGACAAAAAGTGGTCCAGATTCGATGATTCTAAGAAGGGTTTCGATGCTGGCAAAAGAAGCTCTGAAACTCATTGAAACACAGCTGTATTCAGGCACGATTATAAACTTTGACGTGATCTTCAAACCGCCTTTTTCGGAGTACGACTGTTTGATTCATCTGAAGGATAATTTTAATCCTCTGAGCTGGCAGGCAATTAACTCTAAGAAAAAGAACGAGAATGTTGTGTTTGAACCTTACAAACCGAATTCGAAACAGAAAATTCCAGTTATTGATTTTAATCCTGTTCAACTTTATCTCAAAGAATTGAGGGTAAGAATTAATCATACAAATTCTGAACTTTTTTTGTTATTTTGAATCAAGTTGAAAATCCTTATTTGAATTTTTTTCTGTAGGAAAATTATGGGGAGTTTGCTCTGTTCTTCCACGACACTTATGGAGGTTCAACGATTGCAGTTTTGTTAAAACCAACTGCAACTGAGTTCAAAGAGTTCAAAGTCACGAACGTCCCTGGACGAAAAGTATCGAAAAACAATATCCTAACTTTGAACGCGGGTGCTCTTGTTGAAGGATTTTATACACTTGGCCAAGAACTTGTAAAGGACATCGAATTTCAATCAAAAAAAGTTGCTTTGGAATAAGAATTTGATTAACAAAAGTTCAGGTTTTTGTATATATGTATTTGTAAATACTTCGGATTTTACAGCAAAATAAAGAAAACAAGTATTTCTTAAATTACTGTGTGGTTTTATGTTTACAATAATCATGTTAGTTGACGATTACAATTTCATTTCATAAGCATTGGTACAAACATTCAGTTAGATATTTTTCATCAATTTTTATTCCACTTGTATAAAAAGTTCCAACGAAGTGTTGCAATTTGGAAAAATAGAAGTGGTTACACTTGTAGAAAAGTTTCCCGTTTAAAATTATCTTTGTATCACAGTTATACTTGTCTTGAAATTCTTTTTCAGTTAGGTTCTTAATTCGTAGGTACAAACATTTATGAAGTACACACAAGACAATTTTGTTTGAAAAACCAAATAGCAGAGATTAGTTGATATGTTGTACAGTACTTTAATTCACTTTTTACAAACAAAAAATGATTTAAATTAGAAAACATTAAATTATATTAAATGTAAAAGCACCAAAGTAAAAGTTACTTTCTTGGATTTTAAAATTCTAAAATTCGATTGCACTGTATAGCGAAGCATAATATTGTCAGTATCACGAAGATGGATGAAACTAAAACTTATTTTAGTTTCAAAAACATTTCATGTAGAAAATCCAAGTAGTAACTTATAAGTGAACAAAATAACCGGTATTTTTACCCTTTAACATGACTAATAAATTATATTAACAATAATATAATTTACTACAAGAATCACATAGACCTATGATAATAATTGTTCATCGACCTTAGCATTGTAAAGTAACTTCGTACACATCTCAATAAGAAATTTGGTTGAAGCGATTACCGAACATAACTTCATCTAATTCACTAATAAATTAATTATCAATATTATCACCAAATTAATACAAACACGTTGCTCGCAATTAAGAACATTATAATCGCGAGTTGTTCTACAATTAGGCAAATAATTATTCGTTACACTTGTTCTTTAATCGCACATAGTATAAAAAGTATAAATTAAACTCTCATCTGTTTTTTCATTCGAGCTGATTCAAATCGATCTTCTTTTTTCAAAGTCTCTAAATAGGAAAAACTTTGGATATCGATTATCGTGAATTATTGTTATAATGTTGTCGAAGTGACAGCGCTCACGCCATGTACCAGAAGAGTAGGTGGCAGATCTGCAGTCAAGTCGGTTAACAGTTTGAAATACTGTCGATGCAACATGTCCTGGTTCCAAGTTTTTGAAACTGGCGGTGCTGGCAGGTACAAAAACACCGCAGCTGTGTTGTTGCAATAGCCCCTAATCAGTTGATTGACACTACAGAAGAAAATTCAAATTAATGAAATGAAAAATGGAACCGTTTAATCAAAAATGAATAATTTTACTCACTTTCTAACATAAGTTCGAGATTCGTTTCTCAGTTCACGATCGCTGCTTGCTTCAGCTTCAAAAGGACTTTCAACCTTCGGTTCCAAAAGCGGTTTGCCTTTCAGGTCGCCGATTCTTTCAGCCCAGTCTTGTACCTTCGTGATCGAAGCAGAGATGCGCAACATGTTCAATAATTTTCTCAGCTTGTGTTCATTGGACATGCGTGGGAAGTCGCTGGTAGTAGAATTGTTGATTTCAAAACTCGAAGTGCTTGAGATCGAATCGGATGTTTCGCAGTGGAAGACTCGCAAGTGCAGATTTTTCCAGACAGGGACCATGTTTATGATACACGCCAGTTGAAGCATGAATAAGGACGTTGTGTCAAACGGATCCTGGTCTGTTGGCTGGAAAAAGTTAACTGGCCAAACGTCTATGTATTTTAAATTGGAATTCCTAAAAAGAAGTCATCAAATTTGATAACAAACATTCTTATAATGTAAAAATATAAAAAGTAATCAAATCAGAAAATTTACTTGGTGATCTGAGTTTTATCCAAAGAATGGAAGTGTCTGCACAAACACAAGTTCTTCTTCATCTTCAAAACGTCCGAGCACATGCCAACGTACTGCAGTTCATCGATCATTTTATGGTTCCCAGATTGTCTCAGGGGAAAAGCCGCCTGGTCGCCCAAACCAGCGACATTTTCAAACTTTTCCGTAGCATACTGATGAGAATTACGGAAAAAGTCTCGAGGCGCTTCATCGTCGTGGAATCCAAGGATGATTGTATTCGGTTTCATAGCTCCTAGGCCGGAAACTCGAACGAGATGATGAAGTCCTTCGCGAACAGTTTTTGTAACTGTGAGCTCAACGAATGCTTTGACTTTCATGTGATCGACCAGGCTCAGCCAGTGGGGATACTCTTCAATGGTTGGATCCACACTCTGTTCAGTAAAATCGCCAATTTTCACGTGTCCTATCACGTAAAGTCCGCCTTTTTTCAGATCGTTCACGAAGTCAATCAAGGGACAGGCTGAGCGAGGTGAGGCTAACATTAGTAACATCTGAGGACGCCAGAATTTGACGTGATCTTTGCGCGAGTCCAACATTAGAAGGTATTTCCTGACTTGGTGGAAAATCAGAGCTTGAGAGATGCTGCCCCAGGGAGCGTTTTTACTCGGGGAGAATAAGTGGAGAACGATGACTAAGATTAGACAGAGAATAATACTGCTAGAGGCGTAAATGCTGTTTATGGTGAACATCATGATGATTGTACCAAAGAGACCTATTGTCGCTGTGTGCCAAGTGAAGTAGTTGAATGTTGGTCTGGAAAGAAAAATAATAATTTAATGACATCAATAAAATGGTAAAAAAAGATTTATAATGGTTTTTTAAATGTACCTGAAATTTGGAGCACTTGCTAATTCTAACCCAAGGCACGCCAAATTAGTGGCTAAGTAACTCAAAAGAAAAAGCACAGAGTTGATTTGGGCAATTGTGTTCAATGATCCGATTAGTAAAATAACTTGAACCAAACTCCAAGAAGTCATAACTGCTGCTATTGGGTTTCCTTTCCAGGTTCCATGGATTACGAAGTTCAGTCCTGAACCTACACGAAAAAGAATTTAGCAAATAAGAATCATTTTTGTTAAAAAATGTTAAAAAATAGTTTTAGTTGAAAGTTATAAAATTAAAAGAAAACTTACCAAAAACATTATCTTTAGCCAAAGCCTCCAAAACTCTGCTGGAACCGATCAGGTTACTCAAACCTGCACTGAAAGTTGCAGTCAGAATTCCCACCGCTACAAATGGTGGCCAGATATTGATTGGCATCATGTAAATGAAGTTGTTTTGTAACAAAAATCGGCTTGTTGTAGCTGCGGTTAGAAGCGATAAGAGAATGTAACAAATAAAAGTAAACAAAACAGCGGACAAAGTTCCTCTTGGAATGTTGCGACCAGGATTTTTCAGTTCGCCTAAAACCAAATTTCACATTAGTTTCATGATTTAATTAGATTTGTTTAATCTAAATTCGACCATCTTACCACTCATATTTGCTCCGGCCATAATGCCAGTAACACCGCTGAACAAAACTCCAAAAACGCTGGCAAAATCACTAACAACTCCACCGCTTGAATAATCCGCACTGTAGTTGCTGTATAAATTTGATATAAAAGTGGAATACACCATGCCAGTGTAACTGCCGTTTACATGAAAAGTTGCATTTTGGACCAGATCGTTTGCATCTGGTATAGGTACCTGCAATAGAAACAAAATAAATCATCAAATTGGTATCACTTAAATAATACAATTTCAAATTTGTTAAAAATTAAATTTTTGTACATCAATAGGTCCCTGGACTAAGAAGCTTATAACAACGCTTCCCAAACAGATGCAAACGATGCCCAAAATTGCAACGCTGGTTTTTGCAAACATGGATGCTCCGATTAGACAAACCAGTAAGTTGGCTGTGTTAAGGATGGTGCAGTACAAAAATCGCCACCATCGACCATCTGGTATGAGTCCAGCTGCTCCTACGAGATACCCGGACGGACCAAAGTTTTCGATCAAACCTTCAGCACATCCTGAGATGCACAGTGCGCTCGATACAACGTTCGCCATGAAAAATAACGTTCCAATTGAACCGCCGAATTCTGGGCCTAATGTCCTACTGATCATAACTGTTTTTCAACCAAAAATCATTAAGGAAATATAAATTTTTTCTGTATTCTTGCATTGGATTTTCAAGCAAAATTCTTCAACTTTAAATTTCAAGGATACAATAAGCTCCTCCGCCTTCAACAGCTCCATTTGTTGAAATCGCACAAACTGAGGAGACAGTGAAAAGGAGAATCCCATAAGCGATCATAAATTGTATCAAAGTTACAATCAGTCCTGCGTTTCCTACGATGTACCCTAAAATAAGTAATATAAAATTTTATTGACAGTTTCGTTTACAAATTTTGTTTTTTGTTTGAATCAAAAACAAACCCATTCGGATGAAAATTAAGGCACTGAACATGGACAGAGTGACAGGGCTAAAAACTCCAGCGAAAGTGCCAAGAGTTCTTCCAGTCTCAGTTCCGAGTGTACTAAACTCGACATATCCATCTCCTTCAGGATGCGAAGGTTTTCCAAATAAATTACCCAGTCTTTGAAAAATACTTCTGCCTTTTATCAGGGGCACCTTTTCGTTAGTTATTCGTACATTGACGTTGTCTGTGTTGGTCGATCCAATGTCTGGTGCTATCATTTTCACAGCTGTTTTTGCGAATCAGCGAAAGATCTACAATAATGCAAACATGTTTGACAAAATCACAATTTACAAAATCAAAATAATGAACAGAGAGCAATTTAGTTATGACGAAAATAGTGAAAGTGAATAAAGAACCGTTAATAAAATTGATGAAATATAACGAATCTGAAGATATTACTTCTTATCAACAGTTTACATATGTTAATGACAGTGTATGTAAATACCAGATCCGAAAAACAAGGAAAATCCAACGGACAGTTAGCACGCCTACCTTTTCTTTTCTTTCCTACTTGAGTATTCAGAATGTTTACATACAATCTTAAAAGAAATTTCGCAACTAGGAATAGTTGATATTTTTTGCAGTCCAATTAATTGTTCCTTCTTTTTTTTACATATCTATCCTTTGTTCTAAACGGCTGAGTTACACTGGTTCACACTATTACAAAATTATGATGTCATACAATGTCATATCTCTGCAGAAACGTCAAAAATGCTGTTGGTTTACAGCAGTAAAGCCAGTAAAGGTTACTCATTGTTTTTACGTGTTTGTTGGTATTGGCGTATTGGTGTGTATTGGTGCAATAACAACCACAGCATTTCCGGTTCGCAAAAGGTGGTATCACTGTTATAAGCGCGAAATTTAAAATAATTAAAGAAATTCGAAATACTAGAACATTTTGTTTTACGATATTGGTTTTATTTTTCAGTTTTTTTTCGAGTGTTCTTGTTTTGTTTTTATATTTTGTTTCATTTTTTTTTGTTTTAGTGCCAGCCGCTAGCGTCGCCAGATTTTTTTTGGTAGTGTGGCACGCCTGTTTCCCCTGATTTCCCCCTCCACACAAAGCGAAGCGCCGAGCGAAAAGACAAAGTGAAAGCCAGGAAAAGCTGAGCAAAGTGGGGCAAAGCGGCAAAGCACGGCAAAGCCCGCAAAACGAAAGTGGCAAAAAGCGAAAGCGAGTGCATAAGCATAGTGCAAGTGAGTGCAAGTCTGTGCAAGTCTGTCAAGTCCGCAAGTCAGAACAAGTTGCAGCGAGCAGAACATACCCTATACAAATTCGAGTGAGTAATGTCCTGTTAATATAAATAATCTTCTACCAAAAGTTAAGCTGTCAGTTATATTTTATAGGATGATTCAGTTTTTAAACACGATGCAGTTATTGTACTCGAATTTTCTTAATTAAATTGTGATACCATTTATTAATATTGATATTTAAAAGAATGTAAATTCAACATTCGATTAGTTTAGCCATTGATATTTCATTTTATACATTATCACGATAATGAAAATGAAAAATAAAATTTAGTATCATAACCTCACTTTTAGGTCACATGTTTGTACTTCCATTATTCTTGTTTAGCTTTGTTTAGGATTTCTTGATACTGAATAGCGTGGGGCTAGTTTTAAACCGCCACACAATATAATAAACGAATTGTTCACAATTTATAGAATTTTTTCATTAACTTTAATGTGATTAAACAAAGATTTCATTTTTCAAGTAGAATATCTTTGTTTAGAAGTTTGTTAGAACTTCCGTATGATTTTTTTTAAAGATTATGTATGTTCATCACTTACTTATAAGCTGAAACTACAGGAAACAAAGTTAGGTTGAAAGAAAGAAGCTTCTTCATTAAAATTGATATCAATTACATTATATTTATTCCAAAATGTGGTTATTTTCAATTGTTTTTGGTTATTGTCTTGCAGATACATTGACGACCTAACTTCACATCAACAGCAATAAAACATGTCGCGAAAAGGCGGAAGAACAAAGGTCATCCTGGATGAGTACGTCACTAAGTCTAGAGTTCCAAAAACAACAGCCAAGAAGGTCTATCGACTGACAGACAAGGAATTGGAGCTATTAAGTTCCGTCAAAAGGGTTAACCAACGATTCGGTGGTTCCATGACCCTGTACTCCAGAGAGCGTGTGATCTCTCTGGCTTGTAAAAAGTATGGCTGTACTCGAAAGAACATCGCCGAGGTACTGGAGCAGGACAATCCACCCATCGTCAACAAACTGATCGAGCCCAAGAAGCCTGAGCGCAAGAAGAAGGATCCCCCCGCGAAGGCTGCCAAACGTGCCGCTCCTTCTCCTGCTAGACCTGGTTACCCGAGTTCACCATCAACAGAGCCAGCGGACTATATAGATTTGAGCAACGAAACATAGATGTAGTTATTCACTTACTCATGTAAGAATTCGCTCTAAGGTCTATGAAGGTCAACATTGTACTACAATATTCAAACATCGTTATCATTTTCCATCTAATTATTTAATTATTTAACGTATTTTGTTATTAATATAAGAACTAACGCAAGCGAGAAACGTTATAAATGTAAACGTTAAATGTCCAAAAATATTTAGTCATCGAAGAACACAAAAATTCACTTTGTTCGTACTGCTATAAAACATTTGAAAGCGCTGAGAAGTTATAAGTTACAATCGAAAAGTACTGTGTTGAGAAAAAGCTACAATGTGTTCTAATTGAAGATAAAATTATCTGATCTCTTATCTTGATCTCAAAAAATGTAAAATTGTATTTGTTCAACGTTAATTTCCTAATAAAACAAATTGAAACAAATGATATTTTTTCATCATCTTCTCTTGGTTAAAAAAATCAATATGACAAATATAAGTTAAGTATAATTCAAATGACAAAAAAAATAATTTATAGAAATAATGAATAATAAACTACCAACTTTCAATAAATAATGGTCAATTATTGGCCTATATAAAATACGATTAAGAAATTCGCTTACAAAAACTGATTTTGTTTTACACAATCTGACTGACAAGTTTAAAACTCAATGAAAAATTATACTTCCATGAATAACGAATCACTTGAACTTGTAATATGTTAAACAAAATAAACAAAGACACAGATCGCTCCTCGCTGCGACTTGAAGAAATTTAAACCATTTGAACTAGAGCTGGCTTCGCTGGCTTTATCATTTGTCTCGTCGCGCGCTTTTTATGGATGCGGAAAAACAGGCGTGCCACACTATAACCAAAAAATCCTGCGACTTCGGCGGCAGGCCACAGAGATTTTTGAACGGACCACAGGTGGCGCATTTGTTCAGTTATCAGTTGAGGAACGAAATTAAAAACAAAAAAGTAGAAAAATACATCTGAAAATCGGGGGATAAATTCCAAAAACTGAGGTTTACCAGTAATTTGGTATACGTTCAGTTGGAATTGCTCTCTTAAACCTCCTAGGGCCGTTCCTACAGCATAATCCGGTTTGCAACCTGCTTGCAGGTGGCAGGACAGTTCATTCCGCGAAATTTAAAAATTTTCAAACATTTATTCTTACTATTCTGTTTATTTTCCATTTAATTTTCCATTTTCCGTTTCGTCGAAAGTCGACGTAACGTGCAACATGAATGATCCCTTAGGTGTATTGGATTCGTGAAAATCGTAAAAAATAATGACTTAAAAATTGCAATGTGATAAGTTTAAAAGATTTATTATGACAATTTGAACTGTTTTAGAATTCTAAAATGAAAAGAAAACCAAGCAATTAATTTTACTTACCTCTCATTTGTACACGAAGCTTGACCCCGGTTGAAAGAAAATGTCATCCTGCAGACTATGATTTGAATAAAAAAAGAAGTTGAAACTCGAGCCACGCTCAAAAGCTAGTGCAATGTCAATGACACTGAATCGTGGATTAATTTTAGACACGTAAACTCAAACTCAGTTGGCATACAAAATTTTTCTAATGATAAATACAACATCCCTGTTTATATTTATCGTCACCCATTTCCATTACATCAAATAACGTTACATTTTATTTTATAAAAGAAAAACATGTTCACGATCGGCTAAAAAACAAAAAGTTGCATGACAAAAATTGATTTAAAAACTTCGAATCAAATAAAAAACGTGATGAAAATTTGTCTAACGATGGTATTTGTAGAGATAATGTGTATTTTTATTCTTCGTTATAATTAAAATATACACTGTCATGGGTGAAACAAGCGAACAGTATTAATGATAACAAAATATTCGTCTCATTTTCTTTGTTTAATTTCCACGCTTTGTTAATTCTCTCCTCGTTTGTTAATAATCGTCACGCACACAGCAAATACAGTATACACAGTATACAGATTTAATGTTCAAAAGCACGACCAGCCTGGCTTAAAAGCTCAAATAACGGACAAAAACATTCTGCAACGGCACTGGCCTTAGGATTTTTTTATTTTCTCAATAACTTTAAGCCAAGCTTCAATTGCTTTTGTAATAAACCTTTCGTCACGATCCTTCAAGAAAAAGAGCCCGTCCAAAGTATAAGTATTCTAAAAGAGCCTCGAAGAGCAAAATACAAAATGTGGTAAATTTGTTTTGTTGTCTTATCTCAATTTTCGATGCACTTAAATGTTAAACTGTTTCGTCTTATTTTCTTTCACTTTTTTTCGCTTCTCTCTCATTTGTTATTTCTCTTATTGTTCATGTCCAATACAAGCTCAATCGTATGTTTGTGTGTATGTGTCTCTGCATCCAGTCTTTTCGCGATATGAATTGCAGTCTTTATCATCTCAAATTGGAGTTGGCGAACAAAAGTTTACAGGATCATAATAGTTATTTGTTTGTTTGTTTTCATTATTTAATCATCATCCAGTGAACAATAATTCTCTCTTTCTTTATTCAATTTGTTTGTCAATGTACTGTTGCCATGAGCGTCTCACCGGTTTTTCGACCTAAGAAAACAATCGATATTTTGTTATTTTACATACAATACGTTGTTAATATTATCGCCATAATTTCTTCTTTTTTTCAATTGTCTCATTTTTGTGTGTGTTCTCTCTCTCTCTCTTCTTTTGTTCAACTTCAGTTCATCAATAATCTTTGTTACTTTTTTTGTTTGTTTGTCACGCGGCACTGTCGAGCGTTTAGCTCAGTTACATCGATACCTGTAGCATATACATGTATATTTATAGAATATATAATTCATATAATTTGTTCTGTTCTGTAAACGTCTTTCAATTAAATTTCATATTTCGTTCCCTTTCTTCATCTCTCTCTCTCTCTTTCTAACACCTAAGAGCTTAAGTTTAATAGCGAACTGCGCGCAAAAACCCCGTGGCATTGGGGTTTTCATTAACTGATCGGGATTTTCACTTTCCTTTTCTTTTTACTTTAAATTAGCACTTGAGTTGCGAAGACGTTTGGGAAGGAGAATATAAAAAGAAAGTCAAACTAAATTAAGAACGATCACGGTTTATGTTATTCATCTTTTTTTAAAATACTTTTGTTGTATCATAAATTTTTTGCTTGTTAATAAGTTTGTTTTTTTTTTTTTTCGCTCAATGAAATCGGTGAATCGCGAAACGTAATTCCAATGCTGCAATACGCTCGTATCAACATCTCGATGACAATTGTTACAATCAATAGTCGTGTATATCATAGGCTTGTATATTGTATATAGATATAAAAATACCTATATATCATCATTTCATATATAATATATGTATATAATTATAAGAACGCTAACGCAAACTTAGGATGCTAAAAAAATCCAGAGTATTAAATTATAAATTCATGTAAACACCATTATTATTGATAAGTGTTCAAAAATGATAGGAAAAAGAAACGAGAAAAAAATCATATTAATAAAAAAGAGAGAATTGGATAATAATTACGACAAATCAAGCAAAAGAAAAACGGGCTTTCACCGCGACTGCCAAAGCTACACTTTCGTTCCATCTGAAAATAATGGGATTTCGCAGCGCGGCGTGGACTCAAATGATCGATTATAATAATAGAAATCATGCAAAATGTTTGACTGTTACTCTGACATCCAAAGTGATGCCTCGCGTTTCTGTATCGCGGAGTTTAATGTTTCTTTCCCCTTCAGTTAAAATAAATCTATTAAACGCACGAGATACGATATTATTCGTGGACGCAAAAAAGAAATTTAAGTAATAAACTTTTTGATTCGCTTGAAATGGAAAACTAAATAAAAGAACAAAAAAACATCGGTTTTGAGGTTTCACAATCATACCTATATTGCAAATATGATTATCAATCAAAATCCACAATGCAAGAAAAGAAAAAAATTGTATGTAAAAGAAATACGAATTGTAAGCTTAGTGTGTGTTTTTCTGTCAAGTTTCAGAACGGAAGATTACAGCACTGGTAAAAAAAGCATGCGTGGATTTTTTTCTCTCTTTTTTCTCGATACAACGGTACTCCTACGGTCTAGGAGTTTGCTTGAAAACTGATACAAAGCTGTGCCGATGTCAATCATCAAAATGTCCGGGGGGAAGGTCTCGAACTAGGGAGGGGACGTACAGAAGAAGGTATACGAACGGAACAAGATGCTTATCATACAATGCAGAAATGACATTTCAACAGAGTTTACGTTAATACAATTCAAATGAAAAATAATAATAACGCTTAAGTGCGAATCAGAACTTGTGATCGCTAGAAATGATAATCGCGTTTTGACTCGCATCGGTCCTATTCACCCTTGGCTTAGAATTAACCAGGGGCCAAAAAAAGAGAGCCAGTTTTTCTCACCAAGGAGAATCGGGCCCTGCGGGATCTGTTGGTCAAAACCTTACATGATTAACGGCCAGTCTACCTCCTACTATAATCGTCATTATCACCAAATTCAGCATACAGTCACGCTAGTACTTCTTCTCCGACAGCGCCAAGGGTGTTTTAGTAAGGCTGATGTCTCTGGAACTGGCGCGGGCCCTGCCCCGCATTGCCTCGGGGCTTACCCTGGCCGGAGTAGCCCATGCCGTCAAAACCATCGTAGCCTGAGTAGTCGTAGCCGCCGTACATATCATCGTAGCCGTGGTAACTGTTGTTGTACTCGGGGATGTAACCGTAGCCGCCACCATAACCGTAGCCAAAGTTGGGTCCCCAGTATCCTTGCGAGCGTGGGTCCGGACTGACCTTGACCTTCTTCACGTCGACTTCCTTCCCACATATCGTCTGCTTGGGCGTCTTCAGCAATTTGTAAACCACATCCTTCGATTCAAACGTGATGAAACAAAAGCCTTTTCGCTGATTTTTCGTCTTGTCGAAGGGTGCCTGGATTTCTACAATCGTACCGTACTGACTGAAGTACTGTTTGATGTCGTCGTCCGTTATCTCTGGTGTCAAACCTCCAACGAAGATCTTTCCGTGCTGCGCTTTTTTGCTCACTCGCTTAGGATCAACCTGAAATTATAACAAATAAATTAGATGTCTTGTAGAAGGTTACTCTGTTTTTCGATTTAATCGAAGATGAATTTAGATTATTCAGAATAATCCATTTCATCTGCAATTGCCTTATTTTTAATTTGTACGCAGAAATCAAGGTTTTTTGCTTTGTAATTTGTTGAAATTATTATATCTGATTGAAACTGATGAAAATACATAACATAATATAATAAATACATCTGAACGTTTTGAAAAGGAGGTACGAAATAAAATGATTAAGCACATAAACAAAAACAAGTTGGTTCATAATAAAAAACTGCAATAGCGAAATTTGTTGAAAAATCCACGAAAGATGCGACTTCGTTCTGAAATGTGAAAATTTGTATAAGATTTTGATGAAATAATTCAGTGAAAAAATTTGGATACCCAAAAAGAATAATTGAAAATCCATATTATTATTATTGTATCTGAAAAACAACAAAAAAACATGTTTACAGTATTGAAATATTCAAATTCAAATTATTGATAAAATGAAAAGAAAATACTTTCAAATAGAGTGTTAGACTTATACGGCGATACATTGTGAGTCATCGACTTGTGATTCAGGTAAACGCAATGTAACAATGAGATTAGTGCAGTGCTGCTAAACATTCCCAATATTCGAACCGCAAAAAACAGGTTTAAAAATTAAAATTTTGTTAAAACATTTTTGACAATGGCTATTCAAAAGGTTTTTCCGTCAAATTTGACTCACAACGTACACAATGTATATTAGGTAAATGAAAAAATTCATATTTGCAAACTATGGCTAAAAAAACTTTTTTGGTCGTCAATTGACCTCGATTAAATTCTCCAATTGTCAATTTAACTTATCCAGTTGCCTAAAATGTATCTTAGAAAAGAAAAAAGAAGATCACTTCGTGTTTTGAATTTGAAAATTTCGCGCGCAGTGACACAAAAATGTGATCATTGTCATTGACACGATCTAATAATAGAATTAAAATAATTTAATCAAAATACGAGTCGGGGTTGTGTTTTCATTGCACTTAAAACCTAACGACGATAACAAGTCAGCAAAATATAATATCCTACGTTTCAACGCGAACTAATAAAAGTTAATTCAAGTCAACAAAATTTTCTCTCTGTTTTAAAATAAACTAAAATGAAACAAAAACAATAAACAAAGTGAAATTATTCAACTTATTCCAAACTCCAAATTAGAAGGTGCTTGTTTTTTACCTAGTCGAATGTCCAACATAAAGCAATCATAAACTTATTAGAAACAATTATATACAAATTAATCAACAATTGGTACATAACAATTAAAAGTCAGGAGTACCCGCTTTTATAACGATAAAGTAGTGTGCCTATCATTTAGCTAATATACACTCATTTCTTAGTTTATAATTAGTTAAAACTAGCAATTTTTCTAGTTTAAATTATCGTTTTTTTGAACTTGTTTTTTAATGTTTATAAAAGTAAACACAAACTAGTGAAAGTTTAAAAAAATGATCGAATAAAGAACATTGAATCTTATTCAGGATCGGTAATCGGACTTACCTAAAACCGAGTACCTGACTAGGTAAAAACTAGCTTGTTAATTACCTATTAGCATAGCTCATGCTCAGGTAATTCCTAGTTCAGGTCTTATCTGAAACACAAAGGCCTGATAAACAAAGGGCTGCAAGATGCTGCAAAATAAACAGAAAAACAAAATTGGTTTCTTTTTATCATCTTTCATTCATCGCCTATCATAATGGCCGTTACAATGTGTGCTTTTGGAGTTTGAAATGAAGCTCTGAAAAGAATAATATTTTCAATCGAAATTGCGATACGCTGATCAAACGTAAACACAGACGGATAAAATATGTGATCAAAACGTGAACGTCAACTTGTATTTATTATATCATGTTATTTTTCTCATATATTTTTGCATTGTTAATTATCCAAACATTATTTTTCATTTTCGAAAAATTTGACATTAATTAAATTTCAATTTCCAATCATAATCTGATTTTTCTATCAAACAATTAATGATAGGAACATGAGGTCTGGCGTCAAGTGAATTAAGGTTAGGAATGTTCGGCAAAACGTTTTAGTAACGACTTCAATCATAAACTTGCAAAAACTAGCTAAAACGAAAAATCAAAACTCGAACAACCCTTTTTTAAGTCACTCTAAATTTTATTCTCATTTGACCTTGGAATTGCGAATAATTGTAAACAAAAAGTAATCAAAAACAACAAACAAACATTATTGCAAAACAAAAATAAAATGGAAAATTTTTGCAACCGAAAAATTGATAAAGATAAGAGTAGAAAATAATGAAAGAGTTTTGGCGCGCAAAGTAGCGAGTCTCCCCTTGAAATCCGTTACGATTTACGAATCCGACTGCTTTTGAAATTAAAAATCAAGAGGAGAGACAAAGCACGTTGCCTGTAAGTTTCTTTGTTCGCTTACATCGAGCCTCGTGCTCTAAAAAGGATGGGTCGCCTTAACAAGACGTCAACGATAAAACAATAGCAAAAATAAACATTAAAACAAAAACTGCTGTAAATCAGGTTTCAAAACCAAAACAACCCCAAAAATTCCCCGCAAAAGAATCAAAGCATGAAAAATCGGCAGCACATGCCGGGAAAGCGAGGTCTACCGATTGTGGCCGAATTCAACGTATCAAGAACGTAGTCGCGAGGGGCATGAGGGGGGAGGAAGGGGGCACGAAATTGGTGAGGCGATTAAAAATAGGAACGGCGCGACGAAACGTTCGTCGGAATCGGAAAACGTGCGCGAAAAGAAAGAGAAACGGACGAAAGGAAAGGGACTAAAGGGGGAGGAGCAGGGGGGAAGAAGTGGGGGGATGAAGAAAGAACGACGAAGAAGAAACGATTGCGAGGGAACACGCGAGACAAGGACGCTGTGCGTGAGCAAAAGGGAAAATTCGCGCGTGGAGGAAAAAAATGCGAGCGATCACAGGCGCAGCACGTGTGCGAATAATAAAATGTCTTGTCTGAATCTGAGACTGGCTATCAGAAAATGCAAAAAACGATTTGTAAAGCGTGCGTTTACGTAACGGCGCGTAGGGAATTTTGGATCGGAAAATGTTGGAGCTCGGAAAATGCAAAAAATGAGAAAAAGAAAGAGACCTTGCGTTTGCAGATGTAATGCTCGCCGGATGCGAGGAGTTTGTCGATGGTTTTGGGGTTGGTGAAGACCATAAAGGCGAAGCCGCGGGAGATGCCGGTGTAGGGGTCCATCTTGACCGAGACGCTCTCGATCTCGCCAAATTTGCCGAAATGATCACGCAGGTCGAGCTCAGTTGTGTTTCGGGAGAGGCCGCCGACAAAAAGTTTGCGCTCATCATCCCGGCCGGGGATGCCGGCGGTGGCCTGCGGCTGCTGTTGCTGCTGGCCCTGCTGCTGATTTTGATTTTGCTGCTGCTGTTGCTGCTGCTGTTGTTGTTGTTGCTGCTGCTGCTGCTGGCCCGGCGCCTGATTGCCGTCCTGCGTCTGGTTCTGATAACAGTCGACCGCCGCCATTGCGTAGGGCTGAGCTCTCGACGAACTTGCGGAGCACCGGGGTCGAATCTATGTATAACCGCACGCCTGCGTGACGCTAACAACACCGCTTTATTGCGTGAACTCTCCAAACTCCCGACTCAAGTCGCTTGACGATTTTTAAGTCCGCGGTCGATGCGCGCTCGCGACAGAAGAACGTGAGACAAGACTTCGACCGGGTGCCGGCTTGGGGACCGAAAAGAGAGAGGGCGCGAGGAAAAGAGACAAAGCTACGCGTTTCGGCGCGCGATCCAACAACGCTATTGGTCGACGCGACGCGCCTTCAAGCCGTGTTCCCATATGAGTGCTCTTCGATGGGACAATCCATTCGGCCAAATCGTCAGATTCAATCAGATTGCTTTTTAAAATGAAATTTTCGAAAACAATATTCTAATAATACATATGCATATGTTGCCATATTTGCTGATAAAAATAATGACTGCGAGATGAGATTAGTTTTAAAATGAAGCGAAATGATATACACAGATAAACATTTGTGCAAAAATTGAGACTCGTTATTTTGATATCTCGGACTGGGGAAACTTACTCAAGTTTTGCTTGATTGTTTATGACGACAATGTGTATTTTGGAACAGAGTATTTTTTATCTAAAAATTTGCAAATTCACAAAAAAACTTGGTTTCGTTTGAGTTGTACCATCAGAGATCATCTCTGGTACCATACTCCTTCAAACCTGCTGAAATTTTTCTTACAATTTTTTTGCGAATTTTCGCGTTGGTCAAATGGGCCCAAAATTTCCATACTCGTGACCTTCAGAAGTCCTTCGGAATCACTTAATTGCAAGCCTAACGAAAGACAAACAAAACATATCTGATTTTGTTATAAACTTTTTGAACCAATTATTAATATATAAATTCGAGTAGAAATCTGTAAATAAAGTTGAATTATAGTTTTGAAACTTTGCAAACATCATTTTATTGGCTGAGACAGTGCAGGGCCGTATGAAATACCTTTTTTACATTTACAGATGAAATATCATATTTCCCGAGTTTTTGGGGTACTTTCATTACATTTTATTGTAAAAGTTCTATATCATATTTTTTCAAGTATGAATTCTTCTTACATTGGAAAAAACAAGTTTAATCATATATATATATATATATGAATTTATTCGAGGTTATATTTACAAAATACCTTTGGTAATTTTTATTGTAATGAAAAGCAATAGATAAAATGATTAATTTTGTTTACGGAATAAAAATTTAATCACTTTTATTTTTCTTTTTTGTTTTTGTTTTCAAACAAAAAAGAACTTGTTGGACTTTTAAATTTAATTCCCTTTCGATTGGCATTTAAATTTATTCGCAAGTTATGTCAAATTCATAATACCAGAGGGCGTACTAAACGCGCGCTTGTTAATTTCCGTTGGATTCGGAGCAACCAATGAAATCCAACCAAAATCATCGCTTTTGAATCTTCTCTCGTGTTGTTTAGTTTTTAAATCCAACGGTATTTCGGAGCTGCGAAAGTTGTATTCGTGCTGACAATGTTAATTGTGAAAAAATAAATGAGTGTTTGATATCAAAAAGTGTCGCGATCTGTCAAGATGGATCAGTGGTGGAAAGTCATTTGCGAATGGGTAAGACAAAACTTGAGTTTGTTTAATTTTGGCGATGTTTTTCTGTACGATGGCGGGTCATAACGCTTGTTGAATATTTACTGCTGACCAAACAAAAATAAAACCAATCGACAGCAACCTTTTTGCTGTTCTTGTCGTATAACTACTTTTGAAATTATTTAAAATATTCAAATTACGTTATTTTTATAAAGTTTTTTCAAAATATTTGTAACTAAATAAATTCTGTCTAGGTCAACTGTTTGGACTTCATAGACGTCAAAGTAAAGAGTAAACATGATTTTGAAGACGGTCAAATTTACAAGAAAATCATTGAGCTAATTGGGTAAGTTTCTTTATATACGCAGATTTAAAAAACGCACAAAATGAAACGAAAGAAGAAAACAACAATTTGAAGCAAGTTTCTGAAAACGTGATTCTCTTATTAATGGACATTTTTCTAGGGTTTGGAAAATTGACAATTCTATAAGCGAAGAAAATGATACTATCTCTTCTTTCATCAAAGGTAAGTTCAAAAACTGAAAAAAAAACAACAGAAAAAACAAAAGAAAAAATATTGCACAAACTAATCAACATAGAAACGTTTTGAATATTTTTTTCTAATTATAGAGGAATATCCGGAATTTTTACAATCCGACATACACGAAGACAATGGCAACATTCACACTGCCTCGCTATTTCTTCTACGAGCGTCGCAAGAACCGGAATTTCAAAAACCAATGAGTACCCAGCTCCACCACGAGACGCAAATCAAAATCAAAATTTTTCTCGAAACCGTTTTACCATATGGCAGGCACGTAACTGCCGACATCATTGATATGGCCATAAACGAGCTGATGGACGAGCCGCCAGTTTCCACCCACAAGACACCTAAGAAACGTCCTCTCCGGGAATTTTTTACCTCGCCAGCAGCCGTCTCGGCCCAAAAGCAACGAATTGTCAACGAGCGTGACCGGCAAATTCGCAACCTGAAATCTGAACTGGAAACCGAACGTTGCGAAAAAGCTTATTTACACGATGACCTCAAAAACCGCGAGGAAAAGATAAAAAATTTGCAAACAAAGTTGCAGGCAAAAAATGAGGAACTGAAAAGTTTGCGTGACGAGAGGATGAGTGCCTACACTCCACAGTCGTGTAAGAAAAGTCGAGACAGCATGGAGGTGGTGTACAAAAAAGAGATCGAAAGTCTCGAAGGGTTCATCTCAAAACTGCAAAAAGACTGCGACAAGATGGAATCTGAAAAGGAGGGATTAACTCAAACGATTTCTGTTCTCAAAATCAAACTCGAATCCTGCGAGGACAAAAGCAGTCACTTTGAAAAACAGTCGGAAATGTTGCTGGCCCAACTGGAACTCAAGGACCGAGAAATCGTGGACCTGAGGATGCAGAATGAAGAGTTCAGGAATTTGATTAAGGAATTGAAGAAGCCTGCAACTGAGGACCAGAGTTTTGAGTGTGACGAGATGGCTTATAACAAAAACCGACGTTCTTTGAACCTCAACACCAGCGAGGTTTTAAGCTCTGTCGTCGAGGTTCAGCTGCTGGAAGCCAAAACCGAGTGTGATAAATTAAGAGCTGAATTGGATGTTGCGATGAAGCATCTGAACAGTGCAAATGCTGACATTCGAGGACTGCGATTTACAAACGATATTCTTAAGGACAAAGTTGAGAACATCGATCAACTTGCTGAGCAACTCAGAACTTCCGAGGGGAGCTTGAAAGTAAAAACCGATGAATTGTCTAGACTGGAAAACGAGATGCTTTTGCTGACCGAGGAATTCAACCATGCAAAAGACCAGATTTCGAACAAGGACAAGGCCTTGGCAGAAGCTGAAGGAACTGAAAAGTCTTTGAAGAATGAAATCAATAAACTGACTGCTCGGTTGCAAATTTTGGATGAAAGTATGAAGGCGGAGAGTGAACGAAAAGCTGAAATGAAATCTGCGATGACCGAACTGGAACAGGACAAGGTGATACTTTCTGAACGACTCAAGGTAACCGAGGACAGTTTGGTGGCGAAAGAAAGTTCGTTGAGGAGTTTGGAAGAGAGTGAAAAGAGTCTTAGGAACGATGTAAATAAGTTTGCTGCAAAGATACAAGTTTTGGAAGATACTCTGAAGAGGGAGGAGATGAAGGGAGAAGAACTAAGTGAATCGAAGGAGAAAGCTGAAAGAGAGATCTTGGTTTTAGCTGAAAAATCGCGAGTTTTGGAGAAACAACTTTTCAACGCTGAGGAGTCTTGGAAGAAAGCTGAGGGGCAGGTTTTGGTTTTGACTCAAGAAATACAGACGGCCAACTCGATTTTGAGCGAGGAAAAAGCAGCGAAGGACGAACTGAATGCCAGGATCCTAAAATTGGAACAGGAGACCGTTTCTTTGCTGGATAATCTGAACTCTTCATCCTCGAAGATCGAAAACCAGGCTTCGGAATTGAAGAAGCAAACTGAACTTGTAGAAAAACTCGAAAAAGAAGTTAGTCAGTTTGAATTGCAGGTGCAACAACTGGAGAAATCTTTGAGCGAAGAGAAAAACCGGAATGTTGAACTGGAATCTACGGTCTCGAAATTGGAGCAGGATAAGATCGAAGTTGTCTCAACTCTGAAAGAGATGGAATCGAGATTGTTAGAGGAAGTTGAACAGCTGACTCAGTCGAACCAGGTTATAAATCAATTCCAGTGCCAACTCAACGAGATTCAGTCTACCTACAACGTCACAAAACAACAGTTGGAGGAAGAGAAACAACATTCTGAAGCTCTGAAAAATGAGATTGAAAAAATACTAGTAGAAAAGGCAGGTTTAGAAGACAAACTGGAAGACGTTCAGGGGCAACTAGTAGCTACAACCGACCTGTTGACTCAAGCGAAACAGAACATCGACCAACGAAACAAGGACAACTCCAACCTGGAGAATTCCCTGAAGAAGATGGAGGAGTTCCTGGCAGGAGAACGGTCAGAAAAGGCGTACCTGCAAACCATCATTGAGAAACTCGAAAGCAGGGAACAGGGATTGTCAGAAAACTTGAACGTGGTAAAAACAGAGCTTAATGAAAAGTTGCAATCATTATTACTGGCTATGGAGGACAACAACAAACTCAAAACTGAACTTGGGAACTTGGAAACCGAAAGACAAGAACTCGAAGGGAAGTTGAAGATGGAACAGATGACAATTAGCGATCTCCGAAATGCAGCTGTTCAATTGGAAAAGGAACATTCCAAAATCAGAAACGAAAATTCGCAACTTCGGAAGGACGTTGGAGATTGTGAGAAGTCATTAGAACAACTGAATAATGAGATGGAAAAACTAAAGAGTGAAAAAGATGAGTTGGTTGGAGAATTGGAGACGGAAAAAAGTCAACGTGAGGAGCTGCAACAGTCTCTAGAGGTTCTGGAGGGGGAGAAAAAGGAAATTGAGGAAAACGTTAGAAGTTACGAGAAAACCATCCAGGAGAATCAGATGAAAATTCAAGGTTTGGAGGAAGAGATTGAGGAGTTGAATCAGAAAATTTCATCGACCCTGGCAGAACTGGAGGATACTAGGGATAGTATGGGAATCTTAGAAACTGCTGTTTCAAATCTCGAAAGAGCTTTGACAGAGAAGAACAACCTGCTTGACGAGTTAACTTCTAAACTTTCTGGATCGGAAGATGTTATCAAAGAAACCTTCGACATTCTGTACCGAATTCTTTCAACTAGTTCTCAACTGCTTGGAATCGAATTTTCCACAAACACTCTGAACGACGCCTGTGTAAATCTCGTGACTTTCTTCGATAATTTGCAAAAACTCATCGAGTCAAAGGACGAACAAATACAGCAAAAGGAAGACCTGATCAAGGGAGTTCAAACCGAAGTTACAAAATTGCAAGAAGAGAAGTCAAAACTTGAGCAGCAACTTGAAGAACACGAAATACAAGTCGAAGAATTAAATAAAGAGTTGGAAACCAAAGTGGCTTCATATTCCGCGACACAGGAAGAACTACAACAGTTTTTGGAAGGTGCTCAAAACGATATAGAAAAACAGAAACGAGATTTAGGAGCTCAACTTTCGGAAGTGACAGAAATGGCTTCAGTTAAAACTGCCGAGCTTGAAACTAAACTCTCAAAAGTGCACGTTGACATTTCTGAGATTTCGCAGAAACTTTCTGAAGCGACCTCTATACTTGAGGAACTCGAGGAAGAGAAACGTCAATTAAATTACCAGCTGGAGATTCGTTCCAATGAACTTCTGGAAGTTACTGAATCGAGAGATAAATTGTTGGAAGCCAAATCTCAACTGGAGGAGGAAATTAATCAGCTTTCCAGGACCCTTTCCGAATCTTCTACGACGAACAAAATGCTGGACGATCAGGTGAAGCAGTTGGAGACCATGAAATACGAGCAAGAATCGCGAATGATGAGTCTACAAACTGAACTCAACCAGGTTCTTCACGACTTGAAGGTATCAGAAAACACACAGGAGATTTTGAAAGAACAAAGCACCAGCCAACTTTCGGAGGTTTTGTCTAAACTGAAAGACTTGAAGGCTGAAAATTCCAAGCTGAATTCAAATATTGCCGACCTGACTGAAGAGAGCGGGGATCTTAAGGACCAACTTTCAAATTATACTGAAAAGTGTTCTTCCCTGAGTGATCAAGTGAAACGACTGGAAAACATGGTTGGTAGTCTCACCTCTGAATTGGAAATGAAAGAACAAGCGTTGAAGAAAAGCACAGATGATGAAAGTCGAATGAAAAGTCGAAGTGAAAATCTGGAAGAGCTTCTGGCGGAAGCTCAGAAGACCAGCGAGCAGCTGACGATCAACTTAAAACTGAAAGAAAACTCTCTGGACATTTTGCAGCAGAAGATCGAGTTGCTTGGAAAAGAGAAATTGGAATCTGAGTTGAGGTTGAAGGAAACTATCAGTAATTTAGAGGAAACGAGGGTTCAACAAGAGGCAGTTCTTAAAAACCAAGAAAAACTTCTTTCTGAGAGATCTCTCCAATCCGATCAAATTCAAAAGAACTTCTTAGAGATTGAGTCACTAGTCCAAAAACAGAGGGATCAAACCACCATCCTAGAAGACAAATGTTCCTTCCTTGAAAAAGAACTAAACTCAATGAAAGAATATCTGACTGAAACTGAAAACAACTTGGAAATATGTCGGGAAGAGTTGAAGAAAACAACGGACGAACGTGATTCTCTAAGATCCTTGAAAGAAAAACTGGAATCGAGTTACAGCAGACTTGATTCTGCGATCTGCGAACTTTCATCTTCAGAGCCCCAAGAAATCCAAGGTTCGTTATTGGAAAAAATTGGATCTTCATTAGAGTCTATTGAACTTCTCAAAACAAACTACGAGGGACTGCAAGCCGAGCTGGAAAAGTTAAGACGTAACGAGAATGAAACGTTGAAAGCCAGAGAGACCGAAAATTCGAAGCTGAAAGAAGAAGTGAAACAGTTGGAACAGAACCAGAAGAAGTACGAAGAAACAGTGTCTGAAACTTTGAGAAAAACCGAAGTGTTCCAGGTGCTTCTGTCCCTGGCGATGAAACTGCGACAGGATTTCGATGGTCAGATGGACAATGTCAGAAGAAGCTGGAAGATGATGGAAACCAAGTACGGTTCAATTCTGAACACTAGTCGTCAATCCTGCGATGCTTTGAAGAATCTGGTAGTTCAGAAAGAATCACTGAACGCAAAAATTCTGGAACTCAAACAGAGTCATTTCGAAAACGCCCATTCCCTTCTTCAGGCTACGCACAAAACGATGCTCTGGACTGAGAAAAAATTGAAGAACGCCATCTGTTCTGAGGAAAATGCTGATCCTCTTCACGACGTTTCGCTCAACGCGTCGTTTTCCAGTGACGAGACAGAAGTTAATACCGATATCGAGAAGAACAGACTGGCGTTGAAGAACATCCAGTTGGTTCAGGACAAGATTGAGGATTTCGTGAAGGACGTTGAGAAGTTCAGCGAGGATCTCAAAACTGGGCAGATCAAACTCGAACCTGTTTTGGAAGAGAAACTGAAAATTGAAGTTGAAAAGATGAACAGGGAGAAGAAGGATCTGAAGGAAAAACTTGACGGGATGAGGACCAGGAATGCTAAGTTGGAGAAGAACATTGATGGGTTGAGAGCGGAGATCAGGTTGCTGAAACAAGGACAGGCAACTAAGGTTGAAACTTCGGAACTGAACGAACTGAATGATCGAGTTGGAGAATTGGAAAAACAACTGGAAGAGACGGTGGAACAGAGGAAGAAGTTGCAGGTGGAAAAAGAAGACCTGGAGAAAATCATTGCAAGTCTGGAAAGGGAGAAGGCAGAACTGCAACGAGTGAGAGAGAATTTGGAGAGTGAGAAGGAAGACATTGCTAAAAACTATAAGGAGGAATTAACAAAGAAGAATTCCGAACTTGATGAACGATTGAAGGAAGTTCATAGTGAATATGGCAAGAAACTGGATGTCTTGAAACAGAAGATGGTAAGATTCAATTTATTTGAAGAATTTTGTTATTGTTCTTCGAAAGAGAATTAATTGTTGTATTGTTTTTATAGAAAACTGCCTTCAATGAACAGATGACAAAAGTGAAACAGGACCAAGACAAAGCTCTGGAAGAGAAGATCCAGTCAATGAAAAACAAGATGGAACAGCAGTGTCGCAAACACACCGAGGAAATTAACAAGTACAAGAACCATGTAAGTGAACTGAGCACACAGTATTGGGACGTTGGGGAAAAACTTATCTTTGAGAAACAAGAAAAGGAACAGGCTTTGCAGCAGCTACAACAATTAAAGGAAAAAAGAAACGACCAGATGGTCGTTGTCGCTCAGAAAACTTTGAGGTCTGTCTTTTACTTAACAAACGAATAACACATTTCATTTACCTAAGAAAACTAAATTTGTTATTTGGATTTTTAGTTTGGACAGAAGAGACTTTCCACATGATCGTGAATCGTTTAGATCGAGGGGAGCTAATTCGATCCAAATAATTGAAGAGGAGACGGTGTCAAGGAGGCACAGTGTTAGAAGTATCCAAGCAATGGGTAACCCTTTCAATGCTGAAGATGAAGAGGGTGAAATATTTGACAACAATTACTTAGGTAAACATTTGACACAAAATTTTAATTTCACTTTATTTAATTTATGTGGTGTACTAACTGTCTTTTTGTCTTTTTAGCTGATATGAAAGATGGAAGACAAAGGTGTCTGCCGGCACCCGATCTCGACAGACTATCAGTGCTGCAACGGCGAAACACACTGTGCAAACCACACCTCAAGTCATCTTACCCTGCAGAAACTCAGTTCCAACCAGCCGGATACAGTGAGGAGGAAATCAAGGTCTCGTTACTAGTCTACGTTAAACTGCACACGCTGCTTTTGTTGCTAATCCTTTTGAACGTTTTCTTTCACTCCGTGAAATATTGAACCTTTTTGATTATTAAAATTTGTAAAATTCGATGGAAAATGTCCTACACCCTCTTGCATGTACTCAAATAAACTGGTCTTTGTCAAATATTTTGTTTTCTCAATAGTAATGTAACTTTTTTTTGAATTCATAGACCGGTGGTGGATCGGACGAAATATTCAATGATAGTTTAAGTCAGAGTCTGCTGCCCGGACAAAAACCACGAAAGAAAGATCGCACCCAAGTGAGTATCGCGTGATTTGGTGTTGGATTTATTTCTTAGTTGATTTTTTAGTCTTGTTTGATTGGTGTATTTACAATTGTGTGTATTGTAGACGTCCTATAAAAGGCCTGGACCACCCACGCCAAGTAAAAACGGGGGACGGTTGTCGTTGCAGGTGCATGCACTTTGTATTTACATTTCACTTTTGTCATTTTCCAGTAGAATATAAAAAAGTAACAACAAATTTTTTTGTGCAGGGAAATGAGCTACCAAGGTCACCATCGTCAAAGATTTTAAAGGAAAGGAACTCTGACAAACGAACGACCGTGACTCCGAAACGATTAAAAGATTTCTTTAGCACTTCAAAAAAACAAGATGAAGTTAGTGTTCTGAATGAAATAATACATAGATGAATAATTCAGTAAGTCGGATGTAAATTTACATTTTACACGTGTTTCTTTTTTTCTTACAGAACGGAACACCAACCGGCATAAGACGTCTTAGCATCTTCCGCAAGCAGCGTCCTGTGACCGACAAAATCTGAATTACTATCTAAAATTATACTGAAATTTAATTTCATCCCGTGACAAATGATCTGATCATTTTCATTCGACCGTAAAATTTTTGTAAGATTTTTGTACTGTAAATAGATTTAGACATTATTTGAGATCATTTATGCACGTTCGACGTAATCACGTATAAATGTAATGAGTATTAGAAGTCGAAATGAATCGTAACAAATTGAAATTTCATTCCATTGTCATTTTATTTCTCATGTTACACATATTTACAATAGAAAATACATATAAAGTATAAAAACTATAATATGAATGTTTGTTTTCTGACAAAATTTGTAAAAATTATATATTCAAAATACTTTGCTCGAAAAAAATAGAAATCAAAAGTTTTCGAACAGCTCGGACAGTTTGACACCTGTAGCTATTTTTTTACGTCCAGTAAAGTTCAGAAAATAGGATAAAACTTAAGCCATTGTATATACGCTTGTATAAAATTAAAATAAAATCATCTTCAGTTATTTACAATGTATAAAAAGAAAACTACTCGTTGGGTGATGGCTGAACCTTGTATAAAAGTAGTTTTGTGTCCAGAAAAAATCATATGAAATAAACAACGTACATCTAATGAACAGTCAATAATTTTAACTTACAAAAATCATTTGAAATCATTAAACAATTGAACAATTGCTCAAAAATAATTAGAACTAATGAGTTTGTTTGTTTAAAGAAGACAGTATTAACGAGCACAACTTTCCAAATTGTTGCCAAGTCATATCCAATCAAATGTATTGGTAAATAATGGTAAACAATATTTTTTCCTATATTGTCAGTTTTGTAGCAACATTTACGCAATACTGGAATTCGTGATGTAAGTCTTGCGTACTTTGCTTAAAATTACGATAAAACAAATGACCATCGCGATCAATCCAAATCATTATTATTCAACCTCATGAATTGATAATTTGAAATTAAGCGATGTTGATGGCATCTTTCAGTCTGTCTGTCAAATCTTCATCTGAAAATAAAACAAGCTAATTATTTTCTTTGACACAGCAAAACATGAAATTTCAACAACATTAAATTGTTTAACACGAAAAACAGCTACTACACTAAGGGAACTAAACACTCGAACATATCTCTCTACCTTTGGAACTAACTCCTGCTGCTTCTTCATCTTCGTCTTCTTTTAAAATAAAACAATGAAAAAATTATTTTTTTCTATATGACAAATTTCCACTCTTTTCGAACAAGAAAAATTCAGCATTTCAATAGTTTAAAAAATAATAGTCATATTACAAATGAACCTACCGGAGTCATTTTCGCTAGTATAGGGCGGTGAAAACTTCATCTCCCTCTGTAAATACGAATCAAGTTTCTTGACGGATGCAAGGATCAATCCCATAAACGGCGGGGACGGTTTCAAAGGTCTAGATAAATACTCCGGATGGTATTGCGTCGCTACATAGTAGCTGTGTCCCTCCAACTCCATCACCTCCATCCTAACTTGCTCCTCGTCGTAGCCAACAAACTTCATCCCAGCGGCCTCCAAATTTTCAACGTACTTTGGATTCACCTCGTATCTGTGACGGTGTCTCTCCTCAACTCCATCTACGTTTCCATACAATTGTTCTGAAAACAAACCAATCTAATTACCGAAATGTTTCAAAAATATATCAAAGCAAATTTGTTGAATGCAACATATACAACATACTAATTGCAGAATTAGCTTCAGTGAATCGGGTGTAACGTTTGCCGAGTCTCATGGTGCCTCCCATTTGTCCTAAATTATGTTCAGGCATGTCGATAATTATCGGGTCTACCGCGTCTGGATCGATCTCAGTGCTGTTTGCGTTCACGAGACCCAGACAGTTGCGTGCGAATTCAATAACCGCAGCCTGCAATCCCAGACAGATACCAAGGAACGGTTTGTCGTTCTTACGGCACCATTTGCACGCGGCTATTTTGCCCTCCATTCCTCTCTTTCCGAAACCACCAGGTACTATAACACCACTGCAATTCAAAATGATTACAATTACTTCTCAAATACCAGTTTTTGAACTTGAAAGAAGAATGCAATCTAATTACGAACTCGCTAGTGCAGAGTTTCTGCCAAGCTGCATGGTACAGTGACGGATTTTCTTGTTCCATCTGAGGTTCCAAATCAGCAGCCTCAATAAACTAAAATAATATTTCTTTTTATAGATAAATCAAGAAACAGTATGGATTTGAAAGTGAAGTGAAATTGTTATAATTACTTACACCTAAACTTAATCTATAACCAGCTTTGATAGAAGCATGCTGGAGAGCTTTCAGAACGGACGCATAGGAGTCCTCGAGTTTTGTATATTTGCCTACTAAAACTATTTTCACTTCTTTAGACAATCCGCTGATACGATCGACCAGATTATGCCATTTGTACATGAATTCGGGATGTCTGAAGTCCCTAGTGTTAATGTTCAGCTGGAGCCGATCGTTCAGGTACTCGACTATCTTTTGACGTTCCATTGCCAAAGGTACTTCGTAAATTGTTGAGAGATCATGTATCGTGATTACCTGCAGAAAACAGTTGATCGTACAATTAATTTTCCATTCACTGCTTTGAAATTCATTTGCATGAAATTAATTTTGCAAATAAAAAACCATCATAAACTTGCCTGATCGGCAGCAACGTGACAGAAATTCGAAATCTTTTCTTTGATGCTATAGTTGACAGGGTTTTCTGACCGACAGATAATGAGATCGGGCGACAGGCCCAGACCACGCAATTCTCGGACGCTGGCCTGTGTCGGTTTGGTTTTTGGCTCTCCAGTGGAACGTGGCTGAAAAGAAAGATGAAACGTTCGTGAACTTTGTCTGGAACATTCAAATCGATGAGAAAAAAAAATTCTCCTCAAGGCCAAGGTCAATAAATGTTCCAACATGTCAGGTGATTAAAGCGAAACGTTGTCACATGTCGAGTATTGACACGTCATTATATAAAATCTCTTGATGGATATGCAATGCAAACTAAAAATACATTACGAATAAATCTGCAATAAATTGAAAATAAACTCGTTTCATATCTCTTTTTGATTGATTCAAACTTTCTATTTTAAATCCAATTCCTATTTCAATTCATTTGCAATCAAAACTGTTTGAATCGACTACAGAATTTTTACAAAAAAAATGTATCGACGTGACTTTGTCAGACTTATTTTTACTCAATGAAACAACGGTCGCGATTTATCAAAACCAGTGCAACTCAAGAATCAAAAGTTTAAAGAAATATCATTTTGCTTGACATTTCGTCCTAATCTTTCATACAAATGTGTAACAGTTTGCAATTATAATCAATGGAGCACCAGGCGGAGAAAAAAAATTGATAAAAAGTATCGACCCGTTGATAACAGACAGTTGGGATAAGTGGATCAGGAGAGTACTCATGATACCCGTCACACTACAAGCCTACTTATTACATTATCTCATCAACTTTTTCGAAGATACCAAAAATCAAAACTCTCGCGTCTTTTTTTTTTGCTACGTACGAAAACTCGCGTAGAGTCGTTATGTTGCATCACGACGGTTCAAAATAAACGCTTGGCGCAAGTTCAGGGCTAATGAAACCAGGGGCTACCTGTGGTATCAGCGAGACGTGTGCCACACAAAAGTTCTCCTTCTTCACTCGGAATTGGAATTGACGGAATGCTTCGACGAACGGCATGCCCTCGATGTCCCCTATTGTACCCCCAAGTTCCACTATGCAAACCTAAAAATGTAATAATATTATTACTGTTGTTTTAAACGAAATTTCAAAAATTATATTTTTGTTATTTGAGTTTCACCTGCGGTATTTCTCCATCTTCAGTGACTGGTTCTTTTGCTACCCTCTCAACCCAATCTTGGATAGCGTCAGTTACATGTGGAACAACTGAAATAAATTCAAATGTCAGTTAAATTGAATTTAAATGCGAAATTGTGTGATATCGTGAATGTGAAGAAAGCTTGAAATTCACCTTGAACAGTTTTGCCTAAATAATCTCCACGTCTTTCCTTCTCAATGACGGACTGATAAATTTTGCCTGTGGTGATATTGTTATCACGGTGAAGAGTGACGTCGAGGAACCTTTCGTAGTTGCCTAAATCGAGGTCGACCTCGCCACCGTCGTCCAGAACATAGACCTCGCCTAAAAATCAGATTGACTTTTGTTATATTTACTGTTTAACATTTGCGTATAAGTTCGAAAAGATAAACACAAGATAAGCGGACCAAGGAGGTCCAGATTCTGCGGATTCTGTCAAGGACACTATTGGTTTATGCAACCGATGATTGACGGCACGTTTAGTCAACACTATTTTATCCTATAGATAATACGCTCTTAATTGCATTTTAAATAGTCAACTTCAACGATTTTAGATCAGTTTCATCATTCGAAAAAGTTTATCATTTATCGGTTCATGACAATTTTTTTTGTTTTTTAATTTTGCCTTGTGATTCTGCTAGTTATTGGTCGGTTGAAAATTGTAATTATCTGCAGATGGCTTTTTAATTGAACGAGGTGATACCTTTGATAAAACTATGTTTTGATAAGTCGCTCGATAACAGCTGTGACGCGATCAAACAAACAAAAATTGAGAGAAAAAAAGAATAAACTGTACTTTGCTTACATTCAGTGTCATGAACTTGGAAAACGATTAAGTTGGTGTGGGGTAACTGAGAGAAAAAAAGCTGACTTGCTGACTGAGAGATTTGAAAATACATTTATAATAATTCTTCTTAATGTTACATCAGCTCGAATCCAATGCGTGGAAGCTGTTATTTGATATTTCAATTTTTGATCGGATCGTGCGTCCTTTTTTAAACGAATTAATGAAGTCAACATTTTTTTTGTCGTTTTACTTCTTTTTATGTGATCGTTTTCTACATCTTTTTATCCACTTTTCAAGAATAGACACAATTCGAGCATCTTTTTTTCTTTTAAACGTTTTTTTTTATTTTGACAAAAAAAATGTCGTAAACCTTTCAATGGCATTTCATTCAAAAATTGCAGTTTTTAGACTTTGAGTTACTTTGATTGGATTAAGATCAATGCCGAGAATTAATTATCAAATCATCGGTTGGTAAAAATATTATGAATAATCTTACAAACTGTAAAATTAATCTGCAAGTAAACAATGTTTATTCGTATGAATTAAAATTTGTTGATTCGTCGTATTTACTGAATCATTGAACTTTCAAACTACCAAGAAACAAAGTTCAGAATTTAAATCACAATCCATAACCATAACGCTGTTACACCCATTTAAAAAGACAATTAGGAATGTTCGGAATTTTTCAATGCTCCAAAATGGCTTCTAAGCACGTGTCAAGATAGCCTAAACTTGTTCGTATTAATAATCTAACATTCGCGATCTACCAACATGAAATATTCTAAATCAAACAATTTTTTAGTTATTAACTTGGTGATAACTAATCTCAAGCTAACAACATCAAAAACAAAAGTTTTTTTTAAATCATCTTTAATGACAAACAATTAAGTTACATTCCTTGAGTTCTTTCAATAATTTAACACCATTTTTTGAAATCAAAATTTTCGATTTGACATTTTTAAAGCTGTGACAGTTCTGATGACAAAATAATTAATCGTTGGAGTTGATTCGTATATGAAAAATGCATTGACAACTTTTTTCTTTCGTTTTGGGTCTTTATTTGAAATTTCTTTATTTTTAGGATAAATAGTTTTTCAAAGTTTGGAGGATCTTACCATGTTCATAAGGTGAGAACGTGCCGGCATCGATGTTGATGTAGGGGTCAATTTTGATGGACGTCACATGGATGCCACAATGTTTGAGAATCGTGCCAAAAGAGCTGGTGATGACACCTTTGCCAACACCGCTAATCACACCGCCAGTCACAAGGATGTACTTCATTGTTGCAAGATCAAACCTGGGGGTCCTAACTGGTCGGGGCTAATCGGAGCTGGTCCTTAGTGTCGCCGCGATTTTCGCGAACTGATCTCCAAGACAGTCCGTTCGTGGCTCTTACTCTTGCGCTCATCTACTTTGACTGTCCGCGTCTGCGCACTTGCAAAACACAAAATCTATCTCCTACTCCAACGGATCAAATTGCACACTTGTTTATAAAACACAAATCATTTTTAATTTTTTCTTTCAGCAAACTTGTTTTTCATGCATCAGTTCTCATCTTGGCGGATTGTTTACCTATTCAATAAACTGAATTTTGTAAACAAACCATTTTAAACAAAGATAAAATTAATTCGACAGTTAGTCAATCATTTATCGTACTAGGTAGATTTTGTTTTTTAGTTTATATATTCTAATTTCGTGTTAAATATGACAACAATTGACATTTTATTTTTGTATTGTTGAATGACAGCGACAAAAGCGCCGCCTATGGTTTGAACGATACGATCAAAACAATAAAGACCGACGACCGACGGTGACGGTGGCTTCCAAATAGACAGAAAAGTGTTTGATGATAATATTGACTTATCAACGTCATAAAATAAATCATATGTCGCTGGGGGGTTGTTTTCACAACGCCGATATCATCATTGATAATAAACACTCGCTCATTGAGATGACGTAAAAATTCTTCGTGAGGAAAATCCGTTTGAGAACGTTTTTTTCTTAGGAGTAACTCTAACCTCCAAGATGTCAACAACAGAGAATATGAACTGCGAGACGCAGATAACTAATTTTATAAATGACGTTTTGGTAAGTTTTCTGTTTTTAATGCTCTACTTTTTCTATTGTATTTTTCGTGTATTGAATTTGGTTTTAGGTCAGTGTTTGAACATTGTTTTGTTCTTAGAATCAATTAATTTGTGAAATTTGCATTTTTTCAGAGAGTAGAAGCAATTGAAGAGGCATTCAGTTGCGTTTTAGTTCACAACATAGAAAACGAGACAGCAAAGGTATCAGGATGGCAACAAGAGCTGACCACAATCATCTCAGCCTTATCGAACGAACAACAGGAACTGGCTGTGCGGCATTTTTTAATTTTGACCGCAACAATGACCAATCACAGCAAGTTACAGATGTTGTTGACAATGTTGAAAAGTCTTGTAACAGGCAACAATTTACAAGCGAGGTAAATTGAACTGGCAAATTGTAATTGAATATTCAAATATTCAAGTGCATCTTGTAATGAGTAGACATTTCACAGGTTGGTGTGTGACTGTATTTTAAACTGCGAGAAACTACAGTATCAACTTCAAGATTTTTGGGTCGAGTGTTTTAATCTCATTCGCAGTATAATCGGAGGGGTTGAGTACAAAGGTGTTAGAGGAATTATGAAAGTGAGTCATTAACCATTTTTAATTTATAAACGTAAGTACAATCTCATATTAAAACAACTGGTTCTGTCTCTTATTTAGATTTGTATTGAAAAAGCGCAAAGTTTTCCGTCGAAATTAGACGCTTCCATGTTGCCTCAATTTAAGGCTTTGGAGAATGTGATCGAGTACATTTTTGATAGAAATGCCTGTCTTCTACCTAGTTACTTCATTGTGAATGAAATTTTGAAAGATTATCCCGACCAAAAGTGGCCTCATTGGGTAAGTATCCTAAAAGTAAACATTTCAACTTTTATAATTTCCATCTTATATTCTAAGTTTTTATACTTTTTTCAGAAATTAGCAAGGTTGCTCTCAAATTTCGTGGACAGTTTCCGACCGACCGCCCAGATGGTTTCGATTGTCGGACGGTCTAAAATGCTCCCGGTGGTGGAGCACACGGGATATGCCGATCACCTTCTGAATCCCTGGCTTTTGGATCCTACAACATTGAAATTTTCTCTAAAAGGAAGTTTGCCTTATGATGAAGATCTGTTACAACCGCAAACTAAGTTGCTGAGATATGTTTTGGAGCAGCCTTACAGTAGGGATATGGTTTGCTCAATGTTGGGTTTACAAAAACAAGTAAGAAGAAAATACAGAACTTCGTAAGAGATCAATTTTATGAACCTGTTTGATTGACTGTATTGTTTATGGTTGTTTTTTATTCGCTTTTTTAGCACAAACAAAGGTGTGTCGCATTGGAAGAGCAACTGGTAGAATTGGTCATCCATACGATGGAACGATCAGAAAACGATCCAACCCTAACCGAAGGGTCCGATGGCACACTTGCTCACCATTGGATCTGGTTGCATTTGTCTTCCCAACTTATCTATTTCGTACTCTTCCAGTTTGCTTGTTTTCCAAATTTTGTCATGGCCATTCATGATAGAGTAAGACTTGTTCATTTCAAATAATTTAACAACTTCTTAATGATAAATAAGTTTCTTATTAAAAATTGTTTATTTTACTTTAGTTACTCGGTCGAGAATGGAAAAAAGGCAGGGATCATCTTATGTGGGTCCTGTTGCAGTTTATTTCTGGCAGTATTCAACGCAACCCGGTAATAATTCGTTTATAAAATCTAAGTTAAACTAGAAAACGAGAAAGAAATGTGAAAAATGTTTTTTTTTCAGCTCGCTAACTTTCTACCAGTTTTCAAACTTTATGACCTCTTGTATCCTGAGAAAGAACCTCTACCGGTGCCTGATTATACTCAACCACTTTGTACACACCAAATGGCCATAATGTGCATCTGGATGCACCTGTTGAAGAAAGCACAAACAGATCATACCAACATTCATCGCCCAATTCCTCATGCTCTGAAAGCTCATCACGAGTATGATTTTTTTGCATTTATATCTTCAAAATTTTTCAATTGAGGATGTAAAAAATTGTATAATTTTCATTATAGGTTTTTACAACACTTGGTAATGCCCAACTCATCGATGAGCATGGGTTCGGATTACAGAATCGCCCTACTTTGCAATGCCTATTCGACCAACCACGATTACTTCAGTCGACCCATGGCCGCTCTTTTTGAAACCATCATGGGAGCGCAAAAAGTATATCAAAATCTCAAATGTTAGTTTAATAATGTGTACCAATTTTTTCTTACTGATGAAACATTATTTTGCAGAACCAACAACAGCAACAGCCAATGTCGTCGTTGCAGAATAACGCCGCACTGGCCAACGGCCCAACAGCCCCGCTCTCGATGTCTGTTTTGGATTCGTTGACTGTCCACGCGAAGATGAGTCTCATCCACAGTATCGTTTCGCATGTCATAAAATCTGCTCAGTCGAAAGGACAGATTTCCTTGCCTCCTGCTCTTGTCGAAACTTATAGTCGACTTTTGGTTTATACTGAGATTGAAAGTCTCGGAATCAAAGGATTCATAAGTAAGAAAAAAAAACAATAATGACGTACGCCATTTTTACAGAGAGAAAATGAGACTTTAAAAAATTGATTGTTTATCTCGTTTGTTTAACAGGTCAGCTCTTGCCAACTGTTTTCAAATCCCACGCCTGGGGCACGCTTTACACGCTACTGGAGATGTTCAGTTATCGGATGCACCACATTCAGCCTCACTATAGAGTGCAGATTCTGTCTCATTTGCACAGCTTAGCAGCCGTGCCGCAGACCAACCAAACGCAACTGCACCTTTGCGTTGAAAGCACTGCTCTTCGAATGATCACTGGGCTGGGATCTGCCGAGGTTCAACCTCAACTCTCTCGGTTTTTATCCGAACCAAAAACTTTGGTTTCTGCCGAATCAGAAGAACTGAACAGGGCTTTAGTACTTACTCTGGCAAGATCTATGCATGTAACAGGTTTGTTCAATTATTTTGAAATTTCATTTGTTAGTTTTTATCATGTTCAAGCGGAGAATATAAAATTAAAAAATTAAAATGATTTTAGGAGCTGATTCGTTGAGTGGAACATGGTGTAAGGATTTGCTGAATACTATCATGCAAAACACTCCTCATTCCTGGGCAAATCATACGTTGCAGTGCTTCCCAACAGCCTTGAGCGAATTCTTCCAACAGAATAGTGTCCCGAAAGAAACGAAACAGCAGATCAAAGTAAATACAACTTTCATGGTTCTTAACATTGCTTTAAATTTGTTTAGACAAAATGTTTTACCTGATGTTGGGTTGTATTTTTTAGAAAGCAGTTGAAGAAGAGTACAGAAATTGGTCGTCGATGAACAACGAGAACGATATCATTGCTCATTTTTCTGTCTCTGGAACTCCGCCATTGTTCCTCTGTCTACTTTGGAAGATGATTTTGGAAACCGATCGTATTGGCCCCATTGCTTACAAGTAAAAAAATCAATTCAAATTCAACTTAATTCAACTTTATTTTTTATTCATTATAAAAGCAACATTTAATTTTTAATTGTAGAATCTTAGAAAGGATAGGCGCACGTGCCTTGTCAGCCCACCTACGAATGTTCTGTGATTACCTGGTGTTTGAGTTCGCCAACAGTGTAGGGGGTCAACACGTTAATAAGTGCGTTGACACTGTCAATCACATGATCTGGAAATACAACATCGTTACAATCGACAGACTCATCTTATGCTTAGTAAGTGAAAACCACCCATTCAAATCTCAATTCACAAAATTACACGGTCAAAAATTAAACCTTTCCTCAATTGTTTTCCCAAAGGCCCTCCGAACAAACGAAAACAGCGAAGCCCAAGTTTGCTTCTTCATCATTCAACTGCTCCTCTTGAAACCTTCAGAGTTTCGAAACCGTGTACAAGAGTTCGTGAAGGAAAACTCGTCAGAACACTGGAAACAGTCAAATTGGCACGAAAAACATCTTGCCTTCCACCGAAAGTTCCCTGAGAAATTTGCCCCAGAAGGGCTCATGGAACAGGCAACAGGTGGTCCCAGTCAGTATCAAAGTCTGCCGGTTTACTTCGGCAACGTTTGTCTCAGGTTCCTGCCAGTTTTTGATATTGTGGTTCATCGGTATCTTGAACTTCCTCCTGTCAGCAAAAGCCTTGAGATCCTTTTGGATCACTTGGGATGCTTGTACAAATTTCATGGTTAGTGAAAGTCACAATTTTTAATGAAAATCAATTCAAATTAATTTTCTTGTGTGTTTTACCTGAAATAATTTAACATTGTGTTTTTCAGATCGACCAGTCACGTACTTGTACAACACTTTACATTACTATGAAAGAACGCTTAGGGACAGACCGCCACTGAAAAGACGATTGGTTTCTGCCGTTCTTGGATCTTTGAATCGAGCACCTGGTTGGGCGCTTACTGAGGCGTATCAAAAATACATGAATGATGATTCTGTCAACTGGGTGCCTGAGCTTGATTATTACGTTCGGCTGGTTCAACGGATGGTTGACAGTACGTAACAATTGTTTTTTTAGTTCGTTGGAAAAAGGTTTTTTAGTATAAAAATAGTATCAACTTGTAATTTTTTAGCTATGTCTGGCAACGCCAACTTCTCATCCACCGACTGGAGATTCAACGAATTTCCAAACCCTGCAGCTCAGGCTTTGTATGTAACTTGCGTCGAAATAATGGCTGTTCCAGTTGCACCAAATCTCGTGGCATATTCACTTTTGGATGTTGTGCTGAAAGGGTAAAAATGAAATTTGTTACGAAATATAAAATGACCGTTTTCGATTTGTAACTTAGACTGAATGATTGTTTAATTTTAGATTTGTCAGCATTCCTTCGAACGAGATCCACCTGATGATCAACTGTGTTGGTCTTATTTTAGCAGCTCTACCGGAATGCTATTGGTCGGCTCTACACGACAAACTTGTCGAAACAGTTAAAAGTCCCTCACTGGTTAGCTGGCAGTACAAGAATTTAACTCCTTTCCATCTATTCAAATTCAACACAACTCATCATTGCTTGCTGGACAACAAATACAGTTACATGCTGGCCCTGGCACATTCGATCTGGCACCATGCTGGAGCAGGACAAATCGCATCCATACCTCAGTATGTTACTGAACTTTTTAACTAATACTGTTAGAATCGTTCAAACATGTTCAGATTTTACATATTTTAAATTTAATTTTAGGTTTATTAAGGAAAAGATTCAACCAGAAGTAACCACAGAAGAACAACTGATCTATGTCTGTCATCTGATTGGTCCGACATTATCTAGATTCAGTGCTGAGCGACCCAGATGTATCGTAGATTTGGCTCTGAGTTTGTACGAGATGTTGGAACAAGTGGATCATACTCAGACGCATCTACAGTATATGGATCCCATTTGTGATCTACTGTATCCTTTGAAATGCATTGTTTTATTATTGTCACAAGTTGAATATAGATTTCAATTGATTTTATAATTTGTATTTTTTATTTGTGGAAGAAATTTTTCTTAACTAATTATGCAATTAGATATCACATCAAGTACATGTTTATTGGAGACTTGATGAAGTCAGAGATGGAGACCATAATACGAAGATTGAGACCGGCTTTGCAGATGCGACTTCGGTTCATCGTCCACCTGAACATCGAGGAAATTCAATCGTCCTGAAATTCAACAGTGCCTGTCGTAGGCACGCCAACTCAGAACGAGACGACAGTAGCGTAGACGAATTTTATTTTATTCCATCCAATATGAAATTTTAGGATTGATTCGAATTTGCCTACACGGATGGTTTCCTTAGACTAACGTTTGCTCATTGTTGAAGCGTTGAGTTTTTTTTCTTTACGAGTAATTTTTACAAACTGCTTGCACAAGTTCGAAACTTTTCTTATAATGAAATTTTAATCTTGACTTTTTTTCGTTGAGGAAATTGTTTTTGTATTTCTGAATCAACGAACAAGAACGTTGTAAATATTCGATAACGAAATGACGTCGTGTAACGAGGAAATAAGAATAAAACTTTTTATACAGCAGACAGAAGTTGAAATGAATTTTCACAATGTGCTATAAAGAAATATTTATTTGCTTCGGTTTGGCTTAGAAATAATAAAAAATTACAACAATCGGTCGATTATAATTGGCTTTTTTTCAATTTTATATAATACTAATCGTAGGCATTAGCAACACGTCGAAGTTTTGCGTTTAGATGGAATGGATTAATAAGTTTTTTTACTTCTCAACTGCAGTATTTGCATCAGTTTTATGTTTCATTTAGCTACCAGCTACCAGATACGTTTTCAACTTAAAAGTTAAATGAAAGTATAAAAGTCATTCTTTTTCTTTTTATTGTCATGCAAAGCTTAGTCTTCGGTTATGCCTTAATCTGATCGGTTTATAGAGACATATATGCTTATAATGGATATGTTTCCAGTTTAATTTTTTTCTTTCATTAAGCGGTCAAGACATAAGCATTACATTAACACGGTTACATCTAACGTATCTTTTGGTGTTTTCTTTTTCTTTTATATCTTTATTTATTTCTTTATTTATCTGTAGAAGCTCATTTTAGATTTCACGTTACTGCTAATAATAATTCGTGCTAGAGAGTTGAAGCGGAAGATACAGTTTGCCGAATGTTATTTTGGAATGAAATATCATCTGTTATTGTCATCGCTTTTGAGTGACACTTCGTTTCTTCGTTTGGCTCCTTTAAAAGTTGTCAAAGTCGGTGTTTCCGTTGCGCTGCGACTCTATTAGTTGAGCGAATTTTTCATACGGATCTGCGTTCTCTTCGACAAACTTCTGCGAGCGCATGTCATTTATCCAGTTCATCTAAAAGGGACAAATGAAATATTTAGAAAAATGTAATTTTTTTAACTGAAAAATAATGATTGACAAGTTTCATTACAATATGGGGCAATTTTTCCTTGTTGAATTTCACAGGCTGTTTGAACATAAGCGGTAAAGCTTTAGCTCTCTCCACCCACGGCCACATTAAAATGTCGAGCATTCCTGGTTGCTCGCCTGGAAATAAGAAGTATTTTTAGAATTCAGGTTTGTTAGAATAAAGATTTGTGTTGAAATTTATCAAGAAAATGATTTATGTTTAACTACCTCCATAAAATGTTGTAGATCTTGAGACCAGCTCATTTTCAAACTCGGTAAGATAATCCTCGATCTCCATCACAACTTCATCCAGACTCCTGGTCTCTTTACCATGAACACAATTTGAAAAAATGGTGGTAATCTGCAATTAAAATTTATTCATTAGTCTTTTCCCCTGTTAATTTAAAAGTTAAAAAGTAATAGTAAAGAAATTACTTTGCTATATTGATCTAAAAGTTCCATATCACGATCCTTAGTGTTCTCATTATAGAGCGGAGGTTCTGGATACTTTTTATCCAAATAATTGGCAATATCAACTGACTCAGTAATCACTTTTTTATCAGTATCAACAAAAGAAGGAACTTTTCCTTCCGGATGTATCTGCAACAAGTAAAATTTGGACAAATTACAATTTCACATTTCACACATTCACCACATCATCATGAGACCTCAAAATCATAAAATTTGCAATCACCTCAAAGTACCATTCGGGTTTGTTTTTCAAATTGATGTTCACAACATCATGAGGTATTTTCTTCAAAGATAAAACCAGTCTCACTCGGTGTGCATAAGGACAATATCTCATGCTGTACAATCTCGCCTGACCTTCGATTTCCTTCGGCTTTTCTGAGCCTGCAAAAAATATGATTATTATTATAAAAATATTTAAAAATTACATAACCTCAACAGTTTCTAAAAAATGACTTTCAAAAACTACCAAAAAATATATAAATCTTTGATTTGCAACTAAGTTGATGATAGAAATGTTTATTGAAAATCTGCAATGTTAAAAATTTTATTTTTGACAAGAAAATTGCGGTCCAAAGGAAGAGAGAACCGTTGACATTGGTATTTTACATGCCACCTCATCTACATTGTTGCACTTTATATGGTACAACATTTCGCGTTGAATTGTTTTGTTCGCAATGTATAACTGACCTTTTGCAAGATGTAGGGTGCTCATGATTGAATCCGCGTACCGACCCGCCCAGTATATTACTCTGCAATGCTTTCTTATTTTTGCACGATTTCGAAATCAATCGCGGATGCGTAAAAGCGCGGCCGGTGTCAACCAACACAGCGATCGATAGTACGGCCAGCTGCTCTCTCGGCTCTCTCGTCGTTCTTGCACAATTACTCACTGTAACTTACTGACCAGTCACAGGTCGGCTTATAAATATTCATAAAATCCCGCTTATGTTGAAAATAAAAATACAAGACATTTTAATTCAAAACCATCTCAATTAGTGCCAAATCAACATCTAAAAATACATTTGGAAACAAAAAAAAAATATCACTCTCCAAACCAGCATCAATTTTTTCTTGATTTTGCAACTTGCAAAACATGACCTCGAAAAATATTAAGTTTACTTAACATAGTTATTAACAATCAGCAAGAATAATTTCGTGAACTATTACTTTTCTTTTTTTGTTGCGATTCAGAAACCTATTGCGTATAAAAGTTGAATTTACCCGCGCTTGAGTCTGCGCACTGTCGCGAAATTGCAGGAGTAATTATCGAGCGAGTTTTGTGAAGGAGTAAGATGGCAGACGCAGCCAGGTAATCGCGAAGACGTCGAAAATAAAAAAAAACAGGAGACAAGTGAGTTGAAATATCCCAGGACGTTCCTGAACTAAATTGTCGTCCTGGGCGAATCGCGCCGTTTCAAATGCCTACTCAGCAACAGCAGCAGCAGAACCATCAGGTGCAGCAGAGACAATTCACCACATCTTCTGAACGTGGCGTTATTCTCAAAATGGGTGACGTACAACAACAAGTTGGTAAGTTTTTTCGACAGTTTTCTTTAATTTTAGTTTTGATTAATTTATAAACAAACTTCAGCATTTATTCGTTATCTTGATTTTTTTCTATTAAAGTTTATCTGCACGTGGTTAGTAGAAAAAAGGCCCAATGAACAACCTACAAAGTTATTTTCGCCAAGTTGTTACGTATTTGTTTTTGTTTCTTTTGAGTTAAAATGTTCTGCGAATTCAACGAGGTGAATTTTTAGTTTTATTTTGTTTCGTTGTTAGTTGAAAATTGTGCTTTGGAAGTAAAATGTGCGCAACGTGCACTTGCTTTTGAAAGACTCTGTCACTGATTAGCGCTGTTCTTGTCTACTCCAAAAATGTCAAAGGTTTTAGTTGAAACGCGTAATCCGATTATCTCATGATTTGCAATTCTGTTTAACTTTTAATGACGCAAAAAAAAAACAGAAACGGTTCAATATTCTTGTACTGCGCGTGTATCCAAATTTTCGTTCCTGGAAACAAAGGTTATTTCTGTAAAGTGCTCCAAATTGGTGTATTGATTTTTTTCTCAGATTTTTGTCAGATTATGTACTTGTAATCGCTTGTACATTGTTGCGAAACATTTTCAAGTTAAAAACACAAATATAAATTCACATCGAAGAAAACTAACAGAATTGTTCAAAAATAAATAACAATCAATACTTGTCACGGTTGAAATAATCAAGAAATTAGTGTGATCTCAATTGACTTTTGCATCTAACCTTGCAATGTGATAAATTTAACACTAAGTTTAAACAATTGTTAAATTTATGCTGGGACGAAAATTTGCAAACTGACGAAATGAAACATTTGTATTACCAGAGATGAGTATTACAATATATTATTCTGGTATTACAGTTTTTCGCATTTCAAAAATTGTATTTTTTTTAATGCTAACAAAATTTTGTGATTATTAATTTTCCGAAAATTATTTATCATAGTAATGTATCTAATCACACGTCTTTGGCAATGGGGAAAAAAACAAAAATATAGAAAAGTATATGATGTTTATGAAGAGAGAGAAAGTATCCCTGCATTTGTATAGATTCTGGCAGGTCAGATGCAGTGGAATATTCCATTAGGTAGCGGTCTCCATCTGCCTTTTAACAAAGATACAGATAGAGATGGCAAATAACATTTGCTCTTTCTCTGAAACCAGGTCTCATGACCGTATCAATCACAACACAAATTTTCGCCTTCAAAAATTAATTTCATATTAAAAAAAAAAAAACCTATTAAAATCAAAATTTCATATTTTCATTTTTGATTTTTCAAAATCACGTTCTATAATTTTTCAAACGTTTTAACAACAAAATCTAATTAAAGATACAATTATATATACATGATCATAAAAAGTAATAAAATTATGCAAAGGACACATAAACTTTGTTTAAAATTAGTTCTTTTTGTTTTTCATTTATTAATGTTACCAAAACGAAATCGATAAGTTTAGAATGTGTAATAAAAGAAAATTGGCAACGTTGCTCATAAACGCCCGAAAAATACACCCCTGAGAGTCTTCCACCACTGATCCCTCATGAAAAAAAAGACTCGTTCAGAGCATTTGTGACCATCATTGCATTACGTGAGATAGTTGGATAGTTGTTGCTTCGATCTTGGATTCGGTTTTGACGTGCTTATGCCAGTCAGTTCGAAGTGACTTGAAACCACGAGGTGTCACTTTATGTTCAAATCCCGTGCATGGAGAGCGAAACGATAAACGCGAACGTCATGTTTAACAACGTGATCGCGACCGGCAATGTCGTACCCGGAAACGCGCAAAATGGATACCTCATAATCACACAGGATCAGGCCAAAGAGGCGTCCAATCAACAAAATTTAAACATCAGCGATTCTTATTGTTAGTAACAAAATTATCTTGCACTTATTATTGTTATTATTTTTCAAAGAAAAGAAACAAACCTTTTGTTTTTTAGTTATAAAAGAACTTGATTTTTATTGTAAAAGACAAGAATAACAAAAACGTGTTATAGGTTAACATTAACAAACCGAAGGAAAATGTTCAGGGTCGTGTTTAACTTGAGAATTTGTTACTCTCCGACTACTTCATTTCATGGATCTATATTTGTTTTCATCTAGTGGCTAGAAATCATTAAAGCAAAAGTTTTTTTTTAGTTTTTGAACTGGATATTTGATAGCATTTAATATTGTTTACAAAAAAGTCTAATCGTTCAGTGGAATATTATTGAATTTTACGTTGTAGATATAGATTAGACCGTTTCAAATATTCCCCTATCTTCCGGTATACGTTACAACCCTTCGCTTAGACCTTTACCCCTCCTCTCCATCTATTCACCCTTCCTGGTGCTTATATTACTGTGCTGGAAAATTGCAAAACTTTCTTATTCTCGTAATTTATTTCAATACTTCATTTATCTCATTTTTATTTACCAATTTATTTATCATTTAGCACATTTATATTTACTGATCTATTTAATCTTTGTTATTTCAATATAAGTTGTTTTAATCTTTCACAATCGAAAGCACGGTTTGATCAATTGTTGTCCGGCATATCCACTCGGCATCAGTTTTAAAGTCCGTGCAAGATCAAAGCTGACTCAGTTATTACACCTGATATTTATTTTGTAACTGGTGATAGTCACGAGTCATACAGAGCAAAGTGTTTGAAATAACATTGTACGTTTTTTTACACGTCCAAGATGTTTATTCATTCGTTTTCAAAGTGAACAAGAAGAATAAACAATCAGCAATGTATCTCGCAATGTACTCATGTTGACTTTCATTTATTTCAGGGTTGCTTGAGCTCGCACACCGGGAATACCAAGCTGCGGATTACGAGAATGCGGAGAGACATTGTATGCAACTTCGTCGACAGGAGGCCAACAATTCCGGCGTCTTGTTGTTGCTTTCTTCTATCCATTTTCAGTGCAGACGATTGGACAAGTAAGAAAAACATTTTTTGTCAAATTATAGAAATGAAAACATACAAAAAATGAAAAAAGAAGGAATGATTGTAGAAGAAAAATAGTAATGAAAATTTGAAATTGCACTTTCAGATCGGAGCATTTCAGCACGCTTGCAATCAAGCAAAACCCGTTGTTAGCCGAGGCGTACAGCAACTTGGGCAACGTCTACAAAGAGCGCGGCCAGCTGCAGGAGGCGTTAGAAAATTACCGGCACGCGGTGCGACTAAAGCCCGATTTTATCGACGGCTATATCAATCTCGCGGCGGCGCTGGTCGCTGCAGGGGACATGGAGCAAGCGGTGCAAGCATACGTGACTGCTCTGCAATACAATCCTGTACGAATCTCCGTAATCCTCACACTCATTAATCACCATTCGCGCAAATTGAAATTTTCCAAACTCCAATTTAATCTCGTCTAATTGAGCTAATTTTAATGAAAATTTGTAAAAGCGATTTCTTATCTTCAGTACCACTTGTTCATCATTAAATTCTTATTAAATTCTTCTATCAAATTAAATTCTCATAATCGAAATATTATTCTATTGATCATTGGCAAATTATTTTCGTAATTTTTCCATAATTATTGATAGAATTATTCGTTTATTGCAGGATCTGTATTGCGTACGAAGTGATCTGGGTAATCTTTTGAAAGCTTTAGCGCGACTCGACGAGGCCAAGGTACGTTGATTTCAAAGAAACTGACAAACTTTTTTGTATCTGTGCAGAACGATTTGCGCATTCACGCTCGTAATTTCCAAGGCAAAAAGAAAACTAAGACGTAAAACCTTCAATTCCAGTGTACTACTAGAAAATTCAAATTCTATAAATGTAGAGAAACAAATTCAAGAAGAAAATACACGTGAAAAAACTAAGCGAGAATGCGCGTATCAAATATGCCGCGACCGGTCCAGTTCTGAGGAAATTCCTGAGTGCGAATAGGGTGCCGCGAATGATGCAGCTTTTGGCCAATGACGTGTTAGAATCGAGTGCTTTTGCAGAACAAAGCGTTCGCGCATCTCGCAATAAACCAAAGTTTGAAGAAGCGGCGCGGCGCGCGATCTCACGAGGTTGCACTTCTGGCGTGCAGATGCGAACGACAATGTGACCACTGCAGATGACAGTTGATTGACAAAACACAAGTGCAATCTCGGAGCGCAGTTCGAGCGGCGTTTTCAGTGCTTTTTTTTCATTCACAGTCGGAGATCGTCGCTCGAAAATTGCACAGTTCAAAAATATATTTAGGTTCGAAGTTGGAGACAGCTGAAAAGAGGATGAGTGCGCGACCCCTGGCAGCGTTGACAGTCCTCGGTTTTCGCGACTTGAATTCGCGCTGCCTCGGGTTCCCTTTTTGTGTATAGCTCCGTTCCATTTGTTCGACTCTCGGTGCCCATTTTCGACTTGCCAAAATGGATCGGAGCTGGCGCGCGACTAGTTGTTAAGTTGTCATGTCATTAACCAGCCTTTTTTTTCTCTGAGCACTACCTGTCCATCTTTTCATCAGAACAACTCACCAATCATCAGTTGGCGCGAGGCTGCTCGACCGTTTCGCGACTCTTGGAGGCGTTGGATTTTGCACGAATTGCACGCTCGGTTGGCTCACAAAAACGATCTTTTCATTCGAATTCAATCGGCTGACTCTGAAAGGGCTGGTTGGTATCCTAGTATCAAACGTCAATGTAAATGAAAAGACTTTACACTCGCCTTTTGTTGCTCGCGAACATTTTTACTCGGTCGTTTTGCGAGCTAACGTTCGGAATTTTTGCAAAATTCTTTGCCGACGTTTTCGTACTGCTTGGTTGATGAAAATTCCAGTGTAACTTGAGTCGAGCAGCTTGCACTTTTGGCAGCGCGGCGCAGGCGAGCCCCATTCGTAGAATGCAAAAGGTAGAGCGGTAAATTGAAGTTTTCGAAGACAAAAAGGAGGATGAAAGTTGCCTCTTAGTTAGACTTACTAATCGACGAAATGAATTCTACGAGTGGGGAATGACAAATGAGCGATGCGCGCGAACTGCGTCTTCTGCTGCTCTGCGAATATTCCTGAGAACTCTCCGGCTCGCCATGAGACCTGACGACAAATGACCGTGATCTGAAACAGAAAAAAGAAAAACTAAGAAAAGAAGAAAAATGACAAAGAATTAAATTTGAAGAAAGAGAGGAATGCTGTTCACATCCTTTTACGTTTCTTTTGTTCTGATAACAAAAAAAAATGAAAGTTCATCAAATTGGCATTTGGCTCCAGGTCAATTCTACTAGAATTGAAAAAGAGAGAGACAAAGATCTTTTTTTTCCAAAACAATTGCATAATGTTTGTTATTTTTCTTAACTCTTGATTTCTTTAGTTACTTTTGTTTAAACGTGTTGTAAGAAAAACGAAACACATTTTGGAAAGGTCAATTTGGATATTGATATTCAACTTGTCAGACATTTTATTAACAAAAAATTGGAAATTTGATTTTTGACATTGAAATAAAAAGAAAGAAAGAATGAAAGCAAAGAAGAAACTGTTTTTGAAGTGAACAAAAGTTCTTAAAGAAATATGCAGAATTGTTGATGAGTGTTCTGGAAAGAAAAATAAAGATTAACGCAGCTGTCTTATTGTTGTGGATGGGATGGTCAACTCTAGGAAGCAGAGATCAGGGCGATGCGATTGGTCGGTTACACCGGTTCCTTGGTGAAAGGGTGAAATCTGAATCTGGTTATTCAGTTACACTGAGACTCTCAGTCTAAGTTTATTATGAGAGCTTACGACCCGTACAATTCGTCAACCTACCGAAGGGTGCAACGAAGGTAATGTAGCTCCCGAGGCTGGTTTCCTTTCTCCTATCCCCAAATTACCAAATTTACAGATTCATCTGGTAAGTAAAACTCAAAAAAAAAAAAAAGAAACAAACCCTGCTAAGGATCTTTAGCCATCCTTTATCCTGAAAGAAACCAGTCGAACCCAAACGCCCTTTTATATTTCTAGGTACGGATTACATTGACTAAACAACGCAGCCCGCCTCTCAAATTGCGCGACACCATGAACTTGACAATTTTTCTTCCATCCCTACATCATCCTCTCATCATCCTTTCTCTCATCTACCTTTTATTCCACTGGCCTTTTTGTTTAATTTTAATTAATTTATTTTAGAAAGTGCCACCTGCCGAGAAAATCGTTTGATGCAAAAGTTCAAACTTTTTTCTTCAGTGCGAGGGCGCCACCGGCTCCACGGGACGCACTCCTGAGAGCCGGTAGCGCAACCTAGGTGGCACTGCGCGCGATTTCCCCGCTTTTAAAATCCCCCCTGATCAACCCCCGCCCCCCTCTTGTACATTCACATTACAATTTAGGCACATTCACCACCACCCCCTTTGGGGCAACTTTTTTCAATACCTTTTTGAGCGCCATTTTTTTAGGTTCAATGGATTTTGTAATGCGACTTTTTGATTTATGTACGCAAGCGCTGTCGTGTGAAGGGGCAAGTTTTTTTGCACGAAAATGAAATTTGGATTTTTGAAAGCAACTCATTTTGGACGACGAAAAGAACTTGTCCTCGACATGATTTTTCAGTTGTAAACTTTATGTTCTCTCCTGTCCATGTTTCGTTTGCAATTGTTGCGAGCTGATTTTTTGTTTTATTTTTGTTCCAAAAATGAGATTTGGTTTTTTCACACACTGGTCACTCGAGAAATCCGTTCATTCATGTAGAATCAATTAACAAGCTCGATGTCAAACTTGTTTTATGTTTTTTCTTCGAATGTCTAATGTTGCACATGTGTTGCAGATAGTTGTCTACAAAAGTTTACTCTTGCAGTTGATAATTGATTATTCGAGATGTTATTTTGTATCTGAATCAATGACGTGACGATGCGAACTAGCCCCGAATGGGAAAGCAGCGCGGCAACGAGAGAGCGGGCGAAGCGCGGCGCGCCCAGTTCAGATTTTCGAGCGTTTGCTCACTGATTATTTTTGCTTTTGACTCTAGGCTTGCTATTTGAAAGCCATCGAGACACGACCGGATTTTGCGGTCGCCTGGAGCAACCTCGGTTGCGTTTTCAACGCTCAGGGTGAGATCTGGCTGGCCATCCACCATTTCGAAAAAGCTGTCGCACTTGACCCCAACTTCCTCGACGCCTACATCAATCTTGGAAATGTTCTTAAAGAAGCACGAATCTTTGACAGGTAGAATCTTCAGTTTTCACAACTTTAATGTTTGATTTTTTGAAATTTATACTCGAACAAATCCTTATTTCATTTGTTCGAGAGTGTAGTATCTCAGTTATATGTATATTTATGTATGCTTTCGTTTTGAATTGAAGAGTCATAGGTGGTGATGTAAATAACAAAACATCACAAGTTTTTTGGAGCGTGAACTTGCTTGTCAATTATTTTAATGGTCCATCATTTCAATGTTTTTTTTCGCAGCGCAGAAACGAAATGAAAAACATTGAATGTTTGCCTCGTTGAAAATACAACATTCGATTTCGCGTTACAATTGTCGACGCGGATTTCTTCGGCTTTGAAAAGCCGCTGAGACGAATGAAATATAACTCAATAAATTGAAGCAACTACATTTTTATATAACTCAATAAATATTTCCAACGTGGAATTTCTTTCTGTAAAATTCATTTAAGATTATATGACTTTTTAAATAATGTTACTTTTCTCAATTTTAATAATAATTTTAATCTCGTAATTAAAAAATGTTCCATTACTTTTAAAGTTTGTTCATTTTACATTTTACATCCAAGTTCTTTTTGTACGATGCAAAATGTGAGCTGATTAGTGATATCCAACTTGTGCGATGTTTACGACCGCAAAAACCGTTGCCAAGTTTCGTACAAGAACGTATTCTACAAATTGTAAAATACTTCTTTCCCCTAACTGTCACTGTAAAAAAACTCAGTTTAGAATTCATAATTTCTGGGTTTCGAAAAGAAATAGCACTCGAGTGTCCTTGTTTTAAATGTGGCTGCTAAATCGCAACACTCGAGAACAAAAAAAAACGTACAAGAGACCTAAATGATAACGCACAGAGTAACTCGACCCCACAAAAGCTTTCAGTCTGACGAGATTTTCGGCTGATGCTTTTTCCGCGTTAATGACAAGAGTTGTTTAAAACGTTATTTTTACATTTTTCCTTTCTGCTTCAAGGCTCTCATTAAAAATTAATACATGAATCGATAAAGCACTCGAATCACATCCAATGACGATTTATATTTTGCGTGCACTTGCAGTACGAAATTTCGTAGAGGTTACAAACTCCTTCGACACGCTATTGGAAATTAATTTCGCTTACGAGAGCTTTTCATCAGCACGGAAATTCGTCCCGAGCATGTTTGCTCTTTTCAATTTGCAAACGGGAAACTTTGTTTTGCCGTCTGCTAATCGTCCTCCATCTATCAACTCCCGTCGGTCGTTAAATGCAACGTTATTTTAGCGTTTGCAGGATCTCTCGTAACTTATAATAAAATCACTCTGCGGGAGGTTCGCACGATGTAAAAATTAATAACCTGATATGAAATTATGCAATGTTCGCCGGGGGCCCGGATAATTTAATGTTAAAAGATCAAACGACAGACTTTGTAACCGTTATCTCTAACGCGAGATAAATTATTGCAATTTTTTGCTAATTATGCTAATTTTTTCAACAAAACTTTTAATCACTGCTTAAGAAATGATAAAAAACAATGATTAAAATTGTTCAACAAAGTAATGTATTCGGTTTAATATTAAAATAAAAACTCGTAAATTGTTGTGAATAATTTGAGATCTGCTGTTGGCTCTGAAGTTGTAATTAAAATCGTATTTTACAAGCTGACTAAATTTAATATTAAAATTCCGAGTTAAACGCGTGACAAACGGTGCAACGTTTGTCATCAGCTCTCAAGTTGATCCCGCAGTGTTCCGCGATTAGCTTTCGAGTTTATGTTGTAATTAAACCCTTGTCATGGCCTGAAACAAATATTTGTCCCGAAAATCTGGACCGAGCCCTTTGCAAGTGGTAGGGGCGGCTGGCTTATTGATTCGCGGGTATCACGACTGCGTTTTCGTTAGCACACTCACGCACCGCTCTGGTTCCCAAAATTTGACCCCGCAGCCGTTGCTCCAATTTCACAAACTTTTTCCCCTACTGACAATTTCGTTTTCAGCGATCCGCATTTTCTAATGCGCCCTTTGATAAGCTCCCGGTTTCACAACAAATTTCCGGCATAAAAATTGGTGTTTGTGAAAATCTCTCAGCTTCATTTACAAATTGAACCACATTTCAACGGAATCAAATTAAACTTTCGTGTGTGCTGTTCAATGGAATACCGAATTGCGAATACCCAAACTACACTCTTCTTTTTCATTTACATTTTAAATTTGAGTAATCTGTCTTTTCAACCGAAAAAAGTATACAAAAAGAGAAAATACATTTTTTGTAAAGAACAAACGAGACGGAGAATCAATTAAATTCAATTAGACAAATTATACGAACGAAATGGTTGACTTGGATTGTTCTTATTGTGGCAATTGACCGACAAGCATTTATCGATTTGTCGTTTATGTCGGTAACAATTTTTTCATTGTATCAAAGATAGTTCGATTTCAACTTTTCAATAAGAAACAAAAGTTTGACGTATCAAGTTTTATAAAGTTTGAAGTTTTTTTTCCTTTGTTCTAAATGCTCCCCGTTTAACTATTTTTAAATGTTGCTTTAACTCTATTAATAACTCGACTTTTTTCATTTATCGATAAAATAAAGCGATACGGAAGTTTCGGATCAAGTTAATCTTGAATTATTGTGCGAAATACAAGCAAAAGATAGAACAAAGTCGATTTGAACTAACATTCGATTGAATCCGTTTCTCAAGGATTTAAATCGTTTCGTATCCTGAAACACAGTTAAATTAAAAATGCTAAAAAAAGTTCTTTTTTTGAAGTTAAATATAATTTTCAAAGTCTATCTATATTTTACCCTATTTGACCTGGAAACGTGAACATTTCCAGTATATTTTTAAAGTCATTTGATAAAGTTTTAAAACAAATTAACGAATGCAAATATTCTAAAAATTTGAAATACTTTTTTTCCAATTTTTTAAAGTAATTGCAATTTACAAAACCGACGAAATTATTTCGTCAGAAGAGACTTTCTTTAGTTTCACTTTTGATAAAGGAATTATCCGAGATAAAGGGCAAACTTCCAGTCGAGTGCACCGTCGAACTTGTGACCACTAAGGAACGCTGAACGAGTCACGATTTAGGCGATTATCTGTCCAGCCACTCCTCACTTTGTGCAAACCGACCGATTATTGATTTTCGCGTCTCATCACTCACCTTTTTGTCTCGTAATTTTCCGCTGATCATCGAATAAACCTCTTCGTCCTTGTCACTTTTTTTTTCTATTACTTGGCAATCATTTGCATCGAGTTCGCATTCCTACGTGGAACACAGTTTTCCCGATTCCCCACGAATTAATTCTTACTTGCGTATTGCGCGCATGTACTTGCCCTGAGTATTTTGATCCTAAGAATGAAAATCGGATCACTGGGTCAATCGTCTTAATGACATTTTATTTACTTTGTCATTCTTCTTATGGCGAGAAAAATCGTAAAATGATATTCCCATTGAACGGAAATTGAAATCTATGAAATGTAACCACTTTCAGCCTTTCATTTTTCATTGCAAGTTTGTAATTAATCAGAATTCCGAATGGAAGACCGAAGAAATAAAAAATGTAATTAAACGCCGACGAAATTACTGCTAACAAATCTCGTTGCAATTTTTCTCTCGTTCTATTTCATTTTATTTGACCAGAAATCGTCCGGTGGACTGGAAATCAGAGATTGCAAATTTGCGACGTTTGTTGTGGCTGAGATATTGATATCGTTAACTCTTTTTGCTCCCTTTTTTTATTCCGTTGAAGATATTTTTGTTGAAACAAAATTGCATTGAAAGTTGTTCTCTTATTTTTCACTTAGATAGGTGGTCAGTCTGCACGTGGCGTTAAAAATGTGTGTCGTGCTGCGGGAGTTCGGTGATACCACAAACAAAACAACTATAATTATCTCACTGAATCCCAGCAATCCGTACGACACTGTATGAAATATGTCAATCGTGTTACATTCCGCGTAACGCAATTTCGTTTTGTATAATGAGGCCAATGTAAACTCATTTTATTGCCCATAACTCAATTTCGTCCTACTGATTGTCTTTCTATAATACAAATGGAAATTGAACAAAAACAACCAACCAAAACTTTGACGAACAAAAAATTCGAACTAACTTTCTCACATTTGTATTCTACAATGTTTGATCACATAAGTATTCTTTGTCATTTTGTTTGTTCGGGATTATTTTTATTTGTCTGGGTTGTACACGGGAGAATAAGAAACGTTAAAATTGAAATATCATGAGCGTTAAATAAAAATCAAAATAATAGCTGGCGAATCAAACCGTAAAACGTTAAGACATCTCGTAGAATATGAAGTACATCAATTTCGCACAAGGAGTAAGGGCGAAGGTCTTGGCGATTGCCCGGTCACCGAAATCGTGCACAGACAATGATTGCGCTAATGCGACTTGGTCTCCTGAGTCGGAGCTCTCCGGGTCACTTAGCAACGCCGCCCCGAACGGCGCCGGCGTCGGCGTCGCCGGTCTTGCAAAAGCACACTGCCGTTCCCGTCTGACAGTAGTTTAGCACAAAGTTTCGCGCGCGAAACAAACAAATTTCTCCTCCAACCTATCTCTCTAAACTAAAAGAAAACGTTATTCTGAGTTTAACGCAAAATTTTGTTTTTCATTACTTCCAAAGTTTTGTTCATGCCAGTCTAAGATTTTGAAAAGTGCGTCATAACATAATAGTTCCAGGAATTGCAAATATGTGGGAAAGTTTATCGGAAGTTTATGAAAAACGCCAGAATGAACGTTCGGCAACGTTAAATTTTGCAAAATTCAAATTTGACAAAGACAGTTTTTGAAGTTTGAGTTTAAAAGTTTGAAAGTATTTAAAATTTTAAGAATTACATACTTAAGATTCTTAAGGAACTGATAAGAAAGAAAATCATGGAAGTTTGACACGAAATTGAACATTTAAAAATTGATGAAAAGAGGCTTAAAGATGAGTAAATTTGATTGATGATTGGGAGGGTATGAGGTTGGAGATGACGATGGAGGGATGGAGTACCAGTGTGTTATTGTGTACACGGTGATTTCGCCCTCGACGAGTCTCGCTCACTCAATTCGTCTGCAGCTTCAGGACGCCGTCGCGAAACCCGCGCCGCCAGGATGTGTCGCCTGGCTTAAATCCTGGATCAAAAGGTCCGCATAACTAGGACACATTTTTCAACATCCAAATCTTCATTTTCAAGCCAAAAAGTTATCTTTTCACTTGTCCGTACGCAAGCGACCAAAAGTTGTTGACCGCTTGCTTGGACGCCTTTGCTAAAACCACGAACGATTTGAAATTCATTCGATTCAAATGCTCTAGTATCAATCTTTTCTTACTCTCATTTCAGTCTATTTGAGTTGTAAATTCAATCGACAATTCTTCGAGAGTACCAACTTGGTAAACTTTTTTTCTCTCTTTTTTTTTCACTCCACTTTTATCTGCATTGCAAAAATGAAGAAAAGAAAAGAAAAATAAAATACTGTTCGATTGCAAAAAACATGCAGTTTTTTTTGCAACTTGTACATAAATCAGAGTTTGCTTTATGAATAGAGCTTCATCAGGAAAATTGTTTCGACGGAAAAAAAAGCTCGGAATAAAAACGTTCATGATGACAAATTGCCCTGATCAATTGAGCATAAATGTAATTGAAAGTTGAAGAGAAATAACAATTCAAGATGACGATTTGCATTGTCGTGCGAAACTTAGCAAATTAGAATGTAAACAAGCCGCGAAGCAAGGACGAGGCCATGAAACGCGATTGGCATTAAATAATGGCCATTTATTGCACACTTTGAGCACTATCGTTCTGATACTTTCTCATTTTTAGTATCCCAATATATTTTTTAAACGCTTATCCCACTTTGCGTCCCAACTTTTTCGAGCACACTTTATGGACACATTATTCAAAATTTAAATATCCCTCGGCAAGTTTTTGTGCTCGGAGACTTTTCCTTATCTTTTGTAGTTTCATATGAGAAAGACAAAATGAAGATTCATGTTACATTTATTTTGAATGGCGATGTTCTTTTTTTAGCGAATTGACGTTTTCGGCAGTCCAAAATGTTTCGCCCCGATTGCCCCGGCTAAAACAAACTTTCTTTGTTAGAACTAAACATCAATAAAAAAAGAGGACAATTGAGAGGCCAAAAGGGCACATTCAATAAAAAAAGCACTAAACTGAATGACTGAATTAAAAGAAACATTGCTTTCTTAAACGTTTTTATTTCTCTGAGTCTTCTCTGGAGATGAGAACATTTATGCTGGCTGGACGTGAAGATTTAATTTGCAGATAAATTTGATTTATTCTCAAAGGGCCAAAGACTCGGATCAGTTTCGCACTAAATCGTTATAAATTACCCTCATTATTTTTTCATGATTAGACTTTGAAATCGAAAGCAGTTGGATTTATTTATTACCATGGTGAAAAGCGATCAAAAATAGATGCGCACATTTGCCGATACCAAAGACGAACTTTTAGTTTATTATTTCATCTTACCCCAAGGGAGAGCAGTCGGAAACATATTGCGTCAATGAGTTTATTTCAGTGACGCGAGATCATACATTTTTTGCTTGGAAACTGTCAACAATTAAATTTCGCTGCTGCAACTCAAGCTAAATTGATAAGTGCTTTAGTGTTTCAAGTTTAATTGAACTGACGAAAATACTTTGTCGCGCAGAAAACAACGTTACCAGACTGAGAGTGCATCTGCGACGACTTTGCTTAAAAGTCCTTACCGTTCGTTGAATTCGTGTAAAATTATTTATCGAACGTGTGCTGACAGACTTAGCTTTCGTACCAATTTTGCGTCGGATCAGTTTTAATTGAAACCGAAGACTAGAAAGTTTCGCAAAAAGAAAAAGCAGAGTTTTTTGTAACAAAAAAGAACTCATTGTCGGTCGCAATCCGATTATTTTCTATTGATGCAGATCTTATCAAATTGTTCGTCGGAGTAATAATGAGGAATTTTTTCTTTTGTTTCGTTGCAGAGCTGTGGCAGCGTACTTGCGTGCGCTCAATCTCAGCCCGAATAATGCGGTCGTACATGGCAACTTGGCGTGCGTCTATTACGAGCAAGGGTAAGTTTGATTTTTAATCAAAAGCCATTCGGCGGATTAATTTCTGCCTCATCAAGTTGGATTGCAACTGTGACCTTCTGACTTGTCTGACAGAATAAGCAATCAATTTTAAAGTGTTTTCTCAACTATGAAATTTAAAGATTTGACGAAGTTGATTTGATTTTGTACATTTTATCCAATTTGTTTTTATGATTGTTTACAGGCTCATTGATCTCGCAATCGACACATACCGTCGAGCGATTGAACTCCAGCCGAACTTCCCAGATGCGTACTGCAATCTGGCGAACGCGCTCAAGGAAAAAGGTCAGGTGGTTGAGGCGGAAGAATGTTACAACACGGCGCTCCGTCTATGCCCGACTCATGCCGACTCGTTGAACAATCTGGTATGTCAACTTTTCACATTTTCATTTGATGCAAATAAAAATAACAAGGAAGAAATATCGACACGGATGAATACTGAATGACAACATTTTTTATCTCAGGCCAACATCAAAAGGGAGCAAGGCTACATCGAGGAGGCGACCAGGCTCTATCTGAAGGCCCTGCAGGTGTTCCCCGAATTCGCAGCGGCTCACAGCAACCTCGCGTCCGTTTTGCAACAACAGGGCAAACTCAACGAGGCTCTGATGCATTACAAAGAGGCCATCCGCATCCAGCCGAGCTTTGCCGATGCGTACTCCAATATGGGCAACACGCTAAAGGAGATGCAGGACATCCCTGGGGCTTTGCAGTGCTATTCCAGAGCTATTCAGATCAACCCTGCTTTCGCTGATGCTCATTCAAACTTGGCGTCCATTCATAAAGATTCTGGAAACATTCCTGAGGCCATTCAGTCTTATCGGTAATGAAGAAACGATTTTTGAAATGTGATTTTTTGTGATGAGAAAAATACAAAAAATCGAGGGTGTTTAGATGTGAGTTTCAATGTTGACTGTTTTGTCGCTTTAGAACGGCGTTGAAATTGAAGCCAGATTTCCCAGACGCGTACTGCAACCTTGCGCACTGTCTACAAATCGTGTGCGACTGGACAGATTATGAGGCGCGAATGAAAAAGCTCGTGTCCATCGTTGCTGAACAGCTCGACAAAAACAGATTACCCAGCGTACATCCGCATCATTCTATGCTCTATCCACTGTCGCATGATTTCCGCAAGGCCATTGCTGCGCGCCACGCTAATCTCTGCATCGAAAAGGTTTGTTTGTGTAAAAACTACTGATTAAACAACGTTTTTCAACATGCTTTAGCGTACGGCTCGAGCGCTAAAACTGTTGGAATGCGTACCAAAAACTTTTTTTTTTGTGATATTGAATTTTCAAGTTTTCCCCAACTCTGAATTTATGCAGTTTTTCACGTTTTTTGTGTTTTTATTGATAAATATGTTTATACATTTTTTAACATGATAGATATCTCAATTCTGTTTTTTCATCTTCGCATTATTATTCTGAGCATTCTCGCGGCATAAAAACCAAAGTCAGATGAAAATTTTAAGAATGGCATACATTTGAATTCCGCTCTCTTTGCGATTGCTATTAATAATTTACAGGTTCATTTTAGACAATGTTTGATACGATTTCAATTACGTCGATCTCAATGCATTCAATGCAACAATATTATTGGAATTAGATCGTTATTATGGATCTTAGCTATTTCACTAGGAGGTTCGCTTAATGTTATGATTTAATTTTCGTTTTAATTTCCGAAATTGTAATTTATATCATTACTCTTTGTGTGATATAACGTTGTACTGTTAGTAATATATATTCTAGAGAGCGCATTATCATTTCCTCAGTGAAGGTCTTAAATCATTTTTTAAAATCTTTCCTTTATTAAGTTTAAATAAGATGATGTAATGTTGTAAACTTTTTATCAGTGTTTTTTACAGTGTCGACGTTACCTACACTTTTAATATTGGTATACACAAAGCATTTTCAAAGCACATTCTGTACTAATAAAGCTCCTTATGTTCCTAGTATTTCGCAAATAATACGAATTACCTCGGTGGAAATTACAGAACTTGTTAGAAAATGTATTGAATTTGACGTGAACTCAATAGAAAGTACACTGATTTGTTACGAGATAATTACTACATCTAAAATTGTTCTGTATGGGATGTAAGAGGCAACTAATTAAACGCTATATCTCTCGTTAAATACAAATACAAATTTGCGAATTAGTTCGAATCAAACTTCAAACTATAATCGAAATTATCTTCCTTCTTCGTTCGAGCATCATAATTCGATCTTTTTTAATTCAGTAGTTAATCGAACATATTGCGAATTATTAACATTGTTTCAGAGGCTCGCAAAATTATGCAGTTTTAGAATGCCAATGAGTTTACGGACATCCAACAAAATCAAACAAAATTATTCAGTTAGGAAATTCCTTCACTAGATCAACTTACCCGTCAACCAATCATTCATATTACCACTTCATATTCTAAAATTCTATGATTAAATTGTTATATCCGTAAACCCGACAGTCAATTAATTTGACCTCAGCCAATTTCATCGACGCAAAGCGAATTTGTCTCGTAAAATAACTGTAAAACGGAAATTAAAATCCAATCCATGCTTTGACGTCACGGTTTTTTAAATTACATCCACAACTTTTACCTTCAAATGCTGATAGAGTCTAACTATTGATCAGTAGATATTACACAAAATAGTGTAACAGATTGAAAATGATCAAAAAGAAAGTTTTCAAATTAAAGCTAAACTAAAAAAATCGTTTCGTTTGACATTGCAGATTCACGTACTTCACAAGCCGCCCTACAAATATCCCCGAGAACTTTCTCCGCGTTTGAGAATTGGCTATGTGTCGTCCGATTTTGGTAACCATCCAACTAGCCATCTGATGCAGTCGATTCCTGGACTTCACGACCGTCGAAACGTCGAAATATTTTGTTACGCCCTGAGTGCGGACGATTGCACGACGTTCCGTTCAAAAATCGCTAAGGAGTCCGAACATTTCATCGACCTCTCGCAGATCCCTTGCAACGGCAAGGCAGCAGACAGAATCAACCAGGATGGCATCCACATTCTGGTCAACATGAACGGATACACAAAAGGCGCTCGAAACGAGATTTTCGCCCTGCGTCCAGCTCCTGTACAGGTCATGTGGCTGGGATACCCGGGAACCTCCGGAGCTAGCTTCATGGACTATCTTATCACAGACGAAGTGACCTCACCGCTCGAACTCGCTAGCCAGTACAGCGAAAAACTTGCGTACATGCCACACACTTACTTCATCGGCGATCATAAGTAAGTAACATAAGGGATTGATGGGAGAAACCATTTTTTTTTCAGTTTCATTAGCAATAAACTGCTGGGTAACCGATTTCGGTGTTTGCGAGATAAAATGAACTCGCTCGTTCAGATTTATGCCACTAACTAAACTTCACTAACAAGTCGGTGAATATTTCAAATTAAAACGCTCCGTCAGGATTTATGAGATTGTGAAAACCACCCAGGGGAACACATGGGATAGTGCTGCTTGTTCGTTGTTGTTTTTTCCATCTTTTTTTTGTTGAAATTTTTTCCCCTCAAGATAAAGGGAAATTGGAAAAACGTGTCAGACGGAATTTAATTTTCAAAGATCGTGTTTTTTTCCTCTCTTTTATATTCTGTTCTTCGTTTTTCTGCTGTGAACGTTTTTTATACAGTTGTACTAAAAAGTTGATTTTATTTTAGGCAAATGTTCCCGCATCTTAAGGAGCGTCTCGTTCTAACTGACAAGCTGAACATGAAAGGAAAGTTGGCTGATAACGTAGCGGTAATTAACGCGACGGATCTGTCACCCATGATCGAAAACACACTGGTCAAAGAAATTCGCGAGGTTGTAACGTCCGATATGAAGAAACCTGTTGAAATATCGTTGAAAGTTGCTGAGCTGCCCACAACAACTCCCATTGAGACCATGATTGCATCCGGCCAGTGCCAGATGTCTGTTAACGGCGTCGTTGTCCAGAACGGCATGGCCACTAATCAGGTCAACAACAAAACCGCCACCGGCGAGGAAGTGCCACAGAACATCGTTATCACCACTAGACAACAGTACGGCTTACCAGAAGACGCGGTTGTTTATTGCAATTTTAATCAGCTGTACAAAATTGATCCTATGACTCTTCATATGTGGGCTAATGTGAGTTTACATCATTTTATTAAAAAATTTGGAATTTTATCAACTGATGTGAAGTTTAATTTGGGGAATTCGATTTGCAGATTCTTAAACAAGTACCAAACGCGGTTATCTGGCTGTTGCGATTCCCAGCAGTTGGAGAGCCTAATCTACAAGAGACTGCCCAGCAGTTAGGACTCGGTCCTGGACGTATTTTGTTCAGCAACGTCGCAGCAAAGGAGGAGCACGTGAGACGTGGGCAACTTGCCGACGTTTGTTTGGATACCCCTCTTTGCAATGGTCACACAACTAGTATGGACGTCCTGTGGACGGGCACACCAGTTGTGACATTGCCAGGCGAGACTCTGGCTTCGCGGGTTGCCGCAAGCCAACTTAACACTTTGGGATGCCCTGAACTTATTGCTAGGACACGCCAGGAGTATCAAGACATTGCTATCAGACTTGGCACGGACAGAGAATAGTATGTTTCCATTTGGTTTTGGATTTTTTATAGTAGTTGATTGAGTTGTACTAATTGAATTATAATTATTTGTTTAGCTTAAAAATGATCAGAGCAAAGGTTTGGAAGGCACGATCTGAAAGCCCGTTGTTCAACTGCAAGATGTACGCAACAGGACTGGAGATGTTGTACAAAAAAATGTGGGAACGATTTGCTCGAGGCGAGAAGCCTGACCACGTCGCTGCAATTGAGAGTAACGAGAAACAGCAATCTTAAGGCATTTGTCGCGTTTTATTATTGCCGACACAATAATAGTTGAGTTTAAGTTTTAAGGCGGCTGATTCTGTCAGTCGAATTTTGGCGAACTCAAGTTGTACAAATTGCTATAGAATGAGCGATTATTTAACATTCATTTTCTTTTTTCTCCTGTGGTTTCTCGCCGTCGTATAATCACGTCTCCTTTTGGACACTAGATTAATCATTGATTATTTTTCTGTTTCATTTATTTTTTTTCCTCTTTTTTTAAAATAACGATAAAATTTTACTTTTACTGCGCATGCATGGTGTGTCGTGTATGAGCAAATATTGTAATTTCATAAAAGGTGACCCGATCGCCGAATCTTTCTTTCCCTTTGTTTTTCTTTCAGAAGTTGTATATGTGACGATTACGTTTAGGTTTCGACGAAGTGTATAATATATTTAAAGACTTAGGGAAACACAACTGTAAATAATTCGAACACACTCGGAACTGATTAATTTAGGTTCGATTCTTAGACTTAGATGTTTACTAAGGATGAATGTGTGACATATATATTATATGATCATTATATAATATATATGAGATAATCTCACTATTAACGCGAGTGTAAGATAAATAAATTGATTAAGTAAGAAAAAGAGCAGTGTTGATTCATTTGACCTTAAGAGTATTTAATTCATTTATTCCTAAATCATTTACAAAATCATTCTTTTGTTCGTATCAAAAACTAATTAAATATTATTCTGGCGTAAAAGTAAACTTTCATTTAGGGCTGGGAGACATCAAATTGAATTGTTTTTTCATGTTCAGTTGTTTAACTCTTGCATAAGCAGCACTACCGCCCAGCACCAAAAAATTGCTTGTCCACCAAAGAGAAGATTTGTGGTCTTCGTACCAATAAGTGGCTAAGACCGTTTGAACACATGATTTTGCTGTCCCGCTGATATTATGTGTCAAAGCAGACGTTACTTTGATCTGCAAAGCCGTGACGTATCCTATGGCAAAACCAAATATTCCAGCCAGCATTGTAATGACCCAGAAATCAATGTTCCAAAAGTTATCGTAATTATACAGGGTTACGAATTCGCCATTTAACAGCATCAATGGCAGGAACAAATATGAGCTGTAAAGATTGTTGTAGTAGGAAAGACGCCAGATGTCCTGGTTGAGCGAAGGAAGAACTTTTTTGGTCCCAATTGAGAACAGGGAGACGCTCAGGGAACCGAGGACTCCGTAAATTACCCCGGAGATGGACAGAGAACCGCTGATATTTTCTTGGTCTACTCCGAGAAGAAATCCAAATACTATTATTGCGCAACAGACTATTGTCCCCACTGACAATTTTTCATCTGAAAACAAAAAATGATTTGCTTACTTCTTATTTTTCTTTTAAAAATGATTCAGTTTTTTGAGTTGTTGCGATTTTACTCACTTAGAATAATAAATGTAAAAATAACATTGAAGACTGTAGTTAAGGACCTTCCAATGTAATAAAATGAAACTCCGACATTTTTCAGGCATAAATTATTACTGGCGATCATAGCAGTAAATATTACTGATAGTAGCAAAACCTGAAAATAGCATTTTTGAATTAATTAATAGCATTCTTATTTATTTTTCTTATTGCAAAAATAAGGATCGTTTGAAATTTGTTTTACCTTTCTTGATGTTTGCTTATTTAGGGAATAAGGCTCAGTTGAAATGGTAAAGTAATCAGGATAAACTAAAGCCAATTTATCTACTATTAAAATTATGATTACTGATATCACACATTGTGACCAAGTGATAAAAAATGGTGCATCTAGATGGATCACATCGCTGGATAGTAGAGTTTTATTTACAAATACCATAGAAATTGAGACTATCCTGAAAATATCACAATCATTTTTTAAATTAAAAATCACATTCCGCAATTGTTAATTTTTATGCAAATTTTAAAACTTACCAGTAAGCTGATACCACCGCAGTGATATACAGATATTTAAACAACAACGACTCAGACATATTGTTCTTAATAATTGTCAACTTATCCCATGATCAAATACTGTATTTTTGCTAATTGTTGTCTTTTACAAAATTAGTTATAATAAATTCAAATCATTTTAATTTTGTAGTTTGTTTCAAACAAAATATGTTTATTTTTTATTTGTTATTTGAAGAAATTAAGTGGACGAAACATGTCACGTTTTAACTTTTCGCATCGCAAATCCAGTTTTTAACAAGTTGCACGTTTTGTTGACGTTGATGTCATCTGTTCTTCTAATGTATTCTAAGACGGCTGCTCCGTTTTGCAACAGTTTTGGAGCACCGGAGTAAACACTCTCCATCATGAAAACGCGCCTCAAGCCTTCGTTTGACGTCTCCAGACGTCTCATAGAAATTTGGTCTGAAGTGACAAAAAACAAAAAGTGTCAACAGGTAGCAGGCACGAATGTTGATATAATGAATTGTTATTTTTAATGTCACTCGCAAAATTGTTTGCTAACAAAAGTTTATTTACTCAAAATGATCGTGGCTATAGTTATGCCAGGATATTCTAATTAAAATCGCGAAATGTTGTATAGTATGTTTTCACTTTAGTAAAACAGTTAAGTGACACGAATGCAATATTTTTGATAAAGTTGCTGAAACTAATCAAAAATTGTCTGTGAAAATGATGATTTGAGGGAAATCGTTTGCTGGCAATATTTTATCAAGATGAATAACGTTCGACGTAAGTAAATTTTTCTGATGATTGGAATCGTTGAACTTTATTCATATTTATTAATACTTATCAAATAAGATACCATTAAATTTATTGGTTTGTTTACCATCAAAAAACAGCATTTACTAATTTAATCATTTTAATTCTATAACTTGTTTCAAAAACAAAATTGAAAAAAGATTAAATGAAAAATTTAAAAAAATTTTCCAGGAACGCCCACGGAAGACTGTCCTCTGACCAAAGAAAACTACAGTAATTTTCTAGATGTAGATTGCTGCAAATGTGGCTTTAAAACTATTATTAGCATTTTTGTTGTTTTGACAGCGGCTATAACAATAGCTCTGTTCTTACAATTAGTTTATCAAGGTGGTTTGAATCAGGTAAGAACAACTTTTGTTTACGACCATATTAGGATCAATTTACTAATTAGAAAATATCGGTACGTAATTTAAAACTATTCTTTGAATCTTAGTATCACGTTGATTACCATGGCGCTGTTGCTACTGACAGTGCCAATTGTTCTTTAATTGGGACCAAAATTTTGCACAAAGGTGGAAATGCCGTTGATGCTGCTATTGCAGCGGCTTTGTGTACTACTGTTTTATTGCCACATAAAACTGGTCTTGGAGGGTAAAAATAGCCTGAAATTAAATTAACAAATCGGATTACAGCAAAAACTTATAATAACATTTTCTTAATACTTTATGTTTAGCGGAGGATATATCATGATTTATAATCCCAAATACGGAAATGATCCAGTACTGATTGATTTTGCACAAAAAACTATAAAAGGTTACTATTAAGTTACAATTTCGATGATTAATTGAGAAACAAATTTTTTATGATGATTTTTGTTATTGAAGGAGATTTAAGTGAAGCAAAAGTAAGGATACCTGCGCTGTTGAAAGGACTTGATTATGTTCATTCCCTGTACGGAACTTTGCCATGGAAAGATCTGGTCGAACCAACTATTAATTTAGCAACTAATGGATTTGTAATATCCCAAGAATTGTCTTTACAATCATTGAAAAGTGACGACCAATTTTATGGAAAACGAATTCATGCGGGGGATGTTATGAAACTGCCAATCTTGGCAGATACTTTGTCAATGGTAGCATCAGAGGGAGTTCAAGGTACCTGCAGAATAAAAACTGCTGATTTTACTTTAAATAAGTAAAGAATAAAAAATAAATGTTTCATTTTTTAGCACTTTATAACGGAACTCTCATCGGTCAACTTTTGCATCCAAACGTTTCGTCCTGGAAAGATCTGTCAAAGGATGATCTTCTAAATTATAAACCGGTGAAAAGAAAAGCAAAAATGTCCTCGACATTTTACAATTACAAAATCATTTATCCAAGTCACGCGAGTTTATTAAAAAATATTATCGAGGAAATTAATCGCATGAACATTCCTCTGGAGAATGCATCCTCTGTTGATGCTCAAGCACAGATCATAAATATGTTCATTCGATTGAACAAAGACGCTCATTACACTGGTACAATTTGATTTTTAATTTTTGCAATTTCTAAGAACTAAAAAAATGTTGTTATTAATCCACGATAAACTTTTTGGTTTGATTCGTTAGTTGGACTCTAAACTGCAATGCTCAATAACCGCATGCACTTCTCCTAATACAGAGCTTTTTGGCAATATGTTGACAAATTGTTAATCCAATTGTCAAATGAAAATGTAGATTGTAATAACAAAAATGTAAGTGTTCTGTACAACTCTCATACTTCTTCTTTTTCATACTGACCACTGTTAACTATTCTTTCAAGTAGAGAAAAATCAATCATTTTGTACTGATAAACTTATTATATAGGCGAGGAAGGTCGGTACACTGGCGTGGTGTCAATCGATGGTGGAAATACTTTCGTTTGCGTTTTAAGGTGAATATACACCAAATCAATAAATTAATACACGACTTTAAATTCGTTTGCAATAATTATTTGATGATAATCTTATTACATACTTAATATTGACTCTATAAATGAGGTTGAACGTGAATTACGTTAAATTGATTTAGCATTAAAATTGCGCGACTGTTTGGATATGCAAATGATTCGTTTGATTTTGCAGCGGAATGAACAGTCCGTTGAGTGGGCAATTTATGACTGCCGCCGGTTTTGCCCTCGACGTCGCATCGCAGAGCGATTACTTAAACTCGCTTGTTCCAGTTGTTTTTTACAACGCTGAGAACAAGTGTAAACTGTTGGGAACTTTTGGCACAGACGACCAGATGCTAATCAGCCAAGTATTGTACAAATTAGTCGTCCGATCTTTGAATATCACCCAAGCCATTGAATCTTCAAGGTGACAAGATCACGTCAATGCTGAACTTTAATGAAGTTAATTAATGTGAATTGTTGATAACAATTTATCAATTGCAGATATTACGTTTATAACGACAGATTGTCAGTGGAAAACGACGATACGCAGGCTGAAGATGCAGCTTTGAGGCAACATTTGAAAACGATTTTTCAACTCTACCCAGCCGATGAGACTTCGATTATGAAAAGTGTCAATATTATAATAAAACGTTATAAATTGATAAGCAGCCATTCAGACAGTAGAGGCGAGGGAATAGCATATAGGTTTTAAAATCAACTAACTGCAGTGGAATAAAACGCACTTTAGACAATTTGTCTTTGTTAATCGGGCATTTTAACATGTTGTCAACATCCTGTTACCGTTCGTAATTGTGTCAATTGGTGCAAACGCCACGATGTCTTCGAAATGTTAATGTACTTACAGTTATGATTATTTAAGGACAAAAAGCGTATCTATAGATGAAACGAATGAATAAATTTTATGTACGATTAAAAATTGGCTTCCTTGTGAATTCTTTTCTTTGGGAAAGGGCGGAAATCAATAGCTTCAGTTTTATATAATGAAACAAAATCTATTCAACACTGTTTTTAAGTACACAGTAAAAATTCGAGCTTGATTTTCTCATGGAAATTTTCAAGTTTGACGTCGTATGCTGTTTATTTATTTGTTACAATATTACAAGTTCTAGACTTGAGATATATAATTTGTTTTTCGCTTCTTCCAACCCAGTTTTATTTTATTTTGTAGTTCGTTTTTGTATTTCATAGGAATAGACTTTTTTATAATCAATGATTTCACTTTCGTATAAATGAGATTTTTACTCATGAAATTAAATTACGTTGCAGGTCATTAGGAGCTTTTCGGTACAAATATCGCAACCATGCATATCAATCTTACTTCCTCTGTTTTACGATTTTTATTCTTCTTTTTTTTTGCTTTTTCATTTTTTATATCTCTTTTGTTATTAAAAAGCCATCATCTGTGCTGGATTCGCACAATCGCCAATAGTAATTCTGTGTATCGCCATTTCTGTGATCCCGTGGTAATGTACAAAAGCGGCTATTATTACCAGCACGTGGAAGATCTGATGGCTTTGGAACTGAAACAAATTCAATGTATTTAGTCATTCTGCTTACAGACAAAAATAATACAAAATTGCAGTAATAATTGTGTGAAAACTCACCCAGATATCGAACTTTCCTGGGAAAAATCTTTCGGGTACACGCAACGCATAAAATAGAGCTCCTAGTATGTATAAGCATCCCATTACAATGAGATACCCCAAAGAAGCTTGGCTAACTGCTTTAAACATGCCTTCAGCTACTGCATAATGTACTGCAGGAATGATCTACGAAAAAGGACGAAACAAAAAGAATAAAATAATTATTCTTGGTCACGACATTTTAAAGTACAAAAAGCTGAATGTTAAAGTTTTGGTTCAAAGTATATGATAAATTGACATACTCCGCTAAGTCCGAAACCCATAAATACACCAGCCCGCAGTGGTCTATAGCTTGGTTCGCTGAATCTTTCCCAGAGCGATACAACTATGCTTGTGATGCCAAGTACCACGACAATCGATAGGTAGATCAACTTTGGTCGATAATCACAATAGAAGCCGTAGTAGAGCCACGGCACGAAGCTTCCCATGATGAGCATGGCAATCCCGCAGTAATCCAGCTTGGAGAAGAGCCTGCCAATACACTCACTGTGGCAGTGAAGTGTGTGAAAGGCGGACGACATTCCCAAACAGATGATTGCACCAGCGAAGAAAAAGCCAAACACCAGCTTGTCCTCCCATCCGATCAGTAACGGCGGTTGGATATAGAAGTATATCAAAATTCCAATAAACGCTATGCATCCTAAAAATTAAAAGGTTTTAACTTAGTAATTGAAAATGATAATGGTGTGTGATTGAATTTTACAAGATTTGAGATTTACCTAAAAGATGTGTCCAAATGTTACCGGTTTCGGTGTGAATACGAAAAATGCTTTTGAAACAGGCATAGAAAGATGGCAACGGGGGCCTATGACCAGCATGTAAAAAGTCATTGTCCTGCAGCCACCTTGGCAGGTTACGGAAATGGCATTGCTTCCATGATGCCTCCCAAACCTTACGTACAAACTCTTCTGCTTGTTCGGCTGCATTGTGCGCTAGAGCTCCCAAGTCAATCTCATCGCTTAAAACGCCTGCTTTTAGCACTTCAGTCATCTTGAATACAAATTTGGGAATTTAAGAATTTGCAAATATCATAAAAATACATCCATTTTCATAAATATAAAACTCAGTTAATAAATAATACATCTGATGAACAGTCTCAGATGACCACATTTAAATATATCTTTCATTGCAGATAAAAATTCATAAACAGTTGGTATTAAAAAATGATATTTGAACTTGCGTGATAAAAAATAATGGACAGAATTAAAGTCAAACGATAGTAACACGTAACTTCTTACATAACTCCCGCGAATGGCTTTACAACTTTGTAGAATTTACGCACTGTGGAACATTTTTTAAGTTTGAGATTTTTTGTTTTTTATCGTTACCTCACAATCCAAAAGGTGATCATCTTCCGGAGTGGACGGTAAGGGGCATCCCATACCGTCCTCCTCTTCTGCCAAACAACTTGTATCGTCATCATCTTCCAACAGATCTTTCACTTCCGGCAAAATGGGAATGTCATTGCTCGAACTTTCGCCCCAGGGGATACGATGGCGCAGACCATCATCAAGACCTATTGCGTTGTAATTTGTAGCTATTATAACTGAAGGATCCGGAAGTATCTGTTCAAATTTGGTCGTTTTGTTGTCGTCCTTTGACATAGTTTTGTTTTTTTTTGTTTTCACTTCTGCCAGTTCCTAAAAAATAAGAGCAAAGTTGAATTCCAAGTTCGGAGAATATAATAAATGAACTAATTATAAGCCGTTGTCGGTGCCAACAAGAAATTCAAAACTAATTTGATCTACTGAAAAAAACCGATTTGAATTGAAAAAATAAATGTAATTTTTCGACCTTTGAGACGAACAATATTCTGAAAATGAAGATTCATTTGACTCTTTATTTAATTTATTTGCATTATTGTGACGAATCTTAAATTGTTTTTGAAATTTCTTTTTCCTAATCATAAGTACAGTGTAATTGTGATCAATTGTACTCGAAAATTGCAGCGAACAAAACATAGGATACTGTTATTATGGCATAGTTTAAGTACGCAATCATCCTACATTTGTTTGAACGGAATTCGGTAATACAATTTTATTAGGATGGAAAGTGTGTAACTTTTCTGTACAGAATTATAATCAAAGCATACAAATCAGATACATAACAGCAAATATTATTCAACACTCTTATTTTATTATTAATGGATGTATGAACAACACAATGATGATTCTCCTTTAGGTATACATTACCAAGGATCATGTTGTGATAAGGAAATGTGGTCTTTGAACTCAGATAAAACATCGCCTAACACATGCGTCAGTTATAACAGTTTGTTAGTTTTATGCAGTGGTAAATGGCTTTTTTTCTAACAAATTAAAACAATAATTACTTAACAAGATTTTCTTGAGAAAAAAACAAAAACAAAACGTAAGCAAAAAATGATAACGTACGCTACAACTAAAATAATAAAGAAAACGATTAGGAAATGTAAGATTATTTAAGAATTTTATATACAAAGAAATTTAGTTTGTAAAAAATGTAAGACTTGATTAATTTTTATCAATAAAATGTCATGTAATTAGGTCACTTTAATGAAGATGTGATTATTTTGGATATTAAATAGTTGATTATTTGCATTTTTTCAATGAGATAAAATTTGACCGAAAAATAACAAAGAAATCTTCAAAGTTGAGTCGGCAAAGTTATCAAAAGATTAAGAATTCAAATTAAATTAGTCGTCTGTCTGGCACGATTTTTGTGTTTCAATCCAGCGTAGTTGTTCTATAAACTCAAAGTTTTATTTATATTGTTTGTTACATAAGCAATAGAATTCAATCGCATTTTAATCGTCATTGGATCAATTTGGAAATCAATTAATTTAAATTCTAAATCGATTTTTTGCCGGTTAATTGAATAAACAAAACTAATAACAGTAACTATGACGTAAAAACAATTGAAAATATTAACAGATGGAAAAGAAATTTATTGATACAGAAAAAGAATAATAACACAAATAAAAATTGAACGTTGGAAAGTTTAGTGCGTTATTTTTATTACTTTTCAAAGAAACGTGTACAATCGATTTTCATACTTTTACAGTAATCTGCACTTATTACTTCAACTTGTCGACAGAACTTCGAACAAAAACATCTAATATTTCAATGAACAAACGGAACAGTACTTGCATTTTTGTAGAATCACATTTTACGACATTCAATTTCTTTGGAAAACACCAATAGGAAAAACCCTCGACAAACTTATAAATTTTTCGTGTCTGACTTATCACGATGAATTTAGTCTAGAATGTAAAGCGATTGATATTTTGACATTACAGTTGTCAATTATAGGTTTGAATAGAATGCCAATAAAACTCCAAAAGAAAAGAAGAATTCGTAAACAAACTGAATTTGAAACACAACCAGAAAAGCAAAGTTTACGAGCAAAACATTGCCACTTGACAACAGCAAGGTGTTCAGGAAAGAATCGATTGGAGCGAGAAATCTAGATATCGGGCATGAAAGTCAAAGCTCGTTTTCAACTTTTTGCATAAAAAATCATACTTGACACACGTGATGTACTCATCATCGCTGTCACAATTGACAATTGTCAATTGCCATTGCAATCAACATTGTTATGCAACCTGTTTTTTTTACTTTGTCAGCGTTAAAAAATCATTCTTTAAACAAACAAAATGTGTTTTAGCATTTTGTTTATTGTGCTTGACTGTTTTTGTTGACGATTCTTAGGTCGCAGTTTATTTAGATAAGGAAATAGAAATGCAAGGAATACTTACGCGCAATGAGGAAGCAAAATCCTTTTATGGGTTCTCGGTGGGTGCACTCGGTGCACTTACTTGTACTTGTTCACGAGCAGGGAACGCAATCTGCGAAAACCTGCTACGGCAGCAACAGCCTCTTGCTGGCTCAACTAATCTGCAAGCTCGCGTGGACTTTGCGTTTCCGACTGCACATCCACATCGTGTCGTGTACTGTTATCCACTGCTCGCGATCGTCTCTTCGTCTATTCTCCTACATGCGTTTACACCGTTCCTTGTTCCGCTTTCAGTCAATATTTTAAATTCCAATCAAACGTTGCACAATTTCCATGTTTCCTTCTCAAATCAACAATAATTTTAAAAGATAAGCAAAGCTACTGTTTGTTTTTGTTTCACTTGATTTGTTTAACTGTTTGTTTACAAAATACAAAGCAATAGAGGAGAGTGGAAAAATACCAAAAAGTCGAAATTCAAGTGTCAAAGTCTGAGGGCAAGGAAATGGCAGGTGGCGCCACTTGTGGCGGTGTTATGAACTAACCCGATTGGTGCGCGGGCGGGTACACGTACATGCGCGGGTAAACTGTGTTCGTTGCAAGCCGATGACGTTTGCTCGAGCGATCGGCGGAATAAGAAAAGCATTGTTGAGGAACTGTCATTGAAAGGGCGGAAATAAAGTTGGTCGAGGCGTTGCTGGGCGATCTGGTGACAAATTAGGCGATCTGGTGGTCGCGACTGGACAGAGAGGTTAGAGTGAGGATTGTGAGGTATAACGCACGACAACATGGGCTTGACAATCAGTAGTCTGTTAACTCGGCTGTTTGGCAAGAAGCAGATGAGAATTTTGATGGTCGGCTTGGACGCTGCTGGAAAAACCACCATCCTTTACAAGCTCAAGCTTGGCGAAATTGTTACCACGATCCCCACTATTGGGTTCAATGTAGAGACTGTTGAGTACAAGAACATTTGTTTCACTGTTTGGGACGTCGGTGGCCAGGACAAAATTCGACCTCTTTGGAGGCACTATTTCCAAAACACACAGGTTTGTATATGTTTGACTTTTTTCTTGTTGATAAACTTACCCAAGGTGAAACGCGGTAGTTTTTTTCTGTGTTACTGTTTCTAGAGATGCCATTTTTGATGATTACGCTTTGCGCATTATCAAGCAAAGTAAACAATGAAAAGATACATTAATTTTGGACTGAAATTGCGATAATTGTTGACGTTTATATGTATTGTGCTATATACTTTTCAATTTGCTAATTTTTGCAAAAAAGCGAAAATGAATGAATGAAAGTTGGCAACTGTCAGAGTACAATATTGAATATATGGCAACTAAAATGATAAACTATTTTTGTATTAAGAAAACTACGATTAATAAAAAAAGTATCGGTTGCTATTAAATTTAATTGGTATCCAAAAATAGCATTAAAAATATACAAGTCAGCCTACTTTTCAATTGCATAATTTGTGGATGATGTAAAAATTTGATTGTTTCAAGCACCTTTCTTAGTTTTTTTCTAAAAAATTAAATTCTAGTTCTACTACTTGACGTCTGATATGAGTTTTCTAATTGAATTCAGAAATATATATGACTAGTTTTGGCCAAATTTACTAAAACTTTGTTTTATTTTTCAGGGTCTTATCTACGTTGTTGACAGCAACGATCGAGATCGTATACAAGAGGCAGAACGAGAGTTAGCAAATATGTTAAAAGAAGACGAATTGCGAGACGCCGTTCTGCTTGTATTTGCAAACAAACAGGATTTACCAAACGCAATGCCAGTGTCAGACCTGACGGAAAAACTGGGCCTGAACGCACTGAAAGGCCGACACTGGTACATCCAGAGCACCTGCGCGACCATGGGCACCGGATTGTACGAAGGACTCGATTGGCTGAGCAATGAGCTGGCCAAAAAGTGATACCATCGGACGTTATTCAACCCTTCGTGTTTTGTCAGTATCATCGATTTGCTAAACAAACTACACTTTTTTCTCATCGAGTAATGTACGATAGCGGGGACCTAGAACGTTTGTCAACCAAAGCTGAGGCACAAGATGAGACGCACTCGAACGCTGAAGCCTTAACAATAATTGCATAAAAAAGGAAAAGCAACAGAAATGACACCATCAATCATTGTACACCGTCGAATCGCGAAAAATAATTGATAAGAGTTAACTGTGAATTTAATCGTACATATAAATGCTATATGATAATAAATGACTTTGTTAACATTGTGATTCTAATTTAAGAGAGAACTTGTGGTAACTTGGAATCATTTTTTATCAGAAATTTGTCTAAATAAAGATATATGCAAATTTGTGAGTTATTTTTTGAAAATGCCTCAACTTACTCAAATTTAATTATGTCAACTTCTGAATTAATATCTATTTTTTCACAAATTTAGGGTAGGAGTGAATGAGAGAAGAAAAGATTGCCAAAGTCATCGATAAATATCTTTTATTCAATCGGAATAACATTTATACGTATCGCCTGAAGCATTATGCAAAACTTATAAAGAGCGTAAAACTTTGTAAACGTGTAACAGTTGTGACACACTAATCATGACTGGAAATCAACAATATTAATCTTAAACAATACAGCTAAGAATGTAATAAAGATTCGATGAAAAAAAGTTGAATTGGTGACATAACTAGACAACGAAATTCGAAATCTACAGTGCAGAATGTGAGTTTAATCATAATCGGGCGTCGAATTAAAATTTTGATGTTCAATATTACTACTATCTCTAATTTATTTGATATTACTCTCACTACACGGTGCTGGTTAAAGTATAGTTTCTCACCCATTCGTCCGCATTCATTACCCACTCTTACACGACGATTTTTTTCGATAAATAATAGTAATTGATTCTCATCGCAGACTACACCTTTTATGTACATTGTATCACGTTCTAATACACAACTATGGTAAAAATCATTCGCAATGTGTGCGACAGTGGTTTGCATCGATCACTTCCTCTATTTTCTGTATTTATAATCGTTAGGTCCGCCGCTTGTTTTTTCCACGTCGATATTTTAACACTGATTACCTTCTCGTTGTACTTGTGTAAGTTTACCCGTGCATAAATGATCAAATTTAATGAGTTGAATGCATTTGAGTCAAGTGATATATGCTTTTTGCTTTACTTTATCTAGAAAGTTGATTTAAAAAAATCAGAAGGATAGGGAGTGTGATTAATGGTGATCTGATTTCAATGTTGATTCAATGTAAAAATTTGCGACGCAGTGAAAACGAGTTCAGAATAATATTTAAAATAAAATTAATTTATATATATTTATTTTAACTTAAAAAGATTGAACATTTGTTATTCCGTTGAAAAGCGAAGTTGACCGTATATGACAAGTAACATTTCATTTTCAAGATCACGTTATAATACTGTATCGTTCACGAGGAAAATAAGAAACACGTGACTTTGGCTAATGTTAAGCTCTTCTTCTCCGCGAAAGAACCTAGTGTCTCGTTTCTTCTTGGATTTTGTTTTACCTGTTAAGTTTGTTTGTTTTTTTCACCATATACACGTATACTATATTTATAATATTTATATATATATTTATATTATATATAAATCTGCACTCTCTTCGATCGTTCAGCAATACTTGTTCCTTCTGTTCATCTCTGTAACGTTGCAATGATATCTGTACGGTAAAAATGTACGCAGAGGCAACGCAATATCAATAAGTAACTTTATTAATCATACAATATAACATCATACAGTGTACCAAATTAATCTATGCGACACTAAAATTATTATTGCACTTGTAACTCGGTCGTGGTCACATCCAATTGCTCGTCAAAATGAGATCAGGTGGAAATCTTAAGAACAAAAGTTTTCATAGTCTCTGGTACGGTTGAATTGACAATAATGTAGGAATTATCATGCTGATTGTTTTTTTCTGTAATATCGTTAAACACGTTTTTGATAAAAAAATGTATAAAAAAATCATACAGGAATTCCAATTATTGTGAATAAACAATAAATATAAATGAAGAAAATAATCTGCGTAAATTTTAGAGAGGTGCACCAGTGGACGGTCATAATTTTGCACAACGATATCATAATTATTATTGCACTCAAAGAATTAGTTAGTCGATCTTGTGTTGTGTAAAATTGTGACCTTTCGTCAAGAATGAGAAAAATTTGCTGAAACGGAAACGCAATTTGCTATACATGCGATTATATGTACAGGTCGCATTGAACACCGCGCAACTTTGTTTGGCTAAGACCGCGGTGTATCTCTTGTTCATATAAATAGAAGTGATAATCCGAAACAGTAATAGTACATAACACAGAGCGAATCAATTGTAGTAGTATAAGATTTGTAGAGGTCTTTGGTACTCGGGTATAGTAATAGCAATAGGTAGCAGAAGCAGAGTTTGACGTCTCTTAGATCGTAACAATACTGATTCCCTCTGTCCCTCACTTATCCATTATTTTCATTAGATGTAGACTATTAACGTCACATGAACGAATAATGACCGATAATGTGTGTATAAGCTTGCAAAAAGCGATATACAGCTAATTAGACTTCAGTTTTTCTTTATACATCCCTTAATTTAGAATCGTATAACGTTTTTTTCTCCTCATTTCCATGTTCTGTCGAGTTAAGTTTATATAAATGCCTTACTTTGTAGTCATACTTAATTGTATTTACATTATGCGGACATTTTTACGTGTCAAGTGATATTACATTTGTGTCGTCTCGGTTTATGTACAAAACACGAACCGCGCTGTTCCACGTCTCGTATAATTCAATTGTTTGTCATATCACTCAACCCTCAGTTCTGACGTTCGTTAGTCTCAGCCAAACGTTCCCGTGAGCCAGGAAGTAACGCGAAAATACACACTTTTGAGCATCAAATTTCGGTGATTGGTCGTAACAAACCCAAACGGGTCGATTAAGTCACTCGGCAGTCTCGGCCGCTGAACTATAATTGTTACGACGCTCGGTTAATAAATCACAATAACAATGTATCATAATAAAAAACGATACGTTAACTCCCAACAACGAAAAATTTAAGCAAACTCAATACTACGACTTAAAATAAATCACAGAAGGGGTCTTTTTATTTACACATTTGTTTCTTTCATTTTATTTTTCTTCATCGTAGAGTAAAAAATTCATGCTCAACAACTTAATTGATACAACCGATCCTACCAATCAATTCGATATACACTTATTTACACATACATATTAATCAACGATCAAGTGGTATTCAAACGACACGTATCGGACCGAAAAACGCAGCGTGGATAATGAGCAACCGATTTTGCAAAACAAGTTCAACGGTTTAGCCCTCTCAATTCTCTCCGATTGATCATCAACTAATGCATCGTCGAGTCCCTCGGTCTACACCCAACCGGCTGATAAAAGTCCCTCCGACGAATGAGACATTGAAAATGATATCGGAACGGTATAAAAATCTACTATACAAGTTTGTATACTTGATATTGAAACTCTAATCGAATGACTAGGACCAGTCGAGCGCAGACTGGTGCTCTCTCCAGCGTCTCGGCTGGAATTCCTGCTCGGTTAAGCTCTAGGGATGGTCTCAGATAGGTGTGGGCAACACCGTGAAGTCCTGCAGCGCGGTCTTGACCGTCTCGTAGATCGGCCGCTGGGTCTCGTCGGTGCAGTAACCGTCGGCTGTGCACAATGTCTGCAACTTGGTCAAGTAGCTGTCGAAATTCTCATGACCCATCTTGTCCTGCTGGCCACCTGGTGCGTTCGGTATTCTCACATGCTCCAAAAGTGTTATCATGTTGTCACGCAACGACTGATAGTACTCGTTCAGGTTGTTATTGCGCTGCGATATAACGCAGTTTTCCTGCGGAAAAAAAACAGACAAAGTCATCGATTAATTGACCGTCAAATTTGACCCCAAGTGGTGTGACTTTACAGGAGCAACGTTCTTCTGGTAATCAAGCCGTTATTTCCATAAAGGAAATCTGGATTATCCCTTTATGGAAATAGTTCAATGGAAGGTGACAGATCTGGGATAAACAGAGAGGCCAAAATCGGTACCGGCTCTGGGACGATGGCGTTTTTTCTTTTCCATCAGATGGACAATTTGAGGCTTTTGCGACCCCCTTGGAAGGTCAAAATCAACCCCTGGTAAACCGTGAGTGTACCAACAGCCAGTATTTGTATGCCATCGTGCCCTAATTTAGGTACCGAATTTTGGACAGCCTAGCAGGAATTGCTGGGTAACGTGATATCGGCTGGCAAAAATAAAACCCTGGACAATTTGAGGGTCGGAAAGGCATCAACGAATGGTCTGTTATCGACTGAGTAATCGAGCTTACCTTTTCGCCGTGCTTCAGCTGGTGTTCCATAGCGGTGATATCCGAGCGCAGGCGCAAAACCTGAGACTCCACGCGAGCATTTTCACGTTGGAGCTCGGTTATCTCGGCCTCTAGGGTGTAAAGGTCCTCGCCTTGGGGACCGATGGACCCGCTACCGCTTGTATTCACCTGTCCAGCACCTACCGCACCACCCTGACCCGGACCACCGGCTTCCACCCCTAAAGTCCACAAGCTCCCTTTTACATTGCGCTCTGTTTTTTTTTTCACTTTTTGCTTGCATCTCACGATCATTCGTTCACGACCACGCACATTGATTTTTTTCGTTCGTTTCTCATTCATGCGCTGATGGTGTGAACAATTACGTTAACTTGCATGTGATAATTGTGATGATTTTGTTTCTCCTTGAGAGTTGCGAATGGTTTAGCTGTGAGTGGGTTAGTCGAGACGAACGATCGTGACCGTGCAGCATGGAGTGATGATCGAGTCTCAGTCCGACTTTGATATTGCTCAGGTGCAGCCAATCACCGTAAACTGTTGCACTTGCTGCCAATGTGATTTTGTACAATTTTTGATCGTGATCTTGGTGACCTGCCAAGATTCCAAGAGTACCGGATGGGAGGCAGTTAATGGGAGGAGGAGATTGTGGGAGTAACGTGAGGTGCCA